>OX422224.1:332692266-333942266 GCA_949130495.1 Sambucus nigra
CACGCGGGACTCCCGATTTGAGAATACGATGATAATTTGCATATTTCTAGACTTAGGCTTAAAAACATGGCGTTAGAGGGTCAGAACTCGAAACATCCCCTGAACGTCCCCGTGGGTGGCACCAACACCGCCCACGGGACCAATGTAACTCATAGGAAATGAGCCCGCAGTCGCGGGACTCCCGGTTTGAGAATACGACGATAATTTACATATGTCTTGACTTAGGCTTAAAAACAATGCGTTAGAGGGTGAGAGCAAGAAACATCCCACGAACGGCCCCGTGGGTGGCGCCAACACCTCCCACGGGACCAATGTAACTCCTAGGAACTGACCCCTCAGCCGAGGGACTCCTGATTTGAGAATACGACGCTAATTTGAATATTTCTTGACTTAGGCTTAAAAACATGGCGTTAGAGGGTGAGAACTAGAAACAGGTCCCGAATGTCCCCCTGGGTGGCACCAACACCTCCCACGGGACCAATGAAACTCGTAGGAACTGACCCCGCAGCCATGGGACTCCCGATTTGAGAATACGACGGTAATTTTCACATTTCTAGAATCAGGATTGAAAACATGGCGTTAGTGGGTGAGAACTTGAAACAGCCCCCGAACGTCCCCGTGGGTGGCACCAACACCTCCCACGGGACAAATGTAACCCGTAGGAACTAAACCTGCACCCGCGGGACTCCTGATTTGAGAATACGATGATAATTTGCATATTTCTAGACTTAGGCTTAAAAAATGGCGTTAGAGGGTGAGAACTCGAAACAGTCCCTAAACGTCCCCATGGGTGGCACCAACACCGCCCACGGGACCAATCTAACTCGTAGGAACTGAGCCCGCATCTGCGGGACTCCCGGTTTGAGAGTACGACGATAATTTGCACATTTCTTGACTTAGGCTTAAAAACATGGCGTTAGAGGGTGAGAACAAGAAACATCCCCCGAACGTCCCCGTGGGTTGTACCAACACCTCCCACGGGACCAATGTAACTCGTAAGAACTGACCCCGCAGCCACGGGACTCCCGGTTTGAGAATACGACGGTAATTTGCATATTTCTAGACTTAAGCAAAAAATGGCGTTAGTGGGTGAGAATTCGAAACGGCCCCCAAACGCCCCCGTGGGTGGTACCAACACCTCCCACGGGACCAATGTAACTCGTAGAAACTGACCCCGCAGCCGCGGGACTCCCCATTTGAGAGTACGAAGGTAATTTGCATATTTCTAGACTTAGGCTTAAAAACATGGCGTTAGTGGGTGAGAACTTGAAACAACCCCCGAACGTCCCCCTGGGTGGCACCAAAAACTCCCACGTGACCAATGTAACTCGTAGGAACTGAACCCGCTGCCGCAAGACTCACGATTTGAGAATACGATGATAATTTGCATATTTCTAGACTTAGGCTTAAAAACATGGCGTTAGAGGGTGAGAACTCGGAACAGTCCCCGAACGGCACCGTGGGTGGCACCAGCACCTCCCACGGGACCAATGTAACTTGTAGGAACTGACCAAGCTGCCACGGGACACCCAGTTTGAGAATACAACAGTAATTTGCTTATTTTTAGACTTAAGCAAAACATGGAGTTAGAGGGTGAGAACAAGAAACACCCCCGAACGGCCCCGTGGGTGGCACCAACACCTCCCACTTAACCAATGTAACTCGTAGGAACATACCTCGCAACTTCGGAACTCCTGGTTTGAGAATACAATGATAATTTGCATATTTCTAGACTTAGGCTTAAAAATATGGCATTAGACGGTGAGAACTCGAACATCCTTCGAACGGCCCCGTGGGTGGCACCAACACCTCCCATGGGACCATTGTAACTCCTAGGAACTGACCCCGCAGCCGGGGGACCCCCGATTTGAGAATACGACGGTAAATTGCATATTTCTTGACTTAGTCTTAAAAACATGTCGTTAGAGGGTGAGAACTCAAAATAGCCCCTGAACGTCCCCGTGGGTGGCACCAACACCACCCACGGGACCAATGTAACTCGTAGGAACTAACCCCGCAGCCATGGGACTCCCCATTTGAGAATACGGTGGTAATTTTCATATTTCTAGACTCAGGCTTGAAAACATGGCGTTAGTGGGTGAGAACTCGAAACTACCCCCGAACGTCCCCGTGGGTGGCACCAACACCTTCCACGGGATCAATGTAACTCGTAGGAACTGACCCCGCAGCCGCGGGACTCCCGGTTTGAGAATCCGACGGTAATTTTCATATTTCTTGACTTT
Organism: Sambucus nigra; assembly: GCA_949130495.1. Classification (NCBI taxonomy): domain Eukaryota; kingdom Viridiplantae; phylum Streptophyta; class Magnoliopsida; order Dipsacales; family Adoxaceae; genus Sambucus; species Sambucus nigra. The sequence goes on from OX422224.1 coordinate 332,694,510, forward strand.
GGCTTAGAAACATGGCGTTAGAGGGTGAGAACTCGAAATATCATATGAACGTCCCCGTGGGTGGCTCCAACACCTCCCACGGGACCAATGTAACTCCTAGGAACTGACCCCGCAGTCAGGGGACTCCCGATTTGAGAATACGACGGTAATTTGCGTATTTCTTGACTTAGGCTTAAAAACATGGCGTTGGAGGGTGAGAACTCGAAATAGCCCCCGAACGTCCCCGTGGGTGGCACCAACACCACCCACGGAACCAATGTAACTCGTAGGAACTAACCCCGCAGCCATGGGACTCCCGATTTGAGAATACGATGGTAATTTTCATATTTCTAGACTCAGGCTTGAAAACATGGCGTTAGTGGGTGAGAACTTGAAACAGCCCCCGAACGTCCCCGTTGGTGGCACCAACACCTCCCACGGGTCCAATGTAACCCGTAGGAACTGAACCCGCACACGCGGGACTCCCGATTTGAGAATACGATGATAATTTGCATGTTTCTAGACTTAGGCTTAAAAACATGGCGTTAGAGGGTCAGAACTCGAAACATCCCCTGAACGTCCCCGTGGGTGGCACCAACACCGCCCACGGGACCAATGTAACTCATAGGAAATGAGCCCGCAGCCGCGGGACTCCCGGTTTGAGAATACGACGATAATTTGCATATGTCTTGACTTAGGCTTAAAAATAATGCGTTAGAGGGTGAGAACAAGAAACATCCCACGAACGGCCCCGTGGGTGGTGCCAACACCTCCCACGGGACCAATGTAACTCCTAGGAACTGACCCCTCAGCCGAGGGACTCCTGATTTGAGAATAAGACGCTAATTTGCATATTTCTTGATTTAGGCTTAAAAACATGGCGTTAGAGGGTGAGAACTAGAAACAGGCCCCGAACGTCCCCATGGGTGGCACCAACACCTCCCACGGGACCAATGTAACTCGTAGGAACTGACCCCGCAGCCATGGGACTCCCGATTTGAGAATACGACGGTAATTTTCACATTTCTAGACTCAGGATTGAAAACATGGCGTTAGTGGGTGAGAACTTGAAACAGCCCCCGAACGTCCCCGTGGGTGGCACCAACACCTCCCACGGGACCAATGTAACCCGTAGGAACTAAACCCGCACCTGCGGGACTCCCGATTTGAGAATACGATGATAATTTGCATATTTCTAGACTTAGGCTTAAAAAATGGCTTTAGAGGGTGAGAACTCGAAACAGCCCCTAAAAGTCCCCATGGGTGGCACCAACACCGCCCACGGGACCAATCTAACTCGTAGGAACTGAGCCCGCATCTGCGGGACTCCCGGTTTGAGAATACGACGATAATTTGCACATTTGTTGACATAGGCTTAAAAACATGGCGTTAGAGGGTGAGAACAAGAAACATCCCCCGAACGTCCCCGTGGGTTGTACCAACACCTCCCACGGGACCAATGTAACTCGTAGGAACTGACCCCGCAGCCACGGGACTCCCGGTTTGAAAATACGAGGATAATTTCCATATTTCTACACTTAAGCATGAAAACTTGGCGTTAAAGGGCGAGAACTCGAGACAGCCCCTGAACGTCCCCGTGGGTGGCACCAACACCTCCCACGGGACCAATGTAACTCGTAGAAACTGACCCCGCAGCCGTGGGACTCCCCATTTGAGAGTACGAAGGTAATTTTCATATTTCTAGACTTAGGCTTAAAAACATGGCGTTAGTGGGTGAGAACTTGAAACAACCCCCGAACGTCCCCCTGGGTGGCACCAAAAACTCCCACGTGACCAATGTAACTCGTAGGAACTGAACCCGCTGCCGCAAGACTCACGATTTGAGAATACGATGATAATTTGCATATTTCTAGACTTAGGCTTAAAAATATGGCGTTAGAGGGTGAGAACTCGGAACAGTCCCCGAACGGCACCGTGGGTGGCACCAGCACCTCCCACGGGACCAATGTAACTTGTAGGAACTGACCAAGCTGCCACGGGACACCCAGTTTGAGAATACAACAGTAATTTGCTTATTTTTAGACTTAAGCAAAACATGGAGTTAGAGGGTGAGAACAAGAAACACCCCCGAACGGCCCCGTGGGTGGCACCAACACCTCCCACTTAACCAATGTAACTCGTAGGAACAGACCTCGCAACTTCGGAACTCCTGGTTTGAGAATACAATGATAATTTGCATATTTCTAGACTTAGGCTTAAAAATATGGCATTAGACGGTGAGAACTCGAACATCCTTCGAACGGCCCCGTGGGTGGCACCAACACCTCCCATGGGACCAATGTAACTCCTAGGAACTGACCCCGCAGCCGGGGGACCCCCGATTTGAGAATACGACGGTAAATTGCATATTTCTTGACTTTGTCTTAAAAGCATGTCGTTAGAGGGTGAGAACTCGAAATAGCCCCCGAACGTCCCCGTGGGTGGCACCAACACCACCCACGGGACCAATGTAACTCGTAGGAACTTACCCCGCAGCCATGGGACTCCCGATTTGAGAATACGGTGATAATTTTCATATTTCTAGACTCAGGTTTGAAAACATGGCGTTAGTGGGTGAGAACTCGAAACTACCCCCGAACGTCCCCGTGGGTGGCACCAACACCTTCCACGGGATCAATGTAACTCGTAGGAACTGACCCCGCAGCCGCGGGACTCCCGGTTTGAGAATTCGACGGTAATTTTCATATTTCTTGACTTAGACTTAAAAAGATGGCGTTAGAGGGTGAGAACTCGAAATATCATCCGAACGTCCCCGTGGGTGGCTCCAACACCTCCCACGGGACCAATGTAACTCCTAGGAACTGACCCCGCAGTTAGGGGACTCCCGATTTGAGAATACGACGGTAATTTGTGTATTTCTTGACTTAGGCTTAAAAACATGGCGTTGGAGGGTGAGAAATCGAAATAGCCCCCGAACGTACCCGTGGGTGGCACCAACACCACCCACGGGACCAATGTAACTCGTAGGAACTAACCCCGCAGCCATGGGACTCCCGATTTGAGAATACGGTGGTAATTTTCATATTTCTAGACTCAGGCTTGAAAACATGGCGTTAGTGGGTGAGAACTTGAAACAGCCCCCGAACGTCCCTGTGGGTGGCACCAACACCTCCCACGGGACCAATGTAACCCGTAGGACTTGAACCCGCACACGCGGGACTCCCGATTTGAGAATACGATGATAATTTGAATATTTCTGGACTTAGGCTTAAAAACATGGCGTTAGAGGGTGAGAACTCGAAACAGCCCCTGAACGTCCCCGTGGGTGGCACCAACACCGCCCACGGGACCAATGTAACTCATTGGAACTGAGCCCGCAGCTGCGGGACTCCCGGTTTGAGAATACGACGATAATTTGCATATGTCTTGACTTAGGCTTAAAAACATGGCGTTAGAGGGTGAGAACAAGAAACATCCCCCGAACGGCCCCGTGGGTGGCGCCAATACCTCCCACGGGACCAATGTAACTCCTAGGAACTGACCCCGCAGCCGAGGGACTCCCGATTTGAGAATATGATGGTAATTTGCATATTTCTTGACTTAGGCTTAAAAACATGGCGTTAGAGGGTGAGAACTCGAAACATCCCCCGAACGTCACCGTGGGTGGCACCAACACCTCCCACGGGACCAATGTAACTCGTAGGAACTGACCCCGCAGCCATGGGACTCCCGATTTGAGAATACGACGGTGATTTTCATATTTCTAGACTAAGGCTTGAAAACATGGCGTTAGAGGGTGAGAACTCGAAATATCATCTGAATGTCCCCGTGGGTGGCTCCAACACCTCCCACGGGACCAATGTAACTCCTAGGAACTGACCCCGCAGTCAGGGGACTCCCGATTTGAGAATACGACGGTAATTTGCGTATTTCTAGACATAGGCTTAAAAAATGGCGTTAGAGGGTGAGAGCTCGAAACATCCCCTAAACGTCCCCATGGGTGGCACCAACACCGCCCACGGGACCAATGTAACTCGTAGGAACTTAGCCCACAGCTGCGGGACACCCGGTTTGAGAATACGACGATAATTTGCACATTTCTTGACTTAGGCTTAAAAACATGGTGTTAGAGGGTGATCACAAGAAACATCCCCCGAACGACCCCGTGGGTTGTACCAACACCTCCCACGGGACCAATGTAACTCTTAGGAACTGACCCCACAGCCACGGGACTCCCGGTTTGAGAATACGACGGTAATTTGCATATTTCTAAACTTAAGCAAAAAATGGCGTTAGTGGGTGAGAACTCGAAACTGCCCCCGAATGCCCCCGTGGGTGGCACCAACACCTCCCACGGGACCAATGTAACTCGTAGAAACTGACCCCGTAGCCGCGGGACTCCCCATTTGAGAATATGACGGTAATTTGCATATTTCTAGACTTAGGCTTAAAAACATGGCGTTAGTGGGTGAGAACTTGAAACAACCCCCGAACGTCCCCCTGGGTGGCACCAAAACCTCCCACAAGACCAATGTAACTCGTAGGAATGGAACCCGCTGCCGCGAGACTCACGATTTGTGAATATGATGATAATTTGCATATTTCTAGACTTAGGCTTAAAAACATGGCGTTAGAGGGTGAGAACTCGGAACAGTCCCCGAACGGCACCGTGGGTGGCACCAGCACCTCCCATGGGACCAATGTAACTTGTAGGAACTGACCAAGCTGCCACAGGACACCCAGTTTGAGAATACAACAGTAATTTGCTTATTTTTAGACATAAGATAAACATGGCGTTAGAGGGTGAGAACAAGAAACATCCCCCGAACGGCCCCGTGGGTGGCACCAACACCTCCCACGGGACCAATGTAACTCGTAGAAACTGACCCCGCAGCCGCGGGACTCCCCATTTGAGAATACGACGGTAATTTGCATATTTCTAGACTTAGGCTTAAAAACAAGGCGTTAGTGGGTGAGAACTCGATATAGCCCCCGAACGGCCCCGTGGGTGGCACCAACACCTCCCACGGGGCAAATGTAACCCATAGGAACTGACCCCGCAGCCACGGGACTCATGTTTTGAGAATACGATGGTAATTTGCATATTTCTAGACTTAAGCAAAACATGTCATTACTGGTTGAGAACTCGAAACAGCCCCCGAACAGCCCCATGAGTTGCATCAAGACCTCCCACAGGACCAATGTAACCCGTACGAACTGACCTCGCAGTCGAGGGACTCCGGGTTTGAGAATACGAGGAAAATTTGCATATTCCTAGACTTAGGCTTAAAAACATGGTGTTAGATGGTGAGAACTCGAAACAGTCCCCGAACGTCCCCGTGGGTGGCTCCAACACCGCCCACGGGTCCAATGTAACTCGTAGGAACTGATCTCGCAGCTGCGGGACTCCCGATTTGAGAATACGACAATAATTTGCATATTTCTAGACTTAGGCTTAAAAAGATGGCTTTAGAGGGTCAGAACTAGAAACAGCCAACGAACGTCCCCGTGGGTGGCACCAACACCTCCCACGGGACCAATGTAACTCATAGGAACTGACTCCGTAGCCACGGGACTCCCGGTTTGAGAATACGACGGTAATTAGCATATTTCTAGACTTAAGCAAAGCATGGCGCTAGTGGGTGAGAACTCGAAATAGCCCCCGAACGGCCCCGTGGGTGGCACCAACACCTCCCACGGGACCAATGTAACTCGTAGGAACTGACCTCGCTGCCGCGGGACTCCTACTTTGAGAATACGATGATAATTTGCATATTTCTAGACTTAGGCTTATAAACATGGCGTTAGAGGGTGAGAACTCGAAACATCCCCCGAACGGCCCCGTGGGTGGCACCAACACCTCGCACGGGACCAATCTAACTCGTAGGAACTGCCCCGCAGCCGCGGGACTCCCGTTTTGAGAATACAACAGTAATTTGCATATTTATAGACCTAGGCTTGAAAATATTGCGTTAGAGGGTGAAAACACAAAACAACCCTCTAACAGCCCCGTGGGTGGCACAACACCTCCCACGGGAGAAATGTAACTCGTAAGAAATGATCCCGCAGCCTCGGGACTCCCGGTTTGAGAATACGACGGTAATTTGCATATTTCTAGACTTATGCTTAAAAACATGGCGTTAGAGGGTGAGAACTCGACACAACCCCCGAACGTCACCGTGGGGGGCATCAACACCACCCACGGGACCAATGTAACTCGTAGGAACTGGCCCCGCAACCGCGAGACTCCCGTTTTGAGAATATGATGATAATTTAAATATTTCTAGACTTAGGCTTAAAAATATGGCGTTAGAGGGTGAGATAACGAAACAGCCCCCGAACGTCCCTGTGGGTGGCACCAACACCTCCCATGGGACCGATGTAACTTGTAGGAACTGACTCCGCAGCCACGGGACTCCCGGTTTGAGAATACGACGGTAATTTGCATATTTCTAGACATAGGCAAAACATGGCGTTAGAGGGTGAGAACTCAATATAACCCCCGAACGGCCCCGTGGATGGCACCAACACCTCCCACGGGGCAAATGTAACCCGTAGGAACGAACCCCGCAGCCACGGGACTCATGTTTTGAGAATACGATGGTTATTTTCATATTTCTAGACTTAAGCAAAGCATGGCGATACTGGGTGAGAACTCGAAACAGCCCCCGAACGGCGCCGTGGGTTGCACCAAGACCTCCCACGGGACCAATGTAACTCGTACAAACTGACCCCGCAGCCGCGGGACTCTGGGTTTGAGAATACGAGGATCATTTGCATATTTCTAGACTTAGGCTTAAAAACATGGCGTTAGAGGGTGAGAACTCGAAACAGCCCTCGAACGTCCCCGTGGGTGGCATCAACACCTCCCATGGGACCAATGTAACTCGTAGGAACTGACCCCGCAGCCGCGGGACTCACAATTTGAGAATACGACAATAATTTACATATTTCTAGACTTAGGCTTAAAAAGATGGACTTAGAGCGTCAGAACTAGAAACAACCAACGAACGTCCCCGTGGGTGGCACCAACACCTCCCACGGGACCAATGTAACTCATAGGAACTGACTCCGTAGCCACGGGACTCCCAGTTTGAGAATACAACGGTAATTATCATATTTCTAGACTTAAGCAAAGCATGGCGTTAGTGGGTGAGAACTCGAAATAGCCCCCGAACGGCCCCGTGGGTGGCACCAACACCTCCCATGGGACCAATGTAACTCGTAGGAACTGACCCCGCAGCCACGGGACTCCTACTTTGAGAATACGACGATAATTTGCATATTTCTAGACTTAGGCTTAAAAACATGGCGTTAGAGGGTGAGAACTCGAAACATCCCCCGAACGGCCCCGTGGGTGGCACCAACACCTCGCACGGGACCAATCTAACTCGTAGGAACTGTCCCGCAGCCGCGGGACTCCCGTTTTGAGAATACAACAGTAATTTGCATATTTATAGACTTAGGCTTGAAAATATTGCGTTAGAGGGTGAAAACACGAAACAACCCTCTAATAGCCCCGTGGGTGGCACAACACCTCCCACGGGAGAAATGTAACTCGTAAGAAATGATCCCGCAGCCTCGGGACTCCCGGTTTGAGAATACGATGATAATTTGCATATTTCTAGACTTATGCTTAAAAACATGGCATTAGAGGGTGAGAACTCGACGCAACCCCCGAACGTCACCGTGGGTGGCACCAACACCACCCACGGGACCAATGTAACTCGTAGGAACTGGCCCCGCAACCGCGAGACTCTCGGTTTGAGAATATGATGATAATTTGAATATTTCTAGACTTAGGCTTAAAAATATGGCGTTAGGGGGTGACATAACGAAATAGCCCCCGAACGGCCCCGTGGGTGGCACTAACACCTCCCGCGGGACCAATCTAACTCGTAGGAACTGACCCCGCAGCCGCGGGACTCCCGGTTTGAGAATACAATGGTAATTTTCATATTTTTAGACTTAGGCTTATAAACATGGCGTTAGAGGGTGAAAACTCAAAACAGCCCTCTAACTGCCCCGTGGGTGGCACAACACCTCCCACGGGACCAATGTAACTCGTAAGAACTGACCCCGCAGCTGCGAGACTCACAGTTTGACAATACGACGGTAACTTGCATATTTCTAGACTTATGCTTAAAAACATGGCGTTAGAGGGTGAGAACTCGAAACAACCCCCGAACGTCCCCGTGGGTGGCACCAACACCACCTACGGGACCAATGTAACTCGTACGAACTGACCCCGCAGTCGCGGGACTCCGGGTTTGAGAATACGAGCATAATTTGCATATTTCTAGACTTAGGCTTAAAAACATGGTGTTAGAGGGTGAGAACTCGAAACAGCCCCCGAACTTCCCCGTGGGTGGCACCAACACCGCCCACGGGACCAATGTAACTCGTAGGAACTGACCCCACAGCTGCGGGACTCCCAATTTGAGAATACGACAATAATTTACATATTTCTAGACTTAGGCTTAAAAAGATGGACTTAGAGCGTCAGAACTAGAAACAACCAACGAACGTCCCCGTGGGTGGCACCAACACCTCCCACGGGACCAATGTAACTCATAGGAACTGACTCCGTAGCCACGGGACTCCCAGTTTGAGAATACAACGGTAATTATCATATTTCTAGACTTAAGCAAAGCATGGCGTTAGTGGGTGAGAACTCGAAATAGCCACCGAACGGCCCCGTGGGTGGCACCAACACCTCCCATGGGACCAATGTAACTCGTAGGAACTGACCCCGCAGCCACGGGACTCCTACTTTGAGAATACAACCGTAATTTGCATATTTCTAGACTTAGGCTTAAAAACATGGCGTTAGAGGGTGAGAACTCGAAACATCCCCCGAACGGCCCCGTGGGTGGCACCAACACCTCGCACGGGACCAATCTAACTCGTAGGAACTGTCCCGCAGCCGCGGGACTCCCGTTTTGAGAATACAACAGTAATTTGCATATTTATAGACTTAGGCTTGAAAATATTGCGTTAGAGGGTGAAAACACGAAACAACCCTCTAACAGCCCCGTGGGTGGCACAACACCTCCCACGGGAGAAATGTAACTCGTAAGAAATGATCCCGCAGCCTCGGGACTCCCGGTTTGAGAATACGATGATAATTTGCATATTTCTAGACTTATGCTTAAAAACATGGCGTTAGAGGGTGAGAACTCGACGCAACCCCCGAACGTCACCGTGGGTGGCACCAACACCACCCACGGGACCAATGTAACTCGTAGGAACTGGCCCCGCAACCGCGAGACTCTCGGTTTGAGAATATGATGATAATTTGAATATTTCTAGACTTAGGCTTAAAAATATGGCGTTAGGGGGTGACATAACGAAACAGCCCCCGAACGTCCCCGTGGGTGGCACCAACAACTCCCACGGGACCGATGTAACTTGTAGGAACTGACTCCGCAGCCACGGGACTCCCGGTTTGAGAATACGACGGTAATTTCCATATTTCTAGACATAGGCAAAACATGGCATTAGAGGGTGAGAACTCGATATAGCCCCCGAACGGCCCCGTGGGTGGCACCAACACCTCCCACGGGGCAAATGTAACCCGTAGGAACGGACTCTGCAGCCACGGGACTCATGTTTTGAGAATACGATGGTAATTTGCATATTTCTAGACTTAAGCAAAGCATGGTGATACTGGGTGAGAACTCGAAACAACCCCCGAACGGCCCCGTGGGTTGCACCAAGACCTCCCACGGGACCAATGTAACTCGTACAAACTGACCTCGAAGCCGCGGGACTCCGGGTTTGAGAATACGAGGATAAATTTCATATTTATAGACTTAGGCTTAAAAACATGGCGTTAGAGGGTGAGAACTCGAAACAACCCTGGAACGTCCCCATGGGTGGCATCAACACCTCCCACGGGACCAATGTAACTCGTAGGAACTGACCCCACAGCCGCAGGACTCCCGGTTTGAGAATACGACAATAATTTACATATTTCTAGACTTAGGCTTAAAAACATGGCGTTAGAGGGTGAGAACTTGAAAGAGCACCCGAACGTCCCCGTGGGTGGTACCAACACCTCCCACGGGACCAATGTTACTCGTAGGAACTGACCCCGCAACCGTGGGATTCCCACTTTGAGAATACAACGGTAATTTGAATATTTCTAAACATAGGCTTAAAAACATGGCGTTAGAGGGTGAGAACTCGAAACAGCCCCCGAACGTCCCCGTGGGTCGCACCAACACCTCCCACGGGACACATGTAACTCATAGGAACTGACCTCGCAGCCACGGGATATATGTTTTCAGAATACGACGATAATTTGCATATTTTTAGACTGAAGCAAAACGTGGCGTTACTGGGTGAGAACTCAAAACAGCCCCCGAACGGCCCCGTGGGTTGCACCAAGACCTTCCACGGGACCAATGTAACTCGTACGAACTGACCCCGCAGTCGCGGGACTCCGGGTTTGAGAATACGAGGATAATTTTCATATTTCTAGAATTAGGCTTAAAAACATGGTGTTAGAGGGTGAGAACTCGAAACAGCCCCCGAACGTCCCCGTGGGTGGCACCAACACCGCCCACGGGACCACTGTAACTCGTAGGACATGACCCCACAGCTGCGGGACTCCCGATTTAAGAATACGACGATAATTTGCATATTTCTAGACTTAGGCTTAAAAACATGGCATTAGAGGGCCAGAACTAGAAACAGCCACCGAACGTCCCCGTGGGTGGCACCAACACCTCCCACGGGACCAATGTAACTCATAGGAACTGACTCCGTAGCCACGGGTCTCCCGGTTTAAGAATACGATGGTAATTAGCATATTTCTAGACTTAAGCAAAGCATGGCGTTAGTGGGTTAGAACTCGAAACATCCCCGAACGGCCCCGTGGGTGGCACCAACACCTCCCACGGGACCAATGTAACTCGTAGGAAATGACCCCGCAGCCACGGGACTCCCGATTTGAGAATACGATGTTGTTTTTCATATTTTTAGACTTAGGCTTAAAAACATGGCGTTTGAGGGTGAAAACTCGAAACAACCCTCTAACAGCCCCGTGGGTGGCACAACACCTCCCATGGCACCAATGTAACTCGTAAGAACTGACCCTGTAGGCGTGGGACTCCCGGTTTGAGAATACGATGGTAATTTGAATATTTCTAGACTTATTCTTAAAAACATGGCGATAGAGGGTGAGAACTCGAAACAGCCCCCAAACGTCTCCGTGGGTGGCAACAACACCTCCCACGGGACCGATGTAACTCGTAGGAACTAACCCTGCAGCCACGGGACTCCGGGTTTGAGAATATGACGGTAATTTGCATATTTCTAGACATTGGCAAAACATGGCATTAGTGGGTGAGAACTCGAAATAGCCCCCGAACGGCCCCGTGGGTGGCACTAACACCTCCCGCGGGACCAATCTAACTCGTAGGAACTGACCCCGCAGCCGCGGGACTCCCGGTTTGAGAATACAATGGTAATTTTCATATTTTTAGACTTAGGCTTATAAACATGGCGTTAGAGGGTGAAAACTCAAAACAGCCCTCTAACTGCCCCGTGGGTGGCACAACACCTCCCACGGGACCAATGTAACTCGTAAGAACTGACCCCGCAGCTGCGAGACTCACAGTTTGACAATACGACGGTAACTTGCATATTTCTAGACTTATGCTTAAAAACATGGCGTTAGAGGGTGAGAACTCGAAACAACCCCCGAACGTCCCCGTGGGTGGCACCAACACCACCTACGGGACCAATGTAACTCGTACGAACTGACCCCGCAGTTGCGGGACTCCCGATTTGAGAATACGATGAAAATTTGCATATTTCTAGAATTAGGCTTAAAAACATGTCGATAGAGGGTGAGAACTCGAAACAGCCCCCAAACGTCCCCGTGGGTGGCAACAACACCTCCCACGGGACCGATGTAACTTGTAGGAACTAACCCTGTAGCCACGGGACTCCGGGTTTGAGAATACGAGCATAATTTGCATATTTCTAGACTTAGGCTTAAAAACATGGTGTTAGAGGGTGAGAACTCGAAACAGCCCCCGAACTTCCCCGTGGGTGGCACCAACACCGCCCACGGGACCAATGTAACTCGTAGGAACTGACCCCACAGCTGCGGGACTCCCGATTTGAGAATACGATGAAAATTTGCATATTTCTAGAATTAGGCTTAAAAACATGTCGATAGAGGGTGAGAACTCGAAACAGCCCCCAAACGTCCCCGTGGGTGGCAACAACACCTCCCACAGGACCGATATAACTTGTAGGAACTAACCCTGTAGCCACGGGACTCCGGGTTTGAGAATACGACGGTAATTTGCATATTTCTAGACATAGGCAAAACATGGCTTTAGTGGGTGAGAACTCGAAATAGCCCCCGAACGGCCTCGTGGGTGGCACCAACACCTCCCGCGGGACCAATGTAACTCGTAGGAACTGACCCCGCAGTCGCGGGACTCCCCATTTGCGAATACGACGATAATTTGCATATTTCTATACATAGGCTTAAAAACATGGCTTTAGAGGGTGAGAACTCGAAACATCCCCCAAACGGCCCCGTGGGTGGCACCAACTACTCGCACGGGACCAATCAAACTCGTAGGAACTAACCCCGTAGTCGCGGGACTCCCGGTTTGAGAATACAACGGTAATTTTCATATTTTTAGACTTAGGCTTATAAACATGGCGTTAGAGGGTGAAAACTCAAAACAGCCCTCTAACTGCCCCGTGGGTGGCACAACACCCCCCACGGGACCAATGTAACTCGTAAGAACTGACCCCGCAACTGCGGGACTCACAGTTTGACAATATGATGGTAATTTGCATATTTCTAGACTTATGCTTAAAAACATGGCGTTAGAGGGTGAGAACTCGAAACAGCCCCCGAACGTCCCCGTGGGTGGGACCAACACCACTTACGGGACCAATGTAACTCATACGAACTGACCCCGCAGTCGCGGGACTCCCGGTTTGAGAATACGAGGATAATTTGCATATTTCTAGACTTAGGCTTAAAAACATGGCGTTAGTCGGTGAGAACTCGAAATAGCCCCCGAACGGCCCCGTGGGTGGAACCCAAACCTCCCACGGGACAAATGTAACTCATAGGAACTGACCCCGCAGCCACGGGACTCATGTTTTGAGAATACGACGCTAATTTGGATATTTCTAGACTTAAGCAAAACATGGCGTTACTGGGTGAGAACTCGAAACAGCCCCCGAACGGCCCCGTGGGTTGCACCAAGACCTCCCACGAGAACAATGTAACTCGTACGAACTGAACCCGCAGCCGCGGGACTCCGAGTTTGAGAATACGAGGATAATTTGCATATTTCTAGGCTTAGGTTTAAAAACATGGTGTTAGAGGGTGAGAACTCGAAACAACCCTCGAACGTCCCCGTGGGTGGCACCAACACCTCCCGCGGGAGCAATGTAACTCGTAGGAACTGACCCCGCAGCCGCGGGACTCCCCATTTGAGAATACGACGATAATTTGCATAGTTTTTGACATAGGCTTAAAAATATGGCGTTAGAGGGTGAAAAATCGAAACAGCCCCCGAACATCCCCGTGGGTGGCACCAGCACCTCCCACGGGACCGATGTAACTTGTAGGAACTGACCCCGCAGCCACGGGACTCCCGGTTTGAGAATACGACGGTAATTTGCATATTTCTAGACTAAAGGAAAAACATGGCATTAGTGGGTGAGAACTCAAAATAGCCCCCGAACGGCCCCGTGGGTGGCACCAACACCTCCCACTGGACCAATGTAACTCGCAGGAACTGACCTCGAAACTGCGGAACTCCTGGTTTGAGAATACGATGATAATTTGCATATTTCTAGACTTAGGCTTAAAAACATGGCATTAGAGGGTGAGAACTCGAAACAGCCCCTGAACGTCCTCGTGGTTGGCACTAACACCTTCCACGGGACCAATGTAACTCGTAGGAACTGACCCCGCAGCCATGGGACTCCCGGTTTGAGAATACGATGGTAATTTTAATATTTCTAGACTCAGGCTTGAAAACATGGAATTTGAGAATATGGCGATAATTTGCATATTTCTAGACCTATGCTTAAAAACATGGCGTTAGAGGGTGAGAACTCAAAACAGCCCCCGAACGGACCCGTGGGTGGCACCAACACCTCCCACGGGACCAATGTAACCCGTAGGAACTGACCCCGCAGCTGCGGGACTCCCGATTTGATAATACGACGATGGTTTGCATACTTCTAGACTTAGGCTTAAAAACATGGCGTTAGAGGGTGAAAACTCGAAACAACCCTCTAACAACCCCGTGGGTGGCACAACTCATCCCACGGGAACAATGTAACTCGTCGGAACTGACCCCGCAGCCGCGGGACTCCCGATTTGAGAATACGAGGATACCTTGCATATTTCTAGACTTAGCCTTAAAAACATGGCGTTAGAGGGTGAGATCTCAAAACAGCCCCCGAACGTGCCCGTGGGTGGCACCAACACCTCCCACGGGACCAATGTAACTCGTAGGAACTGACCCCGTAGCCACGGGACTCCCGGCTTGAGAATACGATGATAATTTGCATATATCTAGACTTAGGATTAATAACATGGCGTTAGAGGGTGAGAACTAGAAATAGCCCCCGAACGTCCCCTTGGGTGGCAACAACACCTCCCATGGGACCAATGTAACTCGTAGGAACTGACCCCGCAGCTGCGGGACTACTGATTTGAGAATACAATGATAATTTGCATATTTCTAGACTTAGGCTTAAAAACATGGCGTTAGAGGGTGAGAACTCGAAACAGCCCCTGAACATCCTCATGGGTGGCACTAAAACCGCCCACGGGACCAATGTAACTCGTAGGAACTGACCCAGCAGCCGCAGGACTCCCGGTTTGAGAATACGATGGTAATTTTGATATTTCTAGACACAGGCTTAAAAACACGGCGTTAGTGGGTGAGAACTTGAAACAGGCCCTGAACGGCCCCGTGGGTGGGACCGACACCTCCCACGTGAACAATGTAACTAGTAGGAACTGACCCCGCAGCCGCGGGACTCCCGATTTGAGAATACGATGATAATTTGCATATTTCCCGAATTAGGCTTAAAAACATGGATTTAGAGGGTGAGAACTCGAAACAGCCCCTGAACGTCCCCGTGGGTGGCACCAACACCTCCTACGGGACCGATGTAACTCATAGGAACTGACCCCGCAGCTGCAGGACTCCCGGTTTCAGAATTCGACGGTTATTTACATATTTTTAGACTTAGGCTTAAAAATATGGCTTTAGAGGGTGAGAACTCGAAACATCCCCTGAACGTCCCCATGGGTGGCACCAACACCTCCCACGGGACCAATGTAACTCATAGGAACTATCCCCACAGCCACGGGACTTCCAGTTTGAGAAAATGACGGTAATCCCCGCAGCTGCGGGACTCCCGATTTGAGAATACAACGATTATTTGCATATTTGTAGACTTAGGCTTAAAATCATTGCGTTAGAGGGTGAGAACTCGAAACAGCCCCCGAATGTCCCCGTGGGTGGTACCAACACCTCCCACGGGACCAATCTAACTCATAGGAACTGACCCCAAAGCCGCGGGACTCTCGGTTTGAGATTACGAGGATTATTTACATATTTTTAGACTTAGGCTTAAAAACATGGCGTTAGAGGGTCAAAACTCAAAACAACCCTCTAACAGCCCCGTGGGAGGCACAACACATCCCACGGGACCAATGTAACTCGTAGGAACTGACCCCGCAGCCGCGAGACTCCCTATTTGGGAATACGAGGATAGTTGGCATATTTCTACACTTAGGCTTAAAAACATGGCGTTAGAGGGTGAGATCTCGAAACAGCCCCCGAACGTCCCCGTGGGTGGCACCAACACCTCCCACGGGACCAATATAACAAGTAGGAAAGGACCCCGCAGCCACGGGACTCTCGGTTTGAGAATACGATGATAATTTTCACATTTCTATACTTAGGCTTAAAAACATGGTGTTAGAGGGTGAGAAGTCGAAATAACCCCCGAACGGCCCCGTGGGTGGCACCAACACCTCCCACGGGACCAATGTAACTCCTATTAACTGACCCCACAGCCGCGGGACTCCCGGTTTGAGAATACGATGGTAATTAGCATATTTATAGACTTAGGGTTAAAAACATGGCCTTAGAGGGTGAGAACTCAAAATAGCCCCCGAAGGTCCCCGTGGGTGGCACCACAGCCTCCCACGGGACCAATGTAACTCGTAGGAACTGACCTCGCAGCCATGGGACTCCCGGTTTGAGAATACGACAGTAATTTTGAAACAGCCACTGAATGGCCCCGTGGGTGGCACCAACACCTCCCACGAGAACAATGTAACTCGTAGGAACTGACCCCGCAGCCGCGGGACTCTCGATTTGAGAATATGATGATAATTTTCATATATCTAGACTTAGGCTTAAAAACATGGTGTTATAGGGTGAGAACTCGAAATAGCACCTGAAAGTCCCTGTGGGTGGCACCAACACCTCCCACGGGACCAATGTAACTCGTAGGAACTGACCCCGCAGTCGCGGGACTCCCCGTTTGAGAATTCGATGTTAATTAGCATATTTTTAGACATAGACTTAAAAACATGGCATTAGAGGGTAAGAACTTGAAACAACCCCAGAACGTCCCCGTGGGTGGCACCAACATCTCCCACTGGACCAATTTAACTCCTAGGAACTGACCTCACAGCCGCGGGACTCCCGGTTTGAGAATACGATGGTAAATTGAATATTTCTAGACTTAGGCTTAAAAACATGAAGTTAGAGGCTGAGAACTCGAAACAGCCCCCGAACGTCTCCGTGGGTGGCACAAACACCTCCCACGGGACCAATGTAACTCGTAGGAACTGACCCCGCAGCCACGGGAGTACCGGTTTGAGAATACGATGGTAATTTTCATATTTCTAGACTCAGGCTTAAAAACATGGCATAAGTGGGTGAGAACTGGAAACAGCCCTTGAACGGCCCCGTGGGTGGCACCAACACCTCCCACGGGAACAATGTAACTCGTAGGAACTGACCTCGCAACCGCGGGACTCCCGATTTGAGAAAACGATGATAATTTGCATATTTCCAGACTTAGGCTTAAAAACATGGCGTTAGAGGGTGAGAACTCGAAAGAGCCCCTGAACGTCACCTTGGGTGGCACCAACACCTCCCACGGGACAAATGTAACTAATAGGAACTGTTCCCGCAGCCGCGGGACTCCCGGTTTGAGAATTCGACCGTAATTTTGATATTTTTAGACTTAGGCTTATAAATATGGCGTTAGAGGGTGATAACTCGAAATAGCCCCCGAACATCCCCGTGGGTGGCACCAACACCTCCCACGGGACCAATGTAACTCGTAGGAACTAACGCCACAGCCACGAGACTCCTGATTTGAGAATACGCAGAATATTTGCATATTTCTAGACTTAGGCTTAAAAACATGGCGTTAGAGGGTGAGAAGTCGAAACTGCCCCCGAACGGCCCCGTGGGTGGAACCAACACCTCCCACGAGACCAATTTATTTCCTAGGAACTGACCTCGCAGCCGCGGGACTCCCGGTTTGAGAATACGATGGTAAATTTAATATTTCTAGACTTAGGCTTAAAAACATGAAGTTAGAGGGTGAGAACTCAAAATAGCCCCCGATTGCCTCCGTGGGTGGCACCAACACCTCCCACGGGACCAATGTAACTCGTAGGAACTGACCTCGCAGCCACGGGACTCCCGGTTTGAGAATACGATGATAATTTTGAAATTTCTAGACTCAGGCTTAAAAACATGGCGTTAGTGGGTGAGAACTTGGAACAACCCCTAAACGGCCACGTGGGTGGCACCAACACCTCCCACGTGAACAATGTAACTCGTAGGAACTGACCCCGCAGCCGCGGGACTCCCGATTTGAGGATAAGACGATAATTTGCATATTTCTAGACTTAGGCTTAAAAACACGGCGTTAGAGGGTGGGAACTCGAAACAGCCCCTGAACGTCCCCGTGGGTGGCACCAACACCACCTACGTGACCAATGTAACTCGTAGGAACTGACCCCGAAGCCGCAGGACTCCCGGTTTGAGAATTCGACGGTAATTTGCATATTTTTAGACTTAGGCTAAAAAATATGGCGTTAGAGGGTGAGAACTCAAAATAGCCCCCGAACGTCCTCGTGGGTGGTACCAACACCTCCCACGGGACCAATGTAACTCATAGGAACTCTCCCCACAACCATGGGTCTCCTGGTTTGAGAAAATGATGGTAATCCCCGCAGCTGCGGGACTCCCGGTTTGAGAATATTACAATAATTTGCATATTTCAAGATTTAGGATAAAAATCATTGCGTTAGAGTGTGAGAACTCGAAACAGCACCCGAACGTCCCCTTGGGTGGTACCAACAACTCCCACGTGACCAATGTAACTCGTAGGAACTGACCCCGCAGCTGCGGGACTCCCGGTTAGAGAATACGATGGTAATTTTCATATTTTCTAGACTTAAGCAAAACATGGCTTTGGAGGGTTAGAACTCGAAACAACCCCCAAATGTCCCCGTGGGTGGCACCAACACCTCCCACGGGACCAATCTAACTCATAGGAACAGACCCCGTAGCCGCGGGACTCTCGGTTTGAGAATACGACGGTAATTTACATATTTTTAGACTTAGGCTTAAAAACATGGCGTTAGAGGGTGAGATCTCGAAACAGCCCCCGAACGTCCCCGTGGGTGGCACCAACACCTCCCACGGGACCAATGTAACTCGTAGGAACTGACCCCGTAGCCGCGGGACTCCCGGTTTGAGAATACGATGGTAATTAGTATATTTATAGACTTAGGCTTAAAAACATGGCGTTAGAGGTTGAGAACTCGAAACAGCCCCCGAACTTCCCCGTGGGTGGCACCAACACCTCCCATGGGACCAATGTAACTCTTAGGAACTGACCTCACAGCCACGGGACTCCCGGTTTGAGAATACGACTGTAATTTTGATATTTCTAGACTCAGGCTTAAAAACATGGCCTTAGTGGGTGAGAACTTGAAACAGCCCCTGAACGGCCCTGTGAGTGGCACCAACACCTCCCACAGGAACAATGTAACTCGTAAGAACTAACCCCGCAGCCACGGGACTCCCGATTTGAGAATACGATGATATTTTGCATATTTCTAGACTTAGGGTTAAAAATATGGCGTTAGAGGGTGAGAACTCGAAATAACCCCCGAACGTCCCCGTGTGTGGCACCAACACCTCCCACGGGACAAATGTAACTCATAGGAACTGTCCCTGCAGCCGCGGGACTCCCGATTTGAGAAAATGACAGTATTCCCTGCAGCTACGGGACTCCCTGTTTGATAATACGATGATATTTTGCATATTTCTAGACTTTGGCTTAAAAACATGGCGTTAGAGGGTGAGAACTCGAAACAGTACTCGAACGTCCCCGTGGGTGGCACCAACACCTCCCACGGGACCAATGGAACTCGTAGGAACTGACCCCGCAGTCGCGGAACTCCCCATTTGAGAATACGATGATAATTTTCATAATTCTAGACTTAGGCTTAAAAACATGGTGTTAGAGGGTGAGATTTTGAAACATCCCATGAACGTCCTGGTTGGTGGCACCGATACCTCCCACGAGACCAATGTAACTCGTAGGAACTGAGCCCGGAGCCGCGGGACTCCCGATTTGAGAATACGATGATAATTAACATATTTCGAGACTTAAGCTTAAAAACATGGCGTTAGAGGGTGAGAACTCGAAACAGCCCCCCGAACGGCCCCGTGGGTGGCACCAACACCTCCCATGGGAGCAATGTAACTCCTAGTAACTGACCCCGCATCCGCGGGACTCCTGGTTTGAGAATACGATGATAATTACATATTTCTAGACTTAGGCTTAAAAACATGGCGTTAGAGAGTGAGAAGTCGAAACAACCCCCGAACGTCCCCGTGGGTGGCACCAACACCTCCCATGGGACCAATGAAACTCGTAGGAACTGACCCCGCAGCCACGGGACTCCCGAATTGAGAATACGATGGTAATTTTCATATTCCAACTTTCAGGCATAAAAACATGGCGTTATTGTGTGAGAACTTGAAATAGCCCCTTAACGACCCCGTGGGTGGCACCAACACCTCCCACGGGATCAATGTAACTCGTAGGAACTGACCCCACAGCCGCGGGACTCCCGATTTGAGAATATGGGGATAATTTGAATACTTCTAGACCTAGGCTTAAGAAATGGCGTTAGAGGGTGAGAACTCGAAACAACCACTGAACGTCCCCGTGGGTGGCACCAACACCTCCCACGGGACCAATGTTACTCGTAGGAACTGACCCCGTAGCCACGGGACTCCCGATTTGAGAAAATGACGGTAATCCCCGAAGATGCGGGACTCCCAGTTTGAGAATACGATCATAATTTGCATATTTCCAAACTTTTGCTTAAAAAAATGGCGTTAGAGGGTGAGAACTCAAAACAGCCCCCGAACGTCCCCGTGGGTGCCACCAACACCTCCCACGGGACCAATGTAACTCGTAGGAACTGACCCCGCAGCCGCGGGACACCCCATTCGAGAATACGATTATAATTTGCGTATTTCTAGACATAGGCATAAGAAGATGGTGTTAGAGGGTGTGATCTCGAAACAACCCCCGAACGTCCAGGTGGGTGGCACCAACACCTCCCACGGGACCAATGTAACGCGTAAGAACTGACCCCTCAGCCACGGGACTCCCGGTTTGAGAATACGATGATAATTTGGATATTTCTATACTTAAGCAAAACATGGTGTTAGTGGGTGAGAACTCGAAACAGCGCCCGAACGGCCCCGTGGGTGGCACCAACACCTCCAATGGGACCAATGTAACTCATAGGAACAAACCCCGCAGCCGCGGGACTCCCGGTTTTAGAATACGGTGATAATTTACATATTTTTAGACTTAGGCTTAAAAACATGGCGTTATAGGGTGAGAACTCGAAACAACCCCCCCGAACGGCCCCGTGGGTGGCACCAACACCTCCCATGGGACCAATGTAACTCCTAGAAACTGACCCCACAGCCGCGGGACTCCCGGTTTGAAAATTTGACGGTAATTTGCATATTTCTAGACTTAAGGTTTAAAAAATGGCGTTAGAGGGTTAGAAGTCGAAACAGCCCCCGAACGACCCCGTGGGTGGTACCAACACCTCCCACGGGACCAATATAACTCGTAGGAACTGACCCCGCAGCCGCAGGACTCCCGATTTGAGAATACGGGGATAATTGGCATATTTCTAGATGTAGGATTAAAAAATGGCATTAGAGGGTGAGAACTCGAAACATCCCCGAAATGTCCCCGTTGGTGGCACCAACACCTCCTACGGGACCAATGTAACTCGTAGGAACTGACCCCGCAGCCACGGGACTCCCGGTTTCAGAATACGAGGGTAATTTTTATATTTCTAGACTCAAGCTTACAAACATGGCGTTAGTGGGTGAGAACTTGAAATTTCCCCCGAACGGCCCCGTGGGTGGCACCAAAACCTCCCACGGGACCAATGTAACTCGTAGGAACTGATCCCGCAGTCGCGGGACACCCCATTCCAGAATACGATGATAATTTCTATATTTCTAGACATAGGCATAAAAATATGGGGTTAGAGGGTGTGATCTCAAAACAACCCCTGAACGTCCAGGTGAGTGGTACCAACACCTCCCACGGGACCAATGTAATGCGTAGGAACTGACCCCGCAGCCACGGGACACCCGGTTTGAGAATAAGACGATAATTTTCATATTTCTAGACTTATGAAAAACATGGCGTTAGTGGGTGAGAACTCGAAAGAGACCCGAACGGCCCCGTGGGTGGCACCAACACCTCCCACGGGACCAATGTAACTCATAGGAACTGACCCCGCAGCCGTGGGACTCTTGGTTTGAGAATATCATGATAATTTGCCTATTTCTAGACTTCGGGCTTAAAAACATGGCGTTATAGCATTAGAACTCGAAACAGCCCCCGAACGGCCCCGTGGATGGAACCAACACCTCCCATTAGACCAGTGTAACTAATAGGAAGTGACCCCGCAGCCGCAGGACTCCCGGTTTGAGAATACGAAGGTAATTTGCATATTTCAAGACTTAGGCTTAAAAACGTGGCGTTAGAGGGTGAGAAGTCGAAACAACCCCCGAACGTCCCCATGGGTGGCACAAACACCTCCCACGGGACCAATGTAACTCGTAGGGACTGACCCCGCAGCCACGGGACTCCCGGTTTGAGAATACGACGGTAATTTACATATTTCTAGACTCAGGCTAAAAAACATGGCGTTAGTGGGTGAGAACTTGAAACAATCCCTAAACGACCCCGTGGGCGGCACCAAGACCTCCCACGGGACCAATATAACTCGTAGGAACTGACCCCGCAGCCGCGGGACTCCCGATTTAAGAATACGACGATAATTTGTATATTTCTAGACCTAGGCTTAAAAACAATGCGTTAGAGGGTGAGAACTCAAAACAAAACCTGAACGTACCCGTGGGGGGCACCAACAACTCCCACGGGACCAATGTAACTCGTAGGAACTGACCCCGTAGCCGCAGGACTCCCGGTTTGAGAATACGACGGTAATTTACATATTTCGAGACTTAGGCTTAAAAACATGGCGTTAGAGGGTGAGAAGTCGAAACAGCCCTCGAACATCCCCATGGCTGGCACAAACACCTCCCACGGGACCAATGTAACTCATAGGGACTGACCCCGCAGCCACGGGACTCCCGGTTTGAGAATACGACGGTAATTTACATATTTCTAGACTCAGGCTAAAAAACATGGCGTTAGTGGGTGAGAACTTGAAACAACCCCTAAACTACCCCGTGGGTGGCACCAACACCTCCCACGGGACCAATATAACTCGTAGGAACTGACCCCGCAGCCGCGGGACTCTCGATTTGAGAATACGGCGATAATTTGCATATTTCTAGACCTAGGCTTAAAAACAATGCGTTAGAGGGTGAGAACTCAAAACAACACCAGAACGTACCCGTGGGTGGCACCAACACCTCCCACGGGACCAATGTAACTCGTAGGAACTGACCATGTAGCTGCGGGACTCCCGGTTTGAGAATTCGACGGTAATTTGCATATTTCTAGACTTAGGCTTAAAAACATGCTGTTAGAGGGTGAGAACTCGAAACAACCCTCGAACGTCCCCGTGGGTGGCACCAACACCTCCCACAGGACCAATGTAAGTCGTAGGAACTGACCCCGCAGCCATGGGACTCCCGGTTTGAAGAAATGACTACAATCCCCGCAGCCGCGGGCCTCCCGGTTTGAGAATACGACGATAATTTTCTTATTTCTAGACTTTGGCTTAAAAACATGGCGTTAGAGGGTGAGATCTCGAAAGAGCCCCCGAACGTCCAGCTGGGTGGTACCAACACCACCCACGGGACCAATGTAACTCATAGGAACTGACCCCATTGCCACGGGGCTCCCGGTTTGAGAATACGACGGTAATTTGCATATTTCTAAATTTAAGGAAAACATGGCATTAGTGGTTGAGAACTCAAAACAGCCACCGAACGGCCCCGTGGGTGGCCGCAACACCTCCCACCGGACCAATGTAACTCGTAGAAACAGACTCCACAGCCGCAGGACTCCCGGTTTGAGAATACAATAATAATTTGCATATTTCTAGGCTTAGGCTTAAAAACATGGCGTTAGAGGTTGAGAACTCGAAACCGCCCCCGAACGTCCCCGTGGGTGGCACCAACACCTCCCACGGGACCAATGTAACTCGTAGGAACAGACATCGTAGCCACGGGACTCCCGGTTTGAGAATACGAGGGTAATTTTTATATTTCTAGACTCAGGCTTACAGACATGGCGTTATTGGGTGAGAACTTGAAATAGCCCCCGAACGGCCCCGTGGGTGGCACCAACACCTCCTACGGGACCAATTTAACTCGTAGGAGCTGACTTCACAGCCGCTGGACTCCCGGTCTGAGAATACGATGATAATTTGCGTATTTCTAGACTTAGGCATAAAAACATGGCGTTTTGAGGGGGATAACTCAAAACAGCCCCCGAATGTCCCCGTAGGTGGCACCAACACCTCCCACGGGACCAATGTCACTCGTAGGAACTGACCCTGCAGCCACGGGACTCTGGGTTTGAGAATATGACGGTAATTTGCATATTTTGAGACTCAGGCTTAAAAACATGGCATTAGTGGGTGAGAACTTGAAACAGGCCCCGAACGGCCCCGTGGGTGGCACCAACACCTCCCACGGTACCAATGTTACTTGTAGGAACTGTCCCCGCAGCCGCGGGACTCCCGATTTGAGAATACGACGATAATTTGTGTATTTATAGACTTAGGCTCAAAATCATTGCGTTAGAGGGTGAGAACTCGAAACAGCCCCGAACGTCCCCGTGGGTGGCACCAACACCTCCCACAGGACCAATGTAACTCGTAGGACCTGACCCCATAGCCGCGGGACTCCCGTTTTGAGAATACGATGATAATTTACATATTTCTAGACTTAGGCTTAAAAACATGGCGTTAGAGGGTGAGAACTCGAAACAGCCGCCGAACGGCCCCGTGGGTGGCACCAACACCTACCACGAGACTAACGTAAATCGTAGGAACTGTCCTGCAGCCACGGGACTCACGGTTTGAGAAAACGACGGTAATTTTCATATTTCTAGACATAAGCAAAACATGGCGTTGGAGGGTGAAAACTCAAAATAGCCCCCGAACGTCCCCGTGGGTGGAACCAACAACTCCCACAGGACCAATGTAGCTCGTAGGAACTGACCCCGCAGCCGCGGGACTCCCGGTTTGAGAATACGACTGTAATTTGCATATTTCTAGACTTAGACTTAAAAACATAGCGTTAGAGGGTGGGAACTCGAAACAGCCCTCGAACGCCCCCGTAGGTGTCACCAACACCTCCCACGGGACCAATGTAACTCGTAAGAACTGACCCCGCAGCCGCGGGACTCCCGGTTTGAGAATATGACGATATTTTGCATATTTCTAGACTTAGACATAAAAACATGGCGTTAGAGGGTGAGAACTCGAAAAATCCCCTGAACGTCCCCGTGGGTGGCACCAACACCTCCCACGGGACCAATGTAACTCGTCGGAACAGCCCTGCAGCCACGGGACTCACGGTTTGAGAATACGACCGAGATTTTCATATTTCTAGACATAAGCAAAACATGGCGTTGGAGGGTGAGAACTCAAAATAGCCCCCGAACGTCCCCGTGGGTGGAACCAACACCTCCCACAGGACCAATGTAACTCGTAGGAATTGACCCCGGAGCCGCGGGACTCCCGGTTTGAGAATACGACGATAATTTGCATATTTCTAGACTTAGGCTTAAAAACATGGCGTTAGAGGGTGAGAACTCGAAACAGCCGCCGAACGGCCCCGTGGGTGGCACCAACACCTACCACGAGACTAATGTAACTCGTAGGAACTGATCCCGCATCCGCGGGACTCCCCATTTGAGAATACGACGGTAATTTGCATATTTACAGACTTAGACTTAAAAACATAGCGTTAGAGGGTGAGAACTCGAAACAGCCCCCGAATGTCCCCGTGGGTGGCACCAACACCTCCCACGGGACCAATGTAACTCGTAAGAACTGACCCCGCAGCAACGGGACTCCCAGTTTGAGAATACGACGATAATTTGCATATTTCTAGACTTAGGCTTAAAAACATGGTGTTAGAGGGTGAAACTCGAAACAGCCCCAGAACGTCGCCGTGGGTGGCACCACAACCTCCCATTGGATCAACGTAACTCGTAGGAACTGACCCCGAAACCGAGGGACTCCCCGTTTGAGAATACGACGATAATTTGCATATTACTAGACTTAAGCAAAACATGGGGTTAGAGGGTGAGATCTCAAAATGGCCCCCGAACGTCCCCGTGGGTGGCACTAACACCTCCCACGGGACCAATGTAACTCGTAGGAACTAACCCCACAGCCGAGGGAGTCCCGATTTGAGAATACGATGGTAATTTGCATGTTTATAGACTTAGTCTTAAAAACATGGCGTTAGAGGGTGAGAACTCGAAACAGCGCCCGAACGTCCCCGTGGGTGGCCCCAACACCTCCCACGGGACCAATGTAACTCGTAGGAACTGTCCCCGCAGCCGCGGGACTCCCGATTTGAGAATACGACGATAATTTGTGTATTTATAGACTTAGGCTTAAAATCATTGCGTTAGAGGGTGAGAACTCGAAACAGCCCCAGAACGTCACCGTGGGTGGCACCACCACTTCCCACGGGACCAATGTAACTCGTAGGAACTGACCCCGCAGCCGCGGGACTCCCGATTTGAGAATACGGCGATAATTTGCATATTTCTAGACCTAGGCTTAAAAACATGGTGTTAGAGGGTGAGAACTCGAAATAGCCCCCGAACGTCCCCGTGGGTGGCACCAACACCTCCCACGAGACCAATGTAACTCATAGGAACTATCCCCGCAGCCACGGGACTCCCGGTTTGAGAATACGACGATATTGTGCATATTTCTAGACTTAGGCATAAAAACATGGTGTTAGAGGGTGAGAACTCGAAACATCCCCCGAACGACCCTGTGGGTGGCACCAACACCTCCCACGGGACCAATGTAACTCGTAGGAACTAACCCCGCAGCCGCGGGACTCCCGGTTTCAGAATACGATGATAATTTGCATAATTCTAGACTTAGGCTTAAAAACATGGCGTTAGAGGGTGAGAACTCGAAACAGCCCCCGAACGTCCCCGTGGGTGGCACCAACTCCTCCCATGGGACCAATGTAACTCATAGGAACTGACCCCGCAGCCGCGGGACTCCCTATTTGAGAATACGACGATAATTTGCATATTTCTAGACTAAGGCTTAAAAATATGGCGTTTGAGGGTGAGAACTCGAAACAGCCCCCAAACGTCCCCATGGGTGGCACCAACACCTCCCACGGGACCAATGTACCTCTTAGGAACTGACCCCACAGCCGCGGGAGTCCCGGTTTGAGAATACGACGATAATTTTCATATTTCTAGACTTAGGATTATAAACATAGCGTTAGAGGGTGGGAACTCGAAATAGCCCCCGAACTCCCCCGTAGGTGTCACCAACACCTCCCACGGGACCAATGTAACTCGTAAGAACTGACCCCGCAGCCGCGGGACTCCCGGTATTAGAATATGATAGTAATTTTCATATTTCTAGACTTAGTCTTAAAAACATAGCGTTAGAGGGTGAGAACTCGAAACAGCCCCCGAATGTCCCCGTGGGTGGCACCAATACCTCCCACGGGACCAATGTAACTCGTACGAACTCACCCCGCAGCAACGGGACTCCCAGTTTGAAAATACGATGATAATTTGCATATTTCTAGACTTAGGCTTAAAAACATGGCGTTAGAGGGTGAAACTCGAAACAGCCCCAGAACGTCGCCGTGGGTGGCACCAAAACCTCCCACTGGATCAACAAAACTCGTAGGAACTGACCCCGAAACCGCGGGACTCCCTGTTTGAGAATACGACGATAATTTGCATGTTTCTAGACTTAAGCAAAACATGGGGTTTGAGGGTGAGATCTCAAAATGGCCCCCGAACGTCCCCGTGGGTGGCACTAACACCTCCCACGGGACCAATGTAACTCGTAGGAACTAACCCCACAGCCGAGGGAGTCCCGATTTGAGAATACGATGGTAATTTGCATATTTATGGAGTTAGTCTAAAAAACATGGCGTTAGAGGGTGAGAACTCGAAACAGCCCCCGAATGTACCCTGGGGTGGCACCAACACCTCCCACGGGACCAATGTAACTCGTAGGAACTGACCCCGCAGCCGCGGGACTCCCGATTTGAGAATATCAGGACAATTTGCATATTTCAAGACTTAGTCTTAAAAACATGGCGTTAGAGGGTGAGAACTCGAAACAGTCCCCCGAACGGCCCCATGGGTGGCACCAACACCTGCCACGGGACCAATGTAACTCGTAGGAACTGACCCCGGAGCCACGGGACTCCCGGTTTGAGAATACGATGGTAATTTGCATATTTCTAGACTTAGGCTTAAAAACATGGCGTTAGAGGGTGATAACTCGAAACAGCCCCTGAACGGCCCCATGGGTGACACGAACACCTCCCACGGTACCAATGTAACACTTAGCAACTGACCCCACAGCCGCGGGACTCCCGATTTGAGAATACGACGATAATTTGCATATTTCTAGAGTTAGGCTTAAAAACATAGATTTAGAGGGTGGGAACTCGAAACAACCCTCAAACGCCCCCGTAGGTGTCACCAACACCTCCCACGGGACCAATGTAACTCGTAAGAACTGACCCCGCAGCCGCGGGACTCCCGGTTTGAGAATACGATGATATTTTGCATATTTCTAGACTTAGGCATAAAAACATGGCGTTAGAGGGTGAGAACTCGAAACAGCCCCCGAACGTCCCCGTGGTTGGCACCAACACCTCCCACGGGACCAATGTAACTCGTAGGAAGTGCCCTGCAGCCACGGGACTCACGGTTTGAGAATACGACGGTAATTTTCATATTTCTAGACATAATCAAAACATGGCGTTGGAGGGTGAGAACTCAAAACAGCCCCCAAACGTCCCCGTGGGTGGAACCAACACCTCCCACAGGACCAATGTAACTCGTAGGAACTGACCCCGCATCTGCGGGACTCTCGGTTTGAGAATACGACGATAATTTGCATATTTCTAGACTTAGGCTTAAAAACATGGCGTTAGAGGGTGAGAACTCGAAACAACCGCCGAACGGCCCCGTGGGTTGCACCACCGCCTCCCACGGGACCAATATAACTCGTAGGAACTGATCCCGCAGCCGCAGGACTCCCCATTTGAGAATACGACGATAATTTGCATATTTCTAGACTTGAGCAAAACATGTCATTAGAGGGTGAGATCTCAAAAGATCCCCTGAACGTCCCTGTTGGTGGCACCAACACCTCCCACGGGACCAATGTAACAGCTAGGAACTAACCCCTCAGGCTCGGGACTCCCGGTTTGAGATTACGACCATAATTTCCATCTTTATAGACTTAGGATTAAAAGCATGGTGTTAGAGGGTGAGAACTCAAAACAGCCCCCAAACGGCCCCGATGGTGGCACCAACACCTCCCACGGGACCAATGTAACTCGTAGGAACTGACCCCGCACCCGTGGGAGTCCCGGTTTGAGAATAGGAAGATATTTTGCATATTTCTAGACTTAGGCCTAAAAACATGACGTTAGAGGGTGAGAACTCAAAACAACCCCCGAACGTCCCCGTGGGTGGCACTAACACCTCCCATGGGACAAAAGTAACTTGTAGGAAGTGACCCCACAGCCACGGGGCTCCCGGTTTGAGAATGCGACGGTAATTTTCCTATTTCTGGACTTAAGCAAAAGATGGCGTTGGAGGGTGAGAATTGGAAACAGCCCCTGAACGTCCCCGTGGTGGCATCAACACCTCTCACGGGACCAATGTAACTCGTAGGAACTGACCCCGCAGCCACAGGACTCCCGGTTTGAGAATACGACGGTAATTTGGATATTTCTAGACTTAAGCAAAACATGGCGCTAGTGGGTGAGAACTCGAAACAGCGCCCGAATGGCCCCGTGGGTGGCACCAACACCTCCCACGAGATCAATGTAACTCTTAGGAACTGTCCATACAGCCGCGGGATTCCCGGTTTGAGAATACGACGATAATATGCATATTCTAGACTTAGGCTTAAAAACATGGCGTTAGAGGGTTAGAACTCGAAACAGCCCCCGAACGTCCCCGTGGGTGGCACCACAACCTCCCACAGGACTAATATAACTCGTAGGAACTGACCCCGCAGCCACAGGACTCCCCATTTGAGAATACGACGATACTTTGAATATTTCTAGACTTGAGCAAAACATGTCGTTAGAGGGTGAGATCTCAAAACAGCCCCTGAACGTCTCTGTGGGTGGAACCAACACCTCCCAGGGGACCAATTTAACTCGTAGGAACTAACCCCGCATACGGTGGACTCCCGGTTTGAGAATACGAAGATAATTTCCATATTTATAGACTTAGGATTAAAAACATGACGTTAGAGGGTGAGCAATCGAAACAGCCCCCGAACGTCCCCATGGGTGGCACCAACACCTCCCACGGGACCAATTTAACTCGTAGGTACTGACCCCGCAGCCGTGGGACTCCCGGTTTGAGAATAGGACGATAATTTGTATATTTCTAGACTTAGGTCTATAAACATGGCATTAGAGGTTGAGAACTCAAAACAGCCTCCGAACGGCCCTGTGGGTGGCACCAACACCTCCCACGGGACCAATGTAACTCGTAGGAACTGACCCTGCAGCCGCGGGACTCCCAGGTTTGAGAATACTACGATAATTTGTATATTTCTAGACTTAGGCTTAAAAACATGGTGTTAGAGGGTGGGAACTCAAAACAGCGCCCGAACGTCCCCTTAGGTGGCACCAACACCTCCCACGGGACCAATGTAACTCGTAGGAATTGACCCCGCAGTCGCGGGATTGCCGGTTTGAGAATACGATGATATTTTGCATATTTCTAGACATAGGCATAAAAACATGGCCTTAGAGGGTGAGAACTCAAAACAGCCCCCGAACGTCCCCGTGGGTGGCCCCAACACCTCCCACGGGACCAATGTAACTCGTAGGAACTGACCCCGAAGCCACGAGACTCCCAGTTTGATAATACGATGATAATTTTCATATTTCTAGTCTTAAGCAAAACATGGCGTTGGAGGGTGAGAACTCGAAACAACCCCCGAACGTCCCCGTGGGTGGCACCAACACTTCCCATGGGACCAATATAACTCGTAGAAACTAACCCCGCAGCCGCGGGACTCCCGGTTTGAGAATACGAAGATAATTTGCATATTTCTAGACTTAGGCTTAAAAACATGGCGTTAGAGGGTGAGAAGTCGAAACAGCCTCCGAACGGCCCCGTGGGTGGCACCAACACCTCCCCCGGGACCAATGTAACTCGTAGGAACTGACCCCGCAGCCGCGGGACTCCCGGCTGGAGAATACGATGATAATTTCAATATTTCTAGACTTAGGCTTAAAAACACGGCGTTAGAGGGTGGGAACTCGAAATAGCCCCCGAACGTCCCCGCAGGTGGCACCTACACCTCCCACGGGACCAATGTAACTCGTAGGAACTGACCCCGCAGCCGCGGGACTACCGGTTTGAGAATACGATGATCTTTTGCATATTTCTAGACTTTGGATTAAAAACATGGCGTTAGAGGATGAGAACTCGAAACAACCCCCGAACGTCCCCGTGGGTGGCACCAACACCTCCCACGGGACCAATGTAACTCTTAGGAACTGACCCCGCAGCCACGATACTCCCGGTTTGAGAATACGATGGTAATTTTTTTATTTATAGACTTAAGCAAAACATGGCATCGAAGGGTGAAAACTCGAAACAACTCCCGAACGTCCCCGTGGGTGGCACCAACACCTCCCATGGGACCAATGTAACTCGTAGGAACTGACCCCACAGCCAAGGGACTCCCCATTTAAGAATACCATGGTAATTTGCATATTTCTAGACTTAGACTTAAAAATATGGCGTTAGAGGGTGAGAACTAGAAACAGCCCGAGAACGTCCCCGTGGGTGGCACCAATACCTTCCACGAGAACAATGTAACTCGTAGGAACTGACCCCATAGCCGTGCGACTTCTCATTTGAGAATACCATGGTAATTTGCATATTTCTAGACTTAGACTTAAAAATATGGCGTTAGAGGGTGAGAACTCAAAACAACCCCCGAATATCCCCGTGAGTGGCACCAACACCTCCCATGGGACCAATGTAACTTGTACGAACTGACCCCGCAGCCGCAGCACTCCCGGTTTGAGAATACGATCATAATTTGCATATGTCTAGACTTAGGCTTAAAAACATCGCATTAGAGGGTGAAACTCGAAACTTCCCCCGAACGTCCCCGTGGGTGGCACCACAGCCTCCCACGGGATCAATGTAACTCGTAGGAACTTTCCCCGCAGCTGTGGAACTCCTCGTTAGACAATACGACGATAATTTGCATATTTCTAGACTTAAGCAAACCATGGCGTTAGAGGGTGAGATCTCGAAATAGCCCCCGAACGTCCCCATGGGTGGCACCAACACCACCCACGGGACTAATGTAACTCGTAGGATCTGACCCCGCAGCCGCGGGACACCCGGTTTGAGAATACGACGATAATTTGTATATTTCTATACTTAGGCTTAAAAACATGGCATTAGAGGGTGAGAATTCGAAACAGCCACCGAACGTCGCTGTGGGTGGCACCAACACCTCCCACGAGACCAATGTAACTCGTAGGAACTGACCCCGCAGTCGCGGGACTCCCGGTTTGAGAATACCACGATAATTTGTATATTTCTAGACTTAGGTTTAAAAACATGACGTTAGACGGTGAGATCTCAAAACATCCCCCGAACGTCCCCGTGGGTGGCACCAACACATCCCACGTGACCAAGGTAACTCGTAGGAACTGACCCCGCAGCCACGGGACTCCCGATTTGAGAATACGACGATGATTTTCATATTTCTAGACTCATGCTTAAAAACATGGCGTGAGTGGTTGAGAACTTGAAACAACCCCCGAATGACCTCGAGGGTGGCACCAACACCTCCCACAGGACCAATGTAACTCGTAGGAACTTACCCCGCATCCGCGGGACTCCCGGTTTGAGAATACGATGATGTTTTGCATATTTCTAGACTTAGGCTTAAAAGCAAGGCGTTAGAGGGTGAGAACTCGAAATAGCCCCCGAACGTCCTCGTGGGTGGTACCAACACCTCCCACGGGACTAATGTAACTCATAGGAACTGATCCCGTAGCCATAAGACTCCCGGTTTGAGAATACGACGAGAATTTTCATATTTCTAAACTCAAGCAAAACATGGCGTTGGAGCGTGAGAACTCGAAACAGCCCCCGAACGTCCCCATGGGTGGCACCAACACCTCCCACGGCACCAATGTAACTCGTAGGAACTAACCCCGGAGCCGCAGGACTCCCGGTTTGAGAATACGACGATAATTTTAATATTTCTAGACTTAGGCTTAAAAACATGGCGTTAGAGGGTGAGAACTCGAAGCAGCCCCAGAACGTCCCCGTGGGTGGCACCAACACCTCCCACGAGACCAATGTAACTCGTAGGAACTGTCCCCGTAGCCGCGGGACTCCCCATTCGAGAATACGATGGTAATTTGCATATTTCTAGACTTACATTTAAAAACATGGCGTTAGAGGGTGAGATCTCGAAACAGCCCCCGAACGTCCTCTTGGGTGGCACCAACACCTCCCACTGGACCAATGTAACTCGTAGGAACTAACCCTGCAGCATCGGGACACCCGGTTTGAGAAAACGATGATAATTTGCATATTTCTAGACTTAGGCTTAAAAACATGGTGTTAGAGGGTGAAATTCGAAACAGCCCCCGAATGTCCCCGTGGGTGGTACCACAGCCTCCCACGGGATCAATGTAACTCGTAGGAACTGACCCCGCAGCCGCGGGACTCACCGTTAGAGAATACGATCATTATTTACGTATTTATAGACTTAAGTAAAACATGGTGTTAGAGGGTGAGATCTCGAAACAGCCCTCGAACGTCCCCGTGGGTGGCACCAACACCTCCCACGGGACCAATGTAACTCGTAGTAACTAACCCCGTAGTTGCGGGAGTCCCGATTTGAGAATACGATGGTAATTTGCATATTTATAGACTTAGGCTTAAGAACATGGCGTTAGAGGGTGAGAACTCGAAACAACCCCCGAAAGGCTCCGCGGGTGGCACCAACACCTCCCAAGGGACCAATGTAAGTCGTAAGAACTGACCCCGCAGTCGCGGGACTCCAAGTTTGAGAATAGGATGATAATTTGCATATTTCTAGACTTAGGCTTAAAAACATGGCGTTAGAGGGTGAGAACTCGAAACATCCCCCGAATGGCCCCATGGGTGGCACCAACACCTCCCACGGGACCAATGTAACTCCAGGAACAGACACCGCAGCCGCGAGACTCCCGCTTTGAGAATATGACGATAATTTTCATATTTCTAGACTTAGGATTAAAAACTTGGCGTTAGAGGGTGAGAACTCGAAACAGCCCCCGAACGTCCCCGTGGGTGGCACCAACACCTCCCACGGGACCAATGTAACTCGTAGAAACTGACCCCACAGCCGCGGGACTCCGCATTTGAGAATACAACGACAATTTGCATATTTCCAGCCTTAGGCTAAAAAATATGATGTTAGAGGGTGAGATCTCGAAACATCCCCTGAACGTCCCCGTGGGTGGCACCAACACCTCCCATAGGACCAAAGTAACTCATAGGAACTGACCCCGTAGCCACGGGGCAACCAGTTTGAGAATACAACCGTAATTTGCATATTTCTAGACTTAAGCAAAACATGGCGTTAGTGGGTGAGAACTCGAAACAGCCCCCGAACGACCTCGTAGGTGGTACCAACACCTCCCACGGGACCAATGTAACTCTTAGGAACTGACCCCATAGCCACGGTACTCCCGATTTGAGAATACGTCGATAATTTACATATTTCTAGACTCGGCTTAAAAACATGGCGTTAGATGGTGAGAACTCGAAAAGGCACCCGAACGTCCCCGTGGGTGGCACCACAGCCTCCCTCGGGACCAATGTAACTCGTACGAACTAACCACGCTCCTGCAGGACCCCCATGTGAGAATACAATGATAATTTGCATATTTATAGACTTGAGCAAAACAAGGAATTAGAGGGTGGGATCTCAAAATATCCCCCGAACATCCCAGTGGGTGGCACCAACACCTCCCAGGGGACCAATGTAACTCGTAGGAACTAACCCCGCAGCCGCGGGACTCCCAGTTTGAGAATACGATGGTAATTTGCATATTTATAGACTTAGGCTTAAAAACATGGCGTTAGAAGGTGAGAACTCAAAACAGTCCCCGAACGGCCCCACGGGTGGCACTAACACCTCCCACGGGACGAATGTAACTCGTAGGAACTGACCCCGCAGCCGTGGGACTCCCGGTTTGAGAATAGGATGAAAATTTGCATATATCTAGACTTAGGATTAGAAACATGGCGTTAGAGGGTGAGAACTCGAAACAACCTCAGAACGGCCCCGTGGGTCGCACCAACACCTCCCACGGGACCAATGAAACTCGTAGGAAGTAACCCCACAACCGCGGGACTCTCGATTTGAGAATACGACGATAATTTGCATATTTCTAGACTTAGGCTTAAAAATATGGCGTTAGAGGGTGAGAACTCGAAACAACCGCCGAACGGCCCCGTGGGTGGCACCACAGCCTCCCACGGGACCAATATAACTCGTAGGAACTGATCCCGCAGCCGCAGGACTCCCCATTTGAGAATACGACGATAATTTGCATATTTCTAGACTTA
Source organism: Sambucus nigra (assembly GCA_949130495.1). Classification (NCBI taxonomy): domain Eukaryota; kingdom Viridiplantae; phylum Streptophyta; class Magnoliopsida; order Dipsacales; family Adoxaceae; genus Sambucus; species Sambucus nigra. Next base: position 332,729,916 of record OX422224.1, read on the forward strand.
GGCTTAAAAACATAGCGTTAGAGGGTGGGAACTCAAAACAGCCCCCGAACTCCCCCGTAGATGTCACCAACACCTCCCACGGGACCAATGTAACTCGCAAGAAATGACCCCGCAGCCGCGGGACTCCCGGTATGAGAATATGACAGTAATTTGTATATTTCTAGACTTAGGCTTAAAAACATGGCGTTACTGGGTGATATCTCAAAACAGCCCCCGAACGGCGCCGTGGGTGGCACCAACACCTACCACGAGACTAATGTAACTCGTAGGAACTGACCCCGCAGCCGCGGGACTCCCCATTTGAGAATACGACTGTAATTTGCATATTTCTAGACTTAGACTTAAAAACATAGCGTTAGAGGGTGGGAACTCGAAACAGCCCCCGAATGTCCCCGTGGGTGGCACCAATACCTCCCACGGGACCAATGTAACTCATATGAACTGACCCCGCAGCAACGGGACTCCCAGTTTGAGAATACGATGATAATTTGCATATTTCTAGACTTAGGCTTAAAAACATGGCGTTAGAGGGTGAAACTCGAAACAGCCCCAGAACGTCGTCGTGGGTGGCACCAAAACCTCCCACTGGATGAACGTAACTCGTAGGAACTGACCCCGAAACCACGGGACTCCCTATTTGAGAATACGACGATAATTTGCATATTTCTAGACTTAAGCAAAACATGGGGTTTGAGGGTGAGATCTCAAAACGGCCCCCGAACGTCCCCGTGGGTGGCACTAACACCTCCCACGGGACCAATGTAACTCATAGGAACTAACCCCACAGCCGAGGGAGTCCCGATTTGAGAATACGATGGTAATTTGCATATTTATAGAGTTAGTCTTAAAAACATGGCGTTAGAGGGTGAGAACTCGAAACAGCCCCCGAATGTACCCTGGGGTGGAACCAACACCTCCCACGGGACCAATGTAACTCGTAGGAACTGACCCCGCAGCCGCGGGACTCCCAATTTGAGAATAGGAGGACAATTTGCAAATTTCAAGACTTAGTCTTAAAAACATGGCGTTAGAGAGTGAGAACTCGAAACAGTCCCCCGAACGGCCCCATGGGTGGCACCAACACCTCCCACGGGACCAATGTCACTCGTAGGAACTGACCCCGGAGCCACGGGACTCCCGGTTTGAGAATACGATGGTAATTTGCATATTTCTAGACTGAGGCTTAAAAACATGGCGTTAGAGGGTGAGAACTCGAAACAGCCGCTGAACAGCCCCGTGGGTGGCACCAACACCTACCACGAGACTAATGTAACTCGTAGGAACTGACCCCGCAGCCGCGGGACTCCCTATTTGAGAATACGATGATAATTTGCATATTTCTAGACTAAGGCTTAGAAACATGGCGTTAGAGGGTGAGAACTCGAAACAGCCCCTGAACGGCCCCATGGGTGACACGAACACCTCCCACGGGACCAATGTAACTCTTAGGAACTGACCCCACAGCCGCGGGACTCCCGATTTGAGAATACGACGATAATTTGCATATTTCTAGACTTAGGCTTAAAAACATGGCGTTAGAGGGTGAGAACTCAAAACAGCCCCCGAACGTCCCCGTGGTTGGCACCAACACCTCCCACGGGACCAATGTAACTCGTAGGAAGTGCCCTGCAGCCACTTGACTCACGGTTTTAAAATATGACGGTAATTTTCATATTTCTAGACATAATCAAAATATGGCGTTGGAGGGTGAGAACTCAAAACAGCCCCCAAACGTCCCCGTGGGTGGAACCAACACCTCCAACAGGACCAATGTAACTCGTAGGAACTGACCCCGCAGCTGCGGGACTCTCGGTTTGAGAATACGACGATAATTTGCATATTTCTAGACTTAGGCTTAAAAACATGGCGTTAGAGGGTGAGAACTCGAAACAACCGCCGAACGGCCCCGTGGGTGGCACCACCGCCTCCCACGGGACCAATATAACTCGCAGGAACTGATCCCGCAGCCGCAGGACTCCCCATTTGAGAATACGACGATAATTTGCATATTTCTAGACTTGAGCAAAACATGACATTAGAGGGTGAGATCTCAAAAGATCCCCTGAACGTCCCTGTTTGTGGCACCAACACCACCCACGGGACCAATGTAATCGCTAGGAACTAACCCCGCAGGCTCGGGACTCCCGGTTTGAGATTACGACCATAATTTCCATCTTTATAGACTTAGGCTTAAAAGCATGGTGTTAGAGGGTGAGAACTCGAAACAGCCCCCAAACGGCCCCGAGGGTGGCACCAACACCTCCCACGGGACCAATGTAACTCGTAGGAACTGACCCCGTACCCGTGGGACTCCCGGTTTGAGAATAGGAAGATAATTTGCATATTTCTAGACTTAGGCCTAAAAACATGGCGTTAGAGGGTGAGAACTCAAAACAACCCCCGAACGTCCCCTTGGGTGGCACCAACACCTCCCATGGGACAAATGTAACTCGTAGGAACTGACCCCGCTGCCACGGGGCTCCCGGTTTGAGAATGCGACGGTAATTTTCCTATTTATGGACTTAAGTAAAAGATGGCGTTGGAGGGTGAGAACTGGAAACAGCCCCTGAACGTCCCCGTGGTGGCATCAACACCTCCCACGGGACCAATGTAACTCGTAGGAACTGACCCCGCAGCCACGGGACTCCCGGTTTGAGAATACGACGGTAATTTGGATATTTCTAGACTTAAGCAAAACATGGCGCTAGTGGGTGAGAACTCGAAACAGCGCCCGAATGGCCCCGTGGGTGGCACCAACACCTCCCACGAGATCAATGTAACTCTTAGGAACTGTCCATACAGCCGCGGGATTCCCGGTTTGAGAATACGACGATAATATGCATATTTCTAGACATAGGCTTAAAAACATGGCGTTAGAGGGTTAGAACTCGAAACAGCCCCCGAACGTCCCCGTGGGTGGCACCACAACCTCCCATGGGACTAATATAACTCGTAGGAACTGACCCCGCAGCCACAGGACTCCCCATTTGAGAATACGACGATACTTTGAATATTTCTAGACTTGAGCAAAACATGTCGTTAGAGGGTCAGATCTCAAAACAGCCCCTGAACGTCCATGTGGGTGGCACCAACACCTCCCACGGGACAAATTTAACTCGTAGGAACTAACCCCGCATCCGGTGGACTCCCGGTTTGAGAATACGATGATAATTTCCATATTTATAGACTTAGGATTAAAAACATGGCGTTAGAGGGTGAGCAATCGAAACAGCCCCCTAACGTCCCCATGGGTGGCACCAACACCTCCCACGGGACCAATTTAACTCGTAGGTACTGACCCCGCAGCCGTGGGACTCCCGGTTTGAGAATAGGATGATAATTAGTATGTTTCTAGACTTAGGTCTATAAACATGGCATTAGAGGTTGAGAACTCAAAACAGCCTCCGAACGGCCCTGTGGGTGGCACCAACACCTCCCACGGGACCAATGTAACTCGTACGAACTGACCCTGCAGCCGCGAGACTCCCGGTTTGAGAATACTACGATAATTTGTATATTTCTAGACTTAGGCTTAAAAACATGGTGTTAGAGGGTGGGAACTCGAAACAGCCCCCGAACATCCCCTTAGGTGGCACCAACACCTCCCACGGGACCAATGTAACTCGTAGGAATTGACCCCGCAGTCGCGGGATTGCCGGTTTGAGAATACGATGATATTTTGCATATTTCTAGACTTAGGCATAAAAACATTGCTTTAGAGGGTGAGAACTCGAAACAGCCCCCGAACGTCCCCGTGGGTGGCCCCAACACCTCCCACGGGACCAATGTAACTCGTAGGAACTGACCCCGAAGCCACGAGACTCCCAGTTTGATAATACGACGATAATTTTCATATTTCTAGACTTAAGCAAAACATGGCGTTGGAGGGTGAGAACTCGAAACAACCCCCGAACGTCCCCGTGGGTGGCACCAACACCTCCCATGGGACCAATGTAACTCGTAGAAACTGACCCCGCAGCCGCGGGACTCCCGGTTTGAGAATACAAAGATAATTTGTATATTTCTAGACTTAGGCTTAAAAACATGGCGTTAGAGGGTGAGAAGTCGAAACAGCCTCCGAACGGCCCCGTGGGTGGCACCAACACCTCCCCCGGGACCAATGTAACTCGTAGGAACTGACCCCGCAACCGCGGGACTCCCGGTTGGAGAATACGACGATAATTTCAATATTTCTAGACTTAGGCTTAAAAACACGGCGTTAGAGGGTGGGAACTCGAAATAGCCCCCGAACGTCCCCGCAGGTGGCACCTACACCTCCCACGGGACCAATGTAACTCGTAGGAACTGACCCCGCAGCCGCGGGACTCCCGGTTTGAGAATTCGATGATCTTTTGCATATTTCTAGACTTTGGATTAAAAACATGGCGTTAGAGGGTGAGAATTCGAAACAACCCCCGAACGTCCCCGTGGGTGGCACCAACACCTCCCACGGGACCAATGTAACTCGTAGGAACTGACCCCACAGCCACGGGACTCCCCATTTGAGAATACCATGGTAATTTGCATATTTCTAGACTTAGACTTAAAAATATGGCGTTAGAGGGTGAGAACTAGAAACAGCCCGAGAACGTCCCCGTGGGTGGCACCAATACCTTGCACGAGAACAATGTAACTCGTAGGAACTGACCCCATAGCCGTGGGACTCCCCATTGGAGAATACCATGGTAATTTGTATATTTCTAGACTTAGGCTTAAAAATATGGCGTTAGAGGGTGAGAACTCAAAACAGCCCCCGAATATCCCCGTGGGTGGCACTAACACCTCCCATGGGACCAATGTAACTCGTACGAACTGACCCCGCAGCCGCAGGACTCCCGATTTGAGAATACGATGATAATTTGCATATGTCTAGACTTAGGCTTAAAAACATCGCATTAGAGGGTGAAACTCGAAACCGCCCCCGAAAGTCCCCGTGGGTGGCACCACAGCCTCCCACGGGATCAATGTAACTCGTAGGAACTTTCCCCGCAGTTGTGGAACTCGTCGTTAGAGAATACAACGATAATTTGCATATTTCTAGACTTAAGCAAACCATGGCGTTAGAGGTTGAGATCTCAAAATAGCCCCCGAACGTCCCCATGGGTGGCACCAACACCACCCACGGGACCAATGTAACTCGTAGGATCTGACCCCGCAGCCGCGGGACACCCGGTTTGAGAATACGACGATAATTTGTATATTTCAATACTTAGGATTAAAAATATGGCATTAGAGGGTGAGAACTCGAAATAGCCACCGAACGTCCCCGTGGGTGGCACCAACACCTCCCACGAGACCAATGTAACTCGTAGGAACTGACCCCGCAGTCGCGGGACTCCCGGTTTGAGAATAACACGATAATTTGTATATTTCTAGACTTAGGTTTAAAAACATGACGTTAGACGGTGAGATCTCAAAACATCCCCCGAACGTCCCCGTGGGTGGCACCAACACATCCCACGTGACCAAGGTAACTCGTAGGAACTGACCCCGCAGCCACGGGACTCCTGATTTGAGAATACGACGATAATTTTCATATTTTTAGACTCATGCTTAAAAACATGGAGTAAGTGGTTGAGAACTTGAAACAACCCCCGAATGACCTCGAGGGTGGCACCAACACCTCCCACAGGACCAATGTAACTCGTAGGAACTTACCCCGCATCCGCGGGACTCCCGGTTTGAGAATACGATGATGTTTTGCATATTTCTAGACTTAGGCTTAAAAGCAAGGCGTTAGAGGGTGAGAACTCGAAATAGCCCCCGAACGTCCCCGTGGGTGGTACCAACACCTCCCACGGGACTAATGTAACTCATAGGAACTGATCCCGTAGCCATAAGACTCCCGGTTTGAGAATACGACGACAATTTTCATATTTCTAGACGCAAGAAAAACATGGCATTGGAGCGTGAGAACTCGAAACAGCCCCCGAACGTCCCCATGGGTGGCACCAACACCTCCCACGGCACCAATGTAACTCGTAGGAACTAACCCCGGAGCCGCGGGACTCCCGGTTTGAGAATATGATGATAATTTTAATATTTCTAGACTTAGGCTTAAAAACATGGCGTTAGAGGGTGAGAACTCGAAGCAGCCCCAGAACATCCCCGTGGGTGGCACCAACACCTCCCACGAGACCAATGTAACTCGTAGGAACTGTCCCCGTAGCCGCGGGACTCCCCATTCGAGAATACGATGGTAATTTGCATATTTCTAGACTTACATTTAAAAACATGGCGTTAGAGGGTGAGATCTCGAAACAGCCCCCGAACGTCCCCGTGGGTGGCACCAACACCTCCCACTGGACCAATGTAACTCGTAGGAACTAACCCTGCAGCATCGGGACACCCGGTTTGAGAAAACGATGATAATTTGCATATTTCTAGACTTGGGCTTAAAAACATGGTGTTAGAGGGTGAAATTCGAAACAGCCCCCGAATGTCCCCGTGGGTGGTACCACAGCCTCCGACGGGATCAATGTAACTCATAGCAACTGACCCCGCAGCCGCGGAACTCACTGTTAGAGAATACGATCATTATTTACGTATTTATAGACTTAAGCAAAACATGGTGTTAGAGGGTGAGATCTCGAAACAGCCCTCGAACGTCCCCGTGGGTGGCACCAACACCTCCCACGGGACCAATGTAACTCGTAGTAACTAACCCCGTAGTTGCGGGAGTCCCGATTTGAGAATACAACGGTAATTTGCATATTTATACACTTAGGCTTAAGAACATGGCGTTAGAGGGTGAGAACTCGAAACAGCCCCCGAAAGGCCCCGTGGGTGGCACCAACACCTCCCAAGGGACCAATGTAAGTCGTAAGAACTGACCCCGCAGCCGCGGGACTCCAAGTTTGAGAATAGGATGATAATTTGCATATTTCTGGACTTAGGCTTAAAAACATGGCGTTAGAGGGTGAGAACTCGGAACATCCCCCGAATGGCCCCATGGGTGGCACCAACACCTCCCACGGGACAAATGTAACTCCAGGAACAGACACCGCAGCCGCGAGACTCCCGGTTTGAGAATATGACGATAATTTTCATATTTCTAGACTTAGGCTTAAAAACTTGGCGTTAGAGGGTGAGAACTCGAAACAGCCCCCAAACGTCCCCGTGGGTGGCACCAACACCTCCCACGGGACCAATGTAACTCGTAGGAACTGACCCCGCAGCCGCGGGACTCCGCATTTGAGAATACAATGACAATTTGCATATTTCCAGCCTTAGGCTAAAAAATATGATGTTAGAGAGTGAGATCTCGAAACATCCCCTGAACGTCCCCGTGGGTGGCACCAACACCTCCCATAGGACCAAAGTAACTCATAGGAACTGACCCCGTAGCCACGGGGCAACCAGTTTGAGAATACAACCGTAATTTGCATATTTCTAGACTTAAGCAAAACATGGCGTTAGTGGGTGAGAACTCGAAACAGCCCCCGAACGACCTCGTGGGTGGTACCAACACCTCCCACAGGACCAATGTAACTCTTAGGAACTGACCCCATAGCCGCGGGACTCCCGATTTGAGAATACGACAATAATTTGCATATTTCTAGACTAAGGCTTAAAAACATAGATTTAGAGGGTGAGAACTCAAAACAATCCCCGAACGTCCCCGTGGGTGGCACCAACACCTCCCAAGGGACCATTGTAACTCGTAGGAACTGACCGCGCAGCCACGATACTCCCAATTTGAGAATACGATGGTAATTTTAATAGTTCTAGACTTAAGCAAGACATGGCGTAGGAGGGTGAGAACTCTAAACAACCCCCGAACGTCCCCGTGGGTGGCACCAACACCTCCCACGAGAATAATGTAACTCGTAGGAACTGACCCCATAGCCGTGGGACACCCCATTTGAGAATACCATGGTAATTTGCATATTTCTGGACTTAGACTTAAAAATATGGCGTTAGAGGGTAAGAACTCGAAACAGCCCCCGAATGTCCCCATTGGTGGCACCAACACCTCCCACGGGACCAATGTAACTCGTATGAACTGACCCCGCAGCCGCAGGACTCCCGGTTTGAGAATACGACGATAATTTGCATATTTCTAGACTTAGGCTTAAAAACATGGTGTTAGATGTTGAAACTCGAAACCTCCCCCGAACGTCCCCGTGGGTGGCACCCAGCCTCCCACGGGATCAATGTAACTCGTAGGAACTGACCCTGCAGCCGCGGGACTCCTCGTTAGAGAATACGACGGTAAATTTCATATTTCTAGACTTAAGCAAAACATGGCGTTGGAGGATGAGAACTCAAAACAGCCCCCGAACGTCCCCGTGGGTGGCACCAACAGCTCCCACGGGATCAATGTAACTCGTAGGAACTGACCCCGCAACCGCGGGACTCCCGGTTTGAGAATACGAAGATAATTTGCATATTTCTAGACTTAGGCTTAAAAACATGGCATTAGAGGGTGAGAACTCGAAACAGCCCCAGAACATCCCGGTGGGTGGCACCAACACCTCCCACGAGACCAAAGTAACTCGTAGGAACTGACCCCATAGCCGCGGGACTCCCCATTTGAGACTATGATGGTAATTTGCATATTTATAGACTTAGACTTAAAAACATGGCGTTAGAGAGTGAGAACTCGAAACAGCCCCCGAATGTCCCCGGGGGTGGGACCAACACCTCCCACGGGACCAATGTAACTCGTATGAACTGACCCCGCAGCAAGGGACTCCCGATTTGAGAATACGACCGTAATTTTGATATTTCTAGACTAAAGCAAAACATGGCGTTAGTGGGTGAGAACTCAAAACAGCACCCAAACGGCCCCGTGCGTGGCACCAACACCTCCCACGAGACCAATGTAACTCGTAGGAACTGACCCCGCAGCCACGTGACTCCCGGTTTGAGAATACGACGATAATTTGCATATTTCTAGACTTAGGCTGAAAAACATGGCGTTAGAGGGTAAAACTCAAAACAGCCCCCGAACGTCCCCGTGGGTGGCACCACAGCCTCCCATGGAATCAAGGTAACTCGTAGGAACTGACCCTGCAGCCGCGGGACTCCCCGTTAGAGAATACAATGATAATTTGCATATTTCTAGCCTTAAGCAAAACATGGCGTTAGAGGGTGAGATCTCGAAACAACCCCCGAACGGCCCCATGGATGGCACCTACACCTCCCACGGGACAAATATATCTCACAGGAACCGACCCCGCAGCCGCGGGACTCCCGGTTTGAGAATACGATGATAATTTGTATATTTCTAGACTTAGGCTTAAAAAATGGCGTTAGAGGGTGAGAACTAGAAACATCCCCCAAACGTCCTCGTGGGTGGCACCAACACCTCCCACGAGACCAATGTACTCGTAGGAAATGACCCCGCAATCGCGGGACTCCGCATTTGAGAATACAACGATAATTTGCATATTTCTAGACTTAGGCTTAAAAACATGACGTTAGAGGGTGAGATCTCGAAACATCCCCCGAACGTCCCCGTGGGTGGCACCAACACCTCCCACGGGACCAAGGTAACTCGTAGGAATTGATTCCGTAGCCACGGGTCTCCCAATTTGAGAATACAACGATAATTTTCATATTTCTAGACTCAGTCTTAATAACATGGCGTCAGTGGGTGAGAAATTGAAATAGCCCCCAAACGGCCCCGTGGGTGGCACCAACACCTCCCACAGGACCAATATAACTCGTAGGAACTGACCCCACAGCCGCAGGACTCCCGGTTTGAGAATACGTTTGTAATTTGGATATGTCTAGACTTAGTCTTAAAAACATGGCGTTAGAGGGTCAGAACTCAAAATATACCCCGAACGTCCCCGTGGGTGGCACCAACACCTCCCACGGGACCAATGTAACTCGTAGGAACTGACCCCGCAGCCTCGGGAATACCGATTTTAAAATACGATGGTCATTTCCATATTTCTAGACTTAGGCTTAAAAACATGGCGTTAGAGGGTGAGAACTCGAAATAGCCCCCGAACGTCCCCGTGGGTTGCTCCAACACCTCCCACGGGACCAATGTAACTCGTAGGAACTGACTCCGCAGCCATGGGGCTCCCGGTTTGAGAATACGAGGGTAAGAATAGACCTGTCTACGGGTAGGTTTGGGTTGTGTACAGGTTACGGGTTACGAGTTACGGTCAAAACACCCTAACCCATACAGGACCCGTTAAGCCTAATAGGTCTAATAACAATACCCAAACACGACCCGTTAATATTAACGGGTACACGACCCAAACCGTTAACACCCGTTAATGTTAACGAATCATTTTGGGTCGAAATGGGTAATGGGTTGGGAGACCCTATAATACCCGTTAGTCTTCAATACATTAAAAATGATGGGTTTTAATTGTAATTTTTATTAGGTATAGATTGGGAGACCCTATAGCACCCGTTAGTCTTTAAAGATTTAGAAATAATGGGTTTTAATGGTTATTATTATTGGGTACGGGTTGGGTGACCCTATAGTACCCGTTAGTGTTAACGGGTGTTAACGGGTAGACACGGGTTCAGGTAAATTTCCAAACCCGAACCGTTAGTGTTAACGGGTCTACCGTGTCAACCCGTTAGTGACACAAACACAATAAGGGTAAACCCATTAACTTATAATTTCGTGTCAGGTCGTGTCGTGTTAACGGGTTATCGTGTATTTTGACAGGTCTAGGTGAGAACTTGAAACAGTCCCCGAACGGCCCCATGGGTGGCACCAACACCTCACACGGGACCAATGTAACTCGTAGGAACTGACCCCGCAGCCGTGGGACTCTCGTTTTGAGAATACGATGATAATTTTCATATTTCTAGACTTACGCTTAAAAACATGGCGTTAGAGGGTGAGAACTCGAAACAGCCCCAGAACGTCCCTGTGGGTGGCACCAACACCCCCCACGAGACCAATGTAACTCGTAGGAACTGACCCCGTAGCCGCGAGAATCCCCATTTAAGAATACGATGGTAATTTGTATATTTCTAGACTTAGACTTAAAAACATGGGGTTAGAGGGTGAGAACTCGAAACAGCCCCCGAATGTCCCCGTGGGTGGCACCAACACCTCCCACGGGACCAATGTAACTCGTACGAATTGACCCCGCAGCAACGGGACTCCCGGTTTGAGAATACAACGGTAATTTGCATATTTATAGACATAGTCTTAAAAACATGGCGTTAGAAGGTGAGAACTCGAAACCGCCCCCGAACGGCACCGCGGGTGGTACTAACACCTCCCACGGGACCAATGTAACTCGTAGGAACTGACCCCGCAGCCGTGGGACTCCCGGCTTGAGAATATAATGATATTTTTCCTATTTCTAGACTTAGGCTTAAAAACATGGCGTTAGAGGGTGAGAACTAGAAACAGCCCCCGAACATCCCTGTGGGTGGCACCAATACCTCCCACGGGACCAATGTAAGTCGTAGGAACTGACCCGCAACCACGGGACTCCCAATTTTAGAATACGACGATAATTTTCATATTTCTAGACTTAGGCTTAAAAACATGGCATTAGAGGGTGAGAACTCAAAACAGCCCCAGAACGTCCCAGTGGGTGGCACCAAAACCTCCCACGAGACCAAAGTAACTCGTAGGAACTGACTCCATAGCCGCGGGACTCCCCATTTGAGACTACGATGGTGATTTGCATATTTATAGACTTAGACTTAAAAACATGGCGTTAGAGGGTGAGAACTCGAAACAGCCCCCGAATGTCCTCGCAAGTGGGACCAACACCTCCCACAGGACCAATGTAACTCAAAGGAACTGACCCCGCAGCCGCGGGACTCCGGATTTGAGAATACGATGATAATTTGCGGATATCTAGACTTAGGCTTAAAAACATGCGTTAGAGGGTGAGAACTCGAAACAGCCCCCGAACGTCCCCGTGGGTGGCACCAACACCTCCCATGGGACCAATGTAACTCGTAGGAACTGACCCCGCTGCCACGAGACTCCCGGTTTAGGAATACGACGGTAATTTTCATATTTTTAGACTTAAGCAAAACATGGCGTTGGAGGGTGAGAACTCGAAACGGCCCCCGAACGTCCTTGTGGGTGGCACCAATACCTCCCACGGGACCAATGTAACTCGTACGAACTGACCTCGCAGCAACGGTACTCCCGGTTTGAGAATATGACAGCAGTTTTGATATTTCTAGACTAAAGGAAAACATGGCGTTAGTGTGTGAGAGCTCGAAACAGCACCCGAACGGCCCCGTGGGTGGCACCAACACCTCCCACGGGACCAATGTAACTCGTAGGAACTGACTCCGTAGCCGCGGGAGTCCCGGGGTGAGAATATGACGATAATTTGCATATTTCTAGACTTAGGCTTAAAAACATGGCGTTAGAGGGTGAAACTCAAAACAGCCCCCGAACGTCCCCGTGGGTGGCACCAACACCTCCCACGGGACCAATATAACTCATAAGAACTTACCCCGCAGCCGCGGGAGTCCTCGTTAGAGAATACGACGATAATTTGCATATTTCTAGACTTAAGCAAAACATGGGGTTAGAGGGTGAGAACTCGAAACAGCCCCCGAATGTCCCCGTGGGTGGCACCAACACCTCCCACGGGACCAATGTAACTCGTACGAATTGACCCCGCAGCAACGGGACTCCCGGTTTGAGAATACGATGGTAATTTGCATATTTATAGACATAGGCTTAAAAACATGGCGTTAGAAGGTGAGAACTCGAAACAGCCCCCGAACGGCACCGCGGGTGGCACTAACACCTCCCACGGGACCAATGTAACTCGTAGGAACTGACCCCGCAGCCGGGGGACTCCCGGTCTGAGAATAGGATGATAATTTGCATATTTCTAGATTTAGGATTAAAAACATGGCGTTAGAGGGTGAGAACTCGAAACAGCCTCCGAAAGGCACCGTGGGTGGCACCAACACCTCCCACGGGACCAATGTAACTCGTAGGAACTGACCCCGCAACTGCGGGACTCCCGGTTAGAGAATACGAAGATAATTTGCATATTTATAGACTTAGGCTTAAAAATGTGGTGTTAGAGGGTGGGAACTCAAAATAGCCCCCGAACGTCCCCGTAGGTGGCACCAACACCTCCCACGGGACCAATGTAACTCGTAGGAACTGACCCCGCAGCCACGGGACTCCCAGTTTTAGAATACGACGATAATTTTCATATTTCTAGACTTAAGCAAAACATGGCGTTGGACGGTGAGAACTCGAAACAGCCCCCGAATGTCCTCGCGGGTGGGACAACCACATCCCACAGGACCAATGTAACTCAAAGGAACTGACCCCGCAGCCGCGGGACTCCGGATTTGAGAATACGATGATAATTTGCGTATGTCTAGACTTAGGCTTAAAAACATGGCGTTAGAGGGTGAGAACTCGAAACAGCCCCCGAACGTCCCCGTGGGTGGCACCAACACCTCCCATGGGACCAATGTAACTCGTAGGAACTGACCCCGCTGCCACGAGACTCCCGCTTTAGGAATACGATGGTAATTTTCATATTTCTAGACTTAAGCAAAACATGGCGTTGGAGGGTGAGAACTCGAAACAGCCCCCGAACGTCCCCGTGGGTGGCACCAACACCTCCCACGGGACCAATGTAACTCATACGAACTGACCTCGCATCAACGGTACTCCCGGTTTGAGAATATGACAGTTGTTTTGATATTTCTAGACTAAAGGAAAACATGGCGTTAGTGGGTGAGAGCTCGAAACAGCACCCGAACGGCCCCGTGGGTGGCGCCAACACCTCCCACGGGACCAATGTAACTCGTAGGAACTGACTCCGTAGCCGCGGGACTCCCGGTTTGAGATTATGACGATAATTTGCATATTTTTAGACTTAGGCTTAATAAACATGGCGTTAGAGGGTGAAACTCAAAACAACCCCTGAACGTCCCCGTGGGTGGCACCAACACCTCCCACGGGACAAATATAACTCATAAGAACTTACCCCGCAGCCGCGGGACTCCTCGTTAGAGAATACGACGATAATTTGCATATTTCTAGACTTAAGAAAAACATGGGGTTAGAGGGTGAGAACTCGAAACAACCCCCGAATGTCCCCGTGGGTGGCACCAACACCTCCCACGGGACCAATGTAACTCGTACGAATTGACCCCGCAGCAACGGGACTCCCGGTTTGAGAATACGACGGTAATTTGCATATTTATAGACATAGGCTTAAAAACATGGCGTTAGAAGGTGAGAACTCGAAACAGCCCCCGAACGGCCCCGCGGGTGGCACTAACACTTCCCACGGGACCAATGTAACTCGTAGGAACTGACCCCGCAGTCGTGGGACTCCCGGTTTGATAATAGGATGATAATTTTCATATTTCTCGATTTAGGCTTAAAAACATGGCGTTGGAGGGTGAGAACTCGAAACAGCCTCCGAAAGGCCCCGTGGGTGGCACCAACACCTCCCACGGGACCAATGTAACTCGTAGGAAGTGACCCCGCAGCCGCGGAACTCCATATTTGAGAATACGATGGTAATTTTCATATTTCTAGACTTAGGCTTAAAAACATGGTGTTAAAGGGTGAGAACTCGAAACATCCCCCGAAGTCCCTGTGGGTTGCTCCAACACCTCCCACGGGACCAATGTAACTCGTAGGAACTGACCCCGCAGCCACGGGACTCCCGGTTTGAGAATACGATGGTAATTTTCATATTTCTAGACTCAGGCTTAAAAACGTGGCATTAGTGGGTGAGAACTTGAAACAGTCCCCGAACGGCCCCGTGGGTGGCACTAACACCTCCCACGGGACCCATGTAACTCGTAGGAACTGACCCCGCATCCGCGGGACTCCCGATTTGGGAATACGATGATAATTTTCATATTTCAAGACTTAGGCTTAAAAACATGGCGTTAGAGGGTGAGACTCGAAACAACCTCGAACGTCCCCATGGGTGGCACCAACACCTTCCATGGGACCAATGTAACTCGTAGGAACTTACCTCGCAGCCGCGGGACTCTCGGTTTGAGAATACGATGGTAATTTGTATATTTCTAGACTTAAGCAAAAAGTGGCGTTTATGGGTGAGAACTTGAAACAGCCGCCGAACGGCCCCGTGGGTGGCACCAAACGCTCCCACGGGAATAATGTAACACGGCAGCCGCGGGACTCCCGGTTTGAGAATAGGATGATAACTTGTACATTTCTAGACTTTTCCTTAAAAACATGGCGTTAGAGGGTGAGGAGTTGAAACAACCCCCGAACGACCCCGTGGGTGGCACCAACACCTCCCATGGGACCAATGTAACTCGTCGGAACTAACCCTACAGCTGCGGGACTCCCCATGTGAGAATACGATGATAATTTGCATATTTCTAGTCTAAGGCATAAGAAAATGGCGTTAGAGGGTGAGAACTCGAACCAGCCCCCGAATGTCCCCGTGGGTGGCACCAACACCTCCCAAAGGACCAATGTAACTCATAAGAACTGAACCCGTAGCCACGGGACACCTGGTTTGAAAATATGACGATAATTTGCATATTTCTAGACTTAAGCAAAACATGGCGTTAGAGGGTGAGAACTAGAAACAGCCCCTGAAAGTCCCCGTGGGTGGCACCAGCACCTCCCACGGGACCAATGTAACTCGTAGGAACTGACCCCGCAGCCATGGGACTCCCAGTTTGAGAATACGACGGTAATTTTCATATTTCTAGACTTAAGCAAAACATGGCGTTGGATAGTGAGAACCTGAAATAGCCCCCGAACGTCCCCGCGGGTGTTATCAACACCTCCCACGGGATAAATGTAACTCGTAGGAACTCACCCCGCAGCCGCGGGACTCCCGGTTTGAGAATACGACGATAATTTACATATTTCTAGACTTAGGCTTAAAAACATGGCGTTAGAAAGTGCGAACTCGAAACAGCCCCCGAACGGCCCCGTGGGTGGCACCAATAGCTCCCATGGGAATAATGTAACTCGTAGGAACTGACCCCGCAGTCGCGGGACTCTCGTTTTGAGAATACGATGATAATTTGGATATCTCTAGAATTAGGCTTAAAAACATGGCATTAGAGGGTGAGAACTCGAAACATCCCCTGTGGGTGGCACCAAAACAACCCATGGGTCCAATGTAACTCGTAGGAACTGACCCAGTAGCCGCGGGACTCCCCATTTGAGAATATGATGATAGTTTTCATATTTCTAGTCTAAGGCTTAAAAACATGGCATTAGAGGGTGAGAACTCAAAACATCCCCCGAACGTCCCCATGGGTGGCAACACAGCCTCCCTCGGGACCAATGTAACTCGTACAAACTGACCCCGTTGCCGCAGGACTCCCCATTTGGGAATATGACGATAATTCGCATATTTATAGACTGGAGGAAAACATTGGGTTAGGGGGTGAGATCTCAAAACAGCCCCCGACCGTCCCTGTGGGTGGCACCAACACCTCCTACGGGACCAATGTAACTCGTAGGAACTAACCCCGTAGATGCGGGACTCCCGGTTTGAGAATACGACGGTAATTTGCATATTTAAAGACTTAGGCTTGAAAACATGGCGTTAGAAGGAGAGAACTCGAAACAGCCCCTAAACAGCCCCGTGGGTGGCACCAACACCTCCCACGGGACCAATGTAACACGTAGGAACCAACCCCTCAGCCGTGGGACTCCTGGTTTGAGAATACGATGATAATTTGCATATTTCGTGACTTAGGCTTAAAAATGAGGCGTTAGAGGGTGGGAACTCAAAACAACCCACGAACGTCCTCGTAGGTGGCACGAACACCTCCCATGGGACCAATGTAACTCGTAGGAACTGACCCCGCAGCCGTGGGACCCCCGGTTTGAGAATAGGACGATAATTGGCATATTTCTTGACTTAGGCTTAAAAACATGACGTTAGAGGGTGTGAACTCGAAACAGCCCCCGAACGGTCCCGTGGGTGGCACCAACACCTCCCATGGGACCAATGTAACTCGTAGGAACTGACCCCACAGCCGTGGGACTTCCGGTTTGAGAATATGATGATAATTTTCATATTTCTTGACTTAGGCTTAAAAACATGGCGTTTGAGGGTGAGAACTCAAAACTTTCCTGAACGTCCCCGTGGGTGGCACCAACACCTCCCATTGGACCAATGTAACTCCTAGGAACTGACCCCACATCCACGGGACTCCCAGTTTAAGAAAACGATGGTAATTTGCATATTTCCAGACATAAGCAAAAAATGGCGTTAGTGGGTGAGAACTCGAAATAGCCCTGAACGACCCCGCGGGTGGCGCCAACACTTCCCACGGGAACAATGTAACTCATAGGAAGTGACCCCGCAACCGCGGGACTTCCTGTTTGAGAATGCGACGATAATTTGTATATTTCAAGACTTAGGCATAAAAACATGGTGTTAGAGGGTGAGAACTTGAAATAGCCCCCGAACGTCCCCATGGGTGGCACCAACACCTCTCATGGGACCAATGTAACTCATAGGAATTGACCCCGCAGCCGCGGTACTCCCCATTTGGGAATGCGATGATAATTTGCATATTTCTAGACTAAGGCTTAAAAACATGGCGTTAGAGGGTGAGAACTAGAAACATCCCCGGAATGTCCCCGTGGGTGGTACCAACACCTCCCACGGGACCAATGTAACTCATAGGAACTAACCCCGTAGCCACGGTTCTCCCAGTTTGAGAATACGACGGTAATTTGCATTTTTCTAAACTTAAGCAAAACATGGTGTTAGTTGGTGAGAACTCGAAACAACCCCCGAACGGCCCCGTGGGTGGCATCAACACCTCCCACGGGACCAATGTAACTCGTAGGAAGTGACCCCGCAGCCGCGGGACTCCTAGTTTGAGAATAGATAATTTGCATATTTATAGACGTAGGCTTAAAAACATGGCGTTAGAGGGTGAGATCTCAATACAGCCCCCGAACGGCCCCGTAGGTGGCACCAATACCTCCTACGGGACCAATGTAACTCGTAGGAACTAACCCCGCAGCCGTGGGACTTCTGGTTTGAGAATACGATGGTAATTTGCATACTTACAGACTTAGGCTTAAAAACATGGCGTTAGAAGGTGAGAACTCGAAATAGACCCCGAACGGCCCCGTGGGTGGCACCAACACCTCCCATGGGACCAATGTAACTCGTAGGAACCGACCCCGCATCCTTGGGACTCCCGGTTTGAGAATAGGATCATAAGTTTCATATTTCTGGACTTAGGCTTAAAAACATGGCGTTAGAGGGTGAGAACTCGAAACAGCCTTCGAACGGCCCCGTGGGTGGCACCAACACCTCCCACGGGACCAATGTAACTTGTAGGAACTCACCCCGCAATCGGGTGACTCCCGATTTGAGAATACGAAAATAATTTGCATATTTCTAGACTTATGCTTCAAAACGTGGCGTTAGAGGGTGGGAACTCAAAACGGCCCCCGAACGTCCCCGTAGGTGGCAACAAAACCTCCCACGGGGCCGATGTAACTCGTTGGAACTGACCCCGCAGCCATGGGACTACCGATTTGAGAATAGGAAGATAATTTGCATATTTCTTGACTTAGGTAAAACATGGCGTTGGATAGTGAGAACTCGAAATAGCCCCCAAACGTCCCCGCGGGTGTTATCAACACCTCCCACGGGACAAATGTAACTCGTAGGAACTCACCCCGCAGCCGCGGGACTCCCGGTTTGAGAATACGACGATAATTTGCATATTTCTAGACTTAGGCTTAAAAACATGGCGTTAGAGGGTGAGAACTCGAAACAGCCCCCGAACGGCCCCGTGGGTGGCACCAATAGCTCCCATTGGAATAATGTAACTCGTAGGAACTGGCCCCGCAGCCGCGGGACTCCCGTTTTGAGAATACGACGATAATTTGGATATTTCTAGAATTAGGCTTAAAAACATGGCGTTAGAGGGTGAGAACTCGAAACATCCCCCGTGGGTGGCACCAACACATCCCATGGGACCAATATAACTCGTAGGAACTGACCCAGTAGCCGCGGGACTCCCCATTTGAGAATATGATGATAGTTTTCATATTTCTAGTCTAAGGCTTAAAAACATGGCGTTAGAGGGTGAAAACTCGAAACAGCCCCCGAACGTCCCCGTGGGTGGCACCACAACCTCCCTCGGGACCAATGTAACTCGTACGAACTGACCCCGTTGTCGCAGGACTCCCCATTTGGGAATACGATGATAATTCACATATTTATAGACTGGAGCAAAACATTGGGTTAGAGGGTGAGATCTCAAAACAGCCCCCGACCGTCCCTGTGGGTGGCACCAACACCTCCTACGGGACCAATGTAACTCGTAGGAACTAACCCCGTAGCTGCGGGACTCCCGGTTTGAGAATACGACGGTAATTTTCATATTTAAAGACTTAGGCTTAAAAACATGGCGTTAGAAGGACAGAATTCGAAACAGCCCCTGAACAGCCCCGTGGGTGGTACCAACACCTCCCACGGGACCAATGATACTCGTAGGAACCGACCCCTCAGCCGTGGGACTCCTGGTTTGAGCATACGATGATAATTTGCATATTTCTAGACTTAGGCTTAAAAATGAGGCGTTAGAGGGTGGGAACTCAAAACAACCCCCGAACGTCCCCGTAGGTGGCACGAACACCTCCCATGGGACCAATGTAACTCGTAGGAACTGACCCCGCAGCCGTGGGACTCCCGGTTTGAGAATAGGACGATAATTGGCATATTTCTTGACTTAGGCTTAAAAACATGACGTTAGAGGGTGTGAACTCGAAACAGCCCCCGAACGGTCCCGTGGGTGGCACCAACACCTCCCATGGGACCAATGTAACTCGTAGGAACTGACCCCACAGCCATGGGACTTCCGGTTTGAGAATATGACGATAATTTGCATATTTCTTGACTTAGGCTTAAAAACATGGCGTTAGAGGCTGAGAACTCAAAAAATTCCCCGAACGTCCCCGTGGGTGGCACCCACACCTCTTGTGAGACCAATGTAACTCCTAGGAACTGACCCCGCAGCCACGGGACTCCCTGTTTGAGAAAATGATGGTAATTTGCATATTTCTAGACTTAAGCAAAAAATGGCGTTAATGAGTGAGAACTCGAAACAGCCCCTGAACGACCCCGTGGGTGGCGCCACCACTTCCCACGGGAACAATGTAACTCATAGGAAGTGACCCCACAGCCGCAGGACTTCCTGTTTGAGAAAACGACGATAATTTGTATATTTCAAGACTTAGGCTTAAAAACATGGTGTTAGAGGTTGAGAACTTGAAATAGCCCCCGAACGTCCCCGTGGGTAGCACCAACACCTCTCATGGGACCAATGTAACTCGTAGGAACTGACCCCGCAGCCGCGGGACTCCCCATTTGAGAATGCGATGATAATTTGCATATTTCTAGACTAAGGCTTAAAAACATGGCGTTAGAGTGTGAGAACTCGAAACATCCCCGGAATGTCCCCGTGGGTGGTACCAACACCTCCCACGGGACCAATGTAACTCGTAGGAACTAAACCCGTAGCCATGGTTCTCCCGGTTTGAGAATACGACGGTAATTTGCATATTTCTAGACTTAAGCAAAACGTGGCGTTAGTTGGTGAGACCTCGAAAGAACCCCCGAACGGCCCCATGGGTGGCATCAACACCTCCCAAGGAACCAATGTAACTCGTAGGAAGTGACCCCACAGCCGCGAGACTCCCAGTTTAGGAATACAATGATAATTTGCATATTTATAGAGGTAGCCTTAAAAACATGGCGTTAGAGAGTGAGAACTCAAAACAGGCCCGGAACGGCCCCGTGGGTGGCACCAACACCTCCCTCGGGAACAATGTAACTCGTAGTAACTGACCCCATAGCCGAGGGACTCCCGGTTTGAGAATACAACGATAATTTGCAAATTTCTAGACTTAGGCTTAAAAACACGACGTTAGAGGGTGAGAACTCGAAACCGACCCTGAACGTCCTCGTGGGTAGCACCACAGCCTCCCACGGGAACAATGTAACTCGTAGGAACTGACCCCGCAGCCCCAGGACTCCCCATTTACGATGATAATTTGCATATTTTTAGACTGGAGGAAAACATTGGGTTAGAGGGTGAGATCTCAAAACAGCCCCCGAACGTCCCCGTGGGTGGCACCAACACCTCCTACGGGACCAATGTGACTCGTAGGAACTAACCCCGCAGCCACGGGACTCCTGGTTTGAGAATATGATAGTAATTTGCATATTTATAGACTTAGGCTTAAAAACATGGCGTTAGAAGGTGAGAACTCGAAACAGCCCCCGAACGGCCCCGTGGGTGGTACCAACACCTCCCACGGACCAATGTAACTCGTAGGAACTGACCCTGCAGCCGTGGGACTCCCGGTTTGAGAATAGGATGATAATTTTCATATTTATAGACTTAGGCTTAAAAACATGGCGTTAGAGGGAGAGAACTCGAAACAGCCTTCGAACGGCCCCGTGGGTGGCACCAACATCTCCCACGGGACCAATGTAACTTGTAGGAACTCACCCCGCAATCGGGTGACTCCCGATTTGAGAATACGACGATAATTAGCATATTTCTAGACTTAGGATTAAAAACGTGGCGTTAGAGGGTGGGAACTCAAAACAGCCCCCGAATGTCCCCGTAGGTGGCAACAACACCTCCCACGGGACCGGTGTAACTCGTTGCAACTGACCCCGCAGCCATGGGAATACTGGTTTGAGAATAGGACGATAATTTGCATATTTCTTGACTTAGGCTTAAAAACATGATGTCAGAGGGTGAGAACTCGAAACAGCCTCCGAACGGCCCCGTGGGTGGCACAAACAACTCCCACGGGACCAATGTAACTCGTAGGAACTGACCCCGCAGCCGCGGGACTCCTGGTTTGAGAATACGACGATAAGTTGCATAGTTCTAGACTTAGGCTTAAAAACATGGCGTTAGAGGGTGAGAACTCGAAACAGCCCCCGAACGGCCCCGTGGGTGTCACCAATAGCTCCCATGGGAATAATGTAACTCGTAGGAACTGACCCCACAGCCGCGGGACTCCTGTTTTGAGAATACGACGATAATTTGGATATTTATAGAATTAGGCTTAAAAACATGGCGTTAGAGGGTGAGAACTCGAAACATCCCTCATGGGTGGCACCAACACATCCCATGGGACCAATGTAACTCGTAGGAACTGACCCAGTAGCCGCGGGACTCCCCATTTGAGAATATGACGATAGTTTTCATATTTCTAGTCTAAGGCTTAAAGACATGGCGTTAGAGGGTGAGAACTCGAAACAGCCCCCGAACGTCCCCGTGGGTGGCACCACAGCGTCCCTCGGGACCAATGTAACTCGTACGAACTGACCCTGTTGCCGCAGGACTCCCTATTTGGAAATGCGACGATAATTTGCATATTTATAGACTGGAGCAAAACATTGGGTTAGAGGGTGAGATCTCAAAGCAGCCCCCGAACGTCCCTGTGGGTGACACCAACACCTCGTACGGGACCAATGTAACTCGTAGGAACTAGCCCCGTAGCCGCGGGACTCCCGGTTTGAGAATACGACGGTAATTTGCATATTTTAAGACTTAGGCTTAAAAACATGGCGTTAGAAGGAGAGAACTCGAAACAGCCCCAAACAGTCCCGTGGGTGGCACCAACACCACCCACGGGACTAATGTAACTCGTAGGAACCGACCCCTCAGCCGTGGGACTCCTGCTTTGAGAATACGATGATAATTTGCATATTTCTAGACTTAGGCTTAAAAATGAGGTTTTAGAGGGTGGGAACTAAAAACAACCCCCGAACGTCCCCATAGGTGGCACGAACACCCCCCACGGGACCAATGTAACTCGTAGGAACTGACCCCGCCGCCGTGGGACTCCCGATTTGATAATAGGACGATAATTGGCATATTTCTTGAATTAGGCTTAAAAACATGACGTTAGAGGGTGTGAACTCGAAACAGCCCCCTAACGCCCCCGTGGGTGGCACCAACAACTCCCATGGGACCAATGTAACTCGTAGGAACTGACCCCACAGCCGCGGGACTCCCGGTTTGAGAATATGATGATAATTTGCATATTTATTGACTTAGGCTTAAAAACATGGCGTTAGAGGGTGAGAACTCAAAACATTCCCCGAACGTCCCCGTGGGTGGCACCAACACCTCCCACGGGACCAATGTATCTCCTAGGAACTGACCCCGCAGCCACGGGACTCCCAGTTTGAGAAAATGGTGGTAATTTGCATATTTCTAGACTTAAGCAAAAAATGGCATTAGTGGATGAGAACTCGAAACAGACCCTGAACGACCCTGCGGGTGGCGCCAACACTTCGCACGGGAACAATGTAACTCATAGGAAGTGACCCCGCACCCGCGGGACTTCCTGTTTGAGAATACGACGATAATTTGTAAATTTCAAGACTTAGGCTTAAAAACATGGTGTTAGAGGGTGAGAACTCGAAATATCCCCCGGACGTCCCCGTGGGTGGCACCAACACCTCTCACGGGACCGATGTAACTCGTAGGAACTGACCTCGCAGCCGCGGGACTCCCCATTTCAGAATGCGATGATAATTTGTATATTTTAAGACTTAGTCTTAAAAACATGGCGTTAGAGGGTGAGAACTCGAAACATCCCCAGAATGTCCCCGTGGCTGGTACCAACACCTCCCACGGGACCAATGTAACTCGTAGGAACTGACCCCGTAGCCACGGGACTCTCGATTTGAGAATACGACGGTAATTTGCATATTTCTAGACTTATACAAAACATGGCATTAGTTGGTGAGAACTCAAAACAGCCCCCGAACGGCCCCGTGGGTGGCACCAACACCTCCCATGGGACCAATGTAACTCGTAGGAACTGACCCCGCAGCCGCGGGACTCCCGGTTTGAGAATACAACGATAATTTGCATATTTATAGACTTAGGCTTAAAAACATGGCGTTAGAGGGTGAGAACTCGAAACAGCCCCCGAACGGCCCCATGGGTGGCACCAACACCTCCCTCGGGACCAATGTAACTCGTAGGAACTAACCCCGCAGCCCCGGGACTATCCATTTGAGAATGCGATTATAATTTGCATATTTCTAGACTTAGGCTAAAAAACACGGCGTTAGAGGGTGAGAACTCGAAACAGACCCCGAACGTCCCCGTGGGTAGCACCACAGCCTCCCACGGGACCAATGTAACTCGTAGGAACTGACCCCACAGCTGCAGGACTCCCTGTTTGAGAATATGACGAGAGTTTTCATATTTCTAGTCTAAGGCTTAAAAACATGGCATTAGAGGGTGAGAACTCAAAATAGCCCCCGAATGTCCCCGTGGGTGGCACCAAAACATCCCTCGGGACCAAAGTAACTCGTACGAACTGACCCCGCTGCCGCAGGACTAACCATTTGGGAATACGATGATAATTTTCATATTTATAGACTGGAGCAAAACATTGGGTTAGAGGGTGAGATCTCAAAATAGCCCCCGAACGTCCCCGTGGGTGGCACCAACACCTCCTACGGGACCAACATAACTCGTAGGAACCGACCCCATAGCCGTGGGACTCCCGGTTTGAGAATAGGATGATAAGTTTCATATTTCTAGACTTAGGCTTAAAAACATGGCGTTAGAGGGTGAGAACTCGAAACAGCCTCCGAACGGCCCCGTGGGTGGCACCAACACCTCCCACGGGACCAATGTATCTCCTAGGAACTGACCCCGCAGCCACGGGACTCCCAGTTTGAGAAAATGATGGTAATTTGCATATTTCTAGACTTAAGCAAAAAATGGCGTTAGTGGGTGAGAACTCGAAACAGCCCCTGAACGATCCTGTGGGTGGCGCCAACACTTCGCACGGGAACAATGTAACTCATAGGAAGTGACCCCGCAGCCGCAGGAATTCCTGTTTGAGAATACGACGATAATTTGTAAATTTCAAGACTTAGGCTTAAAAACATGGTGTTAGAGGGTGAGAACTCGAAATATCCCCCGGACGTCCTCGTGGGTGGCACCAACACCTCTCACGGGACCGATGTAACTCGTAGGAACTGACCTCGCAGCCGCGGGACTCCCCATTTTAGAAAGCGATGATAATTTGTATATTTTAAGACTTAGTCTTAAAAACATGGCGTTAGAGGGTGAGAACTCGAAACATCCCCAGAATGTCCCCGTGGATGGTACCAACACCTCCCACGGGACCAATGTAACTCGTAGGAACTGACGTCGTAGCCACGGGACTCCCGATTTGAGAATACGACTGTAATTTGCATATTTCTAGACTTATACAAAACATGGCATTAGTTGGTGAGAACTCGAAACAGCCCCCGAACGGCCCCGTGGGTGGCACCAACAACTCCCATGGGACCAATGTAACTCGTAGGAACTGATCCCACAGCCGCGGGACTCCCGGTTTGAGAATATGATGATAATTTGCATATTTATTGACTTAGGCTTAAAAACATGGCGTTAGAGGGTGAGAACTCAAAACATTCCCCGAACGTCCCCGTGGGTGGCACCAACACCTCCCACGGGACCAATGTATCTCCTAGGAACTGACCCCGCAGCCACGGGACTCCCAGTTTGAGAAAATGATGGTAATTTGCATATTTCTAGACTTAAGCAAAAAATGGCATTAGTGGGTGAGAACTCGAAACAGACCCTGAACGACCCTGCGGGTGGCGCCAACACTTCGCACGGGAACAATGTAACTCATAGGAAGTGACCCCGCAGCCGCGGGACTTCTTGTTTGAGAATACGACGATAATTTGTAAATTTCAAGACTTAGGCTTAAAAACATGGTGTTAGAGGGTGAGAACTCGAAATATCCCCCGGACGTCCCCGTGGGTGGCACCAACACCTCTCACGGGACCGATGTAACTCGTAGGAACTGACCTCGCAGCCGCGGGACTCCCCATTTCAGAATGAGATGATAATTTGTATATTTTAAGGCTTAGTCTTAAAAACATGGCGTTAGAGGGTGAGAACTCGAAACATCCCCAGAATGTCCCCGTGGCTGGTACAAACACCTCCCACGGGACCAATGTAACTCGTAGGAACTGACCCCGTAGCCACGGGACTCTCGATTTGAGAATACGACAGTAATTTGCATATTTCTAGACTTATACAAAACATGGCACTAGTTGGTGAGAACTCAAAACAGCCCCCGAACGGCCCCGTGGGTGGCACCAACACCTCCCATGGGACCAATGTAACTCGTAGGAACTGACCCCGCAGCCGCGGGACTCCCGGTTTGAGAATACAACGATAATTTGCATATTTATAGACTTAGGCTTAAAAACATGGCGTTAGAGGGTGAGAACTCGAAACAGCCCCCGAACGGCCCCATGGGTGGCACCAACACCTCCCTCGGGACCAATGTAACTCGTAGGAACTAACCCCGCAGCCCCGGGACTCCCCATTTGAGAATGCGATTATAATTTGCATATTTCTAGACTTAGGCTAAAAAACACGGCGTTAGAGGGTGAGAACTCGAAACAGACCCCGAACGTCCCCGTGGGTAGCACCACAGCCTCCCACGGGACCAATGTAACTCGTAGGAACTGACCCCACAGTTGCAGGACTCCCTGTTTGAGAATATGACGAGAGTTTTCATATTTCTAGTCTAAGGCTTAAAAACATGGCATTAGAGGGTGAGAACTCAAAATAGCCCCCGAATGTCCCCGTGGGTGGCACCAAAACATCCCTCGGGACCAAAGTAACTCGTACGAACTGACCCCGCTGCCGCAGGACTAACCATTTGGGAATACGATGATAATTTTCATATTTATAGACTGGAGCAAAACATTGGGTTAGAGGGTGAGATCTCAAAATATCCCCCGAACGTCCCCGTGGGTGGCACCAACACCTCCTACGGGACCAACGTAACTCGTAGGAACCGACCCCATAGCCGTGGGACTCCCGGTTTGAGAATTGGATGATAAGTTTCATATTTCTAGACTTAGGCTTAAAAACATGGCGTTAGAGGGTGAGAACTCGAAACAGCCTCCGAACGGCCCCGTGGGTGGCACCAACACTTCCCACGGGACCAATGTATCTCCTAGGAACTGACCCCGCAGCCACGGGACTCCCAGTTTGAGAAAATGATGGTAATTTGCATATTTCTAGACTTAAGCAAAAAATGGCGTTAGTGGGTGAGAACTCGAAACAGCCCCTGAACGACCCTGTGGGTGGCGCCAACACTTCGCACGGGAACAATGTAACTCATAGGAAGTGACCCCGCAGCCGTAGGAATTCCTGTTTGAGAATACGACGATAATTTGTAAATTTCAAGACTTAGGCTTAAAAACATGGTGTTAGAGGGTGAGAACTCGAAATATCCCCCGGACGTCCCCGTGGGTGGCACCAACACCTCTCACGGGACCGATGTAACTCGTAGGAACTGACCTCGCAGCCGCGGGACTCCCCATTTTAGAAAGCGATGATAATTTGTATATTTTAAGACTTAGTCTTAAAAACATGGCGTTAGAGGGTGAGAACTCGAAACATCCCCAGAATGTCCCCGTGGATGGTACCAACACCTCCCACGGGACCAATGTAACTCGTAGGAACTGACGCCGTAGCCACGGGACTCCCGATTTGAGAATACGACTGTAATTTGAATATTTCTAGACTTATACAAAACATGGCATTAGTTGGTGAGAACTCGAAACAGCCCCCGAACGGCCCCGTGGGTGGCACCAACACCTCCCATGGGACCAATGTAACTCGTAGGAACTGACCCCGCAGCCGCGGGACTCCCGGTTTGAGAATACAACGATAATTTGCATATTTAGAGACTTAGGCTTAAAAACATGGCGTTAGAGGGTGAGAACTCGAAACAGCCCCCGAACGGCCCCATGGGTGGCACCAACACCTCCCTCGGGACCAATGTAACTCGTAGGAACTGACCCCACAGCCACGGGACTCCCGATTTGAGAATATAATGATAATTTGCAAATTTCTAGACTTAGGCTAAAAAACACGGCGTTAGAGGGTGAGAACTCGAAACAGACCCCGAACGTCCCTGTGGGTAGCACCACAGCCTCCCACGGGACCAATGTAACTCGTAGGAACTGACCCCACAGCCGCAGGACTCCCTGTTTGAGAATATGACGATAGTTTTCATATTTCTAGTCTAAGGCTTAAAAACATGGCATTAGAGGGTGAGAACTCAAAATAGCCCCCGAATGTCCCCGTGGGTGGCACCAAAACATCCCTCGGGACCAAAGTAACTCGTACGAACTGACCCCGCTGCCGCAGTGCTAACCATTTGGGAATACGATGATAATTTTCATATTTATAGACTGGAGCAAAACATTGGGTTAGAGGGTGAGATCTCAAAACAGCCCCCGAACGTCCCCGTGGGTGGCACCAACACCTCCTACGGGACCAATGTAACTCGTAGGAACCGACCCCGCAGCCGTGGGACTCCCGGTTTGAGAATAGGATGATAAGTTTCATATTTCTAGACTTAGGCTTAAAAATATGGCGTTAGAGGGTGAGAACTCGAAACAGCCTCCGAACGGCCCCGTGGGTGGCACCAATACCTCCCACGGGACCAATGTAACTTGAAGGAACTCACCCCGCACTCGGGTGACTCCCGATTTAAGAATACGACGATAATTTACATATTTATAGACTTAGGCTTAAAAAAGTGGCGTTAGATGGTGGGAACTCAAAACAGCACCCGAATGTCCCCGTAGGTGGCAACAACACCTCCCACGGGACCAATGTAACTCGTAGGAACTGACCCCGCAGCCATGGGACTACCGATTTGAGAATAGGATGATAATTTGCATATTTCTTGACTTAGGCTTAAAAACATGATGTTAGAGGATGAGAACTCGAAAGAGCCTCCGAACGGCCCCGTGGGTGGCACAAATAACTCCCACGGGACCAATGTAACTCGTAGAAACTGACCCTACAACCGCGGGACTCCCGGTTTGAGAATGTGATGATAATTTGCATATTTCTAGACTTAGGCTTATAAAGATGGCGTTAGACGGTGGGAACTCGAAACATCCCCCGAACGTCCCTCTAGGTGGCGCCAACACCTCCCACGGGACCAATGTAACTCGTAGTAACTGACCCCGCATCCACGGGACTCCCGACTTGATAATACAACGATATTTTGCATATTTCTAGACTTAGGCTTAAAAATGGGGTGTTAGTGGGTGGGAACTCAAAACAGCCCCCAAAAGTCCCCGTAGGTGGCACCAACACCTCCCACGGGACCAATGTAACTCGTAGGAACTGACCCCGTAGCTGTGGGACTCCCGGTTTGAGAATAGGACGATAAATTGCATATTTTCTTGACTTAGGCTTAAAAACATGACGTTAGAGGGTGTGAACTCGAAACAGCCCCCGAACGGCCCCGTGGGTGGCACAACACCTCCCATCGGACCAATGTAACTCGTAGGAACTGACCCCACAGCCGCGGGACTCCCGGTTTGAGAATATGACGATAATTTGCATATTTATTGAGTTAGGCTTAAAAACATGGCGTTAGAGGGTGAGAACTCAAAACATTCCCCGAACGTCATCGTTGGTGGCACAAACACCTCCCACGGGACCAATGTAACTCGTAGGAACTGACCCCGCAGCCACGGGACTCCCAACTTGAGAAAACGATGGTAATTTCCATATTTCTAGACTTAGTCATAAAAACATGGCGTTTGAGGGTGAGAACTCGAAACAGCCCCCGAACATCCCCGTGGGTGGCAACACAGCCTCCTACGGGACCAATGTTACTCGTAGGAACTGACTCCGCAGCCGCGGGACTCCCCATTTGAGAATGCGATGATAATTTGCATATTTCTAGACTAAGGCTTAAAAACATGGCGTTAGAGGGCGAGGACTCGAAACATCCCCAGAATGTCCCCCTGGGTGGTACCAACACCTCCCACGGGACCAATGTAACTCGTAGGGACTAACCCCGTAGCCACGGGACTCCCGGTTTGAGAATACGACGGTAATTTTCATATTTCTAGACTTAAGCGAAACATGGCGTTAGTTGGTGAGAACTCGAAACAGCCCCCGAACGACACCGTGGGTGGCACCAACACCTCCCACGGGACCAATGTAACTCGTAGGAAGTGACCCCGCAGCCGAGCGACTCCCAGTTTGAGAATACAATGATAATTTGCATATTTATAGACTTATGCTTAAAAACATGGCGTTAGACGTTGAGAACTCGAAACATCCCCCGAACGGCCCCGTGGGTGGCAGCAACACCTCCCGCTGGACCAATGTAACTCGTAGGAAATGACCCCAGAGCCGCGGGACTCTCGGTTTGAGAATACAACAATAATTTGCAAATTTCTAGACTTAGGCTTAAAAACACGACGTTAGAGGGTGAGAACTCGAAACAGACCCCGAACTTCCCCGTGGGTAGCACCACAGCATCCCACGGGACCAATGTAACTCGTAGGAACTGACCCGGCAGCTGCGGGACTCCCTGTTTGAGAATATGACGATAGTTTGCATATTTCTAGTCTAAGGCTTAAAAACATGGCATTAGAGGGTGAGAACTCAAAATAGCCCCCGAATGTCCCCGTGGGTGGCACCATAACCTCCCTCGGGACCAAAGTAACTCATACGAACTGACCCCGTTGCCGCAGGACTCCCCATTTAGGAATACGACGATAATTTGCATATTTATAGACTGGAGCAAAACATTGGGTTAGAGGGTGAGATCTCAAAATAGCCCCCGAACGTCCCCGTGGGTGGCACCAACACCTCCTACGGGACCAATGTAACTCGTAGGAACTAACCCCGCAGCCGCGGGACTCCTAGTTTGAGAATACGATGGTAATTTTCATATTTATAGACTTAGGCTTAAAAACATGGCGTTAGAAGGTGAGAACTCGAAACAGCCCCCGAACGGCCCCGTGGGTGGCACCAACACCTCCCACGGGACCAATGTAACTCGTAGGAACCGACCCCGCAGCCGTGGGACTCCCGGTTTGAGAATAGGATGATAGGTTTCATATTTCTAGACTTAGGGTTAAAAACATGGCGTTAGAGGGTGAGAACTCAAAACAGCCTCCGAACGGCCCCGTGGGTGGCACCAACACCTCCCACGGGACCAATGTAACTTGAAGGAACTCACCCCGCACTCGGGTGACTCCCGATTTGAGAATACGACGATAATTTGCATATTTCTAGACTTAGGCTTAAAAATGTGGCGTTAGAGGGTGGGAACTCAAAACAGCACCCGAACGTCCCCGTAGGTGGCAACAACACCTCCCACGGGACCAATGTAACTCGTAGGAACTGACCCCGCAGCCATGGGACTACCGATTTGAGAATAGGATGATAATTTGCATATTTCTTGACTTAGGCTTAAAAACATGATGTTAGAGGATGATACCTCGAAAGAGCCTCCGAAGGGCCCCATGGGTGGCACAAATAACTCCCACGGGACCAATGTAACTCGTAGGAACTAACCCTGCAGCCGCGGGACTCCCGGTTTGAGAATACGACAATAATTTGCATATTTCTAGACTTAGGCTTAAAAACATGGCGTTAGATGGTGGGAACTCGAAACATCCCCCGAACGTCCCTGTAGGTGGCGCCAACACCTCCCACGGGACCAATGTAACTCGTAGTAACTAACCCCGCATCCGCGGGACTCCCGGCTTGAGAATACAACGATAATTTGCATATTTCTAGACTTAGGCTTAAAAATGGGGCGTTAGTGGGTGGGAACTCAAAACAACCCCCGAACGTCCCCATAGGTGGTACCAACACCTCCCATGGGACCAATGAAACTCGTAGGAACTGACCCCGCAGCCGTGGGACTCCCTGTTTGAGAATAGGACGATAATTTGCATATTTCTTGACTTAGGCTTAAAAACATGATGTTAGAGGGTGTTAACTCGAAACAGCCCCCGAACGGCCCCGTGGGTGGCACCAACACCTCCCATGGGACGAAAGTAACTCGTAGGAACTGACCCAACAGCCGCGGGACTCCCGGTTTGAGAATATGATGATTATTTGCATATTTATTGACTTAGGCTTAAAAACATGGCGTTAGAGGGTGAGAACTCAAAACATTCCCCAAACGTCCCCG
The DNA here is from genome assembly GCA_949130495.1 of Sambucus nigra. Lineage (NCBI taxonomy): Eukaryota > Viridiplantae > Streptophyta > Magnoliopsida > Dipsacales > Adoxaceae > Sambucus > Sambucus nigra. The sequence goes on from OX422224.1 coordinate 332,761,900, forward strand.
TGGGTGGCACCAACACCTCCCACGGGACTAATGTAACTCGTAGGAACTGACCCTGCAGCCACGGGACTCCCAGTGTCACACCCCAAACCCAATATCCATACTAATCACTTATTATTAGAATAATTAAATCATAATCTAGAGCCCATTGGAAATATAATTCATCTATCCATATTTTACTGTATAATGCGCATAATCAACATAATATTATTATTGTGCCATAACGAAATCAATATCAGGGTCATAATTTAAGCGGACATACAATACTATGATTAACTACGATAAAATTTCACAATCATCAACTCAATCCATACTAACGCAAAATATACAATGTGTGAGTAAATTAAAATCTTCAGTGTGACAATGATAAAATCCCCACATTTAAACCCCGGCTCCTTCCAACGGTGCAACTCTCAAGTTACCGGTCATATGGTATTCTAGTTGGTAGCATAGAAACCTGAAATTGTTAAAATATAACTATAAGCATTAAGCTTAGTGAGGTACTCCTTCCCTACAATGTAATAACAATTCTATATAGAATAAGTGGATATAAAATCCGAACAATCCTGCCCATTGGCAATAACAAATCCTGGAACATAAGTTCCAACAAATCATTGGATCTTTGTCCAATTCCAATCCTGGATCATAAGACCCAACCAATCCTGGATATTTTAATATCCAAACAAATCTTGAATACCGAAGTATTCAAACAAATCCGCTCTTACAGCTATATTCATATTTATATATGAAACAAATCATAAGTACACTCACCTTGACAGTTTAACTGGATTTTCCCTTGCCTTTATCCTGTACTTGTTCAATCAGCTCTTCTTCCCTTCCTATCATTCTCACAATATTAGTATCATCATACGAATATTAATAGTCCAAAGAATAACTTCAATCATAACTCAATTCATAAGCATCATATTATTCAATTCAAATCATTCATTAAAATGAAGTCCCATCTAGACTCAGGTTCTGATATCTAACATATTCAAATTACAGCCCAAACCCTTTTTAATTATTCTTTGTAATCCAATCCTTATTATATCATGTTTCCAAAACAAAAGACGGCACATCATTCCGAGTTTCCTAGAGCAAAATAAGCCTATTTCTTCACTACATAACAAATCTGCCCTATAGGCTCTTTTATCGTTCATTCAACTTCCAGGAATTTTCATGATTTTTCTACATCATAAATTTCTATGATATTTCACCCAACATCAGTAAACACATTGAAAAATATAAGATTAAAGTTTCATAATTTTTAAGGTTCGTTTTCTATGTTAAGCAAAACATCGAACACATGGCGGGCATATTTTCACCCTTAGGGCAGATTTCTTACCCGAACTTCAAACCCTCACCAAGGACTCATTTGTTGGTCTTTTCACATGATTTTCGGATATGTCATACATATATGAGACCAGGTTAATATCCAATTGGAAGCAATCGATTCCAGTAACTATACAAAAATATATGGAAGTTTGAATAAACAAAGTTTCTAAACAAAGCAATCTTAGGGTTTTGTACATTCAACTTAACTTAAACTTGCATATATCCATACATATGCACCCAAACATGAAAGTTCAATAAAAAATCAAGGATTTATATCATATAAATCGTAAATGAAAGAAAAAAAATAGCAAGATTCATGGTTGGAATTACCTTAGGGGCTTTTTCGTAATTTTCTATGAATTTTCTTCAATTTTCTCCTCACTTTTTCTTCCTAACTTCCAACTTCTCTTTCCTTAGGCTTAAAATCTCTCATGGCTGCATTTTGGCTGAATAAAGAGGTAATTCTAAGGGTTTGAGGTCGGCCAAAGCCACCACCCTTCCCAACCAATGAGAATAAAACATTTGTTGCCATATAAAGACAAAATACTACTTAACGGATGGACTACTTTGCCCTTGTTTCGTAATTTTGGTATAACTTCTCACTCGAACCTCCGTTTCATTCACCGTTTGTTGTGTTACAACCATAACTCACTTGTATACAATTATGTAGTTTTCACCTCAAGTCAATTGTTATGTCATAAAGGTCAAAACTAGCCTTAAACATGGACATTCCTATCGAAACCTTCAAATTTTGTATTTGTAACTAATTTGACATTTCATGCTTTTTGGAGGTAGGATTAGACTAAACATAATAAATTAACATCACATATATTAATAACACACTAATCATATCACACAAGCTAGTCATGATTTACGTATAATTAATCATAATTATATTCAGGTTGTCACACCCAGTTTGAGAAAACGATGGTAATTTTCATATTTCTAGACTTAGGCTTAAAAACATGGCGTTTGAGGGTGAGAACTCGAAACAGCCCCCGAACGTCATCGTTGGTGGCACCAACACCTCCCACGGGACCAATGTAACTCGTAGGAACTGACCCCGCAGCCACGGGACTCCCAACTTGAGAAAACTATGGTAATTTCCATATTTCTAGACTTAGTCATAAAAACATGGCGTTTGAGGGTGAGAACTCGAAACAGCCCCCGAACATCCCCGTGGGTGGCAACACAGCCTCCTACGGGACCAATGTAACTCGTAGGAATTGACTCCGCAGCCGTGGGACTCCCCATTTGAGAATACAATGATAATTTACATATTTCTAGACTTAAGCGAAACATGGCGTTAGAGGGTGAGATCTCGAAACAGCCCCCTAACGTCCCTGTGGGTGGCACTAACGCCTCCCACGGAACCAATGTTACTCGTAGGAACTAACCCCACAGACGCGGGACTCCCGATTTGAGAATACGACGGAAATTTTCATATTTATAGAATTAGGCTTAAAAACATGGCGTTAGAGGGTGAGAACTCAAAACAGGCCGCGAACGGCCCCGTGGGTAGCACTAACACCTGCAACGGGACCTACGTAACTCGTAGGAACTGACCCCGTACCTGTGGGACTCACAGTTTGAGAATAGGATGATAATTTAAATATTTTTAGACTTAGGCTTAAAAACATGGCGTTAGAGGGTGAGAACTCCAAACATCCTCCGAACGGCCCCGTGGGTGGAACCAAAACCTCCCACGGGACCCTTGTAACTTCTAGGAATTGACCCCGCAGCCGCGGGACTCCCGTTTTGAGAATACAACGTTAATTTGCATATTTCTAGACTTACGCTGAAAAACTTGGCGTTAGAGGGTTAGAAATCGAAACAGGCCCCGAATGTCCCCGTGGGTGTCACCAACACCTGCCACGGGACCAATATAACTCGTAGGAATGGACCCCATAGCCGCGGGACTCCCGATTTTAGAATACGACGATAATTTACATATTTCTAGACTTAAGCAAAACATGGCGTTAGTGGGTGAGAACTCGAAACAGTCCATGAACGTCCCCGTGGGTGGCACCAACACCTCCCACGGGACCAATGTAACTCGTAGGAACTCACCCCGCAGCCGCGGGACTCCCGGTTTGAGAATACGACGATAATTTGCATATTTCTAGACTTAGTCTTAAAAACATGGCGTTAGAGGGTGAGAACTCGAAACAGCCCCCGAACGGCCCCGTGGGTGGCACCAATAGCTCCCATGGGAATAATGTAACTCGTAGGAACTGACCCCGCAGCCGCGGGACTCCCGTTTTCAGAATACGACAATAATTTGGATATTTCTAGAATTAGGCTTAAAAACATGGCGTTAAAGGGTGAGAACTCGAAACATCCCACGTGGGTGGCACCAACACATCCCATGGGACCAATGTAACTCGTAGGAACTGACCCTGTAGCCGCGGGACTCCCCATTTGAGAATATGACGATAGTTTTCATATTTCTAGTCTAAGGCTTAAAAACATGGCGTTAGAGGGTGAAAACTCGAAACAGCCCCCGAACGTCCCCGTGGGTGGAACCACAGCCTCCCTCGGGACCAATGTAACTCGTACGAACTGACACCGTTGCCACAGGACTCCCCATTTGGGAATACGACGATAATTCGCATATTTATAGACTGGAGCAAAACATTGGGTTAGAGGGTGAGATCTCAAAATAGCCCCCGACCGTCCCTGTGGGTGGCACCAACACCTCCTACGGGACCAATGTAACTTGTAGGAACTAACCCCGTAGCTGCGGGACTCCAAGTTTGAGAATACGACTGTAATTTGCATATTTAAAGACTTAGGCTTAAAAACATGGCGTTAGAAGGAGAGAATTCGAAACAGCCCTTGAACAGCCCCGTGGGTGGCACCAACACCTCCCACGGGACCAATGATACTCGTAGGAACCGACCCCTCAGCCGTGGGACTCCTGGTTTGAGAATACGATGATAATTTGCATATTTCTAGACTTAGGCTTAAAAATGAGGTGTTAGAGGGTGGGAACTCAGAACAACCCCCGAACGTCCCCGTAGGTGGCACGAACACCTCCCATGGGACCAATGTAACTCGTAGGAACTGACCCCGCAGCCGTGGTACTCCCGGTTTGAGAATAGGACGATAATTGGCATATTTCTTGACTTAGGCTTAAAAACATGACGTTAGAGGGTGTGAACTCGAAACAGCCCCCGAACGGTCCCGTGGGTGGCACCAACACCTCCCATGGGACCAATGTAACTCGTAGGAACTGACCCCACAGTCGTGGGACTTCCAGTTTTAGAATATGACGATAATTTGCATATTTCTTGACATAGGCTTAAAAACATGGCGTTAGAGGCTGAGAACTCAAATAATTCCCCGAACATCCCCGTGGGTGGCAACCACACCTCTTATGAGACCAATGTAACTCCTAGGAACTGACCCCGCAGCCACGGGACTCCCAGTTTGAGAAAATGATGGTAATTTTCATCTTTCTAGACTTAAGCAAAAAATGGCGTTAATGAGTGAGAACTCGAAACAGCCCCTGAACGACCCCGTGGTGGTGCCACCACTTCCCACGGGAACAATGTAACTCATAGGAAGTGACCCCGCAGCCGCGGGACTTCCTGTTTGAGAATACGACGATAATTTGTATATTTCAAGACTTAGGCTTAAAAACATGGTGTTAGAGGTTGAGAACTTGAAATAGCCCCCGAATGTCCCCGTGGGTAGCACCAACACCTCTCATGGGACCAATGTAACTCGTAGGAACTGACCCCGCAGCCGCGGGACTCCCCATTTGAGAATGCGTTGATAATTTTCATATTTCTAGACTAAGGCTTAAAAACATGGCGTTAGAGTGTGAGAACTCGAAACATCCCCGGAATGTCCCCGTGGGTGGTACCAACACCTCCCACGGGACCAATGTAACTCGTAGGAACTAAGCCCGTAGCGACAGTTCTCCCGGTTTGAGAATACGACGGTAATTTGCATATTTCTAGACTTAAGCAAAACATGGCGTTAGTTGGTGAGAACTCGAAAGAACCCCCGAACGGCCCCGTGGGTGGCATCAACACCTCCCAAGGGACCAATGTAACTCGTAGGAAGTGACCCCACAGCCGCGGGACTCCCAGTTTAGGAATACAATTATAATTTGCATATTTATAGACGTAGGCTTAAAAACATGGCGTTAGAGGGTGAGAACTCAAAACAGCCCCGGAACGGTCCCGTGGGTGGCACCAACACCTCCCTCGGGACCAATGTAACACGTAGTAACTGACGCCACAGCCGCGGGACTCCCGGTTTGAGAATACAACGATAATTTGCAAATTTCTAGACTTAGGCTTAAAAACACGACGTTAGAGGGTGAGAACTCGAAACCGACCCTGAACGTCCTCGTGGGTAGCACCACAGCCTCCCACGGTACCAATGTAACTCGTAGGAACTGACCCCGTAGCCCCAGGACTCCCCATTTACGATGACAATTTGCATATTTGTAGACTGGAGGAAATCATTGGGTTAGAGGGTGAGATCTCAAAACAGCCCCCGAACGTCCCCGTCGGTGGCACCAACACCTCCTACGGGACCAATGTGACTCGTAGGAACTAACCCCGCAGCCACGGGACTCCTGGTTTGAGAATATGATAGTAATTTGCATATTTATAGACTTAGGCTTAAGAACATGGCGTTAGAAGGTGAGAACTCGAAACAGCCTCCGAACGGCCCCGTGGGTGGTACCAACACCTCCCACGGGACCAATGTAACTCGTAGGAACCGACCCTGCAGCCGTGGAACTCCCGGTTTGAGAATAGGATGATAAGTTTCATATTTCTAGACTTAGGCTTAAAAACATGGCGTTAGAGGGTGAGAACTCGAAACAGCCTTCGAACGGCCCCGTGGGTGGCACCAACATCTCCCACGGGACCAATGTAACTTGTAGGAACTCACCCCGCAATCGGGTGACTCCCGATTTGAGAATACAACGATAATTAGCATATTTTTAGACTTAGGCTTCAAAACGTGGCGTTAGAGGGTGAGATCTCAAAACAGCCCCCGACCGTCCCTGTGGGTGGTACCAACACCTCCTACGGGACCAATGTAACTCGTAGGAACTAACCCCGTAGCTGCGGGACTCCAAGTTTGAGAATACGACTGTAATTTGCATATTTAAAGACTTAGGCTTAAAAACATGGCGTTAGAAGGAGAGAATTCGAAACAGCCCTTGAACAGCCCCGTGGGTGGCACCAACACCTCCCACGGGACCAATGATACTCGTAGGAACCGACCCCTCAGCCGTGGGACTCCTGGTTTGAGAATACAATGATAATTTGCATATTTCTAGACTTAGGCTTAAAAATGAGGCGTTAGAGGGTGGGAACTCAAAACAACCCCCGAACGTCCCCGTAAGTGGCACGAACACCTCCCATGGGACCAATGCAACTCGTAGGAACTGACCCCGCAGCCGTGGGACTCCCGGTTTGAGAATAGGACGATAATTGGCATATTTCTTGACTTAGGCTTAAAAACATGTCGTTAGAGGGTGTGAACTCGAAACAGCCCCCGAACGGTCACGTGGGTGGCACCAACACCTCCCATGGGACCAATGTAACTCGTAGGAACTGACCCCACAGCCGTGGGACTTCCGGTTTTAGAATATGACGATAATTTGCATATTTCTTGACATAGGCTTAAAAACATGGCGTTAGAGGCTGAGAACTCAAAACATTCCCCGAACGTCCCCGTGGGTGGCAACCACACCTCTTATGAGACCAATGTAACTCCTACGAACTGACCCCGCAGCCACGGGACTCCCAGTTTGAGAAAATGATGGTAATTTTCATCTTTCTAGACTTAAGCAAGAAATGGCGTTAATGAGTGAGAACTCGAAACAGCCCCTGAACGACCCCGTGGTGGTGCCACCACTTCCCACAGGAACAATGTAACTCATAGGAAGTGACCCCGCTGCCGCGGGACTTCCTGTTTGAGAATACGACGATAATTTGTATATTTTAAGACTTAGGCTTAAAAACATGGTGTTAGAGGTTGAGAACTTGAAATAGCCCCCGAATGTCCCCGTGGGTAGCACCAACACCTCTCATGGGACCAATGTAACTCGTAGGAACTGACCCCGCAGCCGCGGGACTCCCCATTTGAGAATGCGTTGATAATTTTCATATTTCTAGACTAAGGCTTAAAAACATGGCGTTAGAGTGTGAGAACTCGAAACATCCCCGGAATGTCCCCGTGGGTGGTACCAACACCTCCCACGGGACCAATGTAACTCGTAGGAACTAAACCCGTAGCGACAGTTCTCCCGGTTTGAGAATACGACGGTAATTTGCATATTTCTAGACTTAAGCAAAACATGGCGTTAGTTGGTGAGAACTCGAAAGAACCCCCGAACGGCCCCGTGGGTGGCATCAACACCTCCCAAGGGACCAATGTAACTCGTAGGAAGTGACCCCACAGCCGCGGGACTCCCAGTTTAGGAATACAATTATAATTTGCATATTTATAGACGTAGGCTTAAAAACATGGCGTTAGAGGGTGAGAACTCAAAACAGCCCCGGAACGGTCCCGTGGGTGGCACCAACACCTCCCTCGGGACCAATGTAACACGTAGTAACTGACCCCACAGCCACGGGACTCCCGGTTTGAGAATACAACGATAATTTGCAAATTTCTAGACTTAGGCTTAAAAACACGACGTTAGAGGGTGAGAACTCGAAACCGACCCTGAACGTCCTTGTGGGTAGCACCACAGCCTCCCACGGTACCAATGTAACTCGTAGGAACTGACCCCGTAGCCCCAGGACTCCCCATTTACGATGACAATTTGCATATTTGTAGACTGGAGGAAATCATTGGGTTAGAGGGTGAGATCTCAAAACAGCCCCCGAACGTCCCCGTCGGTGGCACCAACACCTCCTACGGGACCAATGTGACTCGTAGGAACTAACCCCGCAGCCACGGGACTCCTGGTTTGAGAATATGATAGTAATTTGCATATTTATAGACTTAGGCTTAAGAACATGGCGTTAGAAGGTGAGAACTCGAAACAGCCTCCGAACGGCCCCGTGGGTGGTACCAACACCTCCCACGGGACCAATGTAACTCGTAGGAACCGACCCTGCAGCCGTGGAACTCCCGGTTTGAGAATAGGATGATAAGTTTCATATTTCTAGACTTAGGCTTAAAAACATGGCGTTAGAGGGTGAGAACTCGAAACAGCCTTCGAACGGCCCCGTGGGTGGCACCAACATCTCCCACGGGACCAATGTAACTTGTAGGAACTCACCCCGCAATCGGGTGACTCCCGATTTGAGAATACAACGATAATTAGCATATTTTTAGACTTAGGCTTCAAAACGTGGCGTTAGAGGGTGAGATCTCAAAACAGCCCCCGACCGTCCCTGTGGGTGGTACCAACACCTCCTACGGGACCAATGTAACTCGTAGGAACTAACCCCGTAGCTGCGGGACTCCAAGTTTGAGAATAAGATGGTAATTTTCATATTTAAAGACTTTGGTTTAAAAACATGGCGTTAGAAGGAGAGAATTCGAAACAGCCCCTGAACAGCCCCGTGGGTGGCACCAACACCTCCCACGGGACCAATGATACTCGTAGGAACCGACCCCTCAGCCGTGGGACTCCTGGTTTGAGAATACGATGATAATTTGCATATTTCTAGACTTAGGCTTAAAAATGAGGCGTTAGAGGGTGGGAACTCAAAACAACCCCCGAACGTCCCCGTAAGTGGCACGAACACCTCCCATGGGACCAATGCAACTCGTAGGAACTGACCCCGCAGCCGTGGGACTCCCGGTTTGAGAATAGGACGATAATTGGCATATTTCTTGACTTAGGCTTAAAAACATGACGTTAGAGGGTGTGAACTCGAAACAGCCCCCGAACGGTCACGTGGGTGGCACCAACACCTCCCATGGGACCAATGTAACTCGTAGGAACTGACCCCACAGCCGTGGGACTTCCGGTTTTAGAATATGACGATAATTTGCATATTTCTTGACATAGGCTTAAAAACATGGCGTTAGAGGCTGAGAACTCAAAACATTCCCCGAACGTCCCCATGGGTGGCAACCACACCTCTTATGAGACCAATGTAACTCCTAGGAACTGACCCCGCAGCCACGGGACTCCCAGTTTGAGAAAATGATGGTAATTTGCATATTTCTAGACTTAAGCAAAAAATGGCGTTAATGAGTGAGAACTCGAAATAGCCCCTGAACGACCCCGTGGGTGGCGCCACCACTTCGCACGGGAACAATGTAACTCATAGGAAGTGACCCCGCAGCCGCGGGAGTTCCTGTTCGAGAATACGACGATAATTTGTATATTTCAAGACTTAGGCTTAAAAACATGGTGTTAGAGGTTGAGAACTTGAAATAGCCCCCGAACGTCCCCGTGGGTAGCACCAACACCTCTCATGGGACCAATGTAACTCGTAGGAACTGACCCCGCAGCCGCGGGACTCCCCATTTGAGAATGCGTTGATAATTTTCATATTTCTAGACTAAGGCTTAAAAACATGGCGTTAGAGTGTGAAAACTCGAAACATTCCCGGAATGTCCCCGTGGGTGGTACCAACACCTCCCACGGGACCAATGTAACTCGTAGGAACTAAACCCGTAGCCACGGTTCTCCCGGTTTGAGAATACGATGGTAATTTGCATATTTTTAGACTTAAGCAAATCATGGCGTTAGTTGGTGAGAACTCGAAAGAACCCCCGAACGGCCCCGTGGGTGGCATCAACACCTCCCAAGGGATCAATGTAACTCGTAGGAAGTGACCCCACAGCCGCGGGACTCCCAGTTTAGGAATACAATTATAATTTGCATATTTATAGACGTAGGCTTAAAAACATGGCGTTAGAGGGTGAGAACTCAAAACAGCCTCGGAACGGCCCCGTGGGTGGCACCAACACCTCCCTCGGGACCAATGTAACACATAGTAACTGACCCCACAGCCGCGGGACTCCCGGTTTGAGAATACAACGATAATTTGCAAATTTCTAGACTTAGGCTTAAAAACACGACGTTAGAGGGTGAGAACTCGAAACCGACCATGAACGTCCTCGTGGGTAGCACCAAAGCCTCCCACGGGACCAACGTAACTCGTAGGAACTGACCCCGCAGCCCCAGGACTCCCCATTTACGATGATAATTTGCATATTTGTAGACTAGAGGAAAACATTGGGTTAGAGGGTGAGATCTCAAAATAGCCCCCGAACGTCCTCGTGGGTGGCACCAACACCTCCTACGGGACCAATGTGACTCGTAGGAACTAACCCCGCAGCCACGGGACTCCTGGTTTGAGAATATGATAGTAATTTGCATATTTATAGACTTAGGCTTAAAACATGGCGTTAGAAGGTGAGAACTCGAAACAGCCCCCGAACGGCCCCGTGGGTGGTACCAACACCTCCCACGGGACCAATGTAACTCGTAGGAACCGACCCTGCAGCCGTGGAACTCCCGATTTGAGAATAGGATGATAAGTTTCATATTTCTAGACTTAGGCTTAAAAACATGGCGTTAGAGGGTGAGAACTCGAAACAGCCTTCGAACGGCCCCGTGGGTGGCACCAACATCTCCCACGGGACCAATGTAACATGTAGGAACTCACCCTGCAATCGGGTGACTCCCGATTTGAGAGTATGACGATAATTAGCATATTTCTAGACTTAGGCTTCAAAACGTGGCGTTAGAGGGTGGGAACTCAAAACAACCCCCGAACGTCCCTGTAGGTGGCAACAACACCTCCCACGGGACCGGTGTATCTCGTTGCAACTGACCCCGCAGCCATGGGACTACCGGTTTGAGAATAGGATGATAATTTGCATATTTCTTGACTTAGGCTTAAAAACATGATGTCAGAGGGTGAGAACTCGAAACAGCCTCCGAACGGCCCCGTGGGTGGCACAAAAAACTCCCACGGGACCAATGTAACTCGTAGGCACTGACCCCGCAGCCGCGGGACTCCGGGTTTGAGAATACGACGATAAGTTGCATATTTCTAGACTTAGGCTTAAAAACCTGGCGTTAGAGGGTGAGAACTCGAAACAGCCCCCGAACGGCCCCGTTGGTGTCACCAACAGCTCCCATGGGAATAATGTAACTCGTAGGAACTGACCCCACAGCCGCGGGACTCCTGTTTTGAGAATACGACGATAATTTGGATATTTCTAGAATTAGGCTTAAAAACATGGCGTTAGAGGGTGAGAACTCGAAACATCCCTCGTGGGTGGCACCAACACATCCCATGGGACCAATGTAACTCGTAGGAACTGACCCAGTAGCCGCGGGACTCCCCATTTGAGAATATGACGATAGTTTTCATATTTCTAGTCTAAGGCTTAAAAACATGGCGTTAGAGGGTGAGAACTCGAAACAGCCCCCGAACGTCCCTGTGGGTGGCACCACTCGTACGAACTGACCCTGTTGCCGCAGGACTCCCTATTTGGGAATACGACGATAATTTGCATATTTATAGACTGGAGCAAAACATTGGGTTAGAGGGTGAGATCTCAAAACAGCCCCCGAACGTCCCTGTGGGTGGCACCAACACCTCGTACGGGACCAATGTAACTCGTAGGAACTAACCCCGTAGCCGCGGGACTCCCGGTTTGAGAATACGATGGTAATTTGCATATTTTAAGACTTAGGCTTAAAAACATGGCGTTAGAAGGAGAGAACTCGAAACAGCCCCAAACAGTCCCGTGGGTGGCACCAACACCTCCCACGGGACCAATGTAACTTGTAGGAATCGACCCCTCAGCCGTGGGACTCCTGCTTTGAGAATACGATGATGATTTGCATATTTCTAGACTTAGGCTTAAAAATGAGGTTTTAGAGGGTGGGAACTAAAAACAACCCCCGAACGTCCCCATAGGTTGCACGAACACCCCCCACGGGACCAATGTAACTCGTAGGAACTGACCCCGCCACCGTGGGACTCCCGGTTTGATAATAGGACGATAATTGGCATATTTCTTGACTTAGGCTTAAAAACATGACGTTAGAGGGTGTGAACTCGAAACAACCCCCTAACGGCCCCGTGGGTGGCACCAACACCTCCCATGGGACCAATGTAACTCGTAGGAACTGACCCCACAGCCGCGGGACTCCCGGTTTGAGAATATGATGATAATTTGCATATTTATTGACTTAGGCTTAAAACATGGCGTTAGAGGGTGAGAACTCAAAACATTCCCCGAACGTCCTCGTGGGTGGCACCAACACCTCCCACGGGACCAATGTATCTCCTAGGAACTGACCCCGCAGCCACGGGACTCCCAGATTGAGAAAATGATGGTAATTTGCATATTTCTAGACTTAAGCAAAAAATGGCGTTAGTGGGTGAGAACTCGAAACAGCCCCTGAACGACCCTGTGGGTGGCGCCAACACTTCGCACGGGAACAATGTAACTCATAGGAAGTGACCCTGCAGCCGCGGGACTTCCTGTTTGAGAATACGACGATAATTTGTAAATTTCAAGACTAAGGCTTAAAAACATGGTGTTAGAGGGTGAGAACTCGAAATATCCCCCGGACGTCCCCGTGGGTGGCACCAACACCTCTCACGGGACCGATGTAACTCATAGGAACTGACCCCGCAGCCGCGGGACTCCCCATTTGAGAATGCGATGATAATTTGAATATTTTAAGACTTAGTCTTAAAAACATGGCGTTAGAGGGTGAGAACTCGAAACATCCCAAGAATGTCCCCGTGGATGGTACCAACACCTCCCACGGGACCAATGTAACTCGTAGGAACTGACCCCGTAGCCACGGGACTCCCGATTTGAGAATACGACGGTAATTTGCATATTTCTAGACTTATACAAAACATGGCATTAGTTGGTGAGAACTCGAAACAGCCCCCGAACGGCCCCGTGGGTGGCACCAACACCTCCCATGGGACCAATGTAACTCGTAGGAACTGACCCTGCAGCCGCGGGACTCCCAGTTTGAGAATACAACGATAATTTGCATATTTACAGACTTAGGCTTAAAAACATGGCGTTAGAGGGTGAGAACTCGAAACAGCCCCCGAACGGCCCCGTGGGTGGCACCAACACCTCCCTCGGGACCAATGTAACTCATAGGAACTGACCCCACAGCCACGGGACTCCCGGTTTGAGAATACAACGATAATTTGCATATTTATAGACTTAGGCTTAAAAACATGGTGTTAGAGGGTGAGAACTCGAAACAGCCCCCGAACGGCCCCGTGGGTGGCACCAACACCTCCCTCGGGACCAATGTAACTCGTAGGAACTGATCCCACAACCACGGGACTCCCGGTTTGAGAATATAATGATAATTTCCAAATTTCTAGACTTAGGCTAAAAAACACGGCGTTAGAGGGTGAGAACTCGAAACAGACCCCGAACGTCCCCGTGGGTAGCACCACAGCCTCCCACGGGACCAATGTAACTCGTAGGAACTGACCCCATAGCCGCAGGACTCCCTGTTTGAGAGTATGATGAAAGTTTTCATATTTCTAGTCTAAGGCTTAAAAACATGGCAATAGAGGGTGAGAACTCAAAATAGCCCCCGAATGTCCTCGTGGGTTTCACCAAAACATCCCTCGGGACCAAAGTAACTCGTACGAACTGACCCCGCTGCTGCAGGACTAACCATTTGGGAATACGATGATAATTTTCATATTTATAGACTGGAGCAAAACATTGGGTTAGAGGGTGAGATCTCAAAACAGCCCCCGAACGTCCCCGTGGGTGGCACCAACACCTCCTACGGGACCAATGTAACTCATAGGAACCGACCCCGCAACCGTGGGACTCCCGGTTTGAGAATAGGATGATAAGTTTCATATTTCTAGACTTAGGCTTAAAAACATGGCGTTAGAGGGTGAGAACTCGAAACAGCCTCCGAACGGCCCCATGGGTGGCACCAACACCTCCCACGGGACCAATGTAACTTGAAGGAACTCACCCCGCACTCGGGTGACTCCCGATTTGAGAATTCGATGATAATTTGCATATTTCTAGACTTAGGCTTAAAAACGTGGCGTTAGAGGGTGGGAACTCAAACAGCACCCGAACGTCCCCATAGGTGGCAACAACACCTCCCACGGGACCAATGTAACTCGTAGGAACTGACCCCGCAGCCATGGGACTACCGATTTCAGAATAGGATGATAATATGCATATTTCTTGACTTAGGCTTAAAAACATGATGTTAGAGGATGAGAACTCGAAAGAGCCTCCGAACGACCCCGTGGGTGGCACAAATAACTCCCACGGGACCAATGTAACTCGTAGGAACTGACCCTGCAACCGCGGGACTCCCGGTTTGAGAATGCGACGATAATTTGCATATTTCTAGACTTAGGCTTATAAAGATGGCGTTAGACGGTGGGAACTCGAAACATCCCCCGAACGTCCCTCTAGGTGGCGCCAACACCTCCCACGGGACCAATGTAACTCGTAGTAACTGACCCCGCATCCACGGGACTCCCGACTTGAGAATACAACGATATTTTGCATATTTCTAGACTTAGGCTTAAAAACGGGGTGTTAGTGGGTGGGAACTCAAAACAGCCCCCGAAAGTCCCCGTAGGTGGCACCAACACCTCCCACGGGACCAATGTAACTCGTAGGAACTGACCCCGTAGCTGTGGGACTCCTGGTTTGAGAATAGGATGATAAATTGCATATTTTCTTGACTTAGGCTTAAAAACATGACATTAGAGGGCGTGAACTCGAAACAGCCCCCGAACAGCCCCGTGGGTGGCACAACACCTCCCATCGGACTAATGTAACTCGTAGGAACTGACCCCACAGCCGCGGGACTCCCGGTTTGAGAATATGACTATAATTTGCATATTTATGGAGTTAGGCTTAAAAACATGGCGTTAGAGGGTGAGAACTCAAAACATTCCTCGAACGTCATCGTTGGTGGCACCAACACCTCCCACGGGACCAATGTAACTCGTAGGAACTGACCCCGCAGCCACGGGACTCCCAGTTTGAGAAAACGATGGTAATTTGCATATTTCTAGACTTAGTCATAAAAGCATGGCGTTTGAGGGTGAGAATTCCAAACAGCCCCCGAACATCCCCGTGGGTGGCAACACAGCCTCCTACGGGACCAATGTTACTCGTAGGAACTGACTCCGCAGCCGCGGGACTCCCCATTTAAGAATGCGATGATAATTTGCATATTTCTAGACTAAGGCTTAAAAACATGGCGTTAGAGGGCGAGGACTCAAAACATCCCCAGAATGTCCCCCTGGGTGGTACCAACACCTCCCACGGGACCAATGTAACTCGTAGGGACTAACCCCGTAGCCACGGGACTCCCGGTTTGAGAATACGACGGTAATTTGCATATTTCTAGACTTAAGCAAAACATGGCGTTAGTTGGGGAGAACTCGAAAAAGCCCCCGAACGACACCGTGGGTGGCACCAACACCTCCCACGGGACCAATGTAACTCGTAGGAAGTGACCCCGCAGCCGCGCGACTCCCAGTTTGAGAATACAATGATAATTTGCATATTTATAGACTTATGCTTAAAAACATGGCGTTAGACGTTGAGAACTCGAAACAGCCCCCGAACGGCCCCGTGGGTGGCAGCAACACCTCCCGTGGGACCAATGTAACTCGTAGGAAATGACCCCAGAGACGCGTGACTCTCGATTTGAGAATACAACGATAATTTGCAAATTTCTAGACTTAGGCTTAAAAACACGACGTTAGAGGTTGAGAACTCGAAACAGACCCCGAACTTCCCCGTGGGTAGCACCACAGCATCCCACGGGACCAATGTAACTCGTAGGAACTGACCCCGCAGCCGCGGGACTCCCTGTTTGAGAATATGATGATAGTTTGCATATTTCTAGTCTAAGGCTTAAAAACATGGCATTAGAGGGTGAGAACTCAAAATAGCCCCCGAATGTCCCCGTGGGTGGCACCACAACCTCCCTCGGGACCAAAGTAACTCATACGAACTGACCTTGTTGCCGCAGGACTCCCCATTTAGGAATACGACGATAATTTGCATATTTATAGACTGGAGCAAAACATTGGGTTAGAGGGTGAGATCTCAAAATAGCCCCCGAACGTCCCCGTGGGTGGCACCAACACCTCCTACGGGACCAATGTAACTCGTAGGAACTAACCCCGCAGCCGCGGGACTCCTGGTTTGAGAATACGATGGTAATTTTCATATTTAAAGACTTAGGCTTAAAAACATGGCGTTAGAAGGTGAGAACTCGAAACAGTCCCCGAACGGCCCCGTGGGTGGCACCAACACCTCCCACGGGACCAATGTAACTCGTAGGAACTAACCCCGCATCCATGGGACTACCGATTTCAGAATAGGATGATAATTTGCATATTTCTTGACTTAGGCTTAAAAACATGATGTTAGAGGATGAGAACTCGAAAGAGCCTCCGAACGACCCCGTGGGTGGCATAAATAACTCCCACGGGACCAATGTAACTCGTAGGAACTGACCCTGCAACCGCGGGACTCCCGGTTTGAGAATGCGACGATAATTTGCATATTTCTAGACTTAGGCTTATAAAGATGGCGTTAGACGGTGGGAACTCGAAACATCCCCCGAACGTCCCTCTAGGTGGCGCCAACACCTCCCACGGGACCAATGTAACTCGTAGTAACTGACCCCGCATCCACGGGACTCCCGACTTGAGAATACAACGATATTTTGCATATTTCTAGACTTAGGCTTAAAAACGGGGTGTTAGTGGGTGGGAACTCAAAATAGCCCCCGAAAGTCCCCGTAGGTGGCACCAACACCTCCCACGGGACCAATGTAACTCGTAGGAACTGACCCCGTAGCTGTGGGACTCCCGGTTTGAGAATAGGATGATAAATTGCATATTTTCTTGACTTAGGCTTAAAAACATGACATTAGAGGGCGTGAACTCGAAATAGCCCCCGAACGGCCCCGTGGGTGGCACAACACTTCCCATCGGACCAATGTAACTCGTAGGAACTGACCCCACAGCCGCGGGACTCCCGATTTGAGAATATGACGATAATTTGCATATTTATGGAGTTAGGCTTAAAAACATGGCGTTAGAGGGTGAGAACTCAAAACATTCCCCGAACGTCATCGTTGGTGGCACCAACACCTCCCACGGGACCAATGTAACTCGTAGGAACTGACCCCGCAGCCACGGGACTCCCAGTTTGAGAAAACGATGGTAATTTGCATATTTCTAGACTTAGTCATAAAAGCATGGCGTTTGAGGGTGAGAATTCCAAACAGCCCCCGAACATCCCCGTGGGTGGCAACACAGCCTCCTACGGGACCAATGTTACTCGTAGGAACTGACTCCGCAGCCGCGGGACTCCCCATTTGAGAATGCGATGATAATTTGCATATTTCTAGACTAAGGCTTAAAAACATGGCGTTAGAGGGCGAGGACTCGAAACATCCCCAGAATGTCCCCCTGGGTGGTACCAACACCTCCCACGGGACCAATGTAACTCGTAGGGACTAACCCCGTAGCCACGGGACTCCCGGTTCGAGAATACGACGGTAATTTGCATATTTCTAGACTTAAGCAAAACATGGCGTTAGTTGGGGAGAACTCGAAAAAGCCCCCGAACGACACCGTGGGTGGCACCAACACCTCCCACGGGACCAATGTAACTCGTAGGAAGTGACCCCGCAACCGCGCGACTCCCAGTTTGAGAATACAATGATAATTTGCATATTTATAGACTTATGCTTAAAAACATGGCGTTAGACGTTGAGAACTCGAAACAGCCCCCGAACGGCCCCGTGGGTAGCAGCAACACCTCCCGTGGACCAATGTAACTCGTAGGAAATGACCCCAGAGATGCGGGACTCTCGGTTTGAGAATACAACGATAATTTGCAAATTTCTAGACTTAGGCTTAAAAACACGACGTTAGAGGTTGAGAACTCGAAACAGACCCCGAACTTCCCCGTGGGTAGCACCACAGCATCCCACGGGACCAATGTAACTCGTAGGAACTGACCCCGCAGCCGCGGGACTCCCTGTTTGAGAATATGATGATAGTTTGCATATTTCTAGTCTAAGGCTTAAAAACATGGCATTAGAGGGTGAGAACTCAAAATAGCCCCCGAATGTCCCCGTGGGTGGCACCACAACCTCCCTCGGGACCAAAGTAACTCATACGAACTGACCTTGTTGCCGCAGGACTCCCCATTTAGGAATACGATGATAATTTGCATATTTATAGACTGGAGCAAAACATTGGGTTAGAGGGTGAGATCTCAAAATAGCCCCCGAACGTCCCCGTGGGTGGCACCAACACCTCCTACGGGACCAATGTAACTCGTAGGAACTAACCCCGCAGCCGCGGGACTCCTGGTTTGAGAATACGATGGTAATTTTCATATTTAAAGACTTAGGCTTAAAAATATGGCGTTAGAAGGTGAGAACTCGAAACAGTCCCCGAACGGCCCCGTGGGTGGCACAAACACCTCCCACGGGACCAATGTAACTCGTAGGAACTAACCCCGCAGCCATGGGACTACCGATTTCAGAATAGGATGATAATTTGCATATTTCTTGACTTAGGCTTAAAAACATGATGTTAGAGGATGAGAACTCGAAAGAGCCTCCGAACGACCCCGTGGGTGGCATAAATAACTCCCACGGGACCAATGTAACTCGTAGGAACTGACCCTGCAACCGCGGGACTCCCGGTTTGAGAATGCGACGATAATTTGCATATTTCTAGACTTAGGCTTATAAAGATGGCGTTAGACGGTGGGAACTCGAAACATCCCCCGAACGTCCCTCTAGGTGGCGCCAACACCTCCCACGGGACCAATGTAACTCGTAGTAACTGACCCCGCATCCACGGGACTCCCGACTTGAGAATACAACGATATTTTGCATATTTCTAGACTTAGGCTTAAAAACGGGGTGTTAGTGGGTGGGAACTCAAAATAGCCCCCGAAAGTCCCCGTAGGTGGCACCAACACCTCCCACGGGACCAATGTAACTCGTAGGAACTGACCCCGTAGCTGTGGGACTCCCGGTTTGAGAATAGGATGATAAATTGCATATTTTCTTGACTTAGGCTTAAAAACATGACATTAGAGGGCGTGAATTCGAAACAGCCCCCGAACGGCCCCGTGGGTGGCACAACACTTCCCATCGGACCAATGTAACTCGTAGGAACTGACCCCACAGCCACGGGACTCCCGATTTGAGAATATGACGATAATTTGCATATTTATGGAGTTAGGCTTAAAAACATGGCGTTAGAGGGTGAGAACTCAAAACATTCCCCGAACGTCATCGTTGGTGGCACCAACACCTCCCACGGGACCAATGTAACTCGTAGGAACTGACCCCGCAGCCACGGGACTCCCAGTTTGAGAAAACGATGGTAATTTGCATATTTCTAGACTTAGTCATAAAAGCATGGCGTTTGAGGGTGAGAATTCCAAACAGCCCCCGAACATCCCGTGGGTGGCAACACAGCCTCCTACGGGACCAATGTTACTCGTAGGAACTGACTCCGCAGCCGCGGGACTCCCCATTTGAGAATACGATGATAATTTGCATATTTCTAGACTAAGGCTTAAAAACATGGCGTTAGAGGGCGAGGACTCGAAACATCCCCAGAATGTCCCCGTGGGTGGTACCAACACCTCCCACGGGACCAATGTAACTCGTAGGGACTAACCCCGTAGCCACGGGACTCCCGGTTTGAGAATACGACGGTAATTTGCATATTTCTAGACTTAAGCAAAACATGGCGTTAGTTGGGGAGAACTCGAAAAAGCCCCCGAACGACACCGTGGGTGGCACCAACACCTCCCACGGGACCAATGTAACTCGTAGGAAGTGACCCCGTAGCCGCGCGACTCCCAGTTTGAGAATACAATGATAATTTGCATATTTATAGACTTATGCTTAAAAACATGGCGTTAGACGTTGAGAACTTGAAACAGCCCCCGAACGGCCCCGTGGGTGGCAGCAACACCTCCCGTGGGACAAATGTAACTCGTAGGAAATGACCCCAGAGACGCGGGACTCTCGGTTTGAGAATACAACGATAATTTGCAAATTTCTAGACTTAGGCTTAAAAACACGACGTTAGAGGTTGAGAACTCGAAACAGACCCCGAACTTCCCCGTGGGTAGCACCACAGCATCCCACGGGACCAATGTAACTCGTAGGAACTGACCCCGTAGCCGCGGGACTCCCTGTTTGAGAATATGATGATAGTTTGCATATTTCTAGTCTAAGGCTTAAAAACATATCATTAGAGGGTGAGAACTCAAAATAGCCCCCGAATGTCCCCGTGGGTGGCACCACAACCTCCCTCGGGACCAAAGTAACTCATACGAACTGACCTTGTTGCCGCAGGACTCCCCATTTAGGAATACGACGATAATTTGCATATTTATAGACTGGAGCAACACATTGGGTTAGAGGGTGAGATCTCAAAATAGACCCCGAACGTCCCCGTGGGTGGCACCAACACCTCCTACGGGACCAATGTAACTCGTAGGAACTAACCCCGCAGCCGCGGGACTCCTGGTTTGAGAATACGATGGTAATTTTCATATTTAAAGACTTAGGCTTAAAAACATGGCGTTCGAAGGTGAGAACTCGAAACAGTCCCCGAACGGCCCCGTGGGTGGCACCAACACCTCCCACGGGACCAATGTAACTCGTAGGAACCGACCCCGCAGCCGTGGGACTCCCGGTTTGAGAATAGGATGATAAGTTTCATATTTCTAGACTTAGGCTTAAAAACATGGCGTTAGAGGGTGAGAACTCGAAACAGCCTCCGAACGGCCCCGTGGGTGGCACCAACACCTCCCACGGGACCAATGTAACTTGAAGGAACTCACCCCGCACTCGGGTGACTCCCGATTTGAGAATACGACGATAATTTGCATATTTCTATACTTAGGCTTAAAAACGTGGCGTTAGAGGGTGGGAACTCAAAACAGCACCCGAACATCCCCGTAGGTGGCAACAACACCTCCCACGGGACCAATGTAACTCGTAGGAACTGACCCCGCAGCCATGGTACTACCGATTTGAGAATAGGATGATAATTTGCACATTTCTTGACTTAGGCTTAAAAACATGATGTTAGAGGATTGGACCTCGAAAGAGCCTCCGAACGGCCCCGTGGGTGGCACAAATAACTCCCACGGGACCAATGTAACTCGTAGGAACTAACCCTGCAGCCGCGGGACTCTCGGTTTGAGAATACGATGATAATTTGCATATTTCTAGACTTAGGCTTAAAAACATGGCGTTAGACGGTGGGAACTCGAAACATCCCCCGAACGTCCCTGTAGGTGGCGCCAACACCTCCCACGGGACCAATGTAACTCGTAGTAACTGACCCCGCATCCGCGGGACTCCCGGCTTGAGAATACAACGATATTTTGCATATTTCTAGACTTAGGCTTAAAAACGGGGCGTTAGTGGGTGGGAACTCAAAACAACCCCTGAACTTCACCGTAGGTGGCACCAACACCTCCCACGGTACCAATATAACTCGTAGGAACGGACCCCGTAGCCGCGGGACTCCCGGTTTTATAATACGATGATAATTTGCATATTTATAGACTTAAGCAAAACATGGCGTTAGTGGGTGAGAACTCGAAACAGCTCCCGAACGGCCCCTTACGTGGCACCAACACCTGCCATGGGCCAATGTAACACGTAGGATCTGACCCCACAGCCGCGGGACTCCCGGTTTGAGAATATGACGATAATTTGCATATTTCTTGATTTAGGCTTAAAAACACGGCGTTAGAGGGTGAGAACTCGAAACCGATCCCGAACGTCCCCGTGGGTAGCACCACAACCTTCCACAGAACCAATGTAACTTGTAGGAACTGACCCCACAGCCGCGGGACTCCCTGTTTGAGAATATGACGATAGTTTGCATATTTCTAGTCTAAGGTTTAAAAACATGGCATTAGAGGATGAGAACTCAAAATAGCCCCCGAATGTCCCCGTGGGTGGGACCACAGCCTCCCTCGGGACCAAAGTAACTGGTACGAACTGACCCCACTGCCGCAGGACTCCCCATTTGATAATACGATGATAATTTTCATATTTATAAACTGGAGAAAAACATTGGGTTAGAGGGTGTGATCTCAAAACAGCCCCCGAACGTCCCCGTGGGTGGCACAAACACCTCCTACGGGACCAATGTAACTCGTAGGAACTAACTCCGTAGCCACGGGACTCCCGGTTTGAGAATAGGATGATAAGTTTCATATTTATAGACTTAGGCTTAAAAACATGGCGTTAGAGGGTGAGAACTCAAAAAATCCTCCGAACGGCCCCGTGGGTGGCACCAACACCTCCCAGGGACCAATGTAACTTGTAGGAACTAACCCCGCAATCGGGTGACTCCCGATTTGAGAATACAACGATAATTTGCATATTTCTAGACTTAGGCTTAAAAACGTGGCATTAGAGGGTGGGAACTCAAAATAGCCCCCGAACGTCTCCGTAGGTGGCAACAACATCTCCCACGGGACCAATGTAACTCGTAGGAACTGACCCCGTAGCCATGGGACTATCGGTTTGAGAATATGACGATAATTTGCATATTTCTTGACTTAGGCTTAAAAACATGATGTTAGAGGGTGAGAAGTCGAAACAGCCTCCGAACGGCCCCGTGGGTGGCACAAACAACTCCCACGGGACCAATGTAACTCGTAGGAATTGACTCCGCAACCGCGGGACTCCCGGTTTGAGAATACGATGATAATTTGCATATTTCTAGACTTAGGCTTAAAAACATGGCGTTAGACGGTGGGAACTCGAAACATCCCCGAACGTCCCTGTTGGTGGCGCCAACACGTCCCACGGGACCAATGTAACTCGTAGTAACTGACCCCGCAGCCGCGGGACTCCCGGCTTGAGAATACAATGATATTTTGCATATTTCTAGACTTAGGTTTAAAAGCGGGACGTTAGTGGGTGGGAACTCAAAACAGCCCCTGAACTTCACCGTAGGTGGCACCAACAACTCCCACGGTACCAATATAACTCGTAGGAACGGACCCCGTAGCCGCGGGACTCCCGGTTTTAGAATACGATGATAATTTGCATATTTATAGACTTAAGCAAAACATGGCGTTAGTGGGTGAGAACTCGAAACAGCCCCCGAACGGCCCCTTGGGTGGCACCAACACCTCCCATGGGCCAATGTAACACGTAGGATCTGACCCCACAGCCGCGGGACTCCCGGTTTGAGAATATGACGATAATTTGCATATTTCTTGACTTAGGCTTAAAAACACGGCGTTAGAGGGTGAGAACTCGAAACCGACCCCGAACGTCCCCGTGGGTAGCACCACAGCCTCCCACGGAACCAATGTAACTTGTAGGAACTGACCCCACAGCCGCGGGACTCCCTGTTTGAGAATATGACGATAGTTTGCATATTTCTAGTCTAAGGTTTAAAAACATGGCATTAGAGGGTGAGAACTCAAAATAGCCCCCGAATGTCCCCGTGGGTGGGACCACAGCCTCCCTCGGGACCAAAGTAACTGGTACGGACTGACCCCACTGCCGCAGGACTCCCCATTTGAGAATACGATGATAATTTTCATATTTATAAACTGGAGAAAAACATTGGGTTAGAGGGTGTGATCTCAAAACAGCCCCCGAACGTCCCCGTGGGTGGCACCAACACCTCCTACGGGACCAATGTAACTCGTAGGAACTAACTCCGCAGCCACGGGACTCCTGGTTTGAGAATACGATGGTAATTTGCATATTGATAGACTTAGGCCTAAAAACATGGCGTTAGAAGGTGAGAACTCGAAACAGCCCCCGAACGGCCCCGTGGGTGGCACCAACACCTCCCACGGGACCAATGTAACTCGTAGAAACTCACCCCGCAATCGGGTGATTCCCGATTTGAGAATACGACGATAATTTGCATATTTCTAGACTTACGCTTCAAAATGTGGCGTTAGAGGGTGGGAACTCAAAATAGCCCTCGAACGTCCCCGTAGGTGGCAACAACATCTCCCACGGGACCAATGTAACTCGTAGGAACTGACCCCATAGCCATGGGACTACCGGTTTGAGAATATGACGATAATTTGCATATTTCTTGACTTAGGCTTAAAAACATGATGTTAGAGAGTGAGAAGTCGAAACAGCCTCCGAACGGCCCCGTGGGTGGCACAAACAACTCCCACGGGACCAATGTAACTCGTAGGAACTGACCCCGCAGCCGAGGGACTCCCGGTTTGAGAATACAATGATAATTTGCATATTTCTAGACTTAGGCTTAAAAACATGGCGTTAGACGGTGGGAACTCGAAACATCCCCGAACGTCCCTGTTGGTGGCGCCAACACGTCCCACGGGACCAATGTAACTCGTAGTAACTGACCCCGCAGCCGCGGGACTCCCGGCTTGAGAATACAAAGATATTTTGCATATTTCTAGACTTAGGTTTAAAAAGGGGACGTTAGTGGGTGGGAACTCAAAACAGCCCCTGAACTTCACCGTAGGTGGCACCAACACCTCCCACGGTACCAATATAACTCGTAGGAACGGTCCCCGTAGCCGCGGGACTCCCGGTTTTAGAATACGATGATAATTTGCATATTTATAGACTTAAGCAAAACATGGCGTTAGTGGGTGAGAACTCGAAACAGCCCCCGAACGGCCCCTTGGGTGGCACCAACACCTCCCATGGGCCAATGTAACACGTAGGATCTGACCCCACAGCCGCGGGACTCCCGGTTTGAGAATATGACGATAATTTGCATATTTCTTGACTTAGGCTTAAAAACATGGCGTTAGAGGGTGAGAACTCGAAACCGACCCCGAACGTCCCCGTCGGTAGCACCATAGCCTCCCACGGAACCAATGTAACTTGTAGGAACTGACCCCACAGCCGCGGGACTCCCTGTTTGAGAATATGACGATAGTTTGCATATTTCTAGTCTAAGGTTTAAAAACATGGCATTAGAGGGTGAGAACTCAAAATAGCCCCCGAATGTCCCCGTGGGTGGGACCACAGCCTCCCTCGGGACCAAAGTAACTGGTACGAACTGACCCCACTGCCGCATGACTCCCCATTTGAGAATACGATGATAATTTTCATATTTATAAACTGGAGAAAAACATTGGGTTAGAGGGTGTGATCTCAAAACAGCCCCCGAACGTCCCCGTGGGTGGCACCAACACCTCCTACGGGACCAATGTAACTCGTAGGAACTAACTCCGCAGCCACGAGACTCCCGGTTTGAGAATAGGATGATAAGTTTCATATTTATAGACTTAGGCTTAAAAACATGGCGTTAGAGGGTGAGAACTCAAAAAAGCCTCCGAACGGCCCCGTGGGTGGCACCAACACCTCCCAGGGACCAATGTAACTTGTAGGAACTAACCCCGCAATCGGGTGACTCTCGATTTGAGAATACGACGATAATTTGCATATTTCTTGACTTAGGCTTAAAAACGTGGGATTAGAGGGTGGGAACTCAAAATAGCCCCCGAACGTCCCCGTAGGTGGCAACAACATCTCCCACGGGACCAATGTAACTCGTAGGAACTGACCCCGTAGCCATGGGACTACCGGTTTGAGAATATGACGATAATTTGCATATTTCTTGACTTAGGCTTAAAAACATGATGTTAGAGGGTGAGAAGTCGAAACAGCCTCCGAACGGCCCCGTGGGTGGCACAAACAACTCCCACGGGACCAATGTAACTCGTAGGAATTGACTCCGCAACCGCGGGACTCCCGATTTGAGAATACGATTATAATTTGCATATTTCTAGACTTAGGCTTAAAAACATGGCGTTAGACGGTGGGAACTCGAAACATCCCCGAACGTCCCTGTTGGTGGCGCCAACACGTCCCACGGGACCAATGTAACTCGTAGTAACTGACCCCGCAGCCGCGGGGACTCCCGGCTTGAGAATACAATGATATTTTGCATATTTCTAGACTTAGGTTTAAAAACGGGACGTTAGTGGGTGGGAACTCAAAACAGCCCCTGAACTTCACCGTAGGTGGCACCAACACCTCCCACGGTACCAATATAACTCGTTGGAACGGACCCCGTAGCCGCGGGACTCCCGGTTTTATAATACGATGATAATTTGCATATTTATAGACTTAAGCAAAACATGGCGTTAGTGGGTGAGAACTCGAAACAGCTCCCGAACGGCCCCTTAGGTGGCACCAACACCTCCCATGGGCCAATGTAACACGTAGGATCTGACCCCACAGCCGCGGGACTCCCGGTTTGAGAATATGACGATAATTTGCATATTTCTTGACTTAGGCTTAAAAACACGGCGTTAGAGGGTGATAACTCGAAACCGACCCCGAACGTCCCCGTGGGTAGCACCACAGCCTCCCACGGAACCAATGTAACTTGTAGGAACTGACCCCACAGCCGCGGGACTCCCTGTTTGAGAATATGACGATAGTTTGCATATTTCTAGTCTAAGGTTTAAAAACATGGCATTAGAGGGTGAGAACTCAAAATAGCCCCCGAATGTCCCCGTGGGTGGGACCACAGCCTCCCTCGGGACCAAAGTAACTGGTACGAACTGACCCCGCAGCCGCGGGACTCCTGGTTTGAGAATACAACGATAATTTGCATATTTATAGACTTAGGCTTAAAAACATGGCGTTAGAAAGTGAGAACACGAAATAGCCCCCGAACGGCCCCGTGGCTGGCACCAACACCTCCCACGGGACCAATGTAACTCGTAGGAACCGACCCCGCAGCCGTGGGACTCCCGGTTTGAGAATAGGATGATAAGTTTCATATTTATAGACTTAGGCTTAAAAACATGGTGTTAGAGGGTGAGAACTCAAAAAAGCCTCCGAACGGCCCCGTGGGTGGCACCAACACCTCCCAGGGACCAATGTAACTTGTAGGAACTAACCCCGCAATCGGGTGACTCCCGATTTGAGAATACCACGATAATTTGCATATTTCTAGACTTAGGCTTAAAAATGTGGCATTAGAGGGTGGGAACTCAAAATAGCCCCCGAACGTCCCCGTAGGTGGCAACAACATCTCCCACGGGACCTATGTAACTCGTAGGAACTGACCCCGTAGCCATGGGACTACCGGTTTGAGAATATGACGATAATTTGCATATTTCTTGACTTAGGCTTAAAAACATGATGTTAGAGGGTGAGAAGTCGAAACAGCCTCCGAACGGCCCCGTGGGTGGCACAAACAACTCCCACGGGACCAATGTAACTCGTAGGAATTGACTCCGCAACCGCGGGACTCCCAGTTTGAGAATACGATGATAATTTGCATATTTCTAGACTTAGGCTTAAAAACATGGCGTTAGACGGTGGGAACTCGAAACATCCCCGAACGTCCCTGTTGGTGGCGCCAACACGTCCCACGGGACCAATGTAACTCGTAGTAACTGACCCCGCAGCCGCGGGACTCCCGGCTTGAGAATACAATGATATTTTGCATATTTCTAGACTTAGGTTTAAAAACGGGACGTTAGTGGGTGGGAACTCAAAACAGCCCCTGAACTTCACCGTAGGTGGCACCAACAACTCCCACGGTACCAATATAACTCGTAGGAACGGACCCCGTAGCCGCGGGACTCCCGGTTTTAGAATACGATGATAATTTGCATATTTATAGACTTAAGCAAAACATGGCGTTAGTGGGTGAGAACTCGAAATAGCCCCCGAACGGCCCCTTAGGTGGCACCAACACCTCCCATGGGCCAATGTAACACGTAGGATCTGACCCCACAGCCGCGGGACTCCCGGTTTGAGAATATGAAGATAATTAGCGTATTTATGGACTTAGGCTTAAAAACATGGAATTCGAGGGTGATAACTCAAAACATTCCCCGATCGTCCTCGTGGTGGCACCAACACATCCCACGGGACCAATATAACTCGTAGGAATGGACCCCGTAGCCGCGGGACTCCCGGTTTTAGAATACGACGATAATTTGCATATTTCTAGACTTAACCAAAACATGGCGTTAGTGGGTGAGAACTCGAAACAGCCCATGAACGTCACCGTGGGTGGCACCAACACCTCCCACGGGACCAATGTAACTCGTAGGAACTGACCCCGTAGCCGCGGGACTCCCCATTTGAGAATACGACGATAATTTGCATATTTCTAGACTTAGGCGTAAAAACATGGCGTTAGAGGGTTAGAACTCAAAACAGCCCCCGAATGTCCCCGTGGGTGGCACCAACCCCTCCCACGGGACCAATATAACTCGTAGGAACGGACCCCGTAGCCGCGGGACTCCCGGTTTTAGAATACGATGATAATTTGCATATTTCTAGACTTAAGCAAAACATGGCGTTAGTGGGTGAGAACTCGAAACAGCCCATGAACGTCACCGTGGGTGGCACCAACACCTCCCACGGGGCCAATGTAACTCGTAGGAACTGACCTCGTAGCCGCGGGACTCCCCATTTGAGAATACGACGATAATTTGCATATTTCTAGACTTAGGCTTAAAAACATGGCGTTAGAGGGTTAGAACTCAAAACAGCCCCCGAATGTCCCCGTGGGTGGCACCAACCCCTCCCACGGGACCAATATAACTCGTAGGAACGGAACCGGTAGCCGCGGGACTCCCGGTTTTAGAATACGACGATAATTTGCATATTTCTAGACTTAAGCAAAACATGGCGTTTGTGGGTGAGAACTCGGAACAGCCCCCGAACGGCCCCTTGGGTGGCACCAACACCTCCCATGTGGCCAATGTAACTCGTAGGAACTGACCCCACAGCCGCGGGACTCCCGGTTTGAGAATATGACGATAATTTCCACATTTCTTGACTTTGGCTTCAAAACATGGCGTTAGAGGGTGAGAACTCAAAACATTCCCCGAACGTCCCCGTGGGTGGCACCAACACGTCCCATGGGACCATTGTAACTCGTAGGAACTGACCCCCCATCCACAGGACTCCCAGTTTGAGAAAACGATGGTAATTTGTATATTTCTAGACTTAAGCAAAAAATGGCGTTAGTGGGTGAGAACTCGAAACAACCCCTGAACGACCCCGTGGGTGGTGCCAACACATTCCATGGGAACAATGTAACTCGTAGGAAGTGACCCCGCAGCTGCGGTACTTCCGGTTTGAGAATACGAGGATAATTTCTATATTTCAAGACTTAGTCTTAAAAACATGGCATTAGAGGGTGAGAACTCGAAATAGCCCCCTAACATCCCCGTGGGTGGCACCAAAACCTCTCACGGGACCAATGAAACTCGTAGGAACTGACCCCGCAGCCGCGGGACTCCCCATTTGAGAATGCGATGATAATTTGCATATTTCTAGACTAAGGCTTAAAAACATGGCGTTAGAGGGTGAGAACTCGAAATAGACCCAGAATGTCCCCGTGGGTGGTACCAACACCTCCCACGGGACTAATATAAATCTTAGGATCTGACCCCATAGCCACGGGACTCCCTGTTTGAGAATACGACGATAATTTGCATATTTCTAGACTTAAGCAAAACATGGCGTTTGTTGGTGAGAACTCGAAACAGCCCCCGAACGGCACCGTGGGTGGCACCAATACCTCCCACGGGACCAATGTAACTCGTAGGAACTGACCCCGTAGTCGCGGGACTCCCGGTTTGAGAATACAACGATGATTTTCATATTTATATTAGGCTTAAAAACATGGCGTTAGAGGGTGAGAACTCAAAACAGCCCCCAAACGGCCCCGTGGGTGGCACCAACACCTCCCTCGGGACCAATGTAACACGTAGTAACTGACCCCACAGCCGCGGAACTCCCGGTTTGAGAATACAACTATAATTTGCAAATTTCTAGATTTAGGCTAAAAAACACGACGTTAGAGGGTGAGAACTCGAAACAGACCCCGAACGTCCCCGTGGGTAGCACCACAGCCTCCCACGGGACCAATGTAACTCGTAGGAACTGACCCCGCAACCGCGGGACTCCCGGTTTCAGAATACGATGATAGTTTGCATATTTCTAGTCTAAGGCTTAAAAACATGGCATTAGAGGGTGAGAACTCGAAACAGCACCTGAATGTCCCCGTGGGTGGCACCACAACCTCCCTCGGGACCAAAGTAACTCGTACGAACTGACCCCGCTACCGCAGGACTCCCCATTTTGGAATACGACGATAATTTGTATATTTATAGACTGGAGCAAAACATTGGGTTAGAGGGTGAGATCTCAAAACATCCCCCGAACGTCCCCGTGGGTGGCACCAACACCTCCTACGGGACCAATGTAACTCGTAGGAACTGACCCCGTAGCCGCGGGACTCCCGGTTTGAGAATACAACGATGATTTGCATATTTATATTAGGCTTAAAAACATGGCGTTAGAGGGTGAGAACTCGAAACAGCCCCCAAACGGCCCCGTGGGTAGCACCAACACCTCCCTCGGGACCAATGTAACACGTAGTAACTGACCCCACAGCCGCGGAACTCCCGGTTTGAGAATACAACTATAATTTGCAAATTTCTAGATTTAGGCTAAAAAACACGGCGTTAGAGGGTGAGAACTCGAAACAGACCCCGAACGTCCCCGTGGGTAGCACCACAGCCTCCCACGGGACCAATGTAACTCGTAGGAACTGACCCCGTAGCCATGGGACTACCGGTTTGAGAATATGACGATAATTTGCATATTTCTTGACTTAGGCTTAAAAACATGATGTTAGAGGGTGAGAAGTCGAAACAGCCTCCGAACGGCCCCGTGGGTGGCACAAACAACTCCCACGGGACCAATGTAACTCGTAGGAATTGACTCCGCAACCGCGGGACTCCCGGTTTGAGAATACGACGATAATTTGCATATTTAAATACTTAGGCTTAAAAACATGGCATTAGAAGTTGAGAACTCGAAACAGCTCCCGAACGGCCCCGTGGGTGGCACCAACACCTCCCACGGGACCAATGTAACTCGTAGGAACCGACCCCGCAGTCCTGGGACTCCCGGTTTGAGAATAGGATGATAAGTTTTATATTTATACACTTAGGCTTAAAAACATGGCGTTAGAGGGTGAGAACTCGAAACAGCCTCCGAACGGCCCCGTGGGTGGCAGCAACACCTCCCAGGGACCAATGTAACTTGTAGGAATTGACCCCGCAATCGGGTGACTCCCGATTTGAGAATACGATGATAATTTTCATATTTCTAGACTTAGGCTTAAAAACGTGGCATTAGAGGGTGAGAACTCAAAACAGCCCCCGAACGTCCCCGTAGGTGGCAACAACACCTCCCACGGGACCAATGTAACTCGTAGGAACTGACCCCGCAGCCATGGGACTACCGGTTTGAGAATAGGACGATAATTTGCAAATTTCTTGACTTAGGCTTAAAGACATGATGTTAGAGGGTGAGAAGTCGAAACAACCTCCGAACCCCGTGGGTGGCACAAACAACTCCCACGGGACCAATGTAACTCGTAGGAACGGACCCCGTAGCCGCGGGACTCCCGGTTTTAGAATACGACGATAATTTGCATTTTTGAAGACTTAAGCAAAACATGGCGTTAGTGGGTGAGAACTCAAAACAACCCCCGAACGGCCCCTTGGGAGCCACTAACACCTTCCATGGGGCCAATGTAACTCGTAGGAACTGACCCCACAGCCGCGGGACTCCCGGTTTGAGAATATTACGATAATTTGCATATTTCTTGAATTAGGCTTAAAAAATGGCGTTAGAGGGTGAGAACTCAAAACATTCCCCGAACGTCCCCGTGGGTGGCACCAACATCTCCCACGGGACCAATGTAACTAGTAGGAACTGACCCCACATCCATGGGACTCCCAGTTTGAGAAAACGATGGTAATTTGCATATTTGTAGACTTAATAAAAAAATGGCGTAGTGGGTGAGAACTCGAAACAAACCCTGAACGACCCCATGGGTGGCGCCAACACATCCCACAGGAACAATGTAACTCGTACGAAGTGACTCCACAACTGCAGGACTTTCAGTTTGAGACTACGAGGATAATTTCTATATTTCAAGACTTAGTCTTAAAAACATGGCGTTAGAGGGTGAGAACTCGAAATAGCCCCCGAACGTCCCCGTGGGTGGCACCAACACCTCTCACGGGACCCATGTAACTTGTAGGAACTAACCCCGCAATCGGGTGACTCCCGATTTGAGAATACGATGATAATTTGCATAATTCTAGACTTAGGCTTAAAAATGTGGCATTAGAGGGTGGGAACTCAAAATAGCCCCCGAACGTCCTCGTAGGTGGCAACAACATCTCCCACGGGACCTATGTAACTCGTAGGAACTGACCCCGTAGCCATGGGACTACCGGTTTGAGAATATGACGATAATTTGCATATTTCTTGAATTAGGCTTAAAAACATGATGTTAGAGGGTGAGAAGTCGAAACAGCCTCCGAACGGCCCCGTGGGTGGCACAAACAACTCCCACGGGACCGATGTAACTCGTAGGAATTGACTCCGCAACCGCGGGACTCCCGGTTTGAGAATACGATGATAATTTGCATATTTATAGACTTAGGCTTAAAAACATGGCGTTAGACGGTGGGAACTCGAAACATCCCCGAACGTCCCTGTTGGTGGCGCCAACACGTCCCACGGGACCAATGTAACTCGTAGTAACTGACCCCGCAGCCGCGGGACTCCCGGCTTGAGAATACAATGATATTTTGCATATTTCTAGACTTAGGTTTAAAAACGGGACGTTAGTGGGTGGGAACTCAAAACAGCCCCTGAACTTCACCGTAGGTGGCACCAACAACTCCCACGGTACCAATATAACTCGTAGGAACGGACCCCGTAGCCGCGGGACTCCCGGTTTTAGAATACGATGATAATTTGCATATTTATAGACTTAAGCAAAACATGGCGTTAGTGGGTGAGAACTCGAAATAGCCCCCGAACGGCCCCTTAGGTGGCACCAACACCTCCCATGGGCCAATGTAACACGTAGGATCTGACCCCACAGCCGCGGGACTCCCGGTTTGAGAATATGAAGATAATTAGCGTATTTATGGACTTAGGCTTAAAAACATGGAATTCGAGGGTGATAACTCAAAACATTCCCCGATCGTCCTCGTGGTGGCACCAACACATCCCACGGTACCAATATAACTCGTAGGAATGGACCCCGTAGCCGCGGGACTCCCGGTTTTAGAATACGACGATAATTTGCATATTTCTAGACTTAAGCAAAACATGGCGTTAGTGGGTGAGAACTCGAAACAGCCCATGAACGTCACCGTGGGTGGCACCAACACCTCCCACGGGACCAATGTAACTCGTAGGAACTGACCCCGTAGCCGCGGGACTCCCCATTTGAGAATACGACGATAATTTGCATATTTCTAGACTTAGGCGTAAAAACATGGCGTTAGAGGGTTAGAACTCAAAACAGCCCCCGAATGTCCCCGTGGGTGGCACCAACCCCTCCCACGGGACCAATATAACTCGTAGGAACGGACCCCGTAGCCGCGGGACTCCCGGTTTTAGAATACGATGATAATTTGCATATTTCTAGACTTAAGCAAAACATGGCGTTAGTGGGTGAGAACTCGAAACAGCCCATGAACGTCACCGTGGGTGGCACCAACACCTCCCACGGGGCCAATGTAACTCGTAGGAACTGACCTCGTAGCCGCGGGACTCCCCATTTGAGAATACGACGATAATTTGCATATTTCTAGACTTAGGCTTAAAAACATGGCGTTAGAGGGTTAGAACTCAAAACAGCCCCCGAATGTCCCCGTGGGTGGCACCAACCCCTCCCACGGGACCAATATAACTCGTAGGAACGGAACCGGTAGCCGCGGGACTCCCGGTTTTAGAATACGACGATAATTTGCATATTTCTAGACTTAAGCAAAACATGGCGTTTGTGGGTGAGAACTCGGAACAGCCCCCGAACGGCCCCTTGGGTGGCACCAACACCTCCCATGTGGCCAATGTAACTCGTAGGAACTGACCCCACAGCCGCGGGACTCCCGGTTTGAGAATATGACGATAATTTGCACATTTCTTGACTTTGGCTTCAAAACATGGCGTTAGAGGGTGAGAACTCAAAACATTCCCCGAACGTCCCCGTGGGTGGCACCAACACGTCCCATGGGACCATTGTAACTCGTAGGAACTGACCCCCCATCCACAGGACTCCCAGTTTGAGAAAACGATGGTAATTTGTATATTTCTAGAATTAAGCAAAAAATGGCGTTAGTGGGTGAGAACTCGAAACAACCCCTGAACGACCCCGTGGGTGGTGCCAACACATTCCACGGGAACAATGTAACTCGTAGGAAGTGACCCCGCAGCTGCGGTACTTCCGGTTTGAGAATACGAGGATAATTTCTATATTTCAAGACTTAGTCTTAAAAACATGGCATTAGAGGGTGAGAACTCGAAATAGCCCCCTAACATCCCCGTGGGTGGCACCAAAACCTCTCACGGGACCAATGAAACTCGTAGGAACTGACCCCGCAGCCGCGGGACTCCCCATTTGAGAATGCGATGATAATTTGCATATTTCTAGACTAAGGCTTAAAAACATGGCGTTAGAGGGTGAGAACTCGAAATAGACCCAGAATGTCCCCGTGGGTGGTACCAACACCTCCCACGGGACCAATATAAATCTTAGGATCTGACCCCATAGCCACGGGACTCCCTGTTTGAGAATACGACGATAATTTGCATATTTCTAGACTTAAGCAAAACATGGCGTTTGTTGGTGAGAACTCGAAACAGCCCCCGAACGGCACCGTGGGTGGCACCAATACCTCCCACGGGACCAATGTAACTCGTAGGAACTGACCCCGTAGTCGCGGGACTCCCGGTTTGAGAATACAACGATGATTTTCATATTTATATTAGGCTTAAAAACATGGCGTTAGAGGGTGAGAACTCAAAACAGCCCCCAAACGGCCCCGTGGGTGGCACCAACACCTCCCTCGGGACCAATGTAACACGTAGTAACTGACCCCACAGCCGCGGAACTCCCGGTTTGAGAATACAACTATAATTTGCAAATTTCTAGATTTAGGCTAAAAAACACGACGTTAGAGGGTGAGAACTCGAAACAGACCCCGAACGTCCCCGTGGGTAGCACCACAGCCTCCCACGGGACCAATGTAACTCGTAGGAACTGACCCCGCAACCGCGGGACTCCCGGTTTCAGAATACGATGATAGTTTGCATATTTCTAGTCTAAGGCTTAAAAACATGGCATTAGAGGGTGAGAACTCGAAACAGCACCTGAATGTCCCCGTGGGTGGCACCACAACCTCCCTCGGGACCAAAGTAACTCGTACGAACTGACCCCGCTACCGCAGGACTCCCCATTTTGGAATACGACGATAATTTGTATATTTATAGACTGGAGCAAAACATTGGGTTAGAGGGTGAGATCTCAAAACATCCCCCGAACGTCCCCGTGGGTGGCACCAACACCTCCTACGGGACCAATGTAACTCGTAGGAACTGACCCCGTAGCCGCGGGACTCCCGGTTTGAGAATACAACGATGATTTGCATATTTATATTAGGCTTAAAAACATGGCGTTAGAGGGTGAGAACTCGAAACAGCCCCCAAACGGCCCCGTGGGTAGCACCAACACCTCCCTCGGGACCAATGTAACACGTAGTAACTGACCCCACAGCCGCGGAACTCCCGGTTTGAGAATACAACTATAATTTGCAAATTTCTAGATTTAGGCTAAAAAACACGGCGTTAGAGGGTGAGAACTCGAAACAGACCCCGAACGTCCCCGTGGGTAGCACCACAGCCTCCCACGGGACCAATGTAACTCGTAGGAACTGACCCCGTAGCCATGGGACTACCGGTTTGAGAATATGACGATAATTTGCATATTTCTTGACTTAGGCTTAAAAACATGATGTTAGAGGGTGAGAAGTCGAAACAGCCTCCGAACGGCCCCGTGGGTGGCACAAACAACTCCCACGGGACCAATGTAACTCGTAGGAATTGACTCCGCAACCGCGGGACTCCCGGTTTGAGAATACGACGATAATTTGCATATTTAAATACTTAGGCTTAAAAACATGGCATTAGAAGTTGAGAACTCGAAACAGCTCCCGAACGGCCCCGTGGGTGGCACCAACACCTCCCACGGGACCAATGTAACTCGTAGGAACCGACCCCGCAGTCCTGGGACTCCCGGTTTGAGAATAGGATGATAAGTTTTATATTTATACACTTAGGCTTAAAAACATGGCGTTAGAGGGTGAGAACTCGAAACAGCCTCCGAACGGCCCCGTGGGTGGCAGCAACACCTCCCAGGGACCAATGTAACTTGTAGGAATTGACCCCGCAATCGGGTGACTCCCGATTTGAGAATACGATGATAATTTTCATATTTCTAGACTTAGGCTTAAAAACGTGGCATTAGAGGGTGAGAACTCAAAACAGCCCCCGAACGTCCCCGTAGGTGGCAACAACACCTCCCACGGGACCAATGTAACTCGTAGGAACTGACCCCGCAGCCATGGGACTACCGGTTTGAGAATAGGACGATAATTTGCAAATTTCTTGACTTAGGCTTAAAGACATGATGTTAGAGGGTGAGAAGTCGAAACAACCTCCGAACCCCGTGGGTGGCACAAACAACTCCCACGGGACCAATGTAACTCGTAGGAACGGACCCCGTAGCCGCGGGACTCCCGGTTTTAGAATACGACGATAATTTGCATTTTTGAAGACTTAAGCAAAACATGGCGTTAGTGGGTGAGAACTCAAAACAACCCCCGAACGGCCCCTTGGGAGGCACTAACACCTTCCATGGGGCCAATGTAACTCGTAGGAACTAACCCCACAGCCGCGGGACTCCCGGTTTGAGAATATGAAGATAATTAGCGTATTTATGGACTTAGGCTTAAAAACATGGAATTCGAGGGTGATAACTCAAAACATTCCCCGATCGTCCTCGTGGTGGCACCAACACATCCCACGGGACCAATATAACTCGTAGGAATGGACCCCGTAGCCGCGGGACTCCCGGTTTTAGAATACGACGATAATTTGCATATTTCTTGAATTAGGCTTAAAAAATGGCGTTAGAGGGTGAGAACTCAAAACATTCCCCGAACGTCCCCGTGGGTGGCACCAACATCTCCCACGGGACCAATGTAACTAGTAGGAACTGACCCCACATCCATGGGACTCCCAGTTTGAGAAAACGATGGTAATTTGCATATTTGTAGACTTAATAAAAAAATGGCGTAGTGGGTGAGAACTCGAAACAAACCCTGAACGACCCCATGGGTGGCGCCAACACATCCCACAGGAACAATGTAACTCGTACGAAGTGACCCCACAACTGCAGGACTTTCAGTTTGAGACTACGAGGATAATTTCTATATTTCAAGACTTAGTCTTAAAAACATGGCGTTAGAGGGTGAGAACTCGAAATAGCCCCCGAACGTCCCCGTGGGTGGCACCAACACCTCTCACGGGACCCATGTAACTTGTAGGAACTAACCCCGCAATCGGGTGACTCCCGATTTGAGAATACGATGATAATTTGCATAATTCTAGACTTAGGCTTAAAAATGTGGCATTAGAGGGTGGGAACTCAAAATAGCCCCCGAACGTCCCCGTAGGTGGCAACAACATCTCCCACGGGACCTATGTAACTCGTAGGAACTGACCCCGTAGCCATGGGACTACCGGTTTGAGAATATGACGATAATTTGCATATTTCTTGAATTAGGCTTAAAAACATGATGTTAGAGGGTGAGAAGTCGAAACAGCCTCCGAACGGCCCCGTGGGTGGCACAAACAACTCCCACGGGACCGATGTAACTCGTAGGAATTGACTCCGCAACCGCGGGACTCCCGGTTTGAGAATACGATGATAATTTGCATATTTCTAGACTTAGGCTTAAAAACATGGCGTTAGACGGTGGGAACTCGAAACATCCCCGAACGTCCCTGTTGGTGGCGCCAACACGTCCCACGGGACCAATGTAACTCGTAGTAACTGACCCCGCAGCCGCGGGACTCCCGGCTTGAGAATACAATGATATTTTGCATATTTCTAGACTTAGGTT
Organism: Sambucus nigra; assembly: GCA_949130495.1. Taxonomy (NCBI): domain Eukaryota; kingdom Viridiplantae; phylum Streptophyta; class Magnoliopsida; order Dipsacales; family Adoxaceae; genus Sambucus; species Sambucus nigra. Next base: position 332,800,273 of record OX422224.1, read on the forward strand.
TAAAAACGGGACGTTAGTGGGTGGGAACTCAAAACAGCCCCTGAACTTCACCGTAGGTGGCACCAACAACTCCCACGGTACCAATATAACTCGTAGGAACGGACCCCGTAGCCGCGGGACTCCCGGTTTTAGAATACGATGATAATTTGAATATTTATAGACTTAAGCAAAACATGGCGTTAGTGGGTGAGAACTCGAAATAGCCCCCGAACGGCCCCTTAGGTGGCACCAACACCTCCCATGGGCCAATGTAACACGTAGGATCTGACCCCACAGCCGCGGGACTCCCGGTTTGAGAATATGAAGATAATTAGCGTATTTATGGACTTAGGCTTAAAAACATGGAATTCGAGGGTGATAACTCAAAACATTCCCCGATCGTCCTCGTGGTGGCACCAACACATCCCACGGGACCAATATAACTCGTAGGAATGGACCCCGTAGCCGCGGGACTCCCGGTTTTAGAATACGACGATAATTTGCATATTTCTAGACTTAAGCAAAACATGCCATTAGTGGGTGAGAACTCAAAACAGCCCATGAACGTCACCGTGGGTGGCACCAACACCTCCCACGGGACCAATGTAACTCGTAGGAACTGACCCCGTAGCCGCGGGACTCCCCATTTGAGAATACGACGATAATTTGCATATTTCTAGACTTAGGCGTAAAAACATGGCGTTAGAGGGTTAGAACTCAAAACAGCCCCCGAATGTCCCCGTGGGTGGCACCAACCCCTCCCACGGGACCAATATAACTCGTAGGAACGGACCCCGTAGCCGCGGGACTCCCGGTTTTAGAATACGACGATAATTTGCATATTTCTAGACTTAAGAAAAACATGGCGTTAGTGGGTGAGAACTCGAAACAGCCCATGAACGTCACCGTGGGTGGCACCAACACCTCCCACGGGGCCAATGTAACTCGTAGGAACTGACCTCGTAGCCGCGGGACTCCCCATTTGAGAATACGAAGATAATTTGCATATTTCTAGACTTAGGCTTAAAAACATGGCGTTAGAGGGTTAGAACTCAAAACAGCCCCCGAATGTCCCCGTGGGTGGCACCAACCCCTCCCACAAGACCAATATAACTCGTAGGAACGGAACCGTTAGCCGCGGGACTCCCGGTTTTAGAATACGACGATAATTTGCATATTTCTAGACTTAAGCAAAACATGGCGTTTGTGGGTGAGAACTCGGAACAGCCCCCGAACGGCCCCTTGGGTGGCACCAACACCTCCCATGTGGCCAATGTAACTCGTAGGAACTGACCCCACAGCCGCGGGACTCCCGGTTTGAGAATATGACGATAATTTGCACATTTCTTGACTTTGGCTTCAAAACATGGCGTTAGAGGGTGAGAACTCAAAACATTCCCCGAACGTCCCCGTGGGTGGCACCAACACGTCCCATGGGACCATTGTAACTCGTAGGAACTGACCCCCCATCCACAGGACTCCCAGTTTGAGAAAACGATGGTAATTTGTATATTTCTAGACTTAAGCAAAAAATGGCGTTAGTGGGTGAGAACTCGAAACAAACCCTGAACGACCCCGTGGGTGGTGCCAACACATCCCACGGGAACAATGTAACTCGTAGGAAGTGACCCCGCAGCTGCGGTACTTCCGGTTTGAGAATACGAGGATAATTTCTATATTTCAAGACTTAGTCTTAAAAACATGGCATTAGAGGGTGAGAACTCGAAATAGCCCCCTAACGTCCCCGTGGGTGGCACCAAAACCTCTCACGGGACCAATGAAACTCGTAGGAACTGACCCCGCAGCCGCGGGACTCCCCATTTGAGAATGCGATGATAATTTGCATATTTCTAGACTAAGGCTTAAAAACATGGCGTTAGAGGGTGAGAACTCGAAATAGACCCAGAATGTCCCCGTGGGTGGTACCAACACCTCCCACGGGACCAATGTAAATCTTAGGATCTGACCCCATAGCCACGGGACTCCCTGTTTGAGAATACGACGATAATTTGCATATTTCTAGACTTAAGCAAAACATGGCGTTTGTTGGTGAGAACTCGAAACAGCCCCCGAACGGCACCGTGGGTGGCACCAATACCTCCCACGGGACCAATGTAACTCGTAGGAACTGACCCCGTAGTCGCGGGACTCCCGGTTTGAGAATACAACGATGATTTTCATATTTATATTAGGCTTAAAAACATGGCGTTAGAGGGTGAGAACTCAAAACAGCCCCCAAACGGCCCCGTGGGTGGCACCAACACCTCCCTCGGGACCAATGTAACACGTAGTAACTGACCCCACAGCCGCGGAACTCCCGGTTTGAGAACACAACTATAATTTGCAAATTTCTAGATTTAGGCTAAAAAACACGACGTTAGAGGGTGAGAACTCGAAACAGACCCCGAACGTCCCCGTGGGTAGCACCACAGCCTCCCACGGGACCAATGTAACTCGTAGGAACTGACCCCGCAACCGCGGGACTCCCGGTTTCAGAATACGATGATAGTTTGCATATTTCTAGTCTAAGGCTTAAAAACATGGCATTAGAGGGTGAGAACTCGAAACAGCACCTGAATGTCCCCGTGGGTGGCACCACAACCTCCCTCGGGACCAAAGTAACTCGTACGAACTGACCCCGCTACCGCAGGACTCCCCATTTTGGAATACGACGATAATTTGTATATTTATAGACTGGAGCAAAACATTGGGTTAGAGGGTGAGATCTCAAAACATCCCCCGAACGTCCCCGTGGGTGGCACCAACACCTCCTACGGGACCAATGTAACTCGTAGGAACTGACCCCGTAGCCGCGGGACTCCCGGTTTGAGAATACAACGATGATTTGCATATTTATATTAGGCTTAAAAACATGGCGTTAGAGGGTGAGAACTCGAAACAGCCCCCAAACGGCCCCGTGGGTAGCACCAACACCTCCCTCGGGACCAATGTAACACGTAGTAACTGACCCCACAGCCGCGGAACTCCCGGTTTGAGAATACAACTATAATTTGCAAATTTCTAGATTTAGGCTAAAAAACACGGCGTTAGAGGGTGAGAACTCGAAACAGACCCCGAACGTCCCCGTGGGTAGCACCACAGCCTCCCACGGGACCAATGTAACTCGTAGGAACTGACCCCGTAGCCATGGGACTACCGGTTTGAGAATATGACGATAATTTGCATATTTCTTGACTTAGGCTTAAAAACATGATGTTAGAGGGTGAGAAGTCGAAACAGCCTCCGAACGGCCCCGTGGGTGGCACAAACAACTCCCACGGGACCAATGTAACTCGTAGGAATTGACTCCGCAACCGCGGGACTCCCGGTTTGAGAATACGACGATAATTTGCATATTTAAATACTTAGGCTTAAAAACATGGCATTAGAAGTTGAGAACTCGAAACAGCTCCCGAACGGCCCCGTGGGTGGCACCAACACCTCCCACGGGACCAATGTAACTCGTAGGAACCGACCCCGCAGTCCTGGGACTCCCGGTTTGAGAATAGGATGATAAGTTTTATATTTATACACTTAGGCTTAAAAACATGGCGTTAGAGGGTGAGAACTCGAAACAGCCTCCGAACGGCCCCGTGGGTGGCAGCAACACCTCCCAGGGACCAATGTAACTTGTAGGAATTGACCCCGCAATCGGGTGACTCCCGATTTGAGAATACGATGATAATTTTCATATTTCTAGACTTAGGCTTAAAAACGTGGCATTAGAGGGTGAGAACTCAAAACAGCCCCCCAACGTCCCCGTAGGTGGCAACAACACCTCCCACGGGACCAATGTAACTCGTAGGAACTGACCCCGCAGCCATGGGACTACCGGTTTGAGAATAGGACGATAATTTGCAAATTTCTTGACTTAGGCTTAAAGACATGATGTTAGAGGGTGAGAAGTCGAAACAACCTCCGAACCCCGTGGGTGGCACAAACAACTCCCACGGGACCAATGTAACTCGTAGGAACGGACCCCGTAGCCGCGGGACTCCCGGTTTTAGAATACGACGATAATTTGCATTTTTGAAGACTTAAGCAAAACATGGCGTTAGTGGGTGAGAACTCAAAACAACCCCCGAACGGCCCCTTGGGAGGCACTAACACCTTCCATGGGGCCAATGTAACTCGTAGGAACTAACCCCACAGCCGCGGGACTCCCGGTTTGAGAATATTACGATAATTTGCATATTTCTTGAATTAGGCTTAAAAAATGGCATTAGAGGGTGAGAACTCAAAACATTCCCCGAACGTCCCCGTGGGTGGCACCAACATCTCCCACGGGACCAATGTAACTAGTAGGAACTGACCCCACATCCATGTGACTCCCAGTTTGAGAAAACGATGGTAATTTGCATATTTGTAGACTTAATAAAAAAATGGCGTAGTGGGTGAGAACTCGAAACAAACCCTGAACGACCCCATGGGTGGCGCCAACACATCCCACAGGAACAATGTAACTCGTACGAAGTGACCCCACAACTGCAGGACTTTCGGTTTGAGACTACGAGGATAATTTCTATATTTCAAGACTTAGTCTTAAAAACATGGCGTTAGAGGGTGAGAACTCGAAATAGCCCCCGAACGTCCCCGTGGGTGGCACCAACACCTCTCACGGGACCCATGTAACTCGTAGGAACTAATCCCGTAGCCCCGGGACTCCCCATTTGAGAATGCGATTATAATTTCCATATTTCTAGACTAAGGCTTAAAAACATGGCGTTAGAGGGTGAGAACTCGAAACAGCCCCAGAATGTCCCCGTGGGTGGTACCAACACCTCCCACGGGACCAATGTAACTCGTAGGAACTGACCCCGGAGACACGGGACTCCCGGTTTGAGAATATGACAGTTATTTGCATATTTCTAGACTTAAGCAAAACCTGGCGTTAGTTGGTGAGAACTCGAAACAGCCCCCGAACGACCCCGTGGGTGGCACTAACACCTCCCACGGGACCAATGTAACTCGTAGGAACTGACCCCACAGCTGCGGGACTCCCAGTTTGAGGATACAACGATAATTTGCATATTTATAGACTTAGGCTTAAAAACATGGCGTTAGAGGGTGAGAACTCGAAACAGCCCCCAAACGGCCCCGTGGGTGGCACCAACACCTCCCTCGGGACCCATGTAACTCGTATGAACTGACCCCACAGCCGCGGGACTCTCGGTTTGAGAATACAACGATAATTTGAAAATTTCTAGATTTGGGCTTAAAAACACGACGTTAGAGGGTGAGAACTCGAAACAGACCCCGAAAGTCCCCGTGTGTAGCACCACCGCCTCACACGGGACCAATGTAACTCGTAGGAACTGACCCCGCAGCCGCAGGACTCCCTGTTTGAGAATACGATGATAGTTTGCTTATTTATAGTCTAAGGATTAAAAACATGGCATTAGAGGGTGAGAACTCGAAACAGCCCCCGAATGTCCCCGTTGGTGGCACCACAGTTTCCCTCGGGACCAAAATAACTCGTACGAACTGACCCCGCTGCCGCAGGACCCCCAATTTGGGAATACGACGATAATTTGCATATTTATAGACTGGAGCAAAACATTGGGTTAGAGGGTGAGATCTCAAAACAGCCCCCGAACGTCGCCGTGGGAGGCACCAACACATCCTACGGGACCAATGTAACTCGTAGGAACTAACCCCGCAGCCGCGGGACTCCTGGTTTGAGAATACGACGGTAATTTACACATTTATAGACTAAGGCTTAAAAACATGGCGTTAGAAGATGAGAACTCGAAACAACACCCGAACGATCCCGTGGGTGGCACCAACACCTCCCACGGGACCAATGTAACTCGTAGGAACCGACCCCGTAGCCGTGGGACTCCCGGTTTGAGAATAGGATGATAAGTTTCATATTTATAGACTTAGGCTTAAAAACATGGCGTTAGAGGGTGAGAACTCGAAACATCCTCCGAACGGCCCCGTGGGTGGCACCAACACCTCCCAGGGACCAATGTAACTTGTACGAACTCACCCCGCAATCGGGTGACTCCCGATTTGAGAATACGACGATAATTTGCATATTTCTAGACTTAGGCTTAAAAACGTGGTATTAGAGGGTGGGAACTCAAAATAGCCCCTGAACGTCCCCGTAGGTGGCAACAAGACCTCCCACGGGACCAATGTAACTCATAGGAACTGACCCCGCAGCCATGGGACTACCGGTTTGTGAATAGGACGATAATTTGCATATTTCTTGACTTAGGCTTAAAAACATTATGTCCCGGTTTGAGAATACGGCGATAATTTGCATATTTATAGACTTAGGCTTAAAAACATGGCGTTAGACGATGGGAACTCGAAACATCCCCTAACGTCCCTGTAGGTGGCGCCAACACGCCCCACGGGACCAATGTAACTCGTAGTAACTGACCCCGCAGCCGCGGGACTCCCGGCTTGAGAATACAATGATATTTTGCATATTTCTAGACTTAGGTTTAAAAACGGGACGTTAGTGGGTGGGAACTCAAAACAGCCCCTGAACTTCACCGTAGGTGGCACCAACACCTCCCACGGTACCAATATAACTCGTAGGAACGGACCCCTTAGCCGCGGGACTCCCGGTTTTAGAATACGATGATAATTTGCATATTTATAGACTTTAGAAAAACATGGCGTTAGTGGGTGAGAACTCGAAACAGCCCCCGAACGGCCCCTTGGGTGGCACCAACACCTCCCATGGGCCAATGTAACACGTAGGATCTGACCCCACAGCCGCGGGACTCCCGGTTTGAGAATATGACGATAATTTGCATATTTCTTGACTTAGGCTTAAAAACACGGCGTTAGAGGGTGAGAACTCGAAACCGACCCCGAACGTCCCCGTGGGTAGCACCACAGCCTCCCACGGAACCAATGTAACTTGTAGGAACTGACCCCACAGCCGCGGGACTCCCTGTTTGAGAATATGACGATAGTTTGCATATTTCTAGTCTAAGGTTTAAAAACATGGGATTAGAGGGTGAGAACTCAAAATAGCCCCCGAATGTCCCCGTGGGTGGGACCACAGCCTCCCTCGGGACCAAAGTAACTGGTACGAACTGACCCCACTGCCGTAGGACTCCCCATTTGGGACTCCCGGTTTGAGAATACAACGATATTTTGCATATTTCTAGACTTAGGCTTAAAAACGGGGCGTTAGTGGGCGGGAACTCAAAACAGCCCCCGAACTTCCCCGTAGGTGGCACTAACACCTCCCACGGGACCAATATAACCTGTAGGAACGGACCCCATAGCCGCGGGACTCCCGTTTTAGAATACGATGATAATTTGCATATTTATAGACTTAAGCAAAACATGGGATTAGTGGGTGAGAACTCGAAACAGCCGCCGAACGGCCCCTTGGGTGGCACCAACACCTCCCATGGGCCAATGTAACTCGTAGGATCTGAACCCACTGCCGCGGGACTCCCGGTTTGAGAATATGACGATAATTTGCATATTTCTTGACTTAGGCTTAAAAACATGGCGTTAGAGGGTGAGAACACAAAACATTCCCCGAACGTCCTCGTGGGTGGCACTATAACCTCCCACGGGACCAATGTAACTCGTAGGAACTGACTCCACAGCCACGGGACTCCCAGTTTGAGAAAGAGATGATAATTTGCATATTTCTAGACTTAAGCAAAAAATGGCATTAGTGGGTGAGAACTCGAAACAACCCCTGAACGACCCCGTGGGTGGCGCCACCACATCCCACGGGAACAATGTAACTCGTAGGAAGAGACCCCGTAGCTGTGGGACTTACGGTTTGAGAATAAGACGATAATTTGTATATTTTAAGACTTAGTCTTGAAAACATGGCGTTAGAGGGAGAGAACTCGAAATAGCCCCCGAACGTCCCCGTGGGTGGCACCAACACCTCTCACGGTACCAATGTAACTCGTAGGAACTGACCCCGCAGCCGCGGGACTCCTAGTTTGAGAATACGACGGTAATTTTCATATTTCTTGACTTAGGCTTAAAAAAATGGCGTTAGAGGGTGAGAACTCAAAACATTCCCCGAACGTCCCCGTGGGTGGCACCAACACCTCCCACGGGACCAATGTAACTAGTAGGAACTGACCCCACATCCATGGGACTCCCAGTTTGAAAAATCGATGGTAATTTGCATATTTCTAGACTTAAGAAAAAAATGGCGTTAGTGGGTGAGAACTCGAAACAACCCCTGAACGACCCCATGGGTGGCGCCAACATATCCCACAGGAACAATGTAACTCGTACGAAGTGACCCCACAACTGCAGGACTTTTGGTTTGAGAATACGAGGATAATTTCTATATTTCAAGACTTAGTATTAAAAACATGGCGTTAGAGGTTGAGAACTCGAAATAGTCCCCGAACGTCCCCGTGGGTGGCACCAACACCTCTCACGGGACCAATGTAACTCGTAGGAACTAACCCCGCAGCCCCGGGACTCCCCATTTGAGAATGCGATTATAATTTGCATATTTCTAGACTAAGGCTTAAAAACATGGCGTTAGAGGGTGAGAACTCGAAACAGCCCCAGAATGTCCCCGTGGGTGGTACCAACACCTCTCACGGGACCAATGTAACTCGTAGGAACTGACCCCGTAGACACGGGACTCCCGGTTTGAGAATATGACAGTTATTTGCATATTTCTAGACTTAAGCAAAACCTGGCGTTAGTTGGTGAGAACTCGAAACAGCCCCCGAACGACCCCGTGGGTGGCACTAACACCTCCCACGGGACCAATGTAACTCGTAGGAACTGACCCCACAGTCGCGGGACTCCCGGTTTGAGGATACAACGATAATTTGCATATTTATAGACTTAGGCTTAAAAACATGGCGTTAGAGGGTGAGAACTCGAAACAGCCCCCGAACGGCCCCGTGGGTGGCACCAACACCTCCCTCGGGACCCATGTAACTCGTATGAACTGACCCCACAGCCGCGGGACTCCCGGTTTGAGAATACAACGATAATTTGAAAATTTCTAGATTTGGGCTTAAAAACACGACGTTAGTGGGTGAGAACTCAAAATAGACCCCGAACGTCCCCGTGGGTAGCACCACCGCCTCCCACGGGACCAATGTAACTCGTAGGAACTGACCCCACAGCCGCAGGACTCCTGGTTTGAGAATACGATGATAGTTTGCTTATTTATAGTCTAAGGATTAAAAACATGGCATTAGAGGGTGAGAACACGAAACAGCCCCCGAATGTCCCCATTGGTGGCACCACAGCCTCCCTCGGGACCAAAGTAACTCGTACGAACTGACCCCGCTGCCGCAGGACCCCCCATTTGGGAATACGATGATACTTTGCATATTTATAGACTGGAGCAAAACATTGGGTTAGAGGGTGAGATCATAAAACAGCCCCCGAACGTCCCCGTGGGAGGCACCAACACATCCTACGGGACCAATGTAACTCGTAGGAACTAACCCCGCAGCTGCGGGACTCCTGGTTTGAGAATACGACGGTAATTTACACATTTATAGACTAAGGCTTAAAAACATGGCGTTAGAAGATGAGAACTCGAAACAACCCCCGAACGACCCCGTGGGTGGCACCAACACCTCCCACGGGACCAATGTAACTCGTAGGAACCGACCCCGCAGCCGTGGGACTCCCGGTTTGAGAATAGGATGATAAGTTTCATATTTATAGACTTAGGCTTAAAAACATGGCGTTAGAGGGTGAGAACTCGAAACATCCTCCGAACGGCCCCGTGGGTGGCACCAACACCTCCCAGGGACCAATGTAACTTGTAGGAACTCACCCCGCAATCGGGTGACTCCCGATTTGAGAATACGACCATAATTTGCATATTTCTAGACTTAGGCTTAAAAACGTGGTATTAGAGGGTGGGAACTCAAAAATAGCACTGAACGTCCCCGTAGGTGGCAACAACACCTCCCACGGGACCAATGTAACTCGTAGGAACTAACCTCGCAGCCATGGGACTACCGGTTTGAGAATAGGACGATAATTTGCATATTTCTTGACATAGGCTTAAAAACATGATGTTAAAGGGTTAGAAGTCGAAACAGCCTCCGAACGGCCCCGTGGGTGGCACGAACAACTCCCATGGAACCAATGTAACTCGTAGGAACTGACCCCGCAACCGCGAGACTCCCGGTTTGAGAATACGGTGATAATTTGCATATTTATAGATTTAGGCTTAAAAACATGGCGTTAGACGGTGGGAACTCGAAACATCCCCGAACGTCCCTGTAGGTGGCGTCAACACGCCCCACGGGACCAATGTAACTCGTAGTAACTGACCCCGCAGCCGCGGGACTCCCGGTTTGAGAATACAACGATATTTAGCATATTTCTAGACTTAGGCTTAAAAACAGGGCGTTAGTGGGTGGGAACTCAAAACAGCCCCCGAACTTCCCCATAGGTGGCACCAACACCTCCCACGGGACCAATATAACCTGTAGGAACGGACCCCGTAGCCGCGGGACTCCCGTTTTAGAATACGATGATAATTTGCATATTTATAGACTTAAGAAAAACATGGCATTAGTGGGTGAGAACTCGAAACAGCCCCCGAACGGCCCCTTGGGTGGCACCAACACCTCCCATGGGCCAATGTAACTCGTAGGATCTGAACCCACTGCCGCGGGACTCCCGGTTTGAGAATATGACGATAATTTGCATATTTCTTGACTTAGGCTTAAAAACATGGCGTTAGAGGGTGAGAACATAAAACATTCCCCGAACGTCCCCGTGGGTGGCACTATAACCTCCCACGGGACCAATGTAACTCGTAGGAACTGACCCCACAGCCATGGGACTCCCAGTTTGAGAAAGCGATGATAATTTGCATATTTCTAGACTTAAGCAAAAAATGGCATTAGTGGGTGAGAACTCGAAACAACCCTTGAACGACCCCGTGGGTGGCGCCACCACATCCCACGGGAACAATGTAACTCGTAGGAAGAGACCCCGTAGCTGTGGGACTTACGGTTTGAGAATACGACGATAATTTGTATATTTTAAGACTTAGTCTTGAAAACATGGCGTTAGAGGGCGAGAACTCGAAATAGCCCCCGAACGTCCCCGTGGGTGGCACTAACACCTCCCACGGGACCAATGTAACTCGTAGGAACTGACCCCACAGCCGCGGGACTCCCGGTTTGAGGATACAACGATAATTTGCATATTTCTTGACTTAGGCTTAAAAAAATGGCGTTAGAGGGTGAGAACTCAAAACATTCCCCGAACGTCCCCGTGGGTGGCACCAACACCTCCCACGGGACCAATGTAACTAGTAGGAACTGACCCCACATCCATGGGACTCCCAGTTTGAGAAAACGATGGTAATTTGCATATTTCTAGACTTAAGAAAAAAATGGCGTTAGTGGGTGAGAACTCGAAACAACCCCTGAACGACCCCATGGGTGGCGCCAACACATCCCACAGGAACAATGTAACTCGTACGAAGTGACCACACAACTGCAGGACTTTTGGTTTGAGAATACGAGGATAATTTCTATATTTCAAGACTTAGTCTTAAAAACATGGCGTTAGAGGGTGAGAACTCGAAATAGCCCCCGAACGTCCCCGTGGGTGGCACCAACACCTCTCACGGGACCAATGCAACTCGTAGGAACTAACCCCGCAGCCCCGGGACTCCCCATTTGAGAATGCGATTATAATTTGCATATTTCTAGACTAAGGCTTAAAAACATGGCGTTAGAGGGTGAGAACTCGAAACAGCCCCAGAATGTCCCCGTGGGTGGTACCAACACCTCTCACGGGACCAATGTAACTCGTAGGAACTGACCCCGTAGACACGGGACTCCCGGTTTGAGAATATGAAAGTTATTTGCATATTTCTAAACTTAAGCAAAACCTGGCGTTAGTTGGTGAGAACTCGAAACAGCCCCCGAACGACCCCGTGGGTGGCACTAACACCTCCCACGGGACCAATGTAACTCGTAGGAATTGACCCCACAGTCGCGGGACTCCCGGTTTGAGGATACAATGATAATTTGCATATTTATAGACTTAGGCTTAAAAACATGGCGTTAGAGGGTGAGAACTCGAAACAGCCCCCGAACGGCCCCGTGGGTGGCACCAACACCTCCCTCGGGACCCATGTAACTCGTATGAACTGACCTCCCAACCGCGGGACTCCCGGTTTGAGAATACAACGATAATTTGAAAATTTCTAGATTTGGGCTTAAAAACACGACGTTAGTGGGTGAGAACTCGAAACAGACCCCGAACTTCCCCGTGGGTAGCACCACCGCCTCCCACGGGACCAATGTAACTCGTAGGAACTGACCCCGCAGCCGCAGGACTCCTTGTTTGAGAATACTATGATAGTTTGCTTATTTATAGTCTAAGGATTAAAAATATGGCATTAGAGGGTGAGAACACGAAACAACCCCTGAATGTCCCCGTTGGTGGCACCACAGCCTCCCTCGGGACCAAAGTAACTCCTACGAACTGACCCCGCTGCCGCAGGACCCCCCATTTGGGAATACGATGATAATTTGCATATTTAAAGACTGGAGCAAAACATTGGGTTAGAGGGTGAGATCTCAAAACAACCCCCGAACGTCCCCGTGGGAGGCACCAACACATCCTACGGGACCAATGTAACTCGTAGGAACTAACCCCGCAGCTGCGGGACTCCTGGTTTGAGAATACGACGGTAATTTACACATTTATAGACTAAGGCTTAAAACATGGCGTTAGAAGATGAGAACTCGAAACAACCCCCGAACGACCCCGTGGGTGGCACCAACAGCTCCCACGGGACCAATGTAACTCGTAGGAACCGACCCCGCAGCCGTGGGACTCCCGGTTTGAGAATAGGATGATAAGTTTCATATTTATAGACTTAGGCTTAAAAACATGGCGTTAGAGGGTGAGAACTCGAAACATCCTCTGAACGGCCTCGTGGGTGGCACCAACACCTCCCAGGGACCAATGTAACTTGTAGGAACTCACCCCGCAATCGGGTGACTCCCGATTTGAGAATACGACGATAATTTGCATATTTCTAGACTTAGGCTTAAAAACGTGGTATTAGAGGGTGGGAACTCAAAATAGCCCCTGAACGTCCCCGTATGTGGCAACAACACCTCCCACGGGACCAAAGTAACTCGTAGGAACTAAGCCCGCAGCCATGGGACTACCGGTTTGAGAATAGGACGATAATTTTCATATTTCTTGACTTAGGCTTAAAAACATCATGTTAAAGGGTTAGAAGTCGAAACAGCCTCCGAACGGCCCCGTGGGTGGCACAAACAACTCCCATGGAACCAATGTAACTCGTAGGAACTGAACCCGCAACCGCGAGACTCCCGGTTTGAGAATACGGCGATAATTTGCATATTTATAGACTTAGGCTTAAAAACATGGCGTTAGACGGTGGGTACTCGAAACATCCCCGAACGTCCCTGTAGGTGGCGCCAACACGCCCCACGGGACCAATGTAACTCGTAGTAACTGACCCCGCAGCCGCGGGACTCCCGGTTTGAGAATACAACGATTTTTTGCATATTTCTAGACTTAGGCTTAAAAACGGGGCGTTAGTGGGTGGGAACTCAAAACAGCCCCCGAACTTCCCCGTAGGTGGCACCAACACCTCCCACGGGACCAATATAACCTGTAGGAACGGACCCCGTAGCCGCGGGACTCCTGTTTTAGAATACGATGATAATTTGCATATTTATAGACTTAAGCAAAACATGGCATTAGTGGGTGAGAACTCGAAACAGCCCCTGAACGGCCCCTTGGGTGGCACCAACACCTCCCATGGGCCAATGTAACTCGTAGGATCTGAACCCACTGCCGCGGGACTCCCGGTTTGAGAATATGACGATAATTTGCATATTTCTTGACTTAGGCTTAAAAACATGGCGTTAGAGGGTGAGAACACAAAACATTCCCCGAACGTCCCCGTGGGTGGCACTAACACCTCCCACGGGACCAATGTAACTCGTAGGAACTGACCCCACAGCCACGGAACTCCCAGTTTGAGAAAAAGATGGTAATTTGCATATTTCTAGACTTAAGCAAAAAATGGCATTAGTGGGTGAGAACTCGAAACAACCCCTGAACGACCCCGTGGGTGGCGACACCACATCCCACGGGAACAATGTAACTCGTAGGAAGAGACCCCGCAGCTGTGGGACTTACGGTTTGAAAATACGACGATAATTTGTATATTTTAAGACTTAGTCTTAAAAACATGGCGTTAGAGGGCGAGAACTCGAAATAGCCCCCGAACGTCCCCGTGGGTGGCACCAACACCTCTCACGGGACCAATGTAACTCGTAGGAACTGACCCCGCAGCCGCAGGACTCCCCATTTGAGAATATTATGATAATTTGCATATTTCATGACTTAGGCTTAAAAAAATGGCGTTAGAGGGTGAGAACTCAAAACATTCCCCGAACGTCCCCGTGGGTGGCACCAACACCTCCCAGGGACCAATGTAACTAGTAGGAACTGACCCCACATCCATGGGACTCCGAGTTTGAGAAAACGATGGTAATTTGCATATTTCTAGACTTAAGAAAAAAATGGCGTTAGTGGGTGAGAACTCGAAACAACCCCTGAACGACCCCATGGGTGGCGCCAACACATCCCACAGGAACAATGTAACTCGTACGAAGTGACCCCACAGCTGCGGGACTTTCGGTTTGAGAATACGAGGATAATTTCTATATTTCAAGACTTAGTCTTAAAAACATGGCGTTAGAGGGTGAGAACTCGAAAAAGCCCCCGAACGTCCCCGTGGGTGGCACCAACACCTCTCACGGGACCAATGTAACTTGTAGGAACTAACCCCGCAGCCGCGGGACTCTCCATTTGAGAATGCGATTATAATTTGCATATTTCTAGACTAAGGCTTAAAAACATGGCGTTAGAGGGTGAGAACTCGAAACAGCCCCAGAATGTCCCCGTGGGTGGTACCAACACCTCTCACGGGACCAATGTAACTCGTAGGAACTGACCCCGTAGACACGAGACTCCCGGTTTGAGAATATGACGGTTATTTGAATATTTCTAGACTTAAGCAAAACCTGGCGTTAGTTGGTGAGAACTCGAAACAGCCCCCGAACGACCCCGTGGGTGGCACTAACACCTCCCACGGGACCAATGTAACTTGTAGGAACTGACCCCACAGCCGCGGGACTCCCGGTTTGAGGATACAACAATAATTTGCATATTTATAGACTTAGGCTTAAAAACATGGCGTTAGAGGGTGAGAACTCGAAACAGCCCCCGAACGGCCCCGTGGGTGGCACCAACACCTCCCTCGGGACCCATGTAACTCGTATGAACTGACCCCATAGCCGCGGGACTCCCGGTTTGAGAATACAACGATAATTTGAAAATTTCTAGATTTGGGCTTAAAAACACGACGTTAGAGGGTGAGAACTCGAAACAGACCCCGAACGTCCCCGTGGGTAGCACCACCGCCTCCCACGGGACCAATGTAACTCGTAGGAACTGACCCCGCAGCCGCAGGACTCCCTGTTTGAGAATACGATGATAGTTTGCTTATTTATAGTCTAAGGATTAAAAACATGGCATTAGAGGGTGAGAACTCGAAACAGCCCCCGAATGTCCCCGTTGGTGGCACCACAGCCTCCCTCGGGACCAAAGTAACTCGTACGAACTGACCCCGCTACCGCAGGACCCCCCATTTGGGAATACGATGATAATTTGCATATTTATAGAATGGAGCAAAACATTGGGTTAGAGGGTGAGATCTCAAAACAGCCTCCGAACGGTCCCGTGGGAGGCACCAACACATCCTACGGGACCAATGTAACTCGTAGGAACTAACCCCGCAGCTGCGGGACTCCTGGTTTGAGAATACGACGGTAATTTACACATTTATAGACTAAGGCTTAAAAACATGGCGTTAGAAGATGAGAACTCGAAACAACCCCCGAACGACCCCGTGGGTGGCACCAACACCTCCCACGGGACCAATGTAACTCGTAGGAACCGACCCCGCAGCCGTGGGACTCCCGGTTTGAGAATAGGATGATAAGTTTCATATTTATAGACTTAGGCTTAAAAACATGGCGTTAGAGGGTGAGAACTCGAAACATCCTCCGAACGGCCCCGTGGGTGGCACCAACACCTCCCAGGGACCAATGTAACTTGTAGGAACTCACCCCGCAATCGGGTGACTCCCGATTTGAGAATACGACGATAATTTGCATATTTCTAGACTTAGGCTTAAAAACGTGGTATTAGACGGTGGGAACTCGAAACATCCCCGAACGTCCCTGTAGGTGGCGCCAACACGCCCCACGGGGCCAATGTAACTCGTAGTAACTGACCCCACAGCCGCGGGACTCCCGGTTTGAGAATACAACGATATTTTGCATATTTCTAGACTTAGGCTTAAAAACGGGGCGTTAGTGGGTGGGAACTCAAAACAGCCCCCGAACTTCCCCGTTGGTGGCACCAGCACCTCCCACGGGACCAATATAACCTGTAGGAACGGGCCCCCTAGCCGCGGGACTCCCGTTTTAGAATACGATGATAATTTGCTTATTTATAGACTTAAGCAAAACATGGCATTAGTGGGTGAGAACTCGAATTAGCCCCCGAACGGTCCCTTGGGTGGCACCAACACCTCCCATGGGCCAATGTAACTCGTAGGATCTGAACCCACTGCCGCGTGGACTCCCGGTTTGAGAATATGACGATAATTTGCATATTTCTTGACTTAGGCTTAAAAACATGGCGTTAGAGGGTGAGAACACAAAACATTCCCCGAACGTCCCCGTGGGTGGAACTAACACCTCCCACGGGACCAATGTAACTCGTAGGAACTGACCCCACAGCCACGGGACTCCCAGTTTGAGAAAACGATGGTAATTTGCATATTTCTAGACTTAAGCAAAAAATGGCATTAGTGGGTGAGAACTCGAAACAACCCCTGAACGACCCCGTGGGTGGCGCCACCACATCCCACGGGAACAATGTAACTCGTAGGAAGAGACCCCGCAGCTGTGGGACTTACGGTTTGAGAATACGATGATAATTTGTATATTTTAAGACTTAGTCTTAAAAACATGGCGTTAGAGGGCGAGAACTCGAAATAGCCCCCGAACGTCCCCGTGGGTGGCACCAACACATCTCACGGGACCAATGTAACTCATAGTAACTGACCCCGCAGCCGCAGGACTCCCCATTTGAGAATATTACGATAATTTGCATATTTCTTGACTTAGGCTTAAAAAATGGCGTTAGAGGGTGAGAACTCAAAACATTCCCCGAACGTCCCCGTGGGTGGCACCAACACCTCCCACAGGACCAATGTATCTAGTAGGAACTGACCCCACATCCATGGGACTCCGAGTTTGAGAAAACGATGGTAATTTGCATATTTCTAGACTTAAGAGAAAAATGGCGTTAGTGGGTGAGAACTCGAAACAACCCCTGAACGACCCCATGGGTGGCGCCAACACATCCCACAGGAACAATGTAACTCGTACAAAGTGACCCCACAGCTGCGGGACTTTCGGTTTGAGAATACGAGGATAATTTCTATATTTCAAGACTTAGTCTTAAAAACATGGCGTTAGAGGGTGAGAACTCGAAATAGCCCCCGAACGTCCTCGTGGTTGGCACCAACACCTCTCACGGGACCAATGTAACTCGTAGGAACTAACCCCGCAGCCGCGGGACTCCCCATTTGAGAATGCGATTATAATTTGCATATTTCTAGAGTAAGGCTTAAAAACATGGCGTTAGAGGATGAGAACTCGAAACAGCCTCAGAATGTCCCCGTGGGTGGTACCAACACCTCACACGGGACCAATGTAACTCGTAGGAACTGACCCCGTAGCCACGGGACTCCCGGTTTGAGAATATGACGGTTATTTGCATATTTCTAGACTTAAGTAAAACCTGGCGTTAGTTGGTGAGAACTCGAAACAGCCCCCGAACGGCCTCATGGGTGGCACCAACACCTCCCACGGGACCAATGTAACTCGTAGGAACTCACCCCGCAGCCGCGGGACTCCCGATTTGAGAATACAACGATAATTTGCATATTTATAGACTTAGGCTTAAAAACATGGCGTTAGAGGGTGAGAACTCGAAACAGCCCCCGAACGGCCCCGTGGGTGGCAGCAACACCTCCCTCGGGACCAATGTAACTCGTAGGAAGTGACCCCACAACCGCGGGACTCCCGATTTGAGAATACAACGATAATTTGCAAAGTTCAAGACTTAGGCTTAAAAACACGGCGTTAGAAGGTGAGAACTCGAAACAGACCCCGAACGTCCCCGTGGGTAGCACCACAGCCTCCCACGGGACCAATGTAACTCGTAGGAACTGACCCCGCAGCCGCGGGACTTCCTGTTTGAGAATTCAATGATAGTTTGCATATTTCTAGTCTAAGGCTTAAAAACATGGCATTAGAGGGTGAGAACTCGAAACAGCCCCCGAATGACCCCGTGGGTGGCACCACAGCCTCCCTCGGGACCAAAGTAACTCGTACGAACTGACCCCGCTGCCGCAGGACTCCCCATATGGAAATAAGACGATAATTTGTATATTTATAGACTGGATCAAAACATTGGGTTGGAAGGTGAGATCTCAAAATAGCCCTCGAACGTACCCGTGGGTGGCACCAACACCTCCTACGGGACCAATGTAACTCGTAGGAACTAACCCCGCAGCCGCGGGACTCCTGGTTTAAGAATAAGACGGTAATTTGCATATTTATAGACTTCGGCTAAAAAACATGGCGTTTGAAGGTGAGAACTCGAAACAGCCCCCGAACGGCCCCTTGGGTGGCACCAACACATTCCACGGGACCAATCTAACTCGTAGGAACTAACCCCGCAGCCACGGAACTCCCAGTTTGAGAAAACAATGGTAATTTTCTTATTTCTAGGCTTAGGCTTAAAAACATGGCATTTGAGGGTGAGAACTCGAAACAGTCCCCGAAAGTCTTCGTGGGTGGCAACACAGCCTCCTATAGGACCAATGTAACTCGTAGGAACTGACTCCGTAGTCGGGGGACTCCCCATTTGAAAATATGACGATAATTTGCATATTTGTAGACTTAAGCGAAACATGGTGTTAGAGGGTGAGATCTCGTAATAGCCCCCAAACGTCCCTGTGGGTGGCACCAACACCTCCCACGGGACCAATGTAACTCGTAGGAACTAACCCCGCAGCCGCGGGACTCCCGATTTGAGAATACGACGGAAATTGGCATATTTATAGAATTAGGCTTAAAAACATGGCGTTAGAGGGTGAGAACTCGAAACAGCCCGCGAACGGCCCCGTGGGTAGCACCAACACATCCCACGGGACCTATGTAACTCGTAGGAACTGACCCCGCAGCCGTGGGACTCTCGATTTGAGAATAGGATGATAATTTACATATTTCTAGACTTAGTCTTAAAAACATGGCGTTAGAGGGTGAAAACTCGAAATAGCCTCCGAACGGTCCCGTGGGTGGCACCAACACCTCCCACGGGACCAATACAACTCCTAGGAACTGACCCCGCAGCCGCGAGACTCCCGTTTTGAGAATACGACGTTAATTTGAATATTTCTAGACTTAGGCTTAAAAACATGGCGTTAGAGGGTGAGAACTCGAAACAGCCACCGAACGTCCCCGTGGGTGGCACCAACACCTCCCACGGGACCAATGTAACTCGTAGGAACTGACCTCGTAGCCGCGGGACTCCCCATTTGAGAATACGACGATAATTTGCCTATTTCTAGACTTAGGCTTAAAAACAAGGCGTTAGAGGGTTAGAACTCGAAACATCCCCCGAATGTCCCAGTGGGTGGCACCAACACCTCCGACGGGACCAATATAACTCGTAGGAATGGACCCCGTAGCCGCGGGACTCCCGATTTTAGAATACGACGATAATTTTAATATTTCTAGACTTAAGAAAAACATGGTGTTAGTGGGTGAGAACTCGAAATAGCCCCCGAACGACCCCTTGGGTGGCACCAACACCTCCCACGTGACCAATGTAACTCGTAGGAACTGACCCCTCAGCCGCGGGACTCCCGGTTTGAGAATACGATGATAATTTGTATATTTCAAGACTTAGGCTTAAATACAAGGCGTTAGAGGGTGAAACTCGAAACAACCCCCGAACATCCCCGCGGGTGGCACCAAGACCTCCCACTGGACCAATGTAACTCGTAGGAACTGACCCGGCAGACGCGTGACTCCCCGTTTAAGAATATGACCCTAATTTTCATATTTCTAGACTTAAGGAAAACATGGCCTTAGTGGGTGAGAACTCGAAACAGCCTCCGAACGGCCACGTGGGTGGCACCAACACCTCCCACGGGACCAATGTAACTCGTAGGAACTAACCCCGCAGCCGCGGGACTCACAGTTTGAGAATACGACGTTAATTAGCATATTTCTAGACTTAGGGTTAAAAACATGGCGTTAGAGGATGAGAACTCGAAACAACCCCCGAACGTCCCCGTGGGTGGCACCAACACCTCCCACGAGACTAATGTAAATCTTAGGAACTGACCCCGCAGCCGCGGGACTCCCCATTTGAGAATACGGCGATAATTGGCATATTTCTAGACTTAGGCATAAAAACAAGGCGTTAGAGGGTGAGAACTCGAAACATCCCCCGAATGTCCCCGTACGGGACCAATGTAACTCGTAGGAACGGACCCCGCAGCCGCGGGACTCCCGGTTTGAGAATACGACGATAATTTGCAAATTTCTAGACTTAAGCAAAACATGGTGTTAGTGGGTGAGAACTCGAAAGAGCCCCCGAACGGCCCCTTGGGTGGCACCAACACCTCCCACGTGACCAATGTAACTCGTAGGAATTGACTCCTCAGCCGCGGGACTCCCTGTTTGAGAATACAATGATAATTTGCATATTTCTAGACTTAGGCTTAAATTCATGGCGTTAGAGGGTGAAACTCGAAACAACCCCCGAACATGCCCGTGGGTGGCACCAACACCTCCCACGGGACAAATGTAACTCGTAGGAACTGACCCCGCAGCCGCGGGACTCCCCGTTTGAGAATACGACGATAATGTGCATATTTCTAGGCATAGGCTTAAAAACATGGCGTTAGAGGGTGAGAACTCGAAACAGCCCCCGAATGTCCCCGTGGGTGGCACGAACACCTCCCACGGGGCCAATGTAACTCGTAGGAACTGACCACGTAGCCGCAGGACTCCCGGTTTGAGAAGACGACAATAATTTGCATATTTCTAGACTTAAGCAAAACATGGCGTTAGTGGGTGAGAACTCGAAACAGCCCCCGAACGCCCCCGTGGGCGGCACCAACACCTCCCACGTTACCAATGTAACTCGTAGGAACTGACCCCGCAGCCACGAGACTCCCGGTTTGAGAATACGATGATAATTTGCATATTTCTAGACTTAGGCTTAAATACATGGCGTTAGAGGGTGAAACTCGAAACAACCCCCGAACGTCCCTGTGGGTGGCACCAAGACCTCCCATGGGACCAATGTAACTCTTAGGAACTGACCCCGCAGAAGCGTGACTCCCCGTTTAAGAATATGACCATAATTTGCATATTTCTAGACATAAGGAAAACATGGCCTTAGTGGGTGAGAACTCGAAACAGCCTCCGAACGGCCCCGTGGGTGGCACCAACACCTCCCACGGGACCAATGTAAATCGTAGGAACTGACCCCGCAGCCGCGGGACTCCCAGTTTGAGAATACGACGTTAATTTGCATATTTCTAGACTTAGGGTTAAAAACATTGCGTTAGAGGATGAGAACTCGAAACAACTCCCGAACGTTCCCGTGGGTGGCACCAACACCTCCCACGGGACCAATGTAAATCTTAGGAACTGACCCCGCAGCCGCGGGACTCCCCATTTGAGAATACGACGATAATTTGCATATTTCTAGACTTAGGCATAAAAACAAAGCGTTAGAGGGTGAGAACTCGAAACAGCCCCCGAATGTCCCCGTGGGTGGCAACAACACCTCCCACGGGACCAAAGTAACTCGTAGGAACAGACCCCGCAGCCGCGGGACTCCCGGTTTGAGAATATGATGATAATTTGCATATTTCTAGACTTAGGCTTAAAAACATGTCGTTTAGGGGTGAGAACTCGAAACAATCCCCGAACGTCCCTATGGGTGGCACCATAGCCTCCCATGGGACCAATGTAACTTGTAGGAACTGACTTCGCAGTCGCGGGACTCCCTATTTGAGAATACGACGATAATTTGCATATTTATAGACTTAAGCAAAACATGACGTTAGAGGGTGAGATCTCGAAATAACCCCCGAACATCCCCATGGGTGGCACCAACACCTCCCGTGGGACCAATGTAACTCGTAGGAACTAACCCCGCAGCCGTGGGACTCTCGGTTTGATAATACGATGATAATTTGCATATTTCTGGACTTAGGCTTAAAAACATGGCGTTAGAGGGTGAGAAATCGAAACAACCCCCGAACGGGCCCGTGGGTGGCACCAACACCTCCCACGGGACCAACGTAACTCGTAGGAGCTGACCCCGCAGCCGCGTGACTCCCCATTTGAGAATACGACGTTAATTTGCATATTTCTAGACTTAGGCTTAAAAACATGGCGTTAGAGGGTTAAAACTCGAAACATCCCCCGAATGTCCCCATGGGTGGCACCAACACCTCCCACGGGACCAATATAACTCGTAGGAATGGACCTCGTAGCCGCGGGACTCCCGATTTTAGAATACGACGATAATTTTCATATTTCTAAACTTAAACAACACATGGTGTTAGTGGGTGAGAACTCGAAACAGCCCCCGAACGACCCCTTAGGTGGCACCAACACCTCCTACGTGACCAATGTAACTCGTAGGAACTAACCCCTCAGCAGCGGGACTCCCGGTTTGAGAATACGATGATAATTTGCATATTTCAAGACTTAGGCTTAAATACAAGGCATTAGAGGGTGTAACTCGAAACAACCCCCGAACATCCCCGTGGGTGGCACCAAGACCTCCCACTGGACCCATGTAACTCTTAGGAACTGACCCCGCAGACGCGTGACTCCCCGTTTAAGAATATGACCATAATTTGCATATTTCTAGACATAAGGAAAACATGGCCTTAGTGGGTGAGAACTCGAAACAGCCTCCGAACGGCCCCGTGGGTGGCACCAACACCTCCCACGGGACCAATGTAAATCGTAGGAACTGACCCCGCAGCCACGGGACTCCCAGTTTGAGAATACGACGTTAATTTGCATATTTCTAGACTTAGGGTTAAAAACATGGCGTTAGAGGATGAGAACTCGAAACAACCCCCGAACGTTCCCGTGGGTCGCACCAACACCTCCCACGGGACCAATGTAAATCTTAGGAACTGACCCCGCCGCCACGGGACTCCCCATTTGAGAATACGACGATAATTTGCATATTTCTAGACTTAGGCATAAAAACAAAGCGTTAGAGGGTGAGAACTCGAAACAGCCCCCGAATGTCCCCGTGGGTGGCAACAACACCTCCCACGGGACCAACGTAACTCGTAGGAACGGACCCCACAGCCGCGGGACTCCCGGTTTGAGAATATGACGATAATTTGCATATTTCTAGACTTAGTCTTAAAAACATGTCTTTTAGGGGTGAGAACTCGAAACAATCCCCGAACGTCCCTGTGGGTGGAACCATAGCCTCCCATGGGACCAATGTAACTTGTAGGAACTGACTTCGCAGCCGCGGGACTCCCTATTTGAGAATACGACGATAATTTGCATATTTCTAGACTTAAGCAAAACATGGCGTTAGAGGGTGAGATCTCGAAATAACCCCCGAACATCCCCATGGGTGGCACCAACACCTCCCATGGGACCAATGTAACTTGTAGGAACTAACCCCGTAGCCGTGGGACTCTCGGTTTGATAATACGACGATAATTTGCATATTTCTAGACTTAGGCATAAAAACATGGCATTAGAGGGTGAGAAATCGAAACAACCCCCGAACGGGCCCGTGGGTGGCACCAACACCTCCCACGGGACAAACGTAACTCGTAGGAACTGACCCCGCAGCCGCGGGACTCCCCATTTGAGAATACGACGTTAATTTGCATATTTCTAGACTTAGGCTTAAAAACATGGCGTTAGAGGGTGATAACTCGAAACCGCCCCCGAACGTCCCCGTGGGTGGCACCAACACCTCCCACGGAACCAATGTAACAAGTAGGAACTTACCCCGCAGCCGTGGGACTCCCCATTTGGGAATACGATGATAATTTGCATATTTCTAGACTTAGGCTTAAAAACATGGCGTTAGAGGGTGAGAACTCAAAACAGCCCCCGAACGGCCCCGTGGGTGGCACCAAGACCTCCCACGGGACCAATGTAACTCGTAGGAACTGACCCCGTAGCTGCGGGATTCCCCATTTGAGTATACGATGATAATTTGCAAATTTCTAGACTTGAGCAAAACATGGCGTTAGTGGGTGAGAAATCGAAACATCCCCCGAACGGCCCCGTGGGTGGCACCAACACCTCCGACGGGACTAATGTAACTCGTAGGAACTGACCCCGCAACCGCGGGACTCCTGGTTTGAGAATACGATGATAATTTTCATATTTCTAAACTAAAGCAAAACATGACGTTGGAGGATGAGAACTCAAAACAGCCCCCTAACGTCCCCGTGGGTGGCACCAACACCTCCCACGGGATCAATGTAACTCGTAGGAACTGACCCCGCAGCCGCGGGACTCCCGGTTTGAGAATACGACGAAAATTTGCATATTTCTAGACTTAGGCTTAAAAACATGGCGTTAGAGGGTGAGAACTCGAAACAGCAGGAGAACGTCCGAGTGGGTGGAACCAACACCTCCCACGAGACCAATGTAACTCGTAGGAACTGACCCCATAGCCGCGGGACTCCCCATTTGAGACTACGATGGTAATTTGCATATTTCTAGACTTAGAATTAAAAACATGGCGTTAGAGGGTGAGAACTCGAAACAGCCCCCGAATGTCCCCGTGGGTGGCACCAACATCTCCCACGGGACCAATGTAACTCGTATGAACTGACCCCGCAGCAAGGGACTCCCGGTTTGAGAATATGACCGTAATTTTGATATTTCTAGACGAAAGCAAAACTTGGCGTTAGTGGGTGAGAACTCGAAACAGCACCCAAACGGCCCCGTGGGTGGCACCAACACCACCCACGAGACCAATGTAACTCGTAGGAATTGACCGCGCAGCCGCGGGACTCTAGGTCTGAGAATACGATGATAATTTGCATATTTCTAAACTTAGGCTTATAAACATGGCGTTAGAGGGTGAAACTCAAAACAGCCCACGAACGTCCCCGTGGGTGGCACCACAGCCTCCCACGGGACAAATATATCTCATAGGAACCGACCCCGCAGCCGCGGGACTCCCGGTTTGAGAATACAATGATAATTTGTATATTTCTAGAATTAGGCTTAAAAACATGGCGTTAGAGGGTGAGAACTCGAAACAGCCCCCGAACGTCCCCGTTGGTGGCACCAACACCTCCCACGGGACCAATGTAACTCGTAGAAAATGACCCCGCAGCCGCGGGACTTCGCATTTGAAAATACAACGATAATTTGCATATTTCTAGACTTATGCTTAAAAACATGACATTACAGGGTGAGATCTCGAAACATCCTCCGAACGTCCCCGTGGGTGGCACCAACACCTCCCACGGGACCAAGGTAACTCGTAGGAACTGACCCCGTAACCATGGGTCTCCCGATTTGAGAATACGACGATAATTTTCATATTTCTAGACTCAGGCTTAAAAACATGGCGTCAGTGGGTGAGAACTTGAAACAGCCCCCGAACGGCCCCGTGGGTGGCACCAACACCTCCCACAGGACCAATATAACTCGTAGGAACTGACCCCACAGCCACGGGACTCCCGGTTTGTGAATATGTTTGTAATTTGGATATGTCTAGACTTAGGCTTAAAAACATGGCGTTAGAGGGTGAGATCTCAAAACAGACCCTGAACGTCCCCGTGGGTGGCACCAACACCTCCCACGGGACCAATGTAACTCGTAGGAACTGACCCCGCAGCCCCGGGAGTCCCGATTTGAAAATACGATGGTAATTTGCATATTTCAAGACTCAGGCTTAAAAACATGGCGTTAGAGGGTGAGAACTCGAAATAGGCCCCGAACGTCCCCGTGGGTTGCCCCAGCACCTCCCACGGGACCAAAATAACTCGTAGGAACTGACTCCGCAGTCACGGGACTCCCAGTTTGAGAATACGACGTTAATTTGCATATTTCTAGACTTAGGGTTAAAAACATGGTGTTAGAGGATGAGAACTCGAAACAACCACCGAACGTTCCCGTGGGTCGCACCAACACCTCCCACGGGACCAATGTAAATCTTAGGAACTGACCCCGCCGCCGCGGGACTCCCCATTTGAGAATACGACGATAATTTGCATATTTCTAGACTTAGGCATAAAAACAAAGCGTTAGAGGGTGAGAACTCGAAACAGCCCCCGAATGTCCCCGTGGGTGGCAACAACACCTCCCACGGGACCAACATAACTCGTAGGAACGGACCCCACAGCCGCGGGACTCCCGGTTTGAGAATATGACGATAATTTGCATATTTCTAGACTTAGTCTTAAAAACATGTCTTTTAGGGGTGAGAACTCGAAACAATCCCCGAACGTCCCTGTGGGTGGAACCATAGCCTCCCATGGGACCAACGTAACTTGTAGGAACTGACTTCGCAGCCGCGGGACTCCCTATTTGAGAATACGACGATAATTTGCATATTTCTAGACTTAAGCAAAACATGGCGTTAGAGGGTGAGATCTCGAAATAACCCCCGAACATCCCCATGGGTGGCACCAACACCTCCCATGGGACCAATGTAACTTGTAGGAACTAACCCCGTAGCCGTGGGACTCTCGGTTTGATAATACGACGATAATTTGCATATTTCTAGACTTAGGCATAAAAACATGGCATTAGAGGGTGAGAAATCGAAACAACCCCCGAACGGGCCCGTGGGTGGCACCAACACCTCCCACGGGACAAACGTAACTCGTAGGAACTGACCTCGCAGCCGCGGGACTCCCCATTTGAGAATACGACGTTAATTTGCATATTTCTAGACTTAGGCTTAAAAACATGGCGTTAGAGGGTGATAACTCGAAACCGCCCCCGAACGTCCCCGTGGGTGGCACCAACACCTCCCACGGAACCAATGTAACAAGTAGGAACTTACCCCGCAGCCGTGGGACTCCCCATTTTGGAATACGATGATAATTTGCATATTTCTAGACTTAGGCTTAAAAACATGGCGTTAGAGGGTGAGAACTCAAAACAGCCCCCGAACGGCCCCGTGGGTGGCACCAAGACCTCCCACGGGACCAATGTAACTCGTAGGAACTGACCCCGCAGCTGCGGGATTCCCCATTTGAGTATACGATGATAATTTGCAAATTTCTAGACTTGAGCAAAACATGGCGTTAGTGGGTGAGAAATCGAAACATCCCCCGAACGGCCCCGTGGGTGGCACCAACACCTCCGACGGGACTAATGTAACTCGTAGGAACTGACCCCGCAACCGCGGGACTCCTGGTTTGAGAATACGATGATAATTTTCATATTTCTAAACTTAAGCAAAACATGACGTTGGAGGATGAGAACTCAAAACAGCCCCCTAACGTCCCCGTGGGTGGCACCAACACCTCCCACGGGATCAATGTAACTCGTAGGAACTGACCCCGCAGTCGCGGGACTCCCGGTTTGAGAATACGACGATAATTTGCATATTTCTAGACTTAGCCTTAAAAACATGGCGTTAGAGGGTGAGAACTCGAAACAGCAGGAGAACGTCCGAGTGGGTGGAACCAACACCTCCCACGAGACCAATGTAACTCATAGGAACTGACCCCATAGCCGCGGGACTCCCCATTTGAGACTACGATGGTAATTTGCATATTTCTAGACTTAGAATTAAAAACATGGCGTTAGAGGGTGAGAACTCGAAACAGCCCCCGAATGTCCCCGTGGGTGGCACCAACATCTCCCACGGGACCAATGTAACTCGTATGAACTGACCGCGCAGCAAGGGACTCCCGGTTTGAGAATATGACCGTAATTTTGATATTTCTAGACTAAAGCAAAACTTGGCGTTAGTGGGTGAGAACTCGAAACAGCACCCAAACGGCCCCGTGGGTGGCACCAACACCACCCACGAGACCAATGTAACTCGTAGGAATTGACCGCGCAGCCGCGGGACTCTAGGTCTGAGAATACGATGATAATTTGCATATTTCTAAACTTAGGCTTATAAACATGGCGTTAGAGGGTGAAACTCAAAACAGCCCACGAACGTCCCCGTGGGTGGCACCACAGCCTCCCACGGGACAAATATATCTCATAGGAACCGACCCCGCAGCCGCGGGACTCCCGGTTTGAGAATACGATGATAATTTGTATATTTCTAGAATTAGGCTTAAAAACATGGCGTTAGAGGGTGAGAACTCGAAACAGCCCCCGAACGTCCTCGTTGGTGGCACCAACACCTCCCACGGGACCAATGTAACTCGTAGAAAATGACCCCGCAGCCGCGGGACTTCGCATTTGAGAATACAACGATAATTTGCATATTTCTAGACTTATGCTTAAAAACATGACATTACAGGGTGAGATCTCGAAACATCCCCCGAACGTCCCCGTGGGTGGCACCAACACCTCCCACGGGACCAAGGTAACTCGTAGGAACTGACCCCGTAGCCATGGGTCTCCCGATTTAAGAATACGACGATAATTTTCATATTTCTAGACTCAAGCTTAAAAACATGGCGTCAGTGGGTGAGAACTTGAAACAGCCCCCGAACGGCCCGTGGGTGGCACCAACACCTCCCACAGGACCAATATAACTCGTAGGAACTGACCCCACAGCCGCGGGACTCCCGGTTTGTGAATATGTTTGTAATTTGGATATGTCTAGACTTAGGCTTAAAAACATGGCGTTAGAGGGTGAGATCTCAAAACAGACCCCGAACGTCCCCGTGGGTGGCACCAACACCTCCCACGGGACCAATGTAACTCGTAGGAACTGACCCCGCAGCCCCGGGAGTCCCGATTTGAAAATACGATGGTAATTTGCATATTTCAAGACTCAGGCTTAAAAACATGGCGTTAGAGGGTGAGAACTCGAAATAGGCCCCGAACGTCCCCGTGGGTTGCCCCAACACCTCCCACGGGACCAATGTAACTCGTAGGAACTGACTCCGCAGTCACGGGACTCCCGGTTTGAGAATACGACGGTAATTTTCATATTTCTAGACTCAGGATTAAAAACGTGGCATTAGTGGGTGAGAATAGACCTGTCAACGGGTCGGTTTGGGTCGTGTACGGGTTATGAGTTACGGGTCAAAACACCCTAACCCATAAACGACCCGTTAAGCCTAACGGGTGTAATAACAATACTCAAACACGACCCGTTAATATTAACGGGTACACGACCCAAACCGTTAACACCCGTTAATGTTAACGAATAATTTTGGGTTCAATACTTTAAAAATGATGGGTTTTAATTGTAATTTTTATTGGGTATAGATTGGGAGACCCTATAGCACCCATTAGTCTTTAAAGATTTAGAAATAATGGGTTTTAATGGTTATTGTTATTGGGTACGGGTTGGGTGACCCTGTAGTTCCCGTTAGTGTTAACGGGTGTTAACGGGTAGAAACGGGTTCAGGTAAATTTCCATACCTGAACCGTTAGTGTTAACGGGTCTACCGTGTAAACCCGTTAGTGACAGAAACCCAAAAAGGGTAAACCCATTAACTTATAATTTCGGGTCGTGTCGTGTCGTGTTAATGGGTTATCGTGTATTTTGATAGGTCTAGGTGAGCACTTGAAACAGTCCACGAAACGGCCCCGTGGGTGGCATCAACACCTCACATGGGACCAATGTAACTCGTAGGAACTGACCCCGCAGCCGCGGGACTCTCGTTTTGAGAATAAGATGATAATTTGCATATTTCTAGACTTACGCTTAAAAACATGGCGTTAGAGGGTGAGAACTCGAAACAGCCCCAAAACGTCCCCGTGGGTGGCAGCAACACCCCCCACGAGACCAATGTAACTCGTAGGAACTGACCCCGTAGCCGCGGGACTCCCCATTTGAGAATACGATGGTAATTTGTATATTTCTAGACATAGACTTAAAAACATGGGGTTAGAGGGCGAGAACTCGAAACAGCCCCCGAATGTCCCCGTGGGTGGCACCAACAGCTCCCACGGGACCAATGTAACTCGTACGAACTGACCCCGCAGCAACGGGACTCCCGGTTTGTGAATACGACGATAATTTGCATATTTATAGACATAGGCTTAAAAACATGGGGTTAGAAGGTGAGAACTCGAAACAGCCCCCGAACGGCCCCGCGGGTGGCACTAACACCTCCCACGGGACCAATGTAACTCGTAGGAACTGATCCCGAAGCCGTGGGACTACCGGTTTGAGAATAGGATGATAATTTGCATATTTCTAGACTTAGGATTAAAAACTTGGCCTTAGAGGGTGAGAACTCGAAACAGCCTCCGAAAGGCCCCGTGGGTGGAACCAACACCTCCCACGGGACCAATGTAACTCGTAGGAACTGAGACCGCAACCGCGGGACTCCCGATATGAGAATACGAAGATAATTCGCATATTTATAGACATAGGCTTAAAAATGTGGCGTTAGAGGGTGGGAACTCAAAATAGCCCCCGAACGTCCCCGTAGGTGGCACCAACACCTCCCACGGGACCAATGTAACTCGTACGAACTGAACCCGCAGCCGCGGGACTCCCAGTTTTAGAATACGACAGTATTTTTGATATTTCTAGACTAAAGGAAAACATGGCGTTAGTGGGTGAGAGCTCGAAACAACACCCGAATGGCCCCGTGGGTGGCACCAACACCTCCCACGGGACCAATGTAACTCGTAGGAACTGACTCCGTAGCCGCGGGACTCCCGGTTTGAGAATATGACGATAATTTGCATATTTCTAGACTTAGGCTTAAAAACATGGCGTTAGAGGGTGAGAACTCGAAACATCCTACGAAAGGCCCCGTGGGTGGCACCAACACCTCCCACGGGACCAATGTAACTCGTAGGAACGGACCCCGCAGCCGCGGGACTCCCAGTTAGAGAATACAATGATAATTTGCATATTTATAGACGTGGGCTTAAAAACATGGCGTTAGAGGGTGAGATCTCGAAAAAGCCCCCGAAAATCCCCGTGGGTGGCACCACAGCCTCCCACGGGATCAATGTAACTCGTAAGAACTAACCTCGTAGCCGCGGGACTCCCCGTTAGAGAATACGACGATAATTTGCATATTTCTAGACTTAGGCTTAAAAACATGGCGTTAGAGGGTGAGAACTCGAAACAGACACCAAACGTTCCCGTGGGTGGCACCAACACGTCCCACGGGACCAATGTAACTCGTAGGAAGTGACCCCGCAGCCGCGGAACTCCCTATTTGAGAATACGATGGTAATTTGCATATTTCTAGACTTAGGCTTAAAAACATGGTGTTAGAGGGTGAGAACTCGAAACATCCCCCGAAGTCCTCGTGGGTTGCTCCAACACCTCCCACGGGACCAATGTAACTCGTAGGAACTGACCTCGCAGCCACGGGACTCCCGGTTTGAGAATACGATGGTAATTTTCATATTTCTAGACTCAGGATTAAAAACGTGGCATTAGTGGGTGAGAACTTGAAACAGTCCCCGAACGGCCCCGTGGGTGGCACTAACACCTCTCACGGTACCAATGTCACTCGTAGGAACTGACCCCGCAACCGCGGGACTCCCGATTTGAGAATACGACGATAATTCGCATATTTCTAGACTTAGGCTTAAAAACATGGCGTTAGAGGATGAGACTCGAAACAACCCCAGAACGTCCCCATGGGTGGCACCAACACCTTCCATGGGACCAATGTAACTCATAGGAACTGACCCTGCAGCCGCGGGACTCTCGGTTTGAGAATACGATGGTAATTTGTATATTTCTAGACTTAAGCAAAAAGTGGCATTTGTGGGTGAGAACTTCAAACAGCCAGCGAACGGACCCGTAGGTGGCACCAAACGCTCCCACGGGAATAATGTAACACGTAGGAAGTGACCCGGCAGCCGCGGGACTCCCGATTTGAGAATACGACGATAACTTGCGTATTTATAGATTTTTTCTTAAAAACATGGCGTTAGAGGGTGATGAGTTGAAACAGCCCCCGAACGTCCCCGTGGGTGGCACCAACACCTCCCATGGGACCAATGTAACTCGTAGGAACTGACCCCTTAGCCGCGGGACTCCCCATGTGAGAATACGACGATAATTTGCATATTTCTAGTCTAAGGCTTAAGAAAATGAAGTTAGAGGGTGGGAACTCGAAACAACCCACGAACGTCCCCGTGGGTGGCACCAACACCTCCCACAGGACCAATGTAACTCATAAGAGCTGACCCCGTAGCCACGGGACACCTGGGTTGAAAATATGAAGGTAATTTGCATATTTCAAGACTTAAGCAAAACATGGCGTTAGAGGGTGAGAACTAGAAACAGCCCCCTAACGTCCCCGTGGGTGGCACCAGCACCTCCCACGGGACCAATGTAACTCGTAGGTACTGACCCCTCAGCCACGGGACTCCCGGTTTGAGAATACGAAGGTAATTTTCATATTTTTAGACTTAAGCAAAACATGGCGTTGGACGATGAGAACTCGAAATAGCCCCCGAACGTCACCGCGGGTGGCATCAACACCTCCCACGGAACCAATGTAACTCGTAGGAACTGACCCCACAGCCATGGGACTTCCGGTTTGAGAATATGACGATAATTTGCATATTTCTTGACTTTGGCTTAAAAACATGACGTTAGAGGGTGTGAACTCGAAACAGCCCCCAAATGTCCCTGTGGGTGGCAACAACACCTCCCACGGGACCAATGTAAATCCTAGGAACTGACCCCGCAGCCACTATGGTAATTTCCATATTTCTAGACTTAAGCAAAAAATGGCGTTAGTGGGTGAGAACCCGAAACAACCCCTGAACGACCCCGTGGGTGGCGCCAACACTTCCCACGGGAACAATGTAACTCACAGGAAGTGACCCCGCAGCCGCGGGACTTCCTGTTTGAGAATACGACGATAATTTGTATATTTCAATACTTAGGCTTAAAAACATGGTGTTAGAGGGTGAGAACTCGAAATAACTCCCGAACGTCACCGTGGGTGGCACCAACACCTCTTACGGGACCAATGTAACTCGTAGGAACTGACCCCGTAGCTGCGGGACTCCCCATTTGAGAATGCGATGATAATTTGCATATTTCAAGACTAAGGCTTAAAAAAATGGCGTTAGAGGGTGAGAACTCGAAACATCCCCGGAATGTCCCCATGGGTAGTACCAACACCTCCCACGGGACCAATGTAACTCGTAGCCACGGGACTCCCAATTCGAGAATACGATGGTAATTTGCATATTTCTAGACTTAAGAGAAACATGGCAATAGTTGGTGACAACTCGAAACAACCCCCGAACGGCCCCGTGGGTGGCATCAACACCTCCCACGGGACCAATGTAACTCGTAGGAAGTGACCCCGTAGCCGCGGGACTCCCAGTTTGAGAATACAATGATAATTTGCATATTTATAGACGTAGGCTAAAAAATATGGCTTTAGAGGGTGAGAACTCGAAATAGCCCCCGAACGGCCACGTGGGTGGCACCAACACCTCCCTCGGTACTAATGTAACTCATAGGAACTGACCCCACAGCCGCAGGACTCCCGGTTTGAGAATACAACGATAATTTGCAAATTTCTAGACATAGGCTTAAAAACACGGCGTTAGAGGGTGAGAACTCGAAACAGACCCCGAACGTCCCCGTGGGTAGCACCACAGCCTCCCACAGGACCAATGTAACTCGTAGGAATAGACCCCGCAGCCGCAGGACTCCCCATTTGGGAATATGATGATAATTTGTATATTTATAGACTGGAGCCAAACATTGGGTTAGAGGGTGAGATCTCAAAATAGCCCCCGAACGTCCCCGTGGGTGGCACCAACACCTCCTACGGGACCAATGTAACTCGTAGGAACTAACCCCGCAGCAGCAGGACTCCTGCTTTGAGAATACGAAGGTAATTTGCATATTTATAGACTTAGGCTTAAAAACATGGCGTTAGAAGGAGAGAACTCGAAACAGCCCCCAAACGGCCCCGTGGGTGGCACCAACACCTCCCACGGGACCAATGTAACTCGTAGGAACCGACCCCGCAGCCGTGGGACTCCCGGTTTGAGAATAGGATGATAAGTTTCATATTTCTAGACTTAGGATTAAAAACATGGCGTTAGAGGGTGAGAACTCGAAACAGCCTTCGAACGGCCCCGTGGGTGGCACCAACACCTCCCACGGGACCAATGTAACTTGTAGGAACTCACCCCGCAATCGGGTGACTCCCGATTTGAGAATACGATGATAATTTGCATATTTCTAGACTTAGGCTTCAAAACGTGGCGTTAGAGGGTGGGAACTCAAAACAGCCCCCGAACGTCCCCGTAGGTGGCAACAACACCTCCCACGGGACCGATGTAACTCGTAGGAACTGACCTCGCAACCATGGGACTACCGGTTTGAGAATAGGATGATAATTTGCATATTTCTAGACTTAGGGTTAAAAACATGGCGTTAGAGGGTGAGAACTCAAAAAAAGCCCCCGAACGGCCCCGTGGGTGGCACCAACAGCTCCCATGGGAATAATGTAACTCGTAGGAACTGACCCTGTAGCCGCGGGACTCCCATTTTGAGAATACGACGATAATTTGGATATTTCTAGAATTAGGCTTAAAAACATGGCGTTAGAGGGTGAGAACTCGAAACATCCCCCGTGGGTGGCACCAACACATCCCATGGGACCAATGTAACTCGTAGGAACTGACCCAGTAGCCGCGGGACTCCCCATTTGAGAATATGACAATAGTTTTCATATTTCTAGTCTAAGGCTTAAAAACATGGCATTAGAGGATGAGAACTCGAAACAGCCCCCGAACGTCCCCGTGGGTGGCACCATAGCCCCCCTCGGGACCACTGTAACTCGTACGAACTGACCCCGTTGCCGCAGGACTTCCCATTTGGGAATACGATGATAATTTGCATATTTATAGACTGGAGCAAAACATTGGGTTAGAGGGTGAGATCTCAAAACATCCCCTGAACGTCCCTGTGGGTGGCACCAACACCTCCTACGGGACCAATGTAACTCGTAGGAACTAACCCTGTAGCCGCGGGACTCCCGGTTTGAGAATACGATATTAATTTGAATATTTAACGACTTAGGCTTAAAAAAATGGCGTTAGAAGGAGAGAACTCGAAACAGCCCCGAACAGCCCCGTGGGTGGCACCAACACCTCCCACGGGACCAATGTAACTCGTCGGAACCGACCCCTCAGCCGTGGGACTCCTGGTTTGAGAATATGATGATAATTTGCATATTTCTTGACTTAGGCTTAAAAACATGGCGTTAGAGGGTGAGAACTCAAAACATTACCCGAACGTCCCCGTGGGTGGCACCAACACCTCTCACGGGACCAATGTAACTCCTAGGAACTGACCCCGCAGCCACGGGACTCCCAGTTTGAGAAAATGATGGTGATTTTCATATTTCTAGACTTAAGAAAAAAATGGCGTTAGTGGGTGATAACTCGAAACAGCCCCTGAACGACCCCGTGGGTGGCGCCAACACTTTGCACGGGAATAATGTAACTCATAGGAAGTGACCCCGCAGCCGCAGGACTTCCTGTTTGAGAATACGACGATAATTTGTGTTTATACCAAAATTAATATGCTGATGTTGACGAATCATACGAAGACACTTTTCAATCTACGTGGTACAATAACAACGAGGAAGTTCATTTACTCGACCAACTCATGTTCTCCCCGAGCAACGAGGATATACCGAGGAACTGCAACACTCCGAGGTACTCTAGCGCTCCGAGGAACTCCTGAGCAACGAGCAACTAAGGCGGTCCAAGCTGCATCTCGGCCGTAGTATTAACTTCCAGAATGTCAACAGTTCAACTATTCATTGAATGTTCATCATCTTGATGCACACGCTACATTAAATGTATTACCCTTTCATATGTATATCATTTAATGTATCAGCCCATTCATGTACAGCCTAAGGCCTATAAATACCTTGTATCACCCTCATTCAGAGGGACGGGAATTTCTGGATTGAACTTGTAATCGAGAATTCCCAAACACTCAGCATTAACATAACAGTGGACGTAGGCCATTCTTATAAGGCTGAACCACTTTAAAAATCTTTGTTCATTTTATATATCTGTGATTGAATAATTAGAGCGATCTAATTTTTTACATCAACAGATTGGCGCCGTCTGTGGGAAACGACTGTTTCTATCGTTTTTCACCAAAAATCATTTATCATCAATGGCAGATAATCCAGAATCCAGTAATCGAAATGCTGGAAATACTGGAAATCCTCCAAATCCATCTATACCTCCAGATCTTGCTAGAATTATGACGAATCTGGCTGAAGGACAAACCGCCATGCAAGAAACAATGAGGCAACTCATTCAAACTCTTCACGGCGGTGCGCCTACCCATTCAAGGCAAAGAAGTGATCGTGGGCAATCGCGATCCAGGCGTACGGAGTCATATCGTAATGAAGAATCTAATGATTTTTCTTATCAACCTGGGCGAACTTCATCGATACGGGCTACGGATACAGATCAACATATCACCCTCTCTCCGGAGAGAACTAGCGCCCTGGAAAGATTAAGCAGAGCATCTCCTTTCAGTCGGTTTGGACCAAGGAGAAATATGAGTCCACCTAGAGCCCCATCGAGAAGCTTTCGACCACCATCAGGTTTGAGAGAAGGATCAGCACAATCAAGACCAGCTACTCGTCGAGATAGATCTCGGGAAGCTACGTCAGAACAATCAATTGCTCGAACTAAGCAGCCCGAGGAAGGAAACGAAGCGTGGAAGGGTTCCATTCAGCGATTGGAGGATAGACTTGGAGAAATGGTTAAAGAAAGGAATCCCTTACAGAGAACTTTTGTTCAAGGAACACCTTTTGTGCAAGCCGTTGTGAATTTTCCTACACCATCGAAATTTAAAGCACCTGTAGTGTCCCCTAAATATGATGGAAAGACAGATCCTGTTCTTCATATAGAACAATACCAGGCTGCTGCCGACATATATGCTGTCCCCGACGAGATGAGGTGTAGAGCATTTTCGGGGACTCTTACCGGATCTGCACAGATATGGTACAACAATCTTCCTCGGGGTAAGATTTCGACTTTTATCCAGTTAGCCGAGTTGTTCATTGGTAATTTCTATTTTGGAGCAAAGCCGATAAAGCGAGTAGCGCACTTGTTAAGTGTTAGACAAAAATCGGGTGAGAGTACTAGAGATTACATAACTCGTTTCAATAACGAGAAGTTGGAAGTCATAGATTACGAAGAAAAGACAGCGATCACTGCTTTGATGAGTGGATTTCTACCTAACAAATTATATTATACTTTTGCCAAAGATCCACCTAAAACTATGTCGGAGTTGATGGCAAAAGCGGCCAAAATCATGAATGCCGAGGAGGCTATGGATGCGAAGAAGAATATGGATAAAGAAACCAAGGTGGAAGTTGACAAATCTAAGAAGAAAGAGCAAAAAGGTAATGGTGGTGACAAGCACTCCAAGAGTAATAGGACATCATGGGAAGTCCTGAAGAAATATGATAATTATACTCCCTTGAAGATGGGTATTAATCATGTTTTAGAAGAAATCAAGAATAACGAAGAAATCAAGTGGCTAGATAAACTGAGGACCAATCATGACCTGAGGAATAGGGCCAAATATTGCGAGTTCCATAAAGATCATGGCCATATGACCAAAAATTGCATAGCCCTTCAGAATGAGATTGAAACGCTCATCCGAAGAGGAAAGTTGTCAAAGTATGTAGATCGCGGAGGTGAAAGGAAGAATGATGATAGAACCAGAGATCGTTCCAGATCTCCTCGTCGGACGGAGGAGAAAAAGAAAAGAGATCATGAAGATGATCCAGATGAAGACCCCGATCTTCCAAAGAAGCCAAGACAGCCTGAACGAGAGGTATTTTCCATACGTTTTGGGTCAATTGATTGTAATGTTATAACAGGAGGAGATGCTGGAGGGGGAGACCTTACTGCAGAAAGAAAATCCTATCTCGGAGAGGCTCAAGCCTGCTCATATAATCAACGAATAAATCTTGCCGAGGATGATCGTCCGAGGAAGGTAAATAAAGAGAAGCTAGTTATTGGTTTTTCAAAAAACGATTTGGCCGGTGTTCTTTACCCTCACGACGATCCCTTGGTGATCAAAATGAGGATGAAAGATGTGTTGATTTCAAGGGTGTTGGTGGATAATGGTAGTTCGGCAGACATCATGTACTATTCATGTTTTGATAGTTTGAATTTGAAATTATCTCAATTGGAACCTTATCACAGACCCCTTCTGGGTTTTGCTGGCGAGAAAGTTTTTCCACTTGGGACGATCAAGTTGGACATATTCATTGGAACTTGGCCTGCTTGTCGAACAGAAAGAATACGCTTCTTTGTGATGGATAATAATGTGCAGTCAGCCTACAACATCATCATGGGAAGAGTTGGTTTGAAGAAGTTCGAAGCAGTTCCATCTACAGTGCATCAATGCTTAAAATTCCCAACAAACTTCGGAGTAGGAGTTGTGAAAGGTGATAAAAAAATAGCTCGGGAATGCTATTATTCATCTGCCGAGCAAGAGGAGCCTGAAGAATCAAGGAAAAAGACTATTACCTACCAGGTGGAGGAAGGTACAGAAATTGAAACTCTTGATCCCAGGGATGAATCCCAACTTGTAAAAGGACAAGTAGTAGAATCTACAGAAAATATTATTCTGGACGAGGAGCACCCTGAGCGAGTAACTCAGATAGGTTCGTCATTGGATGCTTCAATAAAATAAGAGTTGATAATGTTCTTGAGAAACAGGAAGAAAACTTTCGCATGGAGTCATGAGGACATGCCAGAAATAGATCCAAACTTCTTATGTCATGAACTCAATGTGAATAAGGAGATCAAGCCTGTGAAACAGAGAAGAAGGGTATTTAGCCCCGAGAAGAATCAAGCCATACAAGAGGAGGTCGAGAAGCTCCAGAAAGCCCAATTCATTGAAGATGTGAAAATCCAGACTGGCTGGAAAATGTGGTGATGGTAAAGAAGAAAAACAATAAATGGAGAATGTGTGTTGATTTCACTGATCTCAACAAGGCATGCCCAAAAGATCATTTTCCATTGCCCAGAATTGACCAACTAGTGGATGCTACCTCGGGACATGAGTTGCTCAACTTCATGGATGCTTACTCTGGCTACAACCAGATTAAAATGAAACCTGAAGACATGGAAAGTACTTCTTTTATTACCCCTAGGCGAACTTATTGCTATAATGTTATGCCTTTTGGTTTGAAAAATGCAGGAGCGACATACCAGTGGCTGATGAACAAGGTTTTCACCGAACAAATCAGTTGCAACATGGAAGTCTATGTTGATGATATGCTAACAAAAAGCAAGAAAGCTGCAGATCATCTAGTTGACTTAGCTCAGACATTTGATCAATTGGATAAATACCAGATGAAGCTCAACCCGACGAAGTGCACATTTGGAGTACGAGAAGGAATGTTTCTCGGATACATTGTCAATCAGCGAGGCATTGAAGCAAATCCAGATAAGATCAAAGCTCTTTTAGTGTTGCGATCTTCAACAACAAAGAAAGAAGTGCAGAGTCTTACAGGACGAGTTGCAGCGCTCAACAGATTTGTATCTCGAGCAACTAACAAATGCCTCCCATTCTTTAAAACACTTCGAAAAACTTTTGAGTGGACTGATGAATGTGAGAAGGACTTTCAAGACTTAAAAAAGTATTTGGGAGCACCTCCATTGTTGTCTAAGACAATAACAGGAGAGAAGTTGTACTTGTATCTAGCAGTATCAGAGAATGCAGTTAGCTCGGCATTGATCAGATTGGAGAATGGAGTCCAGAAACCAATTTATTACACAAGTAAGGCTTTCTGAGATGCAGAGATCAGGTACCCAAAGTTAGAAAAATTAGCATTGGCATTAATTAAAGCAAGTAGAAGAATGAGTCCATATTTCCAGGCCCATACCATCATTGTGTATACCGACATGCCATTGAGACAATCCCTTCACAAGCCAGAAAAATCAGGAAAACTGATGTACTGGGCAATAGAACTCGGTGAATATGATATTGTGTATGAACCCAGATCATCATTAAAAGGGCAAGCTATAGCAGATTTTATAGCAGAGTTTACATAACCTGATACCCCCGAGGAACAAAAGTTGCTCACTGACCAACCTGTGGATGTTACAGGATCAACAGACATAGGTCCAGACCAACTCCGGTTGGCAAAAGGGCTTGTGGATGTAGAAGGATCATCAACTTCAAACTCAAACCAGCCCCGGTTGGTTGAAGAGCGAGAAGAGATGATCAACAAGGAGCGAAAAGTGCCAAGGAAGGATGAAAATAAGCAACAAATATTTCACCGAGGAACTCTATCAGATAAGAAATTTGAAGACGGGTTGCCCATATGGAGATTATATGTAGATGGCTCATCTTGCACAGCAGGTTGTGGGGCAGGAATTGTTTTGAACACCCCAAACGAGATTGACATGGAATATGCTTTGCGATTCCAATTCAAAGCTTGTAATAATGAAGCTGAGTATGAGGCCATGATAGCAGGTTTAAACTTAGCAAAAGTTATGGAAGCACGGCAAGTAATTGTATTCAGTGATTCTCAATTAATTGTAAATAAGATGACAGGAACATATGAAGCTAAAGGATATTTAATGGCAAAGTATCATGCAAAGGTGATGGAGTTACTGACAGAATTTGATGCCATTCAATTGGTGAGAATAACGAGGATGGAGAATGTACAAGCACACGCACTGGCCAGACTAGCATCAGCTACTCGTACCGAGATGCGAAAAATGATACCAATTGAAGTATTGGAAAGTCGGAGCATAGATGAAAACTTGACGATGAATGTTATTACCCTTGATTTAGGACCATCTTGGATGGATCCCATCAGGATATATATTGAAGAGGGAGGATTACCAGAGGATAAGCTCGCTGCCAAAAAATTGAAGTATAAAGCTGCTCGGTATGTATTAACTAATGGTATTTTATATAGACGAGGAATTATGGCAGGTTTACAGAGATGTGTACATCCCTCCGAGGTGAAGGAATTGATTGAAGAAATCCATGAAGGGTCTTGTGGAGATCATGTAGCAGGTCGAACACTTTTACAAAGGGTAATGACTCAAGGATACTACTGGCAAATGATGAGGGCTGATTGTATAGCCTATGCTAAGAAATGTGACAAGTGCCAACGTTTTTCCCTTATCCGACGAACTCCACAAGAACTGTTGACACCCATAACTTCCCCTTGGCCATTCGCCATGTGGGGAATTGATTTGGTGGGACCATTGCCGACCACCCGGGGAAGATTTAAGTACCTCATCGTTGCAGTAGACTATTTTACTAAGTGGGTAGAAGCTGAACCCCTCATCGACATGACGTACGAGAAGGTATACCAGTTCGTTTGGAAGAATATCATCTGTCAATATGGTCTCCCTCATGCCTTCATCACAGACCATGGAACCCAATTTGATAACGAGGAATTTACTGCTTATTGTCATCAGTCGAACATTTTGAAGGTCCATTCAGCACCAGGCCAATTTTCAAAGCAATGGACAGACTGAAGTGACGAATAGAACACTGCTAAATGGTTTGAAGAAAAGGCTAAGTGAAGCTAAAGCTAACTGGATTAACGAGCTACAATCAGTATTGTGGGCTTACCGAACAACCCCCCGAGCAGCGACTGGAGAATCACCATATATGTTGGCATTTGGAAGTGAGGCTGTAATACCTGCCGAGTTAGGTCTCCCAACACACAGAGTGCCGAATTTGAATTCCCCAGTCAGCGACTTGATGAGAAGACTAGATTTGGATATGCTCGAGGAAGTAAGAGAAGAGGCAGCCATTAGGAATGCTGCTTACCCACAACGCACAGCTCTGTTCTACAATAAAAGGGTGAAGAAATGCGATTGAAAAGAAGAAGATTATGTGCTAAAGAAGGTCATTCAGAAGCACAATAAATTGGAAGCAAATTGGCATGGACCTTACCGAGTTACAGAAGTCGTTCGACCAGGAACTTACCGAATAGCAATTTTAGAAGGAGAAGAATTCAAAAATGCTTGGAATGCTGAACACCTTCGCAAGTATTATCAATGATGTAAAATGTACAACGGTTCCATCAGTATGAATAAAACGATGATGTTTTCATCATTTTCTTCTCCTTTGTTTGAAAGTTTTTCGGGGAATACTAGTGTTGTACACTACGCTGCTCGACAGCAAAAAGAAGACGAAAGTTCGAAAGAACAAAAAAATATAATCCTTTGGTTAGGAGGCGTACACTAGCATGACCAACTAAGGTTGGTAAGATAACTAGTGGACAGAAAGTTCGAAAGAACCAAAAAATATACTCCTTTGGTTAGGAGGCGTACACTAGCGTGACCAACTAAGGTTGGTAAGATAACTAGTGGACAGAAAGTTTGAAAGAACCAAAAAATATACTCCTTTGGTTAGGAGGCGTACACTAGCGTGACCAACTAAGGTTGGTAAGATAACTAGTGGATAGAAAGTTCGAAAGAACCAAAAAAATATACTCCTTTGGTTAGGAGGCATACAGTAGAGTGACCAACTAAGGTTGGTAAGATAACTAGTGGACAAGATAGTTCGAAGGAACCTGATAGTTCAATAATCAACTACGGTTGAGGGAAGAACGATATCATTTTGAAAATAGGCCAACAAGTTGGTCGGAAGGTAAAATCATTCCAGAAAATACAAAGAATTCCAAACTGAACCAAGTATAGTTGGTCGGTGATCAACT
Source organism: Sambucus nigra (assembly GCA_949130495.1). Lineage (NCBI taxonomy): Eukaryota > Viridiplantae > Streptophyta > Magnoliopsida > Dipsacales > Adoxaceae > Sambucus > Sambucus nigra. The sequence goes on from OX422224.1 coordinate 332,843,252, forward strand.
ATACTTAGTCGACGAGGATAAATTATCGACCATGGCTGGTCGGGCACATTTTATGAATTTTTTTTTTTACCATGTATGGTTGGTCGGGGATAAAAACCCATAAACTATAGTTGGTCGACAAACACAATTTAACAACCTTGGTTGGTTGGAAACATTTTAAACATTTTATACTCATTAATTTATTATTAAGTGATTGAGAAACATTGATATTTGTAATTTTGATTACTAAGTTGATTGATGAATAGTGTCATATTGTTGTCTTTTTAACAGATACATGTACACAAATGTAAAAATGTAAAAATAAACACAAGATAATCGCAATACAATTTTGGAAACAGAAAATTAAACTCTTTCATTAAGATAAAAATGTATTACAAGCTATACATATGTACTAATTATTACATTGAAAACCCTATTCTATTGGTTTCTTTCCTTTAGCTTTTGAAACAGGTTCCTCGCCGGCAGGAGGATCTTCTAAGCAAAGAGGAGAATTGATGAAATTAATATCTCTGAGCATTCTGACGTTCATCACAGAAGGTGTATCCAATAGATGCTCTAGACGAGATAACTCAGTCTGAGAATGAAGACTATAGTCGCCGAGATATTTTGAAATTAGACTCCGAGGAATGGAACGAGCTGGGATCCATTCCATGTCCAATTTGAAAGGTGGCACAGGCAAATCTAATTACCCTGGAGCATGATAATCCCATAAAAAATGCCCTTGCTCCAATTTCAGTACACCCAGGGCATTCAACCACCCCTGCTTATAACCTTCATTATTGGCATGTTCAATCCTAGCATCTAAATGAACAAGGGCTTCATTGTATCCTGCCATCTAAAATTCCCTGGGCTGTTTATAGAATTGGAAGGTTAATCTATCCAATTGTTCGTGAAGGCTCCTGGCAAAAACATCTTTATCATTCAAAGCAGACTTCATCGCAGTAAATTGATCCTCCAAGGATAGGTTTTTCTTGGACATTTCAGACAGAGCCCGGTCTTTTGCGTTCAATTGGAATGCTTGAGTTTCTAAAGTAGACTGAGTGCGAGCCTCTTCAACATTACGGCTAAGAACTCTTGATCGACTCTGAGCAGCGACTGGAGAACTTTGCTCCTCGGAAATATTTTGAACAGCTCTTCCTCGCCCACGAGAACTTCTTCCTCGTCCCCGAGCAGCCACAGGAATAACGGATTTTCTTAAGTTGTCCAGTTCTTGCCTTAATTTGGCATTCTCAACTTCTAAGAACGAGAAACCTTCGTCGGTATCTTGCACTAAAGAAGTGGAAGATGACGCTGCAGATTCATACTGTGCCAGCTTTTTCTGCAAATTATTATTCTCCTGTTCCAGCAACTCAGCAATCTGCCTGCAAGCCTCAACTTCACCTTTTAAAGTTCTTTCCCTAACATCGTATCCAGCCACGATCTTTTTATGGCCTGTGTCAGAAGAAAGTTGTTGATATCTATTTTCATATTCCTTGTGCAATAAAGCCATTGATTCATTGTGCTGACCTTGGAGATCTTCTAAGGAATAATGAACTTCCTCAATCAAGTCGTAGTAGGCTACATTGTTGGCCACAGCTCGGTCGAGTAAATCTTTCAAGTACCGATAAGCCTCAATTGCCTGTTCTGAGGCATCATGGCCAAGGATGTCAGCAATTTCTGATGTACTAAGGTCTGTATGACCAGCCTTATAATATTCGTGACATTGCTGCATCAACTTGGTATCATGTGCAGATATCAGTTCCATTCTAGCAACAAACTAAGGATGAGAAAAAGACAACAATCAACAAAAACAAATCATCAACAACAGAGATGAACAAAAATGTATTTTATTAGATCATCAAAAGATTACATTGTTTGACTACAAGTGATAATAAAAGATAGAAATGATACCGAACAACTTCACACCTTTTCCTTGTCTCCCAAGACTTTCTCGGGAGGTTGGGACGAGGAGCTTGGTTGCTCGGAGGTGATAGCAGCTTGAACAGCAAGAGTTGAAATTTTCTCACAAGGAGGAGGCATGGAAGAAATGTCCTCGTTGGCAGCAGGAAGAGAGGCAGGGACTTGATCACCTATGGCCATAGAAGATTCATTGGAGGCAGGCTCATCTTCTTCTTCTTCCACAATTGGTGGAGGAGGACCAGGGAGGTGCAACTGGAATAGATCGGAATCATCCTTGATCTTCAATTCCTGTAGGGTAGCTACCCAGCCATCTCGAAAGTATTTCAACTTCCCATATTGAACTTGGGATGTCATCGCAGCAATCCCTTTGTCCCATCCTTTATCCCAGCCTGAGCTGAAGGATTTTTTAATTGCGAACTTTCTTCTCAATTTCTCCGAGGAGAGCTTCGCATCCAATTCTTCTTTTTTGCCCTTGATATCTCGCAGGGCGGACAATTCTTCCTCTGCCATCCTCAGCTTGTCCTCAAGTTCTCCAAAATTCTTGAGTTTGTCGTCATATTTCTTATACTCGACCTCTAAACTTTTCACTTTATTCTCCAAACTCTTGGAGATCTCAGCCATCTTCACCTTCTCGGCCTCAACTGTAGACAACTTTTTCTCCCAAACAGCCTTGTCCTCACTATACTGTTGGCGAGATTCCTTCAAGGATTGGGTCAAACCCAGCAGAGCATCCTCTACACCTGACGAGGACTTGAAGCTTTAATAGCTTCATCCTTCTTCACGATATTATTAAAACAATTTACCAGCTGAACAAAGGAAAAAGTGACAGGTCAGTGCAAAAATACAAGTATTCAGAGAAAGAAAGAAATTCCGAATGTGAGAAATTTACCGAAGCAAGGTGACGAGTAGCTAGGGATGTCAACATATGCCTAGAAATATTTTCATCAATTCCTTGGACCTCGGGTATGATCCAAGTTTTTACCGAGCTCATTGCAGAGCTCGGAGGAATGATGGTTGGAACACCAGGTGGTGGAGAAGGGACAGTTTCAGCCAAATTGACTGAGGATGATTTCCTCAATCTTCTCAAAGGGACTTCAGCAGCTTCAACCAAGGAAGAACTCTTGGTCGGAGAGATAGTAATCACTTCCATAGGAGAAACTTTCTTGCTCGGAGCCACTGGGGGCTTCTCGGCAGCTTTTGAGGGTGTAACATCCACCTTCTTAGTCCCCTCTGGGACATCAGTTTTGCTTTTCTTAGCCCCAACAGCAGAAGTAATGTCATCAAATAGAGCAGGAGGAGCTCTTTTCTTGCCCATTCTCTGACTTAAAGGAAGATGAGAATCTGAAGAAGAATCCTCTGGAGTTGAAGCTGGCTCAACAGGGCGAGCAGTATAAGAGGTTGTATAACTCTTATACTGTAACAAATATGATGCAGACCTGATGTGCTCGTCTGCAACGTTCTTATGCAAGCCCCAGATAAGTTTCAGATGCTTAATATTAACCTCTGATTCTTTTGGAGTTTTTCTTTTGCTATCAACTGCAAATAAATACATAATGAGATATCAGTCATACATTTTGTCAAACATGATGAAAGCATAATTTCATAAGTAAAATAAAATGAAAAATAAACCTATCCCATTGCCATATGGGGGGCATCTGGGACCGTTGTATACTCCATCTCCAACTAAAGGGGCATATTGCCAATTTTTAATAACCAACCCATGTTCAAAATAATGTCTATTTGAGTCAGGGAGGTTAACTACAAGAGCCCTATTCAGAAACCTAGTTTTTAAGTAATAAATATTATCTAGAGTGGCCAATTTATAGCAATACATAATTTCAGGGATCCTTATACGGGTCCCATGAGTTAGATTTAATTTTTACACCCCATTAATTATTCTCCATGAATTGGGGGCTATTTTTGCAGGGACAAGATCAAAATACTGACAAAACTCAAGACACAATGGGTTTGGTGGAAAAGAAAATCCACATTCAGCAATGAATAGACTGGGGAATCAATGTCCCTCAGCCAATCGAAAATAATCTAAAGGCTCAGAAAGAACCTCCAGAGTTACCTAGGAAGGAATGGAAAAATCGGAACGAAATTTCTCAATAGACTCCACAATATAAACCATACTGAATAAAAGAGATACAGAAGAAAGGAAGAAGATCTTACAGGAAGAAAGGAGGTATGTTGACAACGAACGAAAACTAGGATGAACGCACAAGAGAGAAGGAGAAAATAGAAAGCTTGAATGCAGGGAATTGGCAAAAGAAGAAGACGGTATGGTTACCTAAGAAGTTTAAATACTTTACCTTGGGAAGCGGCGAATGAAATGATTACAAAAAAGAAACTATTGAACTTCCGACGGCTAAAAGGACAAAAAGGGCACTAAGATCGAAGCGCTCTTAAAAGTTCGAAAAAAGGCGGATTCGTTGAATTTAGAAATAAATTCAAATACGATGCTCCTAAAACCCAGGAAGATCATTCAATATTGCCATAAACCGAGAAAGAATGTTCCATACTCCTCAAAGTTCGAAATATGAAACATTGGGGGCTTCTGTTGATACCAAAATTAATATGCTGATGTGGACGAATCATACGAAGACACTTGTCAATCTACGTGGTACAATAACAACGAGGAAGTTCATTTCCTCGACCAACTCATGTTCTCCCCGAGCAACGAGGATATACCGAGGAACTGCAACACTCCGAGGTACTCTAGCGCTCCGAGGAACTCCTGAGCAACGAGCAACTAAGGCGGTCCGAGCTGCATCTCGGCCGTAGTATTAACTTCCAGAATGTAAACTGTTCAACTATTCATTGAATGTTCATCATCTTGACGCACACGCTGCATTAAATGTATTACCCTTTCATATGTATATCATTTAATGTATCAACCCATTCATGTACAGCCCAAGGGCTATAAATACCTTGTATCACCCTCATTCAGAGGGACAGGAATTTCTGGATTGAGCTTGTAATCGAGAATTCCCAAACACTCAGCAATAACATAACAGTGGGCGTAGCCCATTCTTATAAGGCTGAACCACTTTAAAAATATTTGTTCATTTTATTTATCTGTGATTGAATAATTAGAGTGATCTAATTTTTTACATCAACAATTTGTATATTTCAAGACTTAGGCTTAAAAACATGGTGTTGGAGGGTGAGAACTCGAAATAGCCCCCGAACGTCCCAGTGGGTGGCACCAACACCACTCACGGGACCAATGCAACTCGTAGGAACTGACCCCGCAGCCGCGGGAGTCCCCATTTGAGAATGCGATGATAATTTGCATATTTCTAGACTAAGGCTTAAAAACATGGCGTTAGAGGGTCAGAACTCGAAACATCCCCAGAATGTCCCCGTGGGTGGTACCAACACCTCCCACGGGACCAACGTAACTCGTAGGAACTAACCCCGTAGCCACGAGACTCCCGGTTTGAGAATACGATGGTAATTTGCATATTCCTAGAATTAAGCAAAACATGGCGTTAGTTGGTGAGAACTCGAAACAGCCCCCGAACGACCCCGTGGGTGGCATCAACACCTCCCACGGGACCAATGTAACTCGTAGGAAGTGACCCCGCAGCCGCGGGACTCCCGGTTTGAGAATACAATGATAATTTGCATATTTATAGACGTAGGCTTAAAAACATGGCGTTAGAGGGTGAGAACTCAAAATAGCCCCCGAACGGCCCCGTGGGTGGCACCAACACCTCCCTCGGGACCAATGTAACTCGTTGGAACTGACCCCACAACCGCGGGACTCCCGGTTTGAGAATATAACAATAATTTGCAAATTTCTAGACGTAGGCTTAAAAACACGGCGTTAGAGGGTGAGAAATTGAAACAGACCCCGAACGTCCCCGTGGGTAGCACCATAGCCTCACACGGGACCAATGTAACTCGTAGGAACTGACCCCGCAGCCAGGGGACTCCCTATTTGAGAATATGACGATAATTTGCATATTTCTAGTCTAAGGCTTAAAAACATGGCATTTGAGGGTGAGAACTCAAAATGGCCCCCGAATGTCCCCGTGGGTGGAACCACAGCCTCCCTCGGGATCAAAGTAACTCGTACGAACTGACCTCGGTGCCGCAGGACTCCCCATTTGGGAATACGATGATAATTTTCATATTTATAGACTGGAGCAAAACATTGGGTTAGAGGGTGAGATCTCAAAATAGCCCCCGAACGTCCCCGTGGGTGGCACCAACACCTCATACGGGACCAATGTCACTCGTAGGAACTAACCCTCAGCCGCGGGACTCCAGGTTTGAGAATACGATGGTAATTTTCATATTTATAGACTTAGGCTTAAAAACATGGCGTTAGAAGGTGAGAACTCGAAACAGCCCCCGAACGGCCCCGTGGGTGGCACCAACACCTCACACGGGACCAATGTAACTCGTAGGAACCGACCCCGTAGCCGTGGGACTCCCGGTTTGAGAATAGGATGATAAGTTTCATAGTTCTAGACTTAGGATTAAAAACATGATGTTAGAGGGTGGGAACTCAAAACAGCCCCCGAACGTCCCCGTAAGTGGCAACAACACCTCCCACGGGACCAATGTAACTCGTAGGAACTGACCCCACAGCCATGGGACTATCGGTTTGAGAATAGGACGATAATTTGCATATTTATTGACTTAGGCTTAAAAACATGATGTTAGAGGGTGAGAACTCGAAACAGCCTCCGAACGGCTCCGTGTGTGGCACAAACAACTCCCACGGGACCAATGTAACTCGTAGGAACTGACCCCGTAGCCACGGGACTCCCGGTTTGAGAATATGACGATAATTTGCATATTTATTGACTTAGGCTTAAAAACATGGCGTTAGAGGGTGAGAACTCACAACATTCCCCGAACGTCCCCGTGGGTGGCACTAACACCTCCCATGGGACCAATGTCACTCGTAGGAACTAACCCCGCAGCCGCGGGACTCCTGGTTTGAGAATACGATGATAATTTGCATATTTCTAGACATAGGCTTAAAAACATGGCGTTAGACGGTGGGAACTCGAAACATCCCCCGAATGTCCCTGTAGGTGGCGCCAACACTTCCCCGGGGACCAATGTAACTCGTAGTAACTGACCCCGCATCCGCGGGACTCCCGGTTTGAGAATAGGACGATAATTCGCATATTTCTTGACTTAGGCTTAAAAACATGACGTTAGAGGGTGTGAACTTGAAATAGCCCCCGAACGGCCCCATGGGTGGCACCAACACCTCCCACGGGACGAATATAACTCGTAGGAACTGACCCCACAGCCGCGGGACTCCCGGTTTGAGAATATGACGATAATTTGCATATTTATTGACTTAGGCTTAAAAACATGGCATTAGAGGTTGAGAACTCAAAACATTCCCCGAACGTCCCCGTGGGTGGCACTAACACTCCCATGGGACTATTGTAACTCGTAGGAACTGACCCCGCAGCCACGGGACTCCCAGTTTGAGAAAACGATGGTAATTTGCATATTTCTAGACTTAGGCATAAAAACATGGCGTTTGAGGGTGAGAACTCGAAACAGCCCCCGAACGTCCCCCTGGGTGGCAACACAGCCTCCTACGAGACCAATGTAACTCGTAGGAACTGACTCTGCAGCCGCGGGACTCCGCATTTGAGAATTCAATGATAATTCGCATATTTCTATATTTAAGCAAAACATGGCGTTAGAGGGTGAGATCTCGAAACAGCCCCCGAACGTCCCTGTGGGTGGCACTAACACCTCCCACGGAACCAATGTTACTCGTAGGAACAAACCCCGCAGCCGCGGGACTCCCGATTTGAGAATACGACGATAATTTGCATATTTTTAGACTTAGGCTTAAAAACATGGCGTTAGACGGTGGGAACTCGAAACAGCCCGTGAACGGCCCCGTGGGTTGCACCAACACCTCCCACGGGACCTATGTAACTCGTAGGAACTGACCCCGTAGCCGCGGGACTCTCGGTTTGAGAATAGGATGATAATTTACATATTTCTAGACTTAGGATTAAAAACATGGCGTTAGAGGGTGATAACTCCAAACAGGCTCCGAACGGCCCCGTGGGTGGCACCAACACCTCCCACGGGACCAATGTAACTCCTAGGAATGGACCCCGCAGCCGCGGGACTCCCATTTTGAGAATACGACGTTAATTAGCATATTTCTAGACTTAGGCTTAAAATATGGCGTTAGAGGGTTAGAACTCGAAACAGCCCCCGAATGTCCCCGTGGTTGGCACCAACACCTCCCACGGGACCAATATAACTCGTAGGAATGGACCTCGTAGCCGCAGGACTCCCGGTTTTAGAATACGATGATAATTTGCATATTTCTAGACTTAAGCAAAACATGGCGTTAGTGGGTGAGAACTCGAAACAGCCCATGAACGTCCCCGTGGGTGGCACCAACACCTCCCACGGGACCAATGTAACACATAGGAACTGGCCCCGTAGCCACGGGACTCCCCATTTGAGAATACGACGATAATTTGCATATTTCTAGACTTAGGCTTAAAAATTTGGCGTTAGAGGGTTAGAACTCGAAACATCCCCCGAATGCCCCCGTGGGTGGCACCAACACCTCCCACGGGATCAGTATAACTCGTAGGAACGGACCCGGTAGCCGCGGGACTCGCAGTTTTAGAATACGACGATAATTTGCATACTTCTAGACTTGAGTAAAACATGGTGTTTGTGGGTGAGAACTCAGAACAGCCCCCGAACGGCCCCTTGGGTGGCACCAATACCTCCCATGTGGTCAATGTAACTCGTAGGAACTGACCCCATAGCCGCGGGACTCCCGATTTGAGAATATGACGATAATTTGCATATTTCTTGACTTTATCTTAAAAACATGGCGTTAGAGGAAGAGAACTCAAAACATTCCCTGAACGTCCCTGTGGGTGGCACCAACACCTCCCACGGGACCAATGTAACTCGTAGGAATTGACCCCACAGCCACGGGACTCCCAGTTTGAGAAAATGATGGTAATTTTCATATTTCTAGACTTAAGCAAAAAATGGCGTTAGTGGGTGGAACTCGAAACAACCCCTGAACGACCCCGTGGGTGGCGCCAACACATCCCACGGGAACAATGTAACTCGTAGGAAGTGACCCCGCAGCTGCGGGACTTCCGGTTTCAGAATACGAGGATAATTTCTATATTTCAAGACTTAGTCTTAAAAACATGGCGTTAGAGGGTGAGAACTCGAAATAGCCTCCGAACGTCCCCGTGGGTGGCACCAACACCTCTCACGGGACCAATGTAACTCGTAGGAACTGAACCCGCAGCCGCGGGACTCCCCATTTGAGAATGTGATGATAATGTGCATATTTCTAGACTAAGGCTTAAAACATGGCGTTAGAGGGTGAGAACTCGAAATAGCCCTAGAATGTCCCCGTGGGTGGTACCAACACCTCCCACGGGACCAATGTAACTCTTAGGAACTGACCCCGTAGCCACGGGACTCTCGGTTTGAGAATACGACGGTAATTTGCATATTTATAGACTTAAGCAAAACATGGCGTTAGTTGGTGAGAACTCGAAACAGCCCCCGAACGGCCCCGTGGGTGGCACCAACACCTCCCACGGGACCAATGTAACTCGTAGGAACTGACCCCGCAGCCGCAGGACTCCCGATTTGAGAATACAACGATAATTTGCAGATTTATATTAGGCTTAAAAACATGGCGTTAGAGGGTGAGAACTCGAAAAAGCCCCCGAACGGCCCTGTGGGTGGCACCAACACCTCCCTCGGGACCAATGTAACTCGTAGGAACTGACCCCACAGCCGCGGAACTCCCGGTTTGAGAATACAACAATAATTTGCAAATATCTAGATTTAGGCTTAAAAACACGACGTTAGAGGGTGAGAACTCGAAACAGACCCCGAACGTCCCCGTGGGTAGCACCACAGCCTCCCACGGAACCAATGTAACTCGTAGGAACTGATCCCGTAACCGCGGGACTCCCTGTTTGAGAATACGATGATAGTTTGCATATTTCTAGTCTAAGGCTTAAAAACAGGGCATTAGAGGGTCAGAACTCGAAACAACCCTCGAATGTCCCCGTGGGTGGCACCACAGCCTCCCTCGGGACCAAAGTAACTCGTACGAACTGACCCCGCTGCCGCAGGACTCCCCATATGGGAATACGACGATAATTTGTATATTTATAGACTGGAGCAAAACATGGCGTTAGAAGGTGAGAACTCGAAACAGCCCCCGAACGGCCCCGTGGGTGGCACCAACAGCTCCCACGGGACCAATGTAACTCGTAGGAACCGACCCCGCAGTCGTGGGACTCCCAGTTTGAGAATAGGATGATAAGTTTCATATTTATACACTTAGGCTTAAAAACATGGCGTTAGAGGGTGAGAACTCGAAACAGCCTTCGAACGGCCTCGTGGGTGGCACCAACACCTCCCAGGGACCAATGTAACTTGTAGGAACTGACCTCGCAATCGGGTGACTCCCGATTTGAGAATATGACGATAATTTGCATATTTCTAGACTTAGGCTTAAAAACGTGACATTAGAGGGTGGGATCTCAAAACAGCCCCCGAACGTCCCCGTAGGTGGCAACAACACCTCCCACGGGACCAATGTAACTCGTAGGAACTGACCCCGCAGCCATGGGACTACCAGTTTGAGAATAGGACGATAATTTGCATATTTCTTGACTTAGGCTTAAAAACATGATGTTAGAGGGTGAGAAGTCCAAACAGCCTCCGAACGGCCCCGTGGGTGGCACAAACAACTCCCACGGGACCAATGTAACTTGTAGGAACTGACCCCACAGCCACGGGACTCCCAGTTTGAGAAAACGATGGTAATTTGTATATTTCTAGACTTAATAAAAAAATTGCGTTTGTGGGTGAGAACTCGAAACAACCCCTGAACGACCCCGTGGGTGGCGCCAACACATCCCACGGGAACAATGTAACTCGTAGGAAGTGACCCCACAGCTGTGGGACTTTCGGTTTGAGAATACGAGGATAATTTCTATATTTCAAGACTTAGTCTTAAAAACATGGCGTTAGAGGGTGAGAACTCGAAATAGCCCCCGAACGTCTCCGTGGGTGGCACCAACACCTCTCACGGGACCAATGTAACTCGTAAGAACTGACCCCGCAGCCGCGGGACTCCCCATTTGAGAATGCAATGATAATTTTCATATTTCTAGATTAAGGCTTAAAAACATGGCGTTAGAGGGTGAGAACTCGAAACAGCCCCAGAATGTCCCCGTGGGTGGTACCAACACCTCCCACGGGACCAATGTAACTCGTAGAAACTGACCCCGTAGCTACGGGACTCCCGGTTTGAGAATATGACGGTAATTTGCATATTTATAGACTTAAACAAAACATGGCGTTAGTTGGTGAGAACTTGAAACAGCCCCCTAACGGCCCCGTGGGTGGCACCAACACCTCCCACTGGACGAATGTAACTCGTAGGAACTGACCCCACAGCCGCGGGTCTCCCAGTTTGAGAAAGAACAATAATTTGCATATTTATAGATTTAGGCTTAAAAACATGGCGTTAGAGGGTGAGAACTCGAAACAGCCACCGAACGGCCCCATGGGTGGCACCAACACCTCCCTCGGGACCAATGTAACTCGTAGGAACTGACCCCACAGCCGCGGGACTCCCGGTTTGAGAATTCAACGATAATTTGCAAATTTCTAGATTGAGGCTTAAAAACACGACGTTAGAGGGTGAGAACTCGAAACAGACCCGAACGTCCCCGTGGGTAGCACCACCGCCTCCCACGGGACCAATGTAACTCGTAGGAACTGACCCCGCAGCCGCAGGACTCCTTATTTGAGAATACGATGATAGTTTGCTTATTTCTAGTCTAAGGCTTAAAAACATGGCACTAGAGGGTGAGAACTCGAAACAGCCCCCGAATGTCCCCGTGGGTGGCACCACAGCCTCCCTTGGGACCAAAGTAACTCGTAGGAACTGACCCCGCTACCGCAGGACTCCCCATTTGGGAATACGACGATAATTTGCATATTTATAGACTGGAGCAAAACATTGGGTTAGAGGGTGAGATCTCAAAACAGCCCCCTAACGTCCCCGTGGGTGGCACCAACACCTCTTACGGGACCAACGTAACTCGTAGGAACTGACCCCGCAGCCATGGGACTACCGGTTTGAGAATAGGACGATAATTTGCATATTTCTTCACTTAGGCTTAAAAACATGATGTTAGAGGGTGAGAAGTCGAAACAGCCTCCGAACGGCCCCCTGGGTGGCACAAACAACTCCCACGGGACCAATGTAACTCGTAGGAACTGACCCCGCAACCGCGGGACTCCCGGTTTGAGAATACGATGATAATTTGCATATTTCTAGACTTAGGCTTAAAAACATGGCATTAGACGGTGGGAACTCGAAACATCCCCGAACGTCCCTGTAGGTGGCGCCAACACGTCCCACGGGACCAATGTAACTCGTAGTAACTGACCCCGCATCCGCGGGACTCCCGGCTTGAGAATACAACGATATTTTGCATATTTCTAGACTTAGGCTTAAAAACGGGGCGTTAGTGGGTGGGAACTCAAAACAGCCCCCGAACTTCCCCGTAGGTGGCACCAACACCTCCCACGGGACCAATATAACTCGTAGGAACGGACCCCGTAGCCACGGGACTCCCGGTTATAGAATACGATGATAATTTGCATATTTATAGACTTTATCCAAACATGGCGTTAGTGGGTGAGAACTCGAAACAGCCCCCGAACGGCCCCTTGGGTGGCACCAAGACCTCCCATGGGCCAATGTAACTCGAAGGATCTGACCCCACTTCCGCGGGACTCCCGGTTTGAGAGTATGACGATAATTTACATATTTCTTGACTTAGGCTTTAAAACATGGCGTTAGAGGGTGAGAACACAAAACATTCCCCGAACGTCCCCGTGGGTGGCACCAACACCTCCCACGGGACCAATGTAACTCGTGAGAACTGACCCCACAGCCACGGGACTCCCAGTTTGAGAAAATGATGGTAATTTGCATATTTCTAGACTTAATAAAAAAATGGCGTTAGTGGGTGAGAACTCGAAACAACCCCTGAACGACCCCGTGGGTGGCGCCAACACATCCCACGGGAACAATGTAACTCCTAGGAAGTGACCCCCCAGCTGTGGGACTTCCGGTTTGAGAATACGACGATAATTTTTATATTTTAAGACTTAGTCTTAAAAACATGGCGTTAGAGGGTGAGAACTCGAAACATCCCCAGAATGTCCCCGTGGCTGGTACCAACACCTCCCACGGGACCAATGTAACTCGTAGGAACTGACCCCGTAGCCACGGGATTCCCGATTTGAGAATACGACAGTAATTTGCATATTTCTAGACTTATAAAAAACATGGCATTAGTTGTTGAGAACTCGAAATAGCCCCCGAACGGCCCCGTGGGTGGCACCAACACCTCCCATGGGAACAATGTAACTTGTAGGAACTAACCCCGCAGCCGCGGGACTCCCGGTTTGAGAATACAACGATAATTTGCATATTTATAGACTTAGGCTTAAAAACATGGAGTTAGAGGGTGAGATCTCGAAACATCCCCCGAACGGCCCCGTGGGTGGCACCAACACCTCCCTCGGGACCAATGTAACTCGTAGGAGCTGACCCCACAGTCGCGGGACTCCCGGGTTGAGAATACAACGATAATTTGTAAATTTCAAGACCTAGGCTTAAAAACACGGCGTTAGAGGGTGAGAACTCGAAACAGACACCGAACGTCCCCGTGGGTAGCACCACAGCCTCCCACGGGACCAATGTAACTCGTAGGAACTGACCCCGCAGCCGCGGGACTCCCTGTTTGAGAATTCAATGATAGTTTGCATATTTCTAGTCTAAGGCTTAAAAACATGGCATTAGAGGGTGAGAACTCGAAACAGCCCCCGAATGTCCCTGTGGGTGGCACCACAGCCTCCCTCGGGACCAATGTAACTCGTACGATCTGACCCCGCTGCCGCAGGACTCCCCATTTGGGAATACGATGATAATTTGTATATTTATAGACTGGAGCAAAACATTGGGTTAGAGGGTGAGATCTCAAAAGAGCCCCCGAACGTCCCCGTGGGTGGCACCAACACCTCCTACGGGACCAATGTAACTCGTAGGAACTAACCCCGCAGCCGCAGGACTCCTGGTTTGAGATTACGACGGTAATTTGCATATTTATAGACTTAGGCTTAAAAACATGGCGTTAGAAGGTGAGAAATCTGTAATACCCCGTACTTTTGGCTATATTTATTTTTGGGATTAATTAATTAAATGCGTATTAATTGGAAATTAATCCGGGTTATAAATACTAACGAGATGTGAGTTGGTATTTGATTATGTGCATATATGTTTTTATATATGAATTTGGAATTAAAAAATTTGTCGTGAGATTTATATACGGCATTTTAGAAATTTTGTTCAGACGCGTGGGATCGCCGCGTCACGGTGTAATATTTTGACTATAAAAGTGAATTTAAAATCTATAAACCGTATGGTCGTTTTGAGTGCTCCAACGCGTCCGGAAGGGTCGAGATAGTCAGAAAACACTAGCCGGGGGTGTAGTTTGGATTCCGGGGTATTTTTAGGCCATACCGGCATCATAAAGGGTATTTTGGTAATTTCGTATTTTGGGAAATTAAAAATGACGAAAATTAGAGATGTAAATCTGATGTGGATTAAACCCACTAAGCCCCTAACCTACCCATATTAACCTAAAAGGCTACGTAGGTTATTAGAAGAGTTTTCTAAGTTCCCCAAATCAAACCCTAGCCACCTTAAGCCACCATTGGAGAAGAAGCTTGGAGAGAAGAAATTCTGCAGAAAAGCTTCATCAAACCTACACCAAACTCAGAGACAACCAAGGCAAGTGACTTTATTCCATTTAATTTCAGAGAATGTCCTTTCCATGTTAGAAATTGAAGAATTTTAATTGTTCTTGAAAGTTGAATGAAAACCCATGTTAATTGGATTTAGAACTTGAATATTGAGGACAAATCGCATGTAGAATTTCATAGAGATGATTATTCTGGTATTAATGTATGTTGGTTGTCACAAAAACGGATTTAATTCGGGGATTTGATGATGATAAAGATCTAGGGTTCATGTTCTTATAAAAATTGGGGAAAAATATAGAATATTGTGATTTAATGATGTATAGGGTGCAATAAAGCCTTAAAAGATGTTAGTTATGACCTTAGCATGTTTTAGGATGATTAGAGAACTTAAAACATTGTTGGGACGAACTATGGAGAAGATTTGAGGAGTAGGAATGGATGAAAAACGTAACTAAGAAGATCTGGGAAGAAACTGGCAGGTTGTTAGAAGCCCCTACCCAGGTCGTTCGAACGAACTCGTTCGAACGAGCTTCTGACGAGTTAACCAGTGGCTGCTAACAAGAAGGGATTTCGTTCGATATCTTGTTCGAACGAGATATCATTAGAAGGTACAGTTCATTCGAACGAACTGGAATCTCGTTCGAACAGCCTCGTTCGAACGAGACTTCTAACGAGTTGACAGTGGAATCTCGTTCGAACAGTCTCGTTCGAACGAGACTTCTAACGAGTTGACAGTCTGGAGCTTTTTGGACTGTTTTGATTTTTGGAGTCCCGTAAACTTGTTCGAGGGTAGAGTTAACATTCCTTGATGATGTATTGATGGATTTGGGACTTTTGGGTTATATTGAGGAGTAAATTATATACAAGAGTTATATTAAATGGACGGTTTGGGTTGAGACGTGAGCGTCTACTACGATGTGAGTAAATTATGGCGCGTAGGATTATAAACCGGAATAGTATAAATTGTGATAATTATAAGTTAGTACGAGAATGCGATATGTACTACGATTAAACTACAGGATTACTAAGATGTGTGTTTACTTAGTATTGGTATATGAATTGTGTGTATGACATACCTACTATACTTGCTATCACGGGAGGTTTGCGTTCGCTTAGGGCCCTCTAATCCTTGTGTTGCCCGGATTTAGACTGGTTACCTTGATGAACATAGGTCATAGAAAGACTTATTGGGATATTAATAAGTCCGCTGATCGTGGGAACGTAGGTATGTGCGTGACCCATGTGATGTGACTGTGTTCGCCTCCATTATTTGTGATGTTATTATCTGTGAACTATTCCTGAGAGATTCGGAATATGTAATCCTTATGTACGTGATGTACCGGGATGGATAGCAGAGTATGTGTGCACCGCAGCTTAGTTCTCGGGGTGCTTATATTGTATATTTATGATGTGAATAATATACACTTAATTAATGGGAACCTTCATGTTAATGTTGTGAATATAATTACGGTATTGCTTCGAGAAATATAGCGATTTACTGATAGTGTTATATATATTGCATATTGAGCATCTGAGTTTACGTTAAACCCCTACTTAAGTACGAGCGTTATAATGTTAATAGAACCGAGTAATATGGGTAGGACCTATGATAGTCTAGCTAGAGATGATGTCACTTAGCTAGTGGGTTGTGTCGTTATAGATGGGTACTTACGTTAGGAGTGCACAGTTAGACGAGAGGTGAGAATATCATGTGAGTGCACGTCCTAACATGTACTTTGCATTTAATGTTTTGAATGTTTTTAAAGCACTTGTAGGTTTTTAAAATATAACTCCACATTCGGGCTCTAACCCGTTTTCTTTTCAAATCTATTTTCTTTGTAAAACCATTTTAGGTGCCCAGCCACAAGGACACCATGCATAGGATACTCATTCAGGAGACGAGCTGTAGCTGTTTGTGGAAGCTACAGGGATTTGCTTGTAGACGCTTCTATCACTTGGATTCCAGATTTATCATCTATCAGTTGTAGGGCATGTTTCCAATTTCTATTAGAGTTACATTTCCATTTCAATTTCAGACTTTGGCATGTACTGTTTTAGTTTTCGGTTTACTTATTTCAGTTATGGGATTGTAGTGAGGAGTTTTTCCTCCAGACTTTATTTATGTTATGTGATGTTCATTCTATTTACTTCAGTATGGTGAATGGTGTTATTATTCGTTATTACACTTGTTGCATGTTAATCAGACTTTAATTAAAATTTGGCACTTACTTTTTAAATACTAGGTGGTTAGTAATCTTTAAAATGTTTTCGACAGTGATGCTATTAACTGGACCAACTTGACATTTTGAATTAATTTAATAAAGGAGTAGCTACCCGGTATTTAATTAGTCGGGGTGTCACAGGTGGTATCCGAGCATCAGGTTCTAGTGTCCTTTAGGATCTGACGGCTTATTATGTTTCCGCTAAGTTTCTTTGATATAGAGCCCTATATTTTAGGACTGTTGTACTCTTTTGTGTATGCTTCGTTCTTCAGCTATCTTAATTTTATAAACAGTGAACTTATAAATTCATTTCTTATTTCAGATGCCTCCACGACGTGCACGACGAGTTCCCAGGGATGCAACGCCCGAACCCCAGCCCGCTCCAGTTCAGGGCATGATGAACGCCGCTGAGGTTGCAGCTATAGTAGCCCAAGCGGTAAATGCCACCATTGCCGTTGTTCAGCAGGCATCACCTCAGGCACCGGTTGCCGCGCCAGTACAGGCTAATGCATTCCCGTCTGCTTGGGAGCGTGTACGTGACGCTTTTCAGAAAACGCATCCACCAGAGTTTGCAGGTAGCTCAGATGTGGTAGTCTCGAGCTAGTGGAGGAAGGATATGCAGAGGCACTTAAGGATGTATGAGTGCACGGACGTCCAGAAGCAGGTGCTAGCTACTTTCAAGCTAGTTGGATCTGCGCTACAGTGGTGGGAGTCCATTACCACCATGGAGGAGAGGGATACTCTCACGATTCAGGAGTTCTGGGTGCGGTTCGACCGCAAGTACTTTCCGTCAGCTGTTCATATAGAAATGAGGAGGAGATTGATGAGTCTGAAGCAGGAAGGTAAGACTATGGACGAGTATGAGGCCGAGTTCACGAATCTGTTGAACATCGTTCCAGACGAGATACCAACAGAGAAGAAGAAGATTGAGAAGTTCACAGACGGGTTGAATTGGAGGATCCGTCAGCATCTTCTAGGGAACCTATCGTTGGCCACCTATTCTGATGTGGTTAACGCTGCATTGTTACACTGCCAGGACCACCGTTTTCATATGGCCGAGGGTAAGAGGTCGGGGGAGTCTAGCCATCAGGGAAGGACTGGAGGACATGGTGCTAGCGGGGCACAATCTGGTCAGGGGCAGAGAAAGAATGAGCAGGGCTCTCAGCAGGGGGATAATAAGAGGTTCCAGTCAGGGAACTACAGACAGGGACAGGGAGGTTTCCGTCAGGGCCATCAGGGTCCAAACGGCCATCAGGGCCAACAGGGGCAGAATGGGTAGCAGTTTCACCAGGGCCAGCAGGGCCAAGGGAGGAACAGTAACGGCCACCAGGGCCGGGGACAGCAGGGACAGAGAGGAGGGAACTTCCCAGGGAAGTGCTTTGTTTGTGGCAAGACTGGCCATAAGAGACAGGATTGTCCTGATAGGGGCAGGGCCCCACAGCAGCCGCAGTAGGGTGCTCGCCAGGAGCCACAGAGGCCTATATTTCTCGCCGCTCTTCCCGCACCGCCACAGATGGAAGCATTGCCACCCATTCCAGCAGTCCCAGTTCAGCAGGGGCAGCTACAGTATGGACGTGTCTACAACGTCCACCAGGCTGCAGTTCCACAGGCACCGCCCGCGATTGAGGGTACGTTTCCTATCCATGGCACTATGGGTCGGGTATTATTTGATACAGGTGCTACACACTGTTTTATAGCTACACACTTCGCGAAAGCTTTAGGATTGTTAGCTACGGCAGAGAGCACAGTGACGTGTGTCGACTCACCTTTGGGGAGTGGGTCACTTATATTCTTTATATACCGGGGAGTGGGAGTAGGGATTGGTAGTCTGGTATTACCTGCAGATATGTTGGTATTAGATATGCATGTTCACGATGTGATCATCGGTATGGACTGGCTCGTAGCTTATAGGGCCATGATTGATTGCTTTAACGGGAGCATTGTTTTTGCCATTCCGGGGCAAGAGATGTTCGTAGTGGCGATGCCTCACCCAGAGGGAGGATCGACCGCTCATTTGTACTACCTAGAGGAGGATACCTCTAAGGAGGTTGTGATTCCTTTAGATTCTATCCCAGTTGTCAGGGAGTATTCGGATGTGTTTCAGGAGATACCAGGCTTACCACCCAGTCGAGAGATAGACTTTGTTATAGATTTGCTACCAGGTACGAGACCTATAGCACGCGCACCGTATCGTATGGCTCCAGCTGAGATGAGGGAGTTATGGGATCAGATAGAGCAGCTGTTAGGTCATGGCTTTATTCGCAGAAGTACCTCACCTTGGGGCGCTCCAGTTTTGTTTGTGAAGACGAGGGACGGTTCACTGAGATTGTGTGTAGACTACCGAGAGTTGAATAAGGTCACAATACGGAATAAGTATCCGTTGCCTCGAATCGATGACTTATTCGACCAGTTGAGAGGAGCTTCTTTCTTCTCGAAGATTGACTTGAGATCGGGATACCATCAGTTGCGTATCAGGGAGGAGGATGTCTCGAAGACTGCGTTCTTGTCGAGATATGGTTCTTACGAGTTTCGGGTTATGCCTTTCGGTTTGACCAACGCTCCAGCTGTGTTTATGGACTTGATGAACAGAGTGTTCCGGGATTTCCTAGACCAGTTTGTCATTGTCTTCATTGATGATATTCTGGTTTACTCCCAGACAGAGGAGGAGCACGCCGAGCATTTGAGGCAGGTTTTGCAGACACTTCGTCAGAACGAGTTGTATGCAAAATATGAGAAGTGCGGGTTTTGGCTGAAGGAAGTCCAATTTTTGGGACATATCATTTCCGACCGGGGAATATCTGTTGATCCGGGGAAAGTATCAGTGGTGAGGGAGTGGGGACAGCCCAAGACACCGATTGAGATTCGTAGTTTCTTGGGTCTAGCAGGATACTACAGGAGGTTTATTCGGGGCTTCTCAGAGATAGCAGGTCCTTTGACACATCTGACTCGTAAGGGTGTGCCATACATCTGGAGTGATGCCTGTCAGTTGGCATTCGATGAATTGAAGGACAAACTGACCTTAGCACCTATGTTAGCATTGCCGAGACCGGGAGTTGAGTAGTTGGTTTACACCGATGCGTCTTTGCAAGGACTGGGAGGTGTATTGCAGCAGGAGAGACAGGCCATAGCTTATGCTTCCCGTAAGCTTAAGCCTCATGAGAAGAATTACCCCACGCATGATTTGGAGTTGGCGGCAGTGGTATTTGCCCTACGGATTTGGAGGCACTATCTTTTGGGGGAGAAGTTCCAACTGTTCACGGACCACAAGTCACTACAGTACCTGTTCACGCAGAAAGAGTTAAATATGCGGCAGCGTAGGTGGCTTGAATTTGTGAAAGACTACCAGTTCGACATCCAGTACCACCCGAGTAAGGCTAACGTGGTGGCAGACGCGTTGAGCCGTAGGCCAGCAGATGAGGTGGCAGAGGTGTGGAAGGCAAAGTGGAAGGAATTGGGACACCAGGATGCAGTTGCCCGATCTTTCATGTCTGTGATGACCATTACACCGCAGATTGTCACAAAGGTAGTACGGGCACAGGCTAATGACTCGTTATGTCAGGAACAGATAGTTCGATTACTAGTAGAGGGACCCGAGTCCTATACCGTCAGGTCAGACTGGGGATTACGCTTCAATGGGAGATTGGTAGTTCCGAAAGGGGAAGAATTGCGACACGATGTGATGACAGAGTCGCATGGCTCACGGTTCATAGTACATCCCGGAGGGGACAAAATGTACCAAGACATGAGATGCCAGTATTGGTGGAGCGGTATGAAGAGAGATATCGCTGAGTTTGTTTCGAAATGCGTCACTTGTCAGCTTGTAAAAGTGGATCATCAGAGACCGGCAGGATTTCTACAGCCATTGGAAGTCCCGGTGTGGATGTGGGAGAGCATATCCATGGACTTTATCACGGGGTTGCCTACGTCGCAGAGGGGTCACGACTCCATTTGGGTAATTATGGACAGGTTGTCCAAGGTCGCTCACTTTTTACCCGTAAGGACTGACTACACTACGGGACAATATGCCCAGCTCTTCATTTCAGAGATTGTGAGACTTCACGGTGTGCCCCTAAATATCGTGTCTGACAGAGACAATATATTTGTTTCGAGGTTTTGGGAGAGTTTCCAGGAGGCCATGGGAACGAAATTGCGGTTGCGTACGGCGTATCATCCGCAGAATGATGGGCAGACTGAGCACACAAATCAGATGTTGGAGGACATGCTACGCATGTGCATTATTGACTTTGGGGGTGGATGGGAGCAGTACCTTCCACTGGTGGAGTTTGCTTACAACAACTCCTATCAGTTCACTATTGGCATGGCTCCGTTTGAGGCATTGTACGGTAGGCCTTGTCGTTCCCCAGTATGTTGGTTAGTGGTGGGGGACAACAAACTGCTTGGGCCGAAAGTGATTCAGGATACTTCGGCAAGGATTGAGTTGATTCGGAGTCGCATTCGGGTAGCTCAAGACAGGCAGAAGAGTTATGCTGATGCGAAGAGGTTTTTCAGAGAATTCCAAGTGGGGGACCAGGTTTTTCTCAGAGTATCTCCTATGAAGGGGATTATGCGTTTCGGGAAGAAGGGGAAGTTGGCACCAAGGTTTGTGGGGCCATTTCCTATTATTGAGCGAATCGGACCGGTTGCGTATAGACTCGGGTTACCGGAGCATTTGCATCGGATTCACGATGTGTTCCATATTTCCTCGCTGAGGAAATACCTTAGAGATAATTTGGATCATTCTCACATTGCTGTGGAGGACATCGATCTCCAGTCGGATAACTCCTACGAGGAGGGGCCGATTGCTATTTTGGACCGAAGCGAGAGGAAACTGCGGTCAAAGATAGTTCCGTTAGTGCGTGTTCAGTGGCGACATCACAATGTCGAGGAATCCACATGGGAGCATGAGGATGAGATGCGCGAACGTTATCCAGAGTTATTTTTAGCAGGTACTTTCTAGTTTCGAATTTCGGGACGAAATTCAGTTATTAGGGGGGAAGTATGTAATACCCCGTACTTTTGGCTATATTTATTTTTGGGATTAATTAATTAAATGCATATTAATTGGAAATTAATCCGGGTTATAAATACTAACGAGATACGAGTTGGTATTTGATTATCTGCATATATGTTTTTATATATGAATTTGGAATTATAAAATTTGTCGTGAGATTTATATACGACATTTTAGAAATTTTGTTGAGACGCGTGGGACCGCCGCGTCACGGTGTAATATTTTGACTATAAAAGTGAATTTAAAATCTATAAACCGTATGGTCGTTTTAAGTGCGCCAACGCGTCCGGAAGGGTCGAGATAGTCAGAAAACACTAGCCGGGGGTGTAGTTTGGATTCCGAGGTATTTTTAGGCCATACCGGCATCATAAAGGGTATTTTGGTAATTTCGTATTTTGGGAAATTAAAAATGACGAAAATTAGAGATGTAAATCTGATGTGGATTAAACCCACTAAGCTCCTAACCTACCCATATTAACCTAAAAGGCTACGTAGGTTATTAGAAGAGTTTTCTAAGTTCCCCAAATCAAACCCTAGCCACCTTAAGCCACCATTGGAGAAGAAGCTTGGAGAGAAGAAATTCTGCAGAAAAGCTTCATCAAACCTACACCAAACTCAGAGACAACCAAGGCAAGTGTATTTATTCCATTTAATTTCAGAGAATGTCCTTTCAATGTTAGAAATTGAAGAATTTTAATTGTTCTTGAAAGTTGAATGAAAACCCATGTTAATTGGATTTAGAACTTGAATATTGAGGACAAATCGCATGTAGAATTTCATAGAGATGATTATTCTGGTATTAATGTATGTTGGTTGTAACAAAAACGAATTTAATTCGGGGATTTGATGATGATAAAGATCTAGGGTTCAAGTTCTTATAAAAAAAGGGGGAAAATATAGAATCTTGTGATTTAATGATGTATAGGGTGCAATAAAGCCTTAAAAGATGTTAGTTATGACCTTAGCATGTTTTAGGATGATTAGAGAACTTAAAACATTGTTGGGACGAACTATGGAGAACATTTGAGGAGTAGGAATGGATGAATAACGTAACTAAGAAGATCTGGGACGAAACTGGCAGGTCGTTAGAAGCCCCTACCTAGGTCGTTCGAACGAACTCGTTCGAACGAGCTTCTGACGAGTTGACCAGTGGCTGCTAACGAGAAGGGATTTCGTTCGATATCTTGTTCGAACGAGATATCATTAGAAGGTACAGTTCATTCGAATGAACTGGAATCTCGTTCGAACAGCCTCGTTCGAACGAGACTTCTAACGAGTTGACAGTGGAATCTCGTTCGAACAGTCTGGTTCGAATGAGACTTCTAACGAGTTGACAATCTGGACCTTTTTGGACTATTTTGATTTTTGGAGTCCCGTAAACTTGTTCGAGGGTAGAGTTAACATTCCTTGATGATGTATTGATGTATTTGGGACTTTTGGGTTATATTGAGGAGTAAATTATATACAAGAGTTATATTAAATGGACGGTTTGGGTTGAGACGTGAGTGTCTACTACGACGTGAGTAAATTATGGTGCGTAGGATTATAAACCGGAATAGTATAAATTGTGATAATTATAAGTTAGTATGAGAATGCGATATGTACTACGATTAAACTACGGGATTACTAAGATGTGTGTTTACTTAGTATTGGTATATGAATTGTGTGTATGACATACCAACCATACTTGCTATCATGGGAGGTTTGCGTTCTCTTAGGGCCCTCTAATCCTTGTGTTGCCCGGATTTAGACTGGTTACCTTGATGAACATAGGTCATAGAAAGACTTATTGGGATATTAATAAGTCCGCTGATCGTGGGAACGTAGGTATGTGCGTGACCCATGTGATGTGACTGTGTTCGCCTCCATTATTTGTGATGTTATTATCTGTGAACTATTCCTGAGAGATTCGGAATATGTAATCCTTATGTACGTGATGTACCGGGATGGATAGCAGAGTATGTGTGCACCGCAGCTTAGTTCTCGGGGTGCTTATATTGTATATTTATGATGTGAATAATATACACTTAATTAATGGGAACCTTCATGTTAATGTTGTGAATATAATTACGGTATTGCTTCGAGAAATATAGCGAGTTAACTGATAGTGTTATATATATTGCTTATTGAGCACCTGAGTTTACGTTAAACCCCTACTTAAGTAGGAGCGTTATAATGTTAATAGAACCGAGTAATATGGGTAGGACCTATGATAGTCTAGCTAGAGATGATGTCACTTATCTAGTGGGTTGTGTCGTTATAGATGGGTACTTACGTTAGGAGTGCACAGTTAGACGAGAGGTGAGAATATCATGTGAGTGCACGTCCTAACATGTACTTTGCATTTAATGTTTTGAATGTTTTTAAAGCACTTGCAGGTTTTTAAAATATAACTCCACATTCGGGCTCTGACCCATTTGCTTTTCAAATCTATTTTCTTTGTAAAACCATTTTAGGTGCCCAGCCACAGGGACACCATGCATAGGATACTCATTCAGGAGACGAGTTGTAGCTATTTGTGGAAGCTACAGGGATTTGCTTGTAGACGCTTCTATCACTTGGACTCCAGATTTATCATCTATCAGTTGTAGGGCATGTTGCCCATTTCTATTAGAGTTACATTTCCATTTGAGTTTCAGACTTTGGCATGTACTGTTTTAGTTTTCGGTTTACTTATTTCAGTTATGGGATTGTAGTGAGGAGTTTTTCCTCCAGACTTTATTTATGTTATGTGATATTCATTCTATTTACTTCAGTATGGTGAATGGTGTTATTATTCGTTATTACACTTGTAGCATGTTAATCAGACTTTAATTAAAATTTGGCACTTACTTTTTAAATACTAGGTGGTTAGTAATCTTTAAAATGTTTTCGACAGTGATGCTATTAACTGGACCAACTTGACATTTTGAATTAATTTAATAAAGGAGTAGCTACCCCGTATTTAATTAGTCGGGGTGTCACAAACTCGAAACATCCCCCGAACGGACCCCTGGGTGGCACCAACACCTCCCACGGGACCAATGTAACTCGTAGGAATCGACCCCGCAGCCGTGGGACTCCCAGTTTGAGAATAGGATGATAATTTTCATATTTCTAGACTTAGGCTCAAAAACATGGCATTAGAGGGTGAGAACTCGAAATAGCCTATGAACGGCCTCGTGGGTGGCACCAACACCTCCCAGGGACCAATGTAACTTGTAGGAACTGACCCCGCAATCGGGTGACTCCTGATTTGAGAATACGACAATAATTTGCATGTTTCTAGACTTAGGCTTAAAAACGTGGCCTTAGTGAGTGAGAACTCGAAACAGCCTCCGAACGGCCCGGTGGGTGGCACCAACACCTCCCACGGGACAAATGTAACTCGTAGGAACTGACCCCACAGCCGCGGGACTCCCAGTTTGAGAATACGACGTTAATTTGCATATTTCTAGACTTAGTGTTAAAAACATGGCGTTAGAGGATGAGAACTCGAAACAACCCCCGAACGTCCCCGTGGGTGGCACCAACATCTCCCACGGGACCAATGTAAAACTTAGGAACTGACCCCGCAGCCGCGGGACTCCCCATTTGAGAATACGACGATAATTTGCATATTTCTAGACTTAGGCTTAAAAACATGGCGCTGGAGGTTGAGAACTCGAAACAGCCCCCGAACGTCCCCGTGGGTGGCACCAACACCTCCCACGGGACCAATGTAACTCGTAGTAACTGACCCCGCAACCACGGGACTCCCGGCTTGAGAATACAATGATGTTTTGTATATTTCTAGACTTAGGCTTAAAAACGGGTCGTTAGTGGGTGGGAACTCAAAACAGCCTCCGAACTTCCCCGTAGGTGGCACCAACACCTCCCACGGGACCAATGTAACTCGTAGGAACTGACCCCGCAGTCGTGGGACTCCCGGTTTGAGAATAGGATGATAATTTGCATATTTCTTGACTTAGACTTAAAAACATGATGTTTGACGGTGTGAACTCGAAATAGCCCCCGAATGGCCCCGTGGGTGGCACCAACACCTCCCATGGGACCAATGTAACTCGTAGGAACTGACCCCACAGCCGCGGGACTCCCGGTTTGAGAATATGAAGATAATTTCCATATTTCTTTACTTAGGCTTAAAAACATGGCGTTAGAGGGTGAGAACTCAAAACATTCCCCGAACGTCCCCGTGGTTGGCACCATCACCTCCCACGGGACCAATGTAACTCGTAGGAACTGACCCCGCTGCCACGGGACTCCCAGTTTGAGAAAACAATGGTAATTTGCATATTTCTAGAATTAGGCTTAAAAACATACCGTTTGAGGGTGAGAACTCAAAATAGCCCCCGAAAGTCCTCGTGGGTGGCAACACAGCCTCCTACGGGACCAATGTAACTCGTAGGAACCGACTCCGCAGTGGGAGACTGCCCATTTGAGAATACAATGATAATTTGCATATTTATACACTTAAGCAAAACATGGCGTTAGAGGGTGATATCTCGAAACAGCCCCCGAACATCCCTGTGGGTGGCACCAACACCTCCCACAGGACCAATGTAAGTCCTAGGAACTAACCCCGCAGCTGTGGGACTCCCGATTTGAGAATACGACGGAAATTGGCATATTTATAGAATTAGGCTTAAAAACATGGCGTTTAGAGGGTGAGAACTTGAAACAGTCCGCGAACGGCCCCGTGGGTAGCACCAACACATCCCACGGGACCTATGTAACTCGTAGGAACTGACCCCACAGCCGCGGGACTCACGATTTGAGAATAGGATGATAATTTACATATTTCTAGACTTAGTTTTAAAAACATGGCGTTAGAGGGTGAAAACTCAAAACAGCCCCCGAACGTCCCCGAGGGTGGCACCAACACCTCCCACGGGACCAATGTAACACGTAGGAACTGACACCGTAGCCGCGGGACTCACCATGTGAGAATACGACGATAATTTGTGTATTTCTAGGCTTAGGATTAAAAACATGGCGTTAGAGGGTTAGAACTCGAAACATCCCCTGAATGTCCCCGTGGGTGGCACCAACACCTCCCACGGGACCAATATAACTCATAGGAATTGAGCCCGTAGCCGCGGGACTCCCGGTTTTAGAATACGAGGATAATTTTCATATTTCTAGACTTAAGCAAAACATGGCGTTAGTGGGTGAGAACTCGAAACAGCCCCCGAACGGCCCCATGGGTGGCACCAACACCTCCCACGTGACCAATGTAACTAGTAGGAATAGACCCCTCATCCGCGGGACTCGCAATTTGAAAATACGATGATAATTTTCATAATGTAAGACTTAGGCTTAAATACAAGGCGTTAGAGGGTGAAACTCGAAACAACCCCCGAACATCCCCGTGGGTGGCACTAAGACCTCCCACTGGACCAATGTAACTCATAGGAACTGACCCCACAGTCGCGTGACTCCCCGTTTAAGAATATGACCATAAATTACATATTTCTAGACTTAAGGAAAACACGGCCTTAGTGGGTGAGAACTCGAAACAGCCTCCGAACGACCCCGTGGGTGGCACCAACACCTCCCACGGGACCAATGTAACACGTACGAACTGACCCCACAGCCGCGGGACTCCCAGTTTGAGAATACGACGTTAATTTGCATATTTCTAGACTTAGTGTTAAAAACATGGCGTTAGAGGATGAGAACTCGAAACAACCCCCGAACGTCCCCGTGGGTGGCGCCAACACCTCCCACGGGACCAATGTAAATCTTAGGAACTGACCCCGTAGCCGCGGGACTCCCCATTTGAGAATACGACATTAATTTGTATATTTCTAGACTTAGGCTTAAAAACAAGGCGTTAGAGGATGAGAACTCGAAACAGCATCCGAATGTCCCCGTGGGTGGCAACAACACCTCCCACGGGACCAATCTAACTCGTAGGAACGGACCCCGCAGCCGCGGGACTCCCGGTTTGAGAATACAATGAAAATTTGCATATTTCTAGACTTAAGCAAAACATGGCGTTAGTGGGTAAGAACTCGAAACAACCCCCGAATGCCCCTTGGGTATCACCAACACCTCCCACGGGACCATGTAACTCGTAGGAACTGAGCCCGCAGCAGCGGGAATCCCAATTTGAGAATACAACGATAATTTGATTATTTCTAGAATTAGGCCTAAAAACATGGCGTTAGAGGGTGAGAACTCGAAACAGCCCCCGAACGACCCCGTGGGTTGCACCAACACCTCCCACGGGACCAATGTAAATCGTAGGAACTGATCCTGCAGCCGCGGGACTCCCGATTTGAGAATACGACCATAATTTGCATATTTCTAGACTTAAGCAAAACCTGGCATTAGTCCCCGTGGGTGGCTCTAACACCTCCCACCGGAACAATGTAACTCGTAAGAACTAACCCCGCAACCGCGGGACTCCCCTTTTGAGAATATGACGATAATTTGCATATTTCTTGACTTAGGCTTAAAAATATGGTGTTTGAGGGTGAGAACTCAAAACAGCCCCCGAACGTCCCTGTGGGTGGCACCACAGCCTCCGACGGGACCAATGTAAATCGTAGGAACTGACTCCGCAGCCGCGGGACTCCCTATTTGAGAATAAGACGATAATGTGCATATTTCTAAACTTGAGCAAAACATGGCGTTAGAGGCTGAGATCTCTAAACAGCCGCCAAAAGTCCCCTTGGGTGGCACCAACACCTCCCACAGGACAAATGTAACTCGTAGGAACTGACCCCGCAGCCGCAGAACTCCCCATTTGAGAATACGACGATAATTTGCGTATTTCTAAACTTAGGCTTAAAAACATGGCGTTAGAGGGTGAGAACTCGAAACAGCCCCTGAATGTCCCCGTGGGTGGCACCAACACCTCCCACGGGACCAATGTAACTAGTAGGAACTTACCCCGCAGCCGTGGGACTCCCCATTTGAGAATACGATGATAATTTGCATATTTCTAGACTTAGGCTTAAAAACATGGCGTTAGAGGGTGAGAACTCGAAACAGCCCCCGAACGGCCCCGTGGGTGGCACCAAGACCTCCCACGGGACCAATGAAACTCGTAGGAACTGAACCCGCAGCCGCGGGATTCCCCATTTGAGAATACGATGATAATTTGCAAAATTCTAGACTTGAGCAAAACATGGCGTTAGTGGGTGAGAAATCGAAACAGCCCCCGAACGGCCCCGTGGGTGGCACCAACACCTCCGACGGGTTCAATATAACTCGTACAAACTGACCCCGCAGCCGCGGGACTCCCGGTTTGAGAATACGACGTTAATTTGCATATTTCTAGCCTTAGGCTTAAAACCATGGCGTTAGACGGCGAGAACTCAAAACAGCCCCCGAACGTCCCCTAGGTGGCACCAACACCTCCCACGGGACAAATGAAACTCGTAGGAACTGACCCCGCAGTCGTGGGACTCCTGGTTTGATAATACGAAGATATTTTGCAAATTTCTATACTTAGGCTTAAAAACATGGCGTTAGAGGGTGAAACTCGAGAAAGCCCCCGAACGGCCCCGTGGGTGGCACCACAGCCTCCCATGGGACCAATGTAACTCGTAGGAACTGACTCCGCAGCCGCGGGACTCCCCATTTGAGAATACGAAGATAATTTGCATATTTCTAGACTTAAGCAAAACATGGCGTTAGAGGGTGAGATCTCGAAACAGCCCCCGAAAATCCCCGTGGGTGGAACCAACACCTCTCACGGGACCAATGTAACTCGTAAGAACTAACCCCGTAGCCCCGGGACTCCCGGTTTGATAATACGATGATAATTTGGATATTTCTAGACTTAGGCTTAAAAACATGGCGTTAGAGGGTGGGAACTCGAAACAGCCCACGAACGGGCCCGTGGGTGGCACTAATACCTCCCACGGGACCAACGTAACTCGCAGGAACTGACCCCGCATCCGCGGGACTCACGTTTTGAGAGTAGGATGATAATTTGCATATTTCTAGACTTAGCCTTAAAAACAAGGCGTTAGAGTGTGAGAACTCGAAACAGCCTCCGAGCAGCCCCGTGGGTGGCACCAACACCTCCCACGGGACCAGCGTAACTCGTAGGAACTGACCCCCCAGCCGCGGAACTCCCGATTTGAGAATACGATGTTAATTTGCATATATATAGACTTAGGCTTGAAAACATGGAATTAGAGTTTGAGAACTCAAAACAGCCCCCGAACATCCCTAGGTGGCACCAACACCTCCCACGGGACCAATGTAACTCGTAGGAACTGACCCCGCAGCCGCGGGACTCCCGGTTTGAGAATACGAAGATATTTTGCGTATTTCTAGACTTAGGCTTAAAAACATGGAATTAGAGGGTGAGAACTAGAAACAGCCCCCGAACGTCCCCGTGGTTGGCACCAAAACCTCCCATTGGACCAATGTAACTCATAGGAACTAACCCCGTAGCCGCGGGACTCCCGGTTTGAGAATACGACGGTAATTTGCATATTTCTAGACTTAAGCAAAACATGGCGCTGGAGGTTCAGAACTCAAAATAGCCCCTGAACGTCCCCGTGGGTGGCACCAACACCTCCCACGGGACCATGTAACTCGTAGGAACTAAGCCCGCAGCAGCGGGAATCCCGATTTGAGAATACAACGATAATTTGATTATTTCTAGAATTAGTCTTAAAAACATGGCGTTAGAGGGTGAGAACTCTAAACAGCCCCCGAACGACCCCGTGGGTTGCACCAACACCTCCCACGGGACCAATGTAAATCGTAGGAACTGATCCTGCAGCCGCGGGACTCCCGATTTGAGAATACGACCATAATTTGCATATTTCTAGACTTAAGCAAAACCTGGCATTAGTCCCCGTGGGTGGCCCTAACACCTCCCACCGGAACAATGTAACTCGTAGGAACTAACCCCGCAACCGCGGGACTCCCCTTTTGAGAATATGACGATAATTTGCATATTTCTTGACTTAGGCTTAAAAATATGGTGTTTGAGGGTGAGAACTCAAAACAGCCCCCGAACGTCCCTGTGGGTGGCACCACAGCCTCCGACGGGACCAATGTAAATCGTAGGAACTGACTCCGCAGCCGCGGGACTCCCTATTTGAGAATAAGACGATAATGTGCATATTTCTAAACTTGAGCAAAACATGGCATTAGAGGCTGAGATCTCTAAACAGCCGCCAAAAGTCCCCTTGGGTGGCACCAACACCTCCCACAGGACAAATGTAACTCGTAGGAACTGACCCCGCAGCCGCGGAACTCCCCATTTGAGAATACGACGATAATTTGCGTATTTCTATACTTAGGCTTAAAAACATGGCGTTAGAGGGTGAGAACTCGAAACAGCCCCTGAATGTCCCCGTGGGTGGCACCAACACCTCCCACGGGACCAATGTAACTAGTAGGAACTTACCCCGCAGCCGTGGGACTCCCCATTTGAGAATACGATGATAATTTGCATATTTCTAGACTTAGGCTTAAAAACATGGCGTTAGAGGGTGAGAACTCGAAACAGCCCCCGAACGGCCCCGTGGGTGTCACCAAGACCTCCCACGGGACCAATGTAACTCGTAGGAACTGAACCCGCAGCCACGGGATTCCCCATTTGAGAATACAATGATAATTTGCAAAATTCTAGACTTGAGCAAAACATGGCGTTAGTGGGTGAGAAATCAAAACAGCCCCCGAACGGCCCCGTGGGTGGCACCAACACCTCCGACGGGTTCAATATAACTCGTACAAACTGACCCCGCAGCCGCGGGACTCCCGGTTTGAGAATACGACGTTAATTTGCATATTTCTAGCCTTAGGCTTAAAACCATGGCGTTAGAGGGCGAGAACTCAAAACAGCCCCCGAACGTCCCCTAGGTGGCACCAACACCTCCCACGGGACAAATGAAACTCGTAGGAACTGACCCCGCAGTCGTGGGACTCCCGGTTTGATAATACGAAGATATTTTGCAAATTTCTATACTTAGGCTTAAAAACATGGCGTTAGAGGGTGAAACTCGAGAAAGCCCCCGAACGGCCCCGTGGGTGGCACCACAGCCTCCCATGGGACCAATGTAACTCGTAGGAACTGACTCCGCAGCCGCGGGACTCCCCATTTGAGAATACGAAGATAATTTGCATATTTCTAGACTTAAGCAAAACATGGCGTTAGAGGGTGAGATCTCGAAACAGCCCCCGAAAATCCCCGTGGGTGGAACCAACACCTCTCACGGAACCAATGTAACTCGTAAGAACTAACCCCGTAGCCCCGGGACTCCCGGTTTGATAATACGATGATAATTTGCATATTTCTAGACTTAGGCTTAAAAACATGGCGTTAGAGGGTGGGAACTCGAAACAGCCCCCGAACGGGCCCGTGGGTGGCACTAACACCTCCCACGGGACCAACGTAACTCGTAGGAACTGACCCCGCATCCGCGGGACTCACGTTTTGAGAGTAGGATGATAATTTGCATATTTCTAGACTTAGCATTAAAAACAAGGCGTTAGAGGGTGAGATCTCGAAACAGCCCCCGAACGTCCCTGTGGGTGGCACTAACACCTCCCACGGAACCAATGTTACTCGTAGGAACAAACCCCGCAGCCGCGGGACTCCCGATTTGAGAATACGATGTTAATTTGCATATATATAGACTTAGGCTTGAAAACATGGCGTTAGAGTTTGAGAACTCAAAACAGCCCCCGAACATCCCTAGGTGGCACCAACACCTACCACGGGACCAATGTAACTCGTAGGAACTGACCCCGCAGCCGCGGGACTCCTGGTTTGAGAATACGAAGATATTTTGCGTATTTCTAGACTTAGGCTTAAAAACATGGAATTAGAGGGTGAAACTCGAGAAAGCCCCCGAACGGCCCCGTGGGTGGCACCACAGCCTCCCATGGGACCAATGTAACTCGTAGGAACTGACTCTGCAGCCGCGGGACTCCCCATTTGAGAATACGAAGATAATTTGCATATTTCTAGACTTAATCAAAACATGGCGTTAGAGGGTGAGATCTCGAAACATCCCCCGAAAATCCCCGTGGGTGGAACCAACACCTCTCACGGGACCAATGTAACTCGTAAGAACTAACCCCGTAGCCCCGGGACTCCCGGTTTGATAATACGATGATAATTTGCATATTTCTAGACTTAGGCTTAAAAACATGGCGTTAGAGGGTGGGAACTCGAAACAGCCCCCGAACGGGCCCGTGGGTGGCACTAACACCTCCCACGGGACCAACGTAACTCGTAGGAACTGACCCCGCATCCGCGGGACTCACGTTTTGAGAGTAGGATGATAATTTGCATATTTCTAGACTTAGCCTTAAAAACGAGGCGTTAGAGTTTAAGAACTCGAAACAGCCTCCGAGCAGCCCCGTGGGTGGCACCAACACCTCCCACGGGACCAGTGTAACTCGTAGGAACTGACCCCCCAGCCGCGGGACTCCCGGTTTGAGAATACGATGTTAATTTGCATATATATAGACTTAGGCTTGAAAACATGGCGTTAGAGTTTGAGAACTCAAAACAGCCCCCGAACATCCCTAGGTGGCACCAACACCTCCCACGGGACCAATGTAACTCGTAGGAACTGACCCCGCAGCCGCGGGACTCCCGGTTTGAGAATACGAAGATATTTTGCGTATTTCTAGACTTAGGCTTAAAAACATGGAATTAGAGGGTTAGAACTAGAAACAGCCCCCGAACGTCCCCGTGGTTGGCACCAAAACCTCCCATTGGACCAATGTAACTCATAGGAACTAACCCCGTAGCCGCGGGACTCCCGGTTTGAGAATACGACGGTAATTTGCATATTTCTAGACTTAATCAAAACATGGCGCTGGAGGTTGAGAACTCGAAATTGCCCCTGAACGTCCCCGTGGGTGGCACCAACACCTCCCACGGGACCATGTAACTCGTAGGAACTGAGCCCGCAGCAGCGGGAATCCCGATTTGAGAATACAACGATAATTTGCATATTTCTAGAATTAGGCTTAAAAACATGGCGTTAGAGGGTGAGAACTCGAAACAGCCCCCGAACGACCCCGTGGGTTGCACCAACACCTCCCACGGGACCAATGTAACTCGTAGGAACGGATCCTGCAGCCGCGGGACTCCCGATTTGAGAATACGACCATAATTTGCATATTTCTAGACTTAAGCAAAACTTGGCATTAGTCCCCGTGGGTGGCCCTAACACCTCCCACGGGAACAATGTAACTCGTAGGAACTAACCCCGCAACCGCGGGACTCCCCTTTTGAGAATATGACGATAATTTGCATATTTCTTGACTTAGGCTTAAAAATATGGTGTTTGAGGGTGAGAACTCAAAACAGCCCCCGAACGTCCCTGTGGGTGGCACCACAGCCTCCGACGGGACAAATGTAAATCGTAGGAACTGACTCCGCAGCCGCGGGACTCCCTATTTGAGAATAAGATGATAATGTGCATATTTCTAAACTTGAGCGAAACATGGCGTTAGAGGCTGAGATCTCTAAACAGCCGCCAAAAGTCCCCTTGGGTGGCACCAACACCTCCCACAGGACAAATGTAACTCGTAGGAACTGACCCCGCAGCCGCGGAACTCCCCATTTGAGAATACGACGATAATTTGCGTATTTCTAGACTTAGGCTTAAAAACATGGCGTTAGAGGGTGAGAACTCGAAACAGCCCCCGAATGTCCCCGTGGGTGGCACCAACACCTCCCACGGGACCAATGTAACTAGTAGGAACTTACCCCGCAGCCGTGGGACTCCCCATTTGAGAATACGATGATAATTTGCATATTTCTAGACTTAGGCTTAAAAACATGGCGTTAGAGGCTGAGAACTCAAAACAGCCCCCGAACGGCCCCGTGGGTGGCACCAAGACCTCCCACGGGAACAATGTAACTCGTAGGAACTGAACCCGCAGCCGCGGGATTCCCCATTTGAGAATACGACGATAATTTGCATATTTCTAGACTTAGGCTTAAATACATGGCGTTAGAGGGTGAAACTCGAAACAACCCCTGAACGTCCCCGTGGGTGGCACCAAGACCTCCCATGGGACCAATGTAACTCATAGGAACTGACCCCGCAGCCGCGGGATTGCCCGTTTCAGAATACGACGATAATTTGTATATTTTTCTAGACTTGAGAAAAACCTGGCGTCAGTAGGTGAGAACTCGATACAGACCCCGAACGTCCGTGTGGGTGGCACCAACGCCTCCCACAGAACCAACGTAACTCGTAGGAACTGACCCCATAGTTGCGGGACTCACCGTTTGAGAATACGACAATAATTTGCATATTTCTGGACTTAGGGTTAAAAACATGGCATTTAGGGGTGATAACTCGAAAAAATCCCCGAACTTCCCTGCGGGTGGCACCACAGCCTCCCATGGGACCAATGTAACTTGTAGGAACTGACTTCCCAGCCGCAGGACTCCCCATTTGAGAATACGACGATAATTTTCATATTTCTAGACTTAAGAAAAACAAGGCGTTAGAGGGTGAGATCTCGAAATAACCTCCGAACATCCCCGTGGGTGGCACCAACACCTCTTATGGGACCAATATAACTCGTAGGAACTAACCCCGCAGCCGTGGGACTCTCGGTTTGATAATACGACGCTAATTTGCATATTTCAAGACTTAGGCTTAAAAACATGGCGTTAGAGGGTGAGAAATCGAAACAACCCCTGAACCGGCCCGTGGGTGGCACCAACACCTCCCACGGGACCAAAGTAACTCGTAGGAACTGACCCCGCAGCCGTAGGACTCCCCATTTGAGAATGCGACGTTAATTTGCATATTTCTAGACTTAGGCTTAAAAACATGGCGTTAGAGGGTGAGAACTCGAAACAGCCCCCGAACGTCCCCGTGGGTGGCACCAACACCTCCCACGGGACCAATGTAACTCGTAGGAACTTACCACGCATCCGTGGGACTCCCCATTTGAGAATACGATGATAATTTGCATATTTCTAGACTTAGGCTTAAAAACATGGCGTTAGAGGGTGAGAACTCGAAACAGCCCCCGAACGGCCCCGTGGGTGGCACCAAGACCTCCCACGGGACCAATGTAACTCGTAGGAACTGAACTCGCAGCCGCGGGATTCCCCATTTAAGAATACGACGATAATTTGCAAATTTCTAGACTTGAGTAAAACATGGCGTTAGTGGGTGAGAAATCGAAACAGCCCCCGAACGGCCCCGTGGGTGGCACCAACACCTTCGACGGGTTCAATATAACTCGTACAAACTGACCCCACAGCCGCGGGACTCCCGGTTTGAGAATACGACGTTAATTTGCATATTTCTAGCCTTAGGCTTAAAACCATGGCGTTAGAGGGTGAGAACTCAAAACAACCCCCGAACGTCCCCTAGGTGGCACCAACACCTCCCACGGGACAAATGAAACTCATAGGAACTGACCCCGCAGCCGTGGGACTCCTGGTTTGAGAATACGAAGATATTTTGCAAATTTCTAGACTTAGGCTTAAAAACATGGCGTTAGAGGGTGAAACTCGAAAAAGCCCCCGAACGGCCCCGTGGGTGGCACCACAGCCTCCCATGGGACCAATATAACTCGTAGGAACTGACTCTGCAGCCGCGGGACTCCCCATTTGAGAATATGACGATAATTTGCATATTTCTAGACTTAAGCAAAACATGGCGTTAGAGGGTGAGATCTCGAAACAGCCCCCGAAAATCCCCGTGGGTGGAACCAACACCTCTCACGGGACCAATGTAACTCGTAAGAACTAACCCCGTAGCCGCGGGACTCCCGGTTTGAGAATATGATGATAATTTACATATTTCTAGACTTAGGCTTAAAAACATGGCGTTAGAGGTTGGGAACTCGAAACAGCCCCCGAACGGGCCCGTGGGTGGCACTAACACCTCCCACGGGACCAACGTAACTCGTAGGAACTGACCCCGCATCCGCGGGACTCACGTTTTGAGAGTCGGATGATAATTTGCATATTTCTAGACTTAGCCTTAAAAACAAGGCGTTAGAGGGTGAGAACTCGAAACAGCCTCCGAGCAGCCCCGTGGGTGGCACCAACACCTCCCACGGGACCAATGTAACTCGTAGGAACTGACCCCCCAGAAGCGGGACTCCCGGTTTGAGAATACGATGTTAATTTGCATATATATAGACTTAGGCTAGAAAACATGGCGTTAGAGTTTGAGAACTCAAAACAGCCCCCGAACATCCCGTAGGTGGCACCAACACCTCCCACGGGACCAATGTAACTCGTAGGAACTGACCCCGCAGCCGCGGGACTCCCGGTTTGAGAATACGAAGATATTTTGCGTATTTGTAGACTTAGGCTTAAAAACATGGCATTAGAGGGTGAGAACTAGAAATAGCCCCCGAACGTCCCCGTGGTTGGCACCAAAACCTCCCATTGAACCAATGTAACTCATAGGAACTAACCCCGTAGCCGCGGGACTCCCGGTTTGAGAATACGACGGTAATTTGCATATTTCTAGACTTAAGCAAAACATGGCGCTGGAGGTTGAGAACTCGAAACAGCCCCTGAACGTCCCCGTGGGTGGCACCAACACCTCCCATGGGACCATGTAACTCGTAGGAACTGAGCCCGCAGCAGCGGGAATCCCGATTAGAGAATACAACGATAATTTGCATATTTCAAGACTTAGGCTTAAAAACATGGCGTTAGAGGGTGAGAACTCGAAACAGCCCCCGAACGACCCCGTGGGTTGCACCAACACCTCCCACGGGACCAATGTAACTCGTAGGAACTGATCCTGCAGCCGCGGGACTCCCGATTTGAGAATATAATGATAATTTGCATACTTCTAGACTTAGGCTTAAAAACATGGCATAAGAGGGTGAGAACACGAAACAGCCCCCGAATGTCCCCGTGGGTGGTACCAACTCCACCCACAGGACCAATGTAACTCGTAGGAATTGGCCCCGCCGCCGCGGGACTCTCAGTTTGAGTATACGACGATAAGTTGGATATTTCTAAGCTTAAGGAAAACTTGGCGTTAGTGGGTGAGAACACAAAACAACCTCCGAACGGCCCCGTGGGTGGCACCAACATCTCCCACGTGACCAATGTAACTTGTAGGAACTGAGCCCGCACCCGCGGGACTCCCGGTTTGAGAATACGATGATAATTTACATATTTCTATACTTAGGCTTAAAAACATGGCGTTAGAGGGCGACAACTCGAAACAGCCCTCGAATGTCGCCGTGGGTGGCACCAACACCTCGCACGGGACTAATGTAACTCATAGGAACTGACTCCGCAGCCGCGGGACTCCCCATTTGAGAATAAGACGATAATGTGCATATTTCTAAACTTAAGCAAAACATGGCGTGTTAAAGGCTGAGAACTCTAAACAGCCGCCAAAAGTCCCCGTGGGTGGCACCAACACCTCCCACGGGACAAATGTAACTCGTAGGAACTGACCCTGCAGCCGCAGAACTCCCCGTTTGAGAATACGACGATAATTTGCATATTTCTAGACTTAGGCTTAAAAAAATGGCGTTAGAGGGTGAGAACTCAAAACAGCCCCCGAATGTCCCCGTGGGTGGCGCCAACACCTCCCACGGGACCAATGTAACTCGTAGGAACTGACCACGTAGCCGCAGGACTCCCGGTTTAAGAATACGACAATAATTTGCATATTTCTAGACTTAAGCAAAACATGGCGTTAGTGGGCGAGAACTCGAAACAGCCCCCGAACTGCCCCGTGGGTGGCACCAACACCTCCCACATTACCAATGTAACTCGTAGGAACTAACCCCGCAGCCATGGGACTCCCGGTTTGAGAATACGATGATAATTTGCATATTTCTAGACTTAGGCTTAAATACATGGCGTTAGAGGGTGAAACTCGAAACAACCCCCAAACGTCCCCGTGGGTGGCATCAAGACCTCCCATGGGACCAATGTAACTCGTAGGAACTGACCCCGCAGCCGCGGGATTGCCCGTTTGAAAATACGACGATAAATTGTATATTTCTAGACTTGAGAAAAACCTGGCGTTAGTGGGTGAGAACTCGATAGAGACGCCGAACGTCCCCGTGGGTGGTACCAACACCTCCCATGGGACCAACGTAACTCGTAGGAACTGACCGCGTAGTTGCGGGACTCCCCGTCTGAGAATACGATGATAATTTGCATATTTCTGGACTTAGGCATAAAAACATGGGGTTTAGTGTGAGAACTCGAAACAATCCCCGAATGTCCCCGTGGGTGGCAACAACACCTCCCACGGGACCAATGTAACTCGTAGGAACGGACCTCGTAGCCGCGGGACTCCCGGTTTGAGAATAGAATGATAATTTGCATATTTCTAGACTTAAGCAAAACATGGCGTTAGTGGGTGAGAACTCGAAACAACCCCCGAACGGCCCCTTGGGTAGCACCAACACCTCCCACGAGACCAATGTAACTCGTAGGAATTGACTCCTCAGCCGCGGGACTCCCTGTTTGACAATACAATGATAATTTGCATATTTCTAGACTTAGGCTTAAATTCATGGCGTTAGAGGGTGAAACTCAAAACAACCCCCAACATCCCTGTGGGTGGCACCAAGACTTCTCACGAGACCAATGTAACTCGTAGGAACTGACACAACAGCCGCGTGACTCCCCATTTGAGAATACGACCATAATTTGCATATTTCTAGACTTAAGCAAAACCTGGCATTACGGGTGAGAACTCGAAACAACCCCTGAAAGTCCCCGTGGGTGGCCCTAACACCTCCCACGGGACCAATGTAACTCATAGGAACTAACCCCGGAGCCGCGGGACTCCCCTTTTGAGAATATGACGATAATTTGCATATTTCTTGACTTAGGCTTAAAAATATGGTGTTTGAGGGTGAGAACTCAAAACAGCCCCCGAACGTCCATGTGGGTGGCACCACAGCGTCCGACGGGACAAATGTAACTCGTAGGAACTGACTCCGCAGCCGCGGGACTCCCTATTTGAGAATAATATGATAATGTGCATATTTCTAAACTTAAGCAAAACATGCCGTTAGAGGCTGAGAACTCTAAACAGCCGCCAAAAGTCCCCTTGGGTGGCACCAACACCTCCCACAGGACAAATGTAACTCGTAGGAACTGACCCCGCAGCCGCGGAACTCCCCATTTGAGAATACGACGATAATTTGCATATTTCTACACTTAGGCTTAAAAACATGGCGTTAGAGGGTGAGAACTCGAAACAGCCCCCGAACGGCCCCGTGGGTGGCACCAACACCTCCCACGTTACCAATGTAACTCGTAGGAATTGACCCCGTAGCCATGGGACTCCCGGTTTGAGAATACGATGATAATTTGCATATTTCTAGACTTGGGCTTAAATACATGGCGTTAGAGGGTGAAACTCGAAACAACCCCCGAACGTCCCCGTGGGTGGCACCAAGACCTCCCATGGGACCAATGTAACTCGTAGGAACTGACATCGCAGCTGCGGGATTGCCCGTTTGAGAATACGACGATAATTTGTATATTTCTAGACTTGAGAAAAATCTGGCGTTAGTGGGTGAGAACTCGATACAGACCCCGAACGTCCCCGTGGGTAGCACCAACACCTCCCATCGGACCAACGTAACTCATAGGAACTGACCCCGTAGTTGCGGGACTCCTCGTCTGAGAATACGATGATAATTTGCATATTTCTGGACTTAGGCTTAAAAACATGGCGTTTAGGGTGAGAAATCAAAACAATCCCCGAATGTCCCCGTGGGTGGCAACAACACCTCCCACGGGACCAATGTAACTCGTAGGAACGGACCCCGTAGCCGCGGGACTCCCGGTTTGAGAATACAATGATAATTTGCTTATTTCTAGACTTAAGCAAAACATGGCGTTAGTGGGTGAGAACTCGAAACAACCCCCGAACGGCCCCTTGGGTGGCACCAACACCTCCCACGTGACCAATGTAACTCGTAGGAATTGACTCCTCAGCCGCGGGACTCCCTATTTGACAATACAATGATAATTTGCATATTTCTAGACTTAGGCTTAAATTCATGGCGTTAGAGGGTGAAACTCGAAACAACCCCCGAACATCCCTGTGGGTGGCACCAAGACTTCTCACGGGACCAATGTAACTCGTAGGAACTGACACAACAGCCGCGTGACTCCCCATTTGAGAATACGACCATAATTTTCATATTTCTAGACTTAAGCAAAACCTGGCATTATGGGTGAGAACTCGAAACAGCCCCTGAAAGTCCCCGTGGGTGGCCCTAACACCTCCCACGGGACCAATGTAACTCGTAGGAACTAACCCCGGAGCCGCGGGACTCCCCTTTTGAGAATATGATGATAATTTGCATATTTCTTGACTTAGGCTTAAAAATATGGTGTTTGAGGGTGAGAACTCAAAACAGCCCCCGAACGTCGATGTGGGTGGCACCACAGCGTTCGACGGGACCAATGTAACTCGTAGGAACTGACTCCGCAGCCACGGGACTCCCTATTTGAGAATAATATGATAATGTGCATATTTCTAAACTTAAGCAAAACATGCCATTAGAGGCTGAGAACTCTAAACAGCCGCCAAAAGTCCCCTTGGGTGGCACCAACACCTCCCACAGGACAAATGTAACTCGTAGGAACTGACCCCGCAGCCGCGGAACTCCCCATTTGAGAATACGACGATAATTTGCATATTTCTAGACTTAGGCTTAAAAACATGGCGTTAGAGGGTGAGAACTCGAAACAGCCCCCGAACGGCCCCGTGGGTGGCACCAACACCTCCCACGTTACCAATGTAACTCGTAGGAATTGACCCCGCAGCCATGGGACTCCCGGTTTGAGAATACGATAATAATTTGCATATTTCTAGACTTAGGCTTAAATACATGGCGTTAGAGGGTGAAACTCGAAAGAACCCCCGAACGTCCCCGTGGGTGGCACCAAGACCTCCCATGGGACCAATGTAACTCGTAGGAACTGACCCCGCAGCTGCGGGATTGCCCGTTTGAGAATAGGACGATAATTTGTATATTTCTAGACTTGAGAAAAACCTGGCGTTAGTGGGTGAGAACTCGATACAGACCCCGAACGTCCCCGTGGGTGGCACCAACACCTCCCATGGGACCAATGTAACTCGTAGGAACTGACCCCGTAGTTGCGGGACTCCCCGTCTGAGAATACGATGATAATTTGCATATTTCTGGACATAGGCTTAAAAACATGGCGTTTAGGGTGAAAAATTGAAACAATCCCCGAATGTCCCCGTGGGTGGCAACAACACCTCCCACGGGACCAATGTAACTCGTAGGAACGGACCCTGTAGCCGCGGGACTCCCGGTTTGAGATTACAATGATAATTTGCATATTTCTAGACTTAGGCTTAAAAACATGGCGTTAGAGGGTGAGAACTCGAAACATCCCCCAACGTACCCGTGGGTATCACCAACACCTCCCACAGGACCAATGTAACTCGTAGGAACTGACCCCGTAGCCGCGGGACTCCCGGTTTGAGAATATGACGGTAATTTGTATATTTCTAGACTTAGGCTTAAAAACATGGCGTTAGAGGGTGAGAACTAGAAACATCCCCCGAATGGCCCCGTGGGTGGCACCAACACCTCCCACGTTACCAATGTAACTCGTAGGAATTGACCCCGCAGCCATGGGACTCCCGGTTTGAGAATACGATGATAATTTGCATATTTCTAGACTTAGGCTTAAATACATGGCGTTAGAGGGTGAAACTCGAAACAACCCCCGAACGTCCCCGTGGGTGGCACCAAGACCTCCCATGGGACCAATGTAACTCGTAGGAACTGACCCCGCAACCGCGGGATTGCCCGTTTGAGAATACGACGATAATTTGTATATTTCTAGACTTGAGAAAAACCTGGCGTTAGTGGGTGAGAACTTGATACAGACCCCGAACGTCCCCGTGGGTGGCACCAACACCTCCCATGGGACCAACGTAACTCGTAGGAACTGACCCCGTAGTTGCGGGACTCCCCGTCTGAGAATACGATGATAATTTGCATATTTCTGGACTTAGGCTTCAAAACATGGGGTTTAGGGTGAGAAATCGAAACAATCCCCGAATGTCCCCGTGGGTGGCAACAACACCTCCCACGGGACCAATGTAACTCGTAGGAACGGACCCCGTAGCCGCGGGACTCCCGGTTTGAGAATACAATGATAATTTGCATTTTTCTAGACTTAAGCAAAACATGGCGTTAGTGGGTGAGAACTCGAAACAACCCCCGAATGGCCCCTTGGGTGGCACCAACACCTCCCACGTGACCAATGTAACTCGTAGGAATTGACTCCTCAGCCGCGGGACTCCCTTTTTGACAATACAATGATAATTTGCATATTTCTAGACTTAGGCTTAAATTCATGGCGTTAGAGGGTGAAACTCGAAACAACCCCTGAACATCCCTGTGGGTGGCACCAAGACTTCTCACGGAACCAATGTAACTCGTAGGAACTGACCCAACAGCCGCGTGACTCCCCATTTGAGAATACGACCATAATTTGCATATTTCTAGACTTAAGCAAAACCTGGCATTATGGGTGAGAACTCGAAACAGCCCCTGAAAGTCCCCGTGGGTGGCCCTAACTCCTCCCACGGGACCAATGTAACTCGTAGGAACTAACCCCGGAGCCGCGGGACTCCCCTTTTGAGAATATGACGATAATTTGCATATTTCTTAACTTAGGCTTAAAAATATGGTGTTTGAGGGTGAGAACTCAAAACAGCCCCCGAACGTCCATGTGGGTGGCACCACAGCGTCCGACGGGACAAATGTAACTCGTAGGAACTGACTCCGCAGCCGCGGGACTCCCTATTTGAGAATAAGACGATAATGTGCATATTTCTAAACTTAAGCAAAACATGGCGTTAGAGGCTGTGATCTCTAAACAACCGCCGAAAGTCCCCTTGGGTGGCACCAAC
The DNA here is from genome assembly GCA_949130495.1 of Sambucus nigra. Classification (NCBI taxonomy): domain Eukaryota; kingdom Viridiplantae; phylum Streptophyta; class Magnoliopsida; order Dipsacales; family Adoxaceae; genus Sambucus; species Sambucus nigra. The sequence goes on from OX422224.1 coordinate 332,887,111, forward strand.
ACTTCCCACAGGACAAATGTAACTCGTAGGAACTGACCCCGCAGCCGCAGAACTCCCCATTTGATAATACGACGATAATTTGCATATTTCTAGACTTAGGCTTAAAAACATGGCGTTAGAGGGTGAGAACTCGAAACAGCCCCCGAATGTCCCCGTGGGTGGCCCCAACACCTCCCACGGGACCAATGTAACTCGTAGGAACTGACCACGTAGCCGCAGGACTCCCGGTTTGAGAATACGATAATAATTTGCATATTTCTAGACTTAAGAAAAACATGGCGTTAGTGGGTGAGAACTCGAAACATCCCCCGAACGGCCCCGTGGGTGGCACCAAGACCTCCCACGTTACCAATGTAACTCGTAGGAATTGACCCCGCAGCCACGGGACTCCCAATTTGAGAATACGATGATAATTTGATATTTCTAGACTTAGGCTTAAATACATGGCGTTAGAGGGTGAAACTCGAAACAACCCCTGAACGTCCCCGTGGGTGGCACCAAGACCTCCCATGAGACCAATGTAACTCGTAGGAACTGACCCCGCAGTAGCGGGATTGCCCGTTTGAGAATACGATGATAATTTGTATATTTCTAGACTTGAGAAAAACCTGGCGTTAGTGGGTGAGAACTCGATACAGACCCCGAACGTCCCCGTGGGTGGCACCAACACCTCCCACGGGACCAACGTAACACATAGGAACTGACCCCGTAGTTGCGGGACTCCCCGTCTGAGAATACGACGATAATTTGCATATTTTTGGACTTAGGCTTAAAGACAAGGCGTTTAGGGGTGATAACTAGAAACAATCCCCGAACGTCCCTGTGGGTGGCACAGCAGCCTCCCATGGGACCAATGTATCTTGTAGGAACTGACTTCGCAGCCGCGGGACTCCCCATTTGAGAATACGACGATAATTTTCATATTTCTAGACTTAAGCAAAACATGGCTTAGAGGGTGAGATCTCGAAATAACCCCCGAACATCCCTATGGGTGGCACCAACACCTCCTATGGGACCAATGTAACTCGTAGGAACTAACCCCGCAACCGTGGGACTCTCGGTTTGATAATACGACGATAATTTGCATATTTCAAGACTTAGGCTTAAAAACATGGCGTTAGAGGGTGAGAAATCGAAACAACCCCCGAACCGGCCCGTGGGTTTCACCAACACCTCCCACCGGACCAACGTAACTCGTAAGAACTGACCCCGCAGCCGTAGGACTCCCCATTTGAGAATACGACGTTAATTTGCATATTTCTAGACTTAGGCTTCAAAACATGGCGTTAGAGGGTGAGAACTCGAAACACCCCCTAACGTCCCCGTGGGTGGCACCAACACCTCCCACGGGACCAATGTAACTCGTAGGAACTTACCCCGCAGCCGTGGGACTCACCATTTGAGAATACGACGATAATTTGCATATTTCTAGACTTAGGCATAAAAACATGGCGTTAGAGGGTGAGAACTCGAAACAGCCCCCGAACGGCCCCGTGGGTGGCAGCAAGACCTCCCACGGGACCAATGTAACTCGTCGGAACTAAACCCGCAGCCGCGGGATTCCCCATTTGAGAATACAACGATAATTTGCAGATTTCTAGACTTGAGCAAAACATGGCGTTAGTGGGTGAGAAAACAAAACAGCCCCCGAACGGCCCCGTGGGTGGCACCAACACCTCCGACGGGACCAATATAACTCGTAGGAACTGACCCCGCAGCCGCGGGACTCCCGGTTTGAGAATACGACGTGAATTTGCATATTTCTAGCCTTAGGCTTGAAACCATGGCGTTAGAGGGTGAGAACTCAAAACAGCCCCCGAACGTCCCCTAGCTGGCACCAACACCTCCCACGGGACAAATGTAACTCGTAGGAACTGACCCCGTAGCCGCGGGACTCCCAGTTTGAGAATACGAAGATATTTTGCAAATTTCTAGACTTAGGCTTAAAAACATGGCGTTAGAGGGTGAAACTCGAAACAGCCCCCGAACGGCCCCGTGGGTGGTACCACAGCCTCCCATGGGACCAATGTAACTCGTAGGAACTGACTCTCCAGCCGTGGGACTCCCCATTTGAGAATACGATGATAATTTGTATATTTCTTAGACTTAAGCAAAACATGGCGTTAGAGGGTGAGATCTCGAAACAGCCCCCAAAAATCCCCGTGGGTGGCACTAACACCTCTCACTGGACCAATGTAACTCGTAAGAACTAACCCCGTAGCCGCGGGACACCCGATTTGAGAATACGATGATAATTTGCAAATTTCTAGACTTAGGCTTAAAAACATGGCGTTAGAGGGTGAGAACTCGAAACATCCCCCGAACGGGCCCGTGGGTGGCACCAACACCTCCCATGGGACCAACGTAACTCGTAGGAACTGACCCCGCATCCGCGGGACACACGTTTTGAGAGTAGGATGATAATTTGCATATTTCTAGACTTAACCTTAAAAACAAGGCGTTTGAGGGTGAGAACTCGAAACAGCCTCCGAGCGGCCCCGTGGGTGGAACCAACACCTCCCACGGGACCAATATAACTCGTAGGAACTGACCCCGCAGCCGCGGGACTCCCGATTTGAGAATACAATGTTAATTTGCATATATATAGACTAAGGCTTGAAAACATGGCGTTAGAGTTTGGGAACTCAAAACAGCCCCCGAACGTCCCGTAGGTCGCACCAACACCTCCCACGGGACAAATGTAACTCGTAGGAACTGATCCCGCAGGCGCGAGACTCCCGGTTTGAGAATACGAAGATATTTCACATATTTCTAGACTTAGGATTAAAAACATGGCATTAGAGGGTGAGAACTAGAAACAACCCCCGAACGTCCCCCTGGGTGGCACCAAAACCTCCCACAAGACCAATGTAACTCGTAGGAACTAACCCCGTAGCCGCGGGACTCCCGGTTTGAGAATACGACGGTAATTTTCATATTTCTAGACTAAAGAAAAACATGGCGCTGGAGGTTGAGAACTCGAAACATCCCCCGAACGTCCCCGTGGGTGGCACCAACACCTCCCACGGGACCATGTAACTCGTAGGAACTGAGCCCGCAGCAGCGGGAATCCCTATTTGAGAATACGACGATAATTTGCATATTTCTAGACTTAGTCTTAAAAACGTGGTGTTAGAGGGTGAGAACTCGAAACCGCCCCCGAACGACCCCGTGGGTTGAACCAACACCTCCCACGGGACCAATGTAACTCGTAGGAACTGATCCTGCAGCCGCGGGACTCCCGATTTGAGAATACAATGATAATTTACATAGTTCTAGACTTAGGCTTAAAAACATGGCATAAGAGGGTGAGAACTCGAAACAACCCCCGAATGTCCCCGTGGGTGGTACCAACTCCTCCCACGGGACCAATGTAACTCGTAGGAACTGACCCCGCCGCCGCGGGACTCTCAGTTTGAGAATACGATGATAATTTGGATATTTCTAGGCTTAAGCAAAACATGGCGTTAGTGGGTGAGAACTCGAAACAGCCCCCGAACGGCCCCGTGGGTGGCACCAACATCTCCCACGTGACCAATGTAACTTGTAGGAACTGAGCCCGCAGCCGCGGGACTCCCGATTTGAGAATACGATGATAATTTACATATTTCTAGACTTAGGCTTAAAAACATGGCGTTAGAGGGTGACAACTCGAAACAACCCCCGAACATCCCCATGGGTTTCACTAACACCTCCCACGGGACCAATGTAACTCGTAGGAACTGACTCCGCAGCCGCGGGACTCCCCATTTGAGAATAAGACGATAATGTGCATATTTATAAACTTAAGCAAAACATGGCGTTAGAGGCTGAGAACTCTAAACAACCTCCAAAAGTCCCCGTGGGTGGCACCAACACCTTCCAAGGGACAAATGTAACTCGTAGGAACTGACCCCGCAGCCGCGGAACTCCCCGTTTGAGAATACGACGATAATTTGCATATTTCTAGACTTAGGCTTAAAAACATGGCGTTAGAGGGTGAGAACTCGAAACAGCCCCCGAATGTCCCCGTGGGTGGAACCAACACCTCCCACGGGACAAATGTAACTCGTAGGAACTGACCACGTAGCCGCTGGACTCCCGGTTTGAGAATACGACAATAATTTGCATATTTTTAGACTTAAGCAAAACACGGCGTTAGTGGGTGAGAACTCGAAACAGCCCTCGAACAGTCCCGTGGGTGGCACCAACACCTCCCACGTTACCAATGTAACTCGTAGGAACTGACCCCGCAGCCACGGGACTCCCGGTTTGAGAATACGATGATAATTTGCATATTTCTGGACTTAGGCTTAGAAACATGGCATAAGAGGGTGAAACTCGAAACAATCCCCGAACGTCCCTGTGGGTGGCACCACAGTCTCCCATGAGACCAATGTAACTCGTAGGAACTGACTTCGCAGCCGCGGGACTCTCCATTTGAGAATACGACGATAATTTGCATATTTCTAGACTTAAGCAAAACATGGCTTTAGAGGATGAGATCTCGATACAGACCCCGAACGTCCCCGTGGGTGGCACCAACACCTCCCATGGGACCAATGTAACTCGTAGGAACTGACCCCGTAGTTGCGGGACTCCCCGTCTGAGAATACGACGATAATTTGCATATTTCTGGACTTAGGCTTAAAAACATGGCGTTTAGGGGTGAGAACTCGAAACAATCCCCGAACGTCCCTGTGGGTGGCACCACAGCCTCCCATGAGACCAATGTAACTTGTAGGAACTGACTTCGCAGCCGCGGGGCTCTCCATTTGAGAATACGACGATAATTTGCATATTTCTAGACTTAAGCAAAACATGGCTTTAGAGGATGAGATCTCGAAATAACCCCCGAACATCCCCGTGGGTGGCACCAACACCACCCATGGGACCAATGTAACTCGTAGGAACTAGCCCCACAGCCGTGGGACTCTTGGTTTGATAATACGACGATAATTTGCATATTTCAAGAGTTAGGCTTAAAAACATGGCGTTAGAGGCTGAGAAATCGAAACAACCCCCGAACCGGCCCGTGGGTGGCACCAACACCTCCCACGGGACCAACGTAACTCGTAGGAACTGACCCCGCAGTCGCGGGACTCCCCATTTTAGAATACGACGTTAATTTGCATATTTCTAGACATAGGCTTAAAAACATGGCGTTAGAGGGTGAGAACTCGAAACAGCCCCCGAACGTCCCCGTGGGTGGCACCAACACCTCCCACGGGACCAATGTAACTCGTAGGAACTTACCCCGCAGCCGTGGGACTCCCCATTTGAGAATACGACGATAATTTACATATTTCTAGACTTAGGCTTAAAAACATGGCGTTAGAGGGTGAGAACTCAAAACAGCCCCCGAACGACCCCGTGGGTGGCCCCAAGACCTCCCACGGGACCAATGTAACTCGTAGGAACTGAACCCGCAGCCGTGAGATTCCCCATTTGAGAATACGACGTTAATTTGCATATTTCTAGACTTGAGAAAAACATGGCGTTAGTGGGTGAAAATCTAAACAACCCCCGAACGGCCCCGTGGGTGGCACCAACACCTCCGACGGGACCAATATAACTCGTAGGAACTGACCCCACAGCCGCGGGACTCCCGTTTTGAGAATACGACGTTAATTTGCATATTTCTAGACTGAGGCTTAAAACCATGGCGTTAGAGGGTGAGAACCCAAAACAACCCCCGAACGTCCCCTAGGTGGCACCAACACCTCCCACGGGACAAATGTAACTCGTAGGAACTGACACCGCAGTCGCGGGACTCCCGGTTTGAGAATACGAAGATATTTTGCAAATTTCTAAACTTAGGATTAAAAACATGGCGTTAGAGGGTGAAACTCGAAACAGGCCCCGAATGTCCCCGTGGGTGGCACCACAGCCTCCCATGGGACCAATGTAACTCGTCGGAACTTACCCCGCAGTCGTGAGACTCCCCATTTGAAAATACGATGATAATTTTCATATTTCTAGACTTAAACAAAACATGGTATTAGAGGGTGAGATCTCGAAACAGCCCTCGAACGTCCTCGTGGGTGGCACCAACACCTCCACCGAGACCAATGTAACTCGTAAGAACTAACCTCGTAGCCGCGGGACTCCCGATTTGAGAATACGATGATAATTTGCATATTTCTAGACTTAGGCTTAAAAACATGGCGTAAGAAGGTGAGAACACGAAACAACCCCCGAACGACCCCGTGGGTGGCACCAAGACCTCCCACGGGACCAATGTAACTCGTAGGAACTGAACCTGCAGCCGTGGGATTCCACATTTGAGAATACGACGATAATTTGCAAATTTCTAGACTTGAGAAAAACATGGCGTTAGTGTGTGAGAAATCAAAACAACCCCCGAACGGTCCCGTGGCTGGCACCAACACCTCCGACGGGACCAATATAACTCGTAGGAACTGACCCCGCAGCCGCGGGACTCCTGGTTTGAGAATACGACGTTAATTTGCATATTTCTAGACTTAGGCTTAAAACCATGGCGTTAGAGGGTGAGAACCCAAAACAGCCCCCAAACGTCCCCTAGGTGGCACCAACACCTCCCACGGGACCAACGTAACTCGTAGGAACTGACCCCGCAACCGCGGGACTCCCAGCTTGAGAATACGAAGATATTTTGCAAATTTCTAGACTTAGGCTTAAAAACATGGCGTTAGAGGGTGGAACTCAAAACAGCCCCCGAACGGCCCCATGGGTGGCACCACAGCCTCCCATGGGACCAATGTAACTCGTAGGAACTGACTCTGCAGCCGCGGGACTCCCTATTTGAGAATACGATGATAATTTGCATATTTCTAGACTTAAGCAAAACATGGCGTTAGAGGGTGAGATCTCGAAACAGCCCCCAACAAATCCCCGTGGGTGGCACCAACACCTCCCACGGGACCAATGTAACTCGTAAGAACTAACCCCGTACCCGCGGGACTCCCGATTTGAGAATACGATGATAATTTGCATATTTCTAGACTTAGGCTTAAAAACATGGTGTTAGAGTGTGAGAACTCGAAACAGCACCCAAACGGGCCCGTGGGTGGCACCAACACCTCCCACGGGACCAACGTAACTCGTAGGAACTCACCCGGCATTCGTGGGACTCACGTTTTGAGAGTAGGATGATAATTTGCATATTTCTAGACTTAGCCTTAAAAACAAGGCGTTAGAGGGTGAGAACTCGAAACAGCCTCCGAGCGGCCCCGTGGGTGGCACCAACACCTCTCACGAGACCAATGTAACTCGTAGGACCTGACCCCGCAGCCGCGGGACTCCCGGTTTGAGAATACGATGTTAATTTGCATATATATAGACTTAGGCTTAAAAACATGGCGTTAGAGTTTGAGAACTCAAAACATCCCCCGAACGTCCCATAGGTGGCACTAACACCTCCCACGGGACCAATGTAACTCGTAGGAACTAACCCCGCAGCCGCGGGACTCCCGGTTTGAGAATACGAAGATATTTTGCATATTTCTCGACATAGGCTTAAAAACATGGCATTAGAGGGTGAGAACTAGAAAAAAACCCCGAACGTCCCTGTGGTTGGCACCAAAACCTCCCATGGGACCAATGTAACTCGTAGGAACTAGCCCCACAGCCGTGGGACTCTTGGTTTGATAATACGACGGTAATTTGCATATTTCAAGAGTTAGGCTTAAAAACATGGCGTTAGAGGCTGAGAAATCGAAACAACCCCCGAACCGGCCCGTGGGTGGCACCAACACCTCCCACGGGACCAACGTAACTCGTAGGAACTGACCCCGCAGTCGCGGGACTCCCCATTTTAGAATACGACGTTAATTTGCATATTTCTAGACATAGGCTTAAAAACATGGCGTTAGAGGGTGAGAACTCGAAACAGCCCCCGAACGTCCCCGTGGGTGGCACCAACACCTCCCACGGGACCAATGTAACTCGTAGGAACTTACCCCGCAGCCGTGGGACTCCCCATTTGAGAATACGACGATAATTTACATATTTCTAGACTTAGGCTTAAAAACATGGCGTTAGAGGGTGAGAACTCAAAACAGCCCCCGAACGACCCCGTGGGTGGCCCCAAGACCTCCCACGGGACCAATGTAACTCGTAGGAACTGAACCCGCAGCCGTGAGATTCCCCATTTGAGAATACGACGTTAATTTGCATATTTCTAGACTTGAGAAAAACATGGCGTTAGTGGGTGAAAATCTAAACAACCCCCGAACGGCCCCGTGGGTGGCACCAACACCTCCGACGGGACCAATATAACTCGTAGGAACTGACCCCACAGCCGCGGGACTCCCGTTTTGAGAATACGACGTTAATTTGCATATTTCTAGACTGAGGCTTAAAACCATGGCGTTAGAGGGTGAGAACCCAAAACAACCCCCGAACGTCCCCTAGGTGGCACCAACACCTCCCACGGGACAAATGTAACTCGTAGGAACTGACACCGCAGTCGCGGGACTCCCGGTTTGAGAATACGAAGATATTTTGCAAATTTCTAAACTTAGGATTAAAAACATGGCGTTAGAGGGTGAAACTCGAAACAGGCCCCGAATGTCCCCGTGGGTGGCACCACAGCCTCCCATGGGACCAATGTAACTCGTCGGAACTTACCCCGCAGTCGTGAGACTCCCCATTTGAAAATACGATGATAATTTTCATATTTCTAGACTTAAACAAAACATGGTATTAGAGGGTGAGATCTCGAAACAGCCCTCGAACGTCCTCGTGGGTGGCACCAACACCTCCACCGAGACCAATGTAACTCGTAAGAACTAACCTCGTAGCCGCGGGACTCCCGATTTGAGAATACGATGATAATTTGCATATTTCTAGACTTAGGCTTAAAAACATGGCGTAAGAAGGTGAGAACACGAAACAACCCCCGAACGACCCCGTGGGTGGCACCAAGACCTCCCACGGGACCAATGTAACTCGTAGGAACTGAACCTGCAGCCGTGGGATTCCACATTTGAGAATACGACGATAATTTGCAAATTTCTAGACTTGAGAAAAACATGGCGTTAGTGTGTGAGAAATCAAAACAACCCCCGAACGGTCCCGTGGCTGGCACCAACACCTCCGACGGGACCAATATAACTCGTAGGAACTGACCCCGCAGCCGCGGGACTCCTGGTTTGAGAATACGACGTTAATTTGCATATTTCTAGACTTAGGCTTAAAACCATGGCGTTAGAGGGTGAGAACCCAAAACAGCCCCCAAACGTCCCCTAGGTGGCACCAACACCTCCCACGGGACCAACGTAACTCGTAGGAACTGACCCCGCAACCGCGGGACTCCCAGCTTGAGAATACGAAGATATTTTGCAAATTTCTAGACTTAGGCTTAAAAACATGGCGTTAGAGGGTGGAACTCAAAACAGCCCCCGAACGGCCCCATGGGTGGCACCACAGCCTCCCATGGGACCAATGTAACTCGTAGGAACTGACTCTGCAGCCGCGGGACTCCCTATTTGAGAATACGATGATAATTTGCATATTTCTAGACTTAAGCAAAACATGGCGTTAGAGGGTGAGATCTCGAAACAGCCCCCAACAAATCCCCGTGGGTGGCACCAACACCTCCCACGGGACCAATGTAACTCGTAAGAACTAACCCCGTACCCGCGGGACTCCCGATTTGAGAATACGATGATAATTTGCATATTTCTAGACTTAGGCTTAAAAACATGGTGTTAGAGTGTGAGAACTCGAAACAGCACCCAAACGGGCCCGTGGGTGGCACCAACACCTCCCACGGGACCAACGTAACTCGTAGGAACTCACCCGGCATTCGTGGGACTCACGTTTTGAGAGTAGGATGATAATTTGCATATTTCTAGACTTAGCCTTAAAAACAAGGCGTTAGAGGGTGAGAACTCGAAACAGCCTCCGAGCGGCCCCGTGGGTGGCACCAACACCTCTCACGAGACCAATGTAACTCGTAGGACCTGACCCCGCAGCCGCGGGACTCCCGGTTTGAGAATACGATGTTAATTTGCATATATATAGACTTAGGCTTAAAAACATGGCGTTAGAGTTTGAGAACTCAAAACATCCCCCGAACGTCCCATAGGTGGCACTAACACCTCCCACGGGACCAATGTAACTCGTAGGAACTAACCCCGCAGCCGCGGGACTCCCGGTTTGAGAATACGAAGATATTTTGCATATTTCTCGACATAGGCTTAAAAACATGGCATTAGAGGGTGAGAACTAGAAAAAAACCCCGAACGTCCCTGTGGTTGGCACCAAAACCTCCCATGGGACCAATGTAACTCGTAGGAACTAACCCCGTAGCCGTGGGACTCTCGACTTGAGAATACGACGGTAATTTGAATATTTCTAGACTTAAGAAAAACATGCCGCTGGAGGTTGAGAACTCAAAATAGCCCCCGAACGTCCCCGTGGATGGCACCAACACCTCCCACGGGACCATGTAACTCGTAGGAACTGAGACCGCAGCCGCGGGAATCCCGATTTGAGAATACGACGATAATTTGCATATTTCTAGACTTAGGCTTAAAAACATGGCGTTAGAGGGTGAGAACTCGAAACAGCCCCCGAACGACTTCGTGGGTTGCACCAACACCTCCCACGGGACCAATGTAATTCCTAGGAACTGATCCCGTAGCCGCGGGACTCCCGATTTGAGAATACAATGATAATTTGCATATTTCTAGACTTAGGGTTAAAAACATGGCATAAGAGGATGAGAACTCGAAACAGCCCCCGAATGTCCCCGTGGGTGGTACCAACTCCTCCCACGGGACCAATGTAAATCGTAGGAACTGACCACGCCGTCGCGGGACTCTCAGTTTGAGAATATGACGATAATTTGGATATTTCTAGGCTTAAGCAAAACATGGCGTTAGTGGGTGAGAACTCGAAATAGACCCCGAACGGCCCCGTGGGTGGCACCAACATCTCCCACGTGACCAATGTAACTCGTAGGAACTGAGCCCGCAGCCCCGGGACTCCCGGTTTGAGAATACGATGATAATTTACATATTTCTAGACTTAGGCTTAAAAACATGGCGTTAGAGGGTGACAACTCAAAACAGCCCCCGAACATCCCCATGGGTTTCACTAACACCTCCCACAGGACCAATGTAACTCGTAGGAACTGACCCCGCAGCCTCGGGAGTCCCCATTTGAGAATACGATGATAATTTGAATATTTCTAGACTTAGGCTTAAAAATATGGCATTAGAGGGTGAGAACTCGAAACAGCCCCCGAATGTCCCCGTGGGTGGCACCAACAACTCCCACGGGACAAATGTAACTCATAGGAACTCACCCCGCAGCCACGGGACTCCTGGTTTGAGAATACGACGGTAATTTGCATATTTCTAGACTTAAGCAAAACATGGCGTTAGTGGGTGAGAACTCGAAACTGCCCCGAACGGGCCCGTGGGTGGCATTAACACCTCCCACGGGACCAATGTAACTCGTAGGAACTGACCCCACAGCCACGGGACTCCCGGTTTGAGAATACGACCATAATTTGCATATTTCTAGACTTAGGCTTGAAAACATGGCGTTAGAGGGTGAAACTAGAAACAACCCCCGAACGTCCCCGCGGGTGGCACCACAGCCTCCTACGGGACCAATGTAACTCGTAGGAACTGACCCCGCTGTCGCGGGACTCCCCGTTTGAGAATACGATGATAATTTGCATATTTCTAGACATAAGCAAAACATGGCGTTAGTGGGTGAGAACTCGAAACAGGCCCCGAATGTCCCCGTGGGTGGCACCACAGCCTCCCATGGGACCAATGTAACTCGTCGGAACTTACCCCGCAGTCGTGAGACTCCCCATTTGAGAATACGATGATAATTTTCATATTTCTAGACTTAAACAAAACATGGCGTTAGAGGGTGAGAACTCGAAACAGCCCCCGAATGGGCCCGTGGGTGGCACCAACACCTCCCACGGGAACAATGTAACTCGTACGAACTTACCCCGCAGCCGTGGGACTCCCCATTTGAGAATACGACGATAATTTGCATATTTCTAGACTTAGGCTTAAAAACATGGCGTTAGAGGGTGAGAACACGAAACAACCCCCGAACGACCCCGTGGGTGGCACCAAGACCTCCCACGGGACCAATGTAACTCGTAGGAACTGAACCCGCAGCCGTGGGATTCCCCATTTGGGAATACGACGATAATTTGCAAATTTCTAGACTTGAGAAAAACATGGCGTTAGTGGGTGAGAAATCAAAACAACCCCCGAACGGCCCCGTGGGTGGCACCAACACCTCCGACGGGACCAATATAACTCGTAGGAACTGACCCCGTAGCCGCGGGACTCCCGGTTTGATAATACGACGTTAATTTGCATATTTCTAGACTTAGGCTTAAAACCATGGCGTTAGAGGGTGAGAACCCAAAACAGCCCCCGAACGTCCCCTAGGTGGCACCAACACCTCCCACGGGACCAACGTAACTCGTAGGAACTGACCCCGCAACCGCGGGACTCCCGGTTTGAGAATACGAAGATATTTTGCAAATTTCTAGACTTAGGCTTAAAAACATGGCGTTAGAGGGTGAAACTCGAAACAGCCCCCGAACGGCCCCGTGGGTGGCACCACAGCCTCCCATGGGACCAATGTAACTCGTAGGAACTGACTCCGCAGCCGCGGGACTCCCCATTTGAGAAGATGACGATAATTTACATATTTCTAGACTTAAGCAAAACATGGCGTTAGAGGGTGAGATCTCGAAACAGCCCCCGAAAATCCCCGTGGGTGGCACTAACACCTCCCACAGGGCCAATGTAACTCGTAAGAACTAACCCCATACCCGCGGGACTCCCGATTTGAGAATACGACGATAATTTGCATATTTCTAGACTTAGGCTTAAAAACATGGCGTTAGAGTGTGAGAACTCGAAACAGCCCCCGAACGGGCCCGTGGGTGGCACCAACACCTCCCACGGGACCAACGTAACTCGTAGGAACTGACCCCGCATCCGTGGGACTCACGTTTTGAGAGTAGGATGATAATTTGCATATTTCTAGACTTAGTCTTAAAAATAAGGCGTTATAGGGTGAGAACTCAAAACAGCCTCCGAGCGGCCCCGTGGGTGGCACCAACACCTCTCACGGGACCAATGTAACTCGTAGGAACTGACCCCGCAGCCGCGGGACTCCCGGTTTGAGAATACGATGTTAATTTGCATATATATAGACTTAGGCTTAAAAACATGGCGTTAGAGTTTGAGAACTCAAAACATCCTGCGAACGTCCCATAGGTGGCACTAACACCTCCCACGGGACCAATGTAACTCGTAGGAACTAACCCCGCAGCCGCGGGACTCCCGGTTTGAGAATACGATGATATTTTGCATATTTCTCGACTTAGGCTTTAAAACATGGCATTAGAGGGTGAGAACTAGAAAAAACCGCCGAACGTCCCCGTGGTTGGCACCAAAACGTCCCATGGGACCAATGTAACTCGTAGGAACTAACCCCGTAGCCGTGGGACTCCCGGTTTGAGAATACGACGGTAATTTGAATATTTCTAGACTTAAGCAAAACATGGCGCTGGAGGTTGAGAACTCAAAATATCCCCCGAACGTCCCTGTGGGTGGCACCAACACCTCCCACGGGACCATGTAACTCGTAGGAACTGATCCCGCAGCCGCGGGAATCCCGATTTGAGAATACGACGATAATTTGCATATTTCTAGACTTAGGCTTAAAAACATGACGTTAGAGGGTGAGAACTCGAAACAGCCCCCGAACGACCCCGTGGGTTGCACCAACACCTCCCACGGGACGAATGTAATTCCTAGGAACTGATCCCGTAGCCGTGGGACTCCCGATTTGAGAATACAATGATAATTTGCATATTTCTAGACTTAGGCTTAAAAACATGGCATAAGAGGGTGAGAACTCGAAACAGCCCCCGAATGTCCCCGTGGGTGGTACCAACTCCTCCCACGGGACCAATATAACTCGTAGGAACTGACCACGCCGCCGCGGGACTCTCAGTTTGAGAATATGACGATAATTTGGATATTTCTAGGCTTAAGCAAAACATGGCATTAGTGGGTGAGAACTCGAAATAGCCCCCGAAAAGCCCCGTGGGTGGCACCAACATCTCCCACGTGACCAATGTAACTCGTAGGAACTGAGCCCGCAGCCGCTGGACTCCCGGTTTGAGAATACGATGATAATTTACATATTTCTAGACTTAGGCTTAAAAACATGGCATTAGAGGGTGACAACTCAAAACAGCCCCCTAACATCCCCATGGGTTTCACTAGCACCTCCCACGGGACCAATGTAACTCGTAGGAACTGACCCCGCAGCCTCGGGACTCCCCGTTTGAGAATACGATGATAATTTGAATATTTCTAGACTTAGGCTTAAAAATATGGCATTAGAGGGTGAGAACTCGAAACAGCCCCCGAATGTCCCCGTGGGTGGCACCAACAACTCCCACGGGACAAATGTAACTCATAGGAACTCACCCCGCAGCCACGGGACTCCTGGTTTGAGAATACGACGGTAATTTGCATATTTCTAGACTTAAGCAAAACATGGCGTTAGTGGGTGAGAACTCGAAACTGCCCCGAACGGGCCCGTGGGTGGCATTAACACCTCCCACGGGACCAATGTAACTCGTAGGAACTGACCCCACAGCCACGGGACTCCCGGTTTGAGAATATGACCATAATTTGCATATTTCTAGACTTAGGCTTAAAAACATGGCGTTAGAGGGTGAAACTAGAAACAACCCCCGAACGTCCCCGCGGGTGGCACCCCAGCCTCCTACGGGACCAATGTAACTCGTAGGAACTGACCCCGCTGCCGCGGGACTCCCCGTTTGAGAATACGATGATAATTTGCATATTTCTAGACATAAGCAAAACATGGCGTTAGTTGGTGAGAACTCGAAACAGGCCCTGAATGTCCCCGTGGGTGGCACCACAGCCTCCCATGGGACCAATGTAACTCGTCGGAACTTACCCCGCAGTCGTGAGACTCCCCATTTGAGAATATGATGATAATTTTCATATTTCTAGACTTAAACAAAACATGGTATTAGAGGGTGAGATCTCGAAACAGCCCTCGAACGTCCCTGTGGGAGGCACCAACACCTCCCACGGGACCAATGTAACTCGTAGGAACTAACCCCGCAGCCGCAGGACTCCCGATTTGAGAACACGATGTTAATTTGCATATTAATAGACTTAGGGTTAAAAATATGGCGTTAGAGGGTGAGAACTCGAAACAGCCCCTGAACGGCCCCGTGGGTGGCACCAACATCTCCCATGGGACCAATGTACATCGTAGGAATTGACCCCGTAGCCGCGGGACTCCCGGTTTGATAATAGGATGATAATTTGCATATTTGTAGAGTTAGGTTTAAACACATGGCGTTAGAGTGTGAGAACTCAAAACATCCTCCGAACGGCCCCGTGGGTGTCACCAACACCTCCCACGGGACCAATGTAACTCGTTGGAACTAACCCCGCAGCCGCGGGACTCCCGATTTGAGAATACGATGATAATTTGCATATTTCTAGACTTAGGTTTAAAAACATGGCGTTAGAGGGTGATAAATCGGAACAACCCCCGAACCGGCCCGTGGGTGGCACCAACACCTCCCACGCGACCAACGTAACTCGTAGGAACTGACCCCGTAGCCGCGGGACTCCTCTTTTGAGAATACGACGTTAATTTGCATATTTATAGACTTAGGCTTAAAAACATGGCTTTAGAGGGTGAGAACTCGAAACAGCCCCCGAACGTCCCCGTGGGTGGCACCAACACCTCCCACGGGACCAATGTAACTCGTAGGAACTTACCCCGACCCCGTGGGACTCCCCATTTGAGAATACGACGATAATTTGTATATTTCTAGACTTAGGCTTAAAAACATGGCGTTAGAGGGTGAGAACTCGAAACAGCCCCCGAACGGCCCCGTGGGTGGCACCAAGACCTCCCACGGGACCAATGTAACTCGTAGGAACTGAACCCGCAGCCGCGGGATTCCCCATTTGAGAATACGACGATAATTTGCAAATTTCTAGACTTGAGATAAACATGGTGTTAGTGGGTGAGAAATCGAAACAGCCCCCGAACGGCCCCGTGGGTGGCACCAACACCTCCGACGGGACCCATATAACTCGTAGGAATGACCCCGCAGCCGCGGGACTCCCGGTTTGAGAATACGACGTTAATTTGCATATTTCTAGACTTAGGGTTAAAACCATGGCGTTAGAGGGTGAGAACTCAAAACAGGCCCCGAACGTCCCCTAAGTGGCACCAACACCTCCCACGGGACAAATGTAACTCGTAGGCACTGACCCCGCAGCCGCGGGACTCCCGGTTTGAGAATACGAAGATATTTTACAAATTTCTAGACTTAGGCATAAAAACATGGCGTTAGAGGGTGAAACTCGAAACTGCCCCCAAACGTCCCCGTGGGTGGCACCACAGCCTCCCATGGGACCAATGTAACTCTTAGGAACTAACTCCGCAGCCGCGGGACTCCCCATTTGAGAATACAACGATAATTTGCATATTTCTGGACTTATGGAAAACATGGCCTTAGAGGGTGAGATCTCGAAAAAGCCCCCGAAAATCCCCGTGGGTGGCACCAACACCTCCCACGGGACCAATGTAACTCGTAAGAACTAACCTCGTAGCCGCGGGACTCCCGGTTTGAGAATACGACAATAATATGCATATTTCTAGACCTAGGCTTAAAAACATGGCGTAAGAGGGTGAGAACTCGAAACAGCCCCCGAACGGGCCAGTGGGTGGCACCAATACCTCCCACGGGACCAACGTAACTCATAGGAACTGACCCCGCATCCGCGGGACTCACGTTTTGAGAGTAGGATGATAATTTACATATTTATAGACTTAGCCTTAAAAACAAGGCGTTAGACGGTGAGAACTCGAAATAGCTTCAGAGCGACCCCGTGGGTGGCACCAACACCTCCCACGGGACCAATGTAACTCGTAGGAACTGACCCCGCAGCCGCGGGACTCCAAGTTTGAGAATACGACGTTAATTTGCATATATATAGACTCAGGCTTGAAAACATGGCGTTAGAGGGTGAGAACTCAAAACAGCCCCCGAACGTCCCGTAGGTGGTACCAACACCTCCCACGGGAAAAATGTAACTCGTAGGAACTGACCCCACAGCCGCGGGACTCCCGGTTTGAGAATACGAAGATATTTTGCAAATTTCTAGACTTAGGATTAAAAACATGGCGTTAGAGGGTGAAACTCGAAACAGCCCCCGAACGTCCCGGTGGGTGGTACCACAGCCTCCCATGGGACCAATGTAACTCGTGGGAACTGACTGCGCAGCCACGGGACTCCCCATTTGAGAATAGAACGATAATTTTCAGATTTCTAGACATAAGCAAAACATGGCGTTAGAGGGTGAGATCTCAAAACAGCCCCCGAAAATCCCCGTGGGTGGCACTAACACCTCCCATGGGACCAATGTAACTCGTAAGAACTAACGCCGTAGCCGCGGGACTCCCTATTTGAGAATACCACAATAATTTTCATATTTCTAGACTTAGGCTTAAAAACATGGCGTTAGAGGGTGAGAACTCGAAATAGCCCCCGAACGGGCCCGTGGGTGGCACCAACACCTCCCACGGGACCAACGTAACTCGTAGTAACTGACCCCGCATCCGCAGGACTCACATTTTGAGAGTAGGATGATAATTTGCATATTTCTAGACTTAGCCTTAAAAACAAGGCGTTAGAGGGTGACAACTCGAAACAGCCTCCGAGCGGCCCCGTGGGTGGCACCAACACCTCCCACGGGACCAATGTAACTCATAGGAACTAACCCCACAGCCGCGGGACTCTCGGTTTGAGAATACGACGTTAATTTTCATATATATAGACTTAGGCTTGAAAACATGGGGTTAGAGTGTGAGATCTCAAAACAGCCCCCGAACGTCCCGTAGGTGGCACCAACACCTCCCACGGGACCAATGTAACTCGTTGGAACTGACCCCGCAGCCGCGGGACTCCCAGTTTGAGAATACGAAGTTAATTTGCATATTTCTAGACTTAGGATTGAAACCATGGCATTAGAGGGAGAGAACTAGAAACAACCCCCGAACGTCCCCGTGGTTGGCACCAACACCTCCCATGGGACCAATGTAACTCGTAGGAACTAACCCCGTAGCCGCTGGACTCCCGGTTTAAGAATACGACGGTAATTTGCATATTTCTAGACTTAAGAAAAACATGGCGCTGGAGGTTGAGAACTCGAAACAGCCCCCGAATGTCCCCGTGGGTGGTACCAACACCTCCCACGGGACCATGTAACTCGTAGGAACTGAGCCCGCAGCCGCGAGAATCCTGATTTGAGAATACGACGACAGTTTGCGTATTTCTAGACTTAGTCTTAAAAACATGGCGTTAGAGGGTGAGAACTCGAAACAGACCCCGAACGTCCCCGTGGGTTGCACTAGCACCTCCCACGGGACCAATGTAACTCGTAGGAACTGATCCCGCAGCCGCGGGACTCCCGATTTGAGAATACAATGATAATTTGCATATTTCTAGACTTAGGATTAAAAACATGGCGTAAGAGGGTGAGAACTCGAAACAGCCCCTGAATGTCCCCGTGGGTGGTACCAACTCCTCCCATGGGACCAATGTAACTCGTAGGAACTGACCCCGCCGCCGCGGGACTCTCAGTTTGAGAATACGACGATAATTTGGATATTTCTAGGCTTAACCAAAACATGGCGTTAGTGGATGAGAACTCGAAACAGCCCCCGAACGGCTCCGTGGGTGTCACCAACATCTCCCACGTGACCAATGTAACTCGTTGGAACTGAGCTTGCAGCCGCGGGACTCCCGGTTTGAGAATACGATGATAATTTACCTATTTCCAGACTTAGGCTTAAAAACATGGCGTTAGAGGGTGACAACTCAAAACAGCCCCCGAACATCCCCATGGGTTTCACTAACACTTCCCACGGGACCAATGTAACTCGTAGGAACTGACCCTGCAGCCTCGGGACTCCTGGTTTGAGAATACGACGGTAATTTGCATATTTCTAGACTTAAGCAAAACATGGCGTTAGTGGGTGAGAACTCGAAACTGCCCCGAACGGCCCCGTGGGTGGCATTAACACCTCCCACGGGACCAATGTAACTCGTAGGAACTGACCCCATAGCCACGGGACTCCCAGTTTGAGAATACGACCATAATTTGCATATTTCTAGACTTAGGCATAAAAAACATGGCGTTAGAGGGTGAAACTAGAAACAACCCCCGAACGTCCCCGCGGGTGGCACCACAGCCTCCAACGGGACCAATGTAACTCGTAGGAACTGACCCCGCTGCCGCGGGACTCCCCGTTTGAGTATACGATGATAATTTTCATATTTCTAGACTTAAACAAAACATGGTATTAGAGGGTGAGATCTCAAAACAGCCCCTGAACGGCCCCGAATGTCCCCTGTGGGAGGCACAAACACCTCCCACGGGACCAATGTAACTCACAGGAGCTAACCTCGCAGCCGCGGAACTTCCGGTTTGAGAACACGATGTTAATTTGCATATTAATAGACTTAGGGTTAAAAACATGGCGTTAGAGGGTGAGAACTCGAAACAGTCCCTGAACGGCCCCGTGGGTGGCACCAACATCTCTCATGGGACTAATGTACATCGTAGGAATTGACCCCGTAGCCGCGGGACTCCCGGTTTGATAATAGGATGATAATTTGCATATTTATAGACTTAGGTTTAAAAACATGGCGTTAGAGTGTGAGAACTCGAAACAGCCTCCGAACGGCCCCGTGGGTGTCACCAATACCTTCCATGGGACCAATGTAACTCATTGGAACTGACCCCGCAACCGCGGGACTCCCGGTTTGAGATTACGATGATAATTTGCATATTTCTAGACTTAGGCTTTAAAACATGGCGTTAGAGGGTGAGAACTCGAAACAACCCCCAAACGTCCCCCTAGGTGGCACCAACACCTCCCACGGGGCCAATGTAACTCGTAGGGAATTACCCCGCAGTCATGGGACTCCCGATTTGCGAATACAAAGATATTTTGCATATTTCTAGACTTAGGGTTAAAAACATGGCGTTTGAGGGTGAGAACTATAAATAGCCCCTGAACGTCCCTGTGGGTGGCACCAACACCTCCCCCGGGACTAATGTAACTCGTAGGAGCTGACCCCGTAGCCGCGGGACTCCCGGTTTGAGAATACGGCGGTAATTTGCATATTTCAAGGCCTAAGCAAACATGGCGTTGGAGGGTGAGAACTCGAAACAGCCCCCGAACGTCGCTGTGGGTGGTACCAACACCTCCCACGGGACCAATGTAACTCGTAGGAACTGACCCTGCAGCCGCGGGACTCTTAGTTTGAGAATGCGATGATAATTTGCATATTTCTTGACTTAGGATTAAAAACATGGCGTTAGAGGGTGAGAACTCGAAATAGACCCGAACGTCCCTGTGGGTGGCACCAACACCTCCCACGGGACCAATGTAACTCGTAGGAACTGACCCCGCAGCATATGATGATAATTTGCATATTTCTAGACTTAGGCTTAAAAACATGGCGTTAGAGGGCAAGAACTCGAAAAATCACCCGAATGTCCCCGTGGGTGGTTGCAACACCTCCCACGGGACCAATATAACTCGTAGGAACTGACCCCGCAGCTGCGGGACTCCCGGTTTGAGAATACAATGATAATTTACATATTTCAAGACTTAGGCTTAAAAATGTGGCGTTAGAGGGTAAACCTCGAAACAGCCCCCGAACGTCCCCGTGGGTGGCACCATAGACTCCCAAGGGACCAATGTAAGTCGTAGGAACTGACCCCACCGCCGCGGGTCTCCCCGTTTGAGAATACAACGATAATTTGCATATTTCTAGACTTAAGCAAAACACGGCGTTAGAGGGTGAGATCTCGAAAAAGCCCCCAAACATCCCCGCGGGTGGCACCAACACCTCCCACGGGACCAAAGCAACTTGTATCAACTAACATCGCAGTCGCGGGACTCCCGATTGAGAATACGATGGTAATATGCATATTTATAGACTTAGGCTTAAAAACATGGCGTTAGAGGGTGAGAACTCGAAGCAGCCCCCGAACGGCCCCATGGGTGGCACCAACCCCTCCCACGGCACCAATATAACTCGTAGGAACTCACCCCGCACCCGCGGACTCCCGGTTTGAGAATAGGACGATAATTTGCATATTTCTAGACTTAGGCTTAAAAACATGGCGTTAGAGGGTGAGAAGTAGAAATAGCCCCCGAATGTCTCTGTGGGTGGCACCAACACCTCCCACGGGACTAATGTAACTCGTAGGAACTGACCCCGCAGTCGCGGGACTCCCGGTTTGAGAATACGAAGGTAATTTTCATAGTTTTAGACTTAAGCAAAACATGGCGTTGGAGGGTGAGAACTCGAAACAGCCCCCGAAAGTCCTCGTGGGTGGTACCCACACCTCCCACGGGACCAATGTAACTCGTAGGAACTGACCCCGCAGCCGCGGGACTCTCGGTTTGAGAATATGACGATAATTTGCATATTTCTTGACTTAGGATTAAAAACTTGGCGTTAGAGGGTGAGAACTCGAAACAGCCCCCGAACGTCCCCGTGGGCTGCACCAACACCTCCCACGGGACCAATGTAACTCATAGGAACTGACCCCACAGCTGCGGGCCTCCCCATTTGAGAATATGATGATAATTTGCACATTTCTAGACTTAGGCTTAAAAACATGGCGTTAGAGGGTGAGAACTCGAAAAATCCCCCGAACGTCCCCGTGGGTGGAACCAACACCTCCCACGTGACCAATGTAACTCGCAAGAACTGACCCCGCAGCCGCGGGACTCCCAGGACTTAGGTTTAAAAACATGGTGTCAGAGGGTGAAACTCATAACAGCTCCCAAACGTCCCCGTGCGTGGAACCAGCACCTCCCACGGGACCCATGTAACTCATAGGAACTGACCCCGCACCCGCGGGACTCCCGATTTGACAATACGATGGTAATTTGCATATTTATAGACTTAGGCTTAAATACATGGCGTTAGAGGGTGAAACTCGAAACATCCCCCGAACGTCCCCATGGGTGGCACCACAGCC
This sequence comes from Sambucus nigra, assembly GCA_949130495.1. NCBI lineage: Eukaryota > Viridiplantae > Streptophyta > Magnoliopsida > Dipsacales > Adoxaceae > Sambucus > Sambucus nigra. The sequence goes on from OX422224.1 coordinate 332,909,214, forward strand.
TCCCACGGGACCAATGTAACTCGTAGGAACTGACCCCGCAGCCGCGGGACTCCCCGTTTGAGAATACGGTTATAATTTGCATATTTCTAGACTTAAGCAAAACATGGCGTTAGTGGGTGAGAACTCGAAACTTCCCCCGAACGACCCCGTGGGTGCCACCAACACCTCCCACGGGACCAACGTAAGTCGTAGGAACTAACCCTGCAGCCGCGGGACTCCCGGTTTGAGAATAGGAAGATAATTTGCATATTTATAGACTTAGGCTTAAAAACATAGCGTTAGAGGGTGAGAACTCGAAACAGGCCCGCAACGTCCCCGTGGGTGGTACCACAGCCTCCCACGGGGCCAATGTAACTCGTAGGAACTGACCCCGCAACCGCGAGACTCCCCATTTGAGAATATGATGATAATTTGCATATTTCTAGACTTAAACCAAACATGGTGTTAGAGGGTGAGATCTCAAAACTGTCCTCGAACGTCCATGTGGGAGGCACCAACACCTCCCACGAGACCAATGTAACTCGTAGGAACTAACCCAGCAGCCGCGGGACTCCCGATTTGAGAACACGATGGTAATTTGGATATTTATAGAATTTGGGTTAAAAACATGGCGTTAGAGGGTGCGAACTCGAAACAGCCCTTGAACGGCCCCGTGGGTGGCACCAACACCTCCCATGGGACCAATGTAACTGGTAGGAAATTACCCCACAGCCGCGGGACTCCCAGTTTGAGAATACAAAGATATTTTGCATATTTCTAGATTTAGGCTTAAAAACATGGCATTAGATGGTGAGAACTAGAAATAGACCCCAAACGTCCCTGTGGGTGGCGCTTACACCTCCCACGGGACCAATGTAACTCGTAGGAACTGATCCCGCAGTAGCGGGATTCCCCGTTTGAGAATACGACGATAATTTTCATATTTCTAGACTTAAGTAAAACATTGTGTTAGAGGGCGAGAACTCGAAACAGCCCCAGAACGTCCCCGTGGGTGGCACCAACACCTCCCAAGGGACAAATGTAACTCGTAGGAACTGACACCACAGTCGCGGGATTCCCCGTTTGAGAATACAAAGATAATTTGCATATTTCTAGACTTAGGCTTAAAAACATGGCGTTTGAGGGTGAGAACTCGAAACAACCCCCGAACGTCCCCATGGGTGGCATCACAGCCTCCCGTGGGACCAATGTAACTCATAGTAACTGACTCCGCAGCCGCGGGACTCCCCATTTGAGAATAAAACGATAATTTTCATATTTCTAGACTTAAGCAAAACATGGCGTTGGAGGGTGAGATCTCGAAACAACCCCCGAACGTCCCCGTGGGTGGCACCAACACCTCCCTCGGGACCAATGTAACTCGTAGGAACTAACCCCGCAGCCGCGGGACTCTCGATTTGAGAATATGATAGAAATTTTCATATTTATATAATTAGGCTTAAAAACAAGGTGTTAGAGGGGGAGAACTCGAAACAGCCCCCGAACGGGCCCGTGGGTGGCACCAACACCTCCCACGGGACCAATGTAACTCGTGGGAACTGACCCCGCAGCCGCGGGACTCCCTGTTTCAGAATACAATGGTAATTTTCATATTTCTAGACTTAGGCTTAAAAACATGGCGTTAGAGGGTGAGAACTCGAAACTGCCCCCGAACGTCCCTATGAGTGGCACCAACACCTGTCACGGGACCAATGTAACTCGTAGGAATAGACCCCACAGTCGCGGGACACCCCATTTGAGAATACGATGTTAATTTGCATATTTCTAGACTTAGGCTTAAAAACATGGCGTTAGAGGGTGAGAACTAGAAACAGCCACCGAACGTCCCCGTGGTTGGCACCAACGCCTCCCATGGGACCAATGTAACTCATAGGAACTGACCCCGGAGCAGCGGGACTCCCGGTTTGAGAATATGATGGTAATTTGCATATTTCTAGGCTTAAGAAAAACATGGCGCTGGAGAGTGAGAACTCGAAACAGCCCACGAATGTCCCCGTGGGTGGCACCAACACCTCCTACGGGACCAAGTCACTCGTAGGAACTGAGCCCACATCCGCGGGACTCTCGGTTTGAGAATACGATGATAATTCGCATATTTCTAGACTTAGGCTTAAAAACCTGGCGTTAGAGGGTAAGAAGTCGAAACAGCCCTCTAACAACCCCATGGGTCGCACCAACACCTCCCACGGGACCAATGTAACTCGTAGGAACTGACCCCGCAGTCACGGGACTCCCGGTTTGAGAATACGATTGAAATTTGCTTATTTATAGAATTAGGCTTAAAAACATGGCGTTTGAGGGTGAGAACTCGAAACAGCCCCCAAACGGGCCCATGTTTGGCACTAATACCTCCCACGGGACCAATGTAACTCGTAGGAACTGACACCGCAGCCGCGGGACTCACCGTTTGAGAATAGGATGGTAATTTGCATATTTCTAGAGTTAGGCATAAAAACTTGGCGTTAGAGGGTGAGAACTCGAAACAGCCTCCGAACGGCCCCGTGGGTGGCACCAACACCTCCCACGGGACCAATGTAACTCGTAGGAAGTGAACCCGCAGCCGCGGGACTCCCGTTTTGAGAATACGACGATAATTTGCATATTTCTAGACTTAGTCTTAAAAACATGGCGTTAGAGGGTGAGAACTCGAAACACCCCCCGAACATCCCCGTGGGTGGCACCAACACCTCCCACGGGACCAATGTAACTCGTAGGAACTGACCCCGCAGCCGCTGGACTCCCGGTTTGAGAATACGATGGTAATTTGCATATTTCTAGAATTAAGCAAAAGATGGCGCTGGAGGGTGAGAACACGAAACAGCCCCCGAACGTCCCCATGGGTGGCACCAACACCTCCCACGGGACCAATGTAACTGGTAGGAAATTACCCCGCAACCGCGGGACTCCCAGTTTGAGAATACAAAGATATTTTGCATATTTCTAGATTTAGGCTTAAAAACATGGCGTTAGATGGTGAGAACTAGAAATAGACCCCAAACGTCCCTGTGGGTGGCGCCTACACCTACCAAGGGACTAATGTAACTCGTAGGAACTGACCTCGCAGCCGTGGGACTCCCGGTTTGAGAATACGACGGTTATTTGCATATATGTAGACTTAAGCAAAACATGGCATTGGATGGTGAGAACTCGAAACAGGCCCCGAACGTCCTTGTGGGTGGTAACAACACCTCCCACGGGACCAATGTAACTCGTAGGAACTGACCCCGCAGCCGCGGGACTCTCAGTTTGAGAATACGATGATAATTTGCATATTTCTTGACTTAGGATTAAAAACTTGGCGTTAGAGGGTGAGAACTCGAAACAACCCCCAAAAGCCCCCGTGGGTGGCACCAACACCTCCCACCGGACCAATGTAACTCGTAGGAACAATCCCCGTAGCCGCGGGACTACCCATTTGAGAATATTATAATAATTTGCATATTTATAGACTTAGGCTTAAAAACATGGCGTTAGAGGGTGAGAACTCGAAAAAGCCTCCGAATGTCCCCATGGGTGGCACCAACACCTCCCACGAGACAAATGTAACTCATAGGAACTGACCCCGCAGCCGCAGGACTCTCGGTTTGAGAATATGATGATAATTTGCATATTTCTAGACTTAGGCTTAAAAACATGGCGTTAGAGGGTGAAACTCGAAACAGCCCCCGTACGTCCCCGTGGGTGGCACCACGGCCTCCCAAGGGACCAATGTATGTCGTAGGAACTGACCCCGAAGCCGCGGGACTCCCGGTTTGAGAATATGATGGTAATTTGTATATTTCTAGACTAAAGCAAAACATGGTGTTGGAGGGTGAGAACTCGAAACAGTCCCCGAACGTCCCCGTGGGTGGCACCAACACCTCCCACGGGACCAATGTAACTCGTAGGAACTGACCCGCAGCCGCGGGACTCTCGGTTTGAAAATACGACGATAATTTGAATATTTCTTGACTTAGGATTAAAAACATGGCGTTAGAGGGTGAGAACTCGAAACATCCCCCGAACGTCCCCGTGGGTGGCACCAACACCTCCCACGGGACCAATGTAACTCGTAGGAACTGACCCCGCAGCCGCGGGAATCCCCATTTGAGAATACGATGATAATTTGTATATTTCTTGACTTAGGCTTAAAAACATGGCGTTAGAGGGTGAGAACTCGAAAAATCCCCCGAACATCCTCGTGGGTGGCACCAACACCTTCCACGTGACCAATGTAACTCACAAGAACTGACCCCGCAGCCGCGGGACTCCCAGTTTCAGAATACGGCGATAATTTGCATATTTCTAGACTTAGGCTTAAAAACATGGCATTAGAGGGTGAAACTCGAAACAGCCCCCCAACGTCCCCGTGGGTGGAACCAGCACCTCCCACGGGACCCATTTAAATCGTAGGAACTGACCTCGCAGCCGCGGGACTCGCGGTTTGAGAATACGACGATAATTTGCATATTTCTAGACTTAACCTTAAAAACATGGCGTTAGAGGGTGAGAACTCGAAGCATACCCCGAACGTCCCCGTGGGTGGCACCAACACCTCCCACGTGACCAATGTAACTTGTAGGAACTGACCCGGCAGCTGCGGGACTCCCGATTTGAGAATACGATGATAATTTACATATTTCTAGACTTAGGCTTAAGAACATGGCGTTAGAGGGTGAAACTGGAAACAACCCCCGAACGTCCCCATGGGTGGCACCAAGACCTCCCACGGGACCAATGTAACTCGTATGAACTGACCCCGCAGTCGCGGGATTCCCCGTTTGAGAATACGACGATAATTTGCATATTTCTACACTTAAGTAAAACATGGCGTTAGTGGGTGAGAACTCGAAACAGCCCCAGAATGTCCCCGTGGGTGGCACCAACACCTCCCACGGGACCAATGTAACTCGTAGGAACTGACCCCACAGTCGCGGGAATCCCAGTTTGAGAATACGACGATAATTTGCATATTTCTAGACTTAGGCTAAAAAACATGGCGTTTGAGGGTGAGAACTCGAAACAACCTCCGAACGTCCCCATGGGTTGCATCACAGCCTCCCATGGGACCAATGTAAGTCGTAGTAACTGACCCCGCAGCCGCGGGACTCCCCATTTGAGAATAAAACGATAATTTTCATATTTCTAGACTAAAGCAAAACATGGCGTTAGAGGGTGAGATCTCGAAATAGCCCCCGAACGTCCCCGTGGGTGGCACCAACACGTCCCATGGGACTAATGTAACTCATAGGAACTAACCCCGCAGTGGCGAGACTCTCGATTTGAGAATATGACAAAAAATTGCATATTTATATAATTAGGCTTCAAAACATGGTGTTAGAGGGTGAGAACTCGAAACAGCCCCCGAACGGGCCCGTGGGTGGCACGAACACCTCCCACGGGACCAATGTAACTCGTGGGAACTGACCCCGCATCTGGGGGACTCACGTTTTGAGAATAGGATGATAATTTCCATATTTCTAGACTTAGGCTTAAAAACATGGAGTTAGAGGGTGAGAACTCAAAACAGCCTCCGAGCGGCCTCGTGGGTGGCACTAACACCTCCGACGGGACCAATGTAACTCGTAGGAACTGACCCTACATCCACGGGACTCCCGGTTTGAGAATACGATGTTAATTTGCATATTTCTAGACTTAGGCTTAAAAACATGGCATTAGAGGGTGAGAACTCAAAATAGCCCCCGAATGTCCCCTAGGTGGCACCAACACCTCCCACGGGACCAATGTAACTCGTAGGAACTGACCCCGCAGCCGCGGGACCCCCGGTTTGAGAATACGAAGATATTTTGCATATTTCTCGACTTGGGCTTAAAAACAATGGCGTTAGAGGGTGAGAACTCGAAACATCCATCTAACAGCCCTGTGGGTGGCACCAACACCTCCCACGGGACCAATGTAACTCGTAGGAACTGACCCCACAGTCGCGGGTCTCCCGGTTTGAGAATACAATGGTAATTTGCATATTTCTAGACTTAAGCAAAACATGGCGCTGGAGGGTGAGAACTCGAAACAGCCCCCGAATGTCCCCGTGGGTGGCACCAACACCTCCTACGGGACAAAGTAACTCGTAGGAACTGAGCCCGCATCCGCGGGACTCCCGGTTTGAGAATACGATGATAATTTTCATATTTCTAGACTTAGGCTTAAAAACATGGCGTTAGAGGGTGAGAACTCGAAACAGCCATCTAACAGCCCCGTGGGTGGCACCAACACCTCCCACGGGACCAATGTAACTCATAGGAACTGACCCCACAGTCGCGGGTCTCCCAGTTTGAGAATACGATGGTAATTTGCATATTTCTAGACTTAAGCAAAACATGGCGTTAGTTGGTGAGAACTCGAAACAGCCCCCGAACGACCCCGTGGGTGGCACCAACAACTCCCAAACGACCAATGTAACTCGTAGGAACTGACCCCGCAGACGCAGAACTCCCGATTTGATAATACGACGATAATTTGCATATTTCTAGACTTAGGCTTAAAAACATGGCGTTAGAGGGTGAGACTCGAAACAGCCCCCGAACATCCCCGTGGGTGGCACTAATAACTCCCACGGGACCAATGTAACTCGCAGGAACTGACCCCGCTGCCGCGGGACTCCTGGTTTGAGAATAAGACGGTAATTTGCATAATTATAGACTTAACCAAAACATGGCGTTAGTGGATGAGAACTGGAAACAGCCCCCGAACGGCCCCGTGGGTGGCACCCACACCTCCCACGGGAATTATATAACTCGTAGGAACTGACCCCACAGCCATGGGACTCCCGGTTTTTGAATAAGACGATAATTTTCATATTTCTAGACTTAAGCTTAAAAACATGGTGTTAGAGAGTGAGAACTCGAAACAGCCTCCGAACGGCGTCGTGGGTGGCACCAACACCCCCCACGGGACCAATGTAACTCGTAGGAAGTGAGCCCGCAGCCGCGGGACTCCCGGTTTGAGAATACGACGATAATTTGCATATTTCTAGACATAGTCTTAAAAACATGGCGTTAGAGGGTGAGAACTCAAAACAGCCCCCGAACGTCCCGTAGGTGGCACCAACACCTCCCACGGGACCAATGTAACTCGTAGGAACTTACCCCGCAACCACGGGACTCCCGGTTTGACAATACGACGATAATTATAATATATCTAGACTTAGCTTAAAAACATGGCCTTAGAAGATGAGACCTCGAAACAGCCCCCGAACATGCCCATGGGTGGCACTAACACCTCCCACGGGACCAATGTAACTCGTAGGAACGGACCCCGCAGCTGCAGCACTCCCCTTTTGAGAATACGGCGATAATTTGAATATTTCTAGACCTAGGCTTTAAAATATGGTGTTAGAGGGTGAGAACTCGAAACAGCCCCCGGATGTCCCCGTGGGTGGCACCAACACCTCCCACGGGACAATTGTAACTCGTAGGAACTCACCCCGCAGCCACGGGACTCTCGGTTTGAGAATACGACGGTAATTTGCATATTTCTAGACTTGAGGTTAAAAACATGGCGTTAGAGGGTGAGAACTCGAAACAGCCCCTGAACGGCCCCGTGGGTGGCACCAACACCTCCCATGGGACCAATGTAACTCGTAGGAACTGAGCCCGCAGCAGCGGGACTCGCGGTTTGATAATAGGATGATAATTTGCATATTTATTTACTTAGGCTTAAAAACATGGCGTTAGAGGGTGAGAACTCGAAATAGGCCCCCAACGTCCCCGTGGGTGGCACCACAGCCTCCCACGGGGCCAATGTAACTCGTAGGAACTGACTCCGCAGCCGCGAGACTCCCCATTTGAGAATACGATGATAATTTACATATTTCTAGAATTAAACCAAACATGGTGTTAGAGGGTGAGATCTCAAAACTGCCCTCGAACGTCCATGTGGGTGGAACTAACCCTGCAGCCGCGGGACTCCCGGTTTGAGAACACGATGGTAATTTTCATATTTATAGACTTTGGGTTAAAAAAATGGCGTTAGAGGGTGAGAACTCGAAACAACCCCTGAACGGCCCCGTGGGTGGCACCAACACCTCCCATGGGACCAATGTAACTGGTAGGAAATTACCCCGCAGCCGCCGGACTCCCAGTTTGAGAATAGAAAGATATTTTGCATATTTCTAGATTTAGGCTTAAAAACTTGGCGTTAGATGGTGAGAACTAGAAATAGCCCCCAACCGTCCCTGTGGGTGGCGCGTACACCTCCCACAGGACTAATGTAACTCGTTGCAACAGACCCCGCAGCCGCGGGACTCCCGGTTTGAGAATACGACGGAGATTTGCATATTTCTAGACTTAAGAAAAACATGGCGTTGGAGGGTTAGAACTCGAAACAGCCCCCGAACGTCCCCGTGGGTGGTACCAACACATCCCACGGGACCAATGTAACTCGTGGGAACTGACCACGCAGCCACAGAACTCCCAGTTTGAGAATACGATGATATTTTACATCTTTCTATACTTAGGCTTAAAAACATTGCGTTAGAGGGTGAGAACTAGAAACAACCCCCGAACGTCCTCGGGGGTGGCACCAGCACCTCCCACGGGACCAATGTAACTCGTAGGAACTGACCACGTAGCCGCGGGACTCCCCATTTGATAATATTATAATAATTTGAATATTTCTAGACTTAGGCTTAAAAACATGGCGTTAGAGGGTGAGAACTCGAAAAAGCCCCCGAATGTCCCCTTGGGTGGCACCAACACCTCCCACGGGACCAATGTAACTCATAGGAACTGACCCCGCAGCCGCGGGACTCCCGGTTTGAGAATACGACGATAATTTGCATATTTCTAGACTTAGGCTTAAAAACTTGGCGTTAGAGGGTGAAACTCGAAACATCCCCCGAACGTCCCTGTGGGTGGCACCAAGGTATCCCAAGGGACCAATGTAAGTCATAGGAACTGACCCCTCCGCAGCGGGACTCCCCGTTTGAGAATACGACGATAATTTGCATATTTCTAGACTTAAGCAAAACATGGCGTTAGAGGGTGAGATCTCGAAACAGCCCCCAAACATCCCCGTGGACCAATGTAACCCGTAGGAACTAACATCGCACCCTCGGGACTCCAAATTTGAGAATACGACGGTAATATGCATATTTATAGACTAAGGCTTAAAAACATCGCGTTAGAGGGTGAGAACTCGAAGCAGCCCCCGAATGGCCCCTTGGGTTGCACCAACCCCTCCCACGACACCAATATAACTCATAGGAACTCACCCCGCACCCGCGGGACTCCCGGTTTCAGAATAGGATGATAATTTTCATATTTCTTGACTTAGGCTTAAAAACATGGCGTTAGAGGGTGAGAACTCGAAACAGCCCCGAATATCCCCGTGGGTGGCACCACAGCCTCCCACGGACCAATGTAACTCGTAGGAACAGACCCCGTAGCCGTGAGACTCCCCATTTGAGAATAGGACGATAATTTGCATATTTCTATACTTAAACAAAACATGGCATTATTGGGTGAGATCTCGAAACATCCCCTGAACGTCCCTGTGGCTGGAACCAACACCTCCCACAGGACCAATGTAACTCATAAGAACTAACCCCGCAGCCGCGGGACTCCCGATTTGAGAACACGATTGTAATTTGCATATTTATTGACTTAGGCTTAAAAACATGGCGTTAGAGGGTGAGAACTCAAAACAACCCCCGAACGGCCTCGTGGGTGCCACCAACACCTCCCATTGGATCAATGTAACTCTTAGGAACTGACCCCGCACCCGTTGGACTCCCCGTTTGAGAATAGGATGATAATTTGCATATTTCTGGACTTAGGCTTAAAAACATGGCGTTAGAGTGTGAGAACTCGAAACAGCCTCCGAACGGCCCCGTGGGTGGCACTAACACCTTCCACAGGACCAATGTAACTGGTAGGAACTGACCCCGCAGCCGCGGGACTCCCGGTTTGAGAATATGAAGATTATTTGCATATTTCTAGATTTAGGCTTAAAAACATGGCGTTAGAGGGTGAGAACTCGAAACAGTCCCCGAACGTCCCCGTAACTGACACCAACACCTCCCACGGGACCAATGTAACTCGTCGGAACTGACTCCGCAGCCGCGAGACTCCCCATTTGAGAATACGATGATAATTTACGTATTTCTAGAATTAAACCAAACATGGTGTTAGAGGGTGAGATCTCAAAACTGCCCTCGAACGTCCCTGTGGGTGGAACTAACCCTGCAGCCGCGGGACTCCCGGTTTGAGAACACGATGGTAATTTTCATATTTATAGACTTTGGGTTAAAAAAATGGCGTTAGAGGGTCAGAACTCGAAACAACCCCTGAACGGCCCCGTGGGTGGAACCAACACCTCCCATGGGACCAATGTAACTGGTAGGAAATTACCCCGCAGCCGCCGGACTCCCAGTTTGAGAATAGAAAGATATTTTGCATATTTCTAGATTTAGGCTTAAAAACTTGGCGTTAGATGGTGAGAACTAGAAATAGCCCCCGACCGTCCCTGTGGGTGGCGCTTACACCTCCCACGGGACTAATGTAACTCGTTGCAACTGACCCCGCAGTCGCGGGACTCCCGGTTTGAGAATACGACGGTAATTTGCATATTTCTAGACTTAAGAAAAATTTGGCGTTGGAGGGTTAGAACTCGAAACATCCCCCGAACGTCCCCGTGGGTGGTACCAACACATCCCACGGGACCAATGTAACTCGTGGGAACTGACCACGCAGCCGCAGAACTCCCAGTTTGAGAATACGATGATATTTTACATCTTTCTAGACTTAGGCTTAAAAACATTGCGTTAGAGGGTGAGAACTAGAAACAACCCCCGAACGCCCTCGGGGGTGGCACCAACACCTCCCACGGGACCAATGTAACTCGTAGGAACTGACCACGTAGCTGCGGGACTCCCTATTTGAGAATATTATAATAATTTGAATATTTTTAGACTTAGGCTTAAAAACATGGCGTTAGAGGGTGAGAACTCGAAAAAGCACCCGAATGTCCCCGTGGGTGGCACCAACACCTCCCACGGGACCAATGTAACTCATAGGAACTGACCCCGCAGCCGCGGGACTCCCGATTTGAGAATAGGATGATAATTTGCATATTTCTAGACTTAGGCTTAAAAACTTGGCGTTAGAGGGTGAAACTCGAAACATCCCCCGAACGTCCCTGTGGGTGGCACCAAGGTATCCCAAGGGCACAATCTAAGTCATAGGAACTGACCCCTCCGCAGCGGGACTCCCCGTTTGAGAATACGATGGTAATTTGCATATTTCTAGACTTAAGCAAAACATGGCGTTAGAGGGTGAGATCTTGAAACAGCCCCCAAACATCCCCGTGGACCAATGTAACCCGTAGGAACTAACATCGCAGCCTCGGGACTCCCAATTTGAGAATACGACGGTAATATGCATATTTATAGACTTAGGCTTAAAAACATCGCGTTAGAGGGTGAGAACTCGAAGCAGCCCCCGAATGGCCCCTTGGGTTGCACCAACCCCTCCCACGACACCAATATAACTCGAAGGAACTGACCCCACAGTCGCGGGTCTCCCGGTTTGAGAATAGGATGATAATTTGCATATTTCTTGACTTAAGCAAAACATGGCGCTGGAGGGTGAGAACTCGAAAGAGCCCCCGAATGTCCCCGTAGGTGGCACCAACACCTCCTACGGGACAAAGTAACTCGTAGGAACTGAGCCCGCAGCCGCGGGACTCCCGGTTTGAGAATACGATGATAATTTTCATATTTCTAGACTTAGGCTTAAAAACATGGCGTTAGAGGGTGAGAACTCGAAACAGCCATCTAACAGCCCCGTGGGTGTCACCAACACCTCCCACGGGACCAATGTAACTCGTAGGAACTGACCCCACAGTCGCGGGTCTCCCGGTTTGAGAATACGATGGTAATTTGCAAATTTCTAGACTTAAGCAAAACATGGCGTTAGTTGGTGAGAACTCGAAACAGCCCCCGAACGACCCCGTCGGTGGCACCGACAACTCCCAAATGACCAATGTAACTCGTAGGAACTGACCCCGCAGACGCAGAACTCCCGGTTTGATAATACGACGATAATTTGCATATTTCTAGACTTAGGCTTAAAAACATGGCGTTAGAGGGTGAGACTCGAAACAGCCCCCGAACATCCCCGTGGGTGGCACCAATAACTCCCACGGGACCAATGTAACTCGTAGGAACTGACCCCGCTGCCGCGGGACTCCTGGTTTGAGAATAAGACGGTAATTTGCATAATTATAGACTTAACCAAAACATGGCGTTAGTGGATGAGAACTGGAAACAGCCCCCGAACGGCCCCGTGGGTGGCACCCACACCTCCCACGGGAATAATATAACTCGTAGGAACTGACCCCACAACCATGGGACTCCCGATTTTTGAATAAGACGATAATTTGCATATTTCTAGACTTAAGCTTAAAAACATGGTGTTAGAGGGTGAGAACTCGAAACAGCCTCCGACCGGCGTCGTGGGTGGCACCAACACCCCCCACGGGACCAATGTAACTCGTAGGAAGTGAGCCCGCAGCCGCGGGACTCCCGGTTTGAGAATATGATGATAATTTGCATATTTCTAGACTTAGGCTTAAAAACATGGCGTTAGAGGGTGAGAACTCGAAACACCCCCTCGAACATCCCCGTGAGTGGCACCAACACCTCCCACGGGACCAATGTAACTCGTAGGAACTGACCCCGCAGTCGCGGGACTCCTAGTTTGAGAATACGAGAGCAATTTTCATATTTGTAGACATATGCAAAAGATGGCGCTGGAGGGCGAGAACTCGAAATAGCCCCCGAACGTCCCCGTGGGTGGCACCAACACCTCCCACGGGACCAATGTAACTCGTAGGAACTGAGCCCGTAGCCGCGGGACTCCCGGTTTGACAATACGATGATAATTATCATATATCTAGACTTAGCTTAAAAACATGGCGTTAGAAGATGAGACCTCGAAACAGCCCCCGAACATCCCCATGGGTGGCACTAACACCTCCCACGGGACCAATGTAACTCGTAGGAACGGACCCCGCAGCTGCAGCACTCCCCTTTTGAGAATACGGCGATAATTTGAATATTTCTAGACCTAGGCTTTAAAATATGGTGTTAGAGGGTGAGAACTCGAAACAGCCCCCGGATGTCCCCGTGGGTGGCACCAACACCTCCCACGGGACAATTGTAACTCGTAGGAACTCACCCCGCAGCCACGGGACTCTCGGTTTGAGAATACGACTGTAATTTGCATATTTCTAGACTTGAGATTAAAAACATGGCGTTAGAGGGTGAGAACTCGAAACAGCCCCTGAACGGCCCCGTGGGTGGCACCAACACCTCCCATGGGACCAATGTAACTCGTAGGAACTGAGCCCGCAGCAGCGGGACTCCCGGTATGATAATAGGACGATAATTTGCATATTTATTTACTTAGGCTTAAAAACATGGCGTTAGAGGGTGAGAACTCGAAATAGGCCCCCAACGTCCCCGTGGGTGGCACCACAGCCTCCCACGGGGACAATGTAACTCCTAGGAACTGACTCCGCAGCCGCGAGACTCCCCATTTGAGAATACGGTGATAATTTACATATTTCTAGAATTAAACCAAACATGGTGTTAGAGGGTGAGATCTCAAAACTGCCTTCGAACGTCCCTGTGGGTGGAACTAACCCTGCAGCCGCGGGACTCCCGGTTTGAGAACACGATGGTAATTTTCATATTTATAGACTTTGGGTTAAAAAAATGGCGTTAGAGGGTGAGAACTCGAAACAACCCCTCAACGGCCCCGTGGGTGGCACCAACACCTCCCATGGGGACCAATGTAACTGGTAGGAAATTACCCCGCAGCCGCCGGAATCCCAGTTTGAGAATAGAAAGATATTTTGCATATTTCTAGATTTAGGCTTAAAAACTTGGCGTTAGATGGTGAGAACTAGAAATAGCCCCCAACCGTCCCTGTGGGTGGCGCCTACACCTTCCACAGGACTAATGTAACTCGTTGCAACTGACCCCGCAGCCGCGGGACTCCCAGTTTGAGAATACGACGGAGATTTGCATATTTCTAGACTTAAGAAAAACATGGCGTTGGAGGGTTAGAACTCGAAACAACCCCCGAACGTCCCCGTGGGTGGTACCAACACATCCCACGGGACCAATGTAACTCGTGGGAACTGACCACGCAGCCGCAGAACTCCCAGTTTGAGAATACGATGATATTTTACATCTTTCTAGACTTAGGCTTAAAAACATTGCGTTAGAGGGTGAGAACTAGAAACAACCCCCGAACGTCCTCGGGGGTGACACCAACACCTCCCACGGGACCAATGTAACTCGTAGGAACTGACCACGTAGCCGCGGGACTCCCCATTTGAGAATATTATATTAATTTGAATATTTCTAGACTTAGGCTTAAAAACATGGCGTTAGAGGGTGAGAACTCGAAAAAGCCCCCGAATGTCCCCGTGGGTGGCACCAACACCTCCCACGGGACCAATGTAACTCATAGGAACTGACCCCGCAGCCGCGGGACTCCCGGTTTGAGAATACGACGATAATTTGCATATTTCTAGACTTAGGCTTAAAAACTTGGCGTTAGAGGGTGAAACTCGAAACATCCCCCGAACGTCCCTGTGGGTGGCACCAAGGTATCCCAAGGGACCAATGTAAGTCATAGGAACTGACCCCTCCGCAGCGGGACTCCCCGTTTGAGAATACGACGATAATTTGCATATTTCTAGACTTAAGCAAAACATGGCGTTAGAGGGTGAGATCTCGAAACATCCCCCAAACATCCCCGTGGACCAATGTAACCCGTAGGAACTAACATCGCACCCTCGGGACTCCCAATTTGAGAATACGACGGTAATATGCATATTTATAGACTTAGGCTTAAAAACATCGCGTTAGAGGGTGAGAACTCGAATCAGCCCCCGAATGGCCCCTTGGGTTGCACCAACCCCTCCCACGACACCAATATAACTCATAGGAACTCACCCCGCACCCGCGGGACTCCCGGTTTGAGAATAGGATGATAATTTGCATATTTCTTGACTTAGGCTTAAAAACATGGCGTTAGAGGGTGAGAATTCGAAACATCCCCGAACATCCCCGTGGGTGGCACCACAGCCTCCCACGGACCAATGTAACTCGTAGGAACTGACCCCGCAGCCGGGAGACTCCCCATTTGAGAATAGGACGGTAATTTGAATATTTCTATACTTAAACAAAACATGGCGTTATAGGGTGAGATCTCGAAACATCCCCTGAACGTCCCTGTGGGTGGAACCAACACCTCCCACAGGACCAATGTAACTCATAAGAACTAACCTCGCAGCCGCGGGACTCCCGGTTTGAGAACACGATTGTAATTTGCATATTTATTGACTTAGGCTTAAAAACATGGCGTTAGAGGGTGAGAACTCAAAACAGCCCCCGAACGGCCTCGTGGGTGCCACCAACACCTCCCATTGGATCAATGTAACTCTTAGGAACTGACCCCGCAGCCGCGGGACTCCCTGTTTGAGAATAGGATGATAATTTGCATATTTCTGGACTTAGGCTTAAAAACATGGCGTTAGAGTGTGAGAACTCGAAACAGCCTTCGAACGGCCCCGTGGGTGGCACTAACACCTCCCACAGGACCAATGTAACTGGTAGGAACTGACCCCGCAGCCGCGGGACTCCCGGTTTGAGAATACGAAGATAATTTGCATATTTCTAGATTTAGGCTTAAAAACATGGCGTTAGAGGGTGAGAACTCGAAACAGTCCTCGAACATCCCCGTAACTGACACCAACACCTCCCACGGGACCAATGTAACTCGTAGGAACTGACTCCGCAGCCGCGAGACTCCCCATTTGAGAATACGATGATAATTTACATATTTCTAGAATTAAACCAAACATGGTGTTAGAGGGTGAGATCTCAAAACTGCCCTCGAACGTCCCTGTGGGTGGAACTAACCCTGCAGCCGCGGGACTCCCGGTTTGAGAACACGATGGTAATTTTCATATTTATAGACTTTGGGTTAAAAAATGGCGTTAGAGGGTGAGAACTCGAAACAACCCCTGAACGGCCCCGTGGGTGGATCCAACACCTCCCATGGGACCAATGTAACTGGTAGGAAATTACCCCGCAACCGCTGGACTCCCAGTTTGAGAATTGAAAGATATTTTGCATATTTCTAGATTTAGGCTTAAAAACTTGGCGTTAGATGGTGAGAACTAGAAATAGCCCCCAACCGTCCCTGTGGGTGGCGCCTACACCTCCCACGGGACAAATGTAACTCGTTGCAACTGACCCCGCAGCCGCGGGACTCCCGGTTTGAGAATACGACGGTAATTTGCATATTTCTAGACTTAAGAAAAACATGGCGTTGGAGGGTTAGAACTCGAAACATCCCCCGAATGTCCCCGTGGATGGTACCAACACATCCCACGGGACCAATGTAACTCGTGGGAACTGACCACGCAGCCGCAGAACTCCCAGTTTGAGAATACGATGATATTTTAGATCTTTCTAGACATAGGCTTAAAAACATTGCGTTAGAGGGTGAGAACTAGAAACAACCCCCGAACGTCCTCGGGGGTGGCACCAACACCTCCCACGGGACCAATGTAACTCGTAGGAACTGACCACGTAGCCGCGGGACTCCCCATTTGAGAATATTATAATAATTTGAATATTTCTAGACTTAGGCTTAAAAACATGGCGTTAGAGGGTGAGAACTCGAAAACGCACCCGAATGTCCCCGTGGGTGGCATCAACACCTCCCACGGGACCAATGTAACTCATAGGAACTGACCCCGCAGCCGCGGGACTCCCGGTTTGAGAATACGACGATAATTTGCATATTTCTAGACTTAGGCTTAAAAACTTGGCGTTAGAGGGTGAAACTCGAAACATCCACCGAACGTCCCTGTGGGTGGCACCAAGGTATCCCAAGGGACCAATGTAAGTCATAGGAACTGACCCCTCCGCAGCGGGACTCCCCGTTTGAGAATACGACGATAATTTGCATATTTCTAGACTTAAGCAAAACATGGCGTTAGAGGGTGAGATCTCGAAACAGCCCCCAAACATCCCCGTGGACCAATGTAACCCGTAGGAACTAACATCGCAGCCTCGGGACTCCCAATTTGAGAATACGATGGTAATATGCATATTTATAGACTTAGCCTTAAAAACATCGCGTTAGAGGGTGAGAACTCGAAGCAGCCCCCGAATGGCCCCTTGGGTTGCACCAACCCCTCCCACGACACCAATATAACTCGTAGGAACTCACCCCGCACCCGCGGGACTCCCGGTTTGAGAATAGGATGATAATTTGCATATTTCTTAACTTAGGCTTAAAAACATGGCGTTAGAGGGTGAGAACTCGAAACAGCCCCGAACATCCCCGTGGGTGGCACCACAGCCTCCCACGGACCAATGTAACTCGTAGGAACTGACCCCGCAGCTGCGAGACTCCCCATTTGAGAATAGGACGATAATTTGCATATTTCTATACTTAAATAAAACATGGCGTTATAGGGTGAGATCTCGAAACATCCCCTGAACGTCCCTGTGGGTGGAACCAACACCTCCCACAGGACCAATGCAACTCATAAGAACTAACCCCACAGCCGCGGGACTCCCGGTTTGAGAAGACGATTGTAATTTGCATATTTATTGACTTAGGCTTAAAAACATGGCGTTAGAGGGTGAGAACTCAAAACAGCCCCCGAACGGCCTCGTGGGTGGCACCAACACCTCCCATTGGATCAATGTAACTCTTAGGAACAGACCCCGCAGCCACGGGACTCCCCGTTTGAGAATAGGATGATAATTTACATATTTCTGGACTTAGGCTTAAAAACATGGCGTTAGAGTGTGAGAACTCGAAACAGCCTCCGAACGGCCCCGTGGGTGGCACTAACACCTCCCACAGGACCAATGTAACTGGTAGGAACTGACCCCGCAGCCGCGGGACTCCCGGTTTGAGAATACGAAAATAATTTGCATATTTCTAGATTTAGGCTTAAAAACATGGCGTAAGAGGGTGAGAACTCGAAACAGTCCCCGAACGTCCCCATAACTGAGACCAACACCTCCCACGGGACTAATGTAACTCGTAGGAACTGATCCCGCAGCCGCGGGAATCCCCATTTGAGAATATGACGATAATTTGCATATTTCTAGACTTAAGCAAAACATGGCGTTAGTGGGTGAGAACTCGAAACTGCCCCCGAACGGCCCCGTGGGTGGCACCAACACCTCCCACGTGACCAATGTAACTCGTAGGAACTGATCCCGCATCCGTGGGACTCCTAGTTTGAGAATACAACTGTAATATGCATATTTATAGACTGAGGCTTAAAAACATGGCGTTAGAGGGTGAGAACTCGAAGCAACCCCGAACGGCCCCATGGGTGGCACCAAAACCTCCCACGGCACCAATGTAACTCGTAGGAACTGACCCCGTACCCGCGGAACTCCCGATTTGAGAATAGGACGCTGATTTGCATATTTCTAGACTTAGGCATTAAAACATGGCGTTAGAGGGTGAGAACTAGAAATAGCCCCCGAATGACCCCGTGGGTGGCACCAACACCTCCCACGAGACCAATGTAAGTCGTAGGAACTGAACCCGCAGCCGCGGGACTCCCGCTTTGAGAATACGATTATAATTTGCATATTTCTTGACTTAGTCTTAAAAACATGGCGTTAGAGGGTGAGAACTTTAAACATCCCCCAAACGTCCCCGTGGGTGGCAATAACACCTCCCACGGGACCAATGTAACTCGTAGGAACTAACCCCGCAGCCGCTGGACTCCCGATTTGAGAATACGATAGTAATTTGCATATTTGAAGACTTACTCTTAAAAACATGGCGTTAGAGAGTGAGAACTCGAAGCAGCCCCGAACGGCCCCATCAGTGGCACCAACGCCTGCCACGGCTTCAATGTAACTGGTTGGAACTGACCCTGCAGCCGCGGGATTCCCGGATTGAGAATAGGACGATAATTTGCATATTTCTAGACTTAGGATTAAAAACATGGCATTAGAGGGTGAGAACTCAAAACAGCCCCCGAACGGCCCCGTGGGTGGCACCAACACCTCCCACGGGACCAATGTAACTCATAGGAACAGACCCCGCAGCCGTGGGACTCCCGGTTAGAGAATAGGATGATAATTTGCATATTTCTAGACTTAGGCTTAAAACCATGGGATTAGAGGGAGAGATCTCGAAACAGCCGCCGAATGTCCCCTTGGGTGGCACCAACACCTCCCACGGGACCAATGTAACTCGTAAGAACTGACCCCGCAACCACGGGACTCCCAGTTTAAGAATACGACAGTAATTTACCTATTTATAGACTTAAGCAAAACATGGTGTTAGTGGGTGAGAATCGAAACACCCCGAACGGGCCCGTGGGTGGCAGCAACACCTCCCACGGGACCAATGTAACTCATAGGAACTGACCCCGCAGTCGCAGGACTCTCGGTTTGAGAATACGACGATAATTTGCATATTTCTAGACTTATGCAAAACATGGATTTAGAGGGTGAGATCTCGAAACATCCCCCGAACGTCCCCGTGGGTGGCACCAACACCTCCCACGGGACCAATGTAACTCCTATGAACTAACCCCGTAGCCGCGGGTCTCCCGGTTTGAGAATACGATGATAATTTGCATATTTCTAGACTTAAGCAAAACATGGCGTTAGAGGGTGAGAACTCGAAACAGCCCCCGAACGGCCCCGTGGGTGGCACTAACACGTCCCATGGGACCAATTTAACTCATAGGGACTGACCCCGCAGTCGCGGGACACCCGTTTTCAGAATAGGATGATAATTTGCATATTTCTAGACTTATTCTTAAAAACATGGCGTTGGAGGGTGAGAACTCGAATCAGGCTCCGAACGGCCCCGTGGGTGGCACCAACACTTCCCACGGGACCAATGTAACTCGAAGGAACTGATCCCGCAGCCGCGGGACTCCCGGTTTGAGAATACAACGATAATTTGCATATTTCTAGACTTAGGCTTACTAACTTGGCGTTAGAGGGTGAGAACTCGAAACAACCACCGAACGTTCCCGTGGGTGGCACCAACACCTCCCACGGGACCAATGTAACTCGTTGGAACTGACCCCGCAGCCGCGGGAATCCCGGTTTGAGAATACGAGGATATTTTTCATATTTCTAGACTTAGGCTTAAAAACATGACGTTTGAGGGTGAGAACTAGAAACAGCCCCCGAACGTCCCCGTGGGTGGCACCAACACCTCCCATGGGAGAAATGTAACTCGTAGGAACTATCCACGCAGCCACGAGACTCCCGATTTGAGAATACAATGTTAATTTTGATATTTCTAGACCTAAGAAAAACATGGCGTTGGAGGGTGAGAACTTGAAAAAACCACCGAACGTCCCCGTGGGTGGCACCAACACCTCCCACGCGACCAATGTAACTCGTAGTAACTGACCCTGTAGCTGCGGGACTCCCGGTTTGAGAATACGATGATAATTTTCATATTTCTAGACTTAGGGTTAAAAATAAGGCGTTAGAGGGTGAGATCTTGAAACAGCCCCAGAAAGGCCCCGTGGGTTGCTCCAAGACCTCCCACGGGACCAATGTAACTCGTAGGAACTAAGCCCGCAGCCGCAGGACTCCCGGTGTGAGAATACGACGATAATGTACATATTTCTAGAGTTAGGCTTAAAAACATGGCATTAGAGGGTGAGAACTAGAAACAGCCCCCGGACGTCCCCGTGGGTGGCACCAACACCTCCCACGGGAGCAATGTAACTCGTAGGAACTGACCCCGCAGCCGCGGGACTCCCGATTTGAGAATAGGACGATATTTTGAATATTTCTAGACTTAGGCTTAAAAACATGGCGTTAGAGGGTGAAACCCGAAACAGCCCCCGAACGTCCCCGTGGGTGGCACCACAACCTCCCACGGAACCAATGTAACTCGTAGGAACTAACCCCGCAGTCGCGCGACCCCTTGTTTGAGAATACAACGATAATTTGAAAATTTCTTGACTTAAACAAACTATGGCGTTAGAGGGTGAGATCTCGAAACAGTCCCCGAACGTCCCCGTGGGTGCCACCAACACCTCCCACGGGACCAATGTAACTCGTAGGAACTAATCCCGCAGCCGCGGGACTCCCGATTTGAGAATACAACGGTAATTTGGATATTTATAGACTTAGGCTTAAAAACATGGCGTTAGAGGGTGAGAACTCAAAACAGCCCCCGAACGGCGTCACGGGTGGCACCCACACCTCCCACGGGACCAATGTAACTCGTACGAACTAACCCCGCAGCTGTGGGACTCCCGGTTTGAGAATAGGATGATAATTTGCATATTTCTAGACTTATTCTTAAAAACATGGCGTTAGAGGGAGATAACTCGATACAGCCCCGTGGGTGGCACCAGCACCTCCCACGGGACCAATGTAACTCGTAGGAACTGACCCCGCAGCCGCGAGACACCCGGTTTGAGAATACGATGATAATTTGCATATTTCTAGACTTAGGATTAAAAACATGGCGTTAGAGGGTGAGGACTCGAAACAGCCACCGAACGTCCCCGTGGGTGGCACCAACACCTCCCACGGGACCAATGTAACTCGTAGGAACTGACCCCGCAGCCGCGGGACTCCCGATTTTGAGAATACGATGATATTTTACATATTTCTAGACTTAGGCTTAAATACATGGCGTTAGAGGGTGAGAACAAGAAACATCCCCTGAACTTCCCCGTGGCTAGCACCAACACCTCCCATGGAACCAATCTAACTCGTAGGAACTATCCCAGCAACCGCGGGACTCCCGGTTTGAGAATACAATGGTAATTTTCATACTTCTAGACTTAAGCAAAAACATGGCGTTGGAGGGTGAGAACTCGAAACAGCCCCCGAACGTCCCCATGGGTTGCACCAACACCTCCGACGGGACCAATGTAACTCGTAGGAACTGACCACGCAACCGCGGGAATCCCGATTTCAGAATACGACGGTAATTTGCATATTTTTATACTTAGGCTTAAAAACATGGCGTTAGAGGGTGAAAACTCGAAACAGCCCTCTAACAGCCCCATTGGTGGAACCAACACCTACCACAGGACCAATGTAACTCGTAGGAACTGACCCCGCAGCCGCGGGGCTCCCGATTTGAGAATACGACGATAATTTGCATATTTCTATACTTAGGCTTAAAAACACGGCGTTAGAGGGTGAGAACTCGAAACAGCCTCCGAACGTCCCCGTGCGTGGCACCAACACCTCTCAGGTGACAAATGTAACTGGTAGAAACTGACCCCGCAGCCGTGGGACTCCCGGTCTGATAATACGATGATATTTTTCATATTTCTAGACTTGGGCTTAAAAACATGGCGTTAGAGGGTGAGAACTAGAAACAGCCTCCGAACGTCCTTGTGGGTGGCACCAACGCCTCCCACGGGACCAATGTAACTCATAGGAACTGTCCCCGCAGCCGCGGAAATCCCGGTTTAAGAATACAACGGTAATTTTCATATTTCTAGACTTAAGCAAAACATGGCGTTGGAGGGTGAGAACTCGAAACAGGCCCTGAACTGCCCCGTGGGTGGCACCAACACCTCCGACGGGACCAATGTAACTCGTAGGAACTGACCCCGCAGCCGTGGGAGTCCCGGTTTGATAATGCGACAATAATTTGCATATTTCTATACTTAGGCTTAAAAACATGGCGTTAGAGGGTGAGAACTCGAAACAACCCCCGAACGGCCCCGTGGGTGGCACCAATACCACCCACGGGACCAATGTAACTCGTTGTAACTAACTCCGCAGCCGTGGGACTCCCTGTTTGAGAATACGATGATAATTTGCATATTTATAGACTTAGGCTTGAAAACATGGCATTAGAGGGTGAGAACTCAAAACATCCCCAGAACGGCCCCGTGGGTGGCACCAACACCTCCCACGGGACCAATGTAACTCATAGGAACTGACCCCGTAGCCGCGGGACTTCTGGGTTAAGAATAGGATGATATTTGCATATGTCTATACTTAGGTTTAAAAACGTGGCTTTAGAGGGTGAGAACTCGAAACAGCCTCCGAACGGCGTCGTGGGTGGCACCAACACCACCCACGGGACCAATGTAACTCATAGGAACTCACCCCGCAGCCGCGAGACTCCCGGTTTGAGAATACGACGATAATTTGCATATTTCTAGACTTAACGTTAAAAACATGGCGTTAGAGGGTGAGAACTCGAAACAGCCCCCAAACGGCCCCGTGGGTGGCACCAATACCTCCCACGGGACCAATGTAACTCGTAGGAACTGACCACGCAGTCGCGGGACTCCCGCTTTGAGAATACAACGGTAATTTGCAAATTTTTAGACTTAGGCTTAAAAACATGGCGTTAGAGGGTGAGAAATCGAAACATCCCCCGAACGTCCCCGTGGGTGGCACCAACATCTCCCAGGGGACCAATGTAACTCGTAAAAACTGACCCCGCAGCCGCAGGACACTCGGTCTGAGAATACGACAATATTTTTCATATTTCTTGACTAAGGCTTAAAAACATGGCGTTAGAGGTTGAGAACTAGAAATAGCCCCCGAACGTCCCCGTGGGTGGCACCAATACCTCCCACGGGACCAATGTAACTCATACGAACTATCCACGCAACCACGAGACTTTCGGTTTTAGAATACAATGGTAATTTTCATATTTCTAGACTTAAGCAAAACATGGCGTTGGAGGGTGAGAACTCGAAACAGCCCCCGAACGTCCCCGTGGGTGGCACCAACACCTCCGACGGGACCAATGTAACTCGTTGGAAATGACCCCACAACCGCGGGAGTCTCGGCTTGAGAATGCGACGGTAATTTGCATATTTATAGACTTAGGCTTAAAAACATGGCGTTAGAGGGTGAGAACTCGAAACAGTGCCCGAACGGCCACGTGGGTGGCACCAACACCTCCCAAGGGACCAATGTAACTCGTAGGAACTGACTCCGCAGCCGCGGGACTCCCGGGTTAAGAATAGGATGATAATTTGCATATGTCTAGACTTAGGCTTAAAAACATAGCGTTAGAGGGTGAGAACTCAAAACAGCCTCCGAACGGCGCCGTGGGTGGCACCAACACCACCCATGGGACAAATGTAACTCGTAGGAACTGTCCCAGCAGCAGCGGGACTCCCGGTTTGAGAATACAAAGGTAATTTTATGTCACACCCCAAACCCAATATCCATACTAATCATTTATTATTAGAATAATTAAATCATAATCTAGAGCCCATTGGAAATATAATTCATCTATCCATATTTTACTGTATAATGCGCATAATCAACATAATATTATTATTGTGCCATAACGAAATCAATATCAGAGTCATAATTTAAGCGGACATACAATACTATGATTAACTACGATAAAATTTCACAATCATCAACTCAATCCATACTAACGCAAAATATACAATGTGTGAGTAAATTAAAATCTTCAGTGTGACAATGATAAAATCCCCACATTTAAACCCCGGCTCCTTCCAACGGTGCAACTCTCAAAGTTACCGGTCATATGGTATTCTAGTTGGCAGCATAGAAACCTGAAATTGTTAAAATATAACTGTAAGCATTAAACTTAGTGAGTTACTCCTTCCCTACAATGTAATAACAATTCTATATAGAGTAAGTGGATATAAAATCCGAACAATCCTGCCCATTGGCAATAACAAATCCTGGAACATAAGTTCCAACAAATCATTGGATCTTTGTCCAATTCCAATCCTGGATCATAAGACCCAACCAATCCTGGATATTTTAATATCCAAACAAATCCTGAATACCGAAGTATTCAAACAAATCCGCTCTTACAGCTATATTCATATTTATATATGAAACAAATCATAAGTACACTCACCTTGACAGTTTAACTGGATTTTCCCTTGCCTTTATCCTGTACTTGTTCAATCAGCTCTCCTTCCCTTACTATCATTCTCACAATATTAGTATCATCATAATAATATTAATAGTCAAAAGAATAACTTCAATCATAACTCAATTCATAAGCATCATATTATTCAATTCAAATCATTCATTAAAATGAAGTCCCATCTAGACTCAGGTTCTGATATCTAACATATTCAAATTACAGCCCAAACCCTTTTTAATTATTCTTGGTAATCCAATCCTTATTATATCATGTTTCCAAAACAAAAGACGGCACATCATTCCGAGTTTCCTAGAGCAAAATAAGCCTATTTCTTCACTACATAGCAAATCTGCCCTATAGCCTCTTTTATCGTTCATTCAACTTCCAGGAATTTTCATGATTTTTATACATCATAAATTTCTATGATCTTTCACCCAACATCATTAAACACATTTAAAAATATAAGATTAAAGTTTCATAATTTTTAAGGTTCGTTTGATATGTCAAGCAAAACACCGAACACATGGCGGGCATATTTTCATCCTTAGGGCAGATTTCTTACCCGAACTTCAAACCCTCACCAAGGACTCATTTGTTGGTATTTTCACATGATTTTCGGATATGTCATACATATATGAGTCCATGTTAATATCCAATTGGAAGCAATCGATTCCAGTAACTATACAAAAATATATGGAAATTTGAATAAACAAAGTTTCTAAACAAAGCAATCTTAGGGTTTTGTACATTCAACTTAACTTAAACTTGCATATATCCATACATATGCACCCAAACATGAAAGTTCAATAAAAATCAAGGATTTATATCATATAAATCGTAAATGAAAGAAAAAATAGCAAGATTCATGGTCGGAATTACCTTAGGGGCTTTTTCGTAATTTTCTATGAATTTTCTTCAATTTTCTCCTCACTTTTTCTTCCTAACTTCCAACTTCTCTTTCCTTAGGCTTAAAATCTCTCATGGCTGCATTTTGGCTGAATAAAGAGGTAATTCTAAGGGTTTGAGGTCGGCCAAAGCCACCACCCTTCCCAACCAATGAGAATAAAACATTTGTTGCCATATTAAGACAAAATACTACTTAACGGATGGACTACTTTGCCATTGTTTCGTAATTTTGGTATAACTTCTCACTTGAACCTCCGTTTCATTCACCGTTTGTTGTGTTACAACCATAACTCACTTGTATACAATTATGTAGTTTTCACCTCAAGTCAATTGTTATGTCATAAAGGTCAAAACTAGCCTTAAACATGGACATTCCTATCGAAACCTTCAAATTTTGTATTTGTAACTAATTCGACATTTCATGCTTTTTGGAGGTAGGATTAGACTAAACATAATAAATTAACATCACATATATTAATAACACACTAATCATATCACACAAGCTAGGCATGATTTACGTATAATTAATCATAATTATATTCGGGTTGTCACAATTCTCCCCCTGTTAGGAAATTTCGTCCTCGAAATTGACATACCTTGGTTGTCCGAATCAAACAAATAGGGATAACGCATTTTCATGCTATCCTCACTCTCCCATGTAGCTTCTTCCATGGAATGCCTTCTCCACACAACTTTCACAAGTGGGATCACCTTTGATCTTAATATTTGTTCTTTCCTATCAACGATAGCAAGCGGTTCTTCCACGTAGCTCAAATCTTCCTTCAACTCAATAGGTTGTTCCACCAATACATGTGAAGGGTCTGCTACATACTTTCTCAACATAGAAACATGGAAAACATCATGTAACCGAGATAATTCTGGTGGTAACGCTAACTTGTAGGCAACCATCCCGACTTTCTCAAGGATTTCATAAGGTCCAATGTAGCGTGGACTTAATTTCCCTTTCTTTCCAAACCTCATAACTCCTTTCCATGGAGATATCCGAAGAAACACATAATCCCCTTTCTGGAATTCCAAATCTTTTCGTCGTTTATCCGCATAACTTTTTTGTCTGCTTTGAGCTATTCTCATTCTATCTTGAATAATCTTCACTTTTTCAGTGGTGACTTCAATTAATTCTGGACCCTCTATCTTCCTTTCACCAACTTCACCCCAACATATTGGTGTACGACATCGTCTACCATACAAGGCTTCATATGGAGCCATACCAATAGTAGACTGAAAACTATTGTTATATGCAAATTCTATCAAAGGCAAATATTCATCCCAATTACCTTTGAAATCAAGCACACAAGCTCTAAGCATATCTTCCAAAATATGTATTGTCCTTTCAGACCGCCCATCTGTCTGGGGGTGAAAAGCCGTACTAAACTTCAAGTTAGTACCCATAGCATACTGCAAGCTATCCCAAAATCTGGATGTAAAAGTAGGGTCCCTATCTGAAACAATAGATACCGGTGCTCCATGCAATCGAATAATTTCATTAACATACAATCTAGCATACCTATCAACTGTATACGTAGTCTTGACTGCTAGAAAGTGAGCGGACTTTGTCAATCTATCCACCACTACCCAAATCGAATCTGACCCCTTCTGAGATCGAGGAAGCCCAACCACAAAATCCATCGTTACATGATCCCATTTCCATTCCGGTATCAGCAATGGCTGAAGCAGACCAGTAGGTTTCTGATGCTCCACTTTCACTTGCTGACATATAAGGCACCTCGCAACAAAATCAGCTATTTCCTTCTTCATATTATTCCACCAATAATGCTCCTTTAAATCCCTATACATTTTAGTGCTACCAGGATGCATAGTATAAATGGAATTATGAGCCTCATCTAAAATTTCCTCTTTCAATCCACACACATTAGGCACACACAACCGATGCTTATACAATAAAGTGCCATCATTCACAATACAAAAATCTTCAGACTTACCATCTCGGAGATCTTGTCGTTTCTTCTCAAGGAAAGGATCTTGACTTTGCAAATCATGAATACGGGTAGCTAACAAAGGCCTCACGCTTACATGAGCAAAGAATCTGTCCCCATCTGCTAGATGCAATTCCACTCCCATCAATCTCAACTCCATAATATGAGCAACTCTAGCACATCGAATACACGATAACCTGCCTGAAGCCTTTCTACTCAAAGCGTCTGCAACTACATTTGCCTTTCCTGGGTGGTAGTGAATTGTATAATCATAATATTTAATTAACTCCATCCACCGCCTCTGCCTCAAATTCAACTCCTTCTGAGTAAACAAATACTTAAGGCTTTGATGGTCAGTAAAAATTTCACATACCTCACCATATAGATAATGACGCCATAATTTCAAAGCAAATACAATAGCAGCAAGTTCCAAATCATGTGTAGGATAATTACGTTCATGTGTACGCAACTGCCTAGAAGCATAGGCAATAACTTTACCATGCTGCATAAAAACACAACCCAACCCCTGATGTGAAGCATCGGTATAAACAACAAAACCATCTCCACCATGCGGAATAGTAAGAACAGGTGCGGTTACCAACCTCTTTTTCAATTCATCAAAACTATTTTCGCAATCAGAATTCCATTCAAACTTAACATCTTTCCGAGTCAGTTTAGTCATTGGTAAGGCAATCGAAGAAAATCCCTTAATAAACCTTCTATAATACCCAGCTAAACCCAGAAAACTCCTCACCTCAGTCACATTATCGGGTCTCTCCCATTTCACAATAGCCTCTACCTTTTTAGGATCAACACATATACCATCTCCAGAAATAACATGGCCTAAAAATGCAACTTGTGATAGCCAAAATTCACACTTGCTAAACTTGGCATACAACTTCTTATCTTTCAACAGATTCAAAATAGTTGTGAGATGTTTTTCATGTTCAACCATATCATGGGAATAAATCAGAATATCATCAATAAAAACTATCACAAATGAATCAACAAAAGGATGCAGTACCCGGTTCATAAGATCCATAAATACAGCTGGAGCATTAGTCACCCCAAAAGGCATCACAAGAAATTCAAAATGACCATACCGAGTACGGAAAGCGGTTTTAGAAATATCACTTTCCTTCACCCTCACCTGATGATAACCCGATCGCAAGTCTATCTTTGAAAACACTTTAGCACCCTGCAACTGATCAAACAAATCATCTATACGAGGTAAAGGATACTTGTTCTTAATTGTAGCTTTATTCAGTTGCCTATAATCAATACACAAACGCATGGTACCATCTTTCTTTTTCACAAATAAAACTGGCGCACCCCATGGAGATACGCTAGGTTGTATGAACCCCCTATCAAGTAAATCTTGCAATTGAATCTTGAGTTCTTTCAACTCAGCAGGTGCCATTCTATACGGTGCCATAGAAATAGGGGTTGTCCCTGGTGCTAATTCAATACTAAATTCAACTTCTCTTTCTGGAGGTAACCCTGGCAACTCATAAGGAAACACTTTAGGAAAATCACGTACAATAGGAACATCGACTAATTGTAAAGCCCCCTTCCTAGTGTCAAGAACATATGCAATAAAACCCTCACAACCCTTACTCAATAATTTCCTCGTCTGAATAGCAGAAATGATGCAACTGGGAACAATTTTCCTTTCCCCCACAAATTTAAATTCAGGCTCACCAGGCATATTAAAAACAACTTCCTTATGGAAACAATCCATGGATGCATGATATTTGGATAGCCAATCCATTCCCAGAATTATATCAAAATCAGAAATATCCAATGGAAGTAGATCTATAACTGTATCTCTAGACCCCACAGTCAAAACACAATCATGAAAAACATATCCAGTTACAACCATATCCCCCATAGGCATATAAATACCCAACCCCACATCTAAACGAGCACACGGTATATTCAAGTATATGGCAAAAGCATAGGACACAAAAGAATGTGTGGAACCAGGATCAACCAAAACATAAGCACTTCTATCACTAACAGAAAGTGTACCTGTCACCACATCTGGCGTAATCTGAGCTTCTTTAATCGTAAAGACTCGTCCACCTGGCCTGAAACCACTAGCTTGTCCTCTACCCACACTCTTCACTGTACTTCCTGGAGATAACATTCTGCTTGCTACTTCACTATGTGCTGCTGGAGTCTGTGCCAATTGCGGACAATTCTTCTTAATATGCCCCACTTGATGACAATGGTAGCATTCCAATCCCTTAAGCTTAGGACACTCAGATTTATAATGTCCTTCCTCTTTACAAAAGAAACATGTAACACCTCCTATTGGGGCCTCACCTCTCCCTGACTTTCTGGCTGAACCAAAAGATCCTCCACCCCTGGTATCTCTACCAAACCTCCCCTGACCTCTACCACTATCTCCACCACCTCTCTGAAATTTATGAGGTTCCACCTTAACACTTCCACTCTCACCTCCCCTATACTGAGATGCGTCGAATCTACTTTTCTTAAAACTCTCTCTGCTCGCCACCCCTTGGTTCATTTGCCTTTCTGCTATCATGGCTTTGTTTACCAGAGAAGCATAATCTTCTAACTTATAAGTGGCTACTCTATTTTGTATAGGCAAAATCAGTCCATCTTGAAACTTACTACATTTATCTTCTTCCTCCTGCACATACTTAGTAGCAAACCTAGACAAAGCAGTAAATTTAGCATCATACTCCCTCACAGACATGTTCCCTTGGGTCAAATTTATAAACTCCCTCAGTTTCTCCCTCCTATAGACCTTAGGGAAATACTTAACATACAAAGCTTTAATAAATTCAGCCCAAGTAATAACATCAGTACCTTCCATCCTGGGCACCAAATGGTTGCAGGCTTCCCACCAATATTTCGCCTCTCCTTTGAGCTTAAACACAGCTAGATTCACTTTCTGGTTATCTGGAACCTTCATAACTGCAAAGATAGTTTCTAGATCCCTGACCCACATCTCAGCTTCCGTAGGTTCAACTGACCCTGAATATTCTGGAGGATTCAACTTCAAAAACTTCTCATGCATGGAATCTTTCATTTCCTTCCTTGCCTCTTTCTCAATCCTGGCCACAGTCTTGGATTCTAGATATCTAGCCTGTTGTTCTGCCATTTGCGCCATATTTCTTTCTTGTTGCTCTGCCATCCTCATCATTGCCTGCGCCATTATTTGCATCTCTGTAGGCTGCTCTTGCTCTCTAGCCCTTCCAGCAACACTTTGCTCCACTTCAGTATTCTCTGTACGAGAAGCGACTCCCTCTTCTCTAGGTTGTCCATTCCCAGGTTCCATCTGGAATTATCTGTAATACAATAAAATTCTAACAACCAATATAAACAGTTTACAGTACTAAACTATTTGTTAGTATATAAATAATTCAATAATATCAAATCAATCAATAACTGCCATCTAATCGTCACACACGTCCAGAATTAATAACCTAGACGCTCTGATACCACTAATTGTCACACCCCAAACCCAATATCCATACTAATCATTTATTATTAGAATAATTAAATCATAATCTAGAGCCCATTGGAAATATAATTCATCTATCCATATTTTACTGTATAATGCGCATAATCAACATAATATTATTATTGTGCCATAACGAAATCAATATCAGAGTCATAATTTAAGCGGACATACAATACTATGATTAACTACGATAAAATTTCACAATCATCAACTCAATCCATACTAACGCAAAATATACAATGTGTGAGTAAATTAAAATCTTCAGTGTGACAATGATAAAATCCCCACATTTAAACCCCGGCTCCTTCCAACGGTGCAACTCTCAAAGTTACCGGTCATATGGTATTCTAGTTGGCAGCATAGAAACCTGAAATTGTTAAAATATAACTGTAAGCATTAAGCTTAGTGAGTTACTCCTTCCCTACAATGTAATAACAATTCTATATAGAGTAAGTGGATATAAAATCCGAACAATCCTACCCATTGGCAATAACAAAGCCTGGAACATAAGTTCCAACAAATCATTGGATCTTTGTCCAATTCCAATCCTGGATCATAAGACCCAACCAATCCTGGATATTTTAATATCCAAACAAATCCTGAATACCGAAGTATTCAAACAAATCCGCTCTTAGATCTATATTCATATTTATATATGAAACAAATCATAAGTACACTCACCTTGACAGTTTAACTGGATTTTCCCTTGCCTTTATCCTGTACTTGTTCAATCATCTCTCCTTCCTTTACTATCATTCTCACAATATTAGTATCATCATAAGAATATTAATAGTCCAAAGAATAACTTCAATCATAACTCAATTCATAAGCATCATATTATTCAATTCAAATCATTCATTAAAATGAAGTCCCATCTAGACTCAGGTTCTGATATCTAACATATTCAAATTACAGCACAAACCCTTTTTAATTATTCTTGGTAATCCAATCCTTATTATATCATGTTTCCAAAACAAAAGACGGCACATCATTCCGAGTTTCCTAGAGCAAAATAAGCCTATTTCTTCACTACATAGCAAATCTGCCCTATAGGCTCTTTTATCGTTCATTCAACTTCCAGGAATTTTCATGATTTTTATACATCATAAATTTCTATGATCTTTCACCCAACATCATTAAACACATTGAAAAATATAAGATTAAAGTTTCATAATTTTTAAGGTTCGGTTGCTATGTCAAGCAAAACACCGAACACATGGCGGGCATATTTTCATCCTTAGGGCAGATTTCTTACCCGAACTTCAAACCCTCACCAAGGACTCATTTGTTGGTATTTTCACATGATTTTCGGATATTTCATACATATATGAGTCCATGTTAATATCCAATTGGAAGAAATCGATTCCAGTAAATATACAAAAATATATGGAAATTTGAATAAACAAAGTTTCTAAACAATGCAATCTTAGGGTTTTGTACATTCAACTTAACTTAAACTTGCATATATCCATACATATGCACCCAAACATGAAAGTTCAATAAAAATCAAGGATTTATATCATATAAATCGTAAATGAAAGAAAAAATAGCAAGATTCATGGTTGGAATTACCTTAGGGGCTTTTTCGTAATTTTTTATGAATTTTCTTCAATTTTCTCCTCACTTGTTCTTCCTAACTTCCAACTTCTCTTTCCTTAGGCTTAAAATCTCTCATGGCTGCATTTTGGCTGAATAAAGAGGTAATTCTAAGGGTTTGAGGTCGGCCAAAGCCACCACCCTTCCCAACCAATGAGAATAAAACATTTGTTGCCATATTAAGACAAAATACTACTTAACGGATGGACTACTTTGCCCTTGTTTCGTAATTTTGGTATAACTTCTCACTCGAACCTCCGTTTCATTCACCGTTTATTGTGTTACAACCATAACTCACTTGTCTACAATTATGTAGTTTTCACTTCAAGTCAATTGTTATGTCATAAAGGTCAAAACTAGCCTTAAACATGGACATTTCTATCGAAACCTTCAAATTTTGTATTTGTAACTAATTCGACATTTCATGCTTTTTGGAGGTAGGATTAGACTAAACATAATAAATTAACATCACATATATTAATAACACACTAATCATATCACACAAGCTAGGCATGATTTACGTATAATTAATCATAATTATATTCGGGTTGTCACATTTTAATACTTCTAGACTTAAGAAAAACATGGCGTTGGAGGGTGAGAACTCGAAACAGCCCCCGAACGTCCCTGTGGGTGGCACCAACACCTCCGATGGGACCAATGTAACTCGTAGGAACTGACCGCGCATCCGCGGGACTCCCGGTTTGAGAATAAGACGGTAACTTGCATATTTCTAGACTTAAGCTTAAAAATATGGCGTTAGAGCGTGAAAACTCAAAACAGCCCTCTAACAGCTCCGTTGGTGGCACCAACAACTACTACGGGACCAATGTAACTCGTAGGAACTGACCCCACAGCCGCGGGGCTCTCGATTTGAGAATACAATGATAATTTGCATATTTCTAGACTTAGGCTTAAAAACATGGCGTTAGAGGGTGAGAACTCGAAACAACCCCCGAACGTCCCCATGGGTGGCACCAACACCTCCCACGGGACCAATGTAACTCGTAGGAACTGACCCCGCAGCCGTGGGACTCCCGATTTTGAGAATACGATGATATTTTACATATTTCTAGACTTAGGCTTAAATACATGGCGTTAGAGGGTGAGAACAAGAAACATCCCCCGAACTTCCCCGTGGCTAGCACCAACACCTCCCATGGAACCAATCTAACTCGTAGGAACTATCCCAGCAGCCGCGGGACTCCCAGTTTGAGAATAAACGGTAATTTTCATACTTCTAGACTTAAGCAAAACATGGCGTTGGAGGGTGAGAACTCGAAACAGCCCCCGAATGTCCCAATGGGTGGCACCAACACCTCCGACGGGACCAATGTAACCCGTAGGAACTGACCACGCAGCCGCGGGAATCCTGATTTCAGAATACGACGGTAATTTGCATATTTTTATACTTAGGCTTAAAAACATGGCGTTAGAGGGTGAAAACTCGAAACAGCCCTTTAACCGCCCCGTTGGTGGAACCAACACCTACCACAGGACCAATGTAACTCGTAGGAACTGACCCCGCAGCCGCGGGGCTCCCAATTTGAGAATACGGCGATAATTTGCATATTTCTAGACTTAGGCTTAAAAACATGGCGTTAGAGGGTGAGAACTCGAAACAGCCCCCGAACGTCCCCGTGCGTGGCACCAACACCTCTCAGGTGACAAATGTAACTCGTAGAAACTGACCCCGCAGCCGTGGGACTCCCGGTCTGAGAATACGATGATATTTTTCATATTTCTAGACTTGGGATTAAAAACATGGCGTTAGAGGGTGAGAACTAGAAACAGCCTCCGAACGTCCTTGTGGGTGGCACCAACGCCTCCCACGGGACCAATGTACTCATAGGAACTGTCCCCGCAGCCGCGGAACTCCCGGTTTAAGAATACAACGGTAATTTTCATATTTCTAGACTTAAGCAAAACATGGTGTTGGAGGGTGAGAACTCAAAACAGGCCCCGAACTGCCCCGTGGGTGGCACCAACACCTCCGACGGGACCAATGTAACTCGTAGGAACTGACCCCGCAGCCGTGGGAGTCCCGATTTGATAATGCGACAATAATTTGCATATTTCTATACTTAGGCTTAAAAACATGGCGTTAGAGGGTGAGAACTCGAAACAACCCCCGAACGGCCCCGTGGGTGGCACCAATACCACCCACGGGACCAATGTAACTCGTTGTAACTAACTCCGCAGCCGTGGGACTCCCTGTTTGAGAATACGATGATAATTTGCATATTTATAGACTTAGGCTAGAAAACATGGCGTTAGAGGGTGAGAACTCAAAACAGCCCCAGAACGGCCCCGTGGGTGGCACCAACACCTCCCACGGGACCAATGTAACTCATAGGAACTGACACCGTAGCCGCGGGATTCCCAGGTTAAGAATAGGTTGATATTTGCATATGTCTAGACTTAGGTTTAAAAACGTGGCTTTAGAGGGTGAGAACTCGACACAGCCTCCGAACGGCATTGTGGGTGGCACCAACACCACCCACGGGACCAATGTAACTCATAGGAACTGACCCCGCAGCCGCGGGACTCCCGGTTTGAGAATACGACGATAATTTGCATATTTCTAGACTTAAGCTTAAAAACATGGCGTTAGAGGGTGAGAACTCGAAACAGCCCCCAAACGGCCCCGTGGGTGGCACCAATACCTCCCACGGGACCAATGTAAATCATAGGAACTGACCACGCAATCGCGGGACTCCTGCTTTGAGAATACGACGGTAATTTGCAAATTTTTAGACTTAGGCTTAAAAACATGGCGTTAGAGGGTGAGAAATCAAAACATCCCCCGAATGTCCCCGTGGGTGGCACCAACATCTCCCAGGGGACCAATGTAACTTGTAAAAACTGATCCCGCAGCCGCAGGACTCTCGGTCTGAGAATACGATAATATTTTTCATATTTCTTGACTAAGGCTTAAAAACATGGCGTTAGAGGTTGAGAACTAGAAATAGCCCCCGAACGTCCCCATGGGTGGCACCAATACCTCCCACGGGACCAATGTAACTCACACGAACTATCCACGCAGCCACGAGACTCTCGGTTTTAGAATACAATGGTAATTTTCATATTTCTAGACTTAAGCAAAACATCGCGTTGGAGGGTGAGAACTGGAAACAACCCCCGAACGTCCCCGTGGGTGGCACCAACACCTCCGACGGGACCAATGTAACTCGTTGGAACTGACCCCATAGCCGCGGGAGCCTCGGCTTGAGAATGCAACGGTAATTTGCATATTTATAGACTTAGGCTTAAAAACATGGCGTTAGAGGGTGAGAACTCGAAACAGTGCCCGAACGGCCACGTGGGTGGCACCAATACCTCCCAAGGGACCAATGTAACTCGTAGGAACTGACTCCGCAGCCGCAGGACTCACGGGTTAAGAATAGGATGATAATTTGCATATGTCTAGACTTAGGCTTAAAAACATAGCGTTAGAGGGTGACAACTCAAAACAGCCTCCGAACGGCGCCGTGGGTGGCACCAACAACACCCATGGGACCAATGTAACTCGTAGGAACTGTCCCAGCAGCCGCGGGACTCCCGGTTTGAGAATACAAAGGTAGTTTTAATACTTCTAGACTTAAGAAAAACATTGCGTTGGAGGGTGAGAACTCGAAACATCCCCCGAACGTCCCTGTGGGTGGCACCAACACCTCCGACGGGACCAATGTAACTCGTAGGAACTGACCGCGCATCCGCGGAACTCCCGGTTTGAGAATACGACGGTAATTTGCATATTTCTAGACTTAAGCTTAAAAACAAGGCGTTAGAGGGTGAAAACTCAAAACAGCCCTCTAACATCCCCGTGGGTGGCACCAACACCTCCCACGGGACCAATGTAACTCGTAGTAACTATCCCCATAGCCGTGGGACTCCCGGATTGAGAATATGATGATAATTTGCATATTTCTAAACTTAGGCTTAAAAACATGGCGTTAGAGGGTGAGAACTCGAAACAGCACCCGAACGTCCCCATGGGTGGCACCAACACCTCTCAGGGGACCAATGTAACTCGTAGGAACTGACCCCGCAGCCGCAGGACTCCCGGTCTGAGAATACAATGATATTTTTAATATATCTTGATTTAGGCTTTAAAACATGGCCTTAGAGGGTGAGAACTAGAAATAGCCCCCGAACGTCCCCGTGGGTGGCACCAACACCTCCCACAGGACCAATGTAACTCATACGAACTGACCCCGTATCCGCGGAACTCCCGGTTTAAGAATACAACTGTAATTTTCATATTTCTAGACTTAAGCAAAACATGGCGTTGGAGGGTGAGAACTCGAAACAGGCCCCGAACTACCCCGTGGGTGGCACCAACACCTCCGACGGGACCAATGTAACTCGTAGGAACTGACCCCGCAGCCGTGGGAGTCCCGATTTGATAATGCGACAATAATTTGTATATTTCTATACTTAGGCTTAAAAACATGGCGTTAGAGGGTGAGAACTCAAAACAACCCCCGAACGGGCCCATGGGTGGCACAAATACCACCCACGGGACCAATGTAACTCGTTGTAACTAACTCCGCAGCCGTGGGACTCCCTGTTTGAGAATACGATGATAATTTGCATATTTATAGACTTAGGCTTGAAAACACGGCGTTAGAGGGTGAGAACTCAAAACAGCCCAAGAACGGCCCCGTGGGTGGCACCAACACCTACCACGGGACCAATGTAACTCATAGGAACTGACCCCGTAGCCGCGGGACTCCCGGGTTAAGGATAGGATGATATTTGCATATCTCTAGACTTAGGTTTAAAAATGTGGCTTTAGAGGGTGAGAACTCGACACAGCCTCCGAACGGCGTCGTGGGTGGCACCAACACCACCCAAGGGACCAATGTAACTCATAGGAACTGACCCCGCAGCCGCGGGACTCCCGGTTTGAGAATACGACGATAATTTGCATATTTCTAGACTTAAGCTTAAAAACATGGCGTTAGAGGGTGAGAACACGAAAGAGCCCCCAAACGGCCCCGTGGGTGGCACCAATACCTCCCACGGGACCAATGTAACTCGTAGGAACTGACCACGCAGTCGCGGGACTCCCTCTTTGAGAATACGACGGTAATTTGCAAATTTTTAGACTTAGGCTTAAAAACATGGCGTTAGAGGGTGAGAAATTGAAACATCCCCCGAACGTCCCCGTCGGTGGCACCAACATCTCCCAGGGAACCAATGTAACTCTAAAAACTGACCCCACAGCCGCAGGACTCTCAGTCTGAGAATACGACAATATTTTTCATATTTCTTGACTAAGGCTTAAAAACATGGCGTTAGAGGTTGAGAACTAGAAATAGCCCCCAAACGTCCCCGTGGGTGGCACCAATACCTCCCACGGGACCAATGTAACTCATACGAACTATCCACGCAGCCACGACACTCTCGGTTTTAGAATACAATGGTAATTTTCATATTTCTAGACTTAAGCAAAACATGGCGTTGGAGAGTGAGAACTCGAAACAGCCCCCGAACGTCCCCGTGGGTGGAACCAACACCTCCGACGGGACCAATGTAACTCGTTGGAACTGACCCCACAGCCGCGGGAGTCTCGGCTTGAGAATGCGACGGTAATTTGCATATTTATAGACTTAGGCTTAAAAACATGGCGTTAGAGGGTGAGAACTCGAAACAGTGCCCGAACGGCCACGTGGGTGGTACCAACACCTCCCAAGGGACCAATGTAACTCGTAGGAACTGACTCCGCAGCCGCAGGACTCCCGGGTTAAGAATAGGATGATAATTTGCATATGTCTAGACTTAGGCTTAAAAACATAGCGTTAGAGGGTGAGAACTCAAAACAGCCTCCGAACAGCGCCGTGGGTGGCACCAACACCACCCATGGGACCAATGTAACTCGTAGGAACTGTCCCCGTAGCCGCGGGACTCCCAGTTTGAGAATACAAAGGTAATTTTAATACTTCTAGACTTAAGAAAAACATGGCGTTGGAGGGTGAGAACTCGAAACAGCCCCCGAACGTCCCTGTGGGTGGCACCAACACCTCCGACGGGACCAATGTAACTCGTAGGAACTGACCGCGCATCCGCGGAACTCCCGGTTTGAGAATACGACGGTAATTTATATATTTCTAGACTTAAGCTTAAAAACATGACGTTAGAGCGTGAAAACTCAAAACAACCCTCTAACAGCTCCGTTGGTGGCACCAACACCTACTACGGGACCAATGTAACTCGTAGGAACTGACCCCGCAGCCGCGGAGCTCTCGATTTGAGAATACAATGATATTTGCATATTTCTAGACTTAGGCTTAAAAACATGGCGTTAGAGGGTGAGAACTCGAAACTGCCCCCGAACATCCCCATGGGTGGCACCAACACCTCTCAGGGGACCAATGTAACTCGTAGGAACTGACCCCGCAGCCGCAGGACTCCCGGTCTGAGAATACAACGATATTTTTAATATTTCTTGATTTAGGCTTTAAAACATGGCCTTAGAGGTTGAGAACTAGAAATAGCTCCCGAACGTCCCCGTGGGTGGCACCAACACCTCCCACAGGACCAATGTAACTCATACGAACTGACCCCGCAGCCGCGAGACTCCCGGTTTTAGAATACAAGGGTAATTTTCATATTTCTAGACTTAAGCAAAACATGGCGTTGGAGGGTGAGAACTCGAAACAGCCACCGAACGTCCCCATGGGTGGCACCAACACCTCCGACGGGACCAATGTAACTCGTAGGAACTGACCCCGCAGCCACGGGAGTCCCGGCTTGAGAATGGGACGATAATTTGCATATTTCTATACTTAGACTTAAAAACATGGCGTTAGAGGGTGAGAACTCGAAACATCCCCCGAACGGCCCCGTGGGTGGCACCAATACCTCTCCCGGGACCAATGTAACTCGTAGGAACTAACACAGTAGCCGCGGGACTCCCGGTTTGGGAATATAACGGTAATTTGCAGATTTATAGAATTGGGCTTAAAAACATGGCGTTAGAGGGTGAGAACTCGAAACAGCCCCCGAATGGCCATGTGGGTTGCACCAACACCTCCCACGGGACCAATGTAACTCGTAGGAACTGACCCCTCGGCCGCGGGACTCCCGGGTTAAGAATAGGATGATAATTTGCATATGTCTAGACTTAGGCTTAAAAACATGGCGTTAAAAGGTTAGAACTCGAAACAGCCTCCGAACGGCATCGTGGGTGGCACCAACACCACCCACGGGACCAATGTAACTCATAGGAACTAACCCCGTAGCCGCGGGACTCCTGGTTTGAGAATATGACGATAATTTGCATATATCTAGACTTAGGCTTAAAAACATGTCGTTAGATAGTTAGAACTCGAAACAACCCCCGGACGTCCCCGTAAGTGGCACCAACACCTCCCACGGGACCAATGTTACTCGTAGGAACTGATCCCGCAGCCACGGGACTCCCAGTTTGAGAATACGATGGTATTTTGCATATTTCTAGACTTAGGGTAAAAAATATGGCGTTAGAGGGTGAGAATTAGAAACAGCCCCCGAACATACTGGGAGTCCCGTGGCTGGTGTTGGTGCCACCCACGGGACCAATGTAACTCGTAAGAACTGACCCCGCGGCCGCGGGACTCCCGGTTTGAGAATACAACGGTAATTTTCATATTTCTAGACTTAAGCAAAACCTGGCATTGGAGGGTGAGAACTCGAAACAGCCCCCGAACGTCACCGTGGGTGGCACCAACACCTCTGACGGGACCAATGTAACTCGTAGGAACCGACCACGCCGCCGCGGGACTCTCAGTTTGAGAATTCGACGGTAATTTGCATATTTTTAGACTTAGGCTTAAAAACACGGCGTTAGAGGGTGAAAACTCGAAATAGCCCTCTAACAGCCCCGTGGGTGGCACCAACACCTATCACGGGACCAATGTAACTTGTAGGAAATGACCCCGCAGCCGCGGGACTCTCGGGTTAAGAATATGATGATAATTTGCATATGTCTAGACATAGGCTTAATGACATGGGGTTAGAGGGTGAGAATTCGAAATATCCCCCGAACGTCCCCGTGGGTGGCACCAACACCTCCCACGGGACCAATGTAACTCGTAGGAACTGACCCCGCAGCTGCGGGACACCCGGTTTGAGAATACGACGATATTTTTCATATTTCTAGACTTAGGCTTATAAACATGGCGTTAGAGGGTGAGAGCTAGAAACAGCCCCCTAACGTCCCCGTGGATGGCACCAATACCTCCCACGGGACCAATGTAACTCGTAGGAACTGTCCCCACAGCCATGAGACTCCCAATTTGAGAATATGACGATATTTTTCATATTTCTAGACTTAGGCTTAAAAACATCGCGTTAGAAGGTGAGAACTAGAAACAGCCCCTGAACGGCCCCGTGGATGGCACCAACACCTCTGACGGGACCAATGTAACTCGTAGGAACTGACCACGTAGCCGCTGGACTCCCAGTTTGAGAATTCGATGGTAATTTGCATATTTTTAGACTTAGGCTTAAAAACACGGCGTTAGAGGGTGAAAACTCAAAATAGCCCTCTAACAGCCCCGTGGGTGGCACCAACACCTACCACGGGACCAATGTAACTCGTAGGAACTGACCCCGCAGCCGCGGGACTCTCGGGTTAAGAATATGATGATAATTTGCATATGTCTAGACTTAGGCTTAAAAACATGGCGTTAGAGGGTGAGAACGTGAAACAGCCCCCGAACGTCCCCGTGGGTGGCACCAACACCTCCCACGGGACCAATGTAACTCGTAGGAACTGTCCCCGCAGCCATGAGACTCCTAATTTGAGAATACGACGATATTTTTCATATTTTCAGACTTAGGCTTAAAAACATCGGGTTAGAGGGTGAGAACTAGAAACAGCCGCCGAACGTCCCCGTGGGTGGCACCAACACCTCTGACGGGACGAATGTAACTCGTAGGAACTGACCACGTAGCCGCGGGACTCCCAGTTTGAGAATTCGATGGTAATTTGAATATTTTTAGACTTAGGCTTAAAAACACGGCGTTAGAGGGTGAAAACTCGAAACATCCCTCTAACAGCCCCAATGGGTGGGACCAACACCTCCGACGGGACCAATGAAACTCGTAGTAACTAACCCCGTAGCCGCGGGACTCCCGGTTTGAAAATACGATGATAATTTGCATATTTGTAGACTTAGGCTTAAAAACATGGCGTTAGAGGGTGAGAACTCGAATCATCACCCGAACGTCGCCGTGGGTGGCACCAATATCTCCCACGGGACATTTGTAACTCGTCGGAACTAACCCAGCAGCCGCGGGACTCTCGGTTTGAGAATGCGATGATATTTTTCATATTTCTAGACTTAGGCTTAAAAATATGGCGTTAGAGGGTGAGAACTAGAAACCACTCCCGAACGTCCCCGTGGGTGGCACCAACACCTCCCACGGGACGAATGTAACTCGTCGGAATTGTCCCCGCAGCCGCGGAACTCGAGGTTTGAGAATACAACTGTAATTTTCATATTTCTAGACTTAAGCAAAACCTGGCGTTGGTGGGTGAGAACCCGAAACAACCCCCAAACATCACCGTGGGTGGCACCAACACCTCTGACGTGACCACCGTAACTCGTATGAACTGACCACGCAGCTGTGGGACTCCCAGTTTGAGAATTCGATGGTAATTTGCATATGTTTAGACTTAGGCTTAAAAACATGGCGTTAGAGGGTGAAAACTCGAAACAACCCTCTAACAGCCCCATGGGTGGCACGAACATCTCCCACGTGACCAATGTAACTCGTAGGAACTAACCCCGCAGCTGCAGGACACCCGGTTTGAGAATACGATTATATTTTTCATATTTCTAGACTTAAGCTTAAAAACATGGTGTTAGAGGGTGAGAACTCGAAATAGCCCCCGAACGTCCCCGTGGGTGGCACCAAAATCTCCCACGGGACCAATGTAACTCGTAGGAACTGACCCCGCAGTCGCGGGACACCCGGTTTGAGAATACGATGATATTTTTCATATTTCTAGACATAGGCTTAAAAACATGGCGTTAGAGGGTGAGAACTGTGAGAAGCCCCCGAACGTCCCCGTGGGTGGAACCAATAGCTCTAATGGGACAAATTTAACTCGTAGGAACTCACACGCGGCCGCGGGACTCCCAGTTTGAGAATTCGACGGTAATTTGCATATTTTTAGACTTAGGCTTAAAAACATGGCGTTAGAGGGTGAAAACTCGAAACAAACCTCTAACAGCCCCGTGGGTGGCACCAACACCTCCCACGGGACCAATGTCACTCGTAGTAACTAACTCCGCAGCCGCGGGACTCCCGGTTTGAGAATACGATGATAATTTGCATATTTCTAGACTTAGGCTTAAAAACATGGCGTTAGAGCGTGAGAACTAGAAACAGCCCCCGAACGTCGTCGTGGGTGGCACCAATACCTCCCACGGGACCAATGTAACTCGTAGGAACTAACCCAACAGCCGTGGGACTCCCGGTTTGAGAATACTACAGTAATTTGTATATTTATAGACTTCGGCTTAAAAACATGGCGTTAGAGGGTGAGAACTCAAAACATCCCCCGAACGTCCACGTGGGTGGAACCAATACCTCCCACGGGGCCAATGTAACTCGTCGGAACTGACCCCGCAGCCGTGGGACTCCCGGGTTAAGAATAGGATGATAATTGGCATATGTCTAGACTTAAGCTTAAAAACAAGGCGTTAGAGGGTGAGAACTCGAAACAGCCTCTGAACGATGCCGTTGGTGGCACGAACACCACCCACGGGACCAATGTAACTCATAGGAACTGACCCCGCATCCGCGGGACTCTCGATTTGAGAATACGATGATAATTTGCATATATCTAGACTTTGGCTTAAAAACATGTCGTTGGAGGGTGAGAACTCGAAACAGCCACCAAACGTCCCCTTAAGTGGCACCAACACCTCCAACGGGACCAATGTAACTCATAGGAACAGATCCCGCAGCCGCGGGACTCCCGATTTGAGAATACGACGATATTTTGCATATTTCTAGACTTAGGCTTAAAAATATGGTGTTAGAGGGTGAGAACACAAAATATCTCCCGAACGTCCCCGTGGGTGGAACCAACACCTCCCACGGGACCAATGTATCTCGTAGGAACTGATCCCGTAGCCGCGGGACACCCGGTTTGAGATTACAATGATATTTCTCATATTTCTAGACTTAGGCTTAAAAACATGGCGTTAGAGGGTGAGAACTCGCAATAGCCCCCGAACGTCCCCGTGGGTGGCACCAACACCTCCCTCGGGACCATTGTAACTCGTAGGAACTGACCCCGCAGCCGCAGGGCACCCGGTTCGAGAATACGAAGATATTTTTAATATTTCTATACTTAGGCTTAAAAACATTGCGTTACAGGGTGAGAACTAGAAACAGCCCCCGAACGTCCCCGTGGGTGGCACCAACACCTCTGACTGGACCAATGTAACTCGTAGGAACTGACCACGCAGCCGCGGGACTCCCAGTTTGAGAATTCGATGGTAATTTGAATATTTTTAGACTTAGGCTTAAAAACAAGGCGTTAGAGGGTGAAAACTCGAAACAGC
Source organism: Sambucus nigra (assembly GCA_949130495.1). Classification (NCBI taxonomy): domain Eukaryota; kingdom Viridiplantae; phylum Streptophyta; class Magnoliopsida; order Dipsacales; family Adoxaceae; genus Sambucus; species Sambucus nigra. Next base: position 332,953,633 of record OX422224.1, read on the forward strand.
CCTCTAACATCCCCGTGGGTGGCACCAATACCTCCCACGGGACCAATGTAACTCGTAGTAACTATCCCCATAGCCGTGGGACTCCCGGTTTGAGAATATGATGATGATTTGCATATTTCTAAACTTAGGCTTAAAAACATGGTGTTAGAGGGTGAGAACTCGAAACAGCCCCCGAACGTCACAGTGGGTGGTACCAATATCTCCCACGGGACCAATGTACCTCGTAGGAACTAACCTAGCAGCCGCGGGACTCCCGATTTGAGAAAACGACGGTAATTTGCATATTTATAGACTTAGGCTTAAAAACATGGCGTTAGAGGGTGAGAACTCGAAACAACCCCTGAACGGCCACGTGGGTGGCACCAACACCTCCCACGGGACCAATGTAACTCGTAAGAACTAACCCCACAGCCACGGGAGTCCAGGTTTGAGAATACAATGGTAATTTTCATATTTTTAGACTTAAGCAAAACCTGGCGTTGGAGGGTGAGAACTCGAAACAGCCCCGAACGTCACCGTGGGTGGCACCAACACCTCTGAAGGGACCAATGTAACTCGTAGGAACTGACCACGCAGCCGCGGGACTCCCAGTTTGAGAATTCAATGGTAATTTCCATATTTTTAGACTTAGGCTTAAAAACATGGCATTAGAGGGTGAAAACTTGAAACGGCCCTCTAACAGCCCCATGGGTGGCACCAACACCTCCCACGAAACCAATGTAACTCGTAGGAAATGACCGCACAGCCGCGGGGATCCTAATTTGAGAATACGGCAATAATTTGCATATTTCTAGACTTAGGCTTAAAAAAATGGTGTTAGAGGGTGAGAACTCGAAATAGCCACCGAACGTCCCCGTGGGTGGCACCAACACCTCCCACGAGACCAATATAACTCGTAGGAACTGACCCCGCAGCCGCGGGACACCTGGTTTGAGAATACGACGATATTTTTCATATTTCTAGACTTAGGCTTATAAACATGGCGTTAGAGGGTGAGAACTAGAAACAGCCCGCGAACGTCCCCGTGGGTGGCACCAACACATCCGACGGGACCAATGTAAGTCGTAGGAACTGACCACGCAGCCGCGGGACTCCCAGTTTGAGAATTCGATGGTAATTTGAATATTTTTAGAGTTAGGCTAAAAAACATGGCGTTAGATGGTGAAAACTCGAAATAGCCCTCCAACAGCCCCGTGGGTGGCACCAACACCTCCCACGGGACCAATGTAACTCGTAGTAACTAACCCCGCAGCCGCGGGACTCCCGGTTTGATAATACGATGATAATTTGCATATTTCTATACTTAGGCTTAAAAACATGGCGTTCGAGGGTGAGAACTCGAAACAGCCCCCGAACGTCACCGTGGGTGGCACCAATACCTCCCACGGGACCAATGTAACTCGTACGAACTAACCCAGCAGCCGCGAGACTCCTGGTTTGAGAATACGACAGTAATTTTCATATTTATAGACTTAGGCTTAAAAACATGGCGTTAGAGGGTGAGAACTCGAAATAGCCCCCGAACGGCCACGTGGGTGGCACCAACACCTCCGACGGGACCAATGTAACTCGTAGGAACTGACCCCGCAGCCGCGGGACTCCCGGGTCAAGAATATGATGATAATTTGCATATGGCTAGACTTAGGCTTAAAAACATGGCGTTAGAGGGTGAGAACTAGAAACGGCCTCCGAACGGCACCGTGGGTGGCACCAACACCACCCACGGGACCAATGTAACTCATAGGAACTAACCCCGCAGCTGCGGGACTCCCGATTTGCGAATACGATGATAATTTGGATATATCTTGACTTAGGCATAAAAACATGTCGTTAGAGAGTGAGAACTCGAAATAGCCACCGAACGTCCCCGTAAGTGTCACCAACACCTCCCACGGGACCAATGTAACTCGTTGGAACTAATCCCGCAACCGCGGGACTCCCGGTTTGAGAATACGATGATATTTTGCATATTTCTACGCTTAGGCTTAAAAATATGGGGTTAGAGGTTGAGAATTAGAAACAGCCCCCGAACATCACCGTGGGTGGCACCAACATCTCCAACGGGACCCATGTAACTCGTAGGAACTGACACCGCAGCCGCGGGACTCCCGATTTCAGAATACGACGATAATTTACATATTTCTGGACTTAGGCAAAACATGGAGTTGGAGGGTGAGAACTTGAAACAGCCCCAAACGTCCCCGTGGGTGGCACCAACACCTGCCACAGGACAAATGTAACTCATAGGAACTAACCCCGCAGCCGCGGAACTCCTACTTTGAGAATACGACGATATTTTACATATTTCTAGAGTTAGGCTTAAAAACATGGCGTTAGAGGGTGAGAACTAGAAACAAACCCCGAACGTCCCCGTGGGTGGCACCAACACCTCCCACGGGACCAATGTAACTCGTAGGAACTGTACCCGCAGTCGCGGGAGTACGGGTTTGAGAATATAATGGTTATTTTCATATTTCTAGACTTAAGCAAAACCTGGCGTTGGAGGGTGAGAACTCGAAACAGCCCCCGAACGTCACCGTGGGTGGCACCAACACCTCTGACGGGACCAATGTAACTCGTAGGAACTGACCACGCAGTCGCAGGACTTCCAGTTTGAGAATTCGACGGTAATTTGCATATTTTTAGTCTTAGGATTAAAAACATGGCGTTGGAGGGTGAAAACTAGAAACAACCCTCTAACAGCCCCATGGGTGGCACCAACACCTCCCACGGAACCAATATAACTCGTAGGAAATGACCCCGCAGCCGCGGGCCTCCCGATTTGAGAATACGACGATAATTTGCATATTTCTAGACTTAGGGTTAAAAACATGGTGTTAGAGGGTGAGAACTCGAAATAGCCCCCGAACGTCCCCGTGGGTGGCACCAACACCTGCCACGGGACCAATGTAACTCGTAGGAACTGACCCCGCAGCCATGAGACTCACGATTTGAGAATACGTGGATATTTTCCATATTTCTAGACTTAGGCTTATAAACATGGCGTTAGAGGATGAGAACTAGAAAAATCCCCCGAACGTCCCCGTGGGTGGCACCAACACCTCCCACGGGATGAATGTAACTCGTAGGAACTGTCCCCGCAGCCATGAGACTCACGATTTGAGAATACGATGATATTTTTCATATTTCTAGACTTAAGCAAAACTTGGAGTTGGAGGGTGAGAACTTGAAACAGCCCCGAACGTCCCCGTGGGTGGCACCAACCCCTCCCACGGGACCAATGTAACTCATAGGAACTCCCAGTTTGAAAATAAGATGATATTTTACATATTTCTAGAGTTAGGCTTAAAATCATGGCGTTAGAGGGTGAGAACTAGAAATAACCCCCAAACGTCCCCGTGGGTGGCACCAATACCTCCCACGGGATAAATGTAACTCGTAGGAACTGTCCCCGCAGTCGCGGGAGTCCATGTTTAAGAATACAATGGTTGTTTTCATATTTATAGACTTAAGCAAAACCTGGCGTTGGAGCGTGAGAACTCGAAACACCCCCCGAACGTCACCGTGGGTGGCACCAACACCTCTGACAGGACCAATGTAACTCATAGGAACTGACCACGTAGCCGCAGGACTTCCAGTTTGAGAATTCGACGGTAATTTGCATATTTTTAGACTTAGGCTTAAAAACATGGCGTTAAAAGGTGAAAACTCGAAACAACCCTCTAACAGCCCCATGGGTGGTACCAACACCCCCCACGGGACGATAATTTTCATATTTCTAGACTTAGGGTTAAAAACATGGTGTTAGAGGGTGAGAACTCGAAATAGCCCCCAAACGTCCCCGTGGGTGGCACCAACACCTTCCACGGGACCAATGTAACTCGTAGGAACTGACCCCTCAGCCATGGGACATCCGGTTTGAGAATATGAGGATATTTTTCATATTTCTAGACTTAGGCTTATAAACATGGCGTTAGAGGATGAGAACTAGAAACAGCCCCCGAACGTCCCCGTGGGTGGCACCAACACCTCCCACGGGACAAATGTAACTCGTAGGAACTGTCCCCGCAGTCGCGGGAGTCCGGGTTTGAGCATTCAATGGTTATTTTCATATTTCTAGACTTAAGCAAAACCTGGCGTTGGAGGGTGAGAACTCGAAACATCCCCTGATCGTCACCGTGGGTGGCACCAACACCTCTGACGGGACCAATGTAACTCGTAGGAACTGACCACGCAGTCGCAGGACTTCCAGTTTGAGAATTCAACGGTAATTTGCATATTTTTAGTCTTAGGATTAAAAACATGGCGTTGGAGGGTGAAAACTCGAAACAACCCTCTAACAGCCCCATGGGTGGCACCAACACCTCCCACGGAACCAATGTAACTCGTAGGAAATGACCCCACAGCCGCGAGCCTCCCGATTTGAGAATACGACGATAATTTGCATATTTCTAGACTTAGGGTTAAAAACATGGTGTTAGAGGGTGAGAACTCTAAACAGCCCCCGAACGTCCCCGTGGGTGGCACCAACACCTGCCACGGGACCAATGTAACTTGTAGGAACTGACCCCGCAGCCGTGGGACACCCAGTTTGAGAATACGTGGATATTTTTCATATTTCTAGACTTAGGCTTATAAACATGGCATTAGAGGATGATAACTAGAAACAGCCCCCGAACGTCCCCGTGGGTGGCACCAACACCTCCCACGGGACGAATGTAACTCGTAGGAACTGTCCTCGCAGCCATGAGACTCCCGATTTGAGAATACGACGATATTTTTCATATTTCTATACTTAAGCAAAACATGGAGTTGGAGGGTGAGAACTTGAAACAGCCCCGAACGTCCCCGTGGGTGGCACCAACACCACCCACGGGACCAATATAACTCATAGGAACTCCCAGTTTGAGAATACGATGATATTTTACATATTTCTAGAGTTAGGCTTAAAAACATGGCGTTAGAGGGTGAGAACTAGAAACAACCCCCAAACGTCCCCGTGGGTGGCACCAATACCTCCCACGGGACCAATGTAACTCGTAGGAACTGTCCCCGCAGTCGCGGGAGTCCAGGTTTGAGAATACAATGGTTATTTTTATATTTATAGACTTAAGCAAAACCTGGCGTTGGAGGGTGAGAACTCAAAACAGCCCCCCGAACGTCACCGTGGGTGGCACCAACACCTCTGACAGGACCAATGTAACTCGTAGGAACTGACCACATAGCCGCAGGACTTCCAGTTTGAGAATTCGACGGTAATTTGCATATTTTTAGACTTAGGCTTAAAAACATGGCGTTTGAGGGTGAAAACTCGAAACAACCCTCTAACAGCCCCATGGGTGGCACCATCACCTCCCACGAAACTAATTTAACTCGTAGGAAATGACCCCGCAGCCGCGGGGCTCCCGATTTCAGAATACGACGATAATTTTCATATTTCTAGACTTAGGGTTAAAAACATGGTGTTAGAGGGTGAGAACTCGAAATAACCCCCGAACGTCCCCGTGGGTGGCACCAACACCTTCCACGGGACCAATGTAACTCGTAGGAACTGACCCCTCAGCCGTGGGACATCCGGTTTGAGAATATGAGGATATTTTTCATATTTCTAGACTTAGGCTTATAAACATGGCGTTAGAGGATGAGAACTAGAAACAGCCCCCCGAACGTCCCCGTGGATGGCACCAACACCTCCCACGGTACCAATGTAACTCGTAGGAACTGTCCCCGCAGCCATGAGACTCCCGATTTGAGAATACGATGATATTTTTCTTATTTCCAGACTTAGGCTTAAAAACATCGCGTTAGAGGGTGAGAACTAGAAACAGCACCCGAACGTCCCCGTGGGTGGCAGCAACACCTCTGACGGGACAAATGTAACTCGTAGGAACTGACCACGTAGCTGCGGGACTCCCAGTTTGAGAATTCGATGGTAATTTGCATATTTTTTGACTTAGGCTTAAAAACACGGCGTTAGAGGGTGAAAACTCGAAAAAGCCCTCTAACAGCCCCGTGTGTGGCACGAACACCTCCCACGGGACAAATGTAACTCGTAGGAACTGTCCCCGCAGCCATGAGACTCCCAATTTGGGAATAAAATGATATTTTTCATATCTCTAGACTTAGTCTTAAAAACATTGCGTCAGAGGGTGAGAACTAGAAACAGCCCCCGAACATCCCTGTGGGTGCACCAACACCTCTGAATGGACCAATGTAACTCGTAGAAACTGACCATGCAGCCGCGGGATTCTCAGTTTGAGAATTCGATGGTAATTTGCATAATTTTAGACTTACGCTTAAAAACATGGCGTTAGAGGGTGAAAACTCAAAACAGCTCTCTAACAGCCCCGTGGGTGGCACCAACACCTCCCACGGGACCAATGTAACTCGTAATAACTAACCCCGTAGCCGCGGGACTCCCGATTTGAGAATACGATGATAATTTGCATATTTCTAGACTTAGGCTTAAAAACATGGCGTAAGAGGGTGAGAACTCGAAACAGCCCCCAGACGTCACCGTGGGTGGCACCAATATCTCCCACGGGACCAATGTAACTCGTAGGAACTAACCCAGCAGCCGCGGGACTCTCGGTTTGAGAATACGACGGTAATTTGCATAGTTATAGACTTAGGGTTAAAAACATTGCGTTAGAGGGTGAGAACTCAAAACTGCCCCCGAACGGCCACGTGGGTGGCACCAACACCTCCCACGGGACCAATGTAACTTGTAAGAATTGACCCCGCAGCCGCGGTACTCCCGGGTTAAGAATATGATGATAATTTGCATATGTCTAGACTTAGGCTTAAAAACATGGCATTGGAGGGTGAGAACTGGAAACAGCCTCCGAACGGCGCCGTGGGTGGCACCAACACCACCCACGGGACCAATGTAACTCATAGGAACTGACCCCGCAGCCGCGGGACTCCCGGTTTGAGAATATGACAATAATTTGCATATATCTGGACTTAGCCTTAAAAACATGTCGTTAGAGGGTGAGAACTTGAAATAGCCCCCGAACGTCCCCGTTAGTGGCACCAACACCTCCCACGGGACCAATGTAACTCGTAGGAACTCATCCCGCAGCCGTGGGACTCCCGGTTTGAGAATACGACGATATTTTGCATATTTCTAGACTTAGGTTTAAAAATATGGCGTTAGAGGGTGAGAATTAGAAACAGCCCCCGAACATCCCCGTGGGTGGTACCAACACCTCCCACGGGACCAATGTAACTCATAGGAACAGACCCTGCAGCCGCAGAACTCCCGGTTTGAGAGTACGATGGTAATTTGCATATTTCTAGAATTAAGCAAAACATGGAGTTGGAGGGTGAGAACTTGAAACAGCCCCCGAACGTCCCCGTGGGTGGCACCAACCGCACCCACAGGACCAATGTAACTCATAGCAACTGACCCCGCATCCGCGAAACCCCCGGTTTGAGAATACGATGATATTTTACATATTTCTAGACTGTCTTAAAAACATGGCGTTAGAGGGTGAGAACTAGAAACAACCCCCGAACGTCACCGAGGGTGGCATCAACACCTCCCACGGGACGAATGTAACTCGTCAGAACTGTCCCCGCAGCCGCGGGACTCCTGGTTTGAGAATACAACTATAATTTTCATATTTCTAGACTTAAGCAAAACCTGGTGTTGGAGCGTGAGAACGAGAAACAGCCCCCGAACGGCCTCGTGGGTGGCACGAACAACTCCCATGGGACCAATGTAACTCTTAGGAACTGACCAGGCAGCTGCGGGACTCCCAGTTTGAGAATTCAATGGTAATTTTGCATATTTTTAGACTTAGGCTTAAAAACATGGCGTTAGAGGGTGAAAACTCGAAACAAACCTCTAACAGCCCCGTGGGTGGCACCAACACCTCCCACGGGACCAATGTAACTCGTAGGAACTAACCTCGCATCCGCGGGACTCCCGGTTTTAGAATACGATGATAATTTGCATATTTCTAGACTTAGTCTTAAAAACATGGCGTTAGAGGGTGAGAACTCTAAACAGCCCCCGAACGTCACCGTGGGTGGCACCAATACCTCCCACGGGACCAATGTAACTCATGGGAACTAACCCAGCAGCCGCGGGACTCCCGTTTTGAGAATATGACTGTAATTTGCATATTTATAGACTTAGGCTTAAAAACAAGGCGTTAGAGGGTGAGAACTCGAAACAGCCCCCGAACGTCCAGGTGGGTGGCACCAACAAGTCCCATGGGACCAATGTAACTTGTAGGAACTGACCCCGCAGCCGCGGGACACCCGGGTTAAGAATAGGGTGATAATATGCATATGTCTAGACTTAGGCTTAAAAACATGGTGTTAGAGGGTGAGAACTCAAAACAGCCTCCGAACGACGTCGTGGGTGGCACCAACACCACCCACGGGACCAATGTAACTCATACGAACTGACCCCGTAGCCGCGGGACTCCCTTTTTGAGAATCCGACGATAATTTGCATATATCTAGACATAGGCTTAAAAACATGTCGTTAGAGGGTGAGAACTCTAAACAGCCCCCGAACGTCCCCGTAAGTGGCACCAACACCTCCCACGGGACCAATGTAACTCGTAAGAACTGATCCCGCAGCCGCGGGACTCGTGGTTTGAGAATACGGCGATATTTTTCATATTTCTAGACTTAGGCTTAAAAATATGGTGTTAGAGGGTGAGAACTCAAAATATCCCCCGAACGTCCCCGTGGGTGGCACCAACACCTCCCACGGGACCAATGTAACTCGTAGGAACTGACCCCGCAGCCGCGGGACACCCGGTTTGAGAATACGATGATATTTTTCATATTTCTAGACTTAGGCTTAAAAACGTGGCGTTAGAGGGTGAGAACTCGAAATAGCCCCCGAACGTCCCCGTGGGTGGGACCAACACCTCCCACGGGACCATTGTAACTCGTAGGAACTGACCCCGCAGCCGCGGGGCACCCCATTTGAGAATACGAAGATATTTTTCATATTTCTAGACTTAGGCTTAAAAACATGGCGTTAGAGGGAGAGAACAAGAAACAACCCCCGAATGTCCCAGTGGGTGGCACCAACACCTCCCACGGGACAAATGTAACTCGTAGGAACTGTCCCCACAGCCACGACACTCCCGATTAGAGAATACAACGATAATTTTCATATTTCTAGACCTAAGCAAAACATGGCGTTGGAGGGTGAGAACTCGAAACTGACCCCGAACGTCCCCGTGGATGGCACAACACCTCCCAGGGGACCAATGTAACTCGTTGGAACTGACCCCGCAGCAGCGGGACTCCCGAGTGGAGAAGGAGACGATAATTTGCATATTGCTAGACTAAGGATTAAAAACATGGCGTTAGAGGGTGAGAACTCGAGACAACCCCCGAACGGCCCCGTGGGTGGCACCAACACCTCCCACGGGACCAACGTAACTCGTAGGAACTAACCCCGCAGCCGCGGGACTGCCGATTTGAGAATACGACGGTAATTTGCATATTTATAGACTTAACCGAAACATGGCGTTAGTGGGTGAGTACTTGAAACAGCACCCGAACGGCCCCGTGGGTGGCACCCACACCTCCCACGGGACCAATGTAACTCGTAGGAACTGACCCCGCAGCCATGGGACTCCCGGTTTGAGAATATGATCATAATTTCCATATTTCTTGACTTAGGCTTAAAAACATGGCGTTAGAGGGTGAAGCTCGAAACAGCCCCTGAACATCCCTGTGGGTGGCACCACAGCCTTCCACAGGACCAATGTAACTCGTAGGAACTGACCCCGCAATTGCGGGACTCCCGGTTTGAGAATACGACGATATTTTTTATATTTTTAGACTGAGACTTAAAAATATGGTATTAGAGGGTGAGAATTAGAAACTGCTCCCGAACATCCCCGTGCGTGGGACCAATACCTCCCACGGGACCAATGTAAATTGTAGGAACTGACCCCGCAGCCGCGGGACTCCCGGCTTGAGAATACGAGGGTAATTTGCATATTTCTAGACTTAAGGAAAACATGGAGTTGGAGGGTGAGAACTTGAATCATACCCCGAATGACCCCGTGGGTGGCACCAACACCTCCGAAACGACCAATGTAACTCGTAGGAACTGACTCCGCAGACGCAAAACTCTCGGTTTGATAATACAACGATAATACAATGCATATTTCTAGACTTAGGCATAAAAACAAGGCGTTAGAGGGTGAGAACTCGAAACAGCCCCCGAACGTCCAGGTGTGTGGCACCAACACCTCCCACGGGACAAATGTAACTCGTAGGAACTCTCGGGTTAAGAATAGGATGATAATTTGCATATGGCTAGACTTAGGCTTAAAAACATGGTGTTAAAGGGCGTCGTGGGTGGCACCAACACCACCCACGGGACGAATGTAACTCATAGGAACCGACCCCGTAGCCGCGGGACTCCCGATTTGAGAATCCAACGATAATTTGCATATATCTAGACTTAGGCTTAAAAACATGTCGTTAGAGGGTGAGAACTCTAAATAGCCCCCGAACGTCCCCGTTAGTGGCACCAACACCTTCCACGGGACCAATGTAGCTCGTAGGAACTGATCCCGCAACCGCAGGACTCCAGGTTTGAGAATACGACGATATTTTGCATATTTATAGACTTAGGCTTAAAAATATGGTGTTAGAGGGTGAGAACTCTAAATATCCCCCGAACGTCCCCGTGGGTGGCACCAACACCTCCCACGGGACCAATGTGACTCGTAGGAACTGACCCTGCAGCCGCGGGACACCCGGTTTGAGAATACGATGATATTTTGCATATTTCTAGACTTAGGCTTAAAAATATGGTGTTAGAGGGTGAGAACTCTAAATATCCCACGAACGTCCCCGTGGGTGGCACCAACACCGCCCACGGGACCAATGTAACTCGTAGGAACTGACCCCGCAGCCGCGGGACACCCGGTTTGAGAATACGACGATATTTTTCATATTTCTAGACTTAGGCTTAAAAACATGGCGTTAGAGGTTGAGAACTCGAAATAGCCCCAGAACGTCCCCGTGGGTGGCACCAACACCTCCCACGGGACCATTGTAACTCGTAGGAACTGACCCCGCAGCCGCAGGGCACCCGGATTGAGAATACGAAGATATTTTTCATATTTCTAGACTTAGGCTTAAAAAATGGCATTGGAGGGTGAGAGCTCGAAACTGACCCCGAACGTCCCCATGGGTGGCACAACACCTCCCACGGGACCAATGTAACTCGTTGGAACTGATCCCGCAGCAGCGGGACTCCCGAGTGGAGAATGGGTGGATAATTTGCATATTTCTAGACCTAGGATTAAAAACATGGCGTTAGAGGGTGAGAACTCGAAACAACCCCCGAACAGCCCCGTGGGTGGCACCAACACCTCCCACGGGACCAACGTAACTCGTAGGAACTAACCCCGCAACCGCGGGACTGCCGGTTTGAGAATACGATGGTAATTTGCATATTTATAGACTTAACCGAAACATGGCGTTAGTGGGTGAGTACTTAAAATAGCACCCGAACGGCCCCGTGGGTGGCACCCGCACCTCCCACAGGACCAATGTAACTCGTAGGAACTGACCCCGCAGCCATGGGACTCCCGGTTTGAGAATATGACGATAATATCCATATTTCTTGACTAAGGCTTAAAAACATGGCGTTAGAGGGTGAAGCTCAAAACATCCACTGAACATCCCTGTGGGTGGCACCACAGCCTCCCACAGGACCAATGTAACTCGTAGGAACTGACCCCGCAGCCACGGGACTCTCCGCTTGAGAATACGACGGTAATTTGCATATTTCTAGACTTAAGCAAAACATGGCGTTAGAGGGTGAGATCTCGAAACAACCCCCGAACGTCCCCGTGGGTGGCACCAACACCTCCCACGGGACAATGTAACTCGTAGGAACTAACCCCGCAGCTGCGGGACTCCCATTTTGAGAATACGACGATAATTTGCATATTTATAGACTTAGGCTTAAAAACATGGCGTAAGAGTGTGAGAACTCGAAACAGACCCCGAACGGCCCCATGGGTGGCACTAACACCTCCCACGGGACCAATGTAACTCGTAAGAACAGACCCCGCATCTGCGGGACTTTTGGTTTGAGAATAGGATGATAATTTTCATATGTCTAGACATAGGCATAAAAATATGGCGTTAGAGGGTGAGAACTCGAAACAGCCTCCGAACGGCGCCGTGGGTGGCACCAACACCACCCACGGGACCAATGTAACTTGTAGGAACTGACCTCGCAGCCGCGGGACTCCCTGGTTGAAAATACGGCGATAACTTGCATATTTCAAGACTTAGACTTAAAAACATGTCTTTAGAGGGTGAGAACTCGAAACAGCCCCGAATGTCCCCGTAGGTGGCACCAACACCTACCACAGGACCAATGTAACTCGTTGGAACTGACCCCGCAGCCGCGGAACTCCCGGTTTGAGAATACGACGATAATTTTCATATTTCTAGACTTAGGCTTAAAAACATTGCGTTACAGGATGAGAACTCGAAATAACACCCGAACGACCTCGTGGGTGGCACCAACACCTACCATGGGACCACTGTAACTCGTAGGAACAGACCCCGCAATCGCGGGACTCCCGGTTTGAGAATACGACGATATTTTTTATATTTTTAGACTCAGCCTTAAAAATATGGTATTAGAGGGTGAGAATTAGAAACAGCTCCCGAACATCCCCGTGGGTGGCACCAACACCTCCCACGGGACCAATGTAAATCGTAGGAACTGACCCCGCAGCCGCGGGACTCCCGGCTTGAGAATACGAGGGTAATTTGCATATTTCTAGACTTAAGCAAAACATGGAGTTGGAGGGTGAGAACTTGAAACATACCCCGAATGACCCCGTGGGTGGCACCAACACCTCCCAAATGACCAATGTAACTCGTAGGAACTGACCCCGCAGACGCAGAACTCCCGGTTTGATAATACGACGATAATTTGCATATTTCTAGACTTAGGCTTAAAAACATGGCGTTATAGGGTGAGACTCGAAACAGCCCCCGAACGTCCCCGTGGGTGGCACCAATAACTCCCACGGGACCAATGTAACTCGTAGGAACTGACCCCCCTGACGCGGGACTCCTGGTTTGAGAATAAGACGGTAATTTGCATAATTCTAGACTTAACCAAAACATGGCGTTAGTGGATGAGAACTGGAAATAGCCCCCGAACGTACCCGTGGGTGGCACACACACCTCCCACGGGAATAATGTAACTCGTAGGAACTGACCCCGCAGCCATGGGACTCCCGGTTTTAGAATAAGACGATAATTTGCATATTTCTAGACTTAAGCTTAAAAACATGGTGTTAGAGGGTGAGAACTCGAAACAGCCTCCGAACGGCGTCGTGGGTGGCACCAACACCCCCACGGGACCAATGTAACTCATAGGAACCGACCCCTTAGCCGCGGGACTACTCGGTTTGAGAATCCGACGCTAATTTTCATATATCTAGACTTAGGCTTAAAAACATGTCGTTAGAGGGTGAGATCTCTAAACAGCCCCCGAACGTCCCCGTTAGTGGCACCAACACCTCCCACGGGACCAATGTAGCTCGTAGGAACTGATCCCGCAACCGCGGGACTCCAGGTTTGAGAATACGACAAATTTTTTCATATTTCTAGACTTAGGCTTAAAAATATGGTGTTAGAGGGTGAGAACTCGAAATATCCCCCGAACGTCCCCGTGGGTGGCACCAACACCTCCCACGGGACCAATGTAACTCGTAGGAACTGACACCGCAACCGCGGGACACCCGGTTTGAGAATACGATGATATTTTTCATATTTCTAGACTTAGGCTTAAAAACATGGCATTAGAGGGTGAGAACTCGAAATAGCCCCCAAACGTCCCCGTGGGTGGCACCAACACCTCCCACGGGACCATTGTAACTCGTAGGAACTGACCCCGCAGCCGCAGGGCACCCGGTTTGAGAATACGAAGATATTTTTCATATATTTAGACTTAGGCTTAAAAACATGGCATTAGAGGGAGAGAACTAGAAACAGCCCCCGAATGTCCCCGTGGGTGGCACCAACACCTCCCACGGGACCAATGTAACTCGTAGGAACTATACCCGCAGCCACGGGACTCCCGATTTGAGAATACAACGGTAATTTTCATATTTCTAGACTTAAGCAAAACATGGCGTTGGAGTGTGAGAACTCGAAACAGACCCCGAACGTCCCCGTGGGTGGCACCAACACCTCCCACGGGACCAATGTAACTTGTTGGAACTGACGCCGCAGCAGCGGGACCCCCGAGTGGAGAATGCGATGATAATTTGCATATTTCTAGACTTAGGCTTAAAAACATGGCGTTAGCGGGTGATAACTCGAAACAACCCCCGAACGGCCCCGTGGGTGGCACCAACACCTCCCACGGGACCAACGTAACTCGTAGGAACTAACCCCGCAGCTGCGGGACTCCCGTTTTGAGAATACGATGATAATTTGCATATTTATAGACTTAGGCTTAAAAACATGGCGTAAGAGGGTGAGAACTCGAAACAGACCCCGAACGGCCCCATGGGTGGCACTAACACCTCCCACGGGACAATGAAACTTGTAGGAACTAACCCCGCAGCTGCGGGACTCCCGTTTTGAGAATACGACGATAATTTGCATATTTATAGACTTAGACTTAAAAACATGGCGTAAGAGGGTGAGAACTTGAAACAGACCCCGAACGGCCCCCTGGATGGCACTAACACCTCCCACGGGACCAATGTAACTCGTAAGAACAGACCCCGCAGCCGCGGGACTTTTGGTTTGAGAATAGGATGATAATTTGAATATGTCTAGACTTAGGCATAAAAATATGGCGTTAGAGGGTGAGAACTCGAAACAGCCTCCGAACGGCGCCGTGGGTGGCACCAACACCACCCATGGGACCAATGTAACTCATAGGAACTGACTTCGCAGCCGCGGGACTCTCGGTTTGAAAATACGACGATAACTTGCATATTTCCAGACATAGGCTTAAAAACATGTCGTTAGAGGGTGAGAACTCGAAACAGCCACAGAATGATCCCCGTAGGTGGCACCAACACCTACCACGGGACAAATGTAACTCGTAGGAACTGACCCCACAATCGCGGGACTCTCGGTTTGAGAATACGACAATATTTTTTGTATAAGTTTAGACTCGGCCTTGAAAATATGGTATTAGAGGGTGAGAATTAGAAACATCAGTCGAACATCCCCGTGGGTGGCACCAACACCTCGCACGGGACCAATGTAAATCGTAGGAACTGACCCCGCAGCCGCGGGACTCCCGGCTTGAGAATACGAGGGTAATTTGCATATTTCTAGACTTAAGCAAAACATGGAGTTGGAGGGTGGGAACTTGAAACATACCTCAAATGACCCCGTGGGTGGCACCAACACCTCCCAAACGACCAATGTAACTCGTAGGAACTGACCCCGCAGACGCAGAACTCCCGGTTTGATAATACGACGATAAATTGCATATTTATAGACTTAGGCTTAAAAACATGGCGTTAGAGGGTAAGACTCGAAACAGCCCCTGAACGTCCCCGTAGGTGGCACCAATAACTCCCACGGGACAAATGTAACTCGTAGGAACTGACCCCGCTGCCGTGGGACTCCTGGTTTGAGAATACGACGGTAATTTGCATAATTCTAGACTTAACCAAAACATGGCGTTAGTGGGTGAGAACAGGAAACAGCCCCGAACGGCCCCATGGGTGGCACCCACACCTCCCATGGGAATAATGTAACTCGTATTAACTGACCCCATAGCCATGGGACTCCCGATTTGCATATTTCTAGACTTAGGCATAAAAACATGGCGTTAGAGGGTGAGAACTCGAAACAGCCCCCGAACGTCCAGGTGGGTGGCACAAACACCTCCCACGGGACCAATGTAACTCGTAGGAACTGACCCTCAGCCGCGGGACTCCCGGGTTAAGAAGAGGATGATAATTTTCATATGTCTAGAGTTAGGCTTAAAAACATGGTGTTAGAGGGTGAGAACTCGAAACAGCCTCCGAACGGCAACGTGGGTGGCTCCAACACCTCCCACGGGACCAATGTAACTCATAGGAACCGACCCCGTAGCCGCGGGACTCCCGGTTTCAGAATCCAATGATAATTTTCATTTATGTAGACTTAGGCTTAAAAACATGTCGTTAGAGGGTTAGAATTCTAAACAGCCCCCGAACGTCCCCGTAAGTGGCACCAACACCTCCCACGGGACCAATGTAGCTCGTAGGAACTGCTCCCGCAGCCGCATGACTCCCGGTTTGAGAATACGATGATATTTTGCATATTTCTAGACTTAGGCTTAAAAATATGGTCTTAGAGGGTGAGAACTCGAAATATCCCCCGAACGTCCCCGTGGGTGGCACCCACACCTCCCACGGGACCAATGTAACTCGTAGGAACTGACCCCGCAGCCGCGGGACACCCGATTTGAGAATACGACCATATTTTTCATATTTCTAGACTTAGGTTTAAAAATATGGCGTTACAGGGTGATAACTCGAAATAGCCCCCAAATGTCCCCGTGGGTGGCACCAACACCTTCCACGGGACCATTCTAACTCGTAGGAACTGACCCCGCAGCCGCAGGGCACCCGGTTTGAGAATACGAAGATATTTTTCATATCTCTAGACTTAGGCTTAAAAACATGGCGTTAGAGGGAGAGAACTAGAAACAGCCCCCAAATGTCCCCGTGGGTGGCACCAACACCTCCCACGGGACCAATGTAACTCGTAGGAACTGTCCCAGCAGCCACGGGACTCCCGATTTGAGAATACAATGGTAATTTTCATATTTCTAGACTTAAGAAAAACATGGCGTTGGAGGGTGAGAACTCGAAAAAGACCCCGAACGTCCCCGTGGGTGGCACCAACACCTCCCACGGGACCAATGTAACTCGTTGGAACTGACCCCGCAACATCGGGACTCCCGAGTGGAGAATGCGACGATAATTTGCATATTTCTATACTTAGGCTTAAAAACATGGCGTTAGAGGGTGAGAACTCGAAACAACCCCCGAACGGCCCAGTGGATGGAACCAACACCTCCCACGGGACCAACGTAACTAGTAGGAACTAACCCTGCTGCCGCGGGACTCCCGGTTTAAGAATACGACGGTAATTTGAATATTTATAGACTTATCCGAAACATGGCGTTAGTGGGTGAGAACTCGAAACATCACCCGAACGGCCCCGTGGGTGGCACACACACCTCCCACGGGACCAATGTAACTAGTAGGAACTGACCCCGCAGCCATGGGACTCCCGGTTTGAGAATATGATGATAATTTCCATATTTCTTGACTTAGGCTTAAAAACATGGCGTTAGAGGGTGAAGCTCGAAACAGCCCCTGAACATCCCTGTGGGTGGCACCACAGCCTCCCACAGGACCAATGTAACTCGTAGGAACTGACCCCGCAGCCACGGGACTCCACGTTTGAGAATACGACGATAATTTTCATATTTATAGACTTAAGCAAAACATGGCGTTAGAGGGTGAGATCTCAAAACAGCCCTCGAAAGTCCCCGTGGGTGGAACCAACACCTCCCACGGGACAATGTAACTCGTAGGAACTAACCCCGCAGCCGCGGGACTCCCGTTTTGAGAATACGACCATAATTTGAATATTTATAGACTTAGGCTTAAAAACATGGCGTTAGAGGGTGAGAACTCGAAACAGACCCCGAACGGCCCCATTGGTGGCACTAAGACCTCCCACGGGACCAATGTAACTCGTAAGATTAGACCCCGCAGCCGCGGGACTTTTGGTTTGAGAATAGGATGATAATTTTCATATGTCTAAACTTAGGCATAAAAACATGGCGTTAGAGGGTGAGAACTCGAAACAGCCTCCGAACGGCACCGTGGGTGGCACCAACACCACCCACGGGACCAATGTAACTAGTAGGAACTGACCTCGTAGCCGCGGGACTCCCGATTTGAAAATACAACGATAACTTGCATATTTCAAGACTTAGGCTTCAAAACATGTCGTTAGAGGGTGAGAACTCGAAACATCCCCAGAATGTCCCCGTAAGTGGCACCAACACCTACCACGGGACCCATGTAACTCGTAGGAACTGACCCCGCAATCGCGGGACTCTCGGTTTGAGAATACGATGATATTTTGTCTATTTTTTGACTCAGCCTTAAAAATATGGTATTAGAGGGTGAGAATTATAAACAAATCCCGAACATCCCCGTGGGTGGCACCAACACTTCCCACGGGACCAATGTAAATCGTAGGAACTGACCCCGCAGCCGTGGGACTCTCGGCTTGAGAATACGAGGGTAATTTTCATATTTCTAGACATAAGAAAAACATGGAGTTGGAGGGTGAGAACTTGAAACATACCCCGAATGACCGCGGGGGTGGCACGAACACCTCCCAAACGACCAATGTAACTCGTAGGAACTGACCCCGTAGACGCAGAACTCCCGGTTTGATAATACACCGATAATTTACATATTTCTAAACTTAGGCTTAAAAACATGGCGTTAAAGGGTGAGAATCGAAATAGTCCCCCGAACGTCCCCGTGGGTGGCACCAATAACTCCCACGGGACCAATGTAACTCGTAGGAACTTACCCCGCTGTTGCGGGACTCCTGGTTTGAGAATACGACGGTAATTTGCATATTTCTAGACTTAACCAAAACATGGCGTTAGTGGGTGAGAATTGGAAACAGCCCCCGAACGGCCCCGTGGGTGGCACCCACACCTCCCACGAGAATAATGTAACTCGTAGGAAGTGACCCCCTAGCCATTGGACTCCCGATTTTAGGATACGATGATAATTTTCATATTTCTATACTTAGGCTTAAAAACATGGCGTTAGAGGGTGAGAACTCGAAACAGTCCCCAAACGTCCAGGTGGGTGGCACCAACACCTCCCACGGGACCAATGTAACTCGTAGGAACTGACCCCGCAGCCGCGGGACTCCCGGGTTAAGAATAGGATGATAATTTGCATATGTCTAGACTTAGGCTTCAAAACATGGTGTTAGAGGGTGAGAACTCGAAACATCCTCCGAACGACGTCGTGGGTGGCACCAACACCACCCACGGGACCAATGTAACTCATAGGAACAGACCCCGTAGCTCCGGGACTCCCAGTTTGATAATTCGACGATAATTTTCATATATCTAGACTTAGGCTTAAAAAAATGTCGTTAGAGGGTGAGAACTCTAAACAGCCCCTGAACGTCCCCGTAAGTGTCACCAACACCTCCCACGGGAACAATGTAACTCGTAGGAACTAACCCAGCAGCCGCGGGACTCCCGGTTTGAGAATACGATGGTAATTTGCATATTTATAGACTTAGGCTTAAAAACATGGCGTTAGAAGGTGAGAATTCCAAATAACCCCCTAACAGCCACGTGGGTGGCACAAACACCTCCCACGGGACCTATGTAACTCGTAGGAACTGTCCCCGCAGCCGCAGGACTCCCGATTTGAGAATACAATGGTAATTTGCATATTTCTAGACATAAGCAAAATATGGCGTTGGAGGGTGAGAACTCGAAACAGCCCCCGAACATTCCCGTGGGTGGCTCCGACTCCTCCCACGGGACTAATGTAACTCGTAGGAACTGACCCAGCAGCCGCATGACACCCGGTTTGAGAATACGAAGATATTTTTCATATTTCTAGACATAGGCTTAAAAACATGGCGTTAGAGGATGAGAACTAGAAACAGCCCCCGAACGTCCCCGTGGGTGGCACCAACACCTCCCATGGGACCAATGTAACTCGTAGGAACTGTCCCCGCAGCCACGGGACTCTCGATTTTAGAATACAACGGTAATTTTCATATTTCTAGACTTAAGCAAAACATGGCGTTGGAGGGTGAGAACTTGAAACATCCCCTGAACGTCCTCGTGGGTGGCACCAACACCTTCCACAGGACCAATGTAACTCGTAGGAGCAGACCCCGTAGTCGCGGGACTCCCGGTTTGAGAATACTACGATAATTTGCATATTTTTAGACTTATGCTTAAAAACATGGCGTTAGAGGGTGAGAACTCGAAACAACCCCCGAACGGCCCCGTGGGTGGCACCAATACCTCCCACAGGAACAACGTAACTCGTAGGAACTAACCCCGCAGTCGCGGGACTCCCGGTTTGAGAATACGACGGTAATTTGCATTTTTATAGACTTAACCAAAACATGGCGTTAGTGGGTGAGCACTCGAAACAGCACCCGAACGGCCCCATGGGTGGCACCCACACCTCCCACGGGATCAATGTAACTCGTAGGAACTGACCCCATAGCCATGGGACTCCCAGTTTGAGAATACGATGATAATTTGCATATTTCTGAACTTAGGCTTAAAAACATGGCGTTAGAGGGTGAAGCTCGAAACAGCCCCCTGAACATCCCTATGGGTGGCACCACAACCTCCCACGGGACCAATGTAACTCATAGGAACTGACCCCGTAACTGCAGGACTCCCCATTTGAGAATACGATGATAATTTGCATATTTCTATACTTAAGAAAAACATGTCGTTAGAGGGTGAGATCTCGAAACAGCCCCCAAACGTCCCCGTGAGTGGCACCAACACCTCCCACGGGACCAATGTAACTCATAGGAACTAACCCTGCAGCCGCGGGACTCCCGTTTTTAGAATACGACGTTAATTTGCATATTTATAGACTTAGGCTTAAAAACATGACGTTAGAGGGTGAGAACTCGAAACATACCCCGAACGGCCACATGGGTTGCTCCAACACCTCCCACGGGACAAATGTAACTCGTAGGAACTGACCCCGCAGCCGCGGGACTTTCGGTTTGAGAATAGGATGATAATTTGAGTATGTCTAGACTTAGTCTTAAAAACATGGCGTTAGAGGGTGAGAACTCGAAATAGCCTCCGAAAGGCGCCGTGGGTGGCCCCAACACCACCCACGGGAGTAATGTAACTCGTAGGAACTGACCCCGCAGCCGCGAGACTCCCAGTTTGAAAATACAACGATAATTTGAATATTTCAAGACTTGGGCTTAAAAACATGTCGTTAGAGGGTGAGAACTCGAAACAGCCCCCGAACGTCCCCGTAGGTGGCACCAACACCTCCCACGGGACAAATGTATATCGTAGGAACTGACCCCGCAGCCGCGGGACTCCCGGCTTGAGAATACGAGGGTAATTTGCATATTTCGAGACTTAAGAAAAACATGGAGTTGGAGGGTGAGAAGTTGAACCATCACCCGAACGACCCGTGGGTGGCGCCAACACCTCCCTGTGGGTGGCACCACAGCCTCCCATGGGACCAATGTAACTCGTAGGAACTGACCCCGCAGCCGCGGGACTCCCCGTTTGAGAATACAATGATAATTTGCATATGTCTAGACTTAGTCTTAAAAACATGGCGTTAGAGGGTACGAACTTGAAACATCCTCGTAACGGCGCCGTGGGTGGCACCAACACCACCCACAGGACCAATGTAACTCGTAGGAACTGACCCCGCATCCGAGGGACTCCCGGTTTGAAAATACGACAATAATTTGTATATTTCAAAACTTCGGCTTAAAAACATGTCTTTAGAGGATGAGAACTCGAAACAACCCCCGAACGTCCCCGTAGGTGGAAGCAACACCTCCCACGGGACCAATGTAACTCGTAGGAACTGACCCCGCAGTCACAGGACTCCCGATTTGAGAATACAACGGTAATTTGAATATTTCTAGACTTAAGCAAAACATGGCGTTGGAGGGTGAGAACTCGAAACAGCCCCCGAACGTCCCCGTAGGTGGCACCAACAACCTCCCACGGGACAAATGTATATCGTAGGAACTGACCCCGCAGCCGCGGGACTCCCGGCTTGAGAATACGAGGGTAATTTGCATATTTCGAGACTTAAGCAAAACATGGAGTTGGAGGGTGAGAAGTTGAACCATCACCCGAACGACCCGTGGGTGGCACCAACACCTCCCTGTGGGTGGCACCACAGCCTCCCATGGGACCAATGTAACTCGTAGGAACTGACCCCGCAGCCGCGGGACTCCCCGTTTGAGAATACAATGATAATTTGCATATGTCTAGACTTAGTCTTAAAAACATGGCGTTAGAGGGTACGAACTTGAAACATCCTCGTAACGGCGCCGTGGGTGGCACCAACACCACCCACAGGACCAATGTAACTCGTAGGAACTGACCCCGCATCCGAGGGACTCCCGGTTTGAAAATACGATAATAATTTGTATATTTCAAAACTTCGGCTTAAAAACATGTCTTTAGAGGATGAGAACTCGAAACAACCCCCGAACGTCCCAGTAGGTGGAAGCAACACCTCCCACGGGACCAATGTAACTTGTAGGAACTGACCCCGCAGCCGCAGGACTCTCGATTTGAGAATACAACGGTAATTTGAATATTTCCAGACTTAAGCAAAACATGGCGTTGGAGGGTGAGAACTCGAAACAGCCCCCGAACGTCCCCGTGGGTGGCTCCAACTCCTCCCACGGGACAAATGTAACTCGTAGGAACTGATCCCGCAGCCACGGGACACCCAGTTTGAGAATACGAAGATATTTTTCATATTTCTAGACTTAGGCTTAAAAACATGGCGTTAGAGGATGAGAACTAGAAACAGCCCCCGAACGTCCCCGTGGGTGGCATCGACACCTCCCATGGGACCAATGTAACTCGTAGGAACTGTCCCCGCATCCACGAGACTCTCGATTTGACAATACAACAATAATTTTCATATTTCTAGACTTAAGCAAAACATGGCGTTGGAGGGTGAGAACTTTAAACAGCCCCCGAACTTCCCCGTGGGTGGCACCAACACCTCCCACGGGACCAATGTAACTCGTAGGTACAGACCCCGCAGCCGCGGGACTCCCGGTTTGAGAATACGACAATAATTTGCATATTTCTAGACTTATGCTTAAAAACATGCCGTTAGAGGGTGAGAACTCGAAACCACCCCCGAACGGCCCCGTGGGTGGCACAAATACCTCCCACGGGACAAACGTAACTCGCAGGAACTAACCCCGCAGCCGCGGGACTTCCGGTTTGAGAATACGATGGTAATTTTCATATTTATAGACTTAACCACAACATGGCGTTATTTTGTGAGAACTCGAAACAGCACCCGAACGGCCCCATGGATGGCACCCACACCTCCCCCCGGACCAATGAAACTCGTAGGAACTGACCCCGCAGCCATGGAACTCCCGGTTTGAGAATATGATGATAATTTGCGTATTTATGGACTTAGGCTTAAAAACATGGCGTTAGAGGGTGAAGCTCGAAAGAGCCCCTGAACATCCCTGTGGGTGGCACCACGCCTCCCACGGGACCAATGTAAGTCGTAGGAACTGACCCAGCAGCCGCGGGACTACCCGTTTGAAAATACGATGATAATTTGCATATTGATAAACTTAAGCAAAACATGGCGTTAGAGGGTGAGATCTTGAAACAGCCCCCGAACGTCCCCGTTGGTGGCACCAACACCTCCCACGGGACCAATGTAACTCATAGGAACTAACCCTGCAGCCGTGGGACTCCCGTTTGAGACTACGATGATAATTTGCATATTTATAGACTTAGGCTTAAAAACATGGCGTTAGAGGCTGAGAACTCGAAACATACCCCGAACGGCCCCATGGGTGGCTCCAACACCTCCCACGGGACCAATGTAACTAGTAGGAACTGACCCCGTAGCCGTGGGACTTTCGGTTTGAGAATAGGATGATAATTTGCGTATGTCTAGACTTAGTCTTAAAAACATGGCGTTAGAGGGTGAGAACTCGAAACAGCCTCCGAACGGCGCCGTGGGTGGCACCAACACCACCCACGGGACCAATGTAACTCGTAGGAACTGACCCCGCAGTCGCGGGACTCCCGGTTTGAAAATACGACGATAATTTGTATATTTCAAGACTTAGGCTTAAAAACATGTTGTTAGAGGGTGAGGACTCGAAACAGCCCCCGAACGTCCCCGTAGGTGGCACCAACACCTCCCACGGGACAAATGTAAGGAGTAGGAACTGACCCCGCAGCCGCGGGACTCCCGATTTTAGAATACGATGCTATTTTGTATATTTTTAGACTCAGCCTTAAAAATATGGCATTAGAGGGTGAGAATTAGAAACAGCCCCGAACATCCCCGTGGGTGGCACCAACACCTCCCACGGGACAAATGTAAATCGTGGGGACTGACCCCGCAGCCGCGGGACTCCCGGCTTGTGAATACGAGGGTAATTTGCATATTTCGAGACTTAAGCAAAACATGGAGTTGGAGGGTGAGAACTTGAACCATCCCCCGAACGACACCGTGGGTGGCGCCAACACCTCCCAAAGGACTAATGCAACTCATAGGAACTGACCCCACAGCCGTGGAACTCCCGGTTTGAGAATACGACGATAATTTGAATATTTCTAGACTTAGGCTTAAAAACATGGCGTTAGAGGGTGAGACTCGAAACAACCCCCGAACGTCCCCGTGGGGGGCCCCAACACCTCCCACGGGACCAATGTAACTCGTAGGAACTGACCCCGCTGCCGCGGGACTCCTGGTTTGAGAATACAACGGTAATTTTCATATTTCTAGACTTAACCAAAGCATGACGTTAGTGGGTCAAAACTCGAAACAACCCCCAAACGGCACCGTGGGTAGCACACACACCTCCCACGGGACCAATGTAACTCGTAGGAACTCACCCCGCAGCCATGGGACTCCCGGTTTGAGAATACGATGATAATTTGCATATTTCTTGACTTAGGCTTAAAAACATGGCGTTAGAGGGTGAAGCTCGAAACAGCCCCTGAACATCCCTGTGGGTGGCACCCAGCCTCCCACGGGACCAATGTAACTCGTAGGAACTGACCCCGCAGCCGCGGGACTCCCCATTTGAGAATACGACGATAATTTGAATATTTCTAAACTTAAGTAAAACGTGGCGTTAGAGGGAGAGATCTCAAAATATGCCCCGAACGTCCCGTGGGTGGCACCAATACCTCCCAAGGGACCAATGTAACTCGTAGGAACTAACCCCGAAGCCGCAGGACTCCCGATTTGAGAGTACGACGGTAATTTGCATATTCATAGACTTAGGCTTAAAAACATGGAGTTAGAGGGTGAGAACTCAAAACAGACCCCGAACGGCCCCATGGGTGGTACCAACAGCTCCCACGGGACCAATGTAACTCGTAGGAACTGACCCCACAGCCGCGGGACTCCCGGCTTAAGAATACGATGATAATTTGCATATTTCTAGACTTAGGCTTAAAAACATGGCGTTAGACGGTGGAACTCGAAACATCCCCCGAACATCACTGTAGGTGGTGCCAACACCTCCCATGGGACCAATGTAACTCGTAGTAACTGACCCCGCAGCCGCGGGACTCCCGGTTTGAGAATACGATGATATTTTGTATATTTAAAAACTTAGGCTTAAAAACATGTCGTTAGAGGTGAGAACTCGAAACAGCCCCCGAACGTCCCCGTAAGTGGCAGCAACACCTCCCATGGGACCAATGTAACTCGTAGGAACTGACCCCGCAGCCGCACGGATCCCGGTTTGAGAATAGGATGATAATTTGCATATTTCTAGACTTATACTTATAAACGTGGTGTTAGAGGGTGAGAACTCGAAATAGCCCCCGAACGGCCACGTGGGTGGCACCAACACCTCCCACGGGACCAATGTAACTCGTAGGAACTGACCTCGCAGCCGCGGGACTCCCGGTTTGAGAATACGACGATAATTTGAATATTTCTAGACATAGGATTAAAAACATGGCGTTAGAGGGTGAGAACTCGAAATACCCCCGAACGTCCCCGTGGGTGGCACCAACACCTCCCACGCGACAAATGTATCCCGTAGGAACTCACCTCACAGCCGTGGGACTCCCGGTTAGAGAATAGGACAATATTTTGAATATTTATAGACTTAGGCTTAAAAACATGGCGTTAGAGGGTGAGAACTCGAAACTGCCCCCGAACGGCCCCTTGGGTGGCACTAACACCTCCCACGGTGCCAATGTAACTCGTAGGAACTGTCCCCGCAGCTGCGGGACTCCCGATTTGATAATGAAACGGTAATTTGCATATTTCTAGACTTAAGCAAAACATGGCGTTGGAGGGTGAGAACTCGAAATAGCCCCCGAACGTCCCCGTGGGTGGCACCAACTCCTCCCACGGGACCAATGTAACTCGTAGGAACTGACCCCGCATCCGCGGGACTCCCGATTTGAGAATACAATGGAAATTTGGATATTTTTAGACTTAGGCTTAAAAACATAGCGTTAGAGGGTGAAAACTCGAAACAGCCGTCTAACAGCCCCGTGGGTGGCACCAATACCTCCCACGAGACCAATGTAACTCGTAGGAACTGACCCCACAGTCGCGGGACTCCCGGTTAGAGAATATGAAGATAATTTTCATATTTTTAGACTTAGACATAAAAATATGGCGTTAAAGTGTGAGTACTCGAAACAACCGCCGAATGTCCCCGTGGGTGGCACCAACACCTCCCACGGGATCAATGTTACTCATAGTAACTGACCCCGCAGCCGCGGGACTCCCGGTTTGAGAATACGATGATAATTTCCATATTTCTAGACTTAGGCTTAAAAACATGGCGTTAGAGGGTGAGATATCGAAACAACCCCCGAACATCCCCGTGGGTGGCACCAACACCTCCCACGGGACCAATGTAACTCGTAGGAACTGACCCCACAGCCAAGGGACTCAAGGTTTGAGAATACAATGGAAATTTGCATATTTCTAGACTTAAGCAAAACATGGCGTTAGAGGGTGAGAACTCAAAACAACCCTCGAACGGCCCCGTGGGTGGTACCAATACCTCCCACAGGACCAATGTAACACGTAGGAACTAACCCCGCAGCCGCGGGACTCCTGATTTGAGACTACGACGGTAATTTTGCATATTTTTAGACTTCGGCTTAAAAACATGGCGTTAGAGGGTGAGAACTCAAAACAGCCCTCGAACAGCCCCGTGGGTGGTACCAATACCTCCCACAGGACCAATGTAACTCGTAGGAACTAACCCCGCAGCCGCGGGACTCCCGATTTGAAAATACCACGATAATTTGCATATTTCAGCACTTAGGCTTAAAAACATGTCGTTAGAAGGTGAGAACTCGAAACAACCCCCGAACGGCCCCGTGGGTGGCACCAACACCTCCCACGGGACCAATGTAACTCGTAGGAACTGTCCCCGTAGCCACGAGAGTTCCGGTTTGAGAATACGACAATAATTAGCATATTTCTAGACTTAGGCTTAAAAACATGGCGTTAAAGGGTGAGAACTCAAAACAGTCTCCGAACGTCCCCGTGGCTAGTTCCAACACCTCCCACGGGACAAATGTAACTCGTAGGAACTGACCCTGTAGCCGCAGGACTCCCGGCTTGAGAATACGAGGGTAATTTGCATATTTATAGACTAAAGCAAAACATGGAGTTAGAGGGTGAGAACATGAAACATCGCCCGAACGACCCCGTGGGCGGCACCAACACCTCTCAAAGGAACAATGTAACTTGTAGGAACTGACCCCGCAGCCGCTGAACTCCCGGTTTGAGAATACGTCGATAATTTGCATATTTCTAGACTTAGGTTTAAAAACATGGAGTTAGAGGGTGAGACTCGAAACAGCCCCCGAACGTCCCCGTGGGTGGCACCAACACCTCCCACGGGACCAATGTAACTCGTAGGAACTGACCCCGCAGCCGCGGGACTCCTGGTTTGAGAATACGACAGTAATTTGCTTATTTCTAGACTTAACCAAAACATGGCGTTAGTGGGTGAGAACTCGAAACAGCCCCCGAACGGCCCCGTGGGTGGCACCCACACCTCCCACGGGACCAATGTAAGTCGGAAGAATTGACCCCGCAGCCATGGTACTCCCGGTTTTAGAATACGACGATAATTTTTCATATTTCTTGACTTAGGCTTAAAAACATGGCGTTAGAGGGTGAAGCTCAAAACATCCCCTGAACATCCCTGTGGGTGGCACCACAGCCTCCCACGGGACCAATGTATCTCGTAGGAACTGACCCCGTAGCCACGGGACTCCCCGTTTGAGAATACGACGGTAATTTGCATATTTCTAGCCTTAAGTAAAAAATGGCGTTAGAGTGTGAGATCTCGAAATAGCCCCCGAACGTCCCCGTGGGTGGCACCAACACCTCCCACAGGACCAATGTAACTCGTAGGAACTAAGCCCGCGGACGCGGGACTCCCGATTTGAGAATACGACGGTAATTTACATATTTATGGACTTAGGCTAAAAAATATGGCGTTAGTGAGAACTCGAAACAGACCCCGAACGGCCCCATGGGTGGCACCAACACCTACCACGGGACCAATGTAACTCGTAGGAACTGACCCCGTAGTCGCGGGACTCCAAGTTTGAGAATAGGATGATAATTTGCATATGTCTAGACTTAGTCTTAAAAACATGGCGTTAGAAGGTGAGAACTTGAAATAGCCTCCGAACGGCGCCGTGGGTGGCACCAACACCACCCACGGGACCAATGTAACTCGTAGGAATTGACCCAACAGCCGCGGGACTCCTGGTTTGAAAATACGATGAAAATTTGCATATTTCAAGACTTAGGATTCAAAACATGTCATTAGAGGGTGAGAACTCGAAACAACCCCCAAATGTCTCCATAGGTGGCACCAACACCTCCCACGGGACCAATGTAACTCGTAGGAACTGACCCCACTGCCGCGGGACTCCTGGTTTGAGAATACAATGGTAATTTTCATATTTCTAGACTTAACCAAAGCATGACGTTAGTGGGTCAAAACTCGAAACAACCCCCGAACAGCACCGTGGGTAGCACACACACCTCCCACGGGACCAATGTAACTCGTAGGAACTCACCCCGCAGCCATGGGACTCCCGGTTTGAGAATACGATGATAATTTGCATATTTCTTTACTTAGGGTAAAAAACATGGCGTTAGTGAGAACTCGAAACAGACCCCGAACGGCCCCATGGGTGGCACCAACACCTCCCACGGGACCAATGTAACTCGTAGAAACTGACCCCGCAGCCGCGGAACTCCCAGTTTGAGAATAGGACAATATTTTGAATATTTATAGACTTAGGCTTAAAAACATGGCGTTCGAGGGTGAGAACTCGAAACTGCCCCCGAACGGCCCCTTGGGTGGCACCAACACCTCCCACGGGGCCAATGTAACTCGTAGGAACTGTCCCCGCAGTCGCGGGACTCCCGATTTGATAATGAAACGGTAATTTGCATATTTCTAGACTTAAGCAAAACATGGCGTTGGAGGGTGAGAACTCAAAATAGCCCCCGAACGTCCCCGTGGGTGGCACCAACTCCTCCCACGGGACCAATGTAACTCGTAGGAACTGACCCCGCATCCGCGGGACTCCCGATTTGAGAATACAATGGAAATTTGGATATTTTTAGACTTAGGCTTAAAAACATAGCGTTAGAGGGTGAAAACTCGAAACAGCCGTCCAACAGCCCCGTGGGTGGCACCAATACCTCCCACGAGACCAATGTAACTCGTAGGAACTGACCCCACAGTCGTGGGACTCCCGGTTTGAGAATATGAAGATAATTTTCATATTTTTAGACTTAGACATAAAAATATGGCGTTAAAGTGTGAGAAATCGAAACAGCCCCCGAATGTCCCCGTGGGTGGCACCAACACCTCCCACGGGACCAATGTTACTCATACTAACTGATCCCGCAGCCGTGGGACTCCCTGTTTGAGAATA
Source organism: Sambucus nigra (assembly GCA_949130495.1). NCBI lineage: Eukaryota > Viridiplantae > Streptophyta > Magnoliopsida > Dipsacales > Adoxaceae > Sambucus > Sambucus nigra. The sequence continues at coordinate 332,983,355 of OX422224.1, forward strand.
CGATGATAATTTCCATATTTTTAGACTTAGGCTTAAAAACATGGCGTTAGAGGGTGAGATATCGAAACAACCCCCGAACATCCCCGTGGGTGGCACCAACACCTCCCACGGGACCAATGTAACTCGTAGGAACTGACCCCGCAGCCAAGGGACTCAAGGTTTGAGAATACAACGGAAATTTGCATATTTCTAGACTTAAGCAAAACATGGCGTTAGAGGGTGATAACTCAAAACAACCCTCGAACGGCCCCGTGGGTGGCACCAATACCTCCCACAGGACCAATGTAACTCGTAGGAACTAACCCCGCAGCCGCGGGACTCCTGATTTGAGACTACGACGGTAATTTGTATATTTTTAGACTTCGGCTTAAAAACATGGCGTTAGAGGGTGAGAACTCAAAACAGCCCTCGAACAGCCCCGTGGGTGGCACCAATACCTCCCACAGGACCAATGTAAATCGTAGGAACTAACCCCGCAGCCGCGGGACTCCAGGTTTGAAAATACCACGATAATTTTCATATTTCAGCACTTAGGCTTAAAAACATGTCGTTAGAAGGTGAGAACTCGAAACAGCCCCCGAACGGCCCCGTGGGTGGCACCAACACCTCCCACGGGACCAATGTAACTCGTAGGAACTGTCCCCGTAGCCACGAGAGTCCCGGTTTGAGAATACGACAATAATTAGCATATTTCTAGACTTAGGCTTAAAAACATGGCGTTAAAGGGTGAGAACTCAAAACAGTCCCCGAACGTCCCCGTGGCTAGTTCCAACACCTCCCACGGGACAAATGTAACTCGTAGGAACTGACCCTGTAGCCGCAGGACTCCCGGCTTGAGAATACGAGGGTAATTTGCATATTTATAGACTAAAGCAAAACATGGAGTTAGAGGGTGAGAACATGAAACATTCCCCGAACGACCCCGTGGGCGGCACCAACACCTCTCAAAGGAACAATGTAACTTGTAGGAACTGACTCCGCAGCCGCTGAACTCCCGGTTTGAGAATACGTCGATAATTTGCATATTTCTAGACTTAGGTTTAAAAACATGGAGTTAGAGGGTGAGACTCGAAACAGCCCCCGAACGTCCCCGTGGGTGGCACCAACACCTCCCACGGGACCAATGTAACTCGTAGGAACTGACCCTGCAGCCGCGGGACTCCTGGTTTGAGAATACGACGGTAATTTGCTTATTTCTAGACTTAACCAAAACATGGCGTTAGTGGGTGAGAACTCGAAACAGCCCCCGAACGGCCCCGTGGGTGGCACCCACACCTCCCACGGGACCAATGTAACTCGGAAGAATTGACCCCGCAGCCATGGTACTCCCGGTTTTAGAATACGACGATAATTTTTCATATTTCTTGACTTAGGCTTAAAAACATGGCGTTAGAGGGTGAAGCTCAAAACATCCCCTGAACATCCCTGTGGGTGGCACCACAGCCTCCCACGGGACCAATGTATCTCGTAGGAACTGACCCCGTAGCCACGGGACTCCCCGTTTGAGAATACGACGGTAATTTGCATATTTCTAGCCTTAAGCAAAAAATGGCGTTAGAGTGTGAGATCTCGAAATAGCCCCCGAACGTCCCCGTGGGTGGCACCAACACCTCCCACAGGACCAATGTAACTCGTAGGAACTAAGCCCGCGGACGCGGGACTCCCGATTTGAGAATACGACGGTAATTTACATATTTATAGACTTAGGCTAAAAAACATGGCGTTAGTGAGAACTCGAAACAGACCCTGAACGGCCCCATGGGTGGCACCAACACCTACCACGGGACCAATGTAACTCGTAGGAACTGACCCCGCAGCCGCGGGACTCCAAGTTTGAGAATAGGATGATAATTTGCATATGTCTAGACTTAGTCTTAAAAACATGGCGTTAGAAGGTGAGAACTTGAAATAGCCTCCGAACGGCGCCGTGGGTGGCACCAACACCACCCACGGGACCAATGTAACTCGTAGGAATTGACCCAACAGCCGCGGGACTCCTGGTTTGAAAATACGATGAAAATTTTAATATTTCAAGACTTAGGCTTCAAAACATGTCATTAGAGGGTGAGAACTCGAAACAACCCCCAAATGTCCCCATAGGTGGCACCAACACCTCCCACGGGACCAATGTAACTCGTAGGAACTGACCCCACTGCCGCGGGACTCCTGGTTTGAGAATACAACGGTAATTTTCATATTTCTAGACTTAACCAAAGCATGACGTTAGTGGGTCAAAACTCGAAACAACCCCCGAACGGCACCGTGGGTAGCACACACACCTCCCACGGGACCAATGTAACTCGTAGGAACTCACCCCGCAGCCATGGGACTCCCGGTTTGAGAATACGATGATAATTTGCATATTTCTTGACTTAGGCTTAAAAACATGGCGTTAGAGGGTGAAGCTCGAAATAGCCCCTGAACATCCCTGTGGGTGGCACCCAGCCTCCCACGGGACCAATGTAACTCGTAGGAACTGACCCCGCAGCCGCGGGACTCCCCATTTGAGAATACGACGAAAATTTGAATATTTCTAGACTTAAGTAAAACGTGGCGTTAGAGGGAGAGATCTCAAAATATCCCCCGAACGTCCCATGGGTGGCACCAATACCTCCCAAGGGACCAATGTAACTCGTAGGAACTAACCCCGAAGCCGCAGGACTCCCGATTTGAGAGTACGACGGTAATTTGCATATTTATAGACTTAGGCATAAAAACATGGAGTTAGAGGGTTAGAACTCAAAACAGACCCCGAACGGCCCCATGGGTGGTACCAACAGCTCCCACGGGACCAATGTAACTCGTAGGAACTGACCCCACAGCCGCGGGACTCCCGGCTTAAGAATACCATGATAATTTGCATATTTCTAGACTTAGGCTTAAAAACATGGCGTTAGATGGTGGAACTCGAAACATCCCCCGAACATCACTGTAGGTGGTGCCAACACCTCCCATGGGACCAATGTAACTCGTAGTAACTGACCCCGCAGCCGCGGGACTCCCGGTTTGAGAATACGATGATATTTTGTATATTTAAAAACTTAGGCTTAAAAACATGTCGTTAGAGGTGAGAACTCGAAACAGCCCCTGAACGTCCCCGTAGGTGGCAGCAACACCTCCCACGGGACCAATGTAACTCGTAGGAACTGACCCCGCAGCCGCACGGATCCCGGTTTGAGAATAGGATGATAATTTGCATATTTCTAGACTTATGCTTATAAACGTGGTGTTAGAGGGTGAGAACTCGAAATAGCCCCCGAACGGCCTCGTGGGTGGCACCAACACCTCCCACGGGACCAATGTAACTCGTAGGAACTGACCTCGCAGCCGCGGGACTCCCGGTTTGAGAATACGACGATAATTTGCATATTTCTAGACATAGGATTAAAAACATGGCGTTAGAGGGTGAGAACTCGAAATACCCCCGAACGTCCCCGTGGGTGGCACCAACACCTCCCACGCGACAAATGTATCCTGTAGGAACTCACCTCACAGCCGTGGGACTCCCGGTTAGAGAATAGGACAATATTTTGAATATTTATAGACTTAGCCTTAAAAACATGGCGTTAGAGGGTGAGAACTCGAAACTGCCCCCGAACGGCCCCTTGGGTGGCACCAACACCTCCCACGGTGCCAATGTAACTCGTAGGAACTGTCCCCGCAGCCGCGGAACTCCCGATTTGATAATGAAACGGTAATTTACATATTTCTAGACTTAAGCAAAACATGGCGTTGGAGGGTGAGAACTCGAAATAGCCCCCGAACGTCCCCGTGGGTGGCACCAACTCCTCCCACGGGACCAATGTAACTCGTAGGAACTGACCCCGCATCCGCGGGACTCCCGATTTGAGAATACAATGGAAATTTGGATATTTTTAGACTTAGGCTTAAAAACATAGCGTTAGAGGGTGAAAACTCGAAACAGCTGTCTAACAGCCCCGTGGGTGGCACCAATACCTCCCACGAGACCAATGTAACTCGTAGGAACCGACCCCACAGTCGCGGGACTCCCGGTTTGAGAATATGAAGATAATTTTCATATTTTTAGACTTAGACATAAAAATATGGCGTTAAAGTGTGAGAACTCGACACAACCCCCGAATGTCCCCGTGGGTGGCACCAACACCTCCCACGGGACCAATGTTACTCATAGTAACTGACCCCGCAGCCGCGGGACTCCCGGTTTGAGAATACGATGATAATTTCCATATTTCTAGACTTAGGCTTAAAAACATGGCGTTAGAGGGTGAGATATCGAAACAACCCCCGAACATCCCCGTGGGTGGCACCAACACCTCCCACGGGACCAATGTAACTCGTAGGAACTGACCCCGCAGCCAAGGGACTCAAGGTTTGAGAATACAATGGAAATTTGCATATTTCTAGACTTAAGCAAAACATGGCGTTAGAGGGTGAGAACTCAAAACAACCCTCGAACGGCCCCGTGGGTGGTACCAATACCTCCCACAGGACCAATGTAACACGTAGGAACTAACCCCGCAGCCGCGGGACTCCTGATTTGAGACTACGACGGTAATTTTGCATATTTTTAGACTTCGGCTTAAAAACATGGCGTTAGAGGGTGAGAACTCAAAACAGCCCTCGAACAGCCCCGTGGGTGGCACCAATACCTCCCACGGGACCAATGTAACTCGTAGGAACTAACCCCGAAGCCGCGGGACTCTCGATTTGAAAATACCACGATAATTTGCATATTTCAGCACTTAGGCTTAAAAATATGTCGTTAGAAGGTGAGAACTCGAAACAACCCCCGAACGGCCCCGTGGGTGGCACCAACACCTCCCACGGGACCAATGTAACTCGTAGGAACTGTCCCCGTAGCCACGAGAGTCCCGGTTTGAGAATACGACAATAATTAGCATATTTCTAGACTTAGGCTTAAAAACATGGCGTTAAAGGGTGAGAACTCAAAACAGTCTCCGAACGTCCCCGTGGCTAGTTCCAACACCTCCCACGGGACAAATGTAACTCGTAGGAACTGACCCTGTAGCCGCAGGACTCCCGGCTTCAGAATACGAGGGTTATTTGCAGATTTATAGACTAAAGCAAAACATGGAGTTAGAGGGTGAGAACATGAAACATCGCCCGAACGACCCCGTGGGCGGCACCAACACCTCTCAAAGGAACAATGTAGCTTGTAGGAACTGACCCCGCAGCCGCTGAACTCCCGGTTTGAGAATACGTCGATAATTTGCATATTTCTAGACTTAGGTTTAAAAACATGGAGTTAGAGGGTGAGACTCGAAACAGACCCCGAACGTCCCCGTGGGTGGCACCAACACCTCCCACGGGACCAATGTAACTCGTAGGAACTAACCCCGCAGCCGCGGGACTCCTGGTTTGAGAATACGACAGTAATATGCTTATTTCTAGACTTAACCAAAACATGGCGTTAGTGGGTGAGAACTCGAAATAGCCCCCGAACGGCCCCGTGGGTGGCACCCACACCTCCCACGGGACCAATGTAAGTCGGAAGAATTGACCCCGCAGCCATGGTACTCCCGGTTTTAGAATACGACGATAATTTTTCATATTTCTTGACTTAGGCTTAAAAACATGGCGTTAGAGGGTGAAGCTCAAAACATCCCCTGAACATCCCTGTGGGTGGCACCACAGCCTCCCACGGGACCAATGTATCTCGTAGGAACTGACCCCATAGCCACGGGACTCCCCGTTTGAGAATACGACGGTAATTTGGATATTTCTAGCCTTAAGCAAAAAATGGCGTTAGAGTGTGAGATCTCGAAATAGACCCCGAATGTCCCCGTGGGGGGCACCAACACCTCCCACGGGACCAATGTAACTCATAGGAACTAAGCCCGCGGGCGCGGGACTCCCGATTTGAGAATACGACGGTAATTTACATATTTATGGACTTAGTGTAAAAAACATGGCGTTAGTGAGAACTCGAAACAGACCCCGAACGGCCCCATGGGTGGCACCAACACCTCCCACGGGACCAATGTAACTCGTAGGAACTGACCCCGCAGCCGCGGAACTCCCAGTTTGAGAATAGGACAATATTTTGAATATTTATAGACTTAGGCTTAAAAACATGGCGTTCGAGAGTGAGAACTCGAAACTGCCCCCGAACGGCCCCTTGGGTGGCACCAACACCTCCCACGGGGCCAATGTAACTCGTAGGAACTGTCCCCGCAGCCGCGGGACTCCCGATTTGATAATGAAACGGTAATTTTCATATTTCTAGACTTAAGCAAAACATGGCGTTGGAGGGTGAGAACTCGAAATAGCCCCCGAACGTCCCCGTGGGTGGCACCAACTCCTCCCACGGGACCAATGTAACTCGTAGGAACGGACCCCGCATCCGCGGGACTCCCGATTTGAGAATACAATGGAAATTTGGATATTTTTAGACTTAGGCTTAAAAACATAGCGTTAGAGGGTGAAAACTCGAAACAGCCATCTAACAGCCCCGTGGGTGGCACCAATACCTCCCACGAGACCAATGTAACTCGTAGGAACTGACCCCATAGTCGCGGGACTCCCGGTTTGAGAATATGAAGATAATTTTCATATTTTTAGACTTCGACATAAAAATATGGCGTTAAAGTGTGAGAAATCGAAACAGCCCCCGAATGTCCCCGTGGGTGGCACCAACACCTCCCACGGGACCAATGTTACTCATAGTAACTGACCCCGCAGCCGCGGGACTCCCGGTTTGAGAATACGATGATAATTTCCCTATTTCTAGACTTAGGCTTAAAAACATGGCGTTAGAGGGTGAGATATCGAAACAACCCCCGAACATCCCCGTGGGTGGCACCAACACCTCCCACGGGACCAATGTAACTCGTAGGAACTGACCCCGCAGCCAAGGGACTCAAGGTTTGAGAATACAACGGAAATTTGCATATTTTTAGAGTTAAGCAAAACATGGCGTTAGAGGGTGAGAACTCAAAACAACCCTCGAACGGCCCAGTGGGTGGCACCAATACCTCCCACAGGACCAATGTAACTCGTAGGAACTAACCTCGCAGCCGCGGGACTCCTGATTTGAGACTACGACGGTAATTTGCATATTTTTAGACTTCGTCTTAAAAACATGGCGTTAGAGGGTGAGAACTCAAAACAGCCCTCGAACAGCCCCGTGGGTGGCACCAATACCACCCACAGGACCAATGTAACTCGTAGGAACTAACCCCGCAGCCGCGGGACTCCCGGTTTGAAAATACCACGATAATTTGCATATTTCAGAACTTAGGCTTAAAAACATGTCGTTAGAAGGTGAGAACTCGAAACAGCCCCCGAACGGCCCCGTGGGTGGCACCAACACCTCCCACGGGACCAATGTAACTCGTAGGAACTGTCCCCGTAGCCACGAGAGTCCCGGTTTGAGAATACGACAATAATTATCATATTTCTAGACTTAGGCTTAAAAACATGGCGTTAAAGGGTGAGAACTCGAAACAGTCCCCGAGCGTCCCCGTGGATGGTTCCAACACCTCCCACGGGACAAATGTAACTCGTAGGAACTGACCCCGTAGCCGCAGGACTCCCGGTTTGAGAATACGGGGGTAATTTTCAGATTTATAGACTAAAGCAAAACATGGAGTTAGAGGGTGAGAACATGAAACATCGCCCGAACGACCCCGTGGGCAGCACCAACACCTCTCAAAGGAACAATGTAACTTGTAGGAACTGACCCCGCAGCCGCAGAACTCCCGGTTTGAGAATACGTCGATAATTTACATATTTCTAGACTTAGGTTTAAAAACATGGAGTTAGAGGGTGAGACTCGAAACAGCCCTCGAACGTCCCCGTGGGTGGCACCAACACCTCCCACGGGACCAATGTAACTCGTAGGAACTGATCCCGCAGCCACGGGACTCCTGGTTTGAGAATACGACGGTAATTTGCTTATTTCTAGACTTAACCAAAACATGGCGTTAGTGGGTGAGAACTCGAAACAGCCCCCGAACGGCCCCGTGGGTGGCACCCACACCTCCCACGGGACCAATGTAACTCGGAAGAATTGACCCCGCAGCCATGGTACTCCCGGTTTTAGAATACGATGATAATTTTTCATATTTCTTGACTTAGGCTTAAAAACATGGCGTTAGAGGGTGAAGCTCAAAACAGCCCCTGAACATCCCTGTGGGTGGCACCACAGCCTCCCACGGGACCAATGTATCTCGTAGGAACTGACACCGTAGCCACGGAACTCCCCGTTTGAGAATACGACGGTAATTTGCATATTTCTAGCCTTAAGCAAAAAATGGCGATAGAGTGTGAGATCTCGAAATAGCCCCCGAACGTCCCCTTGGGTGGCACCAACACCTCCCACGGGACCAATGTAACTCGTAGGAACTAATCCCGCAGCCGCGGGACTCCCGATTTTTGAATACGACGGTAATTTACATATTTATGGACTTACGCTAAAAAACATGGCGTTAGTGAGAACTCGAAACAGACCCCGAACGGCCCCATGGGTGGCACCAACACCTCCCACGGGACCAATGTAACTTGTAGGAACTCACCCCGCAGCCGCGGGGATCCCGGTTTGAGAATAGGATGATAATTTGCATATTTCTATGCTTAGGCTTAAAAACATGGCGTAAGAGGGTGAGAACTCGAAACAACCCCTGAACGGCTCCGTGGGTGGCACCAACACCACCCACGGGACCAATGTAACTCGTAGGAACTGACCCCGCAGCCGCGGGACTCCCGGTTTGAGAATACGATGATAATTTGAATATTTCTAAACTTAGGCTTAAAAACATGGCGTTAGAGGGTGATAACTCGAAATAGCCATCGAACGTCCTCGTGGGTGGCACCAACACCTCCCACGGGACAAATGTAACTCGTAGGAATGGACCCTGCAGCCGCGGGACTCTCGGTTTGAGAATAGGATGATAATTTGCATATTTCTAGAATTAGGCTTTATATCTTGGTGTGATAGGGTGAGAACTCGAAACAGCCCCCGAACGGCCCCGTGTGTGGCACCAACACCTCCCACGGGACCAATGTAACTCGTAGGAACTGTCCCCGTAGCCACGAGAGTCCCGGTTTGAGAATACGACAATAATTAGCATATTTCTAGACTTAGGCTTAAAAACATGGCATTAAAGGGTGAGAACTCGAAACAGTCCCCGAACGTCCCCGTGGGTGGTTCAAACACCTCCCACGGGACAAATGTAACTCGCAGGAACTGACCCCGTAGCCGCTGGACTCCCGGCTTGAGAATATGAGGGTAATTTGCAGATTTATAGACTTAAGCAAAACATGGAGTTAGAGGGTGAGAACTTGAAACATCCCCCGAACGACCCCGTGGGAGGCACTAACACCTCTCAAAGGACCAATGTAGCTCGTAGGATCTGACCCTGCAGCCGCAGAACTCCCGGTTTGAGAATACGTCGATAATTTGCATATTTATAGACTTAGGTTTAAAAACATGGAGTTAGAGGTTGAGACTCGAAACAGCCCCCGAACGTCCCCGTGGGTGGTACCAACACCTCCCACGGGACCAATGTAACTCGTAGGAACTGACCCCGTAGCCGCGGGACTCCTGGTTTGAGAATACGACGGTAATTTGCTTATTTCTAGACTCAACGAAAACATGGCGTTAGTGGGTGAGAACTCGAAACAACCCTCGAACGACCCCGTGGGTGGCACCCACACCTCCCACGGGACCAATGTAACTCGGAGGAACTGACCCCGCAGCCAAGGTACTCCCGGTTTTAGAATACGACGATAATTTTTCATATTTCTTGACTTAGGCTTAAGAACATGGCGTTAGAGGGTGAATCTCAAAACAGCCCCTGAACATCCTTGTGGGTGGCACCACAGCCTCCCATGGGACAATTGTAACTCGTAGGAACTGACCCCTTAGCCGCAGGACTCCCCGTTTGAGAATATGACGGTAATTTGCATATTTCTAGCCTTAAGAAAAAAATGGTGTTAGAGGGTGAGATCTCGAAATAGCCCCCGAACGTCCCCATGGGTGGCACCAACACCTCCCACGGGACCAATGTAACTCGTGGGAACTAAGCCAGCAGCCGCGGGGCTCCCGATTTGAGAATACGACGGTAATTTACATATTTATGGACTTAGGCTTAAAAACATGGCGTTAGAGGGTGAGAACTCGAAACAGACCCCAAACGGCCCCATGGGTGGCACCAACACCTCCCACGGGACCAATGTAACTCGTAGGAACTGACCCCGCAGCCGCGGGACTCCCGATTTGAGAATAGGATGATAATTTGCATATGTCTAGACTTAGGCTTAAAAACATGGCATTAGAAGGTGACAACTTGAAACAGCCTCCGAACGGCGCCGTGGGTGGCACCAACACCACCCACGGGACCAATGTAACTCGTAGGAACTGACCCCGCAGCCGCGGGACTCCTGGTTTGAAAATACGATGAAAAGTTGCATATTTCAAGACTTAGGCTTAAAAACATGTCGTTAGAGGGTGAGAACTCGAAACATCCCCCAAATGTCCCCATAGGTGGCAGCAACACCTCCCACGGGACCAATGTAACTCGTAGGAACTGACCCCGCAGTCGCGGGGCTCCCGGTTTGAGAATAGGATGATAATTTGCATATTTCTATACTTAGGCTTAAAAACATGGCATAAGAGGGTGATGACTCGAAACAACCCCCGAACGTCCCCGGGGGTGGCACCAACACCTCCCACGGGTCCAATGAAACCTATAGGAACTGACCCCGCAGCCGAGGGACTCCCGATTTGAGAATAAGATGATATTTTGGATATTTCTAGACTTAGTCTTAAAAACATGGCGTTAGAGGGTGAGAACTCAAAACAGCCCTCGAACGGCCCCGTGGGTGGCACCAATACCTCGTACATGACCAATGTAACTTGTAGGAACTAACCCCGCAGCCGCGGGACCTCTGATTTGAGAATACGATGGTAATTTGCATATTTCTAGACCTAGGCCTAAAAGCATTGTGTTAGAGGGTGAGAACTCGAAACAGCCCCCGAACGGCCCCGTGGGTGGCACCAGCACCTCCCACGGGACCCATGTAACTCGTAGGAACTGACCCCACAGCTGCGGGACACCCGGTTTGAGAATACGATGATAATTTGCATATTTCTAGACTTAGGCTTAAAAACATGGCGTTACATGGTGAGAACTCGAAATAGCCCCCAAACGGCCCCGTGGGTGGCCCCAACACCACCCACGGGACCAATATAACTTGTAGGAACTGACCCCGTAGTAGCGGGTCTCCCGGTTTGAGAATATAACTTTAATTTGCATATTTTTAGACTTAGGCTTAAAAACATGGCGTTAGAGGGTGAAAACTCAAAACAACCCTCTAACAGTCCTGTGGGTGTCACCAACACCTCCCACGGGACCATTGTAACTCGTAGGAACTGACCCCGCAGCTGCGGGACTCCTGGTTTGAGAATACGACCATAATTTGTATATTTCTAGACTTAGGAATAAAAACATGGCGTTAAAGGGTGAGAACTCGAAACAGCCCCCAAACATCCCCGTGGGTGGCACCAACACCTCCCACGGGACCAATGTAACTCGTAGGAACTGTCCCCGCAGACGTGGGATTCCTGGTTTGAGAATACAACATTAATTTTCATATTTATAAACTTAAGCAAAACATGGTGTTGGAGGGTGAGAACTCGAAAGAGCCCCTGAACGTCCCCGTGGGTGGCACCAACACCTCCCACGGGACCAATGGAACTCGAGGAACTGACCTCGCAGCCACGGGATTACCGGTTTTAGAAAACGATGGAAATTTGCATATTTTTAGACTTAGGCTTAAAAACATGGCGTTAGAGGTTGAAAACTCAAAACAACCGTCTAAGTGCCCTGTGGGTGGCACCAACACCTCCCACGGGACCAATGTAACTCGTAGTAACTGACCCCGCAGCCGCGGGACTCCCGGTTTGAGAATACGATGATAATTTTCATATTTCTAGACTTAGGCTTAAAGACATGGTGTTAGAGGGTGAGATCTCCAAACCTGTCCCGAACGGCCCCGTGAGTGGCACCAACACCGCCCACGAGACCAATGTAGCTCTTAGGAACTGACCCCGCAGTCGAGGGACTCCCGGTTTGAGAATACGACTGTAATTTGCATATTTCTGGACTTAATCAAAACATGGCGTTAGTGGGAGAGAACTCGAAATAGTCCCCGAACATCCCCATGTGTGGCAACAAAACCTCCCACAGGACCAATGTTACTCCTAGGAAATGACCCCGCAGTCGCAGGACTCCCGGTTTGAGAATTCTACTGTAATTTGCGTATTTTTAGACTTAGGCTTAACAACATGGCGTTAGAGGGTGAAAACTCGATACAGTCCACGAACGTCCCCGTGGGTGGAACCAACACCTCCCACGGGACCAATGCAACTCGTAGGTACTGTCCCCACAGCAGCGGGACTCCCGATTTGAGAATACAACGGTAATTTGCATATTTCTAGACTTAAGCAAAAGATGGCGTTGGAGGGTGAGAACTCGAAACAGCTCCCGAACGTCCCCGTGGGTGGCACCAACCCCTCCCACGGGACAAATGTAACTCGTATGAACTAACCCCGCAGCCGCGGGACTCCCGGTTTGAGAATACGATGGTAATTTGCATATTTATAGACTTGGGCTTAAAAACATGGCGTTAGAGGGTGAGAACTCGAAATAGGCCCCGAAAGACCCCGTGGGTGGCACCAACACCTCCCACGTGACCAATGTAACTCGTAGGAACTGACCCCTTAGCCGCGGGACTCCCGGTTTGAGAGTACGACGATAATTTGCATATTTCTAGACTTAGACATAAAAACATGGCGTTAAAGGGTGAGAACTCGAAACAGCCGCCGAACAACCCCGTGGGTGGCACGAACCCCTCCCATGGGACCAATGTAACTCATAGTAACTAACCCCGCAGCCGCGGGACTCCCGGTTTGAGAATACGATGATAATTTGCATATTTCTAGACTTAGGCTTAAAAACATGGCATTAGAGGATGAGATCTAGAAACTGACCCCGAACATCACCGTGGGTGGCGCCAACACCTCCCACGGGACCAAGGTAACTCGTAGGAACTGACTCCGCAGCCACGGGACTCTCGATTTGAGAATACGACGATAATTTGCATATTTTTAAACTTAAGCAAAACATGGCGTTAATGGGTTAGAAATCGAAACAGCCCCCGAACGGCCCAGTGGGTGGCACCAACTCCTCCCATGGGACCAATGTAACTCGTAGGAACTGACCCCGTAGCCGTGGGACTCCTTGCTTGAAAATACGATGATAATTTGGATAATTCTAGACTTATGCTTCAAAACATGGCGTTAGAGGGTGAGAACTCGAAACTTCCCTTGAACGACCCCGTGGGTGGCACCAATACCTACCACAGGACCAATGTAACTCGTAGGAACTAACCCCGCAGTCGCGGGACTCCCTATTTGAGAATACAGCGGTAATTTTGATATTTCTAGACTTAAGTAAAACATGGTATTGGAGCGTGAGAACTCAAAAGATCCCCCGAACGTCCTCGTGGGTTGGACCAACACCTCCCACGGGACCAATGTAACTCGTAGGAACTGACCCCGCAGCCTCGGGACTCCCGGTTCTGTAATACAACTGTAATTTGAATATTTTTAGACTTAGGCTTAAAAACATGGCGTTAGAGGGTGAAAACTCGAAACAAACCTCTAACAGCCTCATGGGTGGCACCAACACCTCCCACGGGACCAATGTAACTCGTAGGAACTGACCCCACAGCTGCGGGACTCCCGGCTTGAGAATACGACGTTAATTTGCATATTTCTAGACTTAGGCATAAAAACATGGCGTTAAAGGGTGAGAACTCGAAACAACCCCCGAACATCCTCGTGGGTGGTACCAACACCTCCCACGGGACCAATGTAACTCGTAGGAACTGTCCCCGCAGCCGTGGGACTCCCGGTTTGAGAATACAACGTTAATTTGTATATTTTTAGACTTAAGCAAAACACGGCATTAGAGGATGAGATCTAGAAACTGACCCCGAACATCCCCGTGGGTGGCACCAACACCTCCCACAAGACCAATGTAACTCGTAGGAACTGACCCCGCAGCCACGGGACTCTCGATTTGAGAATACGATGATAATTTGCATATTTCTAGAGTTAAGCAAAACATGGCGTTAATGGGTTAGAAATCGAAACAGCCCCCGAACGGTCCAATGGGTGGCACCAACACCTCCCACGGGACCAATGTAACTCGTAGGAACTGACTCCGTAGCCGCGGGACTCCCGGATTGAGAATACGATGATAATTTTCATATTTCTAGACTTAGGTTTAAAAACATGGCGTTAGAGGTTTAGAACTCAAAACAGCCCTCGAACGACCCCGTGGGTGGCACCAACACCTCCCACGGGACCAATGTAACTCTTAGGAACTGACCCCGTAGCCGCGAGACTCCCGGTTTGAGAATACGACGATAATTTTCTTATTTCTAGACTTAACCAAAACATGGCGTTAGAGGGTGAAAACTCGAAACGGCCCTCTAACAGCCCCGTGGGTGGAACCAACACCTCCCACGGGACCAATGTAACTCGTAGTAACTAACCCATTAGCCGCGGGACTCCCGGTTTGAGAATACGATGATAATTTGCATATTTCTAGACTTAGGCATAAAAACATGGCGTTAAAGGGTGAGAACTCGAAACATCCCTCGAAAGTCCTCGTGGGTGGCACCAACACCTCCCACGGGACCAATGTAACTCATAGTAACTGACCCCGCAGCCGCAGGACTCCCGATTTGAGAATACGATGATAATTTGCATATTTCTAGACATAGGCTTAAAAACATGGCATTAGAGTGTGAAATCTCGAAACAACCCCCGAACGGCCCCGTGGGTGGAACCAACACCTCCCACGGGACAAATGTAGCTCGTAGGAACTCACTCCGCATCCATGGGACTCCCGGTTTGAGAATACGACTGTAATTTGCATATTTCTAGACATAAGCAAAACATGGCATTAGTGGGCGAGAACTCGAAAAAGTACCTGAACGTCCCCGTGGCTGGCACCAACACCTCCCAGGGGACCAATGTAACTCTTAGGAACTGACCCCGCAGCCACGGGACTCCCGGTTTGAGAATACGATGGTAATTTTCATATTTCTAGACTTAAGCAAAACATGGCGTTAGTGGGTGAGAAGTAGAAAGAACCCCCGAACGGCCCCGTGGGTGGCACCAACACCTCCCACGGGACCAATGTAACTCGTAGGAATTGACCACGTAGTCGCGGGACTCCCGGTTTTAGAATACGACGATAATTTGCATATTTCTAGAGTTAGATTTAAAAACATGGCGTTAGAGGGTGAAGCTCAAAACAGCCCCTGAACATCCTTTTGGGTGGCACCACAGCCTCCAACGGGACCAATGTAACTCGTAGGAACTGACCCCTTAGCCACGGGACTCCCCGTTTGAGAATACGACTGTAATTTGCATATTTCTAGACTTAAGAAAAAAATGGTGTTAGAGGGTGAGATCTCGAAATAGCCCCCGAACGTCCCCGTGGGTGGCACCAACACCTCCCACGGGTACAATGTAACTCGTAGGAACTAAGCCCGAAGCCGCGGGACTCCCGATTTGAGAATACGACGGTAATTTACATATTTATGGACTTAGGCTTAAAAACATGGCGTTAGAGAGTGAGAACTCGAAACAGCCCCCGAACGTCCCCGTGGGTGGCACCAACCCCTCCCACGGGACAAATGTAACTCGTATGAACTAACCCCGCAGCCACGGGACTCCCGGTTTGAGAATACGATGGTAATTTGAATATTTATAGACTTGGGCTTAAAAACATGGCGTTAGAGGGTGAGAACTCGAAATAGGCCCCGAAAGACCCCGTGGGTGGCACCAACACCTCCCACGTGACCAATGTAACTCGTAGGAACTGACCCCGTAGCCGCGGGACTCCCAGTTTGAGAGTACGACGATAATTTGCATATTTCTAGACTTAGACATAAAAACATGGCGTTAAAGGGTGAGAACTCGAAACAGGCCCCGAACAACCCCGTGGGTGGCACCAACCCCTCCCACGAGACCAATGTAACTCATAGTAACTAACCCCGCAGCCGCGGGACACCCGGTTTGAGAATACGATGATAATTTGCATATTTCTAGACTTAGGCATAAAAACATGGCGTTAGAGGATGAGATCTAGAAACTGAACCCGAACATCCCCGTGGGTGGCGCCAACACCTCCCACGGGACCAACATAACTCGTAGGAACTGACCCCGTAGCCACGGGACTCTCGATTTGAGAATACGACGATAATTTGCATATTTTTAGACTTAAGCAAAACATGGCGTTAATGGGTTATAAATCGAAACAGCCCCCAACGGCCCAGTGGGTGGTACCAACTCCTCCCACGGGACCAATGTAACTCGTAGGAACTGACCCCGCAGCCGAGGGACTCCCGTCTTGAAAATACGATGATAATTTGGATATTTCTAGACTTATGCTTCATAACATGGCGTTAGAGGGTGAGAACTCAAAACTTCCATTGAACGACCCCGTGGGTGGCACCAATACCTACCACAGGACCAATGTAACTCGTAGGAACTAACCCCGCAGTCGCGGGACTCCCTATTTGAGAATACAACGGTAATTTTGATATTTCTAGACTTAAGTAAAACATGGTATTGGAGCGTGAGAACTCAAAAGAGCCCCTGAACGTCCTCGTGGGTTGGACCAACACCTCCCACGGGACCAATGTAACTCGTAGGAACTGACCCCGCAGCCTCGGGACTCCCGGTTCTAGAATACAACTGTAATTTGAATATTTTTAGACTTAGGCTTAAAAACATGGCGTTAGAGGGTAAAAACTCGAAACAACCCTATAACAGCCTCATAGGTGGCACCAACACCTCCCACGGGACCAATGTAACTCGTAGGAACTGACCCCACAGCTGCGGGACTCCCGGTTTGAGAATACGACGATAATTTGCATATTTCTAGACTTAGGCATAAAAATATGGCGTTAAAGGGTGAGAACTCGAAAGAGACCCCGAAAGTCCCCGTGGGTGTCACCAACACCTCCCACGGGACCAATGTAACTCGTAGGAACTGACCCCGCAGCCATGGTACTCCCGGTTTTAGAATACGACGATAATTTGTATATTTTTAGACTTAAGTAAAACATGGCGTTAGACGATGAGAACTCGAAACAGTCCCCGAACGTCCCCGTGGGTTGCACCAACACCTCCCACGAGACCAATGTAACTCGTAGGAACTGACCCCGTAGCCGCAGGACTCCCAGTTTGAGAATACGAGGGTAATTTGCAGATTTATAGACTAAAGCAAAACATGGAGTTAGAGGGTGAGAACATGAAACATCGCCCGAACGACCCCGTGGGCAGCACCAACACCTCTCAAAGGAACAATGTAACTCGTAGGAACTGACCCCGCAGCCGCAGAACTCTCGGTTTGAGAATACGTCGATAATTTGCATATTTCTAGACTTAGGTTTAAAAACATGGAGTTAGAGGGTGAGACTCGAAACAGCCCCCGAGCGTCCCCGTGGGTGGCACCAACACCTCCCAGGGGACCAATGTAACTCGTAGGAACTGACCCCGCAGCCGCGGGACTCCTGGTTTGAGAATACGACGGTAATTTTCTTATTTCTAGACTTAACCAAAACATGGCGTTAGTGGGTGAGAACTCGAAACAACCCCCGAACGGCCCCGTGGGTGGCACCCACACCTCCCACGGGACCAATGTAACTCGGAAGAATTGACCCCGCAGCCATGGTACTCCCGGTTTTAGAATACGACGATAATTTTTCACATTTCTTGACTTAGGCTTAAAAACATGGAGTTAGAGGGTGAAGCTCAAAACAGCCCCTGAACAACCCTGTGGGTGGCACCACAGCCTCCCACGGGACCAATGTATCTCGTAGGAACTGACACCGTAGCCACGGAACTCCCCGTTTGAGAATACGACGGTAATTTGCATATTTATAGCCTTAAGCAAAAAATGGCGATAGAGTGTCTGATCTCGAAATAGCCCCCGAACGTCCCCTTGGGTGGCACCAACACCTCCCACGGGACCAATGTAACTCGTAGGAACTAATCCCGCAGCCGCGGGACTCCCGATTTTTGAATACGACGGTAATTTACATATTTATGGATTAAGGCTAAAAAACATGGCGTTAGTGAGAACTCGAAACAGACCCCGAACGGCCCCATGGGTGGCACCAACACCTCCCACGGGACCAATGTAACTTGTAGGAACTCACCCCGCAGCCGCGGGGATCCCGGTTTGAGAATAGGATGATAATTTGCATATTTCTATACTTAGGCTTAAAAACATTGCGTAAGAGGGTGAGAACTCGAAACAACCCCTGAACGGCTCCGTGGGTGGCACCAACACCTCCCACGGGACCAATGTAACTCGTAGGAACTGACCCCGCAGCCGCGGGACTCCCGGTTTGAGAATACGATGATAATTTGCATATTTCTAGACTTAGGCTTAAAAACATGGCGTCAGAGGGTGATAACTCGAAATAGCCATCGAACGTCCTCGTGGGTGGCACCAACACCTCCCACGGGACAAATGTAACTCGTAGGAATGGACCCTGTAGCCACGGGACTCTCGGTTTGAGAATAGGATGATAATTTGCATATTTCTAGAATTAGGCTTTATATCTTGGTGTGATAGGGTGAGAACTCGAAGCAGCCCCCGAACGGCCCCGTGTGTGGCACCAACACCTCCCACGGGACCAATGTAACTCATAGGAACTGTCCCCGTAGCCACGAGAGTCCCGGTTTGAGAATACGACAATAATTACCATATTTCTAGACTTAGGCTTAAAAACATGGCATTAAAGGGTGAGAACTCGAAACAGTCCCCGAACGTCCCCGTGGGTGGTTCCAACACCTCCCACGGGACAAATGTAACTCGCAGGAACTGACCCCGTAGCCGCAGGACTCCCGGCTTGAGAATACGAGGGTAATTTACAGATTTATAGACTTAAGCAAAACATGGAGTTGGAGGGTGAGAACTTGAAACATCCCCGTTGGAGGCACTAACACCTCTCAAAGGACCAATGTAGCTCGTAGGATCTGACCCCGCAGCCGCAGAACTCCCGGTTTGAGAATACGTCGATAATTTGCATATTTATAGACTTAGGTTTAAAATCATGGAGTTAGAGGTTGAGACTCGAAACAGCCCCCGAACGTCCCCGTGGGTGGTACCAACACCTCCCACGGGACCAATGTAACTCATAGGAACTGACCCCGCTGCCGCGCGACTCCTGGTTTGAGAATACGACGGTAATTTGCTTATTTCTAGACTCAACGAAAACATGGCGTTAGTGGGTGAGAACTCGAAACAACCCTCGAACGGCCCCGTGGGTGGCACCCACACCTCCCACGGGACCAATGTAACTCGGAGGAACTGACCCCGCAGCCAAGGTACTCCCGGTTTTAGAATACGACGATAATTTTTCATATTTCTTGACTTAGGCTTAAGAACATGGCGTTAGAGGGTGAATCTCAAAACAGCCCCTGAACATCCTTGTGGGTGGCACCACAGCCTCCCACGGGACAATTGTAACTCGTAGGAACTGACCCCTTAGCCGCAGGACTCCCCGTTTGAGAATACGACGGTAATTTGTATATTTCTAGCCTTAAGAAAAAAATGGTGTTAGAGGGTGAGATCTCGAAATAGCCCCCGAACGTCCCCGTGGGTGGCACCAACACCTCCCACGAGACCAATGTAACTCGTAGGAACTAAGCCCGCATCCGCGGGGCTCCCGATTTGAGAATACGACGATAATTTACATATTTATGGACTTAGGCTAAAAAACATGGCGTTAGAGGGTGAGAACTCAAAACAGACCCCAAACGGCCCCATGGGTGGCACCAACACCTCCCACGGGACCAATGTAACTCGTAGGAACTGACCCCGCAGCCGCGGGACTCCCGGTTTGAGAATAGGATGATAATTTGCATATGTCTAGACTTAGGCTTAAAAACATGGCATTAGAAGGTGACAACTTGAAACAGCCTCCGAACGGCGCCGTGGGTGGCACCAACACCACCCACGGGACCAATGTAACTCGTAGGAACTGACCCCGCAGCCGCGGGACTCCTGGTTTGAAAATACGATGAAAAGTTGCATATTTCAAGACCTTGGCTTAAAAACATGTCGTTAGAGGGTGAGAACTCGAAACATCCCCCAAATGTCCCCATAGGTGGCAGCAACACCTCCCACGGGACCAATGTAACTCGTAGGAACTGACCCCGCAGCCGCGGGGCTCCCGGTTTGAGAATAGGATGATAATTTGCATATTTCTATAGTTAGGCTTAAAAACATGGCATAAGAGGGTGATAACTCGAAACAACCCCCGAACGTCCCCGGGGGTGGCACCAACACCTCCCACGGGTCCAATGAAACTTATAGGAACTGACCCCGCAGCCGAGGGACTCTCGATTTGAGAATAAGATGATATTTTGGATATTTCTAGACTTAGTCTTAAAAACATGGCGTTAGAGGGTGAGAACTCGAAACAGCCCTCGAACGGCCCCGTGGGTGGCACCAATACCTCGCACATGACCAATGTAACTTGTAGGAACTAACCCCGCAGCCGCGGGACCCCTGATTTGAGAATACGATGGTAATTTGCATATTTCTAGACCTAGGCCTAAAAGCATTGCGTTAGAGGGTGAGAACTCGAAACAGCCCCTGAACGGCCCCGTGGGTGGCACCAGCACCTCCCACGGTACCCATGTAACTCGTAGGAACTGACCCCGCAGATGCGGGACACCCGGTTTGAGAATACGATGATAATTTGCATATTTCTAGACTTAGGCTTAAAAACATGGCGTTACATGGTGAGAACTCGAAATAGCCCCCAAACGGCCCCGTGGGTGGCCCCAACACCACCCACGGGACCAACGTAACTTGTAGGAATTGACCCCGTAGTAGCGGGTCTCCCGGTTTGAGAATACAACTTTAATTTGCATATTTTTAGACTTAGGCTTAAAAACATGGCGTTAGAGGCTGAAAACTCAAAACAACCCTCTAACAGTCCTGTGGGTGTCACCAACACCTCCCACGGGACCATTGTAACTCGTAGGAACTGACCCCGCAGCTGCGGGACTCCTGGTTTGAGAATACGACCATAATTTGTATATTTCTAGACTTAGGAATAAAAACATGGCGTTAAAGGGTGAGAACTCGAAACAGCCCCCAAACATCCCCGTGGGTGGCACCAACACCTCCCACGGGACCAATGTAACTCGTAGGAACTGTCCCCGCAGACGTGGGACTCCTGGTTTGAGAATACAACATTAATTTGCATATTTCTAAACTTAAGCAAAACATGGTGTTGGAGGGTGAGAACTCGAAAGAGCCCCCGAACGTCCCCGTGGGTGGCACCAACACCTCCCACGGGACCAATGGAACTCGAGGAACTGACCTCGCAGCCGCGGGATTGCCGGTTTTAGAAAATGATGGAAATTTGCATATTTTTAGACTTAGGCTTAAAAACATGGCGTTAGAGGGTGAAAACTCAAAACAACCGTCTAAGTGCCCTATGGGTGGCACCAACACCTCCCACGGGACCAATGTAACTCGTAGTAACTGACCCCGCAGCCGCGGGACTCCTGGTTTGAGAATACGATGATAATTTGCATATTTCTAGACTTAGGCTTAAAGACATGGTGTTAGAGGGTGAGATCTCCAAACCTGTCCCGAACGGCCCCGTGAGTGGCACCAACACCGCCCACGAGACCAATGTAGCTCGTAGGAACTGACCCCGCAATCGAGGGACTCCCGGTTTGAGAATACGACTGTAATTTGCATATTTCTGGACTTAATCAAAACATGGCGTTAGTGGGAGAGAACTCGAAATAGTCCACGAACATCCCCGTGTGTGGCAACAAAACCTCCCACGGGACCAATGTTACTCCTAGGAAATGACCCCGCAGTGGCAGGACTCCCGGTTTGAGAATTCTACTGTAATTTTCGTATTTTTAGACTTAGGCTTAACAACATGGCGTTAGAGGGTGAAAACTCGATACAGTCCACGAACGTCCCCGTGTGTGGAACCAACACCTCCCACGGGACCAATGTAACTCGTAGGTACTGTCCCCACAGCAGCGGGACTCCCGATTTGAGAATACAACGGTAATTTGCATATTTCTAGACTTAAGCAAAAGATCGCGTTGGAGGGTGAGAACTCGAAACAGCCCCCGAACGTCCCCGTGGGTGGCACCAACCCCTCCCACGGGACAAATGTAACTCGTATGAACTAACCCCGCAGCCGCGGGACTCTCGGTTTGAGAATACGATGGTAATTTGCATATTTATAGACTTGGGCTTAAAAACATGGCGTTAGAGGGTGAGAACTCGAAATAGGCCCCGAAAGACCCCGTGGGTGGCACCAACACCTCCCACGTAACCAATGTAACTCGTAGGAACTGACCCCGTAGCCGCGGGACTCCCGGTTTGAGAGTACGACGATAATTTGCATATTTCTAGACTTAGACATAAAAACATGGCGTTAAACGGTGAGAACTCGAAACAGCCCCCGAACAACCCCGTGGGTGGCACGAACCCCTCCCACGGGACCAATGTAACTCATAGTAACTAACCCCGCAGCCGCGGGACTCCCGATTTGAGAATACGATGATAATTTGCATATTTCTAGACTTAGGCTTAAAAACATGGCATTAGAGGATGAGATCTAGAAACTGACCCCGAACATCCCAGTGGGTGGCGCCAACACCTCCCACGGGACCAAGGTAACTCGTAGGAACTGACCCCGCAGCCACGGGACTCTCGATTTGAGAATACGACGATAATTTGCATATTTTTAAACTTAAGCAAAACATGGCGTTAATGGGTTAGAAATCGAAACAGCCCCCGAACGGCCCAGTGGGTGGCACCAACTCCTCCCACGGGACCAATGTAACTCGTAGGAACTGACCCCGCAGCCGAGGGACTCCCGGCTTGAAAATACGATGATAATTTGGATATTTCTAGACTTATGCTTCAAAACATAGCGTTAGAGGGTGAGAACTCTAAACTTCCCTTGAACGACCCCGTGGGTGGCACCAATACCTACCACAGGACCAATGTAACTCGTAGGAACTAACCCCGCAGTCGCGGGACTCCCTATTTGAGAATACAACGGTAATTTTGATATTTCTAGACTTAAGTAAAACATGGTATTGGAGCGTGAGAACTCAAAAGATCGCCCGAACGTCCTCGTGGGTTGGATCAACACCTCCCACGGGACCAATGTAACTCGTAGGAACTAACCCCGCAGCCTCAGGACTCCCGATTCTAGAATACAACTGTAATTTGAATATTTTTAGACTTAGGCTTAAAAACATGGCGTTAGAGGGTGAATACTCGAAACAACCCTCTAACAGCCTCATGGGTGGCACCAACACCTCCCACGTGACCAACGTAACTCGTAGGAACTGACCCCACAGCTGCGGGACTCCCGGCTTGAAAATACGACGATAATTTGCATATTTCTAGACTTAGGCCTAAAAACATGGCGTTAAAGGGTGAGAACTCGAAACAGCCCCCGAACATCCTCGTGGGTGGTACCAACACCTCCCACGGGACCAATGTAACTCGTAGGAACTGTCCCCGCAGCCGTGGGACTCCCGGTTTGAGAATACAACGTTAATTTGTATATTTTTAGACTTAAGCAAAACATGGCGTTAGAGGATGAGATCTAGAAACTGACCCCGAACATCCCCGTGGGTGGCACCAACACCTCCCACGAGACCAATGTAACTCGTAGGAACTGACCCCGCAGCCACGGGACTCTCGATTGGAGAATACGATGATAATTTGCATATTTCTATACTTAAGCAAAACATGGCGTTAATGGGTTAGAAATCGAAACAGCCCCCGAACGGTCCCATGGGTGGCACCAACACCTCCCACGGGGCCAATGTAACTCGTAGGAACTGACTCCGTAGCCGCGGGACACCCGGTTTGAGAATACGATGATAATTTTCATATTTCTAGACTTAGGTTTAAAAACATGGCGTTAGAGGTTTAGAACTCAAAACAGGCCTCGAACTACCCCGTGGGTGGCACCAACACCTCCCACGGGACCAATGTAACTCTTAGGAACTGACCCCGCAGCCGCGGGACTCCCGGTTTGAGAATACGACGATAATTTTCTTATTTCTAGACTTAACCAAAACATGGCGTTAGAGGGTGAAAACTCGAAACGGCCCTCTAACAGCCCCGTGGGTGGAACCAACATCTCCCACGGGACCAATGTAACTCGTAGTAACTAACCCATTAGCCGCGGGACTCCCGGTGTGAGAATACGATGATAATTTTCATATTTCTAGACTTAGGCATAAAAACATGGCGTTAAAGGGTGAGAACTCGAAACATCCCTCGAAAGTCCTCGTGGGTGGCACCAACACCTCCCACGGGACCAATGTAACTCATTGTAACTGACCCCGCAGCCGCATGACTCCCGGTTTGAGAATACGATGATAATTTGCATATTTCTAGACATAGGCTTAAAAACATGGCATTAGAGTGTGAAATCTCGAAACAACCCCTGAACGGCCCCTTGGGTGGCACCAACACCTCCCACAGGACAAATGTAGCTCGTAGGAACTCACCCCGCATCCATGGGACTCCCGGTTTGAGAATACGACTGTAATTTTCATATTTCTAGACATAAGCAAAACATGGCGTTAGTGGGTGAGAACTCGAAAAATTACCTGAACGTCCCCGTGGCTGGCACCAACACCTCCCACGGGACCAATGTAACTCTTAGGAACTGACCCCGCAGCCACGGGACTCCCGGTTTGAGAATACGATGGTAATTTTCATATTTCTAGACTTAAGCAAAACATGGCGTTAGTGGGTGAGAAGTAGAAACAACCCCCGAACGGCCCCGTGGGTGGCACCAACACCTCCCACGGGACCAATGTAACTCGTAGGAATTGACCACGTAGTCGCGGGACTCCCGGTTTTAGAATACGACGATAATTTTCATATTTCTAGAGTTAGATTTAAAAACATGGCGTTAGAGGGTGAAGCTCAAAACAGCCCCTGAACATCCTTGTGGGTGGCACCACAGCCTCCCACGGGACCAATGTAACTCGTAGGAACTGACCCCTTAGCCACGGGACTCCCCGTTTGAGAATACGACGGTAATTTGCATATTTCTAGACTTAAGAAAAAAATGGTGTTAGAGGGTGAGATCTCGAAATAGCCCCCGAACGTCCCCGTGGGTGGCACCAACACCTCCCACGGGACCAATGTAACTCGTAGGAACTAAGCCCGCAGCCGCGGGACTCCCGATTTGAGAATACGACGGTAATTTACATATTTATGGACTTAGGCTTAAAAACATGGCGTTAGAGAGTGAGAACTCGAAACAGCCCCCGAACGTCCCCGTGGGTGGCACCAACCCCTCCCACGGGACAAATGTAACTCGTATGAACTAACCCCGCAGCCACGGGACTCCCGGTTTGAGAATACGATGGTAATTTGAATATTTATAGACTTGGGCTTAAAAACATGGCGTTAGAGGGTGAGAACTCGAAATAGGCCCCGAAAGACCCCGTGGGTGGCACCAACACCTCCCACGTGACCAATGTAACTCGTAGGAACTGACCCCGTAGCCGCGGGACTCCCAGTTTGAGAGTACGACGATAATTTGCATATTTCTAGACTTAGACATAAAAACATGGCGTTAAAGGGTGAGAACTCGAAACAGGCCCCGAACAACCCCGTGGGTGGCACCAACCCCTCCCACGGGACCAATGTAACTCTTAGTAACTAACCCCGCAGCCGCGGGACTCCCGATTTGAGAATACGATGATAATTTACATATTTCTAGACTTAGGCATAAAAACATGGCGTTAGAGGATGAGATCTAGAAACTGACCCCGAACATACCCGTGGGTGGCGCCAACACCTCCCACGGGACCAACGTAACTCGTAGGAACTGACCCCGTAGCCACGGGACTCTCGATTTGAGAATACGACGATAATTTGCATATTTTTAGACTTAAGCAAAACATGGCGTTAATGGGTTAGAAATCGAAACAGCCCCCGAACGGCCCAGTGGGTGGCACCAACTCCTCCCACGGGACCAATGTAACTCGTAGGAACTGACCCCGCAGCCGAGGGACTCCCGGCTTGAAAATACGATGATAATTTGGATATTTCTAGACTTATGCTTCATAACATGGCGTTAGAGGGTGAGAACTCGAAACTTCCATTGAACGACCCCGTGGGTGGCACCAATACCTACCACAGGACCAATGTAACTCGTAGGAACTAACCCCGCAGTCGCGGGACTCCCTATTTGAGAATACAACGGTAATTTTGATATTTCCAGACTTAAGTAAAACATGGTATTGGAGCGTGAGAACTCAAAAGAGCCCCTGAACGTCCTCGTGGGTTGGACCAACACCTCCCACGGGACCAATGTAACTCGTAAGAACTGACCCCGCAGCCTCGGGACTCCCGGTTCTAGAATACAACTGTAATTTGAATATTTTTAGACTTAGGCTTAAAAACATGGCGTTAGAGGGTGAAAACTCGAAACAACCCTGTAACAGCCTCATGGGTGGCACCAACACCTCCCACGGGACCAATGTAACTCGTAGGAACTGACCCCACAGCTGCGGGACTCCCGGCTTGAGAATACGACGATAATTTGCATATTTCTAGACTTAGGCCTAAAAACATGGCGTTAAAGGGTGAGAACTCGAAAGAGCCCCCGAAAGTCCCTGTGGGTGTCACCAACACCTCCCACGGGACCAATGTAACTCGTAGGAACTGACCCCGCAGCCATGGTACTCCCGGTTTTAGAATACGACGATAATTTGTATATTTTTAGACTTAAGCAAAACATGGCGTTAGACGATGAGATCTAGAAACTGACCCCGAACATCCCCGTGGGTGGCACCAACACCTCCCACGAGACCAATGTAACTCGTAGGAACTGACCCCGCAGCCACGGGACTCTCGATTTGAGAATACGATGATAATTCGCATATTTCTAGACTTAAGAAAAATATGGCGTTAATGGGTTAGAAATCGAAACAGCCCCCAAACGGTCCCATCGGTGGCACCAACACCTCCCACGGGACCAATGTAACTCGTAGGAACTGACTCCTTAGCCGCGGGACTCCCGGTTTGAGAATACGATGATAATTTTCATATTTATAGACTTAGGTTTAAAAACATGGCGTTAGAGGTTTAGAACTCAAAACAGCCCTCGAACGGTCCCGTGGGTGGCACCAACACCTCCCACGGGACCAATGTAACTCTTAGGAACTGACCCCGCAGCCGCGGGACTCCCGGTTTGAGAATACGACGATAATTTTCTTATTTCTAGACTTAACCAAAACTTGGCGTTAGAGGGTGAAAACTCAAAACGGCCATCTAACAGCCCCGTGGGTGGAACCAACACCTCCCACGGGACCAATGTAACTCGTAGTAACTAACCCATTAGCCGCAGGACTCCCGGTTTGAGAATACGATGATAATTTGCATATTTCTAGACATAGGCTTAAAAACATGGCATTAGAGTGTGAAATCTCGAAACAACCCCCGAACGGCCCCGTGGGTAGCACCAACACCTCCCGCGGGACAAATGTAGGTCGTAGGAACTGACCCCGCATCCATGGGACTCCCGGTTTGAGAATACGACTGTAATTTGCATATTTCTAGACATAAGCAAAACATGGCGTTAGTGGTTGAGAACTTGAAAAAGTACCTGAACGTCCCCATGGCTGGCACCAACACCTCCCGCGGGACCATTGTAACTCTTAGGAACTGACCCCGCAGCAACGGGACTCCCGGTTTGAGAATACGATGGTAATTTTCATATTTCTAGACTTAAGAAAAACATGGCGTTAGTGGGTGAGAAGTCGAAACAGCCCCCGAACGGCCCCATGGGTGGCACCAACACCTCCCACGGGACCAATGTAACTCGTAGGAATTGACCCCGTAGTCGCGAGACTCCCGATTTTAGAATACGACGATAATTTGCATATTTCTAGACTTAGATTTAAAAACATGAGATTAGAGGGTGAAGCTCAAAATAGCCCCTGAACATCCTTGTGGGTGGCACCACAGCCTCCCACGGGACCAATGTAACTCGTAGGAACTGACCCCTTAGCCACGGGACTCCCCGTTTGAGAATACGACTGTAATTTGCATATTTCTAGCCTTAAGAAAAAAATGATATTAGAGGGTGAGATCTCAAAATAGCCCCCGAACGTCCCCGTGGGTGGCACCAACACCTCCCACGGGACCAATGTAACTCGTAGGAACTAAGCCCGCAGCTGCGGGACTCCCGATTTGAGAATACGATGGTAATTTACATATTTATGAACTTAGGCTTAAAAACATGGCGTTAGAGGGTGAGAACTAGAAACAGCTCCCGAACGTCCCCGTGGGTGGCACCAACCCCTCCCACGGGACAAATGTAACTCGTATGAACTAACCCCGCAGCCGCGGGACTCCCGGTTTGAGAATACGATGGTAATTTGCATATTTATAGACTTGGGCTTAAAAACATGGCGTTAGAGGGTGAGAACTCAAAATAGGCCCCGAAAGACCCCGTGGGTGGCACCAACACCTCCCACGTGACCAATGTAACTCGTAGGAACTGACCCCGTAGCCGCGGGACTCCCAGTTTGAGAGTACGACGATAATTTGCATATTTCTAGACTTATACATAAAAACATGGCATTAAAGCGTGATAACTCGAAACAGCCCCCGAACAACCCCGTGGGTGGCACCAACCCCTCCCACGGGACCAATGTAACTCATAGTAACTAACCCCGCAGCCGCGAGACTCCCGGTTTGAGAATACGATGATAATTTGCATATTTCTAGACTTAGGCTTTAAAACATGGCGTTAGAGGATGAGATCTAGAAACTGACCCCGAACATCCCTGTTGGTGGCGCCAACACCTCCCACGGGACCAACGTAACTCGTAGGAACTGACCCCGCAGCCACGGGACTCTCGATTTGAGAATACGACGATAATTTGCATATTTTTAGACTTAAGAAAAACATGGCGTTAATGGGTTAGAAATCGAAACAGCCCCCGAACGGCACAGTGGGTGGCACCAACTCCTCCCACGGGACCAATGTAACTCGTAGGAACTGACCCCGCAGCCAAGGGACTCCCGGCTTGAAAATATGATGATAATTTGGATATTTCTAGACTTATGCTTCAAAAAATGGCGTTAGAGGGTGAGAACTCGAAACTTCCCTTGAACGACCCCGTGGGTGGCACCAATACCTACCACAGGACCAATGTAACTCGTAGGAACTAACCCCGCAGTCACGGGACTCCCTATTTGAGAATACAACGGTAATTTTGATATTTCTAGACTTAAGTAAAACATGGTATTGGAGCGTGAGAACTCAAAAGAGCCCCCGAACGTCCTCGTGGGATGGACCAACACCTCCCACGGGACCAATGTAACTCGTAGGAACTGACCCCGTAGCCTCGGGACTCCCGATTCTAGAATACAACTGTAATTTGAATATTTTTAGACTTAGGCTTAAAAACATGGCGTTAGAGGGTGAAAACGCGAAACAACCCTCTAACAGCCTCATGGGTGGCACCAACACCTCCCACGAGACCACTGTAACTCGTAGGAACTGACCCCTACGCTGCGGGACTCCCGATTTGAGAATACGACGATAATTTGCATATTTCTAGACTTAGGCATAAAAATATGGCGTTAAAGGGTGAGAACTCGAAAGAGCCCCCGAAAGTCCCGTGGGTGTCACCAACACCTCCCACGGGACCAATGTAACTCGTAGGACCTGACCCCGCAGCCATGGTACTCCCGGTTTTAGAATACGACGATAATTTGTATATTTTTAGACTTAAGCAAAACATGGCGTTAGAGGATGAGATCTAGAAACTGACCCCGAACATCCCCGTGGGTGGCACCAACACCTCCCACGAGACCAATGTAACTCGTAGGAACTGACCCCGCAGCCACGGGACTCTCGATTTGAGAATACGACGATAATTTGCATATTTCTAGACTTAAGCAAAACATGGCGTTTATGGGTTAGAAATCGAAACAGCCCCCGAAGGGTCCCCTGGGTGGCACCAACACCTCCCACGGGACAAATGTAACTTGTAGGAACTGACTCCGTAGCCGCGGGACTCCCGGTTTGAGAATACGATGATAATTTTCATATTTCTAGACTTAGGTTTAAAAACATGGCGTTAGAGGTTTAGAACTCAAAACAGCCCTCGAACGGCCCCGTGGGTGGCACCAATACCTCCCACGGGACCAATGTAACTCTTAGGAACTGACCCCGCAGCCGCGGGACTCCCGGTTTGAGAATACGACGATAATTTTCTTATTTCTAGACTTAACCAAAACATGGCGTTAGAGGGTGAAAACTCGAAACGTCCCTCTAACAGCCCCGTGGGTGGAACCAACACCTTCCACGGGACCAATGTAACTCGTAGTAACTAACCAATCAGCCGCGGGACTCTCGGTTTGAGAATACGATGATAATTTTCATATTTCTAGACTAAGGCATAAAAACATGGCGTTAAAGGGTGAGAACTCGAAACAGCCCCCGAAAGTCCTCGTGGGTGGCACCAACACCTCCCACGGGACCAATGTAACTCATAGTAACTGACCCCGCAGCCGCAGGACACCCGGTATTAGAATACGATGATAATTTGCATATTTCTAGACATAGGCTTAAAAACATGGTATTAGAGTGTGAAATCTCGAAACAACCCCCGAACGGCCCAGTGGGTGGCACCAACACCTCCCACGGGACAAATGTAGCTCGTAGGAACTGACCCCGCATCCAAGCGACTCCCGGTTTGAGAATACGACTGTAATTTAAATATTTCTAGACTTAAGCAAAACATGGCGTTAGTGGGTGAGAACTCGAAAAAGTACCTGAACGTCCCCGTGGCTAGTACCAACACCTCCCACGGGACCAATGTAACTCTTAGGAACTGACCCCGCAGCCACGGGACTCCCGGTTTGAGAATACGATGGTAATTTTCATATTTCTAGACTTAATCAAAACATGGCGTTAGTGGGTGAGAAGTCGAAACAGCCCCCGAACGGCCCCGTGGGTGGCACCAACACCTCCCATGGGACCAATGTAACTCGTAGGAATTGATCTCGTAGTCGCGGGACTCCCGGTTTTAGAATACGACGATAATTTGCATATTTCTAGACTTAGATTTAAAAACATGGCGTTAGAGGGTGAAGCTCAAAACAGCCCCGGAACATCCTTGTGGGTGGCACCACAGCCTCCCACGGGACCAATGTAACTCGTAGGAACTGACCCCTTAGCCACGGGACTCCCCGTTTGAGAATATGACGGTAATTTGCATATTTCTAGCCTTAAGAAAAAAATTGGTGTTAGAGGGTGAGATCTCGAAATAGCCCCCGAACGTCCCCGTGGGTGGAACCAACACCTCCCACGAGACCAATGTAACTCGTAGGAACTAAGCCCGCAGCTGCGGGACTCCCGATTTGAGAATACGATGGTAATTTACATATTTATCGACTTAGGCTTAAAAACATGGCGTTAGAGGGTGAGAACTCGAAACAGCCCCCGAACGTCCCCGTGGCTGGCACCAACCCTTCCCACGGGACAAATGTGACTCGTATGAACTAACCCCGCAGCCGCGGGACTCCCAGTTTGAGAATACGATAGTAATTTGCATATTTATAGACTTGGCCTTAAAAACATGGCGTTAGAGGGTGAGAACTCGAAATAGGCCCCGAAAGATCCCGTGGGTGGCACCAACCCCTCCCACGGGACCAATGTAACTCATAGTAACTAACCCCGCAGCCGCGGGACTCCCGGTTTGAGAATACGATGATAATTTGCATATTTTCTAGACTTAGGCTTAAAAACATGGCGTTAGAGGATGAGATCTAGAAACTGACCCCGAACATCCCCGTGGGTGGCGCCAACACCTCCCACGGGACCAACGTAACTCGTAGGAACGGACCCCGCAGCCACGGGACTCTCGATTTGAGAATACGACGATAATTTGCATATTTTTAGACTTAAGCAAAACATGGCGTTAATGGGTTAGAAATCGAAATAGCCCCCGAACGGCCCAGTGGGTGGCACCAACTCCTCCCACGGGACCAATGTAACTCGTAGGAACTGACCCCGCAGCCGAGGGACTCCTGGCTTGAAAATACGATGATAATTTGGACATTTCAAAACTTATTCTTCAAAACATGGCGTTAGAGGGTGAGAACTCGAAATTTCCCTTAAACGACCCCGTGGGTGGCACCAATACCTACAACAGGACCAATGTAACTCGTAGGAACTAACCCTGCAGTCGCGGGACTCCCTATTTGAGAATACAACGGTAATTTTGATATTTCTAGACTTAAGTAAAACATGGTATTGGAGCGTGAGAACTCAAAAGAACCTCCGAACGTCCTCGTGGGTTGGACCAACACCTCCCACGGGACCAATGTAACTCGTAGGAACTGACCCCGCAGCCTCAGGACTCCCGGTTCTAGAATACAACTGTAATTTGAATATTTTTAGACTTAGGCTTAAAAACATGGCGTTAGAGGGTGAAAACTCGAAACAACCCTCTAACGGCCTCATGGGTGGCACCAACACCTCCCACGGGACCAATGTAACTCGTAGGAACTGACCCCACGGCTGCGGGACTACCGGTTTGAGAATACGACGATAATTTGCCTATTTCTAGACTTAGGCATAAAAACATGGCGTTAAAGGGTGAGAACTCGAAAGAGCCCCCGAAAGTCCCCGTGGGTGTCACCAACACCTCCCACGGGACCAATGTAACTCGTAGGAACTGACCCCGCATCCGCGGAACTCCCGATTTTAGAATACAATGGTAATTTGCATATTTTTAGACTTAAGCAAAACATGGCGTTAGAGGGTGAGAACTCGAAACATCTCCCGAACATCCTCTCGGGTGGCACCAACACCTCCCACATGACCAATGTAACTCGTAGGAACTGTCCCCGCAATCGCGGGATTCCCGGTTTGAGAATATTGCGTTAATTTGCATATTTCTAGACTTAAGCAAAACATGGCGTTGGAGGGTGAGAACTCGAAACAACCCCCGAACGTCCCCGTGGCTGGCACCAACACCTCCCACGGGACCAATGTAACTCGAGGAACTGACCCCGCCCGCGGGACTCCCGGTTTGAAAACACAATGGAAATTTGCATATTTTTAGACTTAGGCTTAAAAGCATGGCGTTAGAGGGTGAAAACTCGAAACAGCCCTCTAACAGCCTCGTGGGTGGTACCAACACATCCCACGGGACCAATGTAACTCTTAGGAACTGACCCCGCAGCCGCGGGACTCCCGTTTTGAGAATACGATGATAATTTGCATATTTCTAGACTTAGGCATATAAACATGGAGTTAACGGGTGAGAACTCGAAAGAGCCCTCGAAAGTCCCCGTGGGTGTCACCAACACCTTCCACGGGACCAATGTAACTCGTAGGAACTGTCCCCGCAGCCGCGGGACTCCCGGTTTGAGAATACAACGTTAATTTATATATTTTTAGACTTAAGCAAAACATGGGGTTAGAGGATGAGATCTAGAAACTGACCCCGAACATCCTCGTGGGTGGCACCAACACCTCCCACGAGACCAATGTAACTCGTAGGAACTGACCCCGCAGTGACGGGACTCCCGGTTTGAGAATACGATGATAATTTGCATATTTCTAGACTTAGGAATATAAACATGGCATTAACGGGTGAGAACTCGAAAGAGCCCCCGAAAGTCCCCGTGGGTGTCACCTACACCTCCCACGGGACCAATGTAACTCGTAGGAACTGTCCCCGCAGCCGCGGGACTCCCGGTATGAGAATAAAATGTTAATTTGTATATTTTTAGACTTAAGCAAAACATGGCGTTAGAGGATGAGATCTAGAAACTGACCCCGAACATCCCCGTGGGTGGCACCAACACCTCCCACGAGACCAATGTAACTCGTAGGAACTGACCCCGCAGCCACGGGACTCTCGATTTGAGAAAAGGACGATAATTTGCATATTTTTAGACTTAAGCAAAACATGGCGTTAATGGGTTAGAAATCGAAACAGCCCCTGAACGGTCCCATGGGTCGCACCAACACCTCCCATGGGACCAATGTGACTCGTAGGAGCTGACTCCGTAGCCGCGAGACTCCCGGTTTGAGAATACGATGATAGTTTTCATATTTCTAGACTTAGGTTTAAAAACATGGCGTTAGAGGTTTAGAACTCAAAACAGCCCTCGAACGGCCCCGTGGGTGGCACCAACACCTCCCACGGGACCAATGTAACTCTTAGGAACTGACCTCGCAGCCTCAGGACTCCCGGTTCTAGAATACAACTGTAATTTGAATATTTTTAGACTTAGGCTTAAAAACATTGCGTTAGAGGGTGAAAACTCGAAACAACCCTCTAACAGCTTCATGGGTGGCACCAACACCTCCCACGGGACCAATGTAACTCGTAGGAACTGACCCCACAGCTGCGGGACTCCCGGTTTGAGAATACGACGATAATTTGCATATTTCTAGACTTAGGCATAAAAACATGGCGTTAAAGGGTGAGAACTCGAAACAGCCCCCGAACATCCTCGTGGGTGGTACCAACACCTCCCACGGGACCAATTTAACTCGTAGGAACTGTCCCCGTAGCCGCGGGACTCCCGGTTTGAGAATACAACGTTAATTAGCATATTTCTAGACTTAAGCAAAACATGGCGTTGGAAGGTGAGAACTCGAAACAACCCACGAACGTCCCCGTGGGTGGCCCCAACACCTCCCACGGGACCAATATAACTCGAGGAACTGACCCCGTCCCCGGGACTCTCGGTTTGAGAATACGATGGAAATTTGAATATTTTTAGACTTAGGCTTAAAAACATGGCGTTAGAGGGTGAAAACTCAAAACTGGCCTCTAACAGCCTCGTGGGTGGCACCAACATCTCCCACGGGACCAATGTAACAATTAGGAACTGACCCCACAGCCGCGAGACTCCCGGTTTGAGAATACGACGATAATTTGCCTATTTCTAGACTTAACCAAAACATGGCGTTAGAGGGTGAAAACTCGAAACAACCCTCTAACAGCCCCGTGGGTGGAACCAACACCTCCCACGGGACCAATATAACTCGTAGTAACTAACCCCGCATCCGCGGGACTCCCGATTTGAGAATACGATGATAATTTGCATATTTCTAGACTTAGGCATATAAACATGGCGTTAAAGGGTTAGAACTCGAAACAGCACCCGAAAGTCCCCGTCAGTGTCACCAACACCTCCCACGGGACCAATGTAACTCGTAGGAACTGTCCCCGCAGCCGCGGGACTCCCGGTTTGAGAATACAACGTTAATTTGTATATTTTTAGACTTAAACAAAACATGGCGTTAGAGGATGATATCTAGAAACTGAACTCCCACGAGACCAATGTAACTCGTAGGAACTGACCCCGCAGCCACGGGACTTTCGATTTGAGAATACGATGATAATTTGCATATTTCTAGACTTAAGAAAAACATGGCATTTATGGGTTAGAAATCGAAACAGCCCCCGAAGGGTCCCATGGGTGGCACCAACACCTCCCACGGGACCAATGTAACTCGTAGGAACTGAATCCGTAGCCGCGGGACTCCCGGTTTGAGAATACGATGATAATTTTCATATTTCTAGACTTAGGTTTAAAAACATGGCGTTTGAGGTTTAGAACTCAAAACAGCCCTCGAACGACCCCGTGGGTGGCACCAACACCTCCCACGGGACCAATGTAACTATTAGGAACTGACCCCGCAGCCGCGGGACTCCCGGTTTGAGAATACGACGATAATTTTCTTATTTATAGACTTAACCAAAACATGGCGTTAAAGGGTGAAAACTCGAAACGGCCCTCTAACAGCCCCGTGGGTGGAACCAACACCTCCCACGGGACCAATGTAACTCGTAGTAACTAACCCATCAGCCGCGGGACTCCCGGTTTGAGAATACGATGATAATTTGCATATTTCTAGACTTAGGCATAAAAACATGGCGTTAAAGGGTGAGAACTCGAAACAGCCCCCGAAAGTCCTCGTGGGTGGAACCAACACCTCCCACGGGACCAATGTAACTCATAGTAACTGACCCCGCAGCCGCAGGACTCCCGGTTTGAGAATACGATGATAATTTGCATATTTCTAAACATCGGCTTAAAAACATGGCATTAGGTGTGAAATCTCGAAACAACCCTCGAACGGCCCCGTGGGTGGCACCAACACCTCCCACGGGACAAATGTAGCTCGTAGGAACTGACCCCGCATCCATGGGACTCCCGGTTTGGGAATACGACTGTAATTTGCATATTTCTAAACCTAAGCAAAACATGGCGTTAGTGGGTGAGAACTCGAAAAACTACCTGAACGTCCCCGTGCCTGGCACCAACACCTCCCACGGGACCAATGTATCTCTTAGGAACTGACCCCGCAGCCACGGGACTCCCGGTTTGAGAATTCGATGGTAATTTTCATATTTCTAGACTTAATCAAAACATGGCGTTAGTCGGTGAGAAGTAGAAACAACCCCCGAACGGCCCCGTGGGTGGCACCAACACCTCCCACGGGACCAATGTAACTCGTAGGAATTGACCCCGTAGTCGCGGGACTCCCGGTTTTAGAATACGACGATAATTTGCATATTTCTAGACTTAGATTTAAAAACATGGCATTAGAGGGTGAAGCTCAAAACAGCCCCTGAACATCCTTGTGGGTGGCACCACAGCCTCCCACGGGACCAATGTAACTCGTAGGAACTGACCCCTTAGCCACGGGACTCCCCGTTTGAGAATACGACGGTAATTTGCATATTTCTAACCTTAAGAAAAAAATGGTGTTAGAGGGTGAGATCTCGAAATAGCCCGCGAACGTCCCCGTGGGTGGCACCAACCCCTCCCACGGGACAAATGTAACTCGTATGAACTAACCCCACAGCCGCGGGACTCCCGGTTTCAGAATACGATGGTAATTTGCATATTTATAGACTTGGCCTTAAAAACATGGCGTTAGAGGGTGAGAACTCGAAATAGGCCCCGAAAGACCCCGTGGGTGGCACCAACACCTCCCACGTGACCAATGTAACTCGTAGGAACTGACCCCGTAG
Organism: Sambucus nigra; assembly: GCA_949130495.1. Lineage (NCBI taxonomy): Eukaryota > Viridiplantae > Streptophyta > Magnoliopsida > Dipsacales > Adoxaceae > Sambucus > Sambucus nigra. Next base: position 333,020,523 of record OX422224.1, read on the forward strand.
CCGCGGGACTCCCAGTTTGAGAGTACGACGATAATTTGCATATTTCTAGACTTTAACATAAAAACATGGCGTTAAAGGGTGAGAACTCGAAATAGCCCCCGAACAACCCCGTGGGTGGCACCAACCCCTCCCACGGGACCAATGTTACTCATAGTAACTAACCCCGCAGCCGCGGGACTCCCGGTTTGAGGATACGATGATAATTTGCATATTTCTAGACTTATGCTTAAAAACATGGCGTTAGAGGATGAGATCTAGAAACTGACCCCGAACATCCCCGTGGGTGGCGCCAACACCTCCCACGGGACCAACGTAACTCGTAGGAACTGACCCCGCAGCCACGGGACTCTCGATTTGACAATACGATGATAATTTGCATATTTTTAGACTTAAGAAAAACATGGCGTTAATGGGTTAGAAATCGAAACAGCCCCCGAACGGCCCAGTGGGTTGCACCAACTCCTCCCACGGGACCAATGTAACTCGTAGGAACTGACCCCGCAGCCGAGGGACTCCCGGCTTGAAAATACGATGATAATTTAGATATTTCAAGACTTATGCTTCAAAACATGGCGTTAGAGGGTGAGAACTCGAAACTCCCCTTGAACGACCCCGTGGGTGGCACCAATACCTACCACACGACCAATGTAACTCGTAGGAAATAACCCCGCAGTCGCGGGACTCCCTATTTGAGAAAACAACGGTAATTTTGATATTTCTAGACTTAAGTAAAACATGGTATTGGACCGTGAGAACTCAAAAGAGCACCCGAACGTCCTCGTGGGTTGGACCAACACCTCCCACGGGACCAATGTAACTCGTAGGAACTGACCCCGCAGCCTCAGGACTCCCGGTTCTATAATACAACTGTAATTTGAATATTTTTAGACTTAGGCTTAAAAACATGGCGTTATAGGGTGAAAACTTGAAACAACCCTCTAACAGCCTCATGGGTGGTACCAACACCTGCCACGGGACCAATGTAACTCGTAGGAACTGACCCCATAGCTGCGGGACTATCGGTTTGAGAATACGACGATAATTTGCATATTTCTAGAATTAGGCATAAAAACATGGTGTTAAAGGGTGAGAACTCGAAAGAGCCCCCGAAAATCCCCGTGGGTGTCACCAACACCTCCCACGGGACCAATGTAACTCGTAGGAACAGACCCCGCATCCGCGGAACTCCCGGTTTGAGAATACGATGATAATTTGCATATTTCTAGACATAGGCTTAAAAACATGGCATTAGAGTGTGAAATTTCGAAAAAACCCCCGAACAGCCCCGTGGGTGGCTCCAACACCTCCCACAGGACAAATGTAGCTCGTAGGAACTGACCCCGCATCCATGGGACTCCCGGTGTGAGAATACGACTGTAATTTAAATATATCTAGACTTAAGCAAAACATGGCGTTAGTGGGTGAGAACTCGAAAAAGTACCTGAACGTCCCCGTGGCTGGCACCAACACCTCCCATGGGACCAATGTAACTCTTAGGAACTGACCCCGTAGCCACGGGACTCCCGGTTTGAGAATACGATGGTAATTTTCATATTTCTAGACTTAAGCAAAACATGGCATTAGTGGGTGAGAAGTCGAAACAGCCCCTGAACGGCCCCGTGGGTGGCACCAACACCTCCCACGGGACCAATGTAACTCGTAGGAATTGACCCCGTAGTCGCGGGACTCCCGGTTTTAGAATACGAAGATAATTTGCATATTTCTAGACTTAGATTTAAAAACATGGCGTTAGAGGGTGAAGCTCAAAACAGCCCCTGAACATCCTTGTGGGTGGCACCACAGCCTCCCACAGGACCAATGTAACTCGTAGGAACTGACCCCTTAGCCACGGGACTCCCCGTTTGAGAATACCACGGTAATTTGCATATTTCTAGCCTTAAGAAAAAAATGGTGTTAGAGGGTGAGATCTCGAAATAGCCCGCGAACGTCCCCGTGGGTGGAACCAACACCTCCCACGGGACCAATGTAACTCGTAGGAACTAAGCCCGCAGCCGCGGGACTCCCGACTTGAGAATTCGACGGTAATATACATATTTATGGACTTAGTCTTAAAAACATGGAGTTAGAGGGTGAGAACTCGAAACAGCCCCCTAACGTCCCCATGGGTGGCGCCAACCCCTCCTACAGGACAAATGTAACTCGTATGAACTAACCCCGCAGCCGCGGGACTCTCGGTTTGAGAATACGATGGTAATTTGCATATTTATAGACTTGGCCTTACAAACATGGCGTTAGAGGGTGAGAACTCGAAATAGGCCCCGAAAGACCCCGTGGGTGGCACCAACACCTCCCACGTGACCAATGAAACTCGTAGGAACTGACCCCGTAGCCGCGGGACTCCCAGTTTGAGAGTACGACGATAATTTACATATTTCTAGACTTAGACATAAAAACATGGAGTTAAAGGGTGAGAACTCGAAATAGCCCCCGAACAACCCCGTGGGTGGCACCAACCCCTCCGACGGGACCAATGTAACTCATAGTAACTAACCCCGCAGCCGCGGGACTCCCGGTTTGAGAATACGATGATAATTTGCATATTTCTAGACTTAGGCTTAAAAACATGGCATTAGAGGATGAGATCTATAAACTGACCCCGAACATCCCCGTGGGTGGCGCCAACACCTCCCACGGGACCAACGTAACTCGTAGGAACTGACCCCGCAGCCACGGGACTCTCGATTTGAGAATACGACGATAATTTGCATATTTTTAGACTTAAGCAAAACATGGCGTTAATGGGTTAGAAATCGAAACAGCCCCCGAACGGCCCAGTGGGTGGCACCAACTCCTCCCACGGGACCAATGTAACTCGTAGGAACTGACCCCGCAGCCGAGGGACTCCCGGCTTGAAAATACGATGATAATTTGGATATTTCTAGACTTATGCTTCAAAACATGGCGTTAGAGGGTGAGAACTCGAAACTACCCTTGAAAGACCCCGTGGGTGGCACCAATACCTACCACAGGACCAATGTAACTCGTAGGAACTAACCCCGCAGTCGCGGGACACCCTATTTGAGAATACAACGGTAATTTTGATATTTCTAGGCTTAAGTAAAACATGGTATTGGAGCGTGAGAACTCAAAAGAGCCCCCGAACGTCCTCGTGGGTTGGACCAACACCTCCCACGGGACCAATGTAACTCGTAGGAACTGACCCCGCAGCCTCAGGACTCCCGGTTCTAGAATACAACTGTAATTTGAATATTTTTAGACTTAGGCTTAAAAACATGGTGTTAGAGGGTGAAAACTCGAAACAACCCTCAAACAGCCTCATGGGTGGCACCAACACCTCCCATAGGACCAATGTAACTCGTAGGAACTGACCCCACAGCTGCGGGACTACCGGTTTGAGAATACGACGATAATTTGCATATTTCTAGACTTAGGCATAAAAACATGGCGTTAAAGGGTGAGAACTCGAAAGAGCCCCCAAAAGTCCCCGTGGGTGTCACCAACACCTCCCACGGGACCAATGTAACTCGTAGGAATTGACCCCGCATCCGCGGAACTCTCGATTTGAGAATATGATGGTAATTTGCATATTTATAGACTTAGGATTAAAAACATGGCGTTAGAGGGTGAGAACTCGAAACATCCCCCGAACATCCTCTTGGGTGGCACCAACACCTCCCACGGGACCAATGTAACTCATAGGAACTGTCCCCGCAACCGCGAAATTCCCGGTTTGAGAATACAGCATTAATTTGCATATTTCTAGACTTAAGCAAAACATGGCGTTGGAGGGTGAGAACTCGAAACAACCCCCGAACGTCCCCGTGGGTGGCACCAACACCTCCCACGGGACCAATGTAACTCGAGGAACTGACCCCGCCCGCGGGACACCCGGTTTGAAAATATAATGGAAATTTGCATATTTTTAGACTTAGGCTTAAAAGCATCGCGTTAGAGGGTGAAAACTCGAAACAGCCCTCTAACAGCCTCGTGGGTGGTACCAACACATCCCACGGGACCAATGTAACTCTTAGGAACTGACCCCGCAGCGGCGGGACTCCCGGTTTGAGAATACGATGATTATTTGCATATTTCTAGACTTAGGCATATAAACATGGCGTTAACGGGTGAGAACTCGAAAGAGCCCCCGAAAGTCCCCGTGGGTGTCACCAACACCTCCCACGGGACCAATATAACTCGTAGGAACTGTCCTCGCTGTCGCGGGACTCCCGGTTTGAGAATACAACGTTAATTTGTATATTTTTAGACTTAAGCAAAACATGGCGTTAGAGGATGAGATCTAGAAACTGACCCCGAACATCCCCGTGGGTGGCACCAACACCTCCCACGAGACCAATGTAACTCGTAGGAACTGACCCCGCAGTCACGGGACTCCCGGTTTGAGAATACGATGATAATTTGCATATTTCTTGACTTAGGCATATAAACATGGCGTTAACGGGTGAGAACTCAAAAGAGCCCCCAAAAGTCCCCGTGGGTGTCACCAACACCTCCCACGGGACCAATATAACTCGTAGGAACTATCCACGCAGCCGCGGGACTCCCGGTTTGAGAATACAATATTAATTTGTATATTTTTGGACTTAAGAAAAACATGGCGTTAGAGGATGAGATCTAGAAACTGACCCCGAACATCCCTGTGGGTGGCACCAACACCTCCCACGAGACCAATGTAACTCGTAGGAACTGACCCCGCAGCCACGGGACTCTCGATTTGAGAATAGGACGATAATTTGCATATTTCTAGACTTAAGCAAAACATGGCGTTAATGGGTTAGAAATCGAAACAGCCCCCGAACGGTCCCATGGGTGGCACCAACACCTCCCACGGGACCAATGTAAGTCGTAGGAACTGACTCCATAGCCGCGGGACTCCCGGTTTGAGAATACGATGATAGTTTTCATATTTCTAGACTTAGGTTTAAAAACATGGCGTTTGAGGTTTAGAACTCAAAACAGCCCTCGAAAGGCCCCGTGGGTGGCACCAACACCTCCCACGGGACCAATGTAACTCTTAGGAACTGACCCCGCAGCCGCGGGACTCCCGGTTTGAGAATACAATAATAATTTTATTATTTCTAGACTTAACCAAAACATGGCGTTAGAGGGTGAAAACTCGAAACAGCCCTCTAACAGCCTCGTGGGTGGTACCAACACATCCCACGGGACCAATGTAACTCTTAGGAACTGACCCCGCAGCCGCGAGACTCCCGGTTTGAGAATACGACGATAATTTGCTTATTTCTAGACTTAACCAAAACATGGCGTTAGAGGGTGAAAACTCGAAACAACCCTCTAACAGCCCCGTGGGTGGAACCAACACCTCCCACGGGACCAATATAACTCGTAGTAACTAACCCCGCAGTCACGGGACTCCTGGTTTGCGAATACGATGATAATTTGCATATTTATAGACTTAGGCATATAAACATGGCGTTAACGGGTGAGAACTCGAAAGAGCCCCTGAAAGTCCCCGTGGGTGTCACCAACACCTCCCACGGGACCAATGTAACTCGTAGGAACTGTCCCCGCAGCCGCGGGACTCCCGGTTTGAGAATACAACGTTAATTTGTATATTTTTAGACTTAAGAAAAACATGGCGTTAGAGGATGAGATCTAGAAACTGACCCCGAACATCCCCGTGGGTGGCACCAACACCTCCCACGAGACCAATGTAACTCGTAGGAACTGAACCCACAGCCACGGGACTCTCGATTTGAGAATACGACGATAATTTGCATATTTCTAGACTTAAGCAAAACATGGCGTTAATGGGTTAGAAATCGAAACAGCCCCCGAACGGTCCCATGGGTGGCACCAACACCTCCCACGGGACCAATGTAACTCGTAGGAACAATCTCCGTAGCTGTGGGACTCCCGGTTTGAGAATACGATGATAGTTTTCATATTTCTAGACTTAGGTTTAAAAACAAGGCGTTAGAGATTTAGAACTCAAAACAGCCCTCGAACGGCCCCGTGGGTGGCACCAACACCTCCCACGGGACCAATGGAACTCTTAGGGACTGACCCCGCAGCGGCGGGACTCCCGGTTTGAGAATACGACGATAATTTTCTTATTTCTAGACTTAACCAAAACATGGTGTTAGAGGGGGAAAACTCGAAACAGCCCTCTAACAGCCCCGTGGGTGGAACCTACACCTCCCACGGGACCAATGTAACTCGTAGTAACTAACCCATCACCCGCGGGACTCCCGGTTTGAGAATACGATGATAATTTGCATATTTCTAGACATAGGCTTAAAAACATGGCATTAGAGTGTGAAATCTCGAAACAGCCCCCGAACGGCCCCGTGGGTGGCACCAACACCTCCCACGGGACAAATGTAGCTCGTAGGAAATGACCCCGCATCCATGGGACTCCCGGTTTGAGAATACGACTGTAATTTGCATATTTCTAGACTTAAGCAAAACATGGCGTTAGTGGGTGAGAACTCAAAAAAGTACCTGAACGTCCCCGTGGGTGGCACCAACACCACCCACGGGACCAATGTAACTCTTAGGAACTGACCCCGCAGCCACGGGACTCCCGGTTTGAGAATACGTTGGTAATTTTTATATTTCTAGACTTCAGCAAAACATGGCGTTAGAGGGTGAGAACTCAAAACATCCCCCGAACGGCCCCGTGGGTGGCACCAATACCTCCCACGGGACCAATGTAACTCGTTGGAACTAACCCCGCAGCTGCGGGACTCCCGGTTTGAGAATACGACGGTAATTTTCATATTTCCAGACTTAGGCTAAAAACATGGCGTTAGAGGTGGAGAACTCGAAACAGCCCCCGAACGTCCCCGTGGGTGGAGCCAACACCTCCCACGGGACCAATGTAACTCGTAGGAACTGACCCTGCATCCGCGGAACTCCCGATTTGAGAATACGATGGTAATTTGCATATTTATAGACTTAGGATTAAAAACATGACGTTAGAGGGTGAGAACTAGAAACAGCCCCCGAACATCCTCGTCGGTGGCACCAACACCTCCCACAGGACCAATGTAACTCGTAGGAACTGTCCCCACAGCCGCGGGACTCCCGGTTTGAGATATCAACGTTAATTAGCATATTTATAGACTTAAGCAGAACATGGCGTTGGAGGGTGAGAACTCGAAACAACCCCCGAACGTCCCCGTGGGTGGCCCCAACACCTCCCATGGGACCAATCTAACTCGAGGAACTGACCCCGCCCGCCGGACTCCCGGTTTGAGAATACGATGGAAATTTGCATATTTTTAGACTTAGGCCTAAAAACATGGTGTTAGAGGGTGAAAACTCAAAACTGGCCTCTAACAGACTCGTGGGTGGCACCAACACCTCCCACGGGAACAATGCAACTATTAGGAACTGACCCCGCAGCCGCGAGACTCCCGGTTTGAGAATACGACGATAATTTGCCTATTTCTAGACTTAACCAAAACATGGCGTTAGAGGGTGAAAACTCGAAACAACCCTCTAACAGCCCCGTGGGTGGAACCAACACCTCCCACGGGACCAATATAACACGTAGTAACTAACCCCGCATCCGCGGGACTCCCGATTTGAGAATACGATGATAATTTGCATATTTCTAGACTTAGGCATATAAACATGGCGTTAAAGGGTGAGAACTCGAAACAGCCCCCAAAAGTCCCCGTGAGTGTCACCAACACCTCCCATGGGACCAATGTAACTCGTAGTAACTGACCCCGCAGTCGCAGGACTCCCGGTTTGAGAATACGATGATAATTTGAATATTTCTAGACTTAGGCTTAAAAACATGGCGTTAGAGGGTGAAATCTCGAAACAGCCCCCGAACGGTCCACTGGGTGCCACCAACACCTCCCACGGGACAAATATAGCTCGTAGGAACTGACCCCGCATCTATGGGACTCCCGGTTTGAGAATACGACTGTAATTTGCATATTTCTAGACTTAAGCAAAACATGGCGTTAGTTTGTGAGAACTCGAAAAAGTACCTGAACGTCCCCGTGGGTGGCACCAACACCTCCCACGGGACCAATGTCACTCTTAGGAATTGCCCCGCAGCCACGGGACTCCCAGTTTGAGAATACGATGGTAATTTTCATATTTCTAGACTTAAGCAAAACATGGCGTTAGAGGGTGAAAACTCGAAACAACCCTCTAACAGCCCCGTGGGTGGAACCAACACCTCCCACGGGACCAATGTAACTCGTAGTAACTAACCCATTAGCCGCGGGACTCCCGGTTTGAGAATACGATGATAATTTGCATATTTCTAGACTTAGGCATAAAAACATGGCGTTAAAGGGTGAGAACTAGAAACAGCGCCCGAAAGTCCTCGTGGGTGGCACCAACACCTCCCACGGGACCAATGTAACTCATAGTAACTGACCCCGCAGCCGCAGGACTCTCGGTTTGAGAATATGATGATAATTTGCATATTTCTAGACATAGGCTTAAAAACATGGCATTAGAGTGTGAAATCTTGAAACAGCCCCCGAACGGCCCCGTGGGTGGCACCAACACCTCCCACGGGACAAATGTAGCTCGTAGGAAATGACCCCGCATCCATGGGACTCCCGGTTTGAGAATACGACTGTAATTTGCATATTTCTAGACTTAAGCAAAACATGGCGTTAGTTGGTGAGAACTCGAAAAAGTACCTGAACGTCCCCGTGGGTGGCACCAACACCTCCCACGGGACCAATGTAACTCTTAGGAACTGACCCCGCAGCCACGGGACTCCCAGTTTGAGAATACGTTGGTAATTTTTATATTTCTAGACTTAGGCTTAAAAACATGGCATTAGAGGGTGAAAACTCAAAACTGGCCTCTAACAGCCTCATGGGTGGCACCAACACCTCCCACGGGACCAATGTAACTATTAGGAACTGACCCCGCAGCCGCGAGACTCTCGGTTTGAGAATACGACGATAATTTGCCTATTTTTAGACTTAACCAAAACGTGGCGTTAGAGGGTGAAAACTCGAAACAACCCTCTAACAGCCCCGTGGGTGGAACCAACACCTCCCACGGGACCAATATAACTCGTAGCAACTAACCCCGTATCCGCGGGACTCCCGATTTGAGAATACGATGATAATTTGCATATTTCTAGACTTAGGCATATAAACATGGCGTTAAAGGGTGAGAACTCGAAACAGCCCCCGAAAGTCCCCGTGAGTGTCACCAACACCTCCCACGGGACCAATGTAACTCGTAGTAACTGACCCCGCAGCCGCAGGACTCCCGGTTTGAGAATATGATGATAATTTGCATATTTCTAGACTTGGTCTTAAAAACATGGCGTTAGAGGGTGAAATCTCGAAACAGCCCCCGAACGGCCCATTGGGTGGCACCAACACCTCCCAAGGGACAAATGTAGCTCGTAGGAACTGACCCCGGATCCATGGGACTCCCGGTTTGAGAATACGACTGTAATTTGCATATTTCTAGACTTAAGCAAAACATGGCGTTAGTGGGAGAGAGCTCGAAAAAGTACCCGAACGTCCCCGTGGGTGGCACTAACACCTCCCACGGGACCAATGTAACTCTTAGGAACTGACCCCGCAGCCGCGAGACTCCCGGTTTGAGAATACGACGATAATTTGCCCATTTCTAGACTTAAACAAAACATGGCGTTAGAGGGTGAAAACTCGAAACAACCCTCTAACAGCCCCGTGGCTGGAACCAACACCTCCCACGGGACCAATATAACTCGTAGTAACTAACCCCGCATTCGCGGGACTCCCGTTTTGAGAATACGATGATAATTTGCATATTTCTAGACTTAGATTTAAAAACATGGCGTTAGAGGGTGAGAACTCAAAATAGCCCCCGAACGGCCCCGTGGGTGGTACCAATACTTCCCACGGGACCAATGTAACTCGTTGGAACTAACCCCGTAGCTGCGGGACTCCCGGTTTGAGAATACGACGGTAATTTTGATATTTCGAGACTCAGGCTTAAAAACATGGCGTTAGAGGTGGAGATCTCGAAACAGCCCCCGAACATCCCCGTGGGTGTTGCCAACACCTCCCACGGGACCAATGTAACTCGTAGGAACTGACCCCGCATCCACGGAACTCCCGATTTGAGAATACGATGGTAATTTGCATATTTATAGACTTAGGATTAAAAACATGGCGTTAGAGGGTGAGAACTCGAAACATCCCCCAAACATCCTCTTGGGTGGAACCAACACCTACCACGGGACCAATGTAACTCGTAGGAACTGTCTCTGCAACTGCGGGATTCCCGGTTTAAGAATACAGCGTTAATTTGCATATTTCTAGACTTAAGCAAAACATGGCGTTGGAGGGTGAGAACTCGAAACAACCCCCGAAAGTCCCCGTGGGTGGCACCAACACCTCCCACGGGACCAATGTAACTCGAGGAACTGACCCCGCCCGCGGGACTCCCGGTTTGAAAATACAATGGAAATTTGCATATTTTTAGACTTAAGCTTAAAAGCATGGCATTAGAGGGTGAAAACTCGAAACAGCCCTCTAACAGCCTCGTGGGTGGCACCAACACATCCCACGGGACCAATGTAACTCTTAGGAACTGACCCCGCATTCGCGAGACTCCCGGTTTGAAAATACGATGATAATTTGCTTATTTCTAGACTTAACCAAAACATGGCGTTAGAGGTAGAAAACTCGAAACAACCCTCTAACAGCCCCGTGGGTGGAACCAACACCTCCCACGGGACCAATATAACTCGTAGTAACTAACCCCGCAGTCACGGGACTCCCGGTTTGAGAATACGATGATAATTTGCATATTTCTAGACTTAGGCATATAAACATGGCGTTAACGGGTGAGAACTCAAAAGAGCCCCTGAAAGTCCCCGTGGGTGTCACCAACACCTCCCACGGGACCAATGTAACTCGTAGGAACTGTCCCCGCAGCCGCGGGACTCCCGGTTTGAGAATACAACGTTAATTTGTATATTTTTAGACTTAAGCAAAACATGGCGTTAGAGGATGAGATCTAGAAAATGACCCCGAACATCCCCGTGGGTGGCACCAACACCTCCCACGAGACCAATGTAACTCGTACGAACTGACCCCGCAGCCACGGGACTCTCGATTTGAGAATACGATGATAATTTGCATATTTCTATACTTAAGCTAAACATGGCGTTAATGGGTTAGAAATCGAAACATCCCCCGAACGGTCCCATGGGTGGCACCAACACCTCCCACGGGACCAATGTAACTCCTAGGAACTGACTCCGTAGCCGCGGGACTCCCGGTTTGAGAATACGATGATAATTTTAATATTTCTAGACTTAGGTTTAAAAACATGGCGTTAGAGGTTTAGAACTCAAAACAGCCCTCGAACGGCCCCGTGGGTGGTACCGACACCTCCCACAGGACCAATGTAACTCTTAGGAACTGACCCCGCAGCCACGGGACTCCCGGTTTGAGAATACGACGATAATTTTCTTATTTCTAGACTTAACCAAAACATGGCGTTAGAGGGTGAAAACTCGAAACAACCCTCTAACAGCCCTGTGGGTGGAACCTACACCTCCCACGGGACCAATGTAACTCGTAGAAACTACCCCATCAGCCGCGGGACTCCCGGTTTGAGAATACGATGATAATTTGCATATTTCTAGACTTAGGCATAAAAACATGGCGTTAAAGGGTGAGAACTCAAAACAGCCCCCTAAAGTCCTCGTGGGTGGCACCAACACCTCCCACGGGACCAATGTAACTCATAGTAATTGACCCCGCAGCCGCAGGACTCCCGATTTGAGAATACGATGATAATTTGCATATTTCTAGACATAGGCTTACAAACATGGCATTAGAGTGTGAAATCTCGAAACAGCCCCCGAACGGCCCCATGGGTGGCACCAACACCTCCCATGGGACAAATGTAGCTCGTAGGAACTGACCCCGCATCCATGGGACTCCCGGTTTTAGAATACGACTGTAATTTGCATATTTCTAGACTTAAGCAAAACATGGCGTTAGTGGGTGAGAACTCGAAAAAGTACCTGAACGTCCCCGTGGGTGGCACCAACACCTCCCACGGGACCAATGTAACTCTTAGGGACTGACCCCGCAGCCACGGGACTCCCGGTTTGAGAATACGATGGTAATTTTTATATTTCTAGACTTAAGCAAAACATGGCGTTAGAGGGTGAGAACTCAAAACAGCCGCCGAACGGCCCCGTGGGTGGCACCAATACCTCCCACGGGACCAATGTAACTCGTTGGAACTAACCCCGCAGCTGCGGGACTCCTGGTTTAAGAATACGACGGTAATTTTCATATTTCCAGACTAAGGCTAAAAAACATGGCATTAGAGGTGGAGAACTCGAAACAGCCCCCGAACGTCCCCGTGGGTGGAGCCAACACCTCCCACGGGACCAATGTAACTCGTAGGAACTGACCCTGCATCCACGGAACTCCTGATTTGAGAATACGATGGTAATTTGCATATTTATAGACTTAGGATTAAAAACATGGCGTTAGAGGGTGAGAACTCGAAACAGCCCCCGAACATCCTCGTCGGTGGCACCGACACCTCCCACAGGACCAATGTAACACGTAGGAACTATCCCCGCAGCCGCGGGACTCCCGGTTTGAGAATATGATGGAAATTTGCATATTTTTAGACTTAGCCTTAAAAACATGGCATTAGAGGGTGAAAACTCGAAACTGGCCTCTAACAGCCTCGTGGGTGGCACCAACACCTCCCACGGGACCAATGTTACTCTTAGGAACTGACCCCGCAGCCGCGAGACTCCCGGTTTGAGAATACGACGATAATTTGCCTATTTCTAGACTTAACACAAACATTGCGTTAGAGGGTGAAAACTCGAAACAACCCTCTAACAGCCCCGTGGGTGGAACCAACACCTCCCACGGGACCAATATAACTCGTAGTAACTAACCCCGCTGCCGCGGGACTCCCGGTTTGAGAATACGATGATAATTTGCATATTTCTCGACTTAGGCATATAAACATTGTGTTAAAGGGTGAGAACTCGAAACAACCCCCGAAAGTCCCCGTGGGTGTCACCAACACCTCCCACGGGACCAATGTAACTCGTAGTAACTGAACCCGCAGCCGCATGACTCCCGGTTTGAGAATACGATGATAATTTGCATATTTATAGACTTAGGCTTAAAAACATGGCGTTAGAGGGTGAAATCTCGAAACAGCCCCCGAACAGCCCACTGGGTGGCACCAAGACCTCCCACGGGACAAATGTAGCTCGTAGGAACAGACCCCGTAGCCATGGAATTCCCGGTTTGAGAATACGACTGTAATATGCATATTTCTAGACTTAAGAAAAACATGGCGTTAGTGGGTGAGAGCTCGAAAAAGTACCCGAACGTCCCCGTGGGTGGCACTAACAACTCCCACAGGACCAATGTAACTCTTAGGAACTGACCCCACAGCCACGGGACTCCCAGTTTGAGAATACGATGGTAATTTTCATATTTCTAGACTTAAGAAAAACATGGCGTTAGTGGGTGAGAAGTCGAAACAGCCCCCGAACGGTCCCGTGGGTGGCACCAACACCTCCCACGGGACCAATGTAACTTGGAGGAATTGACCCCGTAGTCGCGGGACTCCCAGTTTTAGAATACGACAATAATTTGCATATTTCTAGACTTAGATTTAAAAACATGGCGTTAGAGGGTGAGAACTCAAAATAGCCCCCGAACGGCCCCGTGGGTGGCACCAATACCTCCCACGGGACCAATGTAACTCGCTGGAACTAACCCCGCAGCTGCAGGACTCCAGGTTTGAGAATACGACGGTAATTTTGATATTTCGAGACTTAGGCTTAAAAACATGGCGTCAGTGGTGGAGAACACGAAACAGCCCCCGAACGCCCCCGTGGGTTGCGTGAACACCTCCCACGGGACCAATGTAACTCGTAGGAACTCACCCCGCATCCGCGGAACTCCCGATTTGAGAATACGATGGTAATTTGCATATTTATAGACTTAGGATTAAAAACATGGCGTTAGAGGGTGAGAACTCGAAACATCTCCCGAACATCCTCTTAGGTGGCACCAACACCTACCACGGGACCAATGTAACTCGTAGGAACTGTCCCCGCAACCACGGGATTCCCGGTTTGAGAATACAGCGTTAATTTGCATATTTCTAGACTTAAGCAAAACATGGCGTTGGAGGGTGAGAACTCGATACAACCCCCGAACGTCCCCGTGGGTGGCACCAACACCTCCCACGGGACCAATGTAACTCGAGGAACTGACCCCTCCCGCGGGACTCCCGGTTTGAAAATACAATGGAAATTTGCATATTTTTAGACTTAGGCTTAAAAGCATGGCGTTAGAGGGTGAAAACTCGGAACAGCCCTCTAACAGCCTCGTGGGTGGCACCAACACATCCCACGGGACCAATGTAACTCTTAGGAACTGACCCCGCAGCCGCGAGACTCCCGGTTTGAGAATACGACGATAATTTGCTTATTTTTAGACTTAACGAAAACATGGCATTAGAGGGTGATAACTCGAAACAACCCTCTAACAGCCCCGTGGGTGGAACCAACACCTCCCACGGGACCAATATAACTCGTAGTAACTAACTCCGCAGTCACGGGACTCCCGGTTTGAGAATACGATGATAATTTGCATATTTCTAGACTTAGGCATATAAACATGGCGTTAACGGGTGAGAACTCGAAAGAGCCCCCGAAAGTCCCCGTGGGTGTCACCAACACCTCCCACGGGACCAATGTAACTCGTAGTAACTGACCCCGCAGCCGCGAGACTCCCGGTTTGAGAATACGATGATAATTTGCATATTTCTAGACTTAGGCTTAAAAACATGGCGTTAGACGGTGAAATCTCGAAACAGCCCCCGAACGGCCTCGTGGGTGGCACCAACACCTCCCACGGGACAAATGTAGCTCGTAGGAACCGACCCCGCAGCAATGGGACTCCCGGTTTGAAAATACAACTGTAATTTGCATATTTTTTGACTTAAGCAAAACATGGCGTTAGTGGGTGAGAACTCGAAAAAGTACCCGAACGTCCCCGTGGGTGGCACTAACACCTCCCAGGGGACCAATGTAACTCTTAGTAACTGACCCCGTAGCCATGGGACTCCCAGTTTGAGAATACGATGGTAATTTTCTTATTTCTAGACTTAAGGAAAACATGGCGTTAGTGGGTGAGAAGTCGAAACAGCCCCCGAACGGCCCCGTGGGTGGCACCAACACCTCCCATGGGACCAATGTAACTCGTGGGAATTGACCCCGTAGTCGCGGGACTCCCAGTTTTAGAATACGATTATAATTTGCATATTTTTAGACTTAGATTTAAAAACATGGCGTTAGAGGGTGAGAACTCAAAACAGTCCCCGAACGGCCCCGTCGGTGGCACCAATACCTCTCACGGGACCAGTGTAACTCGTTGGAACTAACCCCGCAGCTGCGGGACTCCCGGTTTGAGAATACGATGGTAATTTTGATATTTCGAGACTTAGGCCAAAAAACATGGCGTTAGACGTGGAGAACTCGAAACAGCACCCGAACGTCCCCGTGGGTGGCGCCAACACCTCCCACGGGACCAATGTAACTCGTAGGAACTGACCTCGCATCCGCGGAACTCCCGATTTGAGAATACGATGGTAATTTGCATATTTATAGACTTATGATAAAAAACATGGCGTTAGAGGGTGAGAACTCGAAACAGCCCCCGAACATCCTCTTGGGTGGTACCAACACCTCCCACGGGACCAATGTAACTCGTAGGAACTGTCCCTGCAGTCGCGGGACTCCTGGTTT
Organism: Sambucus nigra; assembly: GCA_949130495.1. Taxonomy (NCBI): domain Eukaryota; kingdom Viridiplantae; phylum Streptophyta; class Magnoliopsida; order Dipsacales; family Adoxaceae; genus Sambucus; species Sambucus nigra. The sequence goes on from OX422224.1 coordinate 333,036,292, forward strand.
GAGAATACAACGTTAATTTGCATATTTCTAGACTTAAACAAAACATGGCGTTGGAGGTTGAGAACTCGAAACAACCCCCGAACGTCCCCGTGGGTGGCACCAACACCTCCCACGGGACCAATGTAACTCGAGGAACTGACCCCGCCCGCGGGACTCCCGGTTTGAGAATACGATGGAAATTTGCATATTTTTATACTTAAGCTTAAAAACATGGCGTTAGAGGGTGAAAACTAGAAACATCCCTCTAATAGCCTCGTGGGTGGCACCAACACCTCCCACGGGACCAATGTAACTCTTAAGAACTCACCCCGTAGCCGCGGGACTCCCGGTTTGAGAATACAACGTTAATTTGCTTATTTCTAGACTTAACCAAAACATGGCGTTAGAGGGTGAAAACTCGAAACAACCCTCTAACAGCCCTGTGGGTGGAACCAACACCTCCCACGGGACCAATGTAACTCATAGTAACTAACCCCGCAGCCGAGGGACTCCCGGTTTGAGAATACGATGATAATTTGCATATTTCTAGAGTTAGGGATAAAAACATGGCGTTAAAGGGTGAGAACTCGAAACAACCCCCGAAATACCCCGTGGGTGGCACCAACACCTCCCACGGGACCAATGTAACTCATAGTAACTGACCCCGCATCCGCAGGACTCCCAGTTTGAGAATACGATGATAATTTGCGTATTTCTAGACTTAGGCTTAAAATCATGGCGTTAGAGGGTGAAATCTCGAAACAGCCCCCGAACGGGCCCGTGGGTGGCACCATCACCTCCCACGGTACAAATGTAGCTCGTAGGAACCGACCCCGCAGCCATGGGACTCCCAGTTTGAGAATATGACTGTAATTTGCATATTTCTAGACTTAAGCAAAACATGGCGTTAGTGGGTGAGAACTCGAAAAAGTCCCCGAACGTCCCCGTGGGTGGCACCAACACCTCCCACGGGACCAATGTAACTCTAAGGAACTGACCCCGCAGCCACGGGACTCCCGGTTTGATAATACGATGGTAATTTTCATATTTCTATACTTAAGCAAAACATGGCGTTAGTGGGTGAGAAGTCGAAACAACCCCTGAACGGCCCCGTGGGTGGCACCAACACCTCCCACGGGACCAATGTAACTCGTAGGAATTGACCCCGTAGTCGCGGGACTCCCGATTTTAGAATACGATGATAATTTGCATATTTCTAGACTTATATTTAGAAACATGGCGTTAGAGGGTGAGAACTCAAAACAGCCCCCGAACGGCCCCTTGGGTGGCACCAAGACCTCCTACGGGACTAACGTAACTCGTTGGAACTAACCCCGCAGCTGCGGGACTCCCGGTTTGAGAATACGACGGTAATTTTCATATTTCGAGACTTAGGCTTAAAAACATGGCGTTAGAGGTGGAGAACTCGATACAACCCCCGAACGTCCCCGTAGGTGGCGCCAACACCTCCCACGGGACCAATGTAACTCGTAGGAACTGACCCCGCAGCCGTGGAACACCCAATTTGAGAATACAATGGTAATTTGAATATTTATAGACTTAGGATTAAAAACATGGCGTTAGAGGGTGAGAACTCAAAACAGCCCCCGAACGTCCCCGTGGGTGGCACCAACACCTCCCATGGGACCAATGTAACTCGTAAGAACTGACCCCGCAGCCGCGGGACTCCTGGTTTGAGAATAGGACGATAATTTGCATATTTCTAGACTTAGGCTTAAAAATATTGCGTTAGAGGGTGAGAACTCGAAACAGCCCCCGAACGGCCCCGTGGGTGGCACCAGCACCTCCCACGGGACCCATGTAACTCCTAGGAACTGACCCCACAGCCGCATGACTCCCGGTTTGAGATTACGATGATAATTTGCATATTTCTAGACTTAGGCTTAAAAACATGGCATTCCGGGGTGAGAACTCGAAACAGCCCCCGAACGGCCCCGTGGGTGGCACCAAGACGTCCCACGGGACCAATGTAACTCGTAGGAACTGACCCCGCAGTAGTGGGACTCCCGATTTGAGAATAAGATTGCAATTTTCCTCTTTCTATACTTAGGCTTTAAAACATGGCGTGAGAGGGTTAGAACTAGAAACAATCCCCGGATGTCCTCGTGGGTTGCACCAACACCTCCCACGGGAACAATGTAATTCGTAGGAACTTACCTCACAGCCACGGGTCTCCCGGTTTGAGAATATGATGGTAATTTGCATATTTCTAGACTTAAGCAAAACATGGTGTTAGTTGGTGAGAACTCGAAACAGCCCCCGAATGGCCACGTGGGTGGCACCAAGACCTCCCACGGGACAAACGTAACTCGTAGTAACTGACCCCGCAGCCGCGGGACTCCCGGTTTGAGAATACGATGATAATTTGCATATTTCTAGACTTAGATTTAAAAACATTGCGTTAGAGGGTGAGAACTCAAAATAGCCCCCGAACGGCGCCGTGGGTGGCACCAATACCTCCCATGGGACCAATGTAACTCGTAGGAACTAACCCCGCAGCTGCGGGACTCCCGGGTTTAGAATACGACTGTAATTTTCATATTTCTTGACTTAGGCTTAAAAACATGGCGTTAGAGGTTGAGAACTCGAAATAGCCCCCGAACGTCCCCGGGGTGGCACCAACACCTCCCACGGGACCAATGCAACTCCTGGAAACTGACCCCGCACCCGCGGGACTCCCGATTTTAGAATAGGTTGATAATTTGCATATTTATAGACTTAGGCTTAAAAATATGACGTTAGAGAGTGGGAACTCGAAATAGCCCCCGAACGTCCCCATGGGTGGCACCAACACCTCCCATGGGACCAATGTAACTCATAAGAACTGATCCCGCAGCCGCGGAACTCCTGGTTTGAGAATATGATGATAATTTGCATATTTCTAGACTTAGGCTTAAAACATGGCGTTACAGGGTGAGATCTCGAAACAGCCCCCGAACGGCCCCGTGGGTGGCACTAAGACCTCCCACGGGACCAATGTAACTCGTAGGAACTGACCTCACAGCCACGGGACTCCCGGTTTGAGATTACGATGGTAATTTGCATATTTCTAGACTTAAGCAAAACATGGCGTTAGTGGGTGAGAACTCGAAACATCCCCCGAATAGCCCCATGGGTGGCACCAACACCTCCCATGGACCAATGTAACTCGTAGGAATTGACCCCGCAACCGCGGGACTCCCGATTTGGGAATAATACGATAATTTGCATATTTCTAGACTTAGGCTTAAAAACATGGCGTTAGAGGGTGAGAACTCAAAAAAGCCCCCGAACGTCCCCGTGGGTGGCACCACTGCCTCCCACGGGACCAATGTAACTCGTATGAACTGACCCCACAACCGTGGTACTCCCTGTTTGAGAATACGATTATAATTTTCATATATCTAGACTTAATCAAAACATGGCGTTAGAAGGTGAGATCTCGAAATAGCCTCCAAACGTCCCCCTGGTGGCACCAACACCTCCCAAGGGACCAATGTAATTCGTAGGAACTAACCCCGCAGCCGCGGGACGCCCGATTTTAGAATACGATGGAAATTTGCATATTTATATAATTAGTCTTAAAAACATGGCGTTAGAGGGTGAGAACTCAAAATAACCCCCGAACGGCCCCATGGGTAGCACCAACTCCTCCCACGGGACCAATGTAACTCGTAGTAACTGACCCCGTAGCCGCGGGACTCCCAGTTTGAGAATACGATGATAATTTTCATATTTCTAGACTTTAAAAACATGGAGTTAGAGGTTGAGATCTCGAAACAACCCCCAAACGACCCCGTGGGTGGCACCAACAACTCCCACGGGACCAATGTAACTCGTAGGAACTGACCCCGCAGCCGAGGGACTCCCGGTTTGAGAATACGATGATAATTTGCATATTTACAGACTTAGGCTTAAAAACATGGCGTTAGAGGGTGAGAACTCGAAACAACCCCCGAACGTCCCCGTGGGTGGCACCAACACCTCCCACGGGACCAATATAACTTATAGGAACTGTCCCCGCGACCGCGGGACTCTCGGTTTGAGAATGCAACGGTAATTTTCATATTTTTGGACTTAAGTAAAACATGGTGTTGGAGGCTGAGAACTCAAAACAGCCCCAGAACATCCCCGTGGGTGGGACCAACACCTCCCACAGGACCAATGTAACTCGTAGGAACTGACCCCGCCGCCGCGGGACTCTCGTTTTGAGAATACAACTGTAATTTACATATTTTTAGACTTAGGCCTAAAAACATCGCGTTAGAGGGTGAAAACTCGAAACAACCCTCTAACAGCCCCGTGGGTGGCACCAACACCTCCCATGGGACCAATGTAACTCGTAGGAACTAGCCCCGCAGCCGCGGGACTCCTGGTTTGAGAATACAACGTTAATTTTCGCATTTTTGAACTTAAGCAAAACATGGCGTTGGAGGGTGAGAACTCGAAATAGCCCCCGAACGTCCCCATGGGTGGCACCAACACCTCCCACGGGACTAATGTAACTCGTAGGAACTGACCCCGCAATCGAAGGACTCCTGATTTGAGAATACGATGATAATTTGAATATTTCTAGACTTAGGCTTAAAAACATGGCGTTAGAGGGTGAGAACTCGAAACAGCCCCCGAACAGCCCCGTGGGTGGCACCAGCATGTCCCACGGGACCCATGTAACTCGTAGGAACTGTCCCCGCAGCCGCGGGACTCTCGGTTTGAGAATACGATGATAATTTGCATATTTTTAGACTTAGGCTTAAAACATGGTGTTACAGGGCGAGAACTCGAAACAGCCCCCGAACGGCCCCTGGGTGGCACCAAGACCTCCCACGGGACCAATGTAACTCGTAGGAACTGACCTCACAGCCACGGGACTCCCGGTTTGAGAATACGGCGGTAATTTGCATATTTCTAGACTTAAGCAAAACATGGCGTTAGTGGGTGAGAACTCGAAACATCCCCCGAATAGCCCCATGGGTGGCACCAACACCTCCCATGGACCAATGTAACTCATAGGAATTGACCCCGCAGCCGCGGGACTCCCGATTTGGGAATAATACGATAATTTGCATATTTCTAGACTAAGGCTTAAAAACATGGCGTTAGAGGGTGAGAACTCAAAAAAGCCCCCGAATGTCCCCGTGGGTGGCACCACTGCCTCCCACGGGACCAATGTAACTCGTATGAACTGACCCCACAGCCGCGATACTCCTTGTTTGAGAATACGACGATAATTTGCAAATATCTAGACTTAAGCAAAACAGGGCGTTAGAAGGTGAGATCTCGAAATAGCCTCCGAACGTCCCCCTGGTGGCACCAACACCTCCCACGGGACCAATGTAATTCGTAGGAACTAACCCCGCAGCCGCGGGACGCCCGATTTTAGAATATGATGGAAATTTGCATATTGATATAATTAGTCTTAAAAACATGGCGTTAGAGGGTGAGAACTCAAAATAACCCCCGAACGGCCCCGTGGGTAGCACCAACTCCTCCCACGGGACCAATGTAACTCGTAGGAACTAACCCCACAGCCGAGGGACTCCCGGTTTGAGAATACGATGATAATTTGCATATTTATAGACTTAGGCTTAAAAAATTAGCGTTAGAGGGTGACATCTCGAAACAGCCCCCAAACGTCCCCGTGGGTAGCACCAACACCTCCCACGGGACCAATGTAACTCGTAGGAACTGACCCCACAGCCGCAGGACTCCCGATTTGATAATACGATGGAAACTTGCATATTTTGACTTAGACATAAAAACATGGCGTTAGAGGGTGAAGACTAAAAACAACCCTCTAACAGCCCCGTGGGTGGTACCAACACCTCCCACGGGACCAATGTAACTCGTAGGAACTGACCCCGCAGCCGCGGGACACTGGGTTTGAAAATACGAGGATAATTTCCATATTTCTACACTTAAGCATGAAAACTTGGCGTTAAAGGGCGAGAACTCGAGACAGCCCCTGAACGTCCCCGTGGGTGGCACCAACACCTCCCACGGAACCAATGTAACTCATAGTAACTGACCCCGCAGCCGTGGGACTCCCGGTTTGAGAATATGATGATAATTTGTATATTTTTAGACTTAGGCTTAAAAACATGCCGTTAGAGGGTGAGATCTCAAAACAGCCCCTGAACGTCCCCGTGGGTGGCACCAACACCTCCCGCGGGACCAATGTAACTCGTAGGAACTGACCCCGCAGCCACGGGACTCCCGATTTGAGAATACGACGGTAATTTTCACATTTCTAGACTTAAACAAAACATGGCGTTTGTGGTTGAGAACTCGAAACAGCCCCCGAATGTCCCCGTGGGTGGCACAAACGCATCCCACGGGACCAATGTAAGTCATAGGAATTGGCCCCGCAGCCTCGGGACTCCTGGTTTAAGAATAGAACGGTAATTTAAATATTTATAAACTTAGGACTAAAAACATGGCGTTAGAGGGTGAGAACTCGAAATAGCGCCCGAACGTCCCCGTGGGTGGCACCAACACCTCCCACAGGACCAATGTTACTCGTAGGAACTGACCCCCCAGCCGCGGAAATCCCGGCATTAGTATTCGACGGTAATTTGAATATTTGTAGACTTAGGTATAAAAACATGGCGTTAGAGGGTGAAAACTCGAAACATCCCTCTAACAGCCCTGTGGGTGGCACCAACACCTCCCACGGGACCAATGTAACTCGTAGGAACTGACCCCGCAGCAGCGGGACTCCCGGTTTGAGAATACGATGATAATTTTTATAGTTCTAGACTTAGGCGTAAAAACATGGCGTTAATGGGTAAGAACTCGAAACAGCCCTCTAACAGCCCCGTGGGTGGCACCAACACCTCCCACGGGACCAATGTAACTCGTAGGAACTGACCCCGCAGCCGCGGGACTCTCGGTTATAGAATACGTAGATAATTTGCATATTTCTAGACTTATGCTTAAAAGCATGGCGTTAGAGGGTGAAACTCGAAACAACCCCCGAATGGCCCCATGGGTGGCACCAACACCTCCCATGGGACAATGTAACTCGTAGGAACAGACCCCGCAGCCGTGGGACTCCCGATTTGAGAATATGATGATAATTTGCATATTTCTAGACTTAGGTTTAAAAACATGGCGTTAGAGGGTTGGAACCCAAAACAGCCCCCGAACGGCCCCGTGGGTGGCACCAATACCTCCCACGGGAACAATGTAACTCGTAGGAACTAACCTCGCATCCGCAGGACTCCCGATTTGAGAATATGATGGTAATTTTCATATTTATAGACTTAGGCTTAGAAACATGGCGTTAGAGGGTGAGAACTCGAAACATCCCTCTAACAGCCCCGTGGGTGGCACCAACACCTCCCACGGGACCAATGTAACTCGCAGGAACTGACCTCGCAGCCGCGGGGACTCCCGGTTTGAGAATACGACTATAATTTGCATATTTCTAGACATAGGCTTAAAAAAGGCGTTAGAGGGTGAGAACTCGAAACAGCCCTCTAACAGCCCCGTGGGTGGCACCAACACCTCCCACAGGACCAATGTAACTCGCAGGATCTGACCCCGCAGCTGCGGGACTCCCGGTTTGAGAATACGAGGATAATTTCCATATTTCTAGACTTACGCATAAAAACATGGCGTTAAAGGGAGAGAACTCGAAATCGCTACCAACGTCCCCGTGGGTGGCACTAACACCTCCCACGGGACCAATGAAACTCGTTGTAATTGACCCCGCAGCCGTGGCACTCCCGGTTTGAGAATACGATGATAATTAGCTTATTTCTAGACTTAGGCTTAAAAACATGGCGTTAGAGGGTGAGATCTCAAAACAGCCCCCGAATGACCCCGTGGGTGGCACCAACACCTCCCACGGGACCAATGTAACTCGTAGGAACTGACCCCGTAGTCACGGGACTCCTGGTTTGATAATACGATGGTAATTTGCATATTTCTAGACTTAAGCAAAACATGACATTAGTGGGTGAGAACTTGAAACAGCTCCAGAACGTCCCCGTGGGTGGCACCAACACCTCCCACGGGACCAATGTAACTCATAGGAACTGACCCCGCAGTCGCGGGACTCCCGGTTTGAGAATCTGACGATAATTTGGATATTTCTAGACTTAAGCAAAACATGGCGTTAGAGGGTGAGATCTCGAAACAGCCCACGAACGCCCCCGTTGGTGGCACAAACACCTGCCACGGGACCAACGTAACTCGTAGGAGTTGACCCCGCAGCCGCGGGACTCCCGGTTTAAGAATATAGTGGTAATTTGAATATTTTTAGAATTAGGCTTAAAAACATGGCATTAGCTGGTGAAAACTCGAAACAGCCCCGTGGGTGGCAGCAACACCTCCCACGGGACCATTGTAACACGTAGGAACTGACCTCGTAGCCACGGGACTCCCGGTTTGGGAATAAGATGATAATTTGCATATTTCTAGACTTAGGCTTGAAAACATGGCGTTAGAGGGTGAGAACTCGAAAAATCCCCCGAACGTCCACGAGGGTGGCACCACAGCCTCCCAGGGGACCAACGTAACTCGTAGGAACTAACCCCGCAGCCGCGGGACTCCCCGTTTAAGAATACGACGATAAATTTCATATTTCTAGACTTAAGCAAAACATAGCGTTAGAGGGTGAGATCTCAAAACAGCCCCCGAACGTCCCCATGGGTTACACCAACACCTCCCACGGGACCAATGTAACTCGTATGAACTAACCCCGCAGCCGCGGGACAACTGGTTTGAGAATACGACGGTAACTTGCATATTTATAGACTTTGGCTTAAAAACATGGCTTTAGAGGGTGAGAACTCGAAACAGCCCCCGAACAACCCGGTGGGTGGTACCAACACCTCCCACGGGAGCAATGTAACTCCTAAGAACTGACCACGCAGCCGCGGGACTCCCGGTTGGATAATAGGATGAAAATTTGCATATTTCTAGACATAGGCTTAAAAAAAGGCGTTAGAGGGTGAGAACTCGAAACAGCCCCCGAACGGCCCCGTGGGTGGCACCAATACCTCCCACGGTACCAATGTAACTCGTAGGAACTAACCCCGCATCCGTGGGACCCCCGGTTTGAGAATATGATGAAATTTGCATATTTTTATACTTAGACTTAAAAACATGGCGTTAGAGTGTGAAAACTCGAAACAGCCCTCTAACAGCCCCGTGGGTGGTACCAACACCTCCCACAGGACCAATGTAACTCCTAGGAACTGACCCCGCAGTCACGGGACTCCTGGTTTGATAATACGACGGTAATTTACATATTTCTAGACTTAAGCAAAATATGACGTTAGTGGGTGAGAACTTGAAACATCTCCAGAACGTCCCCGTGGGGGGCACCAACACCTCCCACGGGACCAACGTAACTCATAGGAACTGACCCCGCAGTCGCGGGACTCCCAGTTTGAGCATCTGACGATAATTTGGATATTTGTAGACTTCAGCAAAACATGGCATTAGAGGGTGAGATCTCGAAACAGCCCCCGAACGCCCCCGTGGGTGGCACAAACACCTCCCACGGGACCAATGTAACTCGTAGGAACTGACCCCGCAGCCGCGGGACTCCCGGTTTAAGAATATAATGGTAATTTGAATATTTTTAGACTTAGGCTTAAAAACATGGCCTTAGGTGGTGAAAACTCGAAACATCCCCATGGGTGGCAGCAACACCTCCCACGGGACCATTGTAACACGTAGGAACTGACCTCGTAGCCACGGGACTCCCGGTTTGGGAATAAGACGATAATTTGCAAATTTCTAGACTTAGGCTTGAAAACATGGAGTTAGAAGGTGAGAACTCGAAACAGCCCCCGAACGTCCCCGTGGGTGGCACCACAGCCTCCCACGGGACCAATGTAACTCGTAGGAACTAACCCCGCAGTCGCGGGACTCCCCGTTTAAGAATACGACGATAATTTGCATATTTCTAGACTTAAGTAAAACATGGCGTTAGAGGGTGAGATCTCAAAACAACCCCCGAACGTCCCCGTGGGTGACACCAACACCTCCCACGGGACCAATGTAACTCGTATGAACTAACCCCGCAGCCGCGGGACTTCCGGTTTGAGAATACGACGGTAATTTGCATATTTATAGACTTCGTCTTAAAAACATGGCTTTAGAGGGTGAGAACTCGAAACAGCCCCCGAACAACCATGTGGTTAGTACCAACACCTCCCACGAGACCAATGTAACTCGTAAGAACTGACCGCGCAGCCGTGGGACTCCCGGTTGGAGAATAGGATGATAATTGGCATATTTCTAGACATAGGCTTAAAAAAAGGCTTTAGAGGGTGAGAACTCGAAACAGCCCGTGAACGACCCCGTGGGTGGCACCAACACCTACCACGGGACCCATGTAACTCGTAAGAACTGACCCCATAGCCGCGGGACTCCCGGTTTGAGAATACGATGACAATTTGCATATTTCTAGACTTAGGCACAAAAACATTGCGTTAGAGGGTGAGAACTCGAAACAGCCCCCGAACGTCCCCGTGCGTGGCACCAACACCTCCCACGGGACCAATGTAACTCGTAGGAACTGATCCCGTAGTCACGAGACTCCCGGTTTGAGAATACGATGATATTTTGCATATTTCTAGACTTAGGCTTAAAAAAATGGCATTAGAGTGTGAGAACTAGAAATAGTCCCCTAACGTACCCGTGGGTGGAACCAACACCTCCCACGGGACCAATGTAACTCTTAGGAACTGTCCCGGCAGCCGCGGGACTCCTGGTTTGAGAATACAATGGTAATTTGCATATTTTTAGACTTAAGTAAAACATGGCATTGGGGTTGAGAACTCGAAACATCCCCCGAACGTCCCCGTGGGTGGCACCAACATGTTCCACGGGACCAATGTAACCCGTAGGAACTGACCCCGCAGCCGCGGGACTCCCGATTTGAGAATACGATTGAAACTTGCATATTTTTAGACTTAGACTTAAAAACATGGCGTTAGAGTGTGAAAACTCGAAACAGCCCTCTAACAGCCCCGTGGGTGGTACCAACACCTCCCACAGGACCAATGTAACTCCTAGGAACTGACCCCGCAGTCACGGGACTCCTGGTTTGATAATACGACGGTAATTAACATATTTCTAGACTTAAGCAAAATATGACGTTAGTGGGTGAGAACTTGAAACATCTCCAGAACGTCCCCGTGGGGGGCACCAACACCTCCCACGGGACCAACGTAACTCATAGTAACTGACCCCGCAGTCGCGGGACTCCCAGTTTGAGCATCTGACGATAATTTGGATATTTGTAGACTTCAGCAAAACATGGCATTAGAGGGTGAGATCTCGAAACAGCCCCCGAACGCCCCCGTGGGTGGCACAAACACCTCCCACGGGACCAATGTAACTCGTAGGAACTGACCCCGCAGCCGCGGGACTCCCGGTTTAAGAATATAATGGTAATTTGAATATTTTTAGACTTAGGCTTAAAAACATGGCCTTAGGTGGTGAAAACTCGAAACATCCCCATGGGTGGCAGCAACACCTCCCACGGGACCATTGTAACACGTAGGAACTGACCTCGTAGCCACGGGACTCCCGGTTTGGGAATAAGACGATAATTTGCAAATTTCTAGACTTAGGCTTGAAAACATGGAGTTAGAAGGTGAGAACTCGAAACAGCCCCCGAACGTCCCCGTGGGTGGCACCACAGCCTCCCACGGGACCAATGTAACTCGTAGGAACTAACCCCGCAGTCGCGGGACTCCCCGTTTAAGAATACGACGATAATTTGCATATTTCTAGACTTAAGTAAAACATGGCGTTAGAGGGTGAGATCTCAAAACAACCCCCGAACGTCCCCGTGGGTGACACCAACACCTCCCACGGGACAAATGTAACTCGTATGAACTAACCCCGCAGCCGCGGGACTTCCGGTTTGAGAATACGACGGTAATTTGCATATTTATAGACTTCGTCTTAAAAACATGGCTTTAGAGGGTGAGAACTCGAAACAGCCCCCGAACAACCATGTGGTTAGTACCAACACCTCCCACGAGACCAATGTAACTCGTAAGAACTGACCGCGCAGCCGTGGGACTCCCGGTTGGAGAATAGGATGATAATTGGCATATTTCTAGACATAGGCTTAAAAAAAGGCTTTAGAGGGTGAGAACTCGAAACAGCCCGTGAACGACCCCGTGGGTGGCACCAACACCTACCACGGGACCCATGTAACTCGTAGGAACTGACCCCATAGCCGCGGGACTCCCGGTTTGAGAATACGATGACAATTTGCATATTTCTAGACTTAGGCACAAAAACATTGCGTTAGAGGGTGAGAACTCGAAACAGCCCCCGAACGTCCCCGTGCGTGGCACCAACACCTCCCACAGGACCAATGTAACTCGTAGGAACTGATCCCGTAGTCACGAGACTCCCGGTTTGAGAATACGATGATATTTTGCATATTTCTAGACTTAGGCTTAAAAAAATGGCATTAGAGTGTGAGAACTAGAAATAGTCCCCTAACGTACCCGTGGGTGGAACCAACACCTCCCACGGGACCAATGTAACTCTTAGGAACTGTCCCGGCAGCCGCGGGACTCCTGGTTTGAGAATACAATGGTAATTTGCATATTTCTAGACTTAAGTAAAACATGGCATTGGGGTTGAGAACTCGAAACATCCCCCGAACGTCCCCGTGGGTGGCACCAACATGTTCCACGGGACCAATGTAACCCGTAGGAACTGACCCCGCAGCCGCGGGACTCCCGATTTGAGAATACGATTGAAACTTGCATATTTTTAGACTTAGACTTAAAAACATGGCGTTAGAGTGTGAAAACTTGAAACATCCCTCTAACAGCCCCATGGGTGGCACCAACACCTCCCACGGGACCAATGTAACTCGTAGGAACTGACCCCGCAGCCGCGGGACACTCGATTTGAGAATACGAGGATAATTTCCTTATTTCTAGACTTAGGCATAAAAACTTGGCATTAAAGGGCGAGAACTCGAAACAGCCCCCGAACGTCCCCGTGGGTGGCACCAACACCTCCCACGTGACCAATGTAACTCGTAGTAACTGACCCCGCAGCCGCGGGTTTCTCGGTTTGATAATATGATGATAATTTGTATATTTTTAGACTTAGACTTAAAAACATGGTGTTAGAGGGTGAGATCTCAAAACAGCCCCCAAACGTCCTCGTCGGTGGCACCAACACCTCCCACAGGACCAATGTAACTCGTAGGAACTGACCCTGCAGCCGCGGGACTCCCGATTTGAGAATACGATGGAAACTTGCATATTTTCAGACTTAAACTTAAAAACATGTCGTTAGAGGGTGAAAACTCAAAATAGCCCAATAACAGCCCCGTGGGTGGCACCAACACCTCCCAGGGGACAAATGTAACTCGCAGGAACTGACCTCGCAGCCGCAACACACTCGGTTTGAGAATATGAGGATAATTTCCATATTTCTAGACTTAAGGAAAACATGGCGTTAGTGGGTGAGAACTCAAAATAGCCCCCGAACGTCCCCGTGGTTGGCACCAACACCTCCCACGTGACCAATGTAACTCGTAGTAACTGACCCCGCAGCCGCGGGTTTCCCGGTTTGAGAATATGATGATAATTTGTATATTTTTAGACTTAGACTTCAAAACATGGTGTTAGAGGGTGAGATCTCAAAACATCCCCCAAACGTCCTCGTCGGTGGCACAAACACCTCCCACAGGACCAATGTAACTCGTAGGAACTGACCCTGCAGCCGCGGGACTCCCGATTTGAGAATACGATGGAAACTTGCATATTTTCAGACTTAAACTTAAAAACATGGCGTTAGAGGGTGAAAACTCAAAATAGCCCTCTAACAGCCTGGTGGGTGGCACCAACACCTCCCACGGGACAAATGTAACTCGTAGGAACTGACCTCGCAGCCACAACACACTCGGTTTGAGAATACGAGGATAATTTCCATATTTCTAGACTTAAGGAAAACATGGCGTAAGAGGGTGAGAACTTGAAACAACCCCCGAACGTCCCCGTGGGTGGCACTAACACATCCCACGGGACCAATGTAACTCGTAGGGACTGACCTCGCAGCCGCGGGACTCTCGGTTTGAAAATACGACGGTAATTTTCATGTTTTTAGACTTAGGCTTAAAAAGATGGCGTTAGAGGGTGAAAACTCGAAACAGCCCCGAATGGCCTCGTGGGTGGCACCACAGCCTCTCACGGGACCAATGTAACTCGTAGGAACTAACCCCGCAGCCGCGGGACTCCCCGTTTAAGAATACAACGATAATTTGCATATTTCTAGACTTAAGCAAAACATAGCGTTAGAGGGTGAGATCTCAAAACAGCCCCCGAACGTCCCTGTGGGTGACACCAACACCTCCCACGGGACCAATGTAACTCGTATGAACTAACCCCGCAGCCGCGGGACTTCCGGTTTGAGAATACGACGATAATTTGCATATTTATAGACTTTGGCTTAAAAACATGGCTTTAGAGGGTGAGAACTCAAAACAGCCCCCGAACAACCCTGTGGGTGGCACCAACACCTCCCACGGGACCAATGTAACTCGTAAGAACTGACCGCGCAGCCGCGGGACTCCCGATTGGAGAGTAGGATGATAATTTGCATATTTCTAGACATAGGCTAAAAAAGGCGTTTAAGGGTGAGAACTCGAAACAGCCCCCGAACGGCCCCGTGGGTGGCACCAACACCTACCACGGGACCCATGTAACTCGTAGGAACTGACCCCGTAGCCGCGGGACTCCCGGTTTGAGAATACGATGATAATTTACATATTTCTAGACTTAGGCACAAAAACATGGCTTTAGAGGGTGAGAAGTCGAAACGGCCCTCGAACATCCCCGTTGGTGGCACCAACACCTCCCACAGGACCAATGTAACTCGTAGGAACTAACCCCGCAGCCGCGGGACTCCCCGTTTAAGAATACAACGATAATTTGCATATTTCTAGACTTAAGCAAAACATAGCGTAAGAGGGTGAGATCTCAAAACAGCCCCCGAACGTCCCTGTGGGTGACACCAACACCTCCCACGGGACCAATGTAACTCGTATGAACTAACCCCGCAGCCGCGGGACTTCCGGTTTGAGAATACGACGGTAATTTCCATATTTATAGACGTTGGCTGAAAAACATGGCTTTAGAGGGTGAGAACTCAAAACAGCCCCCGAACAACTCTGTGGGTGGCACCAACACCTCCCACGGGACCAATGTAACTCGTTAGAACTGACCGCGCAGCCGCGGGACTCCCGGTTGGAGAGTAGGATGATAATTTGCATATTTCTAGACATAGGCTAAAAAATGGCGTTTGAGGGTGAGAACTCGAAACAGCCCCCGAACGGCCCCGTGGGTGGCACCAACACCTACCACGGGACCCATGTAACTCGTAGTAACTGACCCCGTAGCCGCTGGACTCCCAATTTGAGAATACGATGATAATTTACATATTTCTAGACTTAGGCACAAAAACATGGCTTTAGAGGGTGACAAGTCGAAACAGCCCTCGAAAATCCCCGTGGGTGGCACCAACACCTCCCACAGGACCAATGTAACTCGTAGGAACTGATTTCGTAGTCGCGGGACTCCCGGTTTGAGAATATGATGATATTTTGCATTTTTCTAGACTTAGGCTTAAAAATATGGCGTTAGAGTGTGAGAACTAGAAACAGTCCCCGAACGTACCCATGGGTGGAACCAACACGTCCCACGGGACCAATGTAACTCTTAGGAACTGTCCCTGCAGCCGCGGGACTCCGGGTTTGAGAATACAATGGTAATTTTCATATTTCTAGACTTAAGTAAAACATGGCGTTAGGGTTGAGAACTCGAAACAGCCCCCGAACATCCCCGTGGGTGGCACCAAAACGTTCCATGGGACCAATGTAACCCGTAGGAACTGACCTCGCATTCGCGGGACTCCCGATTTGAGAATACGATGGAAACTTGCATATTTTTAGACTTAGACTTAAAAACATGGCGTTAGAGGGTGAAAACTCAAAACAGCCCCGTGGGTGGCACCAACACCTCCCACGGGACCATTGTAACTCGTAGGAACTGACCTCGTAGCCATGGGACTCCCAGTTTCAGAATACGACAGTAATTTGCATATTTCTAGACTTATGCAAAACATGGCGTTAGTGGGTGAGAACTCGAAACAACCCCCGAACGTCCCCATGGGTGCCACCAACACCTCCCACGGGACCAATGTAACTTGTAGGAACTGACCCCGCAGCCGCGGGACTCCCGGTTTGGGAATAAGATGATAATTTGCATATTTCTAGACTTAGGCTTGAAAACATGGCGTTAGAGGGCGAGAACTCGAAACAGACCCCGAACGTCCCCGTGGGTGGCACCACAGCCTCCCACGAGACCAATGTAACTCGTAGGAACTAACCCCGCAGCCGCGAGACTCCCCGTTTAAGAATACGACGATAATTTGCATATTTCTAGACTTAAGAAAAACATAGCGTTAGAGGGTGAGATCTCAAAACAGGCCCCGAATGTCCCTGTGGGTGACACCAAAACCACCCACGAGACCAATGTAACTCGTATGAACAAACCCCACAGCCGCGGGACTTCCGATTTGAGAATACGACAGTAATTGGCATATTTATAGACTTTGGCTTAAAAACATGGCTTTAGAGGGTGAGAACTCAAAACAGCCCCCGAACAACCCTGTGTGTGGCACCAACACCTCCCACGGGACGAATGTAACTAGTAAGAATTGACCGCGCAGCCGTGGGACTCCCGGTTGGAGAATAGGATGATAATTTTCATATTTCTAGACATAGGCATAAAAAAGGCATTAGAGGGTGAGAACCCGAAACAGCCCCCGAACGGCCCCGTAGGTGGCACCAACACCTACCACAGGACCCATGTAACTCGTAGGAACTGACCCCATAGCCGCGGGACTCCCGGTTTGAGAATACAATGATGATTTGGATATTTCTAGACTTGGGCACAAAAACATGGTGTTAGAGGGTGAGAACTCGAAACAGCCCCCGAACATCCCCGTGGGTGGCTCCAACACCTCCCACGGGACCAATGTAACTTGTAGGAACAGATTCCGTAGTCGCGGGTCTCCCAGTTTGAGAATACGATGATATTTTGCATATTTCTAGACTTAGGCTTAAAAATATGGCGTTAGAGTGTGAGAACTAGAAAGAGTCCCCGAACATACCCGTGGGTGGAACCAACACCTCCCACGGGACCAATGTAACTCTTAGGAACGGTCCCTGTCGCCGCGGGAGTGACGGTTTGAGAATACAATGGTAATTTACTTATTTCTAGACTTATGTAAAACATGGCGTTGGGATTGAGAACTCGAAACATCCCCCGAACGTCCCCGTGGGTGGCACCAACACGTTCCATGGGACCAATGTAACCCGTAGGAACTGACCCCGCAGCCGCGGGACTCCCGATTTGAGAATACGATGTAAACTTACATATTTTTAGACATAGACTTATAAAACATGTCGTTAGAGATTGAAAACTATAAAACAACCCTTTAACAACACCGTGGGTGGCACCAACACCTCCCACGGGACCAATGTAACTCGTAGGAACTGACCCCATAGCCGCGGGACACTCGATTTGAGAATAAGAGGATAATTTCCTCATTTGTAGACTTAGGAATAAAAACTTGGTGTTAAAGGGGGAGAACTCGAAACAGCCCCCGAACGTCCTCGTCGGTGGCACCAACACCTCCCACAGGACCAATGTAACTCGTAGGAACTAACCCTTCATCCGTGGGACTCCCGATTTGACAATATGATGGAAACTTGCATATTTTTAGGCTTATACTTAAAAACATGGCGTTAGTGGGTGAGAACTCAAAACAGCCCCCGAACGTCCTCGTGGTTGGCACCAAAACCTCCAAGGGGACCAATTTAACTTATAGGAACTGACCCCGCAGTCGAGGGACTCCCGATTTGAGAATACGATGATAGTTTTCATATTTCTAGACTTAAGCAAAACATGGCGTTAGTGGGTGAGAACTCGAAACAACCCCCGAACGTCCCCGTGGGTGGCACTAACATGTCCCACGGGACCAATGTAACTCGTAGGAACTGATCCCGCAGCCGCGGGACTCTCGGTTTGAGAATACGACGGTAATTTTCATATGTTTAGACTTAGGCTTAAAAAGATGGCGTTAGAGGTTGAAAACTCGAAACAGCCCCGAATGTCCCCGTGGGTGGCACCAACACCTCCCACAGGACCAATGTAACTCGTAGGAACTGACCCCGCAGCAGCGGGACTCCCGGTTTTAGAATACGATGATAATTTGCATAGTTCTAGACTTAGGCTTAAAAACATGGTGTTAATGGGTGAGATCTCGAAACAACGCTCTAACAGCCCCATGGGTGGCACCAACAACTCCCACGGGACCTATGTAACTCGTAGGAACTGACCCCGCAGCTGCGGGACTTCCGGTTAGAGAATACATAGATAATTTGCATATTTATAGACCTAGGTTTAAAAACATGGCGTTAGAGGGTGAAACTCGAAACAGCCCCCGAACGGCCCCGTGGGTGGCAGCAACACCTCCCACGGGACAAATGTAACTCGTAGCAACTGACCCCACAACCGCGGGACTCCCAGTTTGAGAATACAATGGTAATTTGTGTATTTCTAGACTTAAGTAAAGCATGGCGTTGGGGTTGGGAACTCGAAACAGCCCCCGAACGTCCCTGTGGGTGGCACCAACATGTTCCACGGGACCAATGTAACCCGTAGGAACTGACCCCGCAGCCGCGGGACTCCCGATTTGAGAATACGATGGAAACTTGCATATTTTTAGACATAGACTTAAAAACATGGCGTTAGAGGTTGAAAACATGAAACAGCCCTCTAACAGCTCCGTGGGTGGCACCAACACCTCCCACGGGACCAATGTAACTCATATGAACTGACCCCGCAGCCGCGAGACACTCGGTTTGAGAATACGAGGATAATTTACTTATTTCTAGACTTAGGAATAAAAACTTGGTGTTAAAGGGCGAGAACTCGAAACAGCCCCCGAACGTCCCCGTGGGTGGCACCAACATCTCCCACGGGACCAATGTAACTCGTAGTAACTGACCCCACAGCCGCGGGTTTCCCGGTTTGAGAATATGATGATAATTTGTATATTTTTAGACTTAGACTTAAAAACATGGCGTTAGAGGGTGAGATTTCGAAACAACCCCCAAACGTCCCCGTCGGTGGCACCAACACCTCCCACAGGACCAATGTAACTCGTAGGAACTGACCCTGCATCCGCGGGACTCCCGATTTGAGAATATGATGGAAACTTGCATATTTTTAGACTTAGACTTAAAAACATGGCGTTAGTGGGTGAGAACTCAAAATAGCCCTCGAACGTCCCCGTGGTTGGCACCAAAACCTCCAACGGGACCAATATAACTTGTAGGAACTGACCCCGCAGTCCCGGGACTCTCGATTCGAGAATACGATGATAGTTTTCATATTTCTAGACTTAAGCAAAACATGGCGTTAGTGGGTGAGAACTCGAAACAACCCCCGAATGTCCCCGTGGGTGGCACTAACACGTCCCACGGGACCAATGTAACTCGTAGGAACTGATCCCGCAGCCGCGGGACTCTCGGTTTGAAAATACGACGATAATTTTCATATTTTTAGACTTAGGCTTAAAAAGATGGCGTTAGAGGGTGAAAACTCGAAACAGCCCCGAATGGCCCCGTGGGTGGCACCAACACCTCCCACAGGACCAATGTAACTCATTGGAACTAACCCCGCAGCAGTGGGACTCCCGATTTCAGAATACGATGATAATTTGCATAGTTATAGACTTAGGCTTAAAAACATGGCGTTAATGGGTGAGATCTCGAAACAGCCCTCTAACAGCCCCATGGGTGGCACCAACAACTCCCACGGGACCAATGTAACTCGTAGGAACTGACCCCGCAGCCGCTGGACTTCCGGTTAGAGAATACGTAGATAATTTGCATATTTATAGACCTAGGCTTAAAAACATGGTGTTAGAGGGTGAAACTCAAAACAGCCCCCGAAAGGCCCCGTGGGTGGCAGCAACACCTCCCACGGGAAAAATGTAACTCGTAGGAACTGACCCCACAACCGCGGGACTCCGGGTTTGAGAATACGACGATAATTTGCATAATTCTAGACTTAGGTTTAAAAACATGGCGTTAGAGGGTTAGAACTCAAAACAGCCCCCGAACGGCCCCGTGGGTGGCACCAATACCTCCCATGGGACCAATGTAACTCGTAGGAACTAACCCCGCAGCCGTGGGACTCCCGATTTGAGAATACGATGGTAATTTGCATATTTATAGACTTAGGCATAAAAACATGGCGTTAGAGGGTGAGAACTCAAAATAGCCCCCGAACGTCCCTGTGGGTGGCACCAACACCTCCCGTGGGACCAATGTAACTCATAGGAACTTTGCACGCAGCCGCGGGACTCTCGATTTGAGAATAGGACGGTAATTTGCATATTTCTAGATTTAGGATTAAAAACATGGTGTTAGAGGGTGAGAACTCGAAACAGCCCCCGAACGGCCCCGTGGGTGGCACCAATACCTCCCACGGGATTAATGTAACTCGTAGGAACAGACCCCGCATCCGTGGCACTCCCAGTTTGAGAATAGGATGATAATTTGCATATTTCTAGACTTAGGCTTTAAAACATGGTGATAGAGGGTGAGAACTCGAAACAACTACCGAATGTCCCCGTGGGTGGCACCAACACCTACCACGGGACCAATTTAACTCGTAGGAACTGACCCCGTATCCGCGGGACTCCCGGTTTGAGAATACGATGGTAATTTTCATATTTCTAGACTTAGGATTAAAAACATGGCGTTAGAGGGTGAGAACTCGAAATAGCCCCCGAACTGCCCCGTGGGTGGTACCAACACCTCCCACGGGTCCAATGTAACTCGTAGGAACTGACCCCGTATCCGCGGGACTCCCGATTTGAGAATATCACGGTAATTTGCATATTTATAGACTTAGGATTAAAAACATGGCGTTAGAGGGTGAGAACTCAAAACATCCCCCGAACGGCCCCGTGGGTGGTACCAACACCTCCCACGGGTCCAATGTAACTCGTAGGAACTAACCCCGTATCCGCGGGACTCTCGGTTTGAGAATTGGACGATAATTTGCATATTTCTAAACTTAGGCTTAAAAAACATGAAGTTAGAGAGTGAGAACTCAAAATAGCCCCCGAACGGCGTCGTGGGTTGCACCAACACCTCCCACGGGACCAATGTAACTCGTAGGAACTGACCCCACAGCCGCGAAACTCCCGATTTGAGAATACGACGGTAATTTGCATATTTATAGACTTAGGATTAAAAACATGGCGTTAGAGGGTGAGAACTCTAAACAGTGCCCGAACGGCCCCGTGGTTGGTACCAACACGTCCCATGGGACCAATGTAACTCGTAGGAACTAAACCCGTAGTCGTGGGACTCCCGGTTTGAGAATACGATGGTAATTTCCATATTTCTAGACTTAGGCTTTAAAACATGGCGATAGAGGGTGAGAACCCGAAACAACCCTCGAACGGTCCCGTGGGTGGCACCAATACCTCCCACAAGACCAATGTAACTCGTAGGAACTAACCCCGCAGCCGCGGGACTCCCGGTTTGAGAATACAACGGTAATTTGCATATTTCTAGACTTAAGTAAAACATGGCGTTAGTGGGTGAGAACTCGAAACAACCCCCGAACATCCCCGTGGGTGGCACCAAAACCTCCCACGGGACCAATGTAGCTCGTAGGAAGACCCCGCAGCCACGAAACTCCCGATTTAAGAATAAGACGGTAATTCGCATATTTATAGACTTAGGATTAAAAACATGGCGTTAGAGGGTGAGAACTCTAAACAGTGCCCGAACGGCCCCGTGGTTGGTACCAACACGTCCCATGGGACCAATGTAACTCGTAGGAACTAAACCCGTAGTCGTGGGACTCCCGGTTTGAGAATACGATGGTAATTTCCATATTTCTAGACTTAGGCTTTAAAACATGGCGATAGAGGGTGAGAACCCGAAACAACCCTCGAACGGTCCCGTGGGTGGCACCAATACCTCCCACAAGACCAATGTAACTCGTAGGAACTAACCCCGCAGCCGCGGGACTCCCGGTTTGAGAATACAACGGTAATTTGCATATTTCTAGACTTAAGTAAAACATGGCATTGGGGGTGAGAACTCGAAACAACCCCCAAACGTCCTCGTGGGTGGCACCAACACCTCCCACGGGATCAATGTAACTCGTAGGAACTGACCCCGTAGCCGCGAGACTCCCGGTTTGAGAATACGCTGATAATTTGCATATTTCTAGACTTAGGCTTAAAAAAATGGCGTTAGAGGGTGATATCTCAAAACAGCCCCCAAACGTCCCCGTGGGTGGAACCAAGACCTCCCACGGGACTAATGTAACTCCGAGGAACTGTCCCTGCAGCCGCGGGACTCCCGGTTTGATAATACAACGGTAATTTGCATATTTCTAGAGTTAAGCAAAACATGGCGTTAGAGGTTGAGAACTCAAAACAGCCACTGAGCGTCCCAATGGGTGGCACCAACACTTCCCACGGGACCAATGCAACTCATAGGAACTGACCCCGCAGCCGCGGGACTCCCGGTTTGAGAATACGATGGAAATTTGCATATTTTCAGACTTAGGCATAAAAACATGGCGTTAGAGGGTGAAATCTCGAAACAACCCTCTCACAGCCCCATGGGTGGAACCAACACCTCCCACGGGACCAATGTAACTCATAGGAACTGATCCCCGCAGCCGCTGGACTCCCGATTTGAGAATACGACGATAATTTGTATATTTATAGACTTAGGCTTAAAAACATGGCGTTAGAGGGTGAGAACTCGAAACAACCCCTGAACGGCCCGTGGGTGGCACCAACACCTCCGACGGGACCAATGTAACTCGTAGTAACTGACCCCGCAGCCGCAGGACTCCTGGTTTGAGAATAAGATGATAATTTGCATATTTCAAGACGTAGGCTTAAAAACATGGGGTTAGAGGGTGAGATCTCAAAACATACCCCGAACGTCCCCGTGGGTGGTACCAACACCTCCCACGGGACCAATGTAACTCTTACGATATGACCCCGCAGCCACGAGACTCCCGGTTTGAGAATACGATGGTAATTTGCATATTTTTAGCCTTAAGCAAAACATGGCATTAGTGGGTGAGAACTCGAAACAGCCCCCGAACATCCCCGTGGGTGGCACCAAAACCTCCCACGGGACCAATGTAACTCGTTGGAACTGACCCCACAGCCGCGGGACTCCCGGTTTGAGAATACGACTATAGTTTGCATATTTTTAGACTTAAGCAAAACATGGCGTTGGAGGGTCAGATCTCAAAATAGCCCCCGAACGTCCCCGTGGGTGGCACAAACACCTCCCACGGGACCAATGTAACTCGTAGAAGATGACCCCGCAGACACGGGACTCCCGATTTAAGAATACAACAGTAATTTACATATTTATAAACATAGGATTAAAAACATTGCGTTAGAGGGTGAGAACTCGAAACAGCCCCCGAACGGCCCCGTGGGTGGCACCAACACCTCACAGGGACCAATGTAACTCGTAGGAACTGACTCCGCAGTCGCGGGACTCACGGTTTGAGAATAGGATGATAATTTGCATATTTCTAGACTTAGGCTTAAAAACATGGCATTAGAGGGTGAGAACTCGAAACAGCCCCCGAACGGTCCCGTGGGTGGCACCAACACCTCCCACCAGACCAATGTGACTCTTAGGAACTGACCCCGTAGCCACGGGACTCCCAGTTTGAGAATAGGATGATAATTTGTACATTTTTAGACTTAAGGAAAACATGGCGTTGGAGGATGAGACCTCGAAATAGCCCCCGAACGTCCCCGTGGGTGGCACCAACATGTCCCACGGGACCAACGTAACTCGTAGGAACTGAGCCTGCAGCCGCGGGACCCTCTATTTGAGAATATGACTGTAATTTACATATTTATAGACTTAGGATTAAAAACACGGCGTTAGAGGGTGAGAACTCGAAACAGCCCCCGAACGGCCCCGTGGGTGGCACCAATACCTCCCACGGGACCAATGCAACTCATAGGAACTCACCCCGCAGCTGCGGGACTCCCGGTTTGAGAATACGATGGAAATTTGCATATTTTCAGACTTAGGCTTAAAAACATGGTGTTAGAGGGTGAAAACTCGAAACAACCCTCTCACAGCCCCGTGGGTGGCACCAACACCTCCCACGGGATCAATGTAACTCGTAGGAACTGACCCCGTAGCTGCGGGTCTCCCCATTTGAGAATACGAGGATAATTTGCATATTCCTAGACTTAGGCATAAAAACATGGCGTTAAAGGGTGAGAACTAAAAACAGCCCCCGAACGCCCCCGTGGGTGGCACAAATACCCCCCACGGGACCAACGTAACACGTAGGAACTGTGCCCGCAGCCACGGGACTCCCTAATTGAGAATATCATGGTAATTTGCATGTTTCTAGACTTAAGAAAAACTTGGCATTAGTGTGTAAGCACTCGAAACAGCCCCCGAATTGCCCCGTGGGTGGCACCAAAACCTCCCACGGGACCAATGTAACTCGTAGGAATTGACCCCGCAGCCAAGGAACTTTCGGTTTGAGAATACGATGATAATTTACATATTTCTAGACTTAAGCCTAAAAACATGGCGTTAGAGGGTGAGAACTTGAAAGAGCCCCCGAACGTCCCCGTGGGTGTCACCAACACCTCCCATGGGACCAATGTTACTCGTAGGAATTGTACCCGTAGTCGCGGGACTCACCATTTGAGAATATGAAGATAATTTGCATATTTCTAGAATTAAGCAAAACATCGTGTTAGAGGGTCAGAACTCAAAACAGCCACCGAATGTCCCTGTGGGTGTCCCACGGGACCAATATAACTTTTACAAACAGACCCCGCAGCCACGGGACTCCCGGTTTGAGAACACGACGGTAATTTGCATATTTTTAGACCTTGGCTTAAAAGCATGGCGTTAGAGGGTGAAAACTCAAAATAGCCCTCTAACAGCCCCGTAGGTGGCATCAACACCTCCCACGGGATCAATGTAACTCGTAGGAACTGACCATGTAGCCGTGGGACTCCCGGTTTGAGAATACGATGATAATTTGTATATTTTTAGACTTAGGCTAAAAAACATGGCGTTAGAGGGTGAAAACTCAAAACAGCCCTCTAACAGCCCCGTGGGTGGCGCCAACACCTCCCACGGGACCAATGTAACTCGTAGGAACTGACCCCGCAACCGCGGGACTCCCGGTTTGGGAATACGACGGTAATTTGCATATTTATAGACTTAGGCAAAACATGGTATTCGAGGGTGAGAACTCAAAATAGCCCCTGAACGTCGCCGTGGGTGGTACCAACACGTCCCATGGGACCAATGTAACTCGTAGGAACAAACCCCGCAGCCGCGGGACTCCCAGTTTGAGAATAAGATGGTAATTTGCATATTTTTAGACTTAGGCTTAAAAACATGGCGTTAGAGGGTGAGAACTCAAAACATCCCTCTAACAGCCCCCTGGGTGGCACCAACACCTCCCACGAGACCACTGTAACTCGTAGGAACTGACCCCGCAGCCGCGGGACTCCCGGTTTGAGAATGCGATGATAAATTGCATATTTCTAGACTTCGGCTTGAAAATATGGCGTTAATGGGTGAGAACTTGTAACAGCCTTCTAACAGCCCCGTGGGTGGCACCAACACCTCCCACGGGACCAATGTAACTCGTAGGAACTGACCCCGTAGCCGCGGGACTCCCAGTTTGAGAATACGACGATAATTTGCATATTTCCAGACTTAGGCTTAAAACATGGCGTTAGAGGGTGAGATTAAGAAACAGCCCCCGAACGTACCCGTTGGTGGCACCAACACCTCCCACGGGACCAATGCAACTCGTAGGAACTGTGCCCGCAGCGACGGGACTCCCGGATTGAGAATACGATGGTAATTTGCATATTTCTAGACTTAAGCAAAACTTGGCGTTAGTGTGTAAGAACTCGAAACAACCCCTGAACGGCCCCGTGGGTAGCACCAACGCCTCCCACGGGACCAATGTAACTCGTAGTAACTGACCCCGCAGTCGCGGGACTCCCGATTTGGGAATACGCCGATAATTTGCATATTTCTAGACATAATCTTAAGAACATGGCGGTAGAGGGTGAGAAATCAAAACAGCACTCGGACGGCCCCGTGGGTGGCACCAATACTTCCCACGGGACCAATGTAACTCGTAGGAACTAACCCCGCAGCCGCGGGACTCTTGGTTTGAGAATACGATGGTAATTTGCATATTTCTAGACTTAGGCTGAAAAACATGGCGTTAGAGGGTGAGAACTCGAAACAGCCCCTGAACGTCCCCGTGAGTGGCTCTGACACGTCCCACGGGACCAATGTAACTCGTAGGAACTGACCCCGAAGTTGCGGGACTCCCGGTTTGTGAATAGGACGATAATTTGTATATTTCTTGATTAGGCTTAAAAACATGATGTCAGAGGGTGAGATCTCGAAACAGCACCCGAATGTTCCCGTGGGTGGCACCAATACCTACCACGGGACCAATGTAACTCGTAGGAACTAAACCCGTAGTCGCGGGACTCCCGGTTTGATAATATGACGGTAATTTGCTTATTTCTAGACTTAGGCTGAAAAACATGGCGTTAGAGGGTGAGAACTCGAAATAGCCCCCGAGCGTGCCCGTGGGTGTCATCAACACCTCCCACGGGTCCAATGTAACTCGTAGGAACTGAACCCGTAGCCACGGTACTCCCCATTTGAGAAGATGAAGATAATTTTCATATTTCTAGAATTAAGCAAAACATGGTGTTAGAGGGTGAGTACTTGAAACAACCCCCGAATGTCCCCGTGGGTGGCACCAACACGTCCCACGGGACCAATATAACTCGTAGGAACTGACCCCGCAGCCGCGGGACTCTCGATTTGAGAATACGACGGTAATTTGCATATTTATAGACTTAGGATTAAAAACATGGCGTTAGAGGGTGAGAACCCGAAACAGCCCCAAAACGGCCCCGTGGGTGGCACCAAAACCTCCCACGAGACCATTGTAACTCGTAGGAATTGACAACGCAGCCGCGGGACTCCCGGTTTGAGAATACGACGATAATATGCATATTTCTAGACTTAGGCTTAAAAACATGGCGTTAGAGGGTGAGAACTCAAAACAGCCCCCGAACGGCCCCGTGGGTGGCACCAAAACCTCCCACGGGACCAATATAACTCGTAGGAACTGAGGCCGCAACCACGGAACTTCAAGTTTGAGAATATGACGATAATTTTCATATTTATAGACTTAGGATTAAAAACATGGCGTTAGAGGATGAGAACTCAAAACAACCCCCGAACGGCCCCGTGGGTGGCACCAATACCTTCCACTGGACCATTGTAACTCGTAGGAACTAACCCCGCAGTCGCGGGACTCCCGGTTTGAGAATAGGATGGTAATTTTCATATTTCTAGACTTAGGCTTAAAAACATGATGTTAGAGAGTGAGAACTCGAAACAGCCCCCGAACGGCCCAGTGGGTGGCACTAACACCTCCCACGGGACCAATCTAACTCGTAAGAACTCACCCCGCAGCCGCGGGACTCCCGGTTTGAGAATAGGATGATAATTTGCATATTCCTAGAATTAGGCTTAAAAACATGGCATTAGAGGGTGAGAACTCGAAACAGCCCCCGAACGGCCCCGTGGGTGGCACCAATACCTCCCACGGGACCAATGTAACTCGTAGGAACTAACCCCACAGCCGCGGGACTCCCGGTTTGAGAATACGAGGATAATTTGTATATTTCTACACTTAGGCTTAAAAACATGGCGTGAGAGGGTGAGAACTAGAAACATCCCTCGGATGTCCCCGTGGGTGGCACCCACACCTCCCATGGGACCAATGCAACTCGTAGGAACTGACGGGACTCCTGGTTTGAGAATACGATGATAATTTGCATATTTTTAGACTTAAGCAAAACATGGCGTTAATGGGTGAGAACTCGAAAAAGCCCCCGAACGTCCCCATGGATGGCACCAACACCTCCCACGGGTCCAATGTAACACCTAGGAACTGACCTCGCAGCTGCGGTACTCCCGGTTTGGGAATAAGACGATAATTTGCATATTTATAGACTTAGGATTAAAAACATGGCGTTAGAGGGTGAGAACTCGAAACAACCCCTGAACGTCCCCGTGCATGGCACCACAGCCTCCCACGGGACCAATGTAACTCGTAAGAACTGACCCCGCAGCCGCGGGACTCCCCGTTTGAGAATACAACGATAATTTGCATATTTCTAGACTTAAGCAAAACATGGGGTTAGAGGGTGAGATCTCGAAACAGGCCCCGAACGTCCCCGTGGGTGGCACCAACACCTCCCACGGGACCAATGTAACTCGTATGAACTAACCCCGCAGCCGCGGGACTTTCGGTTTGTGAATACATGGTAATTCGCATCTTTATAGACTTAGGCTTAAAAACATGGCGTTAGAGGGTGAGAGACTCGAAACAACCCCCGAACAGCCCTGTGGGTGGCTCCAACACCTCCCACGGGACCAATGTAACTCGTAAGAACGGACCGCGCAGCCGCGGGACTCCCGGTTGGAGAGTAGGATGATAATTTGCATATTTCTAGACATATGCTAAAAAAGGCGTTTGAGGGTGAGAACTCGAAACAGCCCCCGAACGGCCCCGTGGGTGGCACCAACACCTCCCATGGGACCAATGTAACTCGTAGGAACTGACCCCGCAGCCGCGGGACTCCCGATTTGAGAATAGGGCGATAATTTGCATATTTCTAGACTTAGGCTTAAAAAAATGGCGTTAGAGGGTGAGAACTCGAAACAGCCCCCGATCGTTCCCGTGGGTGGCACCAACACCTCCCATGGGACCAATGTAACTCGTAGGAACTGACCCCGCTGTCGCGGGACTCCCGATTTGAGAATACGATGATAATTTGCATATTTATAGACTTAGGCTTAAAAACATGGCGTTAGAGGGTGAGAACTCAAAACAGCCCCCGAACGGCCCCGTGGGTGGCACCAACACCTACCACGGGACCCATGTAACTCGTAGGAACTGACCCCGCAGCCGCGGGACTTTCGGTTTGATAATCCGAGGATTATTTCCATATTTCTAGACTTAGGCATAAAAACATGGCTTAGAGGGTGAGAACTCGAAACAGCCCCCGAACGTGCCCGTGGGTGGCACCAACACCTCCCACGGGACCAATGTAACTCGTACGAACTGACCCCGCAGCCGCGGGACTCCTGGTTTGATAATAAGATGATATTTTGCATATTTCTAGACTTAAGATTAAAAACATGGCATTAGAGAGTGAGAACTAGAAAAAGGCCCCGAACGTCCCCGTGGGTGGAACCAACACCTCCCACGGGACCAATGTAACTCTTAGGAACTGTCCCTGCAGCCGCGGGACTTCCGGTTTGAGAATACAAAGATAATTTGAAAATTTCTAGACTTAAGTAAAACATGGCGTTGGAGGGTTAGAACTCGAAACAGCCCCCGAACATCCCCGTGGGTGGCACCAACACGTCCCACGGGACCAATGTAACTCGTAGGAACTGACCCCGTAGCCACGGGACTCCCGATTTGAGAATACGATAGAAAGTTGCATATTTTTAGACTTAGACTTAAAAACATGGTGTTAGAGGGTGAAAACTCGAAACAACCGTCTACCAGCCCCATGGGTGGCACCAACACCTATCACGGGACCAATGTAACTCGTAGGAACTGAACCCGCAGTCGCGGGACTCTCGGTTTTAGAATACGAGGATAATTTCCATATTTCTAGACTTAGGCATAAAAGTATGGCATTAAAGGGCGAGAACTCGAAACAGCCCCCGAACGTCCCCGTGGGTGGCACCAACACCTCCCACGGGACCAATGTAACTCGTAGGATTTGACCCCGTAGCCGCGGGACTCCCGATTTGAGAATTCGACGAAAATTTGCATATATTAAGACTTAGTCTTAGAAACATGGCGTTTGAGGGTGAGATCTTGAAACATCCCCCGAACGTCCCCGTGGGTTGCACCAACACCTCCCACGGGAGCAATGTAACTCGTTGGAACTGACCCCGCAGCCACAGAACTCCTGGTTTGAGAATAGGACAATAATTTGCATATTTCTAGACTTAAGCAAAACATGGCGTTAGTGGGTGAGAACTCGAAATAGCCCCCGAACGTCCCCGTGGGTGGCACAAACGCCTCCCACGGGACCAATGTAACTCGTAGGAACTGACGGCTCTCAGTTTAAGAATACAACGGTAATTTACATATTTATAAACTTTGGATTAAAGACATGGCGTTAGAGTGTGAGAACTCGAAACAGCCCCCGAACGACCCGTGGGTGGCACCAATACCTTCCACGGGACCATTGTAACTCGTAGGAACTAACCCCGCAGTCGTGGGACTCCCGGTTTGAGAATACGATGGTAATTTGCTTATTTCTAGACTTAGGCTTAAAAACATGGTGTTAGAGGTTGAGAACTCGAAACAGCCCCCGAACGTCCCCGGGGGTGGCACCAACACCTCCCACGGGACCAACGTAACTCGTAGGAACTGACCCCGCTGCCGCACAACTCCCGATTTTAGAATACGATGGTAATTTGCATATTTAAAGACTTAGGATTAAAAGCTTGGCGTTATAGGGTGAGAACTCGAAACAGCCCTCGAACGGCTCCGTGGGTGGCACTAACACCTCCCACGGGTCCAATGTAACTCGTAGGAACTGACCCCGCCGGGACTCCCGGTTTGAGAATAGGATGATATTTTTCATATTTCTAGACTTAGGCTTAAAAACATGATGTTAGAGAGTGAGAACTTGAAACAGCCCCCGAACGGCAGAGTGGGTGGCACTAACACCTCCCACGGGACCAATCTAACTCGTAAGAACTGACCCCGCAGCCGCGGGACTCCCGGTTTGAGAATAGGATGATAATTTGCATATTCCTAGAATTAGGCTTAAAAACATGGCATTAGAGGGTGAGAACTCGAAATAGCCCCCGAACGGCCCCGTGGGTGGCACCAATACCTCCCACGGGACCAATGTAACTCGTAGGAACTAACCCCACAGCCGCGGGACTCCCGGTTTGAGAATACGAGGATAATTTACATATTTCTAGACTTAGGCATAAAACATGGCGTGAGAGGGTGAGAACTAGAAACATCCCCGAATGTCCTCGTGGGTGGCACCAACACCTCCCATGGGACCAATGTAACTCGTAGGAACTGACGGGACTCCCAGTTTGAGAATACGACGATAATTTTCATATTTTTAGACTTAAGCAAAACATGGTGTTAATGGGTGAGAACTCGAAACAGCCCCCGAACGTCCCCATGGATGGCACCAACACCTCCCACGGGTCCAATGTAACACCTAGGAACTGACCCCGCAGCTGCGGGACTCCCGGTTTGGGAATAAGACGATAATTTGCATATTTATAGACTTAGGATTAAAAACATGGCGTTAGAGGGTGAGAACTCGAAACAACCCCCGAACGTCCCCGTGCATGGCACCACAGCCTCCCACGGGACCAATGTAACTCGTAAGAACAGACCCCGCAGCCGCGGGACTCCCCGTTTGAGAATACAACGATAATTTGCATATTTCTAGACTTAAGCAAAACATGGGGTTAGAGGGTGAGATCTCGAAACAGGCCCCGAACGTCCCCGTGGGTGGCACCAACACCTCCCACGGGACCAATGTAACTCGTATGAACTAACCCCGCAGCCGCGGGACTTTGGGTTTGTGAATACATGGTAATTCGCATCTTTATAGACTTAGGCTTAAAAACATGGCGTTAGAGCGTGAGAGACTCGAAACAACCCCCGAACAGCCCTGTGGGTGGCTCCAACACCTCCCACGGGACCAATGTAACTCGAAAGAACTGACCGCGCAGCAGCGGGACTCTCGGTTTGAGAATATGGCGATAATTTGCATATTTCTAGACTTAGGCTTAAAAAAATGGCGTTAGAGGGTGAGAACTCGAAACAGCCCCCGATCGTACCCGTGGGTGGCACCAACACCTCCCATGGGACCAATGTAACTTGTAGGAACTGACCCCGCAGCCGCGGGACTCCCGGTTTGAGAATACGATTATAATTTGCATATTTATAGACTTAGGCTTAAAAACATGGCGTTAGAGGGTGAGAACTCAAAACAGCCCCCGAATGGCCCCGTGGGTGGCACCAACACCTACCACGGGACCCATGTTACTCGTAGGAACTGACCGCGCAGCCGCGGGACTCCCGGTTTGATAATACAAGGATTATTTCCATATTTCTAGACTTAGGCATAAAAACATGGCGTTAGAGGGTGAGAACTCGAAACAGCCCCCGAACGTCCCCGTGGGTGGCACCAACACCTCCCACGGGACCAATGTAACTCGTACGAACGGACCCCGCAGTCGCGGGACTCCAGGTTTGAGAATAAGATGATATTTTACATATTTCTAGTCTTAAGCTTAAAAACATGGTGTTAGAGGGTGAGAACTAGAAACAGTCCCCGAACGTCCCTGTGGGTGGAACCAACACCTCCCACGGGACCAATGTAACTCTTAGGAACTGTCCCTGCAGATGCGGGACTTCCGGTTTGAGAATACAACGATAATTTGCAAATTTCTAGACTTAAGTAAAACATGGCGTTGGTGGGTGAGAACTCGAAACAGCCCCCGAACATCCCCGTGGGTGGCACCAACACGTCCCACGGGACCAATGTAACTCGTAGGAACTGACCCCGTAGCCACGGGACTCCCGATTTCAAAATACGATAGAAAGTTGTATATTTTTAGACTTAGACTTAAAAACATGGCGTTAGAGGGTGAAAACTCGAAACAACCGTCTACCAGCCCCATGGGTGGCACCAACACCTCCCACGGGACCAATATAACTCGTAGGAACTGAACCCGCAGTCGCGGGACTCTCGGTTTTAGAATACGAGGATAATTTCCATATTTCTAGACTTAGGCATAAAATTATGGCATTAAAGGGAGAGAACTCGAAACAGCCCCCGAACGTCCCCGTGGGTGGCACCAACACCTCCCATGGGACCAATGTAACTCGTAGGATTTGACCCCGTAGCCGCGGGACTCCCGATTTGAGAATTCGACGAAAATTTGCATATTTTAAGACTTAGGCTTAAAAACATGGCGTTAGAGGGTGAGATCTTGAAACAGCCCCCGAACGTCCCCGTGGGTGGCACCAACACCTCCCATGGGACCAATGTAACTCGTAGGAACTGACTCAATAGCCGCGGGACTCTCGGTTTTAGAATACGAGGATAATTTGCATATTTCTAGACTTATGCATAAAAACATGGTTTGAAAGGGCGAGAACTCGAAACAACCCCCGAACGTCCCCGTGGGTGCAACAACACTTCCCACGGGACCAATGTAACACGTAGGATTCGACCCCGTAGCCGCGGAACTCCCAGTTTTAGAATTCGATGAAAATTTTCTTATTTTTAGACTTATGCTTAAAAACATGGCGTTAGTGGGTGAGAACTCGAAACAGCCCCTGAACGGCCCCGTGGGTGGCATGAAAACCTCCCACGGGACCAATGTAACTTGTAGGAACTGAGCCCGCAGCCGCGGGACCCTCTATTTGAGAATATGATTGTAATTTGCATATTTATAGACTTAGTATTAAAAACACGGTGTTAGAGGGTGAGAACTCAAAATAGCCCCCGAACGGCCCCGTGGGTGGCACCAATACCTCCCACGGGACCAATGTAACTCGTAGGAATTGACCCCGCATCCGCGGAACTCCTAGTTTGAGAATAGGATGATAATTTTCATATTTCTAGACTTAGGCTTAAAAACATGGCGTTAGTGGGTGAGAACTTGAAATAACCCCCGAATGGCCCCGTGGGTGGCAACTACACCTCCCACGGGACCAATGTAACTCGTAGGAACAGACCCCGTAGCCGCGGGACTCCCGATTTGAGAATACGATGATAATTTGCTTATTTCTAGACTTAGGCTTAAAAATGTGGCGTTAGAGGGTGAGAACTCGAAACAGCCTTCGAACGGCCCCGTGGGTGGCACCAATACCTCCCACGGGACCAATGTAACTCGTAGGAACAAACCCCGCAGCAGCGGGACTCCTGATTTCAGAATACGATGAAAATTTTCATATTTTTGGACTTAGACTTAAAAACATGGCGTTAGAGGGTGAAAACTCAAAACAGCCCGCTAACAACCCCGTGGGTGGCACCAACACCTCCCACGGGACCAATGTAACTCGTAGTAACTGAACCCGCAGCCGCGGGACTCCCGGTTTGAGAATACGATGATAATTTTCTTATTTCTAGACTTAAGTAAAACATGGCGTTAGTGGGTGAGAACTCGAAACAGCCCTCGAACGTCCCCGTGGGTGGCAGCAACACCTCCCACGGGACCAACGTAACTCATAGGAACTGACCCCGCAGTCGCGGGGCTGCCGGTTTAAGAATACGACGATAATTTGCATATTTATAGACTTAAGCAAAACATGGTGTTAGAGGGTGAGATCTCGAAATAGCTCCCGAACATCCCCGTGGGTGGCACAAACACCTCCCACGGGAACAATGTAACTCGTAGGAACTGATCCCGCAGCCGCGGGACTCCCGTTTTAAGAATACAATGGTTATTTATATATTTATAAACATAGGATTAAAAACATGGCATTTGAGGGTGACAACTCGAACCAGCGCCCGAATGTCACCGTGGGTGGCACCATAACCTCCCACGGGACAAATGTTACACGTAGGAACTAACCCCGGAGCTGCGGGACTCCCGGTTTGAGAATTCGACGGTAATTTGAATATTTTTAGACTTACGCTTAAAAAAATGGCATTTGAGGGTGAAAACTCTAAACATCCCTCTAACAGCCCCGTGGGTGGCACCAACACCTCCCACGGGACCAATGTAACTCATAGGAACTGACCCCGCAATAGCGGGACTCCCGATTTGAGAATACGACGATAATTTACATATTTCTAGACTAAGGCTTAAAAACAGGGCGTTAATGGGTGAGAACTCGAAACAACCCACTAAGAGCCCCGTGGGTGGCACCAACACCTCCGACGGGTGCACTGTAACTCGTAGGAACTGACCCCGTAGCCATGGGACTTCCGATTTGAGAATTCGATGATAATTTCCATATTTCTAGACTTAAGCAAAACATGGCGTTAGTGGGTGAGAACTCGAAACCGACCCCAAACGGCTTCGTGGGTGGCACCAACACCTCCCACGGGACCAATGTAACTCGTAGGAACTGACCCCGCAGCCGTGGGACTCCCGGTTTGAGAATAGGATGATCATTTGCATATTTCTAGACTTAGGTTTAAAAACATGGCGTTAGAGGGTGAGAACTCAAAATAGACCCCAAACGGCCCCGGGGGTGGCACCAATACCTCCCACCGGACCAATGTAACTCGTAGGAATTAACCCCGCAGCCGTGGGACTCGCGGTTTGATAATACGACGGTAATTTGCATATTTCTAGACTTAGGCTTAAAAACATGGCGTTAGAGGGTGAGAACTTGAAACAACCCCCGAACGTCCCCGTGGGTGGCACCAATACCTCCCACGGGACCAATGTAACTCGGAGGAACTAAGCCCACAGCCGCGGGACTCCCGGTTTGAGAATACGATGGTAATTTGCATATATCAAGACTTAGGCTTAAAAACATGGCATTTGAGGGTGAGAACTTGAAATAGCCCCCCAACATCCCCGTGGGTGGAACCAAAACCTCCCATGGGACCAATGTAACTCGTAGGAACTGACCCTGTAGCCGCGAAACTCCCGATTTGAGAATACGACGGTAATTTGCATATTTATAGACTTAGGATTAAAAACATGGTGTTAGAGGGTGAGAACTCGAAACAGCCCCCGAACGGCCCCATGGGTGGTACCAACACCTCCCACGGGTCCAGTGTAACTCGTAGGAACTGACCCCGTATCCGCGATACACCCATTTTGAGAATAGGACGATAATTTGCATACTTCTAAACTTAGGCTTAAAAACATGACGTTAGAGAGTGATAACTCGAAACAACCCCCGAACGGCCCCGTGGGTGGCACCAAGACTTCCCACGGGACCAATGTAACTCGTAGGAACTGACCCCGCAGCCGGGGGACTCCGGATTTGAGAATACCATGGTAATTTGCATATTTATAGACTTAGGCTTTAGAACATGGCGTTAGTTGGTGAGAACTCAAAACAACCCCTGAATGTCCCCATGGGTGGTACCAACACCTCCCACGGGACCAATGTAACTCGTAGGATCTGAGCCTGCAGCCGCGGGACTCCCGATTTGAGAATATGATGGTAATTTGTATATTTATAGAAATAGGATTAAAAATATGGCGTTAGAGGGTGAGAACTCAAAACAGCTCCCGAACAGCCTCGTGGGTGGCACCAACACCTCCCACGGGACCAATGTAACTCGTAGGAACTGACCCCGCAGCCGCGGGACTCCAGATTTGAGAATACGATGAAAATTTGCATATTTCTAGACTTAGGCTTAAAAACATAGTGTTAGAGGGTGAGAAGTCGAAACAGCCCCCGAACGCCCCATTGGGTGGCACCAATACCTCCCACCGGACCAATGTAACTCGTAGGAACTAACCCCACAGCCGCGGGACTCTCGGTTTGAGAATGCTACGGTAATTTGCATATTTCTTGACTTAGGCTTAAAACATGGCGTTAGAGGGTGAGAACTCGAAACAATTCCCGAATGTCCCCGTGGATGGCACCAATACCTCCCACGGGACCAATGTAACTCGTAGGAACTGACCCCGCAGCCGCGGAACTCCCGATTTGAGAATACGACGGTAATTAGAATATTTATAGACTTAGGATTAAAAACATGTCGTTAGAGGGTGAGAACTCGAAACAGCCCCCGAACGGCCCCATGGGTGGTACTAACACCTACCACGAGTCCAATGTAACTCGTAGGAACTGAGCCCGTATCCGCGGGACTCCCGGTTTGAGAATACGATGGTAATTTGCATATTTCTAGACTTAGGCTTTAAAACATGGTGTTAGAGGGTGAGACCTCGAAACAACCCCCAATGTCCCCGTGGGTGGCACCAACACCTCCCACGGGACCAATGTAACTCGTAGGAACTAACCCCGCATCCAAGGGACTCCCGGTTTGAGAAAAAGATGGTAATTTGCATATTTCTAGACTTAAGTAAAAAATGGCGTTAGTGGGTGAGAACTCAAAACAGCCCCTGAACGGCCCCGTGGGTGGCATGAAAACCTCCCACGGGACCAATGTAACTCGTAGGAACTGAGCATGCAACCGCGGGACCCTCTATTTGTGAATATCACTGTAATTTGCATATTTATAGACTTAGGATTAAAAACACGGTGTTAGAGGGTGAGAACTCAAAATAGCCCCCGAACGGCCTCGGGGGTGGCACCAATACCTCCCACGGGACCAATGTAACTCGTAGGAATTGACCCCGCATCCGCGGAACTCCTAGTTTGAGAATAGGATGATAATTTTCATATTTCTAGACTTAGGCTTAAAAACATGGCGTTAGTGGGTGAGAACTTGAAACAACCCCCGAATGGCCCCGTGGGTGGCAGCAACACCTCCCACGGGACCAATGTAACTCGTAGGAACAGACCCCGTAGCCGCGGGACTCCCGATTTGAGAATACGACGATAATTTGCTTATTTCTAGACTTAGGCTTAAAAATGTGGCGTTAGAGGGTGAGAACTCGAAACAGCCTTCGAACGGCCCCGTGTGTGGCACCAATACCTCCCACGGGACCAATGTAACTCGTAGGAACAAACCCCGCAGCAACGGGACTCCCGATTTCAGAATACGATGAAAATTTTCATATTTTTGGACTTAGACTTAAAAACATGGCGTTAGAGGGTGAAAACTCAAAATAGCCCGCTAACAACCCCGTGGGTGGCACCAACACCTCCCACGGGACCAATGTAACTCGTAGTAACTGAACCCGCAGCCGCGGGACTCCCAGTTTGAGAATACGATGATAATTTTCTTATTTCAAGACTTAAGTAAAACATGGCGTTAGTGGGTGAGAACTCGAAACAGCCCTCGAACGTCCCCGTGGGTGGTAGCAACACCTCCCACGGGACCAACGTAACTCATAGGAACTGACCCCGCAGTCGCGGGGCTGCCGGTTTAAGAATACGACGATAATTTGCATATTTCTAGACTTAAGCAAAATATGGTGTTAGAGGGCGAGATCTCGAAATAGCTCCCGAACATCCCCGTGGGTGGCACAAACACCTCCCACGGGAACAATGTAACTCGTAGGAACTGACCCCGCAGCCGCGGGACTCCCGTTTTAAGAATACAATGGTTATTTATATATTTATAAACATAGGATTAAAAACATGGCATTTGAGGGTGACAACTCGAACCAGCGCCCGAATGTCACCGTGGGTGGCACCATAACCTCCCACGGGACAAATGTTACACGTAAGAACTAACCCCGGAGCTGCGGGACTCCCGGTTTGAGAATTCGACAGTAATTTGAATATTTTTAGACTTACGCTTAAAAACATGGCATTTGAGGGTGAAAACTCTAAACATCCCTCTAACAGCCCCGTGGGTGGCACCAACACCTCCCACGGGACCAATGTAACTCGTAGGAACTGACCCCGCAGCAGTGGGACTCCCGATTTGAGAATACGACGATAATTTACATATTTTTAGACTAAGGCTTAAAAACAGGGCGTTAATGGGTGAGAACTCGAAACATCCCACTAAGAGCCCCGTGGGTGGCACCAACACCTCCGACGGGTGCACTGTAACTCGTAGGAACTGACCCCGTAGCCATGGGACTTCCGATTTGAGAATTCGATGATAATTTCCATATTTCTAGACTTAAGCAAAACATGGCGTTAGTGGGTGAGAACTCGAAACCGACCCCAAACGGCTTCGTGGGTGGCACCAACACCTCCCACGGGACCAATGTAACTCGTAGGAACTGACCCCGCAGCCGTGGGACTCCCGGTTTGAGAATACGATGATCATTTGCATATTTCTAGACTTAGGTTTAAAAACATGGCGTTAGAGGGTGAGAACTCAAAACAGACCCCAAACGGCCTCGTGGGTGGCACCAATACCTCCCACCGGACCAATGTAACTCGTAGGAACTAACCCCGCAGCCGCGGGACTCGCGGTTTGAGAATACGACGGTAATTTGCATATTTCTAGACTTAGGCTTAAAAACATGGCGTTAGAGGGTGAGAACTTGAAACAACCCCCGAACGTCCCCGTGGGTGGCACCAATACCTCCCACGGGACCAATGTAACTCGGAGGAACTAACCCCACAGCCGCGGGACTCCCGGTTTGAGAATACGATGGTAATTTACATATATCAAGACTTAGGCTTAAAAACATGGCATTTGAGGGTGAGAACTTGAAATAGCTCTCCAACATCCCCGTGGGTGGAACCAAAACCTCCCATGGGACCAATGTAACTCGTAGGAACTGACCCCGTAGCCGCGAAACTCCCGATTTGAGAATACGACTGTAATTTGCATATTTATAGACTTAGGATTAAAAACATGACGTTAGAGGGTGAGAACTCGAAACAGCCCCCGAACGGCCCCATGGGTGGTACCAACACCTCCCACGGGTCCAGTGTAACTCGTAGGAACTGACCCCGTATCCGCGATACACCCATTTTGAGAATAGGACGATAATTTACATACTTCTAAACTTAGGCTTAAAAACATGACGTTAGAGAGTGATAACTCGAAACAACCCCCGAACAGCCCCGTGGGTGGCACCAAGACCTCCCACGGGACCAATGTAACTCGTAGGAACTGACCCCGCAGCCGGGGGACTCCGTATTTGAGAATACCATGGTAATTTGCATATTTATAGCCTTAGGCTTTAGAACATGGCGTTAGTTGGTGAGAACTCAAAACAACCCCTGAATGTCCCCATGGGTGGTACCAACACATCCCACGGGACCAATGTAACTCGTAGGATCTGAGCCTGCAGCCGCGGGACTCTCGATTTGAGAATATGATGGTAATTTGTATATTTATAGAAATAGGATTAAAAATATGGCGTTAGAGGGTGAGAACTCAAAACAGCTCCCGAACGGCCTCGTGGGTGGCACCAACACCTCCCACGGGACCAATGTAACTCGTAGGAACTGACCCCGCAGCCGCGGGACTCCTGATTTGAGAATACGATGAAAATTTGCATATTTCTAGACTTAGGCTTAAAAAGATAGTGTTAGAGGGTGAGAACTCGAAACAGCCCCCGAACGCCCCATTGGGTGGCACCAATACCTCCCACCGGACCAATGTAACTCGTAGGAACTAACCCCACAGCCGCGGGACTCTCGATTTGAGAATGCTACGGTAATTTGCTTATTTCTTGACTTAGGCTTAAAACATGGCGTTAGAGGGTGAGAACTCGAAACAACCCCCGAATGTCCCCGTGGATGGCACCAATACCTCCCACGGGACCAATGTAACTCGTAGGAACTGACCCCGCAGCCGCGGAACTCCCGATTTGAGAATACGACGGTAATTAGAATATTTATAGACTTAGGATTAAAAACATGTCGTTAGAGGGTGAGAACTCGAAACAGCCCCCGAACGGCCCCATGGGTGGTACTAACACCTACCACGGGTCCAATGTAACTCGTAGGAACTGAGCGCGTATCCGCGGGACTCCCGGTTTGAGAATACGATGGTAATTTGCATATTTCCAGACTTAGGCTTTAAAACATGGTGTTAGAGGGTGAGACCTCGAAACAACCGCCAATGTCCCCGTGGGTGGCACCAACACCTCCCACGGGACCAATGTAACTCGTAGGAACTAACCCCGCAAACAAGGGACTCCCCGTTTGAGAAAAACATGGTAATTTGCATAGACTTAAGTAAAAAATGGCGTTAGTGGGTGAGAACTCAAAACAGCCCCTGAACGGCCCCGTGGGTGGCATGAAAACCTCCCACGGGACCAATGTAACTCGTAGGAACTGAGCCCGCAACCGCGGGACCCTCTATTTGAGAATATGAGTGTAATTTGCATATTTATAGACTTAGGATTAAAAACACGGTGTTAGAGGGTGAGAACTCAAAATAGCCCCCGAACGGCCCCGGGGGTGGCACCAATACCTCCCACGGGACCAATGTAACTCGTAGGAATTGACCCCGCATCCGCGGAACTCCTAGTTTGAGAA
The DNA here is from genome assembly GCA_949130495.1 of Sambucus nigra. NCBI lineage: Eukaryota > Viridiplantae > Streptophyta > Magnoliopsida > Dipsacales > Adoxaceae > Sambucus > Sambucus nigra. The sequence continues at coordinate 333,077,532 of OX422224.1, forward strand.
TAGGATGATAATTTTCATATTTCTAGACTTAGGCTTAAAAACATGGCGTTAGTGGGTGAGAACTTGAAACAACCCCCGAATGGCCCCGTGGGTGGCAGCAACACCTCCCACGGGACCAATGTAACTCGTAGGAACAGACCCCGTAGCCACGGGACTCCCGATTTGAGAATACGACGATAATTTGCTTATTTCTAGACTTAGGCTTAAAAATGTGGCGTTAGAGGGTGAGAACTCGAAACAGCCTTCGAACGGCCCCGTGGGTGGCACCAATACCTCCCACGGGACCAATGTAACTCGTAGGAACAAACCCCGCAGCAACGGGACTCCCGATTTCAGAATACGATGAAAATTTTCATATTTTTGGACTTAGACTTAAAAACATGGCGTTAGAGGGTGAAAACTCAAAACAACCCGCTAACAACCCCGTGGGTGGCACCAACACCTCCCACGGGACCAATGTAACTCGTAGTAACTGAACCCGCAGCCGCGGGACTCCCGGTTTGAGAATACGATGATAATTTTCTTATTTCTAGACTTTAGTAAAACATGGCGTTAGTGGGTGAGAACTCGAAACAGCCCTCGAACGTCCCCGTGGGTGGCAGCAACACCTCCCACGGGACCAACATAACTCATAGGAACTGACCCCGCAGTCGCGGGGCTGCCGGTTTAATAATACGACGATAATTTGCATATTTCTAGACTTAAGCAAAACATGGTGTTAGAGGGTGAGATCTCGAAATAGCCCCCGAACATCCCCGTGGGTGGCACAAACACCTCCCACGGGACCAATGTAACTCGTAGGAACTGACCCCCCAGCCGCGGGACTCCCGTTTTTAGAATACAATGGTTATTTATATATTTATAAACATAGGATTAAAAACATGGCATTTGAGGGTGACAACTCGAACCAGCGCCCGAATGTCGCCGTGGGTGGCACCATAACCTCCCACGGGACAAATGTTACACGTAGGAACTAACCCCGGAGCTGCGGGACTCCCGGTTTGAGAATTCGACGGTAATTTGAATATTTTTAGACTTAGGCTTAAAAACATGGCATTTGAGGGTGAAAACTCTAAACATCCCTCTAACAGCCCCGTGGGTGGCACCAACACCTCCCACGGGACCAATGTAACTCGTAGGAACTGACCCCGCAGCAGCGGGACTCCCGATTTGAGAATACGACGATAATTTACATATTTCTAGACTAAGGCTTAAAAACAGGGCGTTAATGGGTGAGAACTCGAAACATCCCACTAAGAGCCCCGTGGGTGGCACCAACACCTCCGACGGGTGCACTGTAACTCGTAGGAACTGACCCCGTAGCCATGGGACTTCCGATTTGAGAATTCGATGATAATTTCCATATTTCTAGACTTAAGCAAAACATGGCGTTAGTGGGTGAGAACTCGAAACCGACCTCAAACGGCTTCGTGGGTGGCACCAACACCTCCCACGGGACCAATGTAACTCGTAGGAACTGACCCCGCAGCCGTGGGACTCCCAGTTTGAGAATACGATGATCATTTGCATATTTCTAGACTTAGGTTTAAAAACATGGCGTTAGAGGGTGAGAACTCAAAACAGACCCCAAACGGCCTCGTGGGTGGCACCAATACCTCCCACCGGACCAATGTAACTCGTAGGAACTAACCCCGCAGCCGCGGGACTCGCGGTTTGAGAATACGACGGTAATTTGCATATTTCTAGACTTAGGCTTAAAAACATGGCGTTAGAGGGTGAGAACTTGAAACAACCCCCGAACGTCCCCGTGGGTGGCACCAATACCTCCCATGGGACCAATGTAACTCGGAGTAACTAACCCCACATCCGCGGGACTCCCGGTTTGAGAATACGATGGTAATTTGCATATATCAAGACTTAGGCTTAAAAACATGGCATTTGAGGGTGAGAACTTGAAATAGCCCCCCAACATCCCCGTGGGTGGAACCAAAACCTCCCATGGGACCAATGTAACTCGTAGGAACTGACCCCGTTGCCGCGAAACTCCCGATTTGAGAATACGACGGTAATTTGCATATTTATAGACTTAGGATTAAAAACATGACGTTAGAGGGTGAGAACTCGAAACAGCCCCCGAACGGCCCCATGGGTGGTACCAACACCTCCCACGGGTCCAGTGTAACTCGTAGGAACTGACCCCGTATCCGCGATACACCCCATTTTGAGAATAGGACGATAATTTGCATACTTCTAAACTTAGGCTTAAAAACATGACGTTAGAGAGTGATAACTCGAAACAACCCCCGAACGGCCCCGTGGGTGGCACCAAGACCTCCCACGGGACCAATGTAACTCGTAGGAACTGACCCCGCAGCCGGGGGACTCCGGATTTGAGAATACCATGGTAATTTGCATATTTATAGAATTAGGCTTCAGAACATGGCGTTAGTTGGTGAGAACTCAAAACAACCCCTGAATGTCCCCATGGGTGGTACCAACACCTCCCACGGGACCAATGTAACTCGTAGGATCTGAGCCTGTAGACGCGGGACTCCCGATTTGAGAATATGATGGTAATTTGTATATTTATAGAAATAGGATTAAAAATATGGCGTTAGAGGGTGAGAACTCAAAACAGCTCCCGAACGGCCTCGTGGGTGGCACCAACACCTCCCACGGGACCAATGTAACTCGTAGGAACTGACCCCGCAGCCGCGGGACTCCCGATTTGAGAATACGATGAAAATTTGCATATTTCTAGACTTAGGCTTAAAAACATAGTGTTAGAGTGTGAGAACTCAAACAGCCCCCGAACGCCCCATTGGGTGGCACCAATACCTCCCACCGGACCAATGTAACTCGTAGGAACTAACCCCACAGCCGCGGGACTCCCGGTTTGAGAATGCTACGGTAATTTGCATATTTCTTGACTTAGGCTTAAAACATAGCGTTAGAGGGTGAGAACTCGAAACAACCCCCGAATGTCCCCGTGGATGGCACCAATACCTCCCACGGGACCAATGTAACTCGTAGGAACTGACCCCGCAGCCGCGGAACTCCCGATTTGAGAATACGATGGTAATTAGAATATTTATAGACTTAGGATTAAAAACATGTCGTTAGAGGGTGAGAACTCGAAACAGCCCCCGAACGGCCCCATGGGTGGTACTAACACCTACCACGGGTCCAATGTAACTCGTAGGAACTGAGCCCGTATCCGCGGGACTCCCAGTTTGAGAATACGATGGTAATTTGCATATTTCTAGACTTAGGCTTTAAAAGATGGTGTTAGAGGGTGAGACCTCGAAACAACCCCCAATGTCCCCGTGGGTGGCACCAACACCTCCCACGGGACCAATGTAACTCGTAGGAACTAACCCCGCATCCAAGGGACTCCCGGTTTGAGAAAAAGATGGTAATTTGCATATTTCTAGACTTAAGTAAAAAATGGCGTTAGTGGGTGAGAACTCAAAACAACCCCTGAACGGCCCCGTGGGTGGCATGAAAACCTCCCACGGGACCAATGTAACTCGTAGGAACTGAGCCCGCAACCGCGGGACCCTCTATTTGAGAATATGACTGTAATTTGCATATTTATAGACTTAGGATTAAAAACACGGTGTTAGAGGGTGAGAACTCAAAATAGCCCCCGAACGGCCCCGGGGGTGGCACCAATACGTCCCACGGGACCAATGTAACTCGTAGGAATTGACCCCGCATCCGCGGAACTCCTAGTTTGAGAATAGGATGATAATTTTCATATTTCTAGACTTAGGCTTAAAAACATGGCGTTAGTGGGTGAGAACTTGAAACAACCCCCGAATGGCCCCGTGGGTAGCAGCAACACCTCCCACGGGACCAATGTAACTCGTATGAACAGACCCCGTAGCCGCGGGACTCCCGATTTGAGAATACGACGATAATTTGCTTATTTCTAGACTTAGGCTTAATAATGTGGCGTTGGAGGCTGAGAACTCGAAACAGCCTTCGAACGGCCCCGTGGGTGGCACCAATACCTACAACGGGACCAATGTAACTCGTAGGAACAAACCCCGCAGCAACGGGACTCCCGATTTCAGAATACGATGAAAATTTTCATATTTTTGGACTTAAACTTAAAAACATGGCGTTAGAGGGTGAAAACTCAAAACAGCCCACTAACAACCCCGTGGGTGGCACCAACACCTCCCACGAGACCAATGTAACTCGTAGTAACTGAACCCGCAGCCGCGGGACTCCCGGTTTGAGAATACGATGATAATTTTCTTATTTCTAGACTTAAGTAAAACATGGCGTTAGTGGGTGAGAACTCGAAACAGCCCTCGAACGTCCCCGTGGGTGGCAGCAACACCTCCCACGGGACCAACATAACTCATAGGAACTGACCCCGCAGTCGCGGGGCTGCCGGTTTAAGAATACGACGATAATTTGCATATTTCTAGACTTAAGCAAAACATGGTGTTAGAGGGTGAGATCTCGAAATAGCCCCCGAACATCCCCGTGGGTGGCACAAACACCTCCCACGGGACCAATGTAACTCGTAGGAACTGACCCCGCAGCCGCAGGACTCCCGTTTTAAGAATACAATGGTTATTTATATATTTATAAACATAGGATTAAAAACATGGCATTTGAGGGTGACAACTCGAACCAGCGCCCGAATGTCGCCGTGGGTGGCACCATAACCTCCCACGGGACAAATGTTACACGTAGGAACTAACCCCGGAGCTGCGGGACTCCCGGTTTGAGAATTCGACGGTAATTTGAATATTTTTAGACTTAGGCTTAAAAACATGGCATTTGAGGGTGAAAACTCTAAACATCCCTCTAACAGCCCCATGGGTGGCACCAACACCTCCCACGGGACCAATGTAACTCGTAGGAACTGACCCCGCAGCAGCGGGACTCCCGATTTGAGAATACGATGATAATTTACATATTTCTAGACTAAGGCTTAAAAACAGGGCGTTAATGGGTGAGAACTCGAAACATCCCACTAAGAGCCCCGTGGGTGGCACCAACACCTCCGACGGGTGCACTGTAACTCGTAGGAACTGACCCCGTAGCCATGGGACTTCCGATTTGAGAATTCGATGATAATTTCCATATTTCTAGACTTAAGCAAAACATGGCGTTAGTGGGTGAGAACTCGAAACCGACCCCAAACGGCTTCGTGGGTGGCACCAACACCTCCCACGGGACCAATGTAACTCGTAGGAACTAACCCCGCAGCCGTGGGACTCCCGGTTTGAGAATACGATGATCATTTGCATATTTCTACACTTAGGTTTAAAAACATGGCGTTAGAGGGTGAGAACTCAAAACAGCCCCCAAACGGCCTCGCGGGTGGCACCAATACCTCCCACCGGACCAATGTAACTCGTAGGAACTAACCCCACAGCCGCGGGACTCGCGGTTTGAGAATACGACGGTAATTTGCATATTTCTAGACTTAGGCTTAAAAACATGGCGTTAGAGGGTGAGAACTTGAAACAACCCCAAAACGTCCCCGTGGGTGGCACCAATACCTCCCACGGGACCAATGTAACTCGGAGGAACTAACCCCACAGCCGCGGGACTCCCGGTTTGAGAATACGATGGTAATTTGCATATATCAAGACTTAGGCTTAAAAACATGGCATTTGAGGGTGAGAACTTGAAATAGCCCCCCAACATCCCCGTGGGTGGAACCAAAACCTCCCACGGGACCAATGTAACTCGTAGGAACTGACCCCGTAGCCGCGAAACTCCCGATTTGAGAATACGACGCTAATTTGCATATTTATAGACTTAGGATTAAAAACATGACGTTGGAGGGTGAGAACTCGAAACAGCCCCCGAACGGCCCCATGGGTGGTACCAACACCTCCCACGGGTCCAGTGTAACTCGTAGGAACTGACCCCGTATCCGCGATACACCCAGTTTGAGAATAGGATGATAATTTGCATATTTCTAAACTTAGGCTTAAAAACATGACGTTAGAGAGTGATAACTCGAAACAACCCCCGAACGGACCCGTGGGTGGCACCAAGACCTCCCACGGGACCAATGTAACTCGTAGGAACTGACCCCGCAGCCGGGGGACTCCGAATTTGATAATACCACGGTAATTTGCATATTTATAGACTTAGGCTTCAGAACATGGCGTTAGTTGGTGAGAACTCAAAACAACCCCTGAATGTCCCCATGGGTGGCACCAACACCTCCCACGGGACCAATGTAACTCGTAGGATCTGAGCCTGCATCCACGGGACTCCCGATTTGAGAATATGATGGTAATTTGTATATTTATAGACATAGGATTAAAAATATGGCGTTAGAGGGTGAGAACTCAAAATATCTCCCGAACGGCCTCGTGGGTGGCACCAACACCTCCCACGGGACCAATGTAACTCGTAGGAACTGACCCCGCAGCCGCGGGACTCCTGATTTGAGAATACGATGAAAATTTGCATATTTCTAGACTTAGGCTTAAAAACATAGTGTTAGAGGGTGAGAACTCGAAACAGCCCCCGAACGGCCCATTGGGTGGCACCACTACCTCCCACCGGACCAATGTAACTCGTAGGAACTAACCCCACAGCCGCGGGACTCCCGGTTTGAGAATGCTACGGTAATTTGCATATTTCTTGACTTAGGCTTAAAACATGGCGTTAGAGGGTGAGAACTCGAAAGAACCCCCGAATGTCCCCGTGGATGGCACCAATACCTCCCACGGGACCAATGTAACTCGTAGGAACTGACCCGGCAGTCGCGGAACTTCCTATTTGAGAATACGACGGTAATTAGAATATTTAGAGACTTAGGATTAAAAACATGTCGTTAGAGGGTGAGAACTCGAAACAGCCCCCGAACGGCCCCGTGGGTGGTACTAACACCTACCGCGGGTCCAATATAACTCGTAGGAACTAAGACCGTATCCGCGGGACTCCCGGTTTTAGAATACGATGGTAATTTGCATATTTCTAGACTTAGGCTTTAAAACATGGTGTTAGAGGGTGAGACCTCGAAACAACCCCTAATGTCCCCGTGGGTGGCACCAACACCTCCCACGGGACCAATGTAACTCGTAGGAACTAACCCCGCATCCGAGGGACTCCCGGTTTGAGAAAAAGACGATAATTTGCATATTTCTAGACTTAAGTAAAAAATGGTGTTAGTGGGTGAGAACTCAAAACAGCCCCTGAACGGCCCCGTGGGTGGCATGAAAACCTCCCACGGGACCAATGTAACTCGTAGCCGCGGAACTCCCGGTTTGAGAATACGACGATAATTTGCATATTTCTAGATTTAGGCTTATAAACATGGCGTTAGAGGGTGAGAACTAGAAACAGCCCCCGTACGTCCCCGTGGGTGGCACCAACACTTCCCACGGGACCAATGTAACTCGTAGGAACTGACCCTGCAGCCGCGGGACTCCCCATTTGAGAATACAAAGATAATTTTCTTATTTGTAGACTTAAGCAAAAGATGGCATTAGAGGGTGAAATCTCGAAACAGACCCCGAACGTCCCCGTGGATGGAACAAACACCTCCCACGGAAGCAATGTAACTCGTAGGAACTGACACCGTAACCGCGGGACTCCCGATTTAAGAATACAACTGTAATTTACATATTTATAAACTTAGGATTAAAAACATGGCGTTAGAGGGTGAGAACTGGAACCATGCCCCCGACCGGCCCCGTGGGTGGTCCCAACACCTCCCACAGGGCCAATGTAACTCGTAGGAACTGACCCCGCAGTCGTGGGACTCCGGGTCTGAGAATAGGATGATAATTAGAATATTTCTTGACTTAAGCTTAAAAACATGGCGTTAAAGTGTGAGAACTCGAAACAGCCCCCGAACAGTCTCGTGGGTGGCACAAACACCTGCCACGGGACCAATGTAACTCGTTGGAACTGACCCCATAGCCGCGGGACTCCCGATTTGAGAATATGATGATAATTTGCATATTTATAGACTTAGGATTAAAAACATGGCGTTAGGGGGTGAGAACTCGAAACTGCCCCCGAAAGGCCCCGTGGGTGGCACCAACACCTCCCATGGGTCTAATGTAACTCGTAGGAAGTGACCCCGTATCCGCGGGACTCCCGATTTAGGAAAACGACGATAATTTTCATATTTTTAGACTTAGGCTTAAAAACATGACGTTAGAGAGTGAAAACTAGAAACAGCCCCCGAACGGCCCCGTGGGTGGCACCAACACCTCCCACGGGACCAATGTAACTCAAAGGAACTGACCCCGTGGGACTCCCGGTTTGAGAATGCGACGATAATTTGCATATTTCTAGACTTAGGCTTAAAACATGGCGTTAGAGGGTGAGAACTCGAAACAACCCCCGAATGTCCCCGTGGATGGCACCAATACCTCCCACGGGACCAATGTAACTCGTAGGAACTGACCCCGCAGCCGCGGAACTCCCGATTTGAGAATACGACGGTAATTAGAATATTTATAGACTTAGGATTAAAAACATGTCGTTAGAGGGTGAGAACTCGAAACAACCCCCGAACGGCCCCGTGGGTGGTAACAACACCTCCCACGGGTCCAATGTAACTCGTAGGAACTGAGCCTGTATCCGCGGGACTCCCGGTTTGAGAATACGATGTTAATTTGCATATTTCTAGACTTAGGCTTTAAAACATGGTGTTAGAGGGTGAGACCTTGAAACAACCCCCCAATGTCCCCGTGGGTGGCACCAACACCTCCCACGGGACCAATGTAACTCGTAGGAACTGACCCCGCATCCAAGGGACTCCCGATTTGAGAAAAAGACGATAATTTGCATATTTCTAGACTTAAGTAAAAAATGGCGTTAGTGGGTGAGAACTCAAAACAGCCCCTGAACGGCCCCGTGGGTGGCATGAAAACGTCCCACGGGACCAATGTAACTCGTAGACGCGGAACTCCCGGTTTGAGAATACGACGATAATTTGCATATTTCTAGATTTAGGCTTGAAAACATGGCGTTAGAGGGTGAGAACTCGAAACAGCCCCCGTACGTCCCCGTGGGCGGCACCAACACTTCCCACGGGACCAATGTAACTCGTAGGAACTGACCCTGCAGCCGCGGGACTCCCCATTTGAGAATACAAATATAATTTTCTTATTTGTAGACTTAAGCAAAACATGGCGTTAGAGGGTGAAATCTCGAAACAGACCCCGAACGTCCCCGTGGATGGAACAAACACCTCCCACGGGAGCAATGTAACTCGTAGGAACTGACGCCGCAACCGCGGGACTCCCGATTTAAGAATACAACTGTAATTTACATATTTATAAACTTAGGATTAAAAACATGGCGTTAGAGGGTGAGAACTGGAAACATGCCCCCGACCGGCCCCGTGGGTGGCCCCAACACCTCCCACGGGACCAATGTAACTCGTAGGAACTGACCCCGCAGTCGTGGGACTCCCGGTCTGAGAACAGGATGATAATTTGAATATTTCTAGACTTAAGCTTAAAAACATGGAGTTAGAGTGTGAGAACTCGAAAAAGCCCCCGAACGGTCCCGCGGGTGGCACAAACACCTGCCACGGGACCAATGTAACTCGTTGGAACTGACCCCATAGCCGCGGGACTCCCGATTTAATAATATGATGATAATTTGCATATTTATTGAGTTAGGATTAAAAACATGGCGTTAGGGGGTGAGAACTCGAAATAGCCCCCGAACGGCCCCGTGGGTGGCACTAACACCTCCCATGGGTCTAATGTAACTCGTAGGAACTGACACCGTATCCGCGGGACTCCCGGTTTGGGAAAACGACGATAATTTTCATATTTCTAGACTTAGGCTTAAAAACATGACGTTAGAGAGTGAGAACTAGAAACAGCCCCCGAACGGCCCCGTGGGTGGCACCAACACCTCCCACGGGACCAATGTAACTCGAAGGAACTGACCCCGTGGGACTCCCGGTTTAAGAATATGACGGTAATTTGCATATTTCTAGACTTAGTCTTCAAAACATGGCGTTAGAGTGTGAGAACTCGAAACAACCCCTGAATGTCCCTATGGGTGGCACCAAGACCTCCCACGGGACCAATGTAACTCGTAGGAACTGTCCCCGCAGCCAAGGGACTCCCGGTTTGAGAAAAAGATGGTAATTGGCATATTTCTAGACTTAAGCAAAAAATAGCGTTAGTGGGTGAGAACTCAAAACATCCCTCGAACGGCCCCCTGGGTGGCACGAAAACCTCCCACGGGACCAATGTAACACGTAGGAACTGACCCCGCAGCCGCGAAACTCCCGATTTGAGAATACGACGATAATTTTCATATTTCTAGACTTAGGCTTAAAAACATGGCGTTAGAGTGTGAGAATTCGAAACAGCCCCCGAACGTTCCCGTTGGTGGCAGCAACACCTCCCACGGGACCAATGTAACTCGGAGGTACGTACCCCGCAGCCGCGGGACTCCCCATTTGATAATACGAAGATAATTTGCATATTTCTAGACTTAAGTAAAACACGGCGTTAGAGGGTGAGATCTCGAAACAGCCCCCCAATGTCCTCGTGGGTGGCACAAACACCTCCCACGGGAGCAATGTAACTCATAGGAACTGACCCCGCAGATGCGGAACTCTAGGTTTAAGAATACAATGGTAATTTACATTTTTACAATCTTAGGATTTCAAACATGGCGTTAGAGGGTGAGAGCTCGAAACAGCCCCCGAACGGCCCCGTGGATGCACCAACACCTCCCACGGGACCAATTTAAATCGTAGGAACTGACCCCGCAGTCGTGGGACTTCCGGTTTGAGAATAGGTCGATAATTTGCACATTTCTAGACTTAGGCTTAAAAACATGGCGTTAGAGGGTGAGAACTCGAAGTAGCCCCCGAACAGGCCCAATGGGTGGCACCAACACCTCCCACGGGACCAATGTAACTCGTAGGAACTGACCCCGCAGCCGCGGGACTCTCGATTTGAGAATAGGATGATAATTTGCATATTTCTAGACTTAAGCAAAACATGGCGTTGGAGGGTGAGAAATCGAAAAAACCCCCAAACGTCCTCGTGGGTGGCACTAACACGTCCCACGGGACCAATGTAACTCGTAGGAACTGACCCCGCATCCGCGGGACTCCCGGCTTGAGAATATGATGGTAATTTGCATATTTTTAGACTTAGGATTAAAAACATGGCGTTAGAGGGTTAAAACTCGAAACTACCTCCAACATCCCCGTGGGTGGCACCAACACCTCCCACGGGACCAATGTAACTCGTAGGAACTGACCCTGCAGCCGCGGTACTCCCGGATTGAGAATACGATGATAATTTCCATATTTCTAGACTTAGGCTTAAAAACATGGCGTTAATGGGTGAGAACTCGAAACAGCCCTCTAACAGCCCCGTGGGTGGCACCAACACCTCCCATGGGACCAATGTAACTCGTAGGAACTGACCCCGTAGCCGCGGGACTCTCGGTTTGAGAGTACGAAGATAATTTGCATATTTCTAGACTTAGGCTTAAAAACATGGCGTTAGAGGGTGAGATCTCGAAACAGCCCCCGAATGTCCCCGTGGGTGGAACCAAGACCTCCCACGGGAACAATGTAACTCGTAGGAAATGTCCCTGCATCCGCGGGACTCCCGATTTGAGAATACAATTGAAATTTGGATATTTTTAGACTTAGGCTTAAAAACATGGCGTTAGAGGGTGAAAACTCGAAACAGCCCTCTAACAGACCCGTGGGTGGCACCAACACCTCCCACGAGACCAATGTAACTTGTAGGAACTGAACCCACAGCCGCGGGACTCCCGGTTTGAGAATATGAAGATAATTTGCATATTTCTAGACTTAGACATAAAAATATGGCGTTAAAGTGTGAGAATTCGAAACAGCCCCCGAACGACCCCGTGGGTGGCACCAACACCTCCCACGGGACCAATGTAACTCATAGGAACTGACCCCGTAGCCACGGGACTCCCGATTTGAGAATATGTTGGAAATTTGCATATTTTCAGACTTAGGCTTAAAAACATGGCGTTAGAGGGTGAAAACTCGAAACAACCCTCTCATAGCCCCGTGGGTGGCACCAACACCTCCCACGGGACCAATGTAACTCGTAGGAACTGACCCCGCAGCCCCGCGACTCCCCATTTGAGAATACGAGGATAATTTGCATAATTCTAGACCTAGGCATAAAAACATGGCGTTAAAGGGTGAGAACTCGAAATAGCCCCCGAACGTCCCTATGGGTGGCACCAAAACCTCCAACGGGACCAATGTAACTCGTAGGAACTGACCCCCTGCCGCGAGACTCGCAGTTTGTGAAAACGACGATAGTTTGCATATTTCTAGACTTAAGCGAAACATGGCGTTAGAGGGTGAGATCTCGAAATAGGCCCCGAACATCCCCCTGTGTGGCACAACACTCCCACGGGACCAATGTAACTCGTAGGAGATGACCCCGCAGACTCGGGACTCTCGGTTTAAGAATACAACGGTAATTTACATATTTATAAACATAGGATTAAAAAGATGGCATTAGAGGGTGAGAACTCAAAACAGCCCCCGAACGGCCCCGTGGGTAGCACAAACACCTCCCAGGGAACATTTGTAACTCGAAGGAACTGACTCCGCAGTTGCGGGACTCCCAGTTTGAGAATAGGACGATAATTTGCATATTTCTAGACTTAGGCTTTAAAACATGGCGTTATAGGGTGAGAACTCGAAACAGCCCCGAACGATCCCGTGGGTGGCACCAACACCTCCCACGGGACCAATGCAACTCTTAGGAACTGACCTCGCAGGCGCGGGACTCCCTGTTTGAGAATAGGATGATAATTTGCACATTTCTAGACTTAAGCAAAACATGGCGTTGGAGGGTTAGAACTCGAAACAGCACCCAACTTCCCCGTGGGTAGCACCAACATGTCTCACGGGACCAATGTAACTCATAGGAATTGACCCCGCAGCCGTGGGACTCCCGGTTTGAGAATACGATGGTAATTTGCATATTTTTAGACTTAGGTTTAAAAACATGGCGTTAGAGGGTTAAAACTCGAAACTGCCTCTATTAGGCTCGTGGGTGGCACCAACACCTCCCACGGGACCAATGTAACTCGTAGGAACTGACCCCGCAGCCGCGGGACTCCTGATTTGAGAATACGATGATAATTTCCATATTTCTAGACTTAGGCATAAAAACATGGCGTTAATGGGTGAGAACTCGAAACAGCCCTCTAACAGCCCCGTGGGTGGAACCAACACCTCCCACGGGACCAATGTAACTCGTTGGAACTGACCCCGTAGCCGCGGCACTCCCGGTTTGAGAATACGACGATAATTTGCATATTTCAAGACTTAGGCTTGGAAACATGGCGTTAGAGGGTGAGATCTTAAAACAGCCCCCGAACGTCCCCGTGACCTCCCACGGGACCAATGTAACTCGTAGGAACAGTCCTTGCAGCCGGGGGACTCCCGGTTTGAGAATACAATGATAATTTGAATATTTCTAGACTTAAGCAGAACATGGCGTTGGAGGGTGAGAACTCAAAACAACCCCTGAACGTTCCCGTGGGTGGCACCATAATCTGCCAGGGGACCAATGCAACTCATAGGAACTGACCCCGCAGCCGCGGGACTCCCGGTTTAAGAATACAACGGTAATTTAAATATTTATAAACTTAGGATTAAAAACATGGCGTTAGAGGGTGAGAACTCGAAACAGCCCCCGAATGGCCCCGTGGATGGCACCAATACCTCCCAGGGACCAATGTAACTCGTTGGAACTGACTCCGCTGTTACGGGACTCCCGGTTTGAGAATAGGACAATAATTTGCATATTTCTAGGCTTAGACTTAAAAACATGGCGTTAAAGGGCGAGAACTCGAAACAGCCCCCGAACGTCCTCGTGGGTGGCACCAACACCTCCCACGGGACCAATGTAAATCGTAGGATTTGACCCCGTAGCCGCGGGACTCCCGGTTTGAGAATTTGACAAAAAATTGTATATTTTTAGACTTAGGATTAAAAACATAGCGTTAGAGGGTGAGATCTCGAAACAGCCCCCGAACGTCCCCGTGGGTGGCACCAACACCTCCCACGGGACCAATGTAACTCGTTGGAACTGACCCCGCAGCCACGGGACTCCAGGTTTTAAAATACGACGGTAATTTTCATATTTCTAGACATAAGCTAAACATGGCGTAAGTGGGTGCGAACTCGAAACAGCCCCCGAACGTCCCCGTGGGTGGCACAAATGCCTCCGACGGGACCAATGTAACTCGTAGGAACCGACGGCTCCCGGTTTAAGAATACAATGGTAATTTACGTATTTATAAACTTAGGATTAAAAACATGGTGTTAAAGTGAAAGAACTCTAAAAAGCCCCCGAACGTCCCCGTGGATGGCACCAACACCTCCCACGGGACCAATGTAACTCGTAGGATTTGACCCCGCAGCCGCGGGACTCCCAGTTTGAGAATTCGACAAAAATTTGTATATTTTTAGACATAGGCTTAAAAACATGGCGTTAGAGGGTGAGATCTCGAAACAGCCCCCGAACGTCCCCGTGGGTGGCACCAACACCTCCCACGGGACCAATGTAACTCATTGGAACTGACCCCGCAGCCACGGGACTACCGGTTTGAGAATACGACGGTAATTTGCATATTTCTAGACTTAAGCAAAACATGGCGTTAGTGGGTGAGAACTCAAAACAGCCTCCGAACGTCCCCGTGGGTGGCACAAACGCCTCCCACGGGACCAATGTGACTCGTAGGAACTAACGGCTCCCGGTTTAAGAATACAACAGTAATTTACATTTTTATAAACTTAGGATTAAAAACATGGCGTTGGAGGGTTAGAACTCGAAATAGCCACCGAACATCCCCGTGGGTGGCACCAACTCGTCCCACGGGACCAATGTAACTCGTAGAAACTGACCCCGCAGCCGTGGGACTCCCGATTTGAGAATACGATAGAACCTTGAATATTTTTAGACTTCGACTTAAAAACATGGCATTAGAGGGTGAAAACTTGAAACAGCACTCTAACAGCCCCGTGGGTGGCACTAACACCTCCCACGGGACCAATGTAACTCGTAGGAACTGACCCCGCAGCCGCGGGACTTTCGGTTTTAGAATGTGATGATAATTTCCATATTTCTAGACTTAGGCATAAAAACATGGCGTTAAAGGGAGAGGACTCGGAACAGCCCCCGAACGTCCCCGTGGGTGGCACCAACACCTCCCACGGGACCAATGTAACACGTAGGATTTGACCCCGTAGCCGCGGGACTCCCGGTTTGAGAATTCGACGAAAATTTATATATTTTTAGACTTAGGCTTAAAAACATGGCGTTAGAGGGTGAGATCTCGAAACATCACCCGAACGTCCCCTTCGGTGGTACCAACACCTCCCACGGGACCAATGTAACTCGTTGGAACTGACCCCGCAGCCACGGGACTCCCGGTTTGAGAATACATCGGTAATTTGCATATTTCTAGACTTAAGCAAAACATAGCGTTAGTGGGTGAGAACTCGAAATAGCCCCCGATAGTCCCCGTGGGTGGCACAAACACATCCCACGGGACCAATGTAACTCGTAGGAACTGATGGCTCCCGGTTTAATAATACACTAGTAATTTACATATTTATAAACTAAGGATTAAAAACATGGCGTTAGGTGAGAAGTCGAAACGACCCCCGAACGGCCCAGTGGGTGGCACCAACACCTCCCAAGGGACCAATGTAACTCGTAGCAACTGACCCCGCAGTCGCGGGACTCTCGATTTGAGAATAGGACGATAATTTGCATATTTCTAGACTTAGGCTTAAAAACATGGCGTTAGAGGGTGCGAACTCGAAACAGCGCCCGAACGGCCCCGTGGGTGGCACCAACAACTCGCATGGGACCAATGTAACTCGTAGGAACTGACCCCGCAGCCGCGGGACTCCCGATTTGAGAATAGGACGATAATTTGCATATTTCTAGACTGAAGCAAAACATGGGGTTGGAGGGTGAGAACTCGAAACATCCCCCGAACGTCCCCGTGGGTGGCACCAACACGTCCCACGTGACCAATGTAACTCGTAGGAAGTGACCCCGCAGCCGCGGGACTCCCGGTTTGAGAATACAACGGTAATTTTCATATTTTTAGACTTAGGCTTAAAAAAATGGCATTAGAGGGTGAAAACTCGAAACAACCCTCTAACAGCATCGTGGGTGGAGCCAACACCTCCCACGGGACCAATGTAACTCATAGGAACTGACCCCGCAGCCGCGGGACTCCCAGTTAGAGAATACGACGATAATTTTCATATTTCTTGACTTAGGCTTAAAAACATGGCATTAGAGGGTGAGAACTCGAAACATCCCCCGAACGGCCCCGCGGGTGGCACCAACACCTCCCACGGGACCAATGTAAATCCTAGGAACTGACCCCGCAGCCGGGGGACTCTCGATTTGAGAATACGATAGTAATTTGCATCTTACTTGACCTAGGCTTAAAACCTGGCGTTAGAGGGTGAGAACTCGAAACAACCCCCGAACGGCCCCGTGGGTGGCACCAACACCTCCCACGGGACCAATGTAACTCGTATGAACTGACCCCGTAGCCGCGGGACTCCCGGTTTGAGAATACGACGATAATTTGCATATTGCTAGACTTAGGTTTAAAAACATTGCGTTAGAGGGTTAGAACTCAAAACAACCCTCGAACGGCCCCGTGGGTGGCACCAAGACCTCCCACGGGACCAATGTAACTCGTAGGAGCTGTCCCAGCAGCCGGGGGACTCCGGATTTGATAATACCATGGTAATTTGCATATTTATAGACTTAGGCTTTAGAACCTGGCGTTAGTTGGTGAGAACTCAAAACAACCCCTGAATGTCCCCATGGGTGGCACCAACACCACCCACGGGACCAATGTAACTCGTAGGATCTGAGCCTCATCCACGGGACTCCCGATTTGAGAATATGATGGTAATTTGTATATTTATAGACATAGGATTAAAAATATGGCGTTAGAGGGTGAGAACTCAAAATAGCTCCCGAACGTCCTCGTGGGTGGCACCAACACCTCCCACGGGACCAATGTAACTCGTAGGAACTGACCCCGCAGCCGCGGGACTCCCGATTTGAGAATACGATGAAAATTTGCATATTTCTAGACTTAGGCTTAAAAACATAGTGTTAGAGGGTGAGAACTCGAAACAGCCCCCGAACGGCCCATTGGGTGGCACCAATACCTCCCACCGGACCAATGTAACTCGTAGGAACTAACCCCGCAGCCGCGGGACTCCCGGTTTGAGAATGCTACGGTAATTTGCATATTTCTTGACTTAGGCTTAAAACATGGCGTTAGAGGGTGAGAACTCGAAACAACCCCCGAATGTCCCCGTGGATGGCACCAATACCTCCCACGGGACCAATGTAACTCATAGGAACTGACCCCGCAGTCGCGGAACTCCCGATTTGAGAATACGACGGTAATTAGAATATTTATAGACTTAGGATTAAAAACATGTCGTTAGAGGGTGAGAACTCGAAACAGCCCCCGAACGGCCCCGTGGGTGGTACTAACACCTACCACGGGTCCAATGTAACTCGTAGGAACTAAGCCCGTATCCGCGGGACTCCCGGTTTGAGAATACGATGGTAATTTGCATATTTCTAGACTTAGGCTTTAAAACCTGGTGTTAGAGGGTGAGACCTCGAAACAACCACCAATGTCCCCGTGGGTGGCACCAACACCTCCCACGGGACCAATGTAACTCGTAGGAACTAACCCCGCATCCAAGGGACTCCCGGTTTGAGAAAAAGACGGTAATTTGCATATTTCTAGACTTAAGTAAAAAATGGCGTTAGTGGGTGAGAACTCAAAACAGCCCCTGAACGGCCCCGTGGGTGGCATGAAAACCTCCCACGGGACCAATGTAACTCGTAGCCGCGGAACTCCCGGTTTGAGAATACGACGATAATTTGCATATGTCTAGATTTAGGCTTACAAACATGGCGTTAGAGGGTGAGAACTAGAAACAGCCCCCGTACGTCTCCGTGGGTGGCACCAACACTTCCCACGAGACCAATGTAACTTGTAGGAACTGACCCTACAGCCGCGGGACTCCCCATTTGAGAATACAAAGATAATTTTCTTATTTGTAGACTTAAGCAAAAGATGGCATTAGAGGGTGAAATCTCGAAACAGACCCCGAACGTCCCCGTGGATGGAACAAACACCTCCCACGGGAGCAATGTAACTCGTAGGAACTGACGCCGTAACCGCGGGACTCCCGATTTAAGAATACAACTGTAATTTACATATTTATAAACTTAGGATTAAAAACATGGCGTTAGAGGGTGAGAACTGGAACCATGCCCCCGACCGGCCCCGTGGGTGGTCCCAACACCTCCCACGGGGCCAATGTAACTCGTAGGAACTGACCCCGCAGTCGTGGGACTCCGGGTCTGAGAATAGGATGATAATTTGAATATTTCTAGACTTAAGCTTAAAAACATGGCGTTAGAGTGTGAGAACTCGAAACAGCCCCCGAACAGTCTCGTGGGTGGCACAAACACCTGCCACGGGACCAATGTAACTCGTTGGAACTGACCCCACAGCCACGGGACTCCCGATTTGAGAATATGATGATAATTTGCATATTTATAGACTTAGGATTAAAAACATGGCGTTAGGGGGTGAGAACTCGAAACTGCCCCCTAACGGCCCCGTGGGTGGCACCAACACCTCCCATGGGTCTAATGTAACTCGTAGGAACTGACCCCGTATCCGCGGGACTCCCGGTTTAGGAAAACGACGATAATTTTCATATTTCTAGACTTAGGCTTAAAAACATGACGTTAGAGAGTGAGAACTAGAAACATCCCCCGAACGGCCCCGTGGGTGGCACCAACACCTCCCACGGGACAAATGTAACTCGAAGGAACTGACCCCGTGGGACTCCCGGTTTGAGAATGCGACGGTAATTTGCATATTTCTAGACTTAGGCTTAAAACATGGCGTTAGAGGGTGAGAACTCGAAACAACCCCCGAATGTCCCCGTGGATGGCACCAATACCTCCCACGGGACCAATGTAACTCGTAGGAACTGACCCCGCAGCCGCAGAACTCCCAATTTGAGAATACGACGGTAATTAGAATATTTATAGACTTAGGATTAAAAACATGTCGTTAGAGGGTGAGAACTCGAAACAACCCCCGAACGGCCCCGTGGGTGGTAACAACACCTCCCACGGGTCCAATGTAACTCGTAGGAACTGAGCCTGTATCCGCGGGACTCCCGGTTTGAGAATACGATGTTAATTTGCATATTTCTAGACTTAGGCTTTAAAACATGGTGTTAGAGGGTGAGACCTTGAAACAACCCCCCAATGTCCCCGTGGGTGGCACCAACACCTCCCACGGGACCAATGTAACTCGTAGGAACTGACCCCGCATCCAGGGGACTCCCGATTTGAGAAAAAGACGGTAATTTGCATATTTCTAGACTTAAGTAAAAAATGGCGTTAGTGGGTGAGAACTCAAAACAGCCCCTGAACGGCCCCGTGGGTGGCATGAAAACGTCCCACGGGACCAATGTAACTCGTAGCCGCGGAACTCCCGGCTTGAGAATACGACGATAATTTGCATATTTCTAGATTTAGGCTTAAAAATATGGCGTTAGAGGGTGAGAACTCGAAACATCCCCCGTACGTCCCCGTGGGTGGCACCAACACTTCCCACGGGACCAATGTAACTCGTAGGAACTGACCCTGCAGCCGCGGGACTCCCCATTTGAGAATACAAATATAATTTTCTTATTTGTAGACTTAAGCAAAACATGGCGTTAGAGGGTGAAATATCGAAACAGACCCCGAACGTCCCCGTGGATGGAACAAACACCTCCCACGGGAGCAATGTAACTCGTAGGAACTGACGCCGCAGTCGTGGGACTTCCGGTCTGAGAACAGGATGATAATTTGAATATTTCTAGACTTAAGCTTAAAAACATGGCGTTAGAGTGTGAGAACTCGAAACAACCCCCGAACGGCCCCGCGGGTGGCACAAACACCTGCCACGGGACCAATGTAACTCGTTGGAACTGACCCCATAGCCGCGGGACTCCCGATTTAATAATATGACGATAATTTTCATATTTATAGACTTAGGATTAAAAACATGGCGTTAGGGGGTGAGAACTCGAAATAGCCCCCGAACGGCCCCGTGGGTGGCACCAACACCTCCCATGGGTCTAATGTAACTCGTAGGAACTGACCCCGTATCCGCGGGACTCCTGGTTTGGGAAAACGACGATAATTTTTATATTTCTAGACTTAGGCTTAAAAACATGAAGTTAGAGAGTGAGAACTAGAAACAACCCCCGAACAGCCCCGTGGGTGGCACCAACACCTCCCACGGGACCAATGTAACTCGAAGGAACTGACCCCGTGGGACTCCCGGTTTAATAATATGACGGTAATTTGCATATTTCTAGACTTAGTCTTCAAAACATGGCGTTAGAGTGTGAGAACTCGAAACAACCCCTGAATGTCCCTATGGGTGGCACAAAGACCTCCCACGGGACCAATGTAACTCGTAGGAACTGTCCCCGCAGCCAAGGGACTCCCGGTTTGAGAAAAAGATGGTAATTGGCATATTTCTAGACTTAAGTAAAAAATAGCGTTAGTGGGTGAGAACTCAAAACATCCCTCGAACGGCCCCCTGGGTGGCACGAAAACCTCCCACGGGACCAATGTAACACGTAGGAACTGACCCCGCAGCCGCGAAACTCCCGATTTGAGAATACGACGATAATTTTCATATTTCTAGACTTAGGCTTAAAAACATGGCGTTAGAGTGTGAGAATTCGAAACAGCCCCCGAACGTCCCCGTTGGTGGCAGCAACACCTCCCACGGGACCAATGTAACTCGGAGGTACATACCCCGCAGCCGCGGGACTCCCCATTTGATAATACGAAGATAATTTGCATATTTCTAGACTTAAGTAAAACACGGCGTTAGAGGGTGAGATCTTGAAACAGCCCCCCAATGTCATCGTGGGTGGCACAAACACATCCCACGGGAGCAATGTAACTCATAGGAACTGACCCCGCAGATGCGGAACTCTAGGTTTAAGAATACAATGGTAATTTACATTTTTACAATCTTAGGATTTCAAACATGGCGTTAGAGGGTGAGAGCTCGAAACAGCCCCCGAACGGCCCCGTGGATGGCACCAACACCTCCCACGGGACCAATGTAAATCGTAGGAACTGACCCCGCAGTCGTGGGACTTCCGGTTTGAGAATAGGTCGATAATTTGCATATTTCTAGACTTAGGCTTAAAAACATGGCGTTAGAGGGTGAGAACTCGAAATAGCCCCCGAACAGGCCCCATGGGTGGCACCAACACCTCCCACGGGACCAATGTAACTCGTAGGAACTGACCCCGCAGCCGCGGGACTCCCGATTTGAGAATAGGATGATAATTTGCATATTTCTAGACTTAAGCAAAACATGGCGTTGGAGGGTGAGAAATCGAAAAAACCCCCAAACGTCCTCGTGGGTGGCACTAACACGTCCCACGGGACCAATGTAACTCGTAGGAACTGAACCCACATCCGCGGGACTCCCGGCTTGAGAATACGATGGTAATTTGCATATTTTTAGACTTAGGATTAAAAACATGGCGTTAGAGGGTTAAAACTTGAAACAACCTCCAACATCCCCGTGGGTGGCACCAACACCTCCCACGGGACCAATGTAACTCGTAGGAACTGACCCTGCAGCCGCGGTACTCCGGGATTGAGAATACGATGATAATTTCCATATTTCTAGACTTAGGCTTAAAAACATGGCGTTAATGGGTGAGAACTCGAAACAGCCCTCTAACAGCCCCGTGGGTGGCACCAACACCTCCCATGGGACCAATGTAACTCGTAGGAACTGACCCCGTAGCCGCGGGACTCTCGGTTTGAGAGTACGAAGATAATTTGCATATTTCTAGAATTAGGCTTAAAAACATGGCGTTAGAGGGTGAGATCTCGAAACAGCCCCCGAACGTCCCCGTGGGTGGAACCAAGACCTCCCACGGGAACAATGTAACTCGTAGGAAATGTCCCTGCATCCGCGGGACTCCCGATTTGAGAATACAATTGAAATTTGGATATTTTTAGACTTAGGCTTAAAAACATGGGGTTAGAGGGTGAAAACTCGAAACATCCCTCTAACAGACCCGTGGGTGGCACTAACACCTCCCACGAGACCAATGTAACTTGTAGGAACTAAACCCACAGTCGCGGGACTCCCGGTTTGAGAATATGTAGATAATTTGCATATTTCTAGACTTAAACATAAAAATATGGCGTTAAAGTGTGAGAACTCGAAACAGGCCCCGAACGACCCCGTGGGTGGCACCAACACCTCCCACGGGACCAATGCAACTCATAGGAACTGACCCCGTAGCCACGGGACTCCCGATTTGAGAATACGTTGGAAATTTGCATATTTTCAGACTTCGGCTTAAAAACATGGCGTTAGAGGGTGAAAACTCGAAACAACCCTCTCACAGCCCCGTGGGTGGCACCAACACCTCCCACGGGACCAATGTAACTCGTAGGAACTGACCCCGCAGCCCCGCGACTCCCCATTTGAGAATACGAGGATAATTTGCATAATTCTAGACTTAGGCATAAAAACATGGCGTTAAAGGGTGAGAACTCGAAATAGCCCCCGAACGTCCCTATGGGTGGCACCAAAACCTCCAACGGGACCAATGTAACTCGTAGGAACTGACCCCCTTCCGCGAGACTCGTGGTTTGTGAAAACGACGATAGTTTGCATATTTCTCGACTTAAGCGAAACATGGCGTTAGGGGGTGAGATCTCGAAATAGCCCCCGAACATCCCCGTGTGTGGCACAACACTCCCACGGGACCAATGTAACTCGTAGGAGATGACCCCGCAGACTCGGGACTCTCGGTTTAAGAATACAACGGTAATTTACATATTTATAAACATAGGATTAAAAAGATGGCATTAGAGGGTGAGAACTCAAAACAGCCCCCGAACGGCCCCGTGGGTAGCACAAAGACCTCCCAGGGAACATTTGTAACTCGTAGGAACTGACTCCGCAGTTGCGGGACTCCCGGTTTGAGATTAGGACGATAATTTGCATATTTCTAGACTTAGGCTTAAAAACATGGCGTAAGTGGGTGAGAACTCGAAACAGCCCCGAACGATCCCGTGGGTGGCAGCAACACCTCCCACGGGACCAATGTAACTCTTAGGAACTGACCTCGCAGGCGCGGGACTCCTTGTTTGAGAATAGGACGATAATTTGCACATTTCTAGACTTAAGAAAAACATGGCATTGGAGGGTTAGAACTCGAAACAGCACCCAACTTCCCCGTGGGTAGCACCAACATGTCTCACGGGACCAATGTAACTCATAGGAATTGACCCCGCAGCCGTGGGACTCCCGGTTTGAGAATACGATGGTAATTTGCATATTTTTAGACTTAGGTTTAAAAACATGGCGTTAGAGGGTTAAAACTCGAAACTGCCTCTATTAGGCTCGTGGGTGGCACCAACACCTCCCACGGGACCAATGTAACTCGTAGGAACTGACCTCGCAGCCGCGGGACTCCCGATTTGAGAATACGATGATAATTTCCATATTTCTAGACTTAGGCATAAGAACATGGCGTTAATGGGTGAGAACTCGAAACAACCCTCTAACAGCCCCGTGGGTGGAACCAACACCTCCCACGGGACCAATGTAACTCATAGGAACTGACCCCGTAGCCGCGGGACTCCCAGTTTGAGAATACGACGATAATTTGCATATTTCAAGGCTTAGGCTTGGAAACATGGCGTTAGAGGGTGAGATCTTAAAACAGCCCCCGAACGTCCCCGTGACCTCCCACGGGACCAATGTAACTCGTAGGAACAGTCCTTGCAGCCGGGGGACTCCCAGTTTGAGAATACAATGAAAATTCGAATATTTCTAGACTTAAGCAGAACATGGCATTGGAGGGTGAGAACTCAAAACAACCCCCGAACGTTCCCGTGGGTGGCACCATAATCTGCCAGGGGACCAATGCAACTCATAGGAACTGACCCCGCAGCCGCGGGACTCCCGGTTTAAGAATACAACGGTAATTTACATATTTATAAATTTAGGATTAAAAACATGTCATTAGAGGGTGAGAACTCGAAACAGCCCCCGAATGGCCCCGTGGATGGCACCAATACCTCCCAGGGACCAATGTAACTCGTTGGAACTGACTCCGCTGTTACGGGACTCCCGGTTTGAGAATAGGACAATAATTTGCATATTTCTAGGCTTAGACTTAAAAACATGGCGTTAAAGGGCGAGAACTCGAAACTGCCCCCGAACGTCCTCGTGGGTGGCACCAACGCCTCCCACGGGACCAATGTAAATCGTAGGATTTGACCCCGTAGCCGCGGGACTCCCGGTTTGAAAATTTGAAAAAAAAATGTACATTTTTAGACTTAGGATTAAAAACATAGCGTTAGAGGGTGAGATCTCGAAACAGCCCCCGAACGTCCCCGTGGGTGGCACCAACACCTCCCACGGGACCAATGTAACTCGTTGGAACTGACCCCGCAGCCACGGGACTCCAAGTTTTAGAATACGACGGTAATTTTCATATTTCTAGACTTAAGCTAAACATGGCGTAAGTGAGTGAGAACTCGGAACAGGCCCCGAACGTCCCCGTGGGTGGCACAAATGCCTCCGACGGGACCAATGTAACTCGTAGGAACCGACGGCTCCCGGTTTAAGAATACAATGGTAATTTACATATTTATAAACTTAGGATTAAAAACATGGCGTTAAAGTGAAAGAACTCTAAAAAGCCCCCGAACGTCCCCGTGGGTGGCACCAACACCTCCCACGGGACCAATGTAACTCGTAGGATTTGACCCCGTAGCCGCGGGACTCCCAGTTTGAGAATTCGACAAAAATTTGTATATTTTTAGACATAGGCTTAAAAACATGGCGTTAGAGGGTGAGATTTCGAAACAGCCCCCGAACGTCCCCGTGGGTGGCACCAACACCTCCCACGGGACCAATATAACTCATTGGAACTGACCCCGCAGCCACGGGACTACCGGTTTGAGAATACGACGGTAATTTGCATATTTCTAGACTTAAGCAAAACATGGCGTTAGTGGGTGAGAACTCAAAACAGCCCCCGAACGTCCCCGTGGGTGGCACAAACGCCTCCCACGCGACCAATGTGACTCGTAGGAACTGACGGCTCCCGGTTTAAGAATACAACAGTAATTTACATATTTATAAACTTAGGATTAAAAACATGGCGTTGGAGGGTTAGAACTCGAAATAGCCACCGAACATCCCCGTGGGTGGCACCAACTCGTCCCACGGGACCAATGTAACTCGTAGAAAATGACCCCGTAGCCGTGGGACTCCCGATTTGAGAATACGATAGAACGTTGAATATTTTTAGACTTAGACTTAAAAACATGGCGTTAGAGGGTGAAAACTCGAAACAGCCCTCTAACAGCCCCGTGGGTGGCACTAACACCTCCCACGGGACCATTGTAACTCGTA
The DNA here is from genome assembly GCA_949130495.1 of Sambucus nigra. Taxonomy (NCBI): domain Eukaryota; kingdom Viridiplantae; phylum Streptophyta; class Magnoliopsida; order Dipsacales; family Adoxaceae; genus Sambucus; species Sambucus nigra. The sequence continues at coordinate 333,103,053 of OX422224.1, forward strand.
GGAACTGACCCCGCAGCCGCGGGACTCTCGGTTTTAGAATGTGATGATAATTTCCATATTTATAGACTTAGGCATAAAAACATGGCGTTAAAGGGAGAGGACTCGAAACAGCACCCGAACGTCCCCGTGGGTGGCACCAACACCTCCCACGGGACCAATGTAACACGTAGGATTTGACCCCGTAGCCGCGGGACTCCCGGTTGGAGAATTCGACGAAAATTTATATATTTTTAGAGTTAGGCTTAAAAACATGGCGTTATAGGGTGAGATATCGAAACATCCCCCGAACGTCCCCTTCGGTGGCACCAACACCTCCCACGGGACCAATGTAAATCATAGGAACTGACCCCGCAGCCACGGGACTCCCAATTTGAGAATACGACGGTAATTTGCATATTTCTAGACTTAAGCAAAACATGGCGTTAGTGGGTGAGAACTCGAAATAGCCCCCGATAGTCCCCGTGGGTGGCACAAACGCATCCCACGGGACCAATGTAACTCGTAGGAACTGATGGCTCCCGGTTTAATAATACACTGGTAATTTACATATTTATAAACTTAGGATTAAAAACATGGCGTTAGGTGAGAAGTCGAAACGACCCCCGAACGGCCCAGTGGGTGGCACCAACACCTCCCAAGGGACCAATGTAACTCGTAGCAACTGACCCCGCAGTCGCGGGACTCTCGATTTGAGAATAGGACGATAATTTGCATATTTCTAGACTTAGGCTTAAAAACATGGCGTTAGAGGGTGCGAACTCGAAACAGCGCCCAAACGGCCCCGTGGGTGGCACCAACACCTCGCATGGGACCAATGTAACTCGTAGGAACTGACCCCGCAGCCGCGGGACTCCCGGTTTGAGAATAGGACGATAATTTGCATATTTCTAGACTGAAGCAAAACATGGGGTTGGAGGGTGAGAACTCGAAACATCCCCCGAACGTCCCCGTGGGTGTTACCAACACGTCCCACGGGACCAATGTAACTCGTAGGAAGTGACCCCGCAGCCGCGGGACTCCCGGTTTGAGAATACAACGGTAATTTTCATATTTTTAGACTTAGGCTTAAAAAAATGGCATTAGAGGGTGAAAACTCGAAACAACCCTCTAACAGCATCGTGGGTGGAGCCAACACCTCCCACGGGACCAATGTAACTCATAGGAACTGACCCCGCAGCCGCGGGACTCCTAGTTAGAGAATACGATGAAAATTTTCATATTTCTAGACTTAGGCTTAAAAACATGGCATTAGAGGGTGAGAACTCGAAACATCCCCCGAACGGCCCCGCGGGTGGCACCAACACCTCCCATGGGACCAATGTAAATCCTAGGAACTGACCCCGCAGCCGGGGGACTCTCGATTTGAGAATACGACAGTTATTTGCATCTTACGTGACCTAGGCTTAAAACCTGGCGTTAGAGGGTGAGAACTCGAAACAACCCCCGAACGGCCCCGTGGGTGGCACCAACACCTCCCACGGGACCAATGTAACTCGTAGGAACTGACCCCGTAGCCGCGGGACTCCCGGTTTGAGAATACGATGATAATTTGCATATTGCTAGACTTAGGTTTAAAAACATTGCGTTAGAGGGTTAGAACTCAAAACAACCCTCGAACGGCCCCGTGGGTGGCACCAATACCTCCCACGGGACCAATGTAACTCGTAGGAACTAACCCCGCAGCCGCGAGACTCTCGGTTTGAGAATACGAATATAATTTTCTTATATATAGACTTAGGCTTAGAAACATGGCGTTAGAGGGCGAGATTTCGAAACAGCCCCCGAACGTCCCCGTGGGTGGCACCAACACCACCCACGGGACAAATGTAACTCGTAGGAACTAAACCCGTAGCCACGGGACACCCGGTTTGAGAATACGATGATAGTTTTCATATTTCTAGACTTAAGCAAAACATGGCGTTAGAGGGTGAGATCTCGAAACATCCCCCGAACGTCCACGTGGGTGGCACGAACACCCCCCACGGGACCAATGTAACTCGTAGGAGATGAACCCACAGATGCGGGACTTCCGGTTTAATAATACAACGGTAATTTACATATTTATAAACTTAGGATTAAAAACATGGCGTTAAAGGGTGAGAACTCGAAACAGCCCCCGAACGGCCCCGTGGATGGCACCAACACCTCCCAGGGACCAATGTAACTTGTAGGAACTGACTCCGCAGTCGCGGGACACCCGATTTGAGAATAGGACGATAATTTGCATATTTCTAGACTTAGGCTTAAAAACATGGCATTAAAGGGAGAGAACTCGAAACATCCCCCGAACGTCCCCGTGGGTGGCACCAACACCTCCCACGGGACCAATGTAACTCGTAGAATTTGACCCCATAGCCGCAGGACTCCCGGTTTGAGAATTCGACAAAAATTTGTATATTTTTAGACTTAGGCTTAAAAACACGGCGTTAGAGGGTGAGATCTCGAAATAGCCCCCGAACGTCCCGTGGGTGGCACCAACACCTCCCACGGGACCAATGTAACTCGTTGGAACTGACCCCGCAGTCGCGGGACTCCCGATTTGAGAATACGATAGAAACTTTCATATTTTTAGACTTATACTTAAAAACATGGCGTTAGAGGGTAAAAACTTGAAACAACCCTCTAATAGACCCGTGGGTGGCACCAACACCACCCACGGGACCAATGAAACTCGTAGGAACTGACCCTGCAGTCGTTGGACTCTCAGTTTTAGAATACGAGAATAATTTTTCATATTTCTAGACTTAGGTATAAAAACATGGCGTTAAAGGGCGAGAACTCGAAACGGCCCCCGAACGTCCCCGTGGGTTGCACCAACACCTCCCACGGGACCAATGTAACTCGTGGGATTTGACCCCGTAGCCGCGGGACTCCCGGTTTGAGAATTTAATGAAAATTGGTATATTTTTAGACCTGGGCTTCAAAACATGGTGTTAGAGAGTGAGATCTTGAAACAGCCCCCGAACGTCCCCGTGGGTGGCACCAACACCTCCCACGGGACCAATGTAACTCGTTGGAACTGACCCCGCAGCCACGGGACTCCCAGTTTGAGAATACGTCGGTAATTTTCATATTTATAGACTTAAGCAAAACATGGAGTTAGTGGGAGAGAACTCGAAACAGCCCCCGAAGGTCCCCGTGGGTAGCACAATCGCCTCCCATGGGACCAATGTAACTCGTAGGAACTGACGGCTCCCGGTTTAAGAATACAACGGAAATTTGCATAATTATAAACTTAGGATTAAAAACAAGGCATTAGAGGGTGAGACCTAGAAACAGCACCCGGACGGCCCCGTGGGTGGCAGCAACACCTCCCAAGGGACCAATGTAACTCGTAGCAACTGACCCCGCAGTCGCAGGACTCCCGGTTTGAGAATAGGATGATAATTTGTATATTTCTAGACATAGGTTTAAAAACATGGCGTTAGATGGCGCGAACTCTAAACAGTGCCCGAACGGCCCCGTGGGTGGAACCAACACCTCCCATGGGACCAATGTAACTCGTAGGAACTGACCCCGCAGCCGTGGGACTCCCGATTTGAGAGTAGGATGATAATTTCCATATTTTAAGACTGAAGCAGAACATGGTGTTGGAGGGTGAGAACTCAAAACAACCCCCGAACGTCCCCGTGGGTGGAACCAACACGTCCCACGGGACCAATGTAACTCGTAGGAACTGACCCCGCAGCCCCGGGACTCCCGATTTTAGAATACGATGGTAATTTGTATATTTCTTGACTTAGGCTTAAAAACATTGCGTTAGAGGGTGAGAATTCGAAACAGCCCCCGAACGGCCCCGTTGGCGGCACCAATACCCCCCACGGGACAATTGTAACTCGTAGGAACTGACCCCACAGTCGCAAGACTCCTGGTTTGAGAATACGACTAATAGTTGCATATTTCAAGACTTAGGCGTAAAAACATGACATCAGAGGGTGAGAACTCGAAACATCTCACGAACGGCCCCGTGGATGGCACCAACACCTCCCATGGGACCAATGTAACTACTAGGAACTGACCCCGCAGCCCGGGGACTCCCGATTTGAGAATACGACGGCAATTTGCATATTTCTTGACTTAGGCTTAAAAACATGGCGTTAGAGGGTGAGAACTCGAAACAGCCCCCGAACGGCCCCGCGGGTGGCACTAACACCTCCCACGGGACCAATGTAACTCGTAGGAACTGACCCCATACCCGCGGGACTCCCGGTTTGAGAATACGATGATGATTTGCATATTTCTAGACTTAGGTTTAAAAACATGGCGTTAGAGGGTGAGAACTCGAAACAGCCCCCGAACGGCCCCGTGGGTGGCACCAACACCTCCCACTGGACCAATGTAACTCGTAGGAACTAACCCCGTAGCCGCGGGACTCCCGGTTTGAGAATACGACGATAATTTACATATTTCTAGACTTAGGTTTAAAAACATGCCGTTAGAGGGTTAGAACTCAAAACAGCCCCCAAACGGCCCCGTGGGTGGCACCAATACCTCCCACGGGACCAATGTAACTCGTAGGAACTAACCCCGCAGCCGCGAGACTCTCGGTTTGAGAATACGATTGTAATTTTCTTATATATAGACTTAGGCATAAAAACATAGCGTTAGAGGGCGAGATTTCGAAACAGCCCCCGAACGTCCCCGTGGGTGGGACCAACACCACCCACGGGACAAATGTAACTTGTAGGAACTGAAACCGCAGCCACGGGACACCCGGTTTGAGAATACGATGATAGTTTGCATATTTCTAGACTTGAGCAAAACATGGCGTTAGAGGGTGAGATCTCGAAACATCCCCTGAACGTCCCCGTGGGTGGCACGAACACCCCCCACGGGACCAATGTAACTCGTAGGAGATGAACCCACAGATGCGGGACTTCCGGTTTAAGAATACTACGGTAATTTACATATTTATAAATGTAGGATTAAAAACATGGCGTTAAAGGGTGAGAACTCGAAACAGCCCCCGAACGGCCCCGTGGATGGTACCAACACCTCCCAGGGACCAATGTAACTTGTAGGAACTGACTCCGCAGTCGCGGGACAGCCGATTTGAGAATAGGACGATAATTTGCATATTTCTAGACTTAGGCTTAAAAACATGGCGTTAAAGGGCGAGAAATCGAAACAGCTCCCGAACGTCCCTGTGGGTGACACCCACACCTCCCACGGGACCAATATAACTCGTAGGATTTGAACCCCTTAGCCGTGGGACTCCTGGTTTGAGAATTCGACGAAAATTTGTATATTTTTAGACTTAGGCTTAAAAACATGGCGTTAGAGGGTGAGATCTCGAAACAGCCCCCGAACGTCCCCGTGGGTGGCACCAACACCTCCCATGGGACCAATGTAACTCATTTGAACTGACCCCGCATCCACGGGACTCCCGGTTTGAGAATACGATGGTAATTTGCATATTTCTAGACTTAAGAAAAACATGGCGTTAGTGGGTGAGAACTCGAACCAGCCCCGAATGTTCCCGTGGGTGGCACAAACGCCTCCCACGGGACAAATGTAACTCGTATGAATTGAGGGCTCCCAGTTTAACAATACAACGGTAATTTACATATTTATAAACTTAGGATTAAAAAATGGCGTTAAAGGGAGAGAACTCGAAACAGCCCCCGAACGTCCACGTGGGTGGCACCAACACCTCCCACGGGACCAATGTAACTCGTAGGATTTGACCCCATAGCCGCGGGACTCCCGGTTTGAGAATTCGACAAAAAATTGTATATTTTTAGACTTAAGCTTAAAAACACGGCGTTAGAGGCTGAGATCTCGAAATAGCCCCCGAACGTCCCCATGGGTGGCACCGACACCTCCCTCGGGACCAATGTAACTCGTTGGAACTGACCCCGCAGCCGCGGGACTCCCGATTTGAGAATACGATAGAAACTTTCATATTTTTAGACTTATACTTAAAAACATGGCGTTAGAAGGTAAAAACTCGAAACAGCCCTCTAACAGACCCGTGGGTGGCACCAACACCACCCACGGAACCAATGTAACTCGTAGGAACTGACCCCGCAGTCGTGGGACTCTCAGTTTTAGAATACGAGGATAATTTCCATATTTCTAGACTTAAGCATAAAAACATGGCGTTAAAGGGCGAGAACTCGAAACGGCCCCCAAACGTCCCCGTGGGTTGCACCAACACCTCCCACGGGACCAATGTAACTCGTGGGATTTGACCCCGTAGCCGCGGGACTCCCGGTTTGAGAATTTAATGAAAATTTGTATATTTTAAGACCTGGGCTTCAAAACATGGCGTTAGAGAGTGAGATCTCGAAACAACCCCTGAACGTCCCCGTGGGTGGCACCAACACCTCCCACGGGACCAATGTAACTCGTTGGAACTGACCCCGCAGCCACGGGACTCCCAGTTTGAGAATACGTCGGTAATTTGTATATTTCTAGACTTAAGCAAAACATGGCGTTAGTGGGTGAGAACATGAAACAGCCCCCGAAGGTCCCCGTGGGTAGCACAATCGCCTCCCACGGGACCAATGTAACTCATAGGAACTGACCGATCTCGGTTTAAGAATACAACGGAAATTTACATATTTATAAACTTAGGATTAAAAACATGGCATTAGAGGGTGAGACCTAGAAACAGCACCCGGACGGCCCCGTGGGTGGCAGCAACACCTCCCAAGGGACCAATGTAACTCGTAGCAACTTACCCCGCAGTCGCGGGACTCCTGGTTTGAGAATAGGACGATAATTTGTATATTTCTAGACATAGGTTTAAAAACATGGCGTTAGATGGCGCGAACTCGAAACAGCGCCCGGACGGCCCCGTGGGTGGCACCAACACCTCCGATGGGACCAATGTAACTCGTAGGAACTGACCCCGCAGCCGTGGGACTCCCGATTTGAGAATAGGATGATAATTTGCATATTTCAAGACTGAAGCAGAACATGGTGTTGGAGGGTGAGAACTCGAAACAGCCCCCGAACGGCCCCGTTGGCGGCACCAACACCCCCCACGGGACAAATGTAACTCATAGGAACTGACCCCACAGCCGCGAGACTCCTGGTTTGAGAATACGACTATAATTTGCATATTTCAAGACATAGGCTTAAAAACATGGCATCAGAGGGTGAGAACTCGAAACATCTCATGAACGGCCCCGTGGATGGCACCAACACCTCCCATGGGACCAATGTAACTCCAAGTAACTGACCCCGCAGCCCGGGGACTCCCGATTTGAGAATACGACGGTAATTTGCATATTTCTTGACTTAGGCTTAAAAACATGGCGTTAGAGGGCGAGAACTTGAAACAACCCCCGAACGGCCCCGCGGGTGGCACCAACACCTCCCGCGGGACCAATGTAACTCGTAGGAACTGACCCCGTAGCCGCGGGACTCCCGGTTAGAGAATACGATGATAATTTGCATATTTCTAGACTTAGGTTTAAAAACATGGCGTTTGAGGGTTAGAACTCAAAACAGCCCCCGAACGGCCCCGTGGGTGGCACCAACACCTCCCACGGGACCAATGTAACTCGTAGGAACTGACCCCGTAGCCACGGGACTCCCGGTTTGAGAATACGATGATAATTTGCATATTTTTAGACTTAGGTTTAAAAACATGGCGTTTGAGGGTTAGAACTCAAAACAGCCCCCGAACGGCCCCGTGGGTGGCACTAATAGCTCCCACGGGACCAATGTAACTCGTTGGAACTAACCCCGCAGTCACGAGACTCACGGTTCGAGAATACGATGGTAATTTTATTATTTCTCGACTTAGGCTAAAAAACATGGCGTTAGAGGGTGAGAACTCGAAACAGCCCCCGAACGTCCCCATGGGTGGCACCAACACCTCCCACGGGACCAATGTAACTCGTAGGAACTGACCCCGTAGCCGCGGGACTCCCGGTTTGAGAATACGATGATAATTTTCATATTTCTAGACTTAGGTTTAAAAACATGGCGTTAGAGGGTTAGAACTCAAAACAGCCCCCGAACGGCCCCATGGGTGGCACCAATACCTCCCACGGGACCAATGTAACTCGTAGGAACTAACCCCGCAGCCACGGAACTCCCGGTTTGAGAATACGATGGTAATTTTCTTATTTCTAGAGTTAGGCTTAAAAACATGGCGTTAGAGGGTGAGAACTCGAAACATCCCCCGAACGTCCCCGTGGGTGGCACCAACACCTCCCACGGGACCAATGTAACTCGTAGGAACTGAGCCCGCAGCTGCGGGACCCCCGATTTGAGTATATGACTGTAATTTGCATATTAATAGACTTAGGATTAACAACACGACGTTAGAGGGTGAGAACTCGAAACAGCCCCCGAATGGCCCCGTGGGTGGCACCAATACCTCCCACGGGACCAATGTAACTCGTAGGAACTGACCTCGCATCCGCGAAACTCCCGATTTGAGAATAGGATGATAATTTGCATATTTCTAGACTTAGGTTTAAAAACATGGCGTTAGTGGGTGAGAACTTGAAACAACCCCCGAATGGCCCCGTGTGTGGCACGAACACCTCGCACGGGACCAAAGTAACTCGTAGGAACTGCTCCCGTAGCCGCGGGACTCCCGGTTTGAGAATACGATGATAATTTGCATATTTCTAGACTTAGGATTAAAAACATGGCGTTAGAGGGTGAGATCTCGAAACAACCCCCGAATGACCCCGTGGGTGGCACCAACAACTCCCACGGGACAAATGTAACTCGTAGGAACTGACCCCGTAGCCGCGGGACTCCCGGTTCGAGAATACGACGGTAATTTACATATTTCTAGACTTAAGTAAAATATGGCGTTAGTGGGTGAGAACTAGAAACAACCGCCGAACTTCCCCGTGGGTGGAACCAACACCTCCCACGGGACCAACGTAATTCATAGCAACTAACCCCGCAGTCGCGGGACTCCCGGTTTGAGAATCTGACGATAATTTGCATATTTCTAGACTTAAGAAAAACATGGTGTTAGAGGGTGAGATCTCGAAATAACCCCCGAACATCCCCGTGGGTGGAACAAACACCTCCCACGGGACCAATGTAACTCGTAGGAACTGACCCAGTAGCCGCGGGATTCCCGGTTTAAGAATACAATGGTAATTTACATATTTATAAAGTTAGGATTAAAAACATGGCGTTAGAGGGTGAGAACTCGAAACATCCCTCCAACAACCCCGTGGGTGGCACCAACACCTCCCACGGGACCAATGTAACTCGTAGTAACTGACCCCGCAGCCGCGGGACTCCCAGTTTGAGAATACGATGATAATTTGCATATTTCTAGACTTTAAAAACATGGCGTTAGAGGGTGAGATCTCGAAACAACCCCCGAACGACCACGTGGGTGGCACCAACAACTCCCACGGAACCAACGTAACTCGTAGGAACTGACCCCGCAGCCCCGGGACTCCCGATTTGAGAATACGATGGTAATTTGCATATTTCTTGACTTAGGCTTAAAAACATGGCGTTAGAGGGTGAGAACTCGAAACAGCCCCCGAACGGCCCTGTGGGTGGCACCAACACCTCCCACGGGACCAATGTAACTCGTAGGAACTGACCCCGCACCCGCGGGACTCTCGGTTTGAGAATACGACTATAATTTGCATATTTCTAGACTTTGGCTAAAAAACATGGCGTCAGAGGGTGAGAACTAGAAACATCTCCCGAACGGCCCCGTGGATGGCACCAACACCTCCCACGGGACCAATGTAACTCGTAGGAACTGACCCTGCAGCTGCAGGACTCCCCATTTAAGAATACAATGGTAATTTACATATTTATAAACTTAGGATTAAAAACATGGCGTTAGAGGGTGAGAACTCGAAACAGTGCCCGAACGTCCCCGTGGGTGGCACCAACACCTCCCACGGGACCAATGTTACTCTTATGAACTGACCTCGCAGCCGCGGGACTTCCGGTTTGAGAATTCTATGGTAATTTAAAAATTTTTAGACTTAGGCTTAAAAACATGGCGTTAGAGGGTGAAAACTCGAAACATCCACCTCCCACGGGACCAATGTAACTCGTAGGAACTGACCCCGTAGCAGCGGGACTCCCGGTTTGAGAATACGACGGTAATTTGCATATTTCTAGACTTAAGCAAAACATGGCGTTAGTGGGTGAAAACTCGAAACAGCCCCCGAATGTCCCCGTGGGTGGCACAAACGCCTCCCACGGGACCACTGTAACTCATAGGAACTGACGGCTCCCGGTTTAAGAATACAACGGTAATTTACATATTTATAAACTTAGGATGAAAAACATGGCGTTAAAGGGCGAGAACCCGAAAGAGCCCCCGAACGTCCCCGTGGGTGGCACCAACACCTCCCACGGGACAAATGTAACTCGTAGATTTAACCCCGTAGCCGCGGGACTCCCGGTTTGAGAATTTGATGAAAATTTGTATATTTTTAGACCTAGGCTTAAAAACACGGCGTTAGAGGGTGAGATCTCAAAACAGCCCCCGAACATCCCCGTGGGTGGCACCAACACCTCCCACGGGACCAATGTAACTCGTTGGAACTGACCCCGCAGCCACGGGACTCCTGGTTTGAGAATACGATGGTAATTTGCATATTTCTAGACTTAGGCAAAACATGGCGTTAGTGGGTGAGAACTCTAAACACCCCCCGAACGTCCCGGTGGGTGGCACAATCGCCTCCCACGGGACCAATGTAACTCGTAGGAACTGACGGCTCCCGGTTTAAGAATACAACGGTAATTTACATATTTATGAACTTAGGATTAAAAACATGGCGTTAGAGGGTGAGATCTAGAAATAGCCCCCGGACGGCCCCGTGGGTGGGACCAACACCTCCCAAGGGACCAATGTAACTCGTAGCAACTGACCCCGCAGTCGTGGGACTCCCAGTTTGAGAATAGTACGATAATTTGTATATTTCTAAATGTAGGTTTAAAAACATGGCTTTAGATGGTGCGAACTCGAAACAGCGCCCAAACGGCCCCGTGGGTGGCACCAACACCTCCCATGGGAACAATGTAACTCGTAGGAACTGTCCCCGCAGCCGCGGGACACCCGGTTTGGGAATAGGACGATAATTTGCATATTTCTAGACTAAAGCAGAACATGGCGTTGGAGGGTGAGAACTCGAAACAGCCCCCGAACGTTCCCGTGGGTGGCACCAACACGTCCCACGGGACCAATGTAACTCGTAGGAACTGACCCCGCAGCCCCTGGACTCCCGATTTGAGAATACGATGGTAATTTGCATATTTCTTGACTTAGGCTTAAAAACATTGCGTTAGAGGGTGAGAACTCGAAACAGCCCCCGAACGGCCCCGTGGGTGGTACCAACACCTCCCACGGGACCAATGTAACTCGTAGGAACTGACCCCGCAGCTGCGGGACTCTCGGTTTGAGAATACGACTATAATTTGCATATTTCTAGACTTTGGCTTAAAAACATGGCGTCAGAGGGTGAGAACTCGAAACATATCCCGAACGGCCCCGTGGATGGCACCAACACCTCCCATGGGACCAATGTAACTCCTAGGAACTGACCCCGCAGCCCGGGGACTCCCGATTTGAGAATATGACGGTAATTTGCATATTTCTTGACTTGGGCTTAAAAACATGGCGTTAGAGGGTGAGAACTCGAAACAGCCCCCGAACGGCCCTGTGGGTGGCACCAACACCTCCCACGGGACCAATGTAACTCATAGGAACTGACCCCGTAGCCGCGGGACTCCCGGTTTGAGAATACGATGATAATTTGCATATTTCTAGACTTAGGTTTAAAAACATGGCGTTAGAGGGTTAGAACTCAAAACATCCCCCGAACGGCCCCTTGGGTGGCACCAATACGTCCCATGGGACCAATGTAACTCGTAGGAACTAACCCCGCAGCCACGGAACTCCCGATTTGAGAATACGATGGTAATTTTCTTATTTCTAGAGTTAGGCTTAAAAACATGGCGTTAGAGGGTGAGAACTCGAAACATCCCCCGAACGTCCCCGTGGGTGGCACCAACACCTCCCACGGGACCAATGTAACTCGTAGGAACTGAGCCCGGAGCTGCGGGACCCCCGATTTGAGTATATGACTGTAATTTGCATATTAATAGACTTAGGGTTAACAACACGACGTTAGAGGGTGAGAACTCGAAACAGCCCCCGAACGGCCCCGTGGGTGGCACCAATACCTCCCACGGGACCAATGTAACTCGTAGGAACTGACCTCGCATCCGCGAAACTCCCGATTTGAGAATAGGATGATAATTTGCATATTTCAAGACTTAGGTTTAAAAACATGGCGTTAGTGGGTGAGAACTTGAAACAACCCCCGAATGGCCCCGTGTGTGGCACGAACACCTCGCACGGGACCAAAGTAACTCGTAGGAACTGCTCCCGTAGCCGCGGGACTCCCGTTTTGAGAATACGATGATAATTTGCATATTTCTAGACTTAGGCTTAAAAACATGGCGTTAGAGGGTGAGATCTCGAAACAACCCCCGAATGACCCCGTGGGTGGCACCAACAACTCCCACGGGACAAATGTAACTCGTAGGAACTGACCCCGTAGCCGCGGGACTCCCGGTTCGAGAATACGATGGTAATTTACATATTTCTAGACTTAAGTAAAATATGGCGTTAGTGGGTGAGAACTAGAAACAACCACCGAACTTCCCCGTGGGTGGAACCAACACCTCCCACGGGACCAACGTAATTCATAGCAACTAACCCCGCAGTCGCGGGACTCCCGGTTTGAGAATCTGACGATAATTTGTATATTTCTAGACTTAAGAAAAACATGGTGTTAGAGGGTGAGATCTCGAAATAACCCCCGAACATCCCCGTGGGTGGAACAAACACCTCCCACGGGACCAATGTAACTCGTAGGAACTGACCCAGTAGCCGCGGGACTCCCGGTTTAAGAATACAATGGTAATTTACATATTTATAAAGTTAGGATTAAAAACATGGCGTTAGAGGGTGAGAACTCGAAACATCCCTCCAACAACCCCGTGGGTGGCACCAACACCTCCCACGGGACCAATGTAACTCGTAGTAACTGACCCCGCAGCCGCGGGACTCCCAGTTTGAGAATACGATGATAATTTGCATATTTCTAGACTTTAAAAACATGGCGTTAGAGGGTGAGATCTCGAAACAACCCCCGAACGACCACGTGGGTGGCACCAACAACTCCCACGGAACCAACGTAACTCGTAGGAACTGACCCCGCAGCCCCGGGACTCCCGATTTGAGAATACGATGGTAATTTGCATATTTCTTGACTTAGGCTTAAAAACATGGCGTTAGAGGGTGAGAACTCGAAAAAGCCCCCGAACGGCACCGTGGGTGGCACCAACACCTCCCACGGGACCAATGTAACTCGTAGGAACTGACCCCGCAGCCGCGGGACTCTCGGTTTGAGAATACGACTATAATTTGCATATTTCTAGACTTTGGCTTAAAAACATGGCGTCAGAGGGTGAGAACTCGAAACATCTCCCGAACGGCCCCGTGGATGGCACCAACACCTCCCACGGGACCAATGTAACTCGTAGGAACTGACCCTGCAGCTGCAGGACTCCCCATTTAAGAATACAATGGTAATTTACATATTTATAAACTTAGGATTAAAAACATGGCGTTAGAGGGTGAGAACTCGAAACAGTGCCCGAACGTCCCCGTGGGTGGCACCAACACCTCCCACGGGACCAATGTTACTCTTAGTAACTGACCTCGCAGCCGCGGGACTCCCGGTTTGAGAATTCTACGGTAATTTAAATTTTTTTAGACTTAGGCTTAAAAACATGGCGTTAGAGGGTGAAAACTCGAAACATCCACCTCCCACGGGACCAATGTAACTCGTAGGAACTGACCCCGTAGCAGCGGGACTCCCGGTTTGAGAATACGACGGTAATTTGCATATTTCTAGACTTAAGAAAAACATGGCGTTAGTGGGTGAAAACTCGAAACAGCCCCCGAATGTCCCCGTGGGTGGCACAAACGCCTCCCACGGGACCACTGTAACTCATAGGAACTGACGGCTCCCGGTTTAAGAATACAACGGTAATTTACATATTTATAAACTTAGGATGAAAAACATGGCGTTAAAGGGCGAGAACCCGAAACAGCTACCGAACGTCCCCGTGGGTGGCACCAACACCTCCCACGGGACAAATGTAACTCGTAGGATTTAACCCCGTAGCCGCGGGACTCCCAGTTTGAGAATTTGATGAAAATTTGTATATTTTTAGACCTAGGCTTAAAAACACGGTGTTAGAGGGTGAGATCTCAAAACAGTCCCCGAACGTCCCCGTGGGTGGCACCAACACCTCCCACGGGACCAATGTAACTCGTTGGAACTGACCCCGCAGCCACGGGACTCCTGGTTTGAGAATACGATGGTAATTTGCATATTTCTAGACTTAGGCAAAACATGGCGTTAGTGGGTGAGAACTCTAAACACCCCCCGAACGTCCCGGTGGGTGGCACAATCGCCTCCCACGGGACCAATGTAACTCGTAGGAACTGACGGCTCCCGGTTTAAGAATACAACGGTAATTTACATATTTATGAACTTAGGATTAAAAACATGGCGTTAGAGGGTGAGACCTAGAAATAGCCCCCGGACGGCCCCGTGGGTGGGACCAACACCTCCCAAGGGACCAATGTAACTCGTAGCAACTGACCCCGCAGTCGTGGGACTCCCAGTTTGAGAATAGTACGATAATTTGTATATTTCTAAATGTAGGTTTAAAAACATGGCTTTAGATGGTGCGAACTCGAAACAGCGCCCAAGCGGCCCCGTGGGTGGCACCAACACCTCCCATGGGAACAATGTAACTCGTAGGAACTGTCCCCGCAGCCGCGGGACACCCGGTTTGGGAATAGGACGATAATTTGCATATTTCTAGACTGAAGCAGAACATGGCGTTGGAGGGTGAGAACTAGAAACAACCACCGAACGTCCCCGTGGGTGGTACCAACACGTCCCACGGGACCAATGTAACTCGTAGGAACTGACCCCGCAGCCCCGGGACTCCCGATTTGAGAATACGATGGTAATTTGCATATTTCTTGACTTAGGCTTAAAAACATTGCGTTAGAGGGTGAGAACTCGAAACGGCCCCCGAACGGCCCCGTGGGTGGTACCAACACCTCCCACGGGACCAATGTAACTCGTAGGAACTGACCCCGCAGCCGCGGGACTCTCGGTTTGAGAATACGACTATAATTTGCATATTTCTAGACTTTGGCTTAAAAACATGGCGTCAGAGGGTGAGAACTCGAAACATCTCCCGAACGGCCCCGTGGATGGCACCAACACCTCCCATGGGACCAATGTAACTCCTAGGAACTGACCCCGCAGCCCGGGGACTCCCGATTTGAGAATATGACGGTAATTTGCATATTTCTTGACTTGGGCTTAAAAACATGGCGTTAGAGGGTGAGAACTCGAAATAGCCCCCGAACGGCCCTGTGGGTGGCACCAACACCTCCCACGGGACCAATGTAACTCATAGGAACTGACCCCGTAGCCGCGGGACTCCCGGTTTGAGAATACGATGATAATTTGCATATTTCCAGACTTAGGTTTAAAAACATGGCGTTAGAGGGTTAGAACTCAAAACATCCCCCGAACGGCCCCTTGGGTGGCACCAATACGTCCCATGGGACCAATGTAACTCGTAGGAACTAACCCCGCAGCCGCGGGACTCCGGGTTTGAGAATACAATGGTAATTTTCTTATTTCAAGACTTAGGCATAATAACATGGTGTTAGAGGGTGAGAACTCGAAACAGCCCCCGAACGTCCCAGTGGGTGGCACCAACACCTCCCACGGGTCCAATGTAACTCGAAGGAACTGAGCCCGCAGCAGCGGGACCCTCGATTTGAGAATATGACTGTAATTTGCATATTTATAGACTTAGGATTAAAAACATGGCGTCAGAGGGTGAGAACTCGAAACATCTCCCGAACGGCCCAGTGGATGGCACCAACACCTCCCATGGGACCAATGTAACTCCTAGGAACTGACCCCGCAGCCCGGGGACTCCCGATTTGAGAATACGACGGTAATTTGCATATTTCTTGACTTGGGCTTAAAAACATGGCGTTAGAGGGTGAGAACTCGAAACAGCCCCCGAACGGCCCTGTGGGTGGCACCGACACCTCCCACGGGACCAATGTAACTCGTAGGAACTGACCCCGTAGCCGCGGGACTCCCAGTTTGAGAATACGATGATAATTTGCATATTTCTAGACTTAGGCTTGAAAACATGGCGTTAGTGGGTGAGAACTAGAAACAACCGCCGAACTTCCCCGTGGGTGGAACCAACACCTCCCACAGGACCAACGTAATTCATAACAACTAACCCCGCAGTCGCGGGACTCCCGGTTTGAGAATCTGACGATATTTTGCATATTTCTAGACTTAAGAAAAACATGGTGTTAGAGGGTGAGATCTCGAAATAACCCCCGAACATCCCCGTGGGTGGAACAAACACCTCCCACGGGACCAATGTAACTCGTAGGAACTGGCCCCGTAGCAGCGGGACTCCCGGTTTGAGAATACGACGGTAATTTGCATATTTCTAGACTTAAGCAAAACATGGCGTTAGTGGGTGAAAACTCAAAACAGCCCCCGAACGTTCCCTTGGGTGGCACCAACACGTCCCATGGGACCAATGTAACTCGTAGGAACTGACCCCGCAGTCCCGGGACTCCCGATTTGAGAATACGATGGTAATTTGCATATTTCTTGACTTAGGCTTAAAAACATTGCGTTAGAGGGTGAGAACTCGAAACAGCCCCCGAACGGCCCTGTGGGTGGCACCAACACCTCCCACGGGACCAATGTAACTCGTAGGAACTGACCCCGTAGCCGCGGGACTCCCGGTTAGAGAATACGATGATAATTTGCATATTTCTAGACTTAGGTTTAAAAACATGGCGTTTGAGGGTTAGAACTCAAAACAGCCCCCGAACGGCCCCGTGGGTGGCACCAACACCTCCCACGGGACCAATGTAACTCGTAGGAACTGACCCCGTAGCCACGGGACTCCCGGTTTGAGAATACGATGATAATTTGCATATTTTTAGACTTAGGTTTAAAAACATGGCGTTTGAGGGTTAGAACTCAAAACAGCCCCCGAACGGCCCCGTGGGTGGCACTAATAGCTCCCACGGGACCAATGTAACTCGTTGGAACTAACCCCGCAGTCACGAGACTCACGGTTCGAGAATACGATGGTAATTTTATTATTTCTCGACTTAGGCTAAAAAACATGGCGTTAGAGGGTGAGAACTCGAAACAGCCCCCGAACGTCCCCATGGGTGGCACCAACACCTCCCACGGGACCAATGTAACTCGTAGGAACTGACCCCGTAGCCGCGGGACTCCCGGTTTGAGAATACGATGATAATTTTCATATTTCTAGACTTAGGTTTAAAAACATGGCGTTAGAGGGTTAGAACTCAAAACAGCCCCCGAACGGCCCCATGGGTGGCACCAATACCTCCCACGGGACCAATGTAACTCGTAGGAACTAACCCCGCAGCCACGGAACTCCCGGTTTGAGAATACGATGGTAATTTTCTTATTTCTAGAGTTAGGCTTAAAAACATGGCGTTAGAGGGTGAGAACTCGAAACATCCCCCGAACGTCCCCGTGGGTGGCACCAACACCTCCCACGGGACCAATGTAACTCGTAGGAACTGAGCCCGCAGCTGCGGGACCCCCGATTTGAGTATATGACTGTAATTTGCATATTAATAGACTTAGGATTAACAACACGACGTTAGAGGGTGAGAACTCGAAACAGCCCCCGAATGGCCCCGTGGGTGGCACCAATACCTCCCACGGGACCAATGTAACTCGTAGGAACTGACCTCGCATCCGCGAAACTCCCGATTTGAGAATAGGATGATAATTTGCATATTTCTAGACTTAGGTTTAAAAACATGGCGTTAGTGGGTGAGAACTTGAAACAACCCCCGAATGGCCCCGTGTGTGGCACGAACACCTCGCACGGGACCAAAGTAACTCGTAGGAACTGCTCCCGTAGCCGCGGGACTCCCGGTTTGAGAATACGATGATAATTTGCATATTTCTAGACTTAGGCTTAAAAACATGGCGTTAGAGGGTGAGATCTCGAAACAACTCCCGAATGACCCCGTGGGTGGCACAAACAACTCCCACGGGACAAATGTAACTCGTAGGAACTGACCCCGTAGCCGCGGGACTCCCGGTTCGAGAATACGACGGTAATTTACATATTTCTAGACTTAAGTAAAATATGGCGTTAGTGGGTGAGAACTAGAAACAACCGCCGAACTTCCCCGTGGGTGGAACCAACACCTCCCACGGGACCAACGTAATTCATAGCAACTAACCCCGCAGTCGCGGGACTCCCGGTTTGAGAATCTGACGATAATTTGCATATTTCTAGACTTAAGAAAAACATGGTGTTAGAGGGTGAGATCTCGAAATAACCCCCGAACATCCCCGTGGGTGGAACAAACACCTCCCACGGGACCAATCTAACTCGTAGGAACTGACCCAGTAGCCGCGGGACTCCCGGTTTAAGAATACAATGGTAATTTACATATTTATAAAGTTAGGATTAAAAACATGGCGTTAGAGGGTGAGAACTCGAAACATCCCTCCAACAACCCCGTGGGTGGAACCAACACCTCCCACGGGACCAATGTAACTCGTAGTAACAGACCCCGCAGCCGCGGGACTCCCAGTTTGAGAATACGATGATAATTTGCATATTTCTAGACTTTAAAAACATGGCGTTAGAGGGTGAGATCTCGAAACAACCCCCGAACGACCACGTGGGTGACACCAACAACTCCCACGGAACCAACGTAACTCGTAGGAACTGACCCCGCAGCCCCGGGACTCCCGATTTGAGAATACGATGGTAATTTGCATATTTCTTGACTTAGGCTTAAAAACATGGCGTTAGAGGGTGAGAACTCGAAACAGCCCCCGAACGGCCCCGTGGGTGGCACCAACACCTCCCACGGGACCAATGTAACTCGTAGGAACTGACCCCGCAGCCGCGGGACTCTCGGTTTGAGAATACGACTATAATTTGCATATTTCTAGACTTTGGCTTAAAAACATGGCGTCAGAGGGTGAGAACTCGAAACATCTCCCGAACGGCCCCGTGGATGGCACCAACACCTCCCACGGGACCAATGTAACTCGTAGGAACTGACCCTGCAGCTGCAGGACTCCCCATTTAAGAATACAATGGTAATTTACATATTTATAAACTTAGGATTAAAAACATGGCGTTAGAGGGTGAGAACTCGAAACAGTGCCCGAACGTCCCCGTGGGTGGCACCAACACCTCCCACGGGACCAATGTTACTCTTAGTAACTGACCTCGCAGCCGCGGGACTCCCGGTTTGAGAATTCTACGGTAATTTAAATTTTTTTAGACTTAGGCTTAAAAACATGGCGTTAGAGGGTGAAAACTCGAAACATCCACCTCCCACGGGACCAATGTAACTCGTAGGAACTGACCCCGTAGCAGCGGGACTCCCGGTTTGAGAATACGACGGTAATTTGCATATTTCTAGACTTAAGAAAAACATGGCGTTAGTGGGTGAAAACTCGAAACAGCCCCCGAATGTCCCCGTGGGTGGCACAAACGCCTCCCACGGGACCACTGTAACTCATAGGAACTGACGGCTCCCGGTTTAAGAATACAACGGTAATTTACATATTTATAAACTTAGGATGAAAAACATGGCGTTAAAGGGCGAGAACCCGAAACAGCTACCGAATGTCCCCGTGGGTGGCACCAACACCTCCCACGGGACAAATGTAACTCGTAGGATTTAACCCCGTAGCCGCGGGACTCCCAGTTTGAGAATTTGATGAAAATTTGTATATTTTTAGACCTAGGCTTAAAAACACGGTGTTAGAGGGTGAGATCTCAAAACAGTCCCCGAACGTCCCCGTGGGTGGCACCAACACCTCCCACGGGACCAATGTAACTCGTTGGAACTGACCCCGCAGCCACGGGACTCCTGGTTTGAGAATACGATGGTAATTTGCATATTTCTAGACTTAGGCAAAACATGGCGTTAGTGGGTGAGAACTCTAAACACCCCCCGAACGTCCCGGTGGGTGGGACAATCGCCTCCCACGGGACCAATGTAACTCGTAGGAACTGACGGCTCCCGGTTTAAGAATACAACGGTAATTTACATATTTATGAACTTAGGATTAAAAACATGGCGTTAGAGGGTGAGACCTAGAAATAGCCCCCGAACGGCCCCGTGGGTGGGACCAACACCTCCCAAGGGACCAATGTAACTCGTAGCAACTGACCCCGCAGTCGTGGGACTCCCAGTTTGAGAATAGTACGATAATTTGTATATTTTTAAATGTAGGTTTAAAAACATGGCTTTAGATGGTGCGAACTCGAAACAGCGCCCAAACGGCCCCGTGGGTGGCACCAACACCTCCCATGGGAACAATGTAACTCGTAGGAACTGTCCCCGCAGCCGCGGGACACCCGGTTTGGGAATAGGACGATAATTTGCATATTTCTAGACTAAAGCAGAACATGGCGTTGGAGGGTGAGAACTCGAAACCGCCCCCGAACGTTCCCGTGGGTGGCACCAACACGTCCCACGGGACCAATGTAACTCGTAGGAACTGACCCCGCAGCCCCGGGACTCCCGATTTGAGAATACGATGGTAATTTGCATATTTCTTGACTTAGGCTTAAAAACATTGCGTTAGAGGGTGAGAACTCGAACCAGCCCCCGAACGGCCCCGTGGGTGGTACCAACACCTCCCACGGGACCAATGTAACTCGTAGGAACTGACCCCGCAGCTGCGGGACTCTCGGTTTGAGAATACGACTATAATTTGCATATTTCTAGACTTTGGCTTAAAAACATGGCGTCAGAGGGTGAGAACTCGAAACATCTCCCGAACGGCCCCGTGGATGGCACCAACACCTCCCATGGGACCAATGTAACTCCTAGGAACTGACCCCGCAGCCCGGGGACTCCCGATTTGAGAATATGACGGTAATTTGCATATTTCTTGACTTGGGCTTAAAAACATGGCGTTAGAGGGTGAGAACTCGAAACAGCCCCCGAACGGCCCTGTGGGTGGCACCAACACCTCCCACGGGACCAATGTAACTCATAGGAACTGACCCCGTAGCCGCGGGACTCCCGGTTTGAGAATACGATGATAATTTGCATATTTCTAGACTTAGGTTTAAAAACATGGCGTTAGAGGGTTAGAACTCAAAACATCCCCCGAACGGCCCCTTGGGTGGCACCAATACGTCCCATGGGACCAATGTAACTCGTAGGAACTAACCCCGCAGCCACGGAACTCCCGATTTGAGAATACGATGGTAATTTTCTTATTTCTAGAGTTAGGCTTAAAAACATGGCGTTAGAGGGTGAGAACTCGAAACATCCCCCGAACGTCCCCGTGGGTGGCACCAACACCTCCCACGGGACCAATGTAACTCGTAGGAACTGAGCCCGCAGCTGCGGGACCCTCGATTTGAGTATATGACTGTAATTTGCATATTAATAGACTTAGGATTAACAACACGACGTTAGAGGGTGAGAACTCGAAACAGCCCCCGAATGGCCCCGTGGGTGGCACCAATACCTCCCACGGGACCAATGTAACTCGTAGGAACTGACCTCGCATCCGCGAAACTCCCGATTTGAGAATAGGATGATAATTTGCATATTTCTAGACTTAGGTTTAAAAACATGGCGTTAGTGGGTGAGAACTTGAAACAACCCCCGAATGGCCCCGTGTGTGGCACGAACACCTCGCACGGGACCAAAGTAACACGTAGGAACTGCTCCCGTAGCCGCGGGACTCCCGGTTTGAGAATACGATGATAATTTGCATATTTCTAGACTTAGGCTTAAAAACATGGCGTTAGAGGGCGAGAACTTGAAACAACCCCCGAACGGCCCCGCGGGTGGCACCAACACCTCCCACGGGACCAATGTAACTCGTAGGAACTGACCCCGTAGCCGCGGGACTCCCGGTTAGAGAATACGATGATAATTTGCATATTTCTAGACTTAGGTTTAAAAACATGGCGTTTGAGGGTTAGAACTCAAAACAGCCCCCGAACGGCCCCGTGGGTGGCACCAACACCTCCCACGGGACCAATGTAACTCGTAGGAACTGACCCCGTAGCCACGGGACTCCCGGTTTGAGAATACGATGATAATTTGCATATTTTTAGACTTAGGTTTAAAAACATGGCGTTTGAGGGTTAGAACTCAAAACAGCCCCCGAACGGCCCCGTGGGTGGCACTAATAGCTCCCACGGGACCAATGTAACTCGTTGGAACTAACCCCGCAGTCACGAGACTCACGGTTCGAGAATACGATGGTAATTTTATTATTTCTCGACTTAGGCTAAAAAACATGGCGTTAGAGGGTGAGAACTCGAAACAGCCCCCGAACGTCCCCATGGGTGGCACCAACACCTCCCACGGGACCAATGTAACTCGTAGGAACTGACCCCGTAGCCGCGGGACTCCCGGTTTGAGAATACGATGATAATTTTCATATTTCTAGACTTAGGTTTAAAAACATGGCGTTAGAGGGTTAGAACTCAAAACAGCCCCCGAACGGCCCCATGGGTGGCACCAATACCTCCCACGGGACCAATGTAACTCGTAGGAACTAACCCCGCAGCCACGGAACTCCCGGTTTGAGAATACGATGGTAATTTTCTTATTTCTAGAGTTAGGCTTAAAAACATGGCGTTAGAGGGTGAGAACTCGAAACATCCCCCGAACGTCCCCGTGGGTGGCACCAACACCTCCCACGGGACCAATGTAACTCGTAGGAACTGAGCCCGCAGCTGCGGGACCCCCGATTTGAGTATATGACTGTAATTTGCATATTAATAGACTTAGGATTAACAACACGACGTTAGAGGGTGAGAACTCGAAACAGCCCCCGAATGGCCCCGTGGGTGGCACCAATACCTCCCACGGGACCAATGTAACTCGTAGGAACTGACCTCGCATCCGCGAAACTCCCGATTTGAGAATAGGATGATAATTTGCATATTTCTAGACTTAGGTTTAAAAACATGGCGTTAGTGGGTGAGAACTTGAAACAACCCCCGAATGGCCCCGTGTGTGGCACGAACACCTCGCACGGGACCAAAGTAACTCGTAGGAACTGCTCCCGTAGCCGCGGGACTCCCGGTTTGAGAATACGATGATAATTTGCATATTTCTAGACTTAGGATTAAAAACATGGCGTTAGAGGGTGAGATCTCGAAACAACCCCCGAATGACCCCGTGGGTGGCACCAACAACTCCCACGGGACAAATGTAACTCGTAGGAACTGACCCCGTAGCCGCGGGACTCCCGGTTCGAGAATACGACGGTAATTTACATATTTCTAGACTTAAGTAAAATATGGCGTTAGTGGGTGAGAACTAGAAACAACCGCCGAACTTCCCCGTGGGTGGAACCAACACCTCCCACGGGACCAACGTAATTCATAGCAACTAACCCCGCAGTCGCGGGACTCCCGGTTTGAGAATCTGACGATAATTTGCATATTTCTAGACTTAAGAAAAACATGGTGTTAGAGGGTGAGATCTCGAAATAACCCCCGAACATCCCCGTGGGTGGAACAAACACCTCCCACGGGACCAATGTAACTCGTAGGAACTGACCCAGTAGCCGCGGGACTCCCGGTTTAAGAATACAATGGTAATTTACATATTTATAAAGTTAGGATTAAAAACATGGCGTTAGAGGGTGAGAACTCGAAACATCCCTCCAACAACCCCGTGGGTGGCACCAACACCTCCCACGGGACCAATGTAACTCGTAGTAACTGACCCCGCAGCCGCGGGACTCCCAGTTTGAGAATACGATGATAATTTGCATATTTCTAGACTTTAAAAACATGGCGTTAGAGGGTGAGATCTCGAAACAACCCCCGAACGACCACGTGGGTGGCACCAACAACTCCCACGGAACCAACGTAACTCGTAGGAACTGACCCCGCAGCCCCGGGACTCCCGATTTGAGAATACGATGGTAATTTGCATATTTCTTGACTTAGGCTTAAAAATATGGCGTTAGAGGGTGAGAACTCGAAAAAGCCCCCGAACGGCACCGTGGGTGGCACCAACACCTCCCACGGGACCAATGTAACTCGTAGGAACTGACCCCGCAGCCGCGGGACTCTCGGTTTGAGAATACGACTATAATTTGCATATTTCTAGACTTTGGCTTAAAAACATGGCGTCAGAGGGTGAGAACTCGAAACATCTCCCGAACGGCCCCGTGGATGGCACCAACACCTCCCACGGGACCAATGTAACTCGTAGGAACTGACCCTGCAGCTGCAGGACTCCCCATTTAAGAATACAATGGTAATTTACATATTTATAAACTTAGGATTAAAAACATGGCGTTAGAGGGTGAGAACTCGAAACAGTGCCCGAACGTCCCCGTGGGTGGCACCAACACCTCCCACGGGACCAATGTTACTCTTAGTAACTGACCTCGCAGCCGCGGGACTCCCGGTTTGAGAATTCTACGGTAATTTAAAATTTTTTAGACTTAGGCTTAAAAACATGGCGTTAGAAGGTGAAAACTCGAAACATCCACCTCCCACGGGACCAATGTAACTCGTAGGAACTGACCCCGTAGCAGCGGGACTCCCGGTTTGAGAATACGACGGTAATTTGCATATTTCTAGACTTAAGAAAAACATGGCGTTAGTGGGTGAAAACTCGAAACAGCCCCCGAATGTCCCCGTGGGTGGCACAAACGCCTCCCACGGGACCACTGTAACTCATAGGAACTGACGGCTCCCGGTTTAAGAATACAACGGTAATTTACATATTTATAAACTTAGGATGAAAAACATGGCGTTAAAGGGCGAGAACCCGAAACAGCTACCGAACGTCCCCGTGGGTGGCACCAACACCTCCCACGGGACAAATGTAACTCGTAGGATTTAACCCCGTAGCCGCGGGACTCCCAGTTTGAGAATTTGATGAAAATTTGTATATTTTTAGACCTAGGCTTAAAAACACGGTGTTAGAGGGTGAGATCTCTAAACAGTCCCCGAACGTCCCCGTGGGTGGCACCAACACCTCCCACGGGACCAATGTAACTCGTTGGAACTGACCCCGCAGCCACGGGACTCCTGGTTTGAGAATACGATGGTAATTTGCATATTTCTAGACTTAGGCAAAACATGGCGTTAGTGGGTGAGAACTCTAAACACCCCCCGAACGTCCCGGTGGGTGGCACAATCGCCTCCCACGGGACCAATGTAACTCGTAGGAACTGACGGCTCCCGGTTTAAGAATACAACGGTAATTTACATATTTATGAACTTAGGATTAAAAACATGGCGTTAGAGGGTGAGACCTAGAAATAGCCCCCGGACGGCCCCGTGGGTGGGACCAACACCTCCCAAGGGACCAATGTAACTCGTAGCAACTGACCCCGCAGTCGTGGGACTCCCAGTTTGAGAATAGTACGATAATTTGTATATTTCTAAATGTAGGTTTAAAAACATGGCTTTAGATGGTGCGAACTCGAAACAGCGCCCAAGCGGCCCCGTGGGTGGCACCAACACCTCCCATGGGAACAATGTAACTCGTAGGAACTGTCCCCGCAGCCGCGGGACACCCGGTTTGGGAATAGGACGATAATTTGCATATTTCTAGACTGAAGCAGAACATGGCGTTGGAGGGTGAGAACTAGAAAAAGCCACCGAACGTCCCCGTGGGTGGCACCAACACGTCCCACGGGACCAATGTAACTCGTAGGAACTGACCCCGCAGCCCCGGGACTCCCGATTTGAGAATACGATGGTAATTTGCATATTTCTTGACTTAGGCTTAAAAACATTGCGTTAGAGGGTGAGAACTCGAAACGGCCCCCGAACGGCCCCGTGGGTGGTACCAACACCTCCCACGGGACCAATGTAACTCGTAGGAACTGACCCCGCAGCCGCGGGACTCTCGGTTTGAGAATACGACTATAATTTGCATATTTCTAGACTTTGGCTTAAAAACATGGCGTCAGAGGGTGAGAACTCGAAACATCTCCCGAACGGCCCCGTGGATGGCACCAACACCTCCCATGGGACCAATGTAACTCCTAGGAACTGACCCCGCAGCCCGGGGACTCCCGATTTGAGAATATGACGGTAATTTGCATATTTCTTGACTTGGGCTTAAAAACATGGCGTTAGAGGGTGAGAACTCGAAATAGCCCCCGAACGGCCCTGTGGGTGGCACCAACACCTCCCACGGGACCAATGTAACTCATAGGAACTGACCCCGTAGCCGCGGGACTCCCGGTTTGAGAATACGATGATAATTTGCATATTTCCAGACTTAGGTTTAAAAACATGGCGTTAGAGGGTTAGAACTCAAAACATCCCCCGAACGGCCCCTTGGGTGGCACCAATACGTCCCATGGGACCAATGTAACTTGTAGGAACTAACCCCGCAGCCGCGGGACTCCGGGTTTGAGAATACAATGGTAATTTTCTTATTTCAAGACTTAGGCATAATAACATGGTGTTAGAGGGTGAGAACTCGAAACAGCCCCCGAACGTCCCAGTGGGTGGCACCAACACCTCCCACGGGTCCAATGTAACTCGTAGTAACTGAGCCCGCAGCAGCGGGACCCTCGATTTGAGAATATGACTGTAATTTGCATATTTATAGACTTAGGATTAAAAACATGGCGTCAGAGGGTGAGAACTCGAAAAATCTCCCGAACGGCCCAGTGGATGGCACCAACACCTCCCATGGGACCAATGTAACTCCTAGGAACTGACCCCGCAGCCCGGGGACTCCCGATTTGAGAATACGATGGTAATTTGCATATTTCTTGACTTGGGCTTAAAAACATGGCGTTAGAGGGTGAGAACTCGAAACAGCCCCCGAACGGCCCTGTGGGTGGCACCGACACCTCCCACGGGACCAATGTAACTCGTAGGAACTGACCCCGTAGCCGCGGGACTCCCAGTTTGAGAATACGATGATAATTTGCATATTTCTAGACTTAAGTAAAACATGGCGTTAGTGGGTGAGAACTAGAAACAACCGCCGAACTTCCCCGTGGGTGGAACCAACACCTCCCACAGGACCAACGTAATTCATAACAACTAACCCCGCAGTCGCGGGACTCCCGGTTTGAGAATCTGACGATATTTTGCATATTTCTAGACTTAAGAAAAACATGGTGTTAGAGGGTGAGATCTCGAAATAACCCCCGAACATCCCCGTGGGTGGAACAAACACCTCCCACGGGACCAATGTAACTCGTAGGAACTGGCCCCGTAGCAGCGGGACTCCCGGTTTGAGAATACGACGGTAATTTGCATATTTCTAGACTTAAGCAAAACATGGCGTTAGTGGGTGAAAACTCGAAACAGCCCCCGAACGTTCCCTTGGGTGGCACCAACACGTCCCACGGGACCAATGTAACTCGTAGGAACTGACCCCGCAGTCCCGGGACTCCCGATTTGAGAATACGATGGTAATTTGCATATTTCTTGACTTAGGCTTAAAAACATTGCGTTAGAGGGTGAGAACTCGAAACGGCCCCCGAACGGCCCCGTGGGTGGCACCAACACCTCCCACGGGACCAATGTAACTCGTAGGAACTGACCCCGCAGCCGCGGGACTCTCGGTTTGAGAATACGACTATAATTTGCATATTTCTAGACTTTGGCTTAAAAACATGGCGTCAGAGGGTGAGAACTCGAAACATCTCCCGAACGGCCCCGTGGATGGCACCAACACCTCCCATGGGACCAATGTAACTCCTAGGAATTGACCCCGCAGCCCGGGGACTCCCGATTTGAGAATATGATGGTAATTTGCATATTTCTTGACTTGGGCTTAAAAACATGGCGTTAGAGGGTGAGAACTCGAAACAGCCCCCGAACGGCCCTGTGGGTGGCACCAACACCTCCCACGGGACCAATGTAACTCATAGGAACTGACCCCGTAGCCGCGGGACTCCCGGTTTGAGAATACGATGATAATTTGCATATTTCTAGACTTAGGTTTAAAAACATGGCGTTAGAGGGTTAGAACTCCAAACATCCCCCGAACGGCCCCTTGGGTGGCACCAATACGTCCCATGGGACCAATGTAACTCGTAGGAACTAACCCCGCAGCCGCGGGACTTCGGGTTTGAGAATACGATGGTAATTTTCTTATTTCAAGACTTAGGCATAATAATATGGTGTTAGAGGGTGAGAACTCGAAACAGCCCCCGAACGTCCCAGTGGGTGGCACCAACACCTCCCACGGGTCCAATGTAACTCGTAGGAACTGAGCCCGCAGCTGCGGGACCCTCGAATTGAGAATATGACTGTAATTTGCGTATTTATAGACTTAGGATGAAAAACATGGCGTCAGAGGGTGAGAACACTAAACATCTCCCGAACGGCCCAGTGGATGGCACCAACACCTCCCATGGGACCAATGTAACTCTTAGGAACTGACCCCGCAGCCCAGGGACTCCCGATTTGAGAATACGACGGTAATTTGCATATTTCTTGACTTGGGCTTAAAAACATGGCGTTAGAGGGTGAGAACTCGAAACAGCCCCCGAACGGCCTTGTGGGTGGCACCGACACCTCCCACGGGACCAATGTAACTCGTAGGAACTCACCCCGTAGCCGCGGGACTCCCGGTTTGAGAATACGATGATAATTTGCATATTTCTAGACTTAAGTAAAACATGGCGTTAGTGGGTGAGAACTAGAAACAACCGCCGAACTTTCCCGTGGGTGGAACCAACACCTCCCACAGGACCAACGTAATTCATAGCAACTAACCCCGCAGTCGCGGGACTCCCGGTTTGAGAATCTGACGATAATTTGCATATTTCTAGACTTAAGAAAAACATGGTGTTAGAGGGTGAGATCTCGAAATAACCCCCGAACATCCCCGTGGGTGGAACAAACACCTCCCACGGGACCAATGTAACTCGTAGGAACTGACCCTGCAGCCGCGGGACTCCCGGTTTAAGAATACAATGGTAATTTACATATTTATAAACTTAGGATTAAAAACATGGCGTTAGAGGGTGAGAACTCGAAACAGTGCCCGAACGTCCCCGTGGGTGGCACCAACAACTCCCACGGGACCAACGTAACTCGTAGGAACTGACCCCGCAGCCGCGGGACTCCCGGTTTGAGAATACGACTGTAATTTGAATATTTCTAGACTTAAGTAAAACATGGCGTTAGTGGGTGAGTACTCGAAACAACCTCCGTACTTCCCCGTGGGTGGTACCTACACCTCCCACGGGACCAACGTAACTCATAGGAACTAACCCCGCAGTCGCGGGACTCCCGGTTTGAGAATACGACGATGATTTGCATATTTCTAGACTTAAGCAAAACATGGTGTTAGAGGGTGAGATCTCGAAATAGCCCCCGAACATCCCCGTGGGTGGAACAAAAACCTCCCACGGGACCAATGTAACTCGTAGGAACTGACCCCGCAACTGCGGGACTCCCCTTTTAAGAATACAATGGTAATTTACATATTTATAAACTTAGGATTAAAAACATGGCGTTAGAGGGTGAGAACTCAAAACAGTGCCCGAACGTCCCCGTGGGTGGCACCAACACCTCCCACGGGACCAATGTTACTCTTAGGAACTGACCTCGCAGCCGCGGGACTCCCGGTTTGAGAATTCTACGGTAATTTGAATATTTTTAGGCTTAGGCTTAAAAACATGGGGTTAGAGGGTGAAAGCACGAAACATCCCTCTAACTACCCCGTGGGTGGCACCAACACCTCCCACGGGACCAATGTAACTCGTAGTAACTGACCCCGCAGCCGCGGGACTCCCAGTTTGAGAATACGATGATAATTTGCATATTTCTAGACTTTAAAAACATGGCGTTAGAGGGTGAGATCTCGAAACAACCCCCGAACGACCACGTGGGTGGCACCAACAACTCCCACGGGACCAACGTAACTCGTAGGGACTGACCCCGCAGCCGCGGGACTCCCGGTTTGAGAATACGACGGTAATTTGCATATTTCTTGACTTGGGCTTAAAAACATGGCGTTAGAGGGTGAGAACTCGAAACAGCCCCCGAACGGCCTTGTGGGTGGCACCGACACCTCCCACGGGACCAATGTAACTCGTAGGAACTCACCCCGTAGCCGCGGGACTCCCGGTTTGAGAATACGATGATAATTTGCATATTTCTAGACTTAAGTAAAACATGGCGTTAGTGGGTGAGAACTAGAAACAACCGCCGAACTTTCCCGTGGGTGGAACCAACACCTCCCACAGGACCAACGTAATTCATAGCAACTAACCCCGCAGTCGCGGGACTCCCGGTTTGAGAATCTGACGATAATTTGCATATTTCTAGACTTAAGAAAAACATGGTGTTAGAGGGTGAGATCTCGAAATAACCCCCGAACATCCCCGTGGGTGGAACAAACACCTCCCACGGGACCAATGTAACTCGTAGGAACTGACCCTGCAGCCGCGGGACTCCCGGTTTAAGAATACAATGGTAATTTACATATTTATAAACTTAGGATTAAAAACATGGCGTTAGAGGGTGAGAACTCGAAACAGTGCCCGAACGTCCCCGTGGGTGGCACCAACAACTCCCACGGGACCAACGTAACTCGTAGGAACTGACCCCGCAGCCGCGGGACTCCCGGTTTGAGAATACGACTGTAATTTGAATATTTCTAGACTTAAGTAAAACATGGCGTTAGTGGGTGAGTACTCGAAACAACCTCCGTACTTCCCCGTGGGTGGTACCTACACCTCCCACGGGGCCAACGTAACTCATAGGAACTAACCCCGCAGTCGCGGGACTCCCGGTTTGAGAATACGACGATGATTTGCATATTTCTAGACTTAAGCAAAACATGGTGTTAGAGGGTGAGATCTCGAAATAGCCCCCGAACATCCCCGTGGGTGGAACAAAAACCTCCCACGGGACCAATGTAACTCGTAGGAACTGACCCCGCAACTGCGGGACTCCCCTTTTAAGAATACAATGGTAATTTACATATTTATAAACTTAGGATTAAAAACATGGCGTTAGAGGGTGAGAACTCAAAACAGTGCCCGAACGTCCCCGTGGGTGGCACCAACACCTCCCACGGGACCAATGTTACTCTTAGGAACTGACCTCGCAGCCGCGGGACTCCCGGTTTGAGAATTCTACGGTAATTTGAATATTTTTAGGCTTAGGCTTAAAAACATGGGGTTAGAGGGTGAAAGCACGAAACATCCCTCTAACTACCCCGTGGGTGGCACCAACACCTCCCACGGGACCAATGTAACTCGTAGTAACTGACCCCGCAGCCGCGGGACTCCCAGTTTGAGAATACGATGATAATTTGCATATTTCTAGACTTTAAAAACATGGCGTTAGAGGGTGAGATCTCGAAACAACCCCCGAACGACCACGTGGGTGGCACCAACAACTCCCACGGGACCAACGTAACTCGTAGGAACTGACCCCGCAGCCGCGGGACTCCCGGTTTGAGAATACGACTGTAATTTGAATATTTCTAGACTTAAGTAAAACATGGCGTTAGTTTGTGAGTACTCGAAACAACCTCCGAACTTCCCCGTGGGTGGTACCTACACCTCCCACGGGACCAACGTAACTCATAGGAACTAACCCCGCAGTCGCGGGACTCCCGGTTTGAGAATACGACGATGATTTGCATATTTCTAGACTTAAGCAAAACATGGTGTTAGAGGGTGAGATCTCGAAATAGCCCCCGAACATCCCCGTGGGTGGAACAAAAACCTCCCACGGGACCAATGTAACTCGTAGGAACTGACCCCGCAGCTGCGGGACTCCCCATTTAAGAATACAATGGTAATTTACATATTTATAAACTTAGGATTAAAAACATGGCGTTAGAGGGTGACAACTCGAAACAGTGCCCGAACGTCCCCGTGGGTGGCACCAACACCTCCCACGGCACCAATGTTCCTCTTAGGAACTGACCTCGCAGCCGCGGGACTCCCGGTTTGAGAATTCTACTGTAATTTCAATATTTTTAGACTTAGGCTTAAAAACATGGCGTTAGAGGGTGAAAACTCGAAACATACCTCTAACAACCCCGTGGGTGGCACCATCACCTCCCACGGGACCAATGTAACTCGTAGGAACTGACCCCGTAGCAGCAGGACTCCCGATTTGAGAATACGACGGTAATTTGCATATTTCTAGACTTAAGCAAAACATGGCGTTAGTGGGTGAGAACTCGAAACAGCCCCCGAATGTCCCCGTGGGTGGCACAAACGCCTCCCACGGGACCAATGTAACTCGTAGGAACTGATGGCTCCCGGTTTAAGAATACAACGATAATTTACATATTTATAAACTTAGGATGAAAAACATGGCGTTAAAGGGCGAGAACCCGAAACAGCCCCCGAACGTCCCCGTGGGTGGCACCAACACCTCCCACGGGACCAATGTAACTCGTAGGATTTGACCCCGTAGCCGCAGGACTCCCGGTTTGAGAATTTGATGAAAATTTGTATATTTTTAGACCTAGGCTTAAAAACACGGCGTTAGAGGGTGAGATCTCAAAACATCCCCCGAACGTCCCCGTGGCCGGCACCAACACCTCCCACGGGACCAATGTAACTCGTTGGAACTGACCCCACAGCCACGGGACTCCCGGTTTGAGAATACAATGGTAATTTGCATATTTCTAGACTTAGGCAAAACATGGCGTTAGTGGGTGAGAACTCTAAACAGCCCCCGAACGTCCCGGTGGGTGGCACAATCGCCTCCCATGGGACCAATGTAACTCGTAGGAACTGACGACTCTCGGTTTAAGAATACAGCGGTGATTTACATATTTATGAACTTAGGATTAAAAACATGGCGTTAGAGGGTGAGACCTAGAAATAGCCCCCGGACGGCCCCGTGGGTGGGACCAACACCTCCCAAGGGACCAATGTAACTCGTAGCAACTGACCCCGCAGTCGCGGGACTCCCAGTTTGAGAATAGTAAGATAATTTGTATATTTCTAAATGTAGGTTTAAAAACATGACGTTAGATGGTGCGAACTCGAAACAGCGCCCAAACGGCCCCGTGGGTGGCACCAACACCTCCCATGGGAACAATGTAACTTGTAGGAACTGTCCCCGCAGCCGCGAGACACCCGGTTATGGAATAGGACGATAATTTGCATATTTCTAGACTGAAGCAGAACATGGCGTTGGAGGGTGAGAACTCGAAACAGCCCCCGAACGTCCCCGTGGGTGGCACCAACACGTCCCACGGGACCAATGTAACTCGTAGGAACTGACCCTGCAGCCTCGGGACTCCCGATTTGAGAATACGATGGTAATTTGCATATTTCTTGACTTAGGCTTAAAAACATGGCGTTAGAGGGTGAGAACTCGAAACAGCTCCCGAACGGCCCCGTGGGTGGCACCAACACCTCCCACGGGACCAATGTAACTCGTAGTAACTGACACCGCAGCCGCGGGACTCTCGGTTTGAGAATACGACTATAATTTGCATATTTCTAGACTTTGGCTTAAAAACATGGCGTCAGAGGGTGAGAACTCGAAACATCTCCCGAACGGCCCCGTGGATGGCACCAACACCTCCCATGGGACCAATGTAACTCCTAGGAACTGACCCCGCAGCCCGGGGACTCCCGATTTGAGAATATGATGGTAATTTGCATATTTCTTGACTTGGGCTTAAAAACATGGCGTTAGAGGGTGAGAACTCGAAACAGCCCCCGAACGGCCCTGTGGGTGGCACCAACACCTCCCACGGGACCAATGTAACTCATAGTAACTGACCCCGTAGCCGCGGGACTCCCGGTTTGAGAATACGATGATAATTTGTATATTTCTAGACTTAGGTTTAAAAACATGGCGTTAGAGGGTCAGAACTCAAAACATCCCCTGAACGGCCCTGTGGGTGGCACAAATACGTCCCACGGGACCAATGTAACGCGTAGGAATTAACCACGCAGCCGCGGGACTCCGGGTTTGAGAATACGATGGTAATTTTCTTATTTCTAGACTTAGGCATAAAAACATGGCGTTAGAGGGTGACAACTCGAAACAGTCCCCGAACGTCCCAGTGGGTGGCACCAACACCTCCCACGGGACCAATGTTACTCTTAGGAACTTACCTCGTAGCCGCGGGACTCCCGGTTTGAGAATTCTACGGTAATTTGAATATTTTTAGAGTTAGGCTTAAAAACATGGCGTTAGAGGGTGAAAACTCGAAACATCACTCTAACAACCCCGTGGGTGGCACCATCACCTCCCACGGGACCAATGTAACTCGTAGGAACTGACCCCGTAGCAGCGGGACTCTCGGTTTGAGAATACGACGGTAATTTGCATATTTCTAGACTTAAGCAAAACATGGCGTTAGTGGGTGAGAACTCGAAACAGCCCCCGAATGTCCCCGTGGGTGGCACAAACGCCTCCCACGGGACCAATGTAACTCGTAGGAACTGACGGCTCCCGGTTTAAGAATACAACGGTAATTTACATATTTATAAACTTAGGATGAAAAACATGGCGTTAAAGGGCGAGAATCCGAAACAGCCCCCGAACGTCCCCGTGGGTGGCACCAACACCTCCCACGGGACCAATGTAACTCGTAGGATTTGACCCCGTAGCCGCGGGACTCCCGGTTTGAGAATTTGATGAAAATTTGTATATTTTTAGACCCAGGCTTAAAAACACGGCGTTAGAGGGTGAGATCTCAAAACAGCCCCCGAACGACCCCTTGGGTGGCACCAACACCTCCCACGGGACCAATGTAACTCTTTGGAACTGACCCCGCAGCCACGGGACTCCCGGTTTGAGAATACGATGGTAATTTGCATATTTCTAGACTTAGGCAAGACATCGCGTTAGTGGGTGAGAACTCGAAAAAGCCCCCGAACGTCCCGGTGGGTGGCACAATCGCCTCCCACGGGACCAATGTAACTCGTAGGAACTGACGGCTCCCGATTTAAGAATACAACGGTAATTTACATATTTATGAACTTAGGATTAAAAACATGGCGTTAGAGGGTGAGACCTAGAAATAGCCCCCGGACGGGCCCGTGGGTGGGACCAACACCTCCCAAGGGACCAATGTAACTTGTAGCAACTGACCCCACAGTCGCGGGACTCCCAGTTTGAGAATAGTACGATAATTTGTATATTTCTAAATGTAGGTTTAAAAACATGGTGTTAGATGGTGCGAACTCGAAACAGCGCCCAAACGGCCCCGTGGGTGGCACCAACACCTCCCATGGGAACAATGTAACTCGTAGGAACTGTCCCCGCAGCCGCGGGACACCCGGTTTGGGAATAGGACGATAATTTGCATATTTCTAGACTGAAGCAGAACATGGCGTTGGAGGGTGAGAACTAGAAACAGCCACCGAACGTCCCCGTGGGTGGCACCAACACGTCCCACGGGACCAATGTAACTCATAGGAACTGACCCCGCAGCCCCGGGACTCCCGATTTGAGAATACGATGGTAATTTGCATATTTCTTGACTTAGGCTTAAAAACATGGCGTTAGAGGGTGAGAACTCCAAACAGCCCCCGAACGGCCCCGTGGGTGGCACCAACACCTCCCACGGGACCAATGTAACTCGTAGGAACTGACCCCCCAGCCGCGGGACTCTCGGTTTGAGAATACGACTATAATTTACACATTTCTAGACTTTGGTTTAAAAACATGGCGTCAGAGGGTGAGAACTCGAAACATCTCCCGAACGGCCCCGTGGATGGCACCAACACCTCCCATGGGACCAATGTAACTCCTAGGAACTGACCCTGCAGCCCGGGGACTCCCGATTTGAGAATACGACGGTAATTTGCATATTTCTTGACTTGGGCTTAAAAACATGGCGTTAGAGGGTGAGAACTCGAAACAGCCCCCGAACGGCCATGTGGGTGGCAACAACACCTCCCACGGGACCAGTGTAACTCATAGGAACTGACCCCTTAGCCGCGGGACTCCCGGTTTGAGAATACGATGATAATTTGCATATTTCTAGACTTAGGTTTAAAAACATGGCGTTAGAGGGTTAGAACTCAAAACATCCCCCGAAGGGCCCCTTGGGTGGCACCAATACGTCCCACGGGACCAATGTAACTCGTAGGAACTAACCCGGCAGCCGCGGGACTCCGGGTTTGAGAATACGATGGTAATTTTCTTATTTCTAGACTTAGGCATAAAAACATCGCGTTAGAGGCTGAGAACTCGAAAAAGCCCCCGAACGTCCCGGTGGGTGGCACCAACACCTCCCACGGGTCCAATGTAACTCGTAGGAACTGAGCCCGCAGTTGCGGGACCCTCGATTTGAGAATATGACTGTAATTTGCATATTTATAAACTTAGGATTAAAAACATGGCGTCAGAGGGTGAGAACTCGAAACATCTCACGAACGGCCCCGTGGATGGCACCAACACCTCCCATGGGACCAATGTAACTCCTAGGAACTGACCCCGCAGCCCGGGAACTCCCGATTTGAGAATACGACGGGAATTTGCATATTTCATGACTTGGGCTTAAAAACATGGTGTTAGAGGGTGAGAACTCGAAACAGCCCCCGAACGGCCCTGTGGGTGGCACCGACACCTCCCACGGGACCAATGTAACTCGTAGGAACTGACCCCGTAGCCGTGGGACTCCCGGTTTGAGAATATGATGATAATTTGCATATTTCTAGGCTTAGGTTTAAAAATATGGCGTTAGAGGGTTAGAACTCAAAACATCCCCCGAACGGCCCCGTGGGTGGCACAAATACGTCCCACGGGACCAATGTAACTCGTAGGAACTAACCACGCAGCCGCGGGACTCCGAGTTTGAGAATACGATGGTAATTTTCTTATTTCTAGACTTAGGCATAAAAACATGGCGTTAGAGGGTGAGAACTCGAAACAGCCCCCAAACGTCCTAGTGGGTGGCACCAACACCTCCCACGGGTCCAATGTAACTCGTAGGAACTGAGCCCGCAGCTGCGGGACCCTCGATTTGAGAATATGACTGTAATTTGCATATTTATAGACTTAGGATTAAAAACACGGCGTTAGAGGGTGAGAACTCGAAACAGCCCCCGAACGGCCCCGTGGGTGGCACCAATACCTCCCACGGGACCATTGTAACTCGTAGGAACTGACCTCGCATCCGCGAAACTCCCGATTTGAGAATAGGACGATAATTTGCATATTTCTAGACTTAGGCTTGAAAACATGGCGTTAGTGGGTGAGAACATGAAACAACCCCCGAATGGCCCCATGTGTGGCACGAACACCTCCCACGGGACAAATGTAACTCGTAGGAACTGCTCCCGCAGCCGCGGGACTCCCGGTTTGAGAATACGATGATAATTTGCATATTTCTAGACTTAGGCTTAAAAATATGGCGTTAGAGGGTGAGATCTCGAAACAACCCCCGAACGACCCCGTGGGTGGCACCAACAACTCCAACGAGACCAATGTAACTCGTTGGAACTGACCCCGCAGTCGCGGGAGTCCCGGTTTGAGAATACGACGGTAATTTGCATATTTCTAGACTTAAGTAAAACATGGCGTTAGTGGGTGAGAACTCGAAACAATCCCCGAACTTCCCCGTGGGTGGAACCAACACCTTCCACGGGACCAACGTAACTCAGAGAAACTAACCCTGCAATCGCGGGACTCCCGGTTTGAGAATCTGACGATAATTTGCATATTTCTAGACTTAAGCAAAACATGGTGTTAGAGGGTGAGATCTCGAAATAACCCCCGAACATCCCCGTGGGTGGAACAAACACCTCCCACGAGACCAATGTAACTCGTAGGAACTGACCCCGCAGCCGCGGGACTCCCGATTTAAGAATACAATGGTAATTTACATATTTATAAACTTAGGATTAAAAATATGGCGTTAGAGGGTGAGAACTCGGAACAGTGCCTGAACGTCCATGTGGGTGGTACCAACACCTCCCACCGGACAAATGTTACTTGTAGGAACTGACCTCGCAGCCGCGGGACTCCCGGTATGGGAATTCTACGATAATTTGAATATTTTTAGACTTAGGGTTAAAAACATGGGGTTAGAGGGTGAAAACTCGAAACATCCCTCTAACAACCCCGTGGGTGGAACCAACACCTCCCACGGGACCAATGTAACTCGTAGTAACTGACCCCGTAGCCGCGGGACTCCCAGTTTGAGAATACGACGATAATTTTCATATTTCTAGACTTTAAAAACATGGAGTTAGAGGGTGAGATCTCGAAACAACCCCCGAACGACCCCGTGGGTGGCACCAACAACTCCCACGGGACCAATGTAACTCGTAGGAACTCACCCCGCAGCCGCGGGACTCTCGGTTTGAGAATACGACGGTAATTTGCATATTTCTAGACTTAAGTAAAACATGGCCTTAGTGGGTGAGAACTGGAAAACAACGCCCGAACTTCCCCGTGGGTGGCACCAACACCTCCCACGGGACCAACGTAACTCATAGGAACTAACCCCGCAGTCGCGGGACCCCGGTTTGAGAATACGACGATGATTTGCATATTTATAGACTTAAGCAAAACATGGTGTTAGAGGGTGAGATCTCGAAATAGCCCCCGAACATCCTTGTGGGTGGAACAAACACCTCCTACGGGACCAATGTAACTCGTAGGAACTGACCCCGCAGCTGCGGGACTCCCAATTTAAGAATACAATGGTAATTTACATATTTATAAACTTGGGATTAAAAACATGGCGTTAGAGGGTGAGAACTCGAAACAGTGCCCGAATGTCCATGTGGGTGGCACCAACTCCTCCCACAGGACCAATGTTACTCGTAGGAACTGACCCCGCAGCCGCGGGACTCCCGGTTTGAGAATTCTACGGTAATTTGAATATTTTTAGACTTAGCCTTAAAAACATGGCGTTAGAGGGTGAAAACTTGAAACATCCCTCTAACAACCCCGTGGGTGGCACCAACACCTCCCACGGGACCAATGTAACTCGTAGGAACTGACCCCACAGCAGCGGGACTCCCGGTTTGAGAATACGATGGTAATTTGCATATTTCTAGACTTAAGCAAAACATGGCGTTAGTGGGTGAGAACTCGAAATAGCCCCCGAATGTCCCCGTGGGTGGCACAAACGCCTCCCATGGGACCAATGTAACTCGTAGGAACTGACGGCTCCCAGTTTAAGAATACAACGGTAATTTACATATTTATAAACTTAGGATGAAAAACATGGCGTTAAAGGGCGAGAACCCGAAACAGCCCCCGAACGTCCCCGTGGGTGGCACCAACACCTCCCACGGGACTAATGTAACTCGTAGGATTTGACCCCGTAGCCGCGTGACTCCCGGATTGAGAATTTGATGAAAATTTGTATATTTTTAGACCTAGGCTTAAAAACACGACGTTAGAGGGTGAGATCTCGAAATAGCCCCCGAACGTCCCCGTGGGTGGCACCAACACCTCCCACGGGACCAATGCAACTCGTTGGAACTGACCCCGCAGCCACGGGACACCCGGCTTGAGAATACGACGGTAATTTTCATATTTCTAGACTTAGGCAAAACATGGCGTTAGTGCGTGAGGACTCGAAACATCCCCCGAACGTCCCCGTGGGTGGCACAATCGCCTCCCACGGGACCAATGTAACTCGTAGGAACTGACGGCTCCCGGTTTAAGAATACAACGGTAATTTACATATTTATGAACTTAGGATTAAAAACATGGCGTTAGAGGGTGAGAACTCGAAACAGCCCCCGAACGTCCTAGTGGGTGGCACCAACACCTCCCACGGGTCCAATGTAACTCGTAGGAACTGAGCCCGCAGCTGCGGGACCCTCGATTTGAGAATATGACTGTAATTTGCATATTTATAGACTTAGGATTAAAAACACGGCGTTAGAGGGTGAGAACTCGAAACAGCCCCCGAACGGCCCCGTGGGTGGCACCAATACCTCCCACGGGACCATTGTAACTCGTAGGAACTGACCTCGCATCCGCGAAACTCCCGGTTTGAGAATAGGACGATAATTTGCATATTTCTAGACTTAGGCTTGAAAACATGGCGTTAGTGGGTGAGAACATGAAACAACCCCCGAATGGCCCCATGTGTGGCACGAACACCTCCCACGGGACCAATGTAACTCGTAGGAACTGCTCCCACAGCCGCGGGACTCCCGCAGCCGCGGGACTCCCGGTTTGAGAATACGATGATAATTTGCATATTTCTAGACTTAGGCTTAAAAATATGGCGTTAGAGGGTGAGATCTCGAAACAACCCCCGAACGACCCCGTGGGTGGCACCAACAACTCCAACGGGACCAATGTAACTCGTTGGAACTGACCCCGCAGCCGCGGGACTCTCGGTTTGAGAATACGACGGTAATTTGCATATTTCTAGACTTAAGTAAAACATGGCGTTAGTGGGTGAGAACTGGAAAACAACGCCCGAACTTCCCCGTGGGTGGCACCAACACCTCCCACGGGACCAACGTAACTCATAGGAACTAACCCCGCAGTCGCGGGACCCCGGTTTGAGAATACGACGATGATTTGCATATTTATAGACTTAAGCAAAACATGGTGTTAGAGGGTGAGATCTCGAAATAGCCCCCGAACATCCCTGTGGGTGGAACAAACACCTCCTACGGGACCAATGTAACTCGTAGGAACTGACCCCGCAGCTGCGGGACTCCCAATTTAAGAATACAATGGTAATTTACATATTTATAAACTTGGGATTAAAAACATGGCGTTAGAGGGTGAGAACTCGAAACAGTGCCCGAATGTCCATGTGGGTGGCACCAACTCCTCCCACAGGACCAATGTTACTCGTAGGAACTGACCCCGCAGCCGCGGGACTCCCGGTTTGAGAATTCTACGGTAATTTGAATATTTTTAGACTTAGCCTTAAAAACATGGCGTTAGAGGGTGAAAACTTGAAACATCCCTCTAACAACCCCGTGGGTGGCACCAACACCTCCCACGGGACCAATGTAACTCGTAGGAACTGACCCCACAGCAGCGGGACTCCCGGTTTGAGAATACGACGGTAATTTGCATATTTCTAGACTTAAGAAAAACATGGCGTTAGTGGGTGAGAACTCGAAATAGCCCCCGAATGTCCCCGTGGGTGGCACAAACGCCTCCCACGGGACCAATGTAACTCGTAGGAACTGACGGCTCCCAGTTTAAG
This sequence comes from Sambucus nigra, assembly GCA_949130495.1. Lineage (NCBI taxonomy): Eukaryota > Viridiplantae > Streptophyta > Magnoliopsida > Dipsacales > Adoxaceae > Sambucus > Sambucus nigra. Next base: position 333,144,271 of record OX422224.1, read on the forward strand.
AATACAACGGTAATTTACATATTTATAAACTTAGGATGAAAAACATGGCGTTAAAGGGCGAGAACCCGAAACAGCCCCCGAACGTCCCCGTGGGTGGCACCAACACCTCCCACGGGACTAATGTAACTCGTAGGATTTGACCCCGTAGCCGCGTGACTCCCGGATTGAGAATTTGATGAAAATTTGTATATTTTTAGACCTAGGCTTAAAAACACGGCGTTAGAGGGTGAGATCTCGAAATAGCCCCCGAACGTCCCCGTGGGTGGCACCAACACCTCCCACGGGACCAATGCAACTCGTTGGAACTGACCCCGCAGCCACGGGACACCCAGCTTGAGAATACGACGGTAATTTTCATATTTCTAGACTTAGGCAAAACATGGCGTTAGTGCGTCAGGACTCGAAACATCCCCCGAACGTCCCCGTGGGTGGCACAATCGCCTCCCACGGGACCAATGTAACTCGTAGGAACTGACGGCTCCCGGTTTAAGAATACAACGGTAATTTACATATTTATGAACTTAGGATTAAAAACATGGCGTTAGAGGGTGAGACCTAGAAACAGCCCCCGGACGGCCCCGTGGGTGGCAGCAACACCTCCCAAGGGACCAATGTAACTCGTAGCAACTGACCCCGCCGTCGCGGGACTCCCGTTTGAGAATAGTACGATAATTTGTATATCTCTAGACATAGGTTTAAAAACATGGCGTTAGATGGTGCGAACTCAAAACAGCGCCCAAACGGCCCCGTGGGTGGCACCAACACCTCCCATAGGACCAATGTAACTCGTAGGAACTGACCCCGCAGCCGCGGGACTCTCGGTTTGGGAATAGGACGATAATTTTCACTTTTCAAGACTGAAGAAGAACATGGCGTTGGAGGGTGAGAACTCGAAACAGCCCCCGAATGTCCCCGTGGGTGGCACCAACACGTCCCACGGGACCAATGTAACTCGTAGGAACTGACCCCGTAGCCCCGGGACTCCCAATTTTAGAATACGATGGTAATTTGCATTTTTCTTGACTTAGGCTTAAAAACATGGCGTTAGTGGGTGAGAACTCGAAATAGCCCCCGAACGTCCCCGTGAGTGGAACCAACACCTCCCACGGGACCAATGTAACTCGTAGGAACTGACCCCGTAGCCGCGGGACTCCCGATTTGAGAATACGATGATAATTTGCATATTTCTAGACTTAGGTTTAAAAACATGGCGTTAGAGGGTTAGAACTCAAAACATCCCCCGAACGGCCCCGTGGGTGGCACCAATACGTCCCACAGGACCAATGTAACTCGTAGGAACTAACCCCGCAGCAGCGGGACTCCGGGTTTGAGAATACGATGGTAATTTTCTTATTTTTAGACTTAGGCATAAAAACATGGCGTTAGAGGGTGAGAACTCGAAACAGCCCCCGAACGTCCCAGTGGGTGGCACCAACACCTCCCACGGGACCAATGTAACTCGTAGGAACTGACCCCGCAGCTGCGGGACCCTCGATTTGAGAATATAACTGTAATTTGCATATTTATAGACTTAGGACTAAAAACATGGCTTAGAGGGTGAGAACTCGAAAAAGCCCCCGAACGGCCCCGTGGGTGGCACCAACACCTCCCATGGGACCAATGTAACTCCTAGGAACTGACCCCGCAGCCTGGGGACTCCCGATTTGAGAATATGATGGTAATTTTCATATTTCTTGACTTGGGCTTAAAAACATGGCGTTGGAGGGTGAGAACTCGAAACAGCCCCCGAACGACCCTGTGGGTGGCACCAACACCTCCCACGGGACCAACGTAACTCATAGGAACTAACCCCGTAGCCGCGGGACTCCCGGTTTGAGAATACGATGATAATTTGCATATTTATAGACTTAGGTTTAAAAACATGGCGTTAGAGGGTGAGAACTCGAAACAGCCCCCGAACGTCCCAGTGGGTGGCACCGACAAATCCCACGGGACCAATGTAACTCGTAGGAACTGAGCCCGCAGCCGCGGGACCCTCGATTTGAGAATATGACTGTAATTTGCAAATTTATAGACTTAGGATTAAAAACACGGCGTTAGAGGGTGAGAACTCAAAACAACCCCCGAACGGCCCTGTGGGTGGCACCAATACCTCCCACGGGACCAATGTAACTCGTAGGAACTGACCCCGCATCCGCGAAACTCCCGGTTTGAGAATAGGACGATAATTTGCATATTTTTAGACTTCAGCTTAAAAACATGGCGTTAGTGGGTGAGAACTTGAAACAACCCCTGAATGGCCCCGTGTGTGGCACGAACACCTCCCACGGGACCAATGTAACTCGTAGGAACTGACCCCGCAGCCGCGGGACTCCCGGTTTGAGAATACGATGATAATTTGCATATTTCTAGACTTAGGGTTAAAAATGTGGCGTTAGAGGGGGAGAACTAGAAACAGCCACCGAACGGCCCGGTGGGTGGCACCAATACCTCCCACGGGACAAATGTAACTCGTAGGAACTAACCCCGCAGCAGCGGAACTCCCGGTTAGAGAATACGATGGAAATTTTCATATTTTTTGACTTTGACTTAAAAACATGGCGTTAGAGGGTGAAAACTCGAAACAGCCCGCTAACAGCCCCGTGGTTGGCACCAACACCTCCCACGGGACCAACATAACTCGTAGGAACTGACCCCGCAGTCGTGGGACTCCCGGTTTGAGAATACGATGGTAATTTGCATATTTCTAGACTTAAGTAAAACATGGCGTTAGTGGGTGAGAACTCAAAACAACCCCCGAACTTCCCCGTGGGGGGCACCAACACCTCCCTCGGGACCAACGTAACTCATAGGAACTAACCCCGCAGTCGCGGGACTCCCAGTTTGAGAAGACGACGATAATTTGCATATTTCTAGACTTAAGCAAAACATGGTGTTGGAGGGTGAGATCTCGAAATAGCCCCCGAACATCCTCGTGGGTGGAACAAACACCTCCCACAGGACCAATGTAACTCGTAGGAACTGACCCCACAGCCGCGGGACTCACGGTTTAAGAATACAATGGTAATTTACATATTTATAAACTTAGGATTAAAAACATGGCGTTTGAGGGTGAGAACTCGAAACAGTGCCCGAACGTCCCCGCGGGTGGCACCAACATCTCCCACGGGACCAATGTTACTCGTAGGAACTGACCCCGCATCCGCGGGACTCCCGGTTTGAGAATTCTACGGTAATTTGAATATTTTTAGACTTAAGCTTAAAAACATGGCGTTAGAGGGTGAAAACTCGAAACATCCCTCTAACAACCCCGTGGGTGGCACCAACACCTCCCACGGAACCAATGTAACTCGTAGGAACTGACCCCGCAGCAACGGGACTCCCGGTTTGAGAATACGACAATGATTTACATATTTCTAGACCTAGGTTTAAAAACATGGCATTAATGGGTGAGAACTCGAAACAACCCTCTAACTGCCCCGTGGGTGGCACCAACACCTCCCACGGGACCAATGTTAACACGTAGGAACTGACCCCGCAGCCACGGGACTCCCGATTTGAGAATACGATGATAATTTTCATATTTCTAGACTTAAGCAAAACATGGTATTAGTGGGTGAGAACTCGAAACAGACCCCGAACGGCTCCGTGGGTGGCACCAACACCTCCCACGGGACCAATGTCACTCGTAGGAACTGACCCCGCAACCGCGGGACTCCCGGTTTGAGAATACGATGATAATTTGCATATTTCTAGACTTAGGTTTAAAAACATGGCGTTAGAGGGTGAGAACTCAAAACAGCCCCCGAACGGCCCCGTGGGTGGCACCAATACCTCCCACCGGACCAATGTAACTCGTAGGAACTAACCCCGCAGCCGCGGGACTCCCGGTTTGAGAATACAACGGTAATTTGCATATTTCTAGACTTAGGCTTAAAAACATGGCGTTAGAGGGTGAGAACTCGAAACAGCTCCCGAACGTCCCCGTGGGTGGCACCAATACCTCCCACGGGACCAATGTAACTCGTAGGAATTAACCCTGCAGCCTCGAAACTCTCGGTTTGAGAATACGACGGTAATTTGTATATTTCAAGACTTACGTTTAAAAACTTGGCGCTAGAGGGTGAGAACATGAAACAGCTCCCGAACATCCCCGTGGGTGGCACCAAAACCTCCCACGGTACCAATCTAACTCGTTGGAACTGACCCCACACCCGCAAAACTCTCGATTTGATAGTACAACGGTAATTTGCATATTTAAAGACTTAGGATTAAAAACATGATGTTAGAGGGTGAGAACTCGAAACAGCCCCCGAACGGCCCCGTGGGTGGTACCAACACCTCCCATGGGTCCAATGTAACCCGTAGGAACTGACCCCGTATCCGCGGGACTCCCGGTTTGAGAATAGGACGATAAATTCCATATTTCTAAACTTAGGCTTAAAAACATGACGTTAGGGAGTGAGAACTCGAAACAGCCCCCGAACGGCCCCATGAGTGGCACCAACACCTCCCACGGGACCAATGTAACTCGTAGGAACTGACCCCACGGCCAAGGGACTCCCGGTTTGAGAAAACGAAGGTAATTTACATATTTCTAGACTTAGGCTTTAAAACATGGCGTTAGATGGTGAGAACTCGAAACAACCCCCGAATGTCCCCGTGGATGGTACTAACACCTCCCATGGGACCAATGTAACACGTAGGATCTAAGCCCGCAGCCGCGGGACTCTCTATTTTAGAATATGATGGTAATTTCTATATTTATTGACTTAGGATTAAAAACATGGCGTTAGAGGGTGAGAACTCGAAACATCTCCCGAACGGCCTTGTGGGTGACACCAACCCCTCCCACGGGACCAATGTAACTCGTAGGAACTAACCCTGCAGCCGCGGGACTCCCGGTTTGAGAATACGACTGTAATTTGCATATTTCTATACTTAGGCTTAAAAAAATGGCGTTAGAGGGTGAGAACTTGAAACAACCCCCGAACATCCCCGTTGGTGGCACCAAAACCTCCCATGCGACCAATGTAACTCGTAGGAACTGACCCCGCAGCCGCGGAACTCCTGATTTGTGAATACGACGGTAATTAGTATATTTATAGACTTAGGATTAAAAACATGTCGTTAGAGGGTGAGAACTCGAATCATCCCCTGAACGGCCCCGTGGGTGGTACCAACACCTCCCACGGGTCCAATGTAACTCGTAGGAACTGACCCCGTATCCGCGGGACTCTCAGTTTGAGAATAGGATGATAATTTGCATGTTTCTAAACTTAGGCTTTAAAACATGACGTTAGAGGGTGAGACCTCGAAACAACCCCCGAATGTCCCCGTGGGTGGAACCAACACCTCCCACGGGACCAATGTAACTCGTAGGAACTGACCCCACAGCCAAGGGACTCCCGGTTTGAGAAAACGAAGGTAATTTGCATATTTCTAGACTTAAGCAAAAAATGGCGTTAGTGGGTGAGAACTCAAAACAGCCCCCGAGCGTCCCCGTGGGTGGCACGAAAACCTCCCACGAGACCAATGTAACTCGTAGGAACTGACCCCGCAGCAACGGAACTCCCGGTTTGATAATACGATGACAATTTGAATATATCTAGATTTAGGCTTAAAAACATGGCATTAGAGGGTGAGAACTCAAAACAGCCCCCGTACGTCCCCGTGGGTGGCACCAACACCTCCCACGGGACCAATGTAACTTGTAGGAACTGACGCCGTAGCCACGGGACTCCCGATTTGAGAATAGTTAGATAATTTGCATATTTATAGACTTAAGCAAAACAGAGCGTTGGAGGGTGAGAACTCGAAACAACCCCTGAACATCCCCGGGGGTGGCACCAACAAGTCCCACGGGACCAATGTAACTCGTAGGAAGTGACCCCGCAGCCGTGGGACTCCCGATTTGAGAATCTGATGGTAATTTGCAAATTTATAGACTTAGGATTAAAAACATGACGTTAGGGAGTGAGAACTCGAAACAGCCCCCGAACGGCCCCGTGGGTTGCACCAACACCTCCCACGGGACCAATGTAACTCGTAGTAACTGACCCCACAGTCAAGGGACTCCCGATTTGAGAAAACGAAGGTAATTTACATATTTCTAGACTTAGGCTTTAAAACATGGCGTTAGATGGTGAGAACTCGAACAACCCCGAATGTCCCCGTGGATGGTACCAACACCTCCCATGGGACAAATGTAACACGTAGGATCTGAGCCCGCAGCCGCGGGACTCTCTATTTTAGAATATGATGGTAATTTGTATATTTATTGACTTAGGATTAAAAACATGGCGTTAGAGGGTGAGAACTCGAAACATCTCCCGAACGGCCTTGTGGGTGGCACCAACCCCTCCCACGGGACCAATGTAACTCGTAGGAACTAACCCTGCAGCCGCGGGACTCCCGGTTTGAGAATACGACTGTAATTTGCATATTTCTATACTTAGGCTTAAAAACATGGTGTTATAGGGTGAGAACTTGAAACAACCCCCGAACATCCCCGTCGGTGGCACCAAAACCTCCCATGCGACCAATGTAACTCGTAGGAACTGACCCCGCAGCCGCGGAACTCCTGATTTGTGAATACGACGGTAATTAGCATATTTATAGACTTAGGATTAAAAACATGTCGTTAGAGGGTGAGAAATCGAATCAGCCCCTGAACGGCCCCGTGGGTGGTACCAACACCTCCCACGGGTCCAATGTAACTCGTAGGAACTGACCCCGTATCCGCGGGACTCTCGGTTTGAGAATAGGATGATAATTTGCATGTTTCTAAACTTAGGCTTTAAAACATGACGTTAGAGGGTGAGACCTCGAAACAACCCCCGAATGTCCCCGTGGGTGGCACCAACACCTCCCACGGGACCAATGTAACTCGTAGGAACTGACCCCACAGCAACGGAACTCCCGGTTTGAGAATACGACGATAATTTGAATATTTCTAGACTTAGGCTTAAAATCATGGAATTAGAGGGTGACAACTCGAAACAGCCCCCGTACGTCCCCGTGGGTGGCACCAACACCTCCCACGGGACCAATGTAACTTGTAGGAACTGACGCCGTAGCGGCGGGACTCCCGATTTGAGAATAGGTAGATAATTTGCATATTTATAGACTTAAACAAAACAGAGTGTTGGAGGGTGAGAACTCAAAACAACCCCTGAACATCCCCGAGGGTGGCACCAACACGTCCCACGGGACCCATGTAACTCGTAGGAAGTGACCCCGCAACCGTGGGACTCCCGATTTGAGAATCTGATGGTAATTTGCAAATTTATAGACTTAGGATTAAAAACATGGCGTTAGGGGGTGAGAACTCGAAAGATCCCCCGAACGACCCCGTGGGTTGCACCAACACCTCCCACGGGTCCAATGTAACTCGTAGGAACTGACCCCGTATCCGCGGGACTCTCGGTTTGAGAATACAACAATAATTTTCATATTTCTAGACTTAGGCTTAAAAACATGAAGTTAGAGAGTGAGAACTCGAAACAGCCCCCGAACGGCCCCGTGGGTGGCACCAACACCTCCGACGGGACCAATGTAACTCGAAGGAACTGACCCCGTGGGACTCCCGGTTTAAGAATACGACGGTAATTTGCATATTTCTAGACTTAGTCTTTAAAACATGGAGTTAGAGGGTGAGAACTCAAAAAAAACCCTGAATGTCCCTATGGATGGCACCAAGACCTCCCATGGGACCAATGTAACTCGTAGGAACTGACCCCGCAGCCAAGGGACTCTCGGTTTGAGAAAACGACGGTAATTGGCATATTTCTAGACTTAAAAAAAAATTGCGTTAGTGGGTGCGAACAAAAAACAGCCCCCGAACGGCCCCATGGGTGGCACGAAAACCTCCCACGGGACCAATGTAACTCGTAGGAACTAACCCCGCAGCCGCGAAACTCCCAATTTGAGAATACGACGGTAATTTTCATATTTCTAGACTTAGCCTTAAAAAAACGGCGTTAGAGGGTGAGAACTCGTAACAGCCCCCAAACGTCCCCGTGGGTGGCACCAAACCTCCCACGGGACCAATGTCCCTCGAAGGAACATACCCCGCAGCTGCGGGACTCCCTATTTAAGAATAGGAAGATAATTTGCATATTTCTAGACTTAAGCAAAACATGGCATTAGAGGGTGAGATCTCGAAACAACCCCCGAACGTCCCCGTGGGTGGCACAAACACCTCCCACGGGAGCAATGTAACTCGTAGGAACTGACCCCGCAGCCGTGGAACTCTCGATTTAAGAATACAATGGTAATTTACATATTTTTAAACTTAGGATTTAAAACATGGAGTTAGAGGGTGAGAACTCGAAATAGCCGTCGAACGGCCCCGTGGGTGGCATCAACACCTCCCACGGGACCAATGTAACTCATAGGAACTGGCCCCGCAGCCGTGGGACTCCAGGTTTGAGAATACGATGGTAATTTAAATATTTTTAGACTTAGGCTTAAAAACGTGGCATTAGATGGTGAAAACTAGAAACAACCCTCTCACAGCCCCGTGGGTGGCACCAACACCTCCCACGGGACCAATGTAACTCGTAGGAACTGACCCCACGGTTATGGGACTCCCCATTTGAGAATACGAGGATAAATTGCATATTTCTAGACATAGGTTTAAAAACATGGCATTAGATGGTGAGAACTCGAAACAGCCCCCGAACGGTCCCGTGGGTGGCTCCAACACATCCAACGGGACAAATGCAACTCGTAGGAACTGATCCCGCAGCCGCGGGACTCCCGGTTTGAGAATAGGATGATAATTTGCACATTTCTAGACTAAAGCAAAACATGGTGTTCGAGGGTGAAAACTCGAAACAACCCTCTAACAGCCCCGTAGGTGGCACGAACACCTCCCACGGGTCCGATGTGACCCGTAGGAACTGACCCCGTAGCCGCGGCACTCCCGGTTTGAGAATACGATGATAATTTGCATATTTCTAGACTTAGTCTTAAAAACATGGCGTTAGATGGTGAGATCTCGAAACAACCCCCGAACCTCCCCGTGGGTGGCACCAACACCTCCCAAGGGGCCAATGTAAATCATAGGAACTGACCCCGCAGCCACGGGACTCCCAATTTGAGAATACGACGGTAATTTGCATATTTCTAGACTTAGGAAAAACATGGCGTTAGTGGGTGAGAACTCGAAACAACCCCGAACGGCCCCGTGGGTGGCACCAAAACCTCCCATGGGACCAATGTAGCTCGTAGGAACTGACCTGGCAACCGCGGGACTCCCGGTTTAAGAATACGATTATAATTTGCATATTTCTTGACTTACGCTAAAAAACATCGCGATAGAGGGTGAGAACTCAAAACAGCCCCTGAACGGCTCCGTGGGTGGCATCAATACCTCCCATGGGACCAATGTAACTCGAAGGAACTGACGCCGTGGGACGCCCGGTTTAAGAATACGACGGTAATTTGCATATTTCTAGACTTACTCTTTAAAACATGGAGTTAGAGGGTGAGAACTCGAAACAACCCCTGAATGTCCCTATGGGTGGCACCAAGACCTCCCATGGGACCAATGTAACTCGTAGGAACTGACCCCGCAGCCAAGGGACTCTCGGTTTCAGAAAACGACAATAATTGACATATTTCTAGACTTAAGAAAAAAATTGCGTTAGTGGGTGAGAACTCAAAACTGCCCCCGAACGGCCCTATGGGTGGAACGAAAACCTCCCACGGGAGCAATGTAACTCGTAGGAACTGACCCCGCATCCGCGAAACTCCCAATTTTAGAATACGAAGGTAATTTTCATATTCTAGACTTAGGCTTAAAAACACGGCGTTAGAGGGTGAGAACTCGAAACAGCACCCGAACGTCCCCGTGGGTGGCACCAACACCTCCCACGGGACCAATGTACCTCGTAGGAACATACCCCGCAGCTGCGGGACTCCCCATTTAAGAATATGAAGATAATTTGCATATTTCTAGACTTAAGCAAAACATGGCGTTAGAGGGTGAGATCTCGAAACAGCCCCCGAACGTCCCCGTGGGTGGCACAAACACCTCCCACGGGAGCAATGTAACTCGTAGGAACTGACCCCGCAGCCGTGGAACTATCAATTTAAGAATACAATGGTAATTTAGATATTTTTAAACTTAGGATTTAAAACATGGCGTTAGAGGGTGAGAACTCGAAACATCCATCGAATGGCCCCGTGGGTGGCACCAACACCTCCCACGGGACCAATGTAACTCGTAGGAACTGACCCCGCAGTCGTGGTACTCCCGGTTTTAGAATACGATGATAATTTGCATATTTCTAGACTTAGGCTTAAAAACATGGCGTTAGAGGGTGAGACCCCGTGGGTGGATCAAAGACCTCCCACGGGACCAATGTAACTCGAAGGAACTGTCCCTGCAGTCGCGGGACTGCCGGTTGGAGAATACAACGGTAATTTGCATATTTCTATACTTAAGCAAAACATGGCGTTGGAGGGTGAGAACTCAAAACAGCCCCCGAACGTCCCCGGGGGTGGCACCAACACCTCCCACGGGACCAATACAACTCGTAGGAACTGACCCCGCAGCCGCGGGACTCCCGGTTTGAGAATACGATGGAAATTTGCATATTTTCAGAGTTAGGCTTAAAAACATGGCGTTAGACGGTGAAAACTCGAAACAACCCTCTCACAGCCCCGTGGGTGGCACCAACACCTCCCACGGGACCAATGTAACTCGTAGGAACTGACCCCGCAGCCGCGGGACTCCCCATTTGAGAATACGAGGATAATTTGCATATTTCTATACTTAGGCATAAAAACATGGCGTTAAAGGGTGAGAACTCGAAACAGCCCCCGAACGACCCCGTGGGTGGCACCAAAACCTCCCACGGGATCAATGTAACTCGTAGGAACTGACCCCGCAGCCACGGGACTCACGGTTTGAGAATACGACGATAGTTTCCATATTTCTAGACTTAAGTAAAACATGGCGTTAGAGGGTGAGATCTCAAAACAGCCCCCGAACATCCCCATGGGTGGCACAAACACCTCCCACGGGACCAATGTAACTCATAGGTACTGACCCCGCTGTCCCGGGACTCCCGATTTGAGAATAGGATGATAATTTGCATATTTTTAGATTTAGGGTTAAAACATGGCGTTAGAGTGTGAGAACTCGAAACATCCCCCGAACGGCCGTGTGGGTGGCACAAACAACTCCCAGGGACAAACATAACTCGTTTGAACTGACTCCGCAGTTGCGGGACTCCCGGTTTGAGAATAGGATGATAATTTGCATATTTCTAGACCTAGGCTTAAAAACATGGCGTTAGAGGGTGAGAACTCGAAACATCCCCCGAACGATCCCGTGGGAGCAACCAACACCTCCCACGGGACCAATGTAACTCTTAAGAACTGACCCCGCAGCAGCGGGACTCCCGGTTTGAGAATACGACGATAATTAGCACATTTCTAGACTAAAGCAAAACATGGTGTGTCACGACCCCAACCCAATAGTAGTAGGGAATGAGTGTCTTGACATGCCACCAAGGCATTCAATGTTATGGACTTAAAATATTTCTTCAAATAAATGCAACGGAAATACATTCACATGGTCATGAATCGTAAACTATTGAAAAAATGGAATTACGTCATCAGAGCTTTCTAAAAGGGAACTTCGTATATATTAAAGTATGAACGGATTACAACTTATGCCAAATTTAAAAACTTATTACTAAAGAGCCAAACATGCTCTATCTACTAAAAACAAACGTTATATTTAAAATTATAACAAAAGAGCTCCTCAAGCTAGATCTCAACATAGTCCTTCTACACTCCATCCTCCCGTCTAATTATTTCCTGAAAAATCGTTATTTATACAACGTCAGCTAAAAGCTGAATGAGATTTAATGTCCCGACATTCCAAGGTTTTACAGAAAATAGATACCTATTCAAGTCAGAAGAGAAGGAATATACATATATGGATAGGAACTTGTAGTAAATAGATATATATTTTGAAATGATAGTATATATATCACAATTGGATAGCTCAGAATAAAACGAATGCAACAATTCAAATGTGATATATTTTTCTTTCAATCATATCATTTTAATGGCCAAGTACACTCTAATACCGTATTCTTCTACCGTATTATACCCCGGTAGTTCAGGGTCAATCGAAATAGTTTGTCACAACGCCTTATTTAGGGCACACCAGCGATAACCCAGTTGGGAAGGTCAGTCAGTAAAGAGGTCCCTTAGGCCGAATCATATTTTCAATAATCAATCTCATTTTCAATACTCATTTCAATCAGTATGTCTATATGGATAGATATAAACATATCACAACTGAATCAATCATCGGAATTAGATGCATTTTGAGAATAAAAGCATTTCACAAAATACATAGTTTGCATAATATCATATAATTAAAATGCACAAGGAATGTCAGAGTACTCACCTAAAATAGAGGCTCGAAAATATAGATATTGAGTCTTGGATGACACGTTAATCTAATAAATACAATAACGGTTTAATTATGTATTCTAAATAAATCCCAATTCTAAATATTGTGTTTTAATCCTAAAATATCTTGCTGAAAAAGGTTACTAAAACCATTTTCTCTATTTTTTCATATTCATTCATCGTATTTAAAGAATTTCAATTCACAGTTCTTCCTAAGCAGTCGGTTCCCAGTAGAGATGGAGGGTCACAGGGGCACCACTTAAATACCATCTCATCTAGACAGAACATTTCTGGATTTATTCCCAGTAGAGATGGAGGGTCACAGGGGCACCACTTAAATACCATCTCAACTAGACAGAATTTCACCGGGACTGACTTTGGAATTACTTAAATGAGATTCCATAATACGAGCAATTGCTTACAAAAATCATTTTAAAAAGAGTATATATATTTTTCAAACAAGTTGACATATTTTGAAACTAAAATCAATTTAGATTGTTTCCAAATTTTAAGTTTTGATTAGTAAAGTCTTTAGTGTATTTTACCATCATAAGTACTAAGTAAAGCTATAACATACGAAATTAAAACTACAAAAATGAATTATAACATTTAAATAAAATCATACCTACGAAATTAATTCTTTCTTCGAAATTATAGAACTCCTTCTTAAGATATTTCGCAAGCTTTCTATCACTCTTTCTTACTATAATTCTCAAGGAATTGGTGTGAGTTTCAAATGAACCCTAAGGCCCTATTTATAGGTTTTCAAAAGTATTACGGTGTTGACACGTGTCTGGATGATAAGGTTCACTTTGGTGAGTCGTCGTTCATGTGTCGTGCAACGGATCAGCCTTGCAGTCTTGGTTTACCAAACGGCGACACGTGTTTTTTTCCTTTTTCTAGAGGATTTACATGAGTTTTATCCTTTCCTATAAAGGTGACACGTGTGCAGTGGATATGTTCAAAAACCGAGCACGAGGTGTCGAGGATAGGTATTAAGGGTATAAGGGTCATTTCACACATGAAGGGTATTTTGGTAATTTCACACTATATATTTTGAATATTTCTTAGAGGTCCTTGAAAATATTTTATTTACAAAATGGACCATTCTATATTTTTATTTTAGTCCTTAAAGTTTCATAAAATTATATTTTCTACCCCAAAACTTATTATATACCTTAAGATATGTCATAAGACTTCGACTTCATCCTATTTACGATTGATTCTTCATATTTAAAAATGGGGTTTGTTATATTGATAGCTAATAACATCACATATCTAATAATACAATATTTATAAGATAGTAAGTAACACATGAGTGTAAAACAAACTATATACATATGAGCACATAAAAGTGGGGTCATTACATCCTACCCTCCTTATAAAAAGTTTGGTCCCCAAACTTGACTCATATTAATTTACAAACAAGTATGGATATCTCTCCTTTATTTCATCTTCCCGCTCTCACGTTGCTTCTTCAACAGAATGATTTCGCCATAATACTTTGACCAGTGTAATTATCTTGGTCCGTAATATTTGATCTTTATGGTCCAAAATTTCTACCGGATGCTCAATGTATGACAAGTCTTCTCTAATTTGAAGAGGTTTGTGACTTAAGATATGTGTTGGATCTGGGACATATTTCTTTACCATTGATACGTGAAACACATTATGTACACTAGAAAGTTCAGGTGATAAGGCTATTCTATACGCAACAGCTCCTATCTTTTCAAGGATTTCAAAAGGTCCTATGTATCTTGGGCTCAACTTCCCTTTCTTCCCGAATCGTATTACTGCCTTTGAAGGCGATACTCGTAAGAACACATAATCTCCTTTTTGAAATTCTAACTGTCGGTGTCGATTGTCAAAATAACTCTTTTGACGGCTTTGAGCGATTCGAAGTCGGTCTTGTATCAATTTCACTTTATCTGTTGTGATCTGAATCAATTCTGGTCCCAATAATTTTCTTTCTCCAACTTCTACCCAACATGCGGGAGAACGACACCTTCTACCGTATAGTGCTTCATATGGAGCCATTTGAATAGTTACTTGATGACTATTATTATAGGCAAACTCCACTAATGGTAAATGATCATCCCAATTCCCCTTCAAATCAAGTACACAAGCCCTGAGCATATCCTCTAATGTTTGAATGGTTCTCTCAGACTGACCATCTGTTTGAGGATGAAAAGCAGTGCTGAAATTCAATTTTGTTCCCATGGCTGCTTGTAGGCTTTTCCAAAAGCGAGAAACGAATCTAGGGTCACGATCAGAAATAATTAAAATTGGGGTTCCATGAAGCCTAATAATTTCCCGCACATATAACTTGGCTAACTTTTCTAATGAATGGGTAATTTTAATGGCAAGAAAATGAGCAGATTTAGTTAACCTATCAATAATTACCCAAATAGAATCATTACCATTTGAACTCCTTGGTAAACCTGTCACAAAATCCATGGTAATATGTTCCCATTTCCATTCAGGGATAGGTAGAGGTTGTAATAATCCTGATGGTTTCTGATGTTCAGCTTTTACTTGTTGACAAACCAAACAGTGAGATACAAATTCTGCTATCTCCCTTTTCATATTATTCCACCAAAACACTTCTCGAAGATCTCTATACATCTTGGTATTTCCAGGATGAAATGTAAATCTCGAGCAATGAGTTTCCTCCAAAAATTTTCTCTTTAGTTGGGCATCACGTGGAACACACACTCTATTTCCAAACCTCAATATATCATCCCGTATCGCAAATTCAAATCTCTTCCCTTCAATAACCTCTTATCTGATCTTCTTCAGTTGTGGGTCATTTACTTGTGCCATTTTGATCCTTTCCATCAACGTGCGTTGTACTTGTAAGGTTGCGATTATTCCTCCTTTGCTATAAATGCGTACATCTATTTCATACTTCTCAAATCCGCTAACAAAGGTTCCTGATTTGTAATGAGACATGATAAATTTTTTGTAGACTTCCTACTTAAAGCATCTGCTACTACATTTGCTTTCCCTGGGTGATAATGAATATTTAAATCATAATCCTTCATCAATTCTAACCACCTCCTTTGTCTCATGTTCAATTCTTTCTGAGTAAATATATATTTCAAACTCTTATGATCGGTATAAATCTCACAAGTCTCACCATATAAATAGTGTCTCCAAATCTTAAGAGCAAAAATTATAGCAGCTAATTCTAAGTCATGGGTTGGATAATTCTGTTCATGTGGTTTTAATTGTCTCAAGGCATAAGCTACTACTTTCCCATTTTGCATTAGCACACATCCCAAACCATTTTTTGAAGCATCACTGTAAATCACCAATCCTCCTGTCCCTGAAGGAATAGTCAAAATTGGGGCAGTTACTAATCGATTCTTAAGTTCTTGGAAACTATTTTCAACTTCCTCAGACCATTCATATTTGACCTTCTTTTGTGTTAACCTGGATAGAGGTTTGGCAATACTAGAAAATCCTTCAACAAATCTTTGATAATAACCTGCTAATCCAAGGAAACTACGAATCTCTGTTACATTAGTTGGTCTAGGCCAATCTAGTATAGCCTCGATCTTTTGAGGGTCAACCGACAGTCCCTCTTTGGAAATGACATGTCCTAGAAAAGAAATGCTAGGCAACCAAAACTCACACTTCTTTAATTTTGCATATAATTTCTCCTTCCTAAGGATTTGTAATACTATCTCTAAATGCTTCTCGTGTTCTTCAATACTCTTGGAATAAATAAGGATGTCATCAATGAAAACAACCACACATTGATCCAAATATTTGCTAAACACTCTATTCATCATATCCATAAAAACGACTGGTGCATTAGTAAGTCCAAATGGCATCACAAGAAATTCATTGTGACCATATCTAGTACGAAAAGCTGATTTCGAAATATCATCTTCCTTAATCTTCAATTGGTGATATCCTGACCTAAGGTCAATCTTAGAAAATACTTGCGCACCTTGTAGTTGGTCAAACAAATCATCTATACGAGGTAAGGGGTATTTATTCTTAATGGATACCTTGTTCAGTTCACGATAATCTATACATAACCTCATCGTCCCATCCTTCTTTTTAACAAATAACACCGGAGCACCCCAAGGGGATATACTTGGTCTAATAAAACCCTTGTCTAATAGATCTTGTAATTGAACTTTTAATTCCCTTAATTCTAAAGGTGCCATGCGATAAGGTGATTTTGAGATTGGTATGGCTCCAGGAAGAAGGTCAATCGTAAACTCTATTTCTCTACTAGGAGGTAGACTGGGTAAATCATCCGGAAAAACATCTGGAAAATATTTTGCTATAGGGATATCTTCTAAACTAGAATCCTTCATTTCCAAATCAATAACACTTGCAAGAAATCCTTGACATCCTTTCTTAAGAAAACTATAGGCTTGCATTGCAGAGACAATACACATGGGAAATAGGACGCCGGTTCCTTCAAAACTGAATTTTGGTTGGTTAGGAATTTGGAAAGTAACTCTCTTCTCAAAACAATCTACATTAGCATGATATGATGCTAACCAATCCATCCCCAAAATGACTTCGAAATCTCTTATGTCTAAAACTATCAAATCGACAAATAGTTTATGACTACTGACATCTATAGGGCAAGATTTATATACTAATGTACTCGTCAATAAATCACCAGAAGGAGTAGAAACGTGTATGTTATGATTCAAGGGTTCGGGAATATTAGGAAAGCGATTAACGAAACGTAAAGACACAAATGAATGGGTAGAACCAGGATCTATTAAAACTTGAAAAGGCTGTGCACATATAGAAAGTATACCTGACACTACTGCATTAGTGGCCTTTGCATCAGAAAGATTAGAAATTCTACCTTGTCTGCCATGATCTTTATTGTTATTGAAAGTCTTCGTTGGCGCCTTCCCTTTGTTAGGGCAATCTCTCATTTTATGTCCCTTTTGGCCACACCCAAAGCAATTTCCAGTTTCCAGGTAACATGGTTGCCCTCTATGAATATTACCACATCGTTGGCATCTATCAACATTAAAGGGTTTATTCACAAAAGGTCACCCTGTATTGGGTATAGTCCTAAAGGGTTTATTATTGGGGTTCCTTCCTCTTAGTTCCCCAAACTTCCTCTTCCCTTCTCTAATCTGATTATATTCTTCACTGTCCTTCTCAGCTATCGTTGCTCTAGTCACCACGTCAGTATATGATGTCAACTTCAGGACGGAAATTCGACTACGAATGTTCAACCTTAACCCACGTTCAAACTTCTTGTCCTTTAAAGTATCGGTTATCACAACATGAGGTGCAAAACGGGATAACTCGGTAAACTTTGCCTCGTATTGACTAACCGTCATATTTCCTTGAATTAACTCATGAAGTCGGTTGCTTTTTGGTCTTGTACCGTTTCAGGAAAGTATTTCTCATAGAATATCACTAGGAAATCATTCCAACCTATGGGATTATTCCTTTCCTCGTATATTCTCTTAGTCATTCTCCACCAATGTTCGTCTTCGCCTTCTAACATAAACGTTCCAAATGATACTCTTTGTTCATCAGTACACTTAAGAACATTGAGTATCTTTTCTATTTGCATCACCCAACTTTTTGCTTCAGTGGGGTTAGGAGTACCTTTAAAAGATGGAGGAATCAACTTCTTGAACTGTTCAATAGTACATTAACTTAGTTCAGGATTCCTTGGTACTCCATTATTTACTTGATGCTCCACAATCTTTGCTAGACTTTCGATTGCCTTGTATGCACCTTCCAGTCCTTTAATACTCGAATCACTAGTTCCCATAGATGATCTTCTATTGGTCATTTTCTACAGTCATGGAAAAACGTAAGATCTACTATACTATATGAAGATTGAAAACTAAAATACAAATTATAAATAATATAACACATAGGGAGGGTTATCACATAAATCAGATATTTAATACTATCTCCTAAGGATTGAAACACGAAATCTATAACGTTCAAAACCTATGTTCAGTAGTCTACGGTTTCATAACCTATGCTCTGATACCACCTCTGTCACGACCCCAACCCAATAGTAGTAGGGAATGAGTGTCTTGACATGCCACCAAGGCATTCAATGTTATGGACTTAAAATATTTCTTAAAATAAATGCAACGGAAATAAATTCACATGGTCATGAATCGTAAACTATTGAAAAAATGGAATTACGTCATCAGAGCTTTCTAAAAGGGAACTTCGTATATATTAAAGTATGAACGGATTACAACTTATGCCAAATCTAAAAACTTATTACTAAAGAGCCAAACATGCTCTATCTCCTAAAAACAAACGTTATATTTAAAATTATAACAAAAGAGCTCCTCAAGCTAGATCTTCAACATAGTCCTTCTACACTCCATCCTCCCGTCTAATTATTTCCTGAAAAATCGTTATTTATACAACGTCAGCTAAAAGCTGAATGAGATTTAATGTCCCGACATTCCAAGATTTTTCAGAAAATAGATACCTATTCAAGTCAGAAGAGAAGTCATATACATATATGGATAGGAACTTGTAGTAAATAGATATATATTTTGAAATGATAGTATATATATCACAATTGGATAGCTCAGAATAAAACGAAATCAACAATTCAAATGTGATATCTTTTTCTTTCAATCATATCATTTTAATCGCCAAGTACACTCTAATATCGTATTCTTCTACCGTATTATACCCCGGTAGTTGAGGGTCAATCGAACTAGTTCGTCACAACGCCTTATTTTGGGCACACCAGCGATAACCCAGCTAAGAAGGTCAGTCAGTAAAGAGGTCCCTTAGGCCGAATCATATTTTCAATAATCAATCTCATTTTCAATACTCATTTCAATCAGTATGTCTATATGGAGAGATATAAACATATCACAAATGAATCAATCATCGGTATCAGATGCATTTTGAGAATAAAAGCATTTCACAAAATACATAGTTTGCATAATATCATATAATTAAAATGCACAAGGAATGTCAGAGTACTCACCTAAAATAGAGGCTCAAAAATATAGATATTGAGTCTTGGATGACACGTTAATCTAATAAATACAATAACGGTTTAATTATGTATTCTAAATAAATCCCAATTCTAAATATTGTGTTTTAATCCTAAAATATCTTGCTGAAAAAGGTTACTAAAACCATTTTCTCTATTTTTTAATATTCATTCATCGTATTTAAAGAATTTCAATTCATAGTTCGTCCTAAGCAGTCGGTTCCCAGTAGAGATGGAGGGTCACAGGGGCACCACTTAAATACCATCTCATCTAGACAAAACATTTCCGGATTTATTCCCAGTAGAGATGGAGGGTCACAGGGGCACCACTTAAATACCATCTCAACTAGACAGAATTTCACCGGGACTGACTTTGGAATTACTTAAATGAGATTCCATAATACGAGCAATTGCTTACAAAAATCATTTTAAAAAGAGTATATATATTTTTCAAACAAGTTGACATATTTTGAAAATAAAATCAATTTAGATTGTTTCCAAATTTTAAGTTTTGATTAGTAAAGTCTTTAGTGTATTTTACCAGCATAACTACTAAGTAAAGCTATAAAATACGAAATTAAAACTACAAAAATGAATTATAACATTTAAATAAAATCATACCTACGAAATGAATTCTTTCTTCGAAATTATAGAACTCCTTCTTAAGATATTTCGCAAGCTTTCTATCACTCTTTCTTACTATAATTCTCAAGGAATTGGTGTGAGTTTCAAATGAACCCTAAGGCCCTATTTATAGGTTTTCAAAAGTATTACGGTGTTGACACGTGTCTGGATGATAAGGTTCACTTTGGTGAGTCGTCGTTCACGTGTCGTGCAACGGATCAGCCTTGCAGTCTTGGTTTACCAAACGGCGACACGTGTTTTTTTACTTTTTCTAGAGGATTTACATGAGTTTTATCCTTTCCTATAAAGGTGACACGTGTGCAGTGGATATGTTCAAAAACCGAGCACGAGGTGTCGAGGATAGGTATTAAGGGTATAAGGGTCATTTCACACATGAAGGGTATTTTGGTAATTTCACACTATATATTTTGAATATTTCTTAGAGGTCCTTGAAAATATTTTATTTACAAAATGGCCCATTCTATATTTTTATTTTAGTCCTTAAAGTTTCATAAAATTATATTTTCTATCCCAAAACTTATTATATACCTTAAGATATGTCATAAGACTTCGACTTCATCCTATTTACGATTTATTCTTCATATTTAAAAATTGGGTTTGTTATATTGATAGCCAATAACATCACATATCTAATAATACAATATTTATAAGATAGTAAGTAACACATGAGTGTAAAAACAAACTATATACATATGAGCACATAAAAGTGGGGTCATTACATGGTGTTGGAGGGTGAGAACTCGAAACAGCCCCCGAACGACCCCGTGGGTGGCACCAACACGTCCCAGGGGACCAATGTAACTCATAGGAACTGGCCCCGCAGCCGTGGGACTCCAGGTTTGAGAATACGATGGTAATTTCCATATTTTTAGACTTAGGCTTAAAAACATGGCATTAGAAGGTGAAAACTCGAAACAGCCCTCTCACAGCCCCGTGGTGGCACCAACACCTCCCACGGGACCAATGTACCTCGTAGGAACAGACCCCGCAGTTGCGGGACTCCCCATTTCAGAATACGAGGATAAATTGTATATTTCTAGACTTAGGTTTAAAAACATGGCATTAGATGGTGAGAACTCGAAACAGCCCCCGAACGGTCCTGTGGGTGGCTCCAACACCTCCAACGGGACAAATGCAACTCGTAGGAACTGATCCCGCAGCCGTGGGACTCCCGGTTTGAGAATAGGACGATAATTTGCACATTTATAGACTTAAGAAAAACATGGCGTTGGAGGGTGAGAACTCGAAAAAGCCCCTGGACGTCCCAGTGGGTGGCACCAACACGTCCCACGGGACCAATGTAACTCGCAGGAACTGTCCCCGCAGCCACGGGACTCCCGGTTTGAGAATATGACGATAATTTGCATATGTTTAGACTTAGGCTTAAAATCAAAACAGCCCTCTAACAGCCCCGTAGGTGGCACCAACACCGCCGACGCGACCAATGTAACTCGTAGGAACTGACCCCGCAGCAGCAAGACTCCCGGATTGAGAATACGATAATAATTTGAATATTTCTAGACTTAGGCTTAAAAACATGGCGTTAGAGGGTGAGAACTCAAAACAGCACCTGAAAGTCCCGTGGGTGGCACCAACACCTCCCACAGGACCAATGTAACTCGTAGGAACTGACCCCGCAGCCGCAGGACTCCCGGTTTAAGAATAGGACGATAATTTGCACATATCTAGACTTAAGCAAAACATGGTGTTAGAGGGTGAGAACTGGAAACAGCCCCCGAACGTCCCCGTGGGTGGCACCAACACATCCCACGGGACCAATGTAACTCATAGGAACTGACCCCGCAATCGCGGGACTTCCGATTTGAGAATTTGATGATAATTTACATATTTTTAGACTTAGGCTTAAAAACATGGCGTTAGAGGGTGAAAACTCGAAACAACCCTCTAACAGCCCCGTAGGTGGCACGAACACCTCCCACAGGTCCAATGTAACCCGTAGGAGCTGACCCCGTAGCCGCGGGACTCCCGGTTTGAGAATACGATGATAATTTGCATATTTCTAGACTTAGGCTTAAAAACTTGGCGTTAGATGGTGAGATCTCGAAACAACCCCCGAACCTCCCCGTGGGTGGCACCAACACCTCCCAAGGGACCAATGTAACTCATAGGAACTGACCCCGTAGCCACGGGACTCCCAATTTGAGAATACAACGGTAATTCGCATAGTTCTACACTTAGGAAAAACATGGCGTTAGTGGGTGAGAACTCGAAACAACCCCAAACGGCCCCGTGGGTGGCACCAAAACCTACTATGGGACCAATGTAGCTCGTAGGAACTGACCTCGCAGCCGCGGGACTCCCGATTTGAGAATACGATTATAATTTGCATATTTCTAGACTTACGCTTAAAAACATAGTGATAGAGGGTGAGAACTCAAAATAGCCCCTGAACGGCTCCGTGGGTGGCATCAATACCTCCCACGGGTCCAATGTAACTCGTAGGAACTAACCCCGCAGCTGCAGGACTCCTGATTTAAGCATACGACGGTAATTTTCATATTTTAAGACTTAGGCTTAAAAACATGGCGTTAGAGGGTGGGAACTCGAATCAGCCCCCAAACGTGCCCGTGTGTGGCACCAAGACCTCCCACGGGACCAATCTAACTCGTAGGAACTGAGCCCGCATCCACGGGACTCCCGATTTGAGAATATGATGGTAATTTGCAAATTTATAGACTTAGGATTAAAAAGATGGCGTTAGAGGGTGAGAACTCAAAAATTCCCCCGAATGGCCTCGTGGGTGGCACCAACACCTCCAACGGGACCAGTGTAACTCGCAGGAACTGACCCCACAGCCGTGGGACTCCCGCTTTGAGAATAGGATGATAATTTGCATATTTCTTGACTTAGGCTTAAAAACATGGCGTTAGTGGGTGAGAAATTGAAACAACCCCCGAATGTCCCCGTGGGTTGCACTAACACCTCCCACGGGACCAGTGTAACTCGTAGGAACTGATGCCAGAGCTGCGGGACTCCCGGTTTGAGAATACGATGATAATTTGCATATTTCTAGACTTAGGCTTAAACATGGCGTTAGAGGGTGAGAACTCGAAACAGCCCCCGAATAGCCCCGTGGGTGGCACCAATACCTCCCACGGGACGAATGTAACTCGTAGGAATTAACCCCACAGCCGCGGGACTCTCGGTATGATAATACGATGATAGTTTGCATATTTGTGGACTTAGACTTAAAAACATGGTGTTAGAGGGTGAGAACTTGAAACAACCCCCGAACATCCCCGTGGGTGGCACCAACACCTCCCACGGGACCAATCTAACTCTTAGGAGCTGACCCCGTAGCCACGGAACTCCCGATTTGAGAATACGATGGTAATTTTCATATTTATAGACTTAGGATTAAAAACATGGCGTTAGAGGGTGAGAACTCGAAACAGCCCCCGAACGGCCCCGTGGGTGGCACCAACACCTCCCATGGGTCCAATGTAACTCGTAGGAACTGACCCCGCATCGACGATACTCATGGTTTGAGAATAGGACAATAATTACATATTTCTATACTTAGGCTTAAAAACATGACTTTAGAGAGTGAGAACTCAAAACAGCCCCCGAGCGGCCCCGTGGGTGGCACGAAGACCTCCCACGGGACCAATGTCACTCATAGGAACTGACCCCGCAGCCGTGGGACTCCCGGTTTGAGAATACAAAGGTAATTTGCATATTTCTAGACTTAGGCTTTAAAACATGGCGTTAGAGGGTGAGAACTGAAAACAACACACGAATGTCCCCGTGGGTGGCACCAACACCTCCCACGGGACCAATGTAACTCGTAGGAACTGACCCCGCAGCCAAGGGACTCCCGGTTTGAGAAAATGACGATAATTTACATATTTATAGACTTAAGCAAAAAATGGCGTTAGTGGGTGAGCACTCGAAACAGCCCCCGAACGGCCCCGTGGGTGGCACCAAAACCTCCCACGGGACCAATGTAACTCGTAGGAACTGACCCCGCAGCCGCGGAACTCCCGGTTTGAGAAGACGACGATAATTTGCATATTTCTAGACTTAAGCTTAAAAACATGGCGTTAGAGGGTGAGTACTCGGAATAGCCCCCGAACGTCCCCGAGGGTGTCACCAACACCTCCCACGGGACCAATGTAACTCGTAGGAACTGAACCCGTAGCCGCGGGACTCACCATTTGAGAATACGAAGATAATTTGCATATTTCTAGAATTAAGCAAAACATGGAGTT
This sequence comes from Sambucus nigra, assembly GCA_949130495.1. Taxonomy (NCBI): domain Eukaryota; kingdom Viridiplantae; phylum Streptophyta; class Magnoliopsida; order Dipsacales; family Adoxaceae; genus Sambucus; species Sambucus nigra. Next base: position 333,168,538 of record OX422224.1, read on the forward strand.
AGAGGGTGAGAACTCGAAACAACCCCCGAATGTCACCGTGGGTGGCACCAACACGTTTCTCGGGACCAATATAACTCGTAGGAACTGACCCCGTAGCCTCGGGACTCCCGATTTGAGAATACGACGGTAATTTGCATATTTTTAGACTTAGGCTTAAAAACATGGTGTTAGAGGGTGAAAACCAGATACAACCCTCTAACAGCCCCGTAGGTGGCACCAACACGTCCTACGGGACCAATGTTACTCGTAGGAACTGACCCCACGGCCGCGGGACTCCCGGTTTGAAAATATGACGGTAATTTGCATATTTTTAGACTTAGGCTTAAAAACATGTCGTTAGGCGGTGAAAACTCAAAATAGCCCTCTAACAGCCCCGTAGGTGGCACCAACACTGCCCACGGGACCAATGTAACTCGTAGGAACTGACCCCGCAGCCGTGAGACTATCGGTTTGAGAATACGATGATAATTTTAATATTTCTAGACTTAGGCTTAAAAACATGGCGTTAGAGGGTGAGAACTCGAAACAGCACCCGAATGGTCCCGTGGGTGGCACCAACACCTCCCACGGGACCAATGTAACTCGTAGGAACTGACCCCGCAGCCGCAGGACTCCCGGTTTTAGAATAGGATGATAATTTGCACATTTCTAGACTTAAGAAAAACATGGAGTTGGACGGTGAGAACTGGAAACAGCAGCCGTGGGTGGCACCAACACGTCCCACGGGACCAATGTAACTCGTAGGAACTGACCCCGCAGTCGCGGGACTCGCGGTTTGAGAATACGATGGTAATTTGCATATTTTTAGACTTAGGCTTAAAAACATGGCGTTAGAGGGTGAAACCTCAAAACAACCCTCTAACATCCCCGTAGGTGGCACCAACACCTCCCACGGGACCAATGTAACTCGTAGGAACTGACCCCGCAACCGTGGGACTCCCGGTTTGACAATATGACGATAATTTGCATATTTCTAGACTTAGGCTTAAAAACATGGCGTTAATGGGTGAGAACTCAAAACAGCCCTCTAACAGCCCCATGGGTGGCAGAAACACCTCCCACGGGTCCAATGTAACCCCTAGGAACTGACCCCGTAGCCGCGGAACTCCCGGTTTGAGAATACGAAGATAATTTGCATATTTCTAGACTTAGGCTTAAAAACATGGCGTTAGAGGGAGAGATCTCGAAACAGCCCCCGAACGTCCCCGTGGATGGCACCAACACCTCCCACGGGACCAATGTAACTCGTAGGAACTGACCCCGAAGCCATGGGACTCCCAATTTGAGAAGACGACGGTAATTTGCATATTTCTAGACTTAAGAAAAACATGGTGTTAGTGCGTGAGAACTCGAAACAGCCCCGAACGACCCCGTGGGTGGGACCAACACCTCCCATGGGACCAATGTAACTCGTAGGAACTGACCCCGTAGCCGCGGGACTCTCAGTTTCAGAATACGATTATAATTTGCATATTTCTAGACTTAGGCTTAAAAACATCGTGTTAGAGGGTGAGAACTCAAAACAGCCCCTGAACGGCCCCGTGGGTGGCATCAATACCTCCCACGGGACCAATGTAACTCGTAGGAACTAACCCCGCAGCCGCGGGGCACCCGGTTTAAGAGTACGACGGTAATTTTCCTATATTTAGACTTAGGCTTAAAAACATGGCGTTAGAGGGTGGGAACTCGAAACAACCCCCAAACGTCCCCGTGGGTGGCACCAAGACCTCCCACGGGACCAATGTAACTCGTAGGAACTAAGCCCGCATCCACGGGAGTCCCGATTTGATAATATGTTGGTAATTTTCAAATTTATAGACTTAGGATTAAAAACATGGCGTTAGAGGGTGAGAACTCGAAACTGTCCCCGAACGGCCCCGTGGGTGGCACCAACACCTCCCACGGGACCAATGTAACTCGCAGGAACTGTCCCCGCGGTCGTGGGACTCCCACTTTGAGAATAAGATGATAATTTGCATATTTCTAGACTTAGGGTTAAAAACATAGCGTTAGTGGGTGAGAACTCTAAACAACCCCCGAATAGCCCTGTGGGTGGCACCAATACCTCCCACGGGACGAATGTAACTCTTAGGAACTAACACCACAGCCGCGGGACTCTCGATTTGATAATACGACGGTAATTTGCATATTTCTAGACTTAGACTTAAAAACATGGTGTTAGAGGGTGAGAACTTGAAATAGCCCCCGAACATCCCCGTAGGTGGCACAAACACCTCCCACGGGACCAATGTAACTCGTAGGAACTGACCCCGCAGCCGCGGAACTCCCAATTTAAGAATACGATGGTAATTTTCATATTTATAGACTTAGGATTAAATACATGGTGTTAGAGGGTGAGAACTCGAAACATCCCCTGAACGGCCCCGTGGGTGGCACCAACACCTCCCATGGGTCCAATGTAACTCGTAGGACTTTACCCCGCATCGGCGAGACTCCCGGTTTGAGAATAGGACGATAATTAGCATATTTCTAGACTTAGGCTTAAAAACATGACCTTAGAGAGTGAGAACTCAAAATATCCCCCAAACGGCCCCGTGGGTGGCACCAAGACCTCCCACGGGACCAATGTAACACATAGGAAATGACCGCACAACCGTGGGACTCCTGGTTTGAGAATACAAAGGTAATTTGCATATTTCTAGACTTAGGCTTTAAAACATGGCGTTAGAGGGTGAGAACTGAAAATAGACCACGAATGTCCCCGTGGGTGGCAGCAACACCTCCCACGGGACCAATGTAACTCGTAGGAACTGACCCCGCAGCCAAGGGACTCCCGATTTGAGAAAATGACGGTAATTTGCATATTTTTAGACTTAAGCAAAAAATGGCATTAGTGGGTGAGAACTCGAAATAGCCCCCGAACGTCCCCGTGGGTGGCACCAAAACCTCCCACGGGACCAATGTAACTCGTAGGAACTGAACCCGCAGTCGCGGAACTCTCGGTTTGAGAATACGATGACAATTTGCATATTTCTAAACTTAATCTTAAAAACATGGCGTTGGATGGTGAGAACTGGAAACAGCCGCCGAACGTCCCCGTGGGTGGCACCAACACGTCCCACGGGACCAATGTAACTCGTAGGAACTGACCCCGCAGTCGCGGGACTCCCGGTTTGAGAATACGATGGTAATTTGCATATTTTTAGACTTAGGCTTAAAAACATGGCGTTAGAGGATGAAAACTCAAAACAACCCTCTAACAGCCCCGTAGGTGGCACCAACACCTCCCACGGGACCAATGTAACTCGTAGGAACTGACCCCGCAGTCGTGGGACTCCCGGTTTGACAATACGACAATAATTTGCATATTTCTAGACTTAGGCTTAAAAACATGGCGTTAATGGGTGAGAACTCAAAACAGCCCTCTAACAGCCCCGTGGGTTGCAGCAACACCTCCCACGGGTCCAATGTAACCCCTAGGAACTGCCCCCGTAGCCGCGGGACTCCCGGTTTGAGAATACGACGATAATTTGGATATTTCTAGACTTAGACTTAAAAACATGGCGTTAGAGGGAGATATCTCGAAACAGCCCCCGAACGTCCCCGTGGGTGGCACCAACAACTCCCACAGGACTAATGTAACTCGTAGGAACTGACCCCGCAGCCATGGGTCTCCCAATTTGAGAATACGACGGTAATTTGCATATTTCTAGACTTAAGCAAAACATGGCGTTAGTGGGTGAGAAATCGAAACAGCCCCGAACGGCCCCGTGGGTGGGACCAACACCTCCCATGGGACCAATGTAACTCGAAGGAACTGACCCCGCAGCAGCGGGACTCCCGGTTTTAGAATACGATTATAATTTGCATATTTCTAGACTTAGGCTTAAAAACATCGCGTTAGAGGGTGAGAACTCAAAACAGCCCCTGAACGGCCCCGTGGGTGGCATCAATACCTCCCACGGGACCAAGGTAACTCGTAGGAACTCACCCCGTAGCATCGGGGATCCCGGTTTAAGAGTACGACGATAATTTTCATATTTTTAGACTTATGCTTAAAAACATGGCGTTAGAGGGTGGGAACTCGAAACAGCCCCCAAACGTCCCCGTGGTGGCACCAAGACCTTCCACGGGACCAATGTAACTCGTAGGAACTGAGCCCGCATCCACGGGACTCCCGATTTGAGAATATGTTGGTAATTTGAAAATTTATAGACTTAGGATTAAAAACATGGCGTTAGAGGGTGAGAACTCGAAACTGTCCCCGAACGGCCCCGTGGGTGGCACTAACACCTCCCACGGGACCAATGTAACTCGCAGGAACTGTCACCGCAGCCGTGGGACTCCCGCTTTGATAATAGGATGATAATTTGCATATTTCTAGACTTAGGTTTAAAAACATAGCGTTAGTGGGTGAGAACTCGAAACAGCCACCGAATAGCCCCGTGGGTGGCACCAATACCTCCCACGGGACGTATGTAACTCGTAGGAACTAACCCCACAGCCGCGGGACTCCAGATTTGATAATACGACGGTAATTTGCATATTTCTAGACTTAGACTTAAAAACATTGTGTTAGAGGGTGAGAACATGAAATAGCCCCCGAACATCCCCGTAGGTGGCACCAACACCTCCCACGGGACCAATGTAACTCGTAGGAACTGACACCGCAGCCGCGGAACTCCCAATTTGAGAATACGATGGTAATTTTTATATTTATAGACTTAGGATAAAAAACACGGCGTTAGAGGGTGACAACTCGAAACAGCCCCTGAACGGCCCCGTGGGTGGCACCAACACCTCCCATGGGTCCAATGTAACTCATAGGACTTTACCCCGCATCGGCGAGACTCCCGATTTGAGAAAAGGACGATATTTGCATATTTCTAGACTTAGGCTTAAAAACATGACCTTAGAGAGTGAGAACTCAAAATATCCCCCGAACGGCCCCGTGGGTGGCACCAAGACCTCCCACGGGACCAATGTAACACATAGGAACTGACCGCGCAACCGTGGGACTCCCGGTTTGAGAATACAAAGGTAATTTGCATATTTCTAGACTTAGGCTTTAAAACATGGCGTTAGAGGGTGAGAACTGAAAATAGACCACGAATGTCCCCGTGGGTGGCACCAACACCTCCCACGGGACCAATGTAACTCGTAGGAACTGACCCCGCAGCCAAGGGACTCCCGGTTTGAGAAAATGACGGTAATTTGCATATTTTTAGACTTAAGTAAAAAATGGCATTAATGGGTGACAACTCGAAACAGCCCCCGAACGTCCCCTGTGGGTGGCACCAAAACCTCCCACGGGACAATTGTAACTCGTAGGAACTGAACCCGCAGTTGCGAAACTCTCGGTTTGAGAATATGATGACAATTTGCATATTTTTAGACTTTGGCTTAAAAACATGGAGTTAGAGGGTGAAAACTCAAAACAACCCTCTAACAGCCCCGTAGGTGGCACCAACACCTCGCACGGGACCAATGTAAATCGTAGGAACTGACCCCGCAGCCGTGGGACTCCCGGTTTGACAATACGACGATAATTTGCATATTTCTAGACTTAGGCTTAAAAACATGGCGTTAATGGGTGAGAACTCAAAACAGCCCTCTAACAGCCCCGTGGGTGGCATCAACACCTCCCACGGGTCCAATGTAACCCCTAGGAACTGACCCCGTAGCCGCGGGACTCCCGGTTTGAGAATACGACGATAATTTGCATATTTCTAGACTTAGGCTTAAAAACATGGCGTTAGAGGGAGAGATCTCGAAACAGCCCCCGAACGTCCCCGTGGGTGGCACCAACACCTCCCACGGGACCAATGTAACTCGTAGGAACTGACCCCGCAGCCATGGGACTCCCAATTTGAGAATACGACGGTAATTTGCATATTTCTAGACTTAAGAAAAACATGGCGTTAGTGGGTGAGAACTCGAAATAGCCCCGAACGGCCACGTGGGTGGGACCAACACCTCCTATGGGACCAATGTAACTCGTAGGAACTGACCCCGCAGCCGCGGGACTCTCGTTTTCAGAATACGATTATAATTTGAATATTTCTAGACTTAGGCTTAAAAACATCGCGTTAGAGGGTGAGAACTCAAAATAGACCCTAAACGGCCGTGTGGGTGGCATCAATACCTCCCACGGGACCAATGTAACTCGTAGGAACTAACCCCGCAGCCGCGGGGCTCCCGGTTTAAGAGTACGACGGTAATTTTGATATTTTTAGACTTAGGCTTAAAAACATGGCGTTAGAGGGTGGGAACTCGAAATAGCCCTCAAACGTCCCCGTGGGTGGAACCAAGACCTCCCACGGGACCAATGTAACTCGTAGGAACTGAGCCCGCATCCACGGGACTCCCGATTTGAGAATATGTTGGTAATTTGCAAATTTAGAGACTTAGGATTAAAAACATGGCGTTAGAGGGTGAGAACTCGAAACTGTCCCCGAACGGCCCTGTGGGTGGCACCAAAACCTCCCACGGGACCAATGTAACTCGCAGGAACTGTCCCCGCAGCCGTGGGACTCCCGCTTTGAGAATAGGATGATAATTTGCATATTTCTAGACTTAGGGTTTAAAACATAGCGTTAGTGGGTGAGAACTCGAAACAGCCCCCGAATAGCCCCGTGGGTGGCACCAATACCTCCCACGGGACGAATGTAACTCGTAGGAACTAACCCACGGCCGCGGGACTCCTGATTTGATAATATGACGGTAATTTGCATATTTCTAGACTTAGACTTAAAAACATGGTGTTAGAGGGTGAGAACTTGGAATAGCCCCCGAACATCCCCGTAGGTGGCACCAAGACCTCCCACGGGACAAATGTAACTCGTAGGAACTGACCCCGCAGCCGCGGAACTCCCAATTTGAGAATACGATGGTAATTTTCATATTTATAGACTTAGGATTAAAAACATGGCGTTAGAGGGTGAGAACTCAAAACAGCCCCTGAACGGCCCCGTGGGTGGCACCAACACCTCCCATGGGTCCAATGTAACTCGTAGGACTTTACCCCGCATCGGCGAGACTCCCAATTTGAGAATTGGACGATAATTTGCATATTTCTAGACTTAGGCTTAAAAACGTGACCTTAGAGAGTGAGAACTCAAAATATCCCCCGAACGTCCCCGTGGGTGGCACCAAGACCTCCCACGGGACCAATGTAACACATAGGAACTAACCCCGCAAACGTGGGACTCCCGGTTTGAGAATACAAAGGTAATTTGCATATTTCTAGACTTAGGCTTTAAAACATGGCGTTAGAGGGTGAGAACTGAAAATAGACCACGAATGTCCCCGTGGGTGGCAGCAACACCTCCCACGGGACCAATGTAACTCGTAGGAACTGACCCCGCAGCCAAGGGACTCCCGGTTTGAGAAAATGACGGTAATTTGCATATTTTTAGACTTAAGCAAAAAATGGCATTAGTGGGTGAGAACTCGAAACAGCTCCCGAACGTCCCCATGGGTGGCACCAAAACCTCCCACGGGACCAATGTAACTCGTAGGAACTGAACCCGCAGTCGCGAAACTCTCGGTTTGAGAATACGATGACAATTTGCATATTTCTAGACTTAAGCTTAAAAACATGGCGTTAGAGGGTGAGAACTTGGAATAGCCCCCGAACGTCCCCGAGGGTGTCCCCAACACCTCCCACGGGACCAATGTAACTCGTAGGAACTGACCTCGCAGTCGCGGGACTCCCGGTTTGAGAATACGATGGTAATTTGCATATTTTTAGACTTTGGCTTAAAAACATGGCGTTAGAGGGTGAAAACTCAAAACAACCCTCTAACATCCCCGTAGGTGGCACCAACACCTCCCACGGGACCAATGTAACTAGTAGGAACTGACCCCGCACCGTGGGACTCCTGGTTTGCCAATACGACGATAATTTGCATATTTCTAGACTTAGGCTTAAAAACATGGCGTTAATGGGTGAGAACTCAAAACAGCCCTCTAACAGCCCCGTGGGTGGCAGCAACACCTCCCACGGGTCCAATGTAACCCCTAGGAACTGACCCCGTAGCCGCGGGACTTCCGGTTTGAGAATACGACGATAATTTGAATATTTCTAGACTTAGTCTTAAAAACATGGCGTTTGAGGGAGAGATCTCGAAACAGCCCCCGAACGTCCCCGTGGGTGGCACCAACACCTCCCACGGGACCAATGTAACTCGTAGGAACTGACCCCGCATCCATGGGACTCCCAATTTGAGAATACGACGGTAATTTGCATATTTCTAGACTAAAGAAAAACATGGCGTTAGTGGGTGAGAACTCGAAACAGCCCCGAACGGCCCCGTGGGTGGGACCAACACCTCCCATGGGACCAATGTAACTCGTAGGAACTGACCCCGCAGCCGCGGGACTCCCGGTTTCAGAATACGGTTATAATTTGAATATTTCTAGACTCAGGCTTAAAAACATCGAGTTAGAGGGTGAGAACTCAAAACAGCCCCTGAACGGCCCTGTGGGTGGCATCAATACCTCCCACAGGACCAATGTAACTCGTAGGAACTAACCCCGCAGCCGCGGGGCTCCCGGTTTAAGAGTACGACAGTAAGTTTCATATTTTTAGACTTAGGCTTAAAAACATGGCGTTAGAGGGTGGGAACTCGAAATAGCCCCCAAACGTCCCCGTGGATGGCACCAAGACCTCCCACGGGACCAATGTAACTCGTAGGAACTGAGCCCGCATCCACAGGACTCCCGATTTGAGAATATGTTGGTAATTTGCAAATTTAGAGACTTAGGATTAAAAACATGGCGTTAGAGGGTGAGAACTGGAAACAGCCGCCGAACGTCCCCGTGGGTGGCACCAACACCTCCCACGGGACCAATGTAACTCACAGGAACTGTCCCCGCAGCCGTGGGACTCCCGCCTTGAGAATAGGATGATAATTTGCATATTTCTAGACTTAGGGTTTAAAACGTAGCGTTAGTGGGTGAGAACTCGAAACAGCCCCCGAATAGACCCGTGGGTGGCACCAATACCTCCCACGGGACGAATGTAACTCGTAGGAACTAACCCACGGCCGCGGGACTCCCGATTTGATAACACGACGATAATTTTCATATTTCTAGACTTAGACTTAAAAACATGGTGTTAGAGGGTGAGAACTTGAAATCGCCCCCAAACATCCCCGTAGGTGGCACCAAGACCTCCCACGGGACAAATGTAACCCGTAGGAACTGACCCCGCAGCCGCGGAACTCCTAATTTGAGAATACGATGGTAATTTTCATATTTATAGACTTAGGATTAATAACATGACGTTAGAGGGTGAGAACTCGAAACAGCCCTTGAACAGCCCCGTGGGTGGCACCAACACCTCCCATGGGTCCAAGTAACTCGTAGGACTTTACCCCGCATCGGCGAGACTCCCGGTTTGAGAATTGGATGATAATTTGCATATTTTTAGACTTAGGCTTAAAAACATGACCTTAGAGAGTGAGAACTCAAAATATCCCCCGAACGTCCCCATGGGTGGCACCAAGACCTCCCACGGGACCAATGTAACACATAGGAACTAACCCCGCAACCGTGGGACTCCCGGTTTGAGAATACAAAGGTAATTTGCATATTTCTAGACATAGTCTTTAAAACATGGCGTTAGAGGGTGAGAACTGAAAATAGCCCACGAATGTCCCCGTGGGTGGCACCAACACCTCCCACGGGACCAATGTAACTCGTAGGAACTGACCCCGCAGCCAAGGGACTCCCGGTTTGAGAAAATGACGGTAATTTGCATATTTTTAGACTTAAGCAAAAAATGGCATTAGTGGGTGAGAACTCGAAACAACCCCCCAACGTCCCCGTGGGTAGCACCAAAACCTCCCACGGGACCAATGTAACTCGTAGGAACTGAACCCGCAGTCGCGGAACTCTCGGATTGAGAATACGATGACAATTTGCTTATTTCTAGACTTAAGCTTAAAAACATGGCGTTACAGGGTGAGAACTCGGAATAGCCCTCGAACGTCCCCGACGGTGTCACCAACACCTCCCACGGGACCAATGTAACTCATAGGAACTAAACCCGTAGCCGCGGGACTCCCCATTTGAGAATACGAAGATAATTTGCATATTTCTAGAATTAAGTAAAACATGGAGTTAGAGGGTGAGAACTCGAAACAGCCCCCGAATGTCACCGTGGGTGGCACGAACACGTTCGTCGGGACCAATATAACTCGTAGGAACTGACCCCGTAGCCTCAGGACTCCCGATTTGAGAATACAATGGTAATTTGCATATTTTTAGCTTAGGCTTAAAAACATGATGTTAGAGGGTGAAAACTCGAAACAACCCTCTACCAGCCCCGTAGGTGGCACCAACACGTCCTACGGGACCAATGTTACTCGTAGGAACTGGCCCCGCAGCCGCGGGACTCCCGGTTTGAAAATATGATGATAATTTGCATATTTTTAGACTTAGGCTTAAAAACATGGCGTTAGACGGTGAAAACTCAAAATAGCCCTCTAACAGCCTCGTGGGTGGCACCAACACCGCCCACGGGACCAATGTAACTCGTAGGAACTGACCCCGCAACCATGAGACTCCCGGTTTGAGAATACGATGATAATTTTAGTAGTTCTAGACTTAGGCTTAAAAACATGGCGTTAGAGGGTGAGAACTCGAAACAGCACCCGAACGGTCCCGTGGGTGGCACCAACACCTCCCACGGGACAAATGTAACTCGTAGGAACTGACCCCGCAGCCGCCGGACTCCCGGTTTGAGAATAGGACGATAATTTGCACATTTCTAAACTTAAGAAAAACATGGTGTTGGACGGTGAGAACTGGAAACAGCCGCCGAACGTCCCTGTGGGTGGCACCAACACGTCCCACGGGACCAATGTAACTTTTAGGAACTGACCCCGCAGTCGCGGGACTCCCGGTTTGAGAATACGATGGTAATTTGCATATTTTTAGACTTAGGCTTAAAAACATGGCGTTAGAGGCTGAAAACTCGAAACAACCCTCTAAGAGCCCCGTAGGTGGCACCAACACCTCCCACGGGACCAATGTAACTCGTAAGAACTGACCCCGCAGCCGTGGGACTCCCGGTTTGACAATACGACGATAATTTGCATATTTCTAGACTTAGGCTTAAAAATATGGCGTTAATGGGTGAGAACTCAAAACATCCCTCTAACAGCCCCGCAGGTGGGACCAACACCTCCCACGGGACCAATGTAACTCGTAGGAACTGACCCCGCAGCCGCGGAACTCCTAATTTGAGAATACGATTGTAATTTTCATATTTATAGACTAAGGATTAAAAACATGGCGTTAGAGGGTGAGAACTCGAAACAGCCCCTGAACGGCCCCATGGGTGGAACCAACACCTCCCATGGGTCCCATGTAACTCGTAGGACTTGACCCCACATCGGCGAGACTCCCGGTTTGAGAATAGGATGATAATTTGCATATTTCTAGACTTAGGCTTAAAAACATGACCTTAGAGAGTGAGAACTCAAATTATCCCCCGAACGGCCCCATGGGTGGCACCAAGACCTCCCACAGGACCAATGTAACACATAGGAACTGACCCCGCAACCGTGGGACTCCCGGTTTGAGAATACAAAGGTAATTTGCATATTTCTAGACTTAGGCTTTAAAACATAGCGTTAGAGGGTGAGAACTAAAAATAGCCCACGAATGTCCCCGTGGGTGGCACCAACACCTCCCACGGGACCAATGTAACTCGTAGGAACTGACCCCGCAGCCAAGGGACTCCCGGTTTGAGAAAGTGACGGTAATTTACATATTTTTGGACTTAAGCAAAAAATGGCATTAGTGGATGAGAACTCGAAACAGCCCCCGAACGTCCCCGTGGGTGGCACCAAAACCTCCCACGGGACCAATGTAACTCGTAGGAACTGAACCCGCAGTCGCGGAACTCTCGGTTTGAGAATACGATGACAATTTGCATATTTCTAGACTTAAGCTTAAAAACATGGCGTTAGAGGGTGAGAACTCGGAATAGCCCCCGAATGTCCCTGAGGGTGTCACCAACACCTCCCATGGGACCAATGTAACTCGTAGGACCTAAACCCGTAGCCGCGGGACTCCCCATTTGAGAATACGAAGATAATTTGCATATTTCTAGAATTAAGCAAAACATGGAGTTAGAGGGTGAGAACTCGAAACAGCCCCCGAATGTCACCGTGGGTGGCACCAACACGTTCCTCGGGACCAATATAACTCGTAGGATCTGACCCCGTAGCCTCGGGACTCCCTATTTGAGAATATGATGGTAATTTGCATATTTTTAGACTTAGGCTTAAAAACATGGTGTTAGAGGGTGAAAACTCGAAACAACCCTCTAACAGCCCCGTAGGTGGCACCAACACGTCCTACGGGACCAATGTTACTCGTAGGAACTGACCCCGCATCCGCGGGACTCCCGGTTTGAAAATATAACGATAATTTGCATATTTTACGACTTAGGCTTAAAAACATGGCGTTAGACGGTGAAAACTCAAAATAGCCCACTAACAGCCTCGTAGGTGGCACCAACACCGCCCACGGGACCAATGTAACTCGTAGGAACTGACCCCACAGCCAAGAGACTCCCGGTTTGAGAATACGATGATAATTTTAATATTTCTGGACTTAGGCTTAAAAACATGGCGTTAGAGGGTGAGAACTCGAAACAGCACCCAAACGGTCCCGTGGGTGGCACCAACACCTCCCACGGGACCAATGTAACTCATAGGAACTGACCCCGCAACCGCAGGACTCCCGGTTTTATAATAGGACGATAATTTGCACATTTCCAGACTTAAGAAAAACATGGTGTTGGACGGTGAGAACAGGAAACAGCCGCCGAACGTCCCCGTGGGTGGCAACGACACGGCCCACGGGACCAATGTAACTCGTAGGAACTGACCCCGCAGTCGCGGGACTTCCGGTTTGAGAATACGATGGTAATTTGCATATTTTTAGACTTAGGGTTAAAAACATGGCGTTAGAGGGTGAAAACTCGAAACAACCCTCTAAAAGCCCCGTAGGTGGCACCAACACCTCCCACGAGACCAATGTAACTCGTAGGAACTGACCCCGCAGCCGTGGGACTCTCGGTTTGACAATACGACAATAGTTTGCATATTTCTAGACTTAGGCTTAAAAACATGGCGTTAATGGGTGAGAACTCAAAACAGCCCTCTAACAGCCCCGTGGGTGGCAGCAACACCTCCCACGGGTCCAATGTAACCCGTAGGAACTGACCCCGTAGCCGCGGGACTCCCGGTTTGAGAATACGACGATAATTTGCATATTTCTAGACATAGGCTTAAAAACATGGCGTTAGAGGGAGAGATCTCGAAACAGCCCCCGAACGTCCCCGTGGGTGGCACCAACACCTCCCACGGGACCAATGTAACTCGTAGGAACTGACCCCGCAGCCGCGGAACTCCCAATTTGAGAATACGATTGTAATTTTCATATTTATAGACTTAGGATTAAAAACATGGCGTTAGAGGGTGAGAACTCGAAACAGCCCCTGAACGGCCCCATGGGTGGCACCAACACCTCCCATGGGTCCCATGTAACTCGTAGGACTTAACCCCACATCGACGAGACTCCCGGTTTGAGAAAAGGATGATAATTTGCATATTTCTAGACTTAACCTTAAAAACATGACCTTAGAGAGTGAGAACTCAAAATATCCCCCGAACGGCCCCATGGGTGGCACCAAGACCTCCCACGGGACCAATGTAACACATAGGAACTGACCCCACAACCGTGGGACTCCCGGTTTGAGAATACAAAGGTAATTTGCATATTTCTAGACTTAGGCTTTAAAACATGGCGTTAGAGGGTGAGAACTGAAAATAGCCCACGAATGTCCCCATGGTTGGAACCAACACCTCCCACGGGACCAATGTAACTCGTAGGAACTGACCCCGCAGCCAAGGGACTCCCGGTTTGAGAAAATGACGGCAATTTGCATATTTTTAGACTTAAGCAAAAAATGGCATTAGTGGATGAGAACTCGAAACAGCCCCCGAACGTCCCCGTGGGTGGCACCAAAACCTCCCACGGGACCAATGTCACTCGTAGGAACTGAACCCGCAGTCGCGGAACTCTCAGTTTGAGAATACGATGACAATTTGCATATTTCTAGACTTAAGCTTAAAAACATGGCGTTAGAGGGTGAGAACTCGGAATAGCCCCCGAACGTCCCTGAGGGTGTCACCAACACCTCCCACGGGACCAATGTAACTCGTAGGACCTAAACCCGTAGCCGCGAAACTCCCCATTTGAGGATACGAAGATAATTTGCATATTTCTAGAATTAAGCAAAACATGGAGTTAGAGGGTGAGAACTCGAAACTGCCCCCGAATGTCACCGTGGGTGGCACCAACACGTTCCTCGGGACCAATATAACTCGTAGGAACTGACCCCGTAGCCTCGGGACTCCCTATTTGAGAATACGACGATAATTTGCATATTTTTAGACTTAGGCTTAAAAACATGGTGTTAGAGGGTGAAAACTCGAAACAACCCTGTAACAGCCCCGTAGGTGGCACCAACACGTCCTACGGGACCAATGTTACTCGTAGGAACTGACCCCGCAGCCGCGGGACTCCCGGTTTGAAAATATAACTATAATTTGCATATTTTTAGACTTAGGCTTAAAAACATGGCGTTAGACGGTGAAAACTCAAAATAGCCCACTAACAGCCCCGTAGGTGGCACCAACACTGCCCACGGGACCAATGTAACTCGTAGGAACTGACCCCGCAGCCATGAGACTCCCGGTTTGAGAATACGATGATAATTTTAATATTTCTGGACTTAGGCTTAAAAACATGGCGTTAGAGGGTGAGAACTCAAAACAGCACCCGAACGGTCCCGTGGGTGGCACCAACACTTCCCACGGGACCAATGTAACTCGTAGGAACTGACCCCGCAACTGCAGGACTCCCAGTTTTATAATAGGACGATAATTCGCACATTTCTAGACTTAAGAAAAACATGGTGTTGGACGGTGAGAACAGGAAACAGCCGCCGAACGTCCCCGTGGGTGGCACCGACACGTCCCACGGGACCAATGTAACTCGTAGGAACTGACCCCGCAGTCGCGGGACTCCCGGTTTGAGAATACGATGGTAATTTGCATATTTTTAGACTTAGGCTTAAAACCATGGCGTTAGAGGGTGCAAACTCGAAACAACCCTCTAACAGCCCCGTAGGTGGCACCAACACCTCCCACGGGACCAATGTAACTCGTAGGAACTGACCCCGCAGCCGTGGGACTCTCGGTTTGACAATACGACGATAATTTGCATATTTCTAGACTTAGGCTTAAAAACATGGCGTTAATGGGTGAGAGCTCAAAACAGCCCTCTAACTGCCCCGTGGGTGGCAGCAACACCTCCCACGGGTCCAATGTAACCCGTAGGAACTGACCCCGTAGCCGCGGGACTCCCGGTTTGACAATACGATGATAATTTGCATATTTCTAGAGTTAGGGTTAAAAACATGGCGTTAGAGGGACAGATCTCGAAACAGCCCCCGAACGTCCCCATGGGTGGCACCAACATTTTCCAGGGGACCAATGTAACTCGTAGGAACTGACCCCGCAGCCATAGGACTCCTAATTTGAGAATACGACGGTAATTTGCATATTTCTAGACTTAAGAAAAACATGGCGTCAGTGGGTGAGAACTTGAAACAGCCCCGAACGGCCCCGTGGGTGGGACCAACACCTCCCATGGGACCAATGTAACTCGTAGGAACTGACCCCGCAACCGTGGGACTCCCGGTTTGAGAATACAAAGGTAATTTGCATATTTCTAGACTTAGGCTTTAAAACATGGCGTTAGAGCGTGAGAATTGAAAATAGCCCACGAATGTCCCCGTGGGTGGCACCAACACCTCCCACGGGACCAATGTAACACGTAGGAATTGACCCCGCAGCCAAGGGACTCCCGATTTGAGAAAATGACGGTAATTTGCATATTTTTAGACTTAAGCAAAAAATGGCATTAGAGGTTGATAACTCAAAACAGCCTCCAAACGTCCCCGTGGGTGTCACCAACATCTCCCACGGGACCAATGTAACTCGTAGGAACTAAACCCGTAGCCGCAGGACTCCCCATTTGAGAATACGAAGATAATTTGCATATTTCTAGAATTAAGTAAAACATGGCATTAGAGGGTGAGAACTCAAAACAACCGCCGAATGTCACCGTGGGTGGCACCAACATGTCCCTCGGGACCAATATAACTCGCAGGAACAGACTCCGCAGCCTTGGGACTCCCGGTTTGAGAATACGACGGTAATTTGCATATTTTTAGACTTATGCTTAAGAACATGGCGTTAGAGGGTGAGAACTCGAAATAACCCCCGAACTTCCCCGTGGGTGGCACCAACACCTCCCACGGGTCCAATGTAATTCGTAGGAACTGACCCCGCAGTTGCGGAACTCCCGGTTTGAGAATACGACGATAATTTACATATTTCGAGACTTAAGCTTAAAAACATGGCGTTAGAGGGTGGGAACTCAAAACAGCCCCCGAACGTCCTCGTGGGTGTTACCAACACCTGCCACGGGACCAATGTAACTCATAGGAACTGAACCCGTAGCCGCGGGACTCCCCATTTGAGAATACGAAGATAATTTGCATATTTCTAGAATTAAGCAAAACATGGCGTTAGAGGGTGAGAACTCGAAACAACCCCTGAATGTCACCGTGGGTGGCACCAACACGTCCCTCGGGACCAATATAACTCGTAGGAACTGACCCCGCAGCCTCGGGACTCCCGATTTGAGAATACAATGGTAATTTGCATATTTTTAGATTTAGGCTTAAAAACATGGCGTTAGAGGGTGAAAACTCGAAACTGCACTCTAACAGCCCCGTAGGTGGGACCAACACGTCCCACGGGACCAATGTAACTCGTAGGAACTGACCCCGTAGCCGCGGGACTCCCGGTTTGGGAATGTAGAGGGGGCTTGAAGATCAG
The DNA here is from genome assembly GCA_949130495.1 of Sambucus nigra. Classification (NCBI taxonomy): domain Eukaryota; kingdom Viridiplantae; phylum Streptophyta; class Magnoliopsida; order Dipsacales; family Adoxaceae; genus Sambucus; species Sambucus nigra. The sequence goes on from OX422224.1 coordinate 333,185,496, forward strand.
CGTGGCAACTCAAGCATGGCATCTTGGTGAGGCAGCTCAGCGTGGCAGCTTGGGGAAGCAGCTCAGCGTGGCAACTCATGCGTGGCATCTTGGTGAGGCAGCTCAGCATGGCAGCTTGGGGAGGCAGCTCAGCGTGGCAACTCATACTTCAGCTTGTTGTGTTAATCATATTGTACCTTTGATTACATTCACTATAAAGCTATAACGGTTGTAATGGCATAACGATAATAATAATACAGTTTGGGTGAGGTCAAACGGTACTCACGAGAGACCAGGCATGGCAGGACCTAGGAGGGCTTTCATGCCCTATCGAATGACCTCACCATGGGAACTTTAGAGGGACTTGGTTTGGAGGATTGAGAAGTAAGGCACCGTTGGGGCTTGTCTTGACCATCTTAGATACACCTGGTAAAACACCGAAGGACCCTGACCATGGAACCTCAAGTGGAGCAGCTTGGAGTTCCATCGAGCATTGAGTTATGGACCAAACGACCCTCTACTTAATGTCACATCTACTGTGATTGATGTCACTAGCCATCTAAACAATGTCAGACATGCACTTGAGTAAACCACTGTGGTATTTGGGGCTGTCAGGCAGTTGGTGAGCCACCTCTGCGACAACAACCCCCTGACACACAGTGGTTAGGCAAAAGGCATGTCTTGGCATTTAATGTTTATGACGTGGAGACAACTAGTGCATCAGGCATTTAATGTTGTGACATAAAGTATGAGGGATGTCTTTCATAGTCTTTAATGACTGAGTTGCCTCGGGGGTGGTGTGGGGGGCTATTTAAGGACCCCAACCACCTTTGAGGAGAGGATCCCCTCTTTGACAATTGAAAAGAGTTATTGCAAACTAGGGAGTTCAATGACTCACCATTGTCATTTATTACGAAGCTTTTTATACTTGACAGAGATTCTTGAGGGTGTTTGGTGTGTTTTTACTTGCCCACCAGGGTGTGTCTAGGGTTCTTACTACCCTCTCGCTCTGGCTAAGCCACTTCTAAAGTCCATTATTATGACCTGAGTTATACACGAGAGTTTTGTGAGTTTAAGTTGAGTCTATCCTCATTGGGTTCATGTTTTATGTGTTCTATCATTAACCTTAAGCTTTAACCAACTGACTTATTGTTACCATACTCAATAGGGGGTCAAGCCTCCATTTATAATCTAAAGTACTCTCTTACATTTGGCAACTCTACTGAGGAGGCATCCTTCAAGAGAAGGAGTATGGCGCAGGATAATGCTACTAGAAGACTCAATTTCGATGTCATACAGCATAAAGAAGAATAGGCTGCGAGGGAGCAGGAGGCCCTAAGAGATGGGGCTCCTCGAGTAGAGGTACCGCTGGCTCCAACAACGATAGGCATCCCAGGGGCTGCACAACCTTCCACAAGCGCAGGGCTGCGACCTTCCCAGATGGCGCTCCTCATGAGCAAATTTTACGAGTTCTTGCAAACCCTAGTAGCTTCAACTATGCTGGGAGGATTGGAGACTAATGCCTTCGTAACACTAGGAGTGGCCCCAGGGGCCCCACCAGGGGCAGGCATTACAGGAATGGTCCCAGCAAGTGTACCCTCTGTTGTGAATCCAACTGCGGGCGGCTCAGGAGTTTCAACGGCGCAACCAATAACGTTCGCTGCGGTTGCAATGAACGCTCAACCGTCTGCCCCGTTGCAGGTGGCCCCAGTAGCCTCCCCCTTGGAAGAGATGAGAAAAGAGATGTAGAAGGAGATGCTGAAGTTCATGCAGTCTTCCTCGCAGGCTGTGGGAGAGGTGGCAGCGGTATATGAAGACTTCCGGACACCCTACCCCCACGAGTACAACGACGAACCCTACCCGAAGGACTATAATCCCCCTACCTTTGAAAAATACTCAGGGAAGGGCGGGAACCCGAAGGAACACATTAGGCGATTCGTTGAACACTTGGGGGTGCATTGCAATGACAAAAAGCTTAGGCTGAGGGTGTTTTCCAAATCCCTGAATGATAAAGCATACACTTGGTACTCTCACCTGCCACCCAATAGTGTCTCCACGTGGGAGGAGATGCATGTATTGTTTGTCTGAAAGTTCTTCTTGGCAGAATATGAGTTCACCTTAACCCAACTTGGTAGGGAGAGGCAAAGGCCAGGAGAGGAGGTAGTGGCCTACATCCGAAGGTTTAAGGAAAGGTCCCTCGACGTGAGGGAAGAAGCTAAGGAGGCTAGGTTACTACAAATTTGTGCTGAGGGATTACTTCCTGAGTATATCTGTCACCTGATCAATGAGACACGCGAGGGAACATTTTCAGCATTCTTAAAGTCCACAAGAAATATATCTTTGGTGGTGCGACCTAGCCCGGTAGTATCTCGCATGATGTTTTGACAACCAATACAACCCATCGGGGGAAGGTCTCAGGCCCCACGGGTGGGATATGTCGAGAGGGAGGATGGGGGAAGGCCCAGAGGAAGGACAACAAAAGAAAGTTTGGAAGGGATAGAGAAGACCCGCCACCGTTGCCTTGTACGGTGGAGGAGGCTGTGAGTTGCTATAACGCAATGGTACAAGGCGGAACGGTTTATGAACAGAAAGGCGTCCCGAAGGAAGAACCCGACACGGTAACCAGGGCCAATCCCAAATATTATCAGGTTCATCAAAAGGTCCAGCATCCAACAGAAAGCTTCTTCACGCTACGAAGAATCATCGACAAGTACATGAAGGCGGGAACATTACAAATCCCCCCGCGGAACATTAACAATAACCCGCTCCCGGCGCATGGGGCCAATGTTGTAACGGCCTATGATAAGGAGGCAGAGCGGGAGGGGGAGGGGCAACAATGGAGTTCGATAAAGCACTGGAGTATTGCACTAAGGGAATGGCTAATGTAGTTCTGGCGTATGATGAAGAAAGTGCTAGGGACATAGAAGACGCCTATAGCATTGAGGGTGAGGAAACGGACCCAGTCATAGAATATAGCGCAGTTTCAAAATCTCCAAAGTTCACTTGGTTCTTCGACCAAGTGGGAATACCAAAAGAAAGCAGAATGGAGATAACTCAGACGATCTTGGATATTGCAAGAAGAAATGCAGTCCCCTCGCTAAGATGGAGGGGACCCATGGCTAGGCTGGTAAAGAAATTCCTATCAGAGGTAACGTTCAGTGATGCGGATAGAGCTGTAAGGTTCCCCCATAATAGGCCCCTGTATGTAACCGCCAGTATTAACGGGGTCAGCTTCGCCAGAACTCTTATGGACGGGGGTGCCTCCATCAACATTATGCCAATCAACTCCTTCCACGTGGCTAATATTCCGTAAGAAAGGTTGGTTGCCATGCCCTTGGTAATCTCGGGCTACGATAATCAATCTTACAAATCCATTGGGTATGTAAACGTGGGGATAGTGATGGGAAATCTGAGTTCCATATCAAATTCCATGTAATAGAAAGCGCAACTTCCTATCATTTGTTAGTAGGGAGAGTATGGATGCACAACCAGGGGTTAGTTCCCTCAACATACCACCAATGAGCTAAGGAGAATATCAAGGGGACAGAAGTGACTATTAGGGCAACTAAGAGGCCTTTCGCTATCGAAGAAGCACACTTGGTGGATGCAGCCTTTTATACAGAGCTCGAAGAGGACGTGCGAGCTCTAGTGAGGAGAATGGAGGGAGCATGGGTCCCCTCAATTAGATAAAGAATGGGACCTTTAAATGAGAGTGACGAGGAGAAGAGGAGCGGGGAAGCATATCGTGCGGTCCCTTGACCCCAGAACATTCCGAAGCAGCTCAAAGAAAAGATGAGACCTAGGACAGACCCGGGCGAGCATGAGGCCCAACGATAGAGCGTGTTAAGTCATTTTTTAGGGTAAAGGATCGCTGAAGCTTCCATAAAAAGGAAGAGAAAAGCCATAGCAACAGCCACCAGCAGGCAATGCAAGAAGATTGTCACTGAAGAGGGAAAAGTGGTGTACCGCTTGTAACGGTGTGAACGGGTGGCCGAAAAGATGGAAAATGAGGTTGACCCGATATACGAGTGCTTTTTAGTGGATCAACGGGGGTAGTGTATGGTGATAGACAACTCTAGCATACAAGAATTCGTAGAAGATGTTGCCGAAGAACCAGACTACATGATAGACCAACCAAAGCCCCAGGCGCAAGAGTTGGAGCAACTAAACCTAGCAGGAGAAGGGGAAGACCCAAGGCCTATCTTCATCTCGAAGGATCTTGTTAAGGAGAAACAAAAAGCCTTGGTTGAACTGATTCAGGAATTCATAGATGTCTTCGTATGGAAGTACACAGAAATGGAAGGGCTGGATGAGGAAGTGAGCTGCCACAAGTTGAACGTGATCCCTTCGGCTATTCCAGTAAAGCAGGCAACAAGAACGTACAAGCCTAAAATATATTTAAAGATCAAATAAGAGGTACAACGCTTATTAGCAGCAGGGTTTATCAGGCCTATACAACATCCCCTCTGGCTATCCAGCATTGTGCCAGTAGGGAAGAAAGACAAAAACCAAATAAGGATCTGCGTGGATTTCAGAGACTTGAATAGGGCTTGCCCTAAGGATGAGTTTCCCCTACCCTCTATCGATAATTTGATAGACGCCACGGCTGGTCATGAGATGTACAACTTCATGGATGGATATGTGGGATACAACCAGATCAAGATGGACCCTTCTGACACAGAGAAAACAACATTCAGAATGCCGTTGGGCAACTTCATGTACAAGGTAAAGCCGTTTGGACTCAAGAACGCCGGAGCTACGTACCAAAGAACGATGATGGCCATTTTTCATGACTTCTTCCACAAATTTGTGGAATTCTACGTGGAAGACTGGGTCATCAAATCGAAGAAGGAAGAGTCCCATCTGAACGATTTAAGGAAGGTGTTTGCTCGGTGCAGGAGGTATAAGTTAAGGATGAACCCGTTAAAGTGTGTCTTCGGGGTAAAAAGTGGTAAGTTTTTAGGCTTCGTGGTTAATCGACAAAGGGTACAGATGGACCAGGATAAACAGCGGGAAATATTGGAGATGCCATGTCCAAGAACGGCGAAGGAGCTGAAAAGTTTTCTTGGAAAAGTGTCCTACCTTAGGAGATTTGTGCCCGGATTGGCCGAAATAACACACCCATTGATGCAGCTGCTGCGAAGGAACACGAAGTTCAGATGGGAGGAGATTCACCAGAAGTCCCTTGTTAGGATGAAGAAACTACTCGTGTCACCACAAATAATGGTTCCTCCCCAGGCGGGAGCTTCGTTGCAGCTATACCTCACATCCACCACGAGGTCCGTTGGGGCTCTGCTAGCACAAGAAGTAGATGGGCAAGAACGACCGGTTTACTACCTCGGCAGAATTATACATGGGCCAGAAGTTAGATATACTAGTTTAGAAAGGCATTGTTTAGCCTTGGTCTTCGTAGCACAAAAACTTAGGCATTATATGATGTCTTTTACCATTCATATTGTAACTAGATGCGACCCAATTAGGTATTTACTCGCAAAGACTATATTGGTTGGCAGGGCAGCTAGATGGTTCCTTATTCTCTCTGAATATGACTTAAAATGTGTAGTCCCTCGTACAATCAAAAGCCAGGCGTATGCTGACCTATTGGCCATCTTCCCTTCAGGAACCTTCGAGCCACCTAGGGAAAACATTCCAGGAGATGATTTTCACGCCAATTACCTGGATACAACTGAGGAGGAATGAACGATGCAGTTCGATGGATCTTCGGCAGAAAAGAAGGGAGGAGCAGGGGTTGTTCTTTCAAAAGGGATGGAAGAGATTTGCCTTTCCTACAAACTAGATTTCCCCTGCTCTAATAAAGAGGCAGAATATGAAGCGTTAGTACTAGGGCTTCTAGAGGCTCTTCGAAGAGGAAGTCGCTCACTCTGCATTAAGGGTGACTCAAACTTAGTAATTCAGCAGGTGAACGGAGAATATGCGTTGAAACACATGAGCTTGGCGCCCTATAGAACAATCATTCAAAGGCTTCTCAACCAAATTCATCGGACCAAGATCAGGAGGCATCCTAGAATAATGAATCGCCATCCAGATGCCTATGCCACTATTGCCCAAAAGATGATAATGAAAACCAATGTGACCACAGTTGTGATTCAACGAAGAACAGCTCCTTCGGTAGTCAGTCAATACTGCTGATGGAGGAGGAGGTGGGCTGGAGAAGAGACATTAAGAAGCAACTGGAGTCTGGTGAGGGGTCGATGCGGCTAGGAGAGTTGGTCCAATATTTTACATGCCAGGGAAATCTCTACTTCAGAAATACAGGAGGATGGTTGTCAAGATGCGTCAGCCCCGAGGAGGCCGAGCAAATATTGAGGAAAACGCATGAGGAGCACTGCGAAACGACTGAGATACCTCTATGTAGGAGAATTCAAAGGGAGGGGTATTTCTGGCCTAGAATGAAGCAGGATGCGTCAGAGCTACAACGAAAATGCAACAAGTGTCAGCTATTCTTCGAAGCAGCTGAGTGCCATTTTATTGAAATTCAAACGGACTGGAGCCAGCCCTACATCGACTTCATTCACGAGGGGGTTGTCCTAACGGAGAAAATAGATGCAATGGGTCTGAGGCGAAGGTCTCCAAGGTTCTACGTCCAGGAGGGGCAGCTTTATCGAAAGGGGTACTTTAACAGACCCTTGCGATGTATCACGAGGGAAGAAGCAGTGGAGGTCCTCAAACAAGCGCACAATCCAGTACATATAGGAGGTGCCAAGCTGTATGATCAGTTGATGACATTGGGGTATTATTGGCCAACAATGGAGAAAGACTCTGCTCAGTTTGTTCGGAAACGCAAGGCTTGCCAACTTCAAGGGAATATGATCCATTCCCCATCGACAGACTTACACTCTCTATCAACGCCCTATCCATTTCGTACTTGGGCGTTCGACCTAGTGGGGGAAATTCATCCCTCTTCGAGAGGCAAGATATGGATACTAGTAGCAACAGAATGTTTCACAAAATGGGCCGAGGTAATACCACTCAAACGGGCAACGGCTGGGGTGGTGAGCAACTTCATCAGAGAATACATCATTTGCCGTTTTGGGATCCCAAAAGTAATACTTTCGGATAATAGGACGCCCTTCGTCAATTCTGAAGTAACAATGCTCACGGACAAATACTCCATTGTTCATCACACTTCAACAGTGGCATACCCAAAGGGAAATGGTCAGGCCGAAGAAACTAACAAAACCCTGATTAATATTTTGGCCAAAATGATGGAAGACTTTCCACGGGCGTGGGATGACAAAATACCAGCTGTCCTGTGGGCCTATCGAACAACCAAGCGAAAACCCACAGGATACACGCCGTTCTCTCTTGTTTATGGCGCTGAGGCAATCCTCCTAGTAGAATTGGAAGTTCCCTCTGCTCGTTATGGCTTGAGATGTAGCATGCTACCTAACAATAGACATGTACAGCTGGAAGCGTTGGATGAGCAAAGAGATAACTCGATGCAACACTTTCAAATGTATACAAAACAACTCTCCAGGGAATATGACAACTTGGTGAGACCAAGGAAGTTCTTGGAAGGAGACCTCATATTGAAAGCGGCAATAAAGCACATCAGGGGACTTCCTCTACCAAAGTTTGCAGCCAACTGGGAAGGACCTTACGTTGTGAAGGAAGCGCATAACTCAGGTTATTGCTTAATTTTGAAGATAGAAGATGACAAGCCATTTAAGATTAACAATAAGTGGCTGAAGGTTTATCATGTGTAAAATAACCATGTTTGAGCTAATGATTATATTGTTATAAATATACAAGCTTTGGGTGACGTTTTTTTTAGAATAAAGAATTGCAGAAACACAAAACTCTAGAGCACACAACAGCAGTCACAACACATGAAGGGATTGAAAAGTATGCGTTCTTGATTCATAAACTATAGAGTATTACAAAATTTACTTTGGAAGCTATTGCCCAAGAATTACATAGAGAAAAGAAGTAAAATATCTGTATACAAGAAGTAACTACTCTAAAAGAAAAGAAAAATCCAAGAAAGAGAAAAAATCTCCAGGCAGGCCCGAAGAGGCTATTGTGAAAGACCGTTGGGCATTAATGGAAACCTCTAGCCTCATTTGCACTTGCATACGTTCAATCAGGAGTCTCTCACGCTTCAGTTTGGCCAGACACAAAGCTTCTTGGGCATCCTTCACCTCTTGATCCACTGCTTCCAAAAGAGGGGCCAATGCCACCAACCTAGCCTCCTCAGCTTGCTGGTCCTCCTGGTGCTTGCGCAATACCTCCCTCTGGCCGATCAGTTGCTGGTTTTTCAAGTTCTTCAGATACGTAATAAGCTAGTCAAAACGGAAACCATCACGTCCCAACTCCTTCAGAAAACCTATAAATTGGTTAAGAAGGGATCTGGTAACACTGGCAGTGGGTGTACTAGCAATTTCAGCAACAACGATCGCCATGCCTTGCAGTCTGTGACTCATCACATGAATATTTGAGCACAGGCAATCCGGTGTGAAGGTCTCAGGATGGCGATCCACCAATTGTTCAATCACTAGGCGATGGTTGACGAGCATTTGAGGAGACTGCCGAAGCACCATGAGGCAAAACGAGTGAGGATCTAGGTCAGGAAGAGGCAATTCGCACCTAGATTCGCTCTCAGCTGCAGCACCAGTCATAGAACCTTGATCATCATGAATAGAATTTTCTGAAACAACAGGTTCTCGGAATGACGAGCCTACAACTGAGAGAACTGGGGGCGAATTTTCCCTAGCAACCTGAAAAGAAAAAGCCCAAATAATGGAATTATGAATAAAACAAAAACTTAACAAGTGTTTTTGTTGTTAAGTCACCGTTATAAGGTGGAGTTTATGGAAAAAACTTAACAAGTGTTTTCATTATTAAGTCACCGTTATAAGGTGGAATTTACGAAAAATATTAACAAGTGTTTTCGTTGTTAAGTCGCCGTTATAAGGTGAGGTTTATGAAAAAAACTTAACAAGTATTTTCGTTGTTAAGTCACCGTTATAAGGTGGAGTTTATGAAAAAACTTAACAAGTGTTTTCGTTGTTAAGTCACCGTTATAGGGTGGAGTTTATGAAAAAACTTAACAAGCGCTTTCGTTGTTAAGTCACCATTATAAGGTGGAGTTTATGAAAAAACATAACAAGTGTTTTCGTTGTTAAGTCACCGTTATAAGGTGGAGTTTATGAAAAAAAACTTAACAAGTGTTTTCGTTGTTAAGTCACCGTTATAAGGTGGAGTTTATGAAAAAGACTTAACAAGTGTTTTCATTATTAAGTCACCGTTATAAGGGGGAGTTTAAGAAAAATCTTATGAAAAATCATAAGATGGAGATTATGGAAAATCTTAACAAAAGATAGAAAGAAAAATATACCTCAGTCACAACGGGAGCATTTGGGGCAGCCACAGGGATAGGAACCGTTGGGGGAGCGATTATTACCCCAGATGCCATAACGAAGTCCCTGGATGCAGAAGCCTCCACGCTTGTCCAAACCTGATCGCCCGTATAGGGAACAAGGGCCAGCATATTGGGTTCATCGTGAGAAGAGACTGAGCCCTCAAACAAAGCCACATCAAGAGGGGGTGTAAACACACCAACCTGGGCCCTCACTACAAGAGTTGGTGCAAGATCAGGAGAAAGATGTGCAAAAAGCCAAGTGTTAGAAAAGAAGAATGGGCACAGAAAATATGAAGGAATAGCTCGACTTGTTACTTACCTTAGTTATGGTGCTAAACAAAGGAATGACAGTAGGGGGTTTCATCAGCATCGTTGGAAGAAGAATGCTCGCCAACAACGAGGGCATTTCAACCTGGGGAACCCAAAACATATCACAATTTAGTAAGCCAAATAAGAAAAGAGTATGACCGAAAGGACTACAACAAATAAATTATAGAGCACATCATACCTCGGGCTCACTCTCCTCAACAATTACAATGGGCAGAGGAACCTCAGGTGAGGCCTGTGAATAAGAAGGGACCACGGATGTTATCTCGGGATGTGCCACTTCGGGCAGGATCACCACTTCAGGCTAGGAATCGTTCGAATGATCAACGGCATCACCTCCCACAATGACTTCCCTCGCACGTTGGCTGACTCCACGGTGAGAATACATAAGCCCCGTCATGGGGGAACGGGGAGGAGTCACATCGGTATGAGATACACCGAAGCGTCTCCCCATAAAAGGGCTCACGGGAGGACTGGAAGGGTCTGGTCTTTCTATTTCAGCTCCCTACAAAACAGTTGTCAAAAAAAGGGGGGAGGGATAAATATACACACAAGTAAAGACAGTCGTCCTTAAGCAAAAAGGAGATAATAATTAAGTCAGCCACACATACCTCCGATTCACAAGGAGAACGATAAGACACGACCACGAGCGAAGAGGGAGGAGTAGCAGCAACTGATGGGGTAGGGGTGGATTGCACCTCAGGGGTCGAGTGTACTTCAGGAATCCGTTTCTTCTGGGACTTGGTGCCCAGAGTCTCCTTCCTCGAGCTATTTGCACTAATGCTGACCCCTTGAGGAACCCTGGAACTCTTCCTCTTTTTAGCCATTGGCTCTGAAGGATCCACCACCACCATGGGGAAAGCAATGGAGGAAGGGACAACGACTGCATGCCGTTGATACTCAGCATTTATTCGTTCCAGTTCTGCCTGGGCCTCCCTCCTCACACGCTCATCCATCTCAGCAGGCATGGGAGGAGGAACGGAGGCTATTGGAAGAGCTACCACGGGAGTTTGGGGTTTCTGGGACTTCGATTTCGATTTCGAGGTCCCACTCTTGGCCGTTCTTGCCTTTTTAGCCGGTGGATGAGAAGCCCCCTCGTCGGTAGTAATTGCAGTAGAGGGGGCAGCCTTCTTCGGAGCAGTAGTTTTAGCCTTTGGCGTGGAAACAGGGACCATGGCATAAAGTGGGGGAAGATCGTTGGGAGGTGCTTTGTGGGTTAAACTTAGAGGGAATTCTATCCCAAGTACAGAGTTGCCTTTTAGCCCTAACTCCAGGGCAGAAAATGAAGAAACGGAAGGATACACAGGCTCTCCCTCAACAAACTCAACAATTTCAGCTAGTTGCTTCGGCCAATACTTGGTGGCAAACAGAGGGGTCACATCCCCATGCCTAGTAATACTGGGAATGGGGACACGTCCAACCATCGTTGAAGATATTCCCCACGCAGCAGTCGAAGAAAATAAAGAGCATGCTTCGCCAAAGGAGACTTTGGGGTTTGATGATTGGAAAACTGGACGTGGCACCCCCTGGTCAAACCCAAACTGACGGCTGCATCGGTTGGGGTTATAATGCTCGCTCGAGTATCCCCACTCGGTGTAGGAGGGAAGATAGCGAGGAAAAAGCAGAAGAACCATAGCAAGCGAGGGATCCTTAATGTTAGGAGAAGGGTCCTGTATCAATCTGGCATCATGATGAAAAAATTTACAAGTATGGAAAAAGGCCTCTTCTTGATATGGCCTCATAATGAAGCTCTCAAAATGATCAATCACGGAAATCAACTCCTTTCAGCTTTGTCTCTTATGATAAATGAAAGACCATGGAGGCAAAATTTTTTCAGACGAAGGAGGACTATTGGGCTTGGCCGCTACGGCAGGAAAGCGGAAGTAGAGAAAGCTAGTCAGAAGCACACTGTTGGCAAAATTGGCCAAGTTGTAACGGCCAATGGAGCGTTCCATGTCAAATAAAGTCCTGTCCAACTAGGTGTACAGGGATCCCAAGGCAATTGCAGCCAGGGGAAGCTTTATGCCTCGAGCGAAGCGAAGGGAGAGGTTGATGAGGTCTCTTCGGGGATGATCGTTGGGCTTGCCCGTCAAAAGGAAACGGGACAAAATCACAAGAATATAAGCAGGAAGCTCCAACGGCGTACCTTGACCAGGGGCAGTTGATGAAGAACTGCCTTCACTAGAACTTTGGAAGAAATAATTGATCAAGGGAGAAAAAGTATCTTTGTTGGAAGAACCAATGCAACTTCGACATATGCGATCCAACTCTAAACGATCCATAGTCTCTTGAGCATCAAGAGCTTCATCGGTGTAAGGCTCATGGCCTGTTGCATCAAGACCCAGGAGCTCACACACATCCTCTAGAGTTATGGTAAACTCACCCAAGGCAACAATGAACATATGAGTATCCACGTTCCAGCGAGAGACCAGTATAGGCAAGGCAGCGTTGTTCTTTGATAGAGTAAACTCACCAAACCACCTTGCCCGTTGTAGCCCAATCTTAGTAAGGACATTAGTATAGGAACTCTGCATGTGAGAGTTCCAGGCAGCAAAGTGCGCTGGGGATCCCCCGGGTGCTTCAAAATCAATATGGGACCATGGGAAATCCCCTCGCTCTAAGAGAAATCTGAGAGTTCCTTCTGGGGGTAGAAATCCTCACTTAGACACCTCTTCATCCTCATCACCCAACAAGAGGGCGTCAAACTTGGAGGAAAAGCAGACAGCCTTACAGGCAATAGCAAAGCCATTGCCCTCCCCAAAAATGGGAGAGCGACGGTAAAATCTCAGCTGTTCTTGGCGATCAGCACCCAGGGCGGAGGCAGCAGTGGTGGCGGCAGACAGAACACTAGTGGAAGAAATGGTGGGGTTGCTTGAAGACGCCATGACGAACAGTGAAGCCGTAACAAAGAAAGCTTTGAGAGAAAAGGGATTGAGAGAAACAATGGATACAGATGATCAAAAATGGTGGTATAGCTCTTGCAACAATGGAGTCTCTCTCTCTCTTTCTAAAAAAGAAGCGACAGTCTGATGAAGAAGATAATAACGAAGTAAGGAAATAAGCAAAGAAGAAGGAAGAAGTGGAAAGAGACCCCTGAAGCCCACGTGTTTAAGGTTCAAAGTATTTTGAATATGGCTGTTAAGACTTTCGAGTTTGGCGTTTAGATTTCCCCACCCTCGCACGTGCACGGCCGCCTGTAATCATTTCACATGAACACGTGGCACTTCGGGAAGTGCTGTGACAGTTGAAAAGACAGCGCACGTCATTAATGAAATGATTCATAGAGAACATGAAGTGTTGCCTTCTTCAGCAAGCTTGAGTTTTTGGCGCCAATCTTTTTGTCAGACTTATCTAACAAGGCCCCAACGAAGAAGATGTTCCAACGGTTACACAAAGAAAAATCCATCAAGTTGAGTCATTTCGTGCAGACATTTCTTGTCCCAATAAATATCTCCACGAGGGGGTAAATGTAGAGGGGGCTTGAAGCTCAGCGTGGCAACTCAAGCGTGGCATCTTGGTGAGGCAGCTCAGCGTGGTAGCTTGGGGAAGCAGCTCAGCGTGGCAACTCAAGCGTGGAAACTCATACTTCAGCTTGTTGTGTTAATCATATTGTACCTTTGATTACATTCACTGTAAAGCTATAATGGTTGTAATGGCATAACGATAATAATAATACAGTTTGGGTGAGGTCAAACGGTACTCACGAGAGACCAAGCATGGCAGGACCTGGGAGGGCTTTCATGCCCTATCGAATGACCTCACCATGGGAACTTTAGAGGGATTTGGTTTGGAGGATTTAAAAGTAAGGCACCGTTGGGGCTTGTCCTGACCATCTTAGATACACCTGGTAAAACACCGAAGGACCCTGACCATGGAACCTCAAGTGGAGCAGCTTGGAGTTCCATCGAGCATTGAGTTATGGACCAAACGACCCTCTACTTAATGTCACATCTACTGTGGGTAATGTCACTAGCCATCTAAACAATGTCATACATGCACTTGAGTAAACCACCGTGGTATTTGGGGCTGTCAGGAAGTTGGTGAGCCACCTCTGCGACAACAACCCCCTGACACACAGTGGTTAGGCAAAAGGCATGTCTTGGCATTTAATGTTTATGACGTGGAGACAACTAGTGCATCAGGCATTTAATGTTGTGACATAAAGTATGAGGGATTTCTTTCATAGTCTTTAATGACTGAGTTGCCTCGGGGGTGGTGTGGGGGGCTATTTAAGGACCCCAACCACCTTTGAGGAGAGGATCCACTCTTTGAGAATTGAAAAGAGTTATTGCAAACTAGAGAGTTCACTGACTCACCATTGTCATTTATTACGAAGCTTTTAATACTTGACAGAGATTCTTGAGGGTGTTTTGTGTGTTTTTACTTGCCCACCAGGGTATGTCTAGGGTGCTTACTTCCCTCTCCCTCTGGCTAAGCCACTTCTAAAGTTCATTATTATGACCTGAGTTATACACGAGAGTTTTGTGAGTTTAAGTTGAGTCTATCCTCATTGGGTTCATGTTTTATGTGTTCTATCATTAACCTTAAGCTTTAACCAACTGACTTATTGTTACCATACTCAATAGGGGGTCAAGCCTCCATTTATAATCTAAAGTACCCTCTTACAGGGAATATGACAATAATTTACATATTTTTAGACTTAGGCTTAAAAACATGGCGTTAGAGGGTGAAAACTCGAAACACCCCTCTAACAGCCTCGTGTGTGGCACCAACACCTCCCACGGGACAAATGTAACTCGTACGAACTGACCCCGCAGCCGCAGGACTCCCAGTTTGAGAATACGACGATAATTTGTATATTTCTAAACTTCGTCTTGAAAACATGGCGTTAATGGGTGAGAACTCAAACATCCCCCAAACATCCCCGTGGGTGGCTCCAACACCTCCCACGGGACCAATGTAACTCGTAGGAACTGACCCCTTAGCCGCGGGACTCCCGGTTTAAAAATTTGATGATAATTTTCATATTTCTAGACTTAGGCTTAAAAACATGGCATTAGAGGGTGAGAACTCAAAACTGGCCCCGAACGGCCCCGTGGGTGGCACCAACACCTCCCACGGGACCAATGTAACTCGTAGGAACTGACCCCGCAGTCGCGGAACTCCCGGTTTGAGAATACGATGGTAATTTGCATATTTATAGACTTATGATTAAAAACATGGCGTTAGAGGGTGAGAACTCGAAACAGCCCCCGAACGGCCCTGTGGGTGGCACCAACACCTCCCACGGGACCAATGTAACTCGTAGGAACTGACCCCGTAGCCGCGGGACTCGCTCTTTGAGAATAGGATGATAATTTGCATATTTCTAGACTTAGGCTTAAAAACATGGCGTTAGTCGGTGAGAACTTGAAACAACCCCCGAATGGCACCGTGGGTGTCACCAACACCTCCCACGGGACCATTGTAACTCGTAGGACCTGACCACGAAGCCGCGAGACTCCCGATTTGAGAATACGATGATAATTTGCATATTTCTTTACTTAGGCTTAAAAACATGGCGTTAGTGGGTGAGAACTCGAAATATCCCCGAACGAGCCTGTGGCTGGCACCAACACCTCCCACGGGACCAACGTAACTCGTAGGAACTGACCCCGCAGCCGCGGGACTCCCGGTTTGAGAATACGACTATAATTTGCATATATCTAGACTTAGGCTTAAAAACATGGCGTTAGAGGGGGAGAACTCAAAACTGCCGCCGAACGGCCCCGTGGGTGGCACCAGTACCTCCCACGGGACTAAATTAACTCATAGGAACTAACCTCGCAGCCGCGGGACTCCCGGTTTGAGAATACGATGGTAATTTGCATATTTCTAGACTTAGTTTTAAAAACATGGCGTTAGAGGGTGGGACATGGAAACAACCCCCGAACATCCTCGTGGGTGGCACCAAGACCTCCCACAAGACCAATGTAACTCGTAGGAATTGAGCCCGCATTCGCGGGACTCCCGATTTGAGAATATGACGGCAATTTGCATATTTATAGACTTGGGATTAAAAACATGGTGTTAGAGGGTGAGAACTCAAAACTGTCCCCGAACGGCCCCGTGGGTGACACCAACACCTCCCACGGGATCAATGTAACTCGTAGGAACTGACCTCGCAGCCGTGGGACTCCCGGTTTGAGGATAGGATGATAATTTGCATATTTGTAGACTTAGGCTTAAAAACATCGCGTTAGTGGTTGAGAACTTGAAACAACCTCCGAACTGCCCCGTGGGTGGCACCAACACCTCCCACGGGACCAATGTAACTCGTAGGAACTGACCCCACAGCCCCTGGACTCCCAATTTGAGAATACGATGATAATTTGCATATTTCTAGACTTAGGCTTAAAAACATGGAGTTAGAGGGTGAGAACTCGAAACAGTCCCCGAACGGCCCAGTGGGTGGCACCAACACCTCCCACGGGACCAACGTAACTCGCAGGAACGGACCCCGCATCCGCGGGAGTCCCGATTTGAGAATACAACGGTAATTCTAATATTTCTACACTAAAGCAAAACATGGTGTTAGTGGGTGAGAACTCGAAATAGCCCTCGAACGGCCCCGTGGGTGGCACCAACACCTACCACAGGACCAATGTTACTCGTGGGAACTAACCCCGCAGCCTCGGGATTCCCTGTTTGAGAATACGACGACAATTTGCATATATATAGACTTAGGTTTAAAAATGTTGCATTAGAGGGTGAGAACTCAAAACGTCACCTGAACGGCCCAGTGGGTGGTACCAACACCTCCCACGGGACGAATGTAACTCGTAGGAACTGACCCCACAGCCTCGGGACTCCCGATTTGAGAAAATGACGATAATTTGGATATTTCTAGACTTAGGCTTAAAAACATGGCATTAGAGGGTGAGAACTCAAAACATCCCCCGAACGTCCCCGTGGGTGGCACCAACACCTCCCACGGGACCAATGTAACTCGTAGGAACTGACCCCGCCGCTACAGAACTCTCGATTTGAGAATACGATGGTAATTTTCATATTTTTGAACTTGGGTTTAAAAATATGGCGTTAGTGGATGAGAACATGAAACATCCCTCGAACGGCCCCGTGGGTGGCAACAACACGTCCCACGAGACCAATATAACTCGTAGGAACTGGCCCCGCAGCAATTGGACTCCCAATTTGAGAATACGATGATAATTTTCATTTTTATAGACATAGGATTAAAAACATGGCGTTAAACGGTGAGAACTTGAAACAGTCCCCGAACGGCCCCGTGGGTGGAACCAACACCTCCCACGGGACCAATGTAACTCGTAGGAACTGACCCCGCAGCCGCGGGACTCCTGGTTTGAGAATACGACGATAATTTGTATATTTCTAGACTTATGTTTAAAAACATGGCGTTAGAGGGTGAGAACTCGAAACAGTCCCTCAACGGCCCCGTGGGTGGCACCAACACCTCCCACGGGATCAATGTAACTCGTAGGAACTGACCTCGCAGCCGTGGGACTCCCGGTTTGAGGATAGGATGATAATTTGCATATTTATAGACTTAGGCTTAAAAACATCGCGTTAGTGGTTGAGAACTTGAAACAACCCCCGAACTGCCCCGTGGGTGGCACCAACACCTCCCACGGGACCAATGTAACTCGTAGGAACTGACCCCACAGCCCCTGGACTCCCAATTTGAGAATACGATGATAATTTGCATATTTCTAGACTTAGGCTTAAAAACATGGAGTTAAAGGGTGAGAACTCGAAACAGTCCCCGAACGGCCCAGTGGGTGGCACCAACACCTCCCACGGGACCAACGTAACTCGCAGGAACGGACCCCGCATCCGCGGGAGTCCCGATTTGAGAATACAACGATAATTCTAATATTTCTACACTAAAGCAAAACATGGTGTTAGTGGGTGAGAACTCGAAATAGCCCCCGAACGGCCCCGTGGGTGGCACCAACACCTACCACAGGACCAATGTAACTCGTGGGAACTAACCTCGCAGCCTCGGGATTCCCTGTTTGAGAATACGACGACAATTTGCATATATATAGACTTAGGTTTAAAAATGTTGCATTAGAGGGTGAGAACTCAAAACGTCACGTGAACGGCCCAGTGGGTGGTACCAACACCTCCCACGGGACGAATGTAACTCGTAGGAACTGACCCCACAGCCTCGGGACTCCCGATTTGAGAAAATGACGATAATTTGGATATTTCTAGACTTAGGCTTAAAAACATGGCGTTAGAGGGTGAGAACTCAAAACATCCCCCGAACGTCCCCGTGGGTGGCACCAACACCTCCCACGGGACCAATGTAACTCGTAGGAACTGACCCCGCCGCTACAGAACTCCCGATTTGAGAATACGATGGTAATTTTCATATTTTTGAACTTGGGCTTAAAAATATGGTGTTAGTGGATGAGAACATGAAACATCCCTCGAACGGCCCCGTGGGTGGCAACAACACGTCCCACGAGACCAATATAACTCGTAGGAACTGGCCCCGCAGCAATTGGACTCCCGATTTGAGAATACGATGATAATTTTCATTTTTATAGACATAGGATTAAAAACATGGCGTTAAACGGTGAGAACTTGAAACAGTCCCCGAACGGCCCCGTGGGTGGAACCAACACCTTCCACGGGACCAATGTAACTCGTAGGAACTGACCCCGCAGCCGCGGGACTCCCGGTTTGAGAATACGACGATAATTTGTATATTTCTAGACTTATGTTTAAAAACATGGCGTTAGAGGGTGAGAACTCGAAACAGTCCCAAAACGGCCCCGTGGGTGGCACCAACACCTCCCACGGGACCAATGTAACTCGTAGGAACTGACCCCCGCAGCCACGGAACTCCCGATTTGAGAATATGACGGTAATTTTCATATTTATAGACTTAGGATTAAAAACATGGCGCTAGAGGGTGAGAACTCGAAACAGCCCCCGAACGGCCCCGTGGGTGGTACCAACACCTCCCACGGGTCCAATGTAACTCAAAGGAACCGACCCCGCATTGGCAGGACTCCCGGTTTGAGAATAGGACTATAATTTCCATATTTCTAGACTTAGGCTTAAAAACATGACCTTAGAGAGTGAGAACTCAAAACAGCCCCCGAATGGCCCCGTGGGTGACACCAAGACCTCCCACGGGACCCATGTAACTCCTAGGAACAGACCCCGCAGCCACAGTACTCCCAGTTTGAGAATACGACGATAATTTGCATATTTCTAGACTTAAAAAAAACATGGCGTTAGTGGGTGAGAACTCAAAATATCCCCCGAACGGCCCCGTGGTTGGCACCAACACCTCCAACGGGACCAATGTAACTCGTAGGAACTTACCCCGCACCCGCAGGACTCCCAATTTGAGAATACGACGATAATTTTCATATTTCGAGACTTAAGCATAAAAACATGGCGTTAGAAGGTGACACTCGAAACAGCCCCCGAACGGCCCCGTGGGTGGCACCAATACCTCCCACGGGACCAATATAAGTCGTAGGAACTAACCCCGCAGCCGCGGGACTCCCGGTTTGAGAATACGATGGTAATTTGCAAATTTCTAGACTTAGGCTTAAAAACATGGGGCTAGAGGGTGAGAACTCAAAACATCCCCCGACCATCCCCGTGGGTGGCACCAACACCTCCCACAGGACCAATGTAAGTTGTAGGAACTGACTGCACTGTCGCGGGACTCCCGATTTGAGAATACGACTGTAATTTGCATATTTATTGACTTAGGATTAAAAACATGACGTTAGAGGCTGAGAACTCAAAACAGTCCCCGAACGGCCCCGTGGGTGGCACCAATACCTCCCACGGGACCAATATAACTCGTAGGAACGGACCCCGTAGCCGCGGGACTCCCGGTTTGAGGATAGGAAGATAATTTGCATATTTGTAGACTTAGGCTTAAAAACATCGCGTTAGTGGTTGAGAACTTGAAACAACCCCCGAACGGCCCCGTGGGTGGCACCAACACCTCCCACGGGACAAATGTAACTCGTAGGAACTGACCCCACAGCCCCTGGACTCCCAATTTGAGAATACGATGATAATTTGCATATTTCTAGACTTAGGCTTAAAAACATGGCGTTAGAGTGTGAGAACTGGAAACAGTCCCCGAACGGCCCAGTGGGTGGCACCAACACCTCCCACGGGACCAATGAAACTCGTAAGAATGGACCCCGCAGCCGCGGGAGACCCGGTTTGAGAATACAACGGTAATTCTTATAATTCTACATTAAAGCAAAACATGGTGTTAGTGGGTGAGAACTCGAAATATCCCTTGAACGGCCCCGTGGGTGGCACCAACACCTACCACAGGACCAATGTAACTCGTAGGAACTGACCGCGTAGTCTCGGGATTCCCTGTTTGAGAATACGAGGATAATTTCCATATTTCTAGACTTACGCATAAAAACATGGAGTTAAAGGGAGAGAACTCGAAACGCCCCCCGAACGGCTCAGTGGGTGGTACCAACAACTCCCACGGGACGAATGTAACTCGTAGGAACTAACCCCGCAGCCTCGGGACTCCCGATATGAGAAAACGACGGTAATTTGGATATTTCTAGACTTAGGCATAAAAACATGGCTTTAGAGGGTGAGAACTCGAAACATCTCCCGAACGTCCCCGTGGGTGGCACCAACACCTCCCACGGGACCAATGTAACTCGTAGGAACTGACCCCGCTGCTACAGAACTCCCGATTTGAGAATATGACGGTAATTTTCATATATCTAAACTTAGGCTTAAAAACATGGCGTTAGTGGGTGAGAACATGAAACATCCCCCGAACGGCCTCGTGGGTTGCACCAACACCTCCCACGGGACCAATGTAACTCGTAGGAACTGACCCCGCAGCCGCTGGACTCCCGATTTGAGAATACGATGATAATTTGAATTTTTATAGACTTAGGATTAAAAACATGGCGTTAAAGGGTGAGAACTCGAAACAGTCCCCGAACGGCCCCGTGGGTGGATCCAACACCTCCCACAGGACCAATGTAACTCGAAGGAACTAACCCCGCAGCCGCGGGACTCCCGGTTTGAGAACATGCCGATAATTTGTATATTTCTAGTCTTAAATTTAAAAACATGGCGTTAGAGGGTGAGAACTCGAAACAGTTTCCGAAAGGCCCCGTGGGTGGCACCAACACCTCCCACGGGACCAATGTAACTCGTAGGAACTGACCCCGCTGCCACGGAACTCCCGAATTGAGAATATGACGGTAATTTTCATATTTATAGACTTAGGATTAAGAACATGGCATTAGAGGGTGAGAACTCGAAACAACCCCCGAACGGCCCCGTGGGTGGTACCAACACCTCCCACGGGTTCAATGTAACTCAAAGGAACCGACCCCGCATTGGCGGGACTCCCAGTTTGAGAATAGGACTATAATTTGCCTATTTCTAAACTTAGGCTTAAAAACATGACCTTAGAGAGTGAGAACTCAAAACAGCCCCCGAACGGCCCCGTGGGTGGCACCAACACCTACCACGGTACCAATGCAACTCGTAGGAACTGACCCCGCAGCCTCGGGACTCCCGGTTTGAGAATACGACTGTAATTTGCATATTTATAGACTTAGTTTTAAAAACATGGCGTTAGAGGGTGAGAACTCAAAACAGCTCCCGAACGGCCCAGTGGGTGGCACCAACACCTCCCACGGGACCCATGTAATTCCTTGGAACTGACCCCGCAGCCGCGAGACTCCCGGTTTGAGAATACGACGGTAATATGCATATTTCTAGACTTAGGCATAAAACATGGCTTTATAGGGTGAGAACTCGAAACAGCCCCCAAATGTCCCCGTGGGTGGCACCAACACCTCCCACGGGACCAATGTGACTCATTAGAACTGACCCCGCAGCCGCAGGACTCCCGGTTTGAGAATACGACAATTATTTGCATATTTCTAGACTTAGGCTTAAAAACATGCCGTTATTGGGTGAGAACTCGAAATAGCCCCCGAACATCTCCGTGGGTGGCACCAACCCCTCCCACGGGACCAATGTAACTCGTAGGAACTGACCCCGCAGCCACAGGACTCCCGGTTTGAGAATACGATAATAATTTGCATATTTCTAGACTTAGGCTTAAAAACATGGCGTTAGATGGTGAGATCTCGAAATAGCCCCCGAACATCCCCGTGGGTGGAACCAACACCTCCCACGGGGCCAATGTAACTCGTAGGAACTGACCTCGCAGCCAAGGGACTCCCTATTTCAGAATACGACGGTAATTTGCATATATCTAGACATAAGCAAAACTTGGCGTTAGTGGGCGAGAACTCACAACAACCACCGAACGGACCCGTGGGTGGCACCAACCCCTCCCATGGGACCAATGTAACTCGTAGGAATTGGCCCCATAGCCGCGGGACTCCTGGTTTGAGAATAGGATGTTAATTTGCATATTTCTAGATTTAGGCTTAAAAACATGGCTTTAGAGGGTGAGAAGGGGAAACAGCCCCCAAACTCCCCCGTGGGATGCTCCAACACCTCCCAAGGACCAATGTAACTCGTAGGAACCGACCCCGCAGCCACGGGACTCCCGGTTTGAGAAAATGACGGTAATTTGCATATTTCTAGACTTAGGCATAAAACATGGCGTTAGAGGGAGAGAACTGAAAAGTGACCGCGAACGTCCCCGTGGGTGGCACCAACACCTACCATGGGACCAATGTAACACTTAGGAACTGACCCCGTAGCCGCGGGACTCCCCATTTTAGAATGCGACGATAATTTGCATATTTTCAAGCTTAAGCAAAACATGGTGTTAGAGGGTGAGATCTCGAAACAGCCCCCGAACGTCCCCGTGGGTGGCACGAACACCTCCCACGGCACCAATGTAACTCGTAGGAACTTACCCCGCAGCCGAGGGACTCCTAGTTTGAGAATACGACGGTAATTTACATATTTATAAACTTAGGATTAAAAACAAGGCGTTAGAGGATGAGAACTCGAAACAACCCCCGAATGGCCCCGTGGGTGGCACTCACTCCTCCCACGGGACCAATGTAATTCGTAGGAACTGACCCCGCAGTCGCGAGACTCTCGGTTTGAGAATACAACGATAATTTACATATTTCGAGACATAAGATTAAAAACATGGCATTAGAGGTTGAGAACTCGAAACAGCGCCCGAACGGCCCCGTGGGTGGCACCAACACCTCCCACGGGACCAATGTAACTCGTAGGAACAGACCCCGCAGCCGCGGGACTCTCGGTTTGTGAATAGGTTGATAATTTGCTTATTTCTAGACTTAGGCTTAAAAACATGGCGTTAGAGGGTGAGAACTCGAAACATCCGCCGAACGTCCCCGTGGGTGGCACCAACACCTCCCACAGGACCAATGTAACTCGTAGGAACTAACCCCGCCGCTACAGAACTCCCGATTTGAGAATACGACGGTAATTTTCATATTTCTAAACTTAGGCTTAAAAACATGGCGTTAGTGGGTGAGAACATGAAACATCCCCCGAACGGCCCCGTGGGTGGCACCAACAGCTCCCACGGGACCAATGTAACTCGTAGGAACTGACCCCGCAGTCGCTGGACTCCCGATTTGAGAATACGATTATAATTTGAATTTTTATAGACTTAGGATTAAAAACATGGCGTTAAAGGGTGATAACTCGAAAGAGTCCCCGAACGGCCCCGTGGGTGGATCCAACACCTCCCACGGGACCAATGTAACTCGTAGGAACTGACCCCGCAGGCTTCGGGACTCCTGGTTTGAGAACATGACGATAATTTGTATATTTCTAGACTTAAGTTTAAAAGCATGGTGTTAGAGGGTGAGAACTCGAAACAGTTCCCGAACGGCCCCGTGGGTGGCACCAACACCTCCCACAGGACCAATGTAACTCGTAGGAACTGACCCCGCAGCCACGAAACTCCCGATTTGAGAATACGATGGTAATTTTCATATTTATAGACTTAAGATTAAAAACATGGCGTTAGAGGGTGAGAACTCGAAACAGCCCCCAAACGGCCCCGTGGGTGGTACCAACACCTCCCATGGGTCCAATGTAACTCAAAGGAACCGACCCCGCATTAGCGAGACTCCCGGTTTGAGAATAGGACTATAATTTGCATATTTCTAGACTTAGGCTTAAAAACATGACCTTAGAGAGTGAGAACTCAAAACATCCCCCGAACGGCCCCGTGGGTGGCACCAACACCTACCACGGTACCAATGCAACTCGTTGGAACTGACCCCGCAGCCTCGGGACTCCCGGTTTGAGAATACGACGGTTATTTGCATATTTATAGACTTAGGCTTAAAAACATGGCATTAGAGGGTGAGAACTCAAAACAGCTCCCGAACGGCCCAGTGGGTGGCACCAACACCTCCCACGGGACCCATGTAATTCCTAGGAACTGACCCCGCGGCCGCGGTACTCCCGGTTTGAGAATACGACGGTAATATGCATATTTCAAGACTAAGGCATAAAACATGGCTTTAGAGGGTGAGAACTCAAAACAACCCCCAAACGTCCCCGTGGGTGGCACCAACACCTCCCACGGGACCAATGTGACTCATTGGAACTGACCCCGCAGCCGCAGGACCCCCGGTTTGAGAATTACGACGGTAATTTGCATATTTCTAGACTTAGGCTTAAAACATGGCGTTAGAGGGTGAGAACTCGAAACAGCGCCCGAACGGCCTCGTGGGTGGCACCAACACCTCCCACGGGACCGATGTAACACGTAAAAACTGACCTCGTTGCCGCAGGACTCCCGGTTTTAGAATAAGACGATAATTTGCATATTTCTAGAATTAGGCTTAAAAACATGGCGTTAGAGGGTGAAAACTCGAAACAACCCTCTAACAGCCCCGTGGGTTCAACCAATACCTCCCACGGGACAAATGTAACTCGTAAGAACTGACCCCGTAGCCGCGGGACTCCCGGTTTGAGAATACGACAATTATTTGTATATTTCTAGACTTAGGCTTAAAAACATGGCGTTATTGGGTGAGAACTCGAAATAGCCCCCGAACATCCCCGTGGGTGGCACCAACCCCTCCCACGGGACCAATGTAACTCGTAGGAACTGACCCCGCAGCCACAGGACCCCCGGTTTGAGAATACGATAATAATTTGCATATTTCTAGACTTAGGCTTAAAAACATGGCGTTAGAGGGTGAGATCTCGAAATAGCCCCCGAACATCCCCGTGGGTGGCACCAACACCTCCCACGGGGCCAATGTAACTCGTAGGAACTGACCTCGCAGCCACAGGACTCCCTATTTCAGAATATGACGGTAATTTGCATATATCTAGACATAAGCAAAACATGGCGTTAGTGGGCGAGAACTCAAAACAGCCACCGAACGGACCCGTGGGTGGCACCAACCCCTCCCATGGGACCACTGTAACTCGTAGGAACTGGCCCCATAGCCGCGGGACTCCCGATTTGAGAATAGGATGTTAATTTGTATATTTCTAGATTTAGACTTAAAAACATGGCTTTAGAGGGTGAGAACGCGAAACAGCCCCCAAACTCCCCCGTGGGTGGCTCCAACACCTCCCACAGACCAATGTAACTCGTAGGAACCGACCCCGCAGCCACGGGACTCCCGGTTTGAAAAAACGACGGTAATTTGCATATTTCTAGACTTAGGCATAAAACATGGCGTTAGAGGGAGAGAACTAAAAAGTGCATGCGAACGTCCCCGTGGGTGGCACCAACACCTACCATGGGACCAATGTAACTATTAGGAACTGACCTTGTAGCTTCGGGACTCCCCATTTTAGAATGCGACGATAATTTACATATTTCCAAGCTTAAGAAAAACATGGTGTTAGAGGGTGAGATCTCGAAACAGCCCCCGAACGTCCCCGTGGGTGGCATGAACACCTCCCACGGGACCAATGTAACTCTAGGAACTTACCCCGCAGCCGAGGGACTCCCAGTTTGAGAATACGACGGTAATTTACATATTTATAAACTTTGGATTAAAAACAAGGCATTAGAGGATGAGAACTCGAAACAGCCCCCGAACGGCCCCGTGGGTGGCACCAACACCTCCCACGGGACCAATGTAACTCGTAGGAACTGACCCCGCAGTCGCGAGACTCTCGGTTTGAGAATACGACGATAATTTTCATATTTTGAGACTTAAGATTAAAAACATGGCGTTAGAGGGTGAGAACTCGAAACAGCGCCCGAACGGCCCCGTGGGTGGCACCAACACCTCCCACGGGACCAATGTAACTCGTAGGAACTGACCCCGCAGCCGCGGGACTCTCGGTTTGTGAATAGGATGATAATTTGCTTATTTCTCGACTTAGGCTTAAAAACATGGCGTTAGAGGGTGGGAACTCGAAATAGCCCCCGAACGTCCCCGTGGGTGGCACTAACACCTACCACGGGACCAATGTAAGTCATAGGAACAGACCCCGCAGCCGCGGGACTCTCAGTTTGAGTATTGGATGATAATTTGCATATTTCTAGACTTAGGCTTAAAAACATGGCGTTAGAGGCTGAGAACTCCAACCAACTCCCGAACGACCCCGTGAGTGGCACGAACACCTCCCACGGGACCAATGTAACTCATTGGAACTGACCCCGCAACCGCAGGACTCCCGGTTTGAGCGTACAATGGTAATTTACATATTTATAGACTTAGGCATAAAAATATGGCGTTAGAGGGTGAGAACTCGAAACAGCGCCCGAACGTCCCCGTGGGTGGCACCAACACCTCCCATGGGACCAATTTAACTCTTAGGAACTAACCCCTCAGCCGCGAGACTCTCGGTTTGTGAATAGGACGATAATTTGCTTATTTCAAGACTTTGGCTTAAAAACATGGCGTGAGAGGGTGAGAACTCGAAACAGCCCCCGAACGGCCCCGTGGGTGGTACCAACACCCCCCACGGGACAAATGTAACTCGAAGGAGCTGACCTCGCAGTCACGAGACTTTAGTTTGTGAATAGGACGATAATTTGCAAAACGTGGTGTTGGAGGGTGAGAACTCGAAACAGCCCCCGAACATCCTCGTGGGTGGCACCAACAACTCCCACGGGACCAATATTACTCGTAGGAACTGACTCCGCAGCCGCGGGACTCCCGGTTTGAGAATACGATGATAATTTGAATATTTGTAGACTTAGGCTTAAAAACATGGCGTTAGAGGGTGAAAACTCGAAACAGCCCTCTAACAGCCCCGTGGGTGAAACCAACACCTCCCACGGGACAAATGTAACTCGTAAGAGCTGATCCCGTAGCCGCGGGACTCCCGGTTTGCATATTTCTAGACTTATGCTTAAAAACATGGCGTTATTGGGTGAGAACTCGAAATAGCCCCCAAACATCCTCGTGGGTGGCACCAACGCCTCCCACGGGACCAATGTAACTCGTAGGAACTGACCCAACAGTCGTGGGACTCCCGGTTTGAGAATACAACAGTAATTTGTATATTTCAAGATGTAGGCTTAAAAACATGGCGTTAGACGGTGAGATCTCAAAATAGCCCCCGAACATCCCCGTGGGTGGCACCAACACCTCCCACGGGAGCAATGTAACTCGTAGGAACAGACCTCGCAGCCACGGGACTCCCAATTTGAGAATACGATGGTAATTTTCATATTTGTAGACTTAAGCAAAACATGGCGTTAGTTGGTGAGCGCTCAAAACAGCCCCTGAACGGCCTCGTGGGTTGCACCAAATCCTGCCACGGGAAGAACGTAACTCTAGAAACTGACCCCGTAGCCGCGGGACTCCCGATTTGAGAATAGGACGATAATTTGTATATTTATAGACTTGGGCTTAAAAACATGGCGTTACTGGGTGCGAAATTGAAACAGACCCCGAACGGCCACGTGGGTGGCACCAACACCTCCCATGGGACCAATGTAACATGTAGGAACTAACCCCGCAGCCGTTGGACTCTCGGTTTGAGAATACGATGATAATTTGTATATATCTAGACTTAGGCTTAAAAACATGGCGTTAGAGGGTGAAAACTCGAAACAGCCCCCGAACGGCCCCGTGGGTGGTCCCACCACCTCCCACAGGACCAACGTAACTCGTAGGAACTGACCCCGCAGCCGCGGGACTCCCGGTTTGAGAATAATATGATAATTTGTATATTTATAGACTTAGGCTTAAAAACATGGTGTTAGTGGGTGAGAACTTGAAATAGACCCCGAACGGCCCCGTGGTTGGCACCAACACCTCCCATGGGACCAATGTAACTCGTAGGAACTAAGCCCGTGGCTGTTGGACTCTCGGTTTGAGAATATGATGATAATTTGCATATATCTAGACTTGGGTTTAAAACCATGGCCTTAGAGGGTGAGAACTCGAAATAGCCCTCGAACGTCCCCGTGGGTAGCCACAACACCTCCCACGGGACCAATGTAACTCGTAGGAACTGACCCCGCAGCCGCAAGACTCCCAATTTGAGAATACGACGGTAATTTGCATATTTATAGACTTTGGATTAAAAACATGGCGTTAGAGGGTGAGAACACGAAACATCCCCCGAATGGCCCCGTGGGTGGCACCAGCACCTCCCACGGGACCAACGTAACTCGTAGGAACTGACCCCGCAGCCGCTGGACTCTCGATTTGAGAATACGAGGATAATTTGCATATTTCTGGACTTCGGCTTAAAAAATTGGCGTTAGTGGGTGAGAACTGGAAACAGTCACCGAACGGCCCCGTGGGTCGCACCAACACCTCCCACGGGACCAATGTATCTCGTAGGAACTGACCTCGCAGCCACGGGACTACCGATTTGATAATACGGCGGTAATTTTCATATTTGTAGACTTAAGCAAAACATGGCGTTAGTGGGTGAGAACTCGAAACAGCCACCGAATGGCCCCGTGGGTGGCACCAACTACTACCACGGGACCAACGTAACTCGTAGGAACTGACCCATAGCCGCGGGACTCCCGGTTTGAGAATAGGACGATAAGTTGTATATTTATAGACTTAGGCTTAAAAACATGGCGTTAGTGGGTGAGAACTTGAAACAGACCCCGAACGGCCCCGTGGGTGGCACCAACATCTCCCAAGGGACCAATGTAACTCGTAGGAACTAACCCCATAGCCGTTGGACTCTCGGTTTGAAAATACTCTGATAATTTGCTTATATCTAGACTTGGGCTTAAAAACATGGCGTTAGAGGGTGAGAAATCGAAACAGCCCCCGAACGGCCCCGTGGGTGGCCCCAACACCTCCCACGGGACCAATGTAACTCGAAGGAACTGACCCCGCAGTTGCGGGACTCCCGATTTGAGAATAGGACGATAATTTTCATATTTCTAGACTAAAGCAAAACAAGGCGTTGGAGGGTGAGAACTAGAAACGGCCCCCGAACGTCCCCGTGGGTGGCACCAACACCTCACACGGGACCAATGTAACTTGTAGGAACTGACCCCACAGCCGCAGGACTCCCGGTTTGAGAATACGACTGTAATTTGCATATTTTTAGACTTAGGCTTAAAAACATGGCGTTATAGGGTGAAAACTGGAAACAACCCTCTAACAGCCCCGATGGTAATTTGCATATTTCTAGACTTAAGCAAAACATGGCGTTAGTGCGTTAGAACTCAAAACAGCCCCCGAACGGCCCGGTGGGTGGCACCAACACCTCCCACGGGACCAATGTAACTCGTAGGAACTGACCCCGCAACCGCGGGACTCCCTCTTTGAGAATAGGACTATAATTTGTATATTTCTAGACTTAGGCTTAAAAACATGGCGTTAGTGGATGAGAACTTGAAACATACCCCGAACGGCCCCGTGGGTGGCACCAACACCTACCACAGGACCAATGTAACTCGTAGGAACTGACCCCGCACCCTCGAAACTCCCGGTTTGAGAATACGACGGTAATTTGCATATTTCTAGACTTAAGATTAAAAACATTGGGTTAGAGGGTGAGAACTCGAAACACTCCCCGAACGGCCCCGTGGGTGTCACCAACACCTCCCACGGGACCAATGTAACTCGTAGGAACCGACCCTGCAGTCGAGCGACTCTCGGTTTGAGAATAGGATGATAATTTGCAAATTTCTAGACTTAAGCATAAAAACATAGCGTTAGAGGGTGAGAACTCGAAACAACCCCCGAACGGCCCCGTGGGTGGCACCATCACCTTCCATGGGACCAATGTAACTCTTAGGAATTTCACCACAACCGCGGGACTCCCCATTTGAGAATACGACGATAATTTGCAAATTTCTATACTTAAGCAAAACATGGTGTTAGAGGGTGATATGTCGAAACAGACCCCAAACGTCCCCGTGGGTGGCACAAACAGCTCCCACGGGACCAATGTAACTCGTAGGAACCGACCCCGCAGCCGCGCGACTCTCGGTTTGAGAATATGATGATAATTTGCAAATTTCTAGACTTAGGTATAAAAACATGGCGTTAGAGGGTGAGAACTCGAAACAGCCCCCGAACGGCCCCGTGGGTGGTACCATCACCTCCCATGGGACCAATGTAACTTGAAGGAACTGACCCCGCAGTCGCGGGACTCCCGGTTTGATAATAGGATGATATTTTACATATTTCAAGACTTAAGCAAAACATGGCGTTGGACGGTGAGAACTCGAAACAGCCCCCGAACGTCCCAGTGGGGGGCACCAACACCTCCCACGGGACCAATGTAACTCGTAGGAATAGACCCCGCAGCCGTGGGACTCCCGATTTGAGAATATGACAGTAATTTGCATATTTTTAGACTTAGGCTTAAAAACATGGCGTTAGAGGGTGAAAACCTGAAACAGACCTATAACAGCCCCGTGGGTGGCACCAACACCTCCCACAGGACAAATGTAACTCGTAGGAACTGACCCCGCAGCCGCGGGACTCAAGGTTTGAGAATACGATGATAATTTTCATATATCTAGACTTTTTGGGTGAGAATACGATGATAGTTTTCATAAAAACATGGCGTTATTGGGTGAGAACTCGAAATAGCCCCCGAACGTCCCCGTGGATGGCACCAACACCTCCCACGGGACTAATGTAGCTCGTAGGAACTGACGCCGCTGCCGCGGGACTCCCGGTTACAGAATACGATAATAATTTGGATATTTGTATACTTAGGCTTAAAAACATGGCGTTAGACGGTGAGATCTCGAAACAGCCCCCGAACGTCCCCGTGGGTGGCACCAACACCTCCCACAGGGCCAAAGTAACTCGTAGGAACTGACCTCACAGCCATGGGACTCCCAATTTGAGAATACGATGGTAATTTTCATATTTGTAGACTTAAGCAAAACATGGCGTTAGTGGGTGAGAACTCGAAACAGCCCCACAACGACCCCGTGCGTGGCACCAACACCTCGCACGGGACCAATGTAACTCATAGGAACTGACCCCGCAGCTGCGGGACTCCTGATTTGAGAATCGGATGATAATTTGCATATTTATAGACTTAGGCTTAAAAACATGGCGTTAGTGGGAGAGAACTTGAAACAGACCCCGAACGGCCCCGCGGGTGGCACCAACACCTCCCATGGGACCAATGTAACTCGTAGGAACTAAACCCGCAGACGTTGGACTCCCGATTTGAGAATACGATGATAATTTTCATATTTCTATACTTAGGCTTAAACACATGGCGTTAGGGGGTGAGAAATCAAAACAGTCCCCGAACGTCCCCGTGGTTGGCACCACCACCTCCCATGGGACCAATGTAACTCGTAGGAACTGAAACCGCAGCTGCGGGACTCCCGATTTGAGAATACGACGGTAATTTTCATATTTTTAGACTTGAGAAATACATGGCGTTAGTGGGTGAGAACTCGAAATAGCCGCCGAACGGCCCCGTGGGTGGCAACAACACCTACCACATCACCAATGTAACTCGTAGGAACTTACCCCGCAGACTCGGGACACCCGGTTTGAGAATATGACGGTAATTTGGATATTAATAGACTTAGGCTTAAAAACATGCCGTTAGAGGGTGAGAACTGAAAACAGCCCCCGAATGGCAGAATGGGTGGCACAAACACCTCTTACGGGACCAATGTAACTCGTAGGAACTGACCCCGCAGCCGCAGGACACCCGGTTTGAGAATACAACGGTAATTTGCATATCCCTAGACATAGGCTTAAAAACATGGCGTTAGAGGGTGAGAACTCGAAACATCCCCCAAATGTCCCCGTGGGTGGTACCAACAGCTCCCACGGGACCAATGTAACTCGTAGGAACTGACCCCGCAGTCACGGCACTCTCGATTTGAGAAAATGACGATAATTTGCATATTTCTAGACTTCAGCAAAAAATGGTGTTAGTGGGTGAGAACTCGAAACAACCCCCGAACGGCTCCGTGGGTGGCCCCTAAACCTCCCACGGGACCAATGTAACTCGTAAGAACTGACCCTGCAGCCGCGGAACTCCCGGTTTAAGAATACAACAATAGTTTTCAGATTGCTAGACTTAGGCATAAAGATATGGCGGTACAGGGTGAGAACTCAAAACAGCCCCCGAACGTCCCCATGGGTGGCACCAACACCTACCATAGGACCAATGTAACTCTTAGTAACTGACCCCGCAGCCGCGGGACTCCCCATTTGAGAATACGATGATAATTTGCATATTTCTAGACTCAATGAAAATATGGCGTTAGAGGGTGAGATCTCGAAACAGCCACCGAAAGTCCGCGTGGGTGGCACAAACACCTCCCACGGGACCAATGTAACTCGTAGGAACTGACCCCGCAGCCGCGGGACTCTCGGTTTGTGAATAGGTTGATAATTTGCTTATTTCTAGACTTAGGCTTAAAAACATGGCGTTAGAGGGTGAGAACTCGAAACATCCGCCGAACGTCCCCGTGGGTGGCACCAACACCTCCCACGGTACCAATGTAACCCGTAGGAACTAACCCCGCACCCGGGGGACAATCGGTTCGATAAATGTACATTAATATGCATATTTCTAGACTTATACTTAAAAACATTGCGTTAGAGGGTGAGAACTCGAACCAACCCCCGAACGGCCCAGTGGGTGCCACCAACACCTCCCACGGGACCAATGTAACTCGTAGAAAATGACCTCGCAGCTGCGGGACTCTCGGTTTGAGAATACAACGGTAATTTGCATATTTCTCGACTTAGGCTTAAAAACATGGTGTTAGAGGGTGATAACTCGAAACATCCCCCAAATGTCCCCGTGGGTGGCACCAACACCTCCCACGGGACCAATGTAACTCGTAGGAACTAACCTCGCACCCGTGGGACTCTCGATTTGAGAATACGACGATAATTTGCATATTTCTAGACTTAGGCTTAAAAACATGGCGTTGGAGGGTGAGAACTCGAAACAGCCCCCGAATGTCCCCGTGGGTGGCACCAACACCTCCGACGGGACCAATGTAACTCGTAGGAAATGACCCCGCAGCAATGGGACTCCCGGTTTGAGAATATGATGATAATTTGAATATTTCTAGACTTAGGCTTAAAAACATGGAGTTATTGGGCAAGAACTCGAAATAGCCCCCGAACATCCCCGTGGGTGGCACCAACACCTCCGACGGGACCAATGTAACTCGTAGTAAATGACCCCGCATCAACGGGACTCCCGGTTTGAGAATAGGATGATAATTTGCATATTTCTAGACTTAGTCTTAAAAACATGGAGTTATTGGGCGAGAACTCGAAATAGCCCCCGAACATCCCCGTGGGTGGCACCAACACCTCCCACGGGACCAATGTAACTCGTAGGAACTGACCCCGCAGACACGGAACTCACGATTTGAGAATACGACGGAAATTTGCATATTTCAAGACTTTAGAAAAACATGGCGTTAGTGTGTGTGAACTCGAAACAGCCCCCGAACGGCCCCGTGGGTGGCACCAACGCCTCCCACGGGAACAATGTAACTCGTTGGAACTGCCCCCGCAGCCGTGGGACTCCCGATTTGAGAATACAATGATAATTTGCATATTTCAAGACTAGGGCTTAAAAACATGCCGTTATTGGGCGAGAACTCGAAATAGCCCCCGAACATCCCCGTGGGTGGCACCAACACCTCCGACGGGACCAATGTAACTCGTAGTAAATGACCCCGCATCAACGGGACTCCCGGTTTGAGAATAGGATGATAATTTGCATATTTCTAGACTTAGGCTTAAAAACATGGAGTTATTGGGCGAGAACTCGAAATAGCCCCCGAACATCCCCGTGGGTGGCACCAACACCTCCCACGGGACCAATGTAACTCATAGGAACTGACCCCGCAGACACGGAACTCCCGATTTGAGAATACGACGGAAATTTGCATATTTCAAGACTTTAGATAAACATGGCGTTAGTGTGTGTGAACTCGAAACAGCCCCCAAACGGCCCCGTGGGTGGCACCAACGCCTCCCACGGGAACAATGTAACTCGTTGGAACTGACCCCGCAGCCGTGGGACTCCCGATTTGAGAATACAATGATAATTTGCATATTTCAAGACTTGGGCTTAAAAACATGCCGTTAGAGGGAGAGAACTCGAAACAGCCCCGTGGGTGGCACCAATGCCTCCCAAGGGACCAATGTAACTCGTAGGAAGTAACCCCGCAGCCGCGGGACTCCCGGTTTGAGAATAGGACGGTAATTTGTATATTTTTAGACTTAGGCTTTTTAACATGGCGTTAGAGGGTGAGAACTCGAAACAACCCCCAAACGTCCCCGTGGGTGGCTCCAACACCTCCCACGGGACAAATGTAACTCATAGGAACTGACCCCACAACCATGGGACTCCCGGTTTGAGAATACGACGGTAATTTGCATATTTCTAGACTTACGCTTAAAAACATGGCGTTAGGGGGTGAGAACATGAAACTGCCCCCAAACGGCCTCGTGGGTGGCACCAACACCTCCCACGGGACCAATGTAACTCTTAGGAACTGACCACGCAGCCGATGGACTCCCGATTTGGGAATACGATGATAATTTTCATATTTTTAGACTTATTCTTAAAAACATGGCGTTAGAGGGTGAGAACTCGAAGCAATCCCCGAACGGCCCCGTGGGAGGCACCAACACCTCCTACGGGACCAATATAACTCGTAGGAACAAACCCTGTAGCCGGGGACTTTCGATTTGAGAATACGACGATAATTTTCATATTTCTAGAATTGAGCAAAACATGGCGTTAGTGGGTGAGAACTCGAAATAGCCCCCGAACGGCCCCCTGGCTGGCACCAACACCTACGACGGGGCCAATGTAACTCGTAGGAACTACCCCCGCAGCCTCGGGACTCCCGGTTTCAGAATACGATGGTAATTTACATATTTATAGACTTAGGTTTAAAAACATGGCGTTAGAGGGTGAGAACTCAAAACAGCCCCCGAACAGCCCAATGGGTGGCACCTACACCTCCCACGGGACCAATGTAACTCGTAGGAACTGACCCCACAGCCGGGGAACTCCCGGTTTGAGAATACGACGATAATTTTCATATTTTAAGACTTAGGCTTAAAAACATGGCGTTACAGGGTGAGAACTCAAAACAACCCCCGAACGACCTCGTGGGTGGCACCAACCCCTACCATGGGACCAATGTAACTCTTAGGAACTGACCCCGCAGCCGCGGGACTCCCCATTTGAGAATACGATGATAATTTGTATATTTCTCGACTCAAGAAAAACATGGCGTTAGAGGGTGAGATCTCGAAACAGCCCCCGAACGTCCCCGTGGGTGACACAAACACATCCCATGGGACCAATGTAACTCATAGCAACTGACCCCGCAGCCGCGGGACTCTTGGTTTGAGAATACGATGGAAATTTACATATTTATAAAGTTAGCGTTAAAAACATGGCGTTTGAGGGTGAGAACTCGAAACAACCCCCGAACGGCCCCGTGGGTGGCACCAAAACCTCCCAAGGGACCAATGTAACTCGTAGGAACTGACCCCGCAGCCGCGGAACTCACGGTTTTAGAATACGACGATAATTTTTAGATTGCTAGACTTAGACTTAAAAAGATGGCGGTACAGGGTGAGAACTCAAAACAGCCCCCGAACGTCCCCATGGTGGCACCAACACCTACCATGGGACCAATGTAACTCCTAGGAACTGACCCCGCAGCCGCGGGACTCCCCATTTGAGAATACAATGATAATTTACATATTTCTAGACACAAGGAAAACATGGCCTTAGAGGGTGAGATCTCGAAAGAGCCCCCAAACGTCCGCGTGGGTGGCACAAACACCTCCCACGGGACCAATGTAACTCGTAGGAACTGACCCCTCAGCCGCGGGACTCTTGATTTGAGAATACGATGGAAATTTACATATATATAAAGTTAGGGTTAAAAACATGGCGTTTTGAGGGTGGCAAATCGAAACAACCCCCGAACGGCCCCGTGGGTGGCACCAACACCTCCCATGGTACCAATGTAACTCGTAGGAACTAACCCCGCAGCCGCGGGACAATCGGTTCGAGAAATGGACATTAATATGCATATTTCTGGACTTAGGCTTAAAAACATTGCGTTAGAGGGTGAGAACTCGAACCAACCCCCGAACGGCCTCGTGGGTGACACCAACACCTCCCACGGGACCAATGTAACTCATAGAAACAGACCCCGCAGCCGCGGGACTCTCGGTTTGAGAATACAACGGTAATTTGCATATTTCTAGACTTAGGCTTACAAACATGGTGTTAGAGGGTGAGAACTCGAAACATCCCCCGAACGGCCCCGTGGGTAGCACCAACACCTCCCACGGGACCAATGTAACTCGTAGGATTGTACCCCACAGCCACGGGACTCCCGGTTTGATAATAGGAAGATAATTTGCATATTTCTAGACTTAGGCTTAACAACATGGCGTTAGAGGGTGAGAGCTCGAAACAGCCCTCGAATGGCCCCGTGGGTGGCACCAAAACCTCCCACGGGACCAATGTAACTTGAAGGAACTGACCACGCAGTCGCGGGACTCCCGTTGTGAGAATTGGAAGATAATTTTCATATTTCTAGACTTTAGCAAAACATGGCGTTGGAGGGTGAGAACTCGAAACAGCCCCCGAACGGCCCCGTGGGTGGCACCAAAACCTCCCAAGGGACCAATGTAACTCGTAGGAACTGACCCCGCAGCCGCGGAACTCACGGTTTTAGAATACGATGATAATTTTTAGATTGCTAGACTTAGAGTTAAAAAGATGGCGGTACAGGGTGAGAACTCAAAACAGCCCCCGAACGTCCCCATGGTGGCACCAACACCTACCATGGGACCAATGTAACTCCTAGGAACTGACCCCGCAGCCGCGGGACTCCCCATTTGAGAATACAATGATAATTTACATATTTCTAGACACAAGGAAAACATGGCCTTAGAGGGTGAGATCTCGAAAGAGCCCCCAAACGTCCGCGTGGGTGGCACAAACACCTCCCACGGGACCAATGTAACTCGTAGGAACTGACCCCTCAGCCGCGGGACTCTTGATTTGAGAATACGATGGAAATTTACATATATATAAAGTTAGGGTTAAAAACATGGCGTTTGAGGGTGGGAAATCAAAACAACCCCCGAACGGCCCCGTGGGTGGCACCAACACCTCCCATGGTACCAATGTAACTCGTAGGAACTAACCCCGCAGCCGCGGGACAATCGGTTCGAGAAATGGACATTAATATGCATATTTCTGGACTTAGGCTTAAAAACATTGCGTTAGAGGGTGAGAACTCGAACCAACCCCCGAACGGCCCCGTGGGTGCCACCAACACCTCCCACGGGACCAATGTAACTCATAGAAACAGACCCCGCAGCCGCGGGACTCTCGGTTTGAGAATACAACGGTAATTTGCATATTTCTAGACTTAGGCTTACAAACATGGTGTTAGAGGGTGAGAACTCGAAACATCCCCCGAACGGCCCCGTGGGTAGCACCAACACCTCCCACGGGACCAATGTAACTCGTAGGATTGTACCCCACAGCCACGGGACTCCCGGTTTGATAATAGGAAGATAATTTGCATATTTCTAGACTTAGGCTTAACAACATGGCGTTAGAGGGTGAGAGCTCGAAACAGCCCTCGAATGGCCCCGTGGGTGGCACCAAAACCTCCCACGGGACCAATGTAACTTGAAGGAACTGACCACGCAGTCGCGGGACTCCTGTTGTGAGAATTGGAAGATAATTTTCATATTTCTAGACTTTAGCAAAACATGGCGTTGGAGGGTGAGAACTCGAAACAGCCCCCGAACGGCCCCGTGGGTGGCACCAAAACCTCCCAAGGGACCAATGTAACTCGTAGGAACTGACCCCGCAGCCGCGGAACTCACGGTTTTAGAATACGACGATAATTTTTAGATTGCTAGACTTAGACTTAAAAAGATGGCGGTACAGGGTGAGAACTCAAAACAGCCCCCGAACGTCCCCATGGTGGCACCAACACCTACCATGGGACCAATGTAACTCCTAGGAACTGACCCCGCAGCCGCGGGACTCCCCATTTGAGAATACAATGATAATTTACATATTTCTAGACACAAGGAAAACATGGCCTTAGAGGGTGAGATCTCGAAAGAGCCCCCAAACGTCCGCGTGGGTGGCACAAACACCTCCCACGGGACCAATGTAACTCGTAGGAACTGACCCCTCAGCCGCGGGACTCTTGATTTGAGAATACGATGGAAATTTACATATATATAAAGTTAGGGTTAAAAACATGGCGTTTGAGGGTGGGAAATCAAAACAACCCCCGAACGGCCCCGTGGGTGGCACCAACACCTCCCATGGTACCAATGTAACTCGTAGGAACTAACCCCGCAGCCGCGGGACAATCGGTTCGAGAAATGGACATTAATATGCATATTTCTGGACTTAGGCTTAAAAACATTGCGTTAGAGGGTGAGAACTCGAACCAACCCCCGAACGGCCCCGTGGGTGCCACCAACACCTCCCACGGGACCAATGTAACTCATAGAAACAGACCCCGCAGCCGCGGGACTCTCGGTTTGAGAATACAACGGTAATTTGCATATTTCTAGACTTAGGCTTACAAACATGGTGTTAGAGGGTGAGAACTCGAAACATCCCCCGAACGGCCCCGTGGGTAGCACCAACACCTCCCACGGGACCAATGTAACTCGTAGGATTGTACCCCACAGCCACGGGACTCCCGGTTTGATAATAGGAAGATAATTTGCATATTTCTAGACTTAGGCTTAACAACATGGCGTTAGAGGGTGAGAGCTCGAAACAGCCCTCGAATGGCCCCGTGGGTGGCACCAAAACCTCCCACGGGACCAATGTAACTTGAAGGAACTGACCACGCAGTCGCGGGACTCCCGTTGTGAGAATTGGAAGATAATTTTCATATTTCTAGACTTAAGCAAAACATGGCGTTGGAGGGTGAGAACTCGAAACAGCCCCCAAAAGTCCCCGTGGGTGGCACCAACACCTCCCACAGGACCAATGTAACTCGTAGGAAATGACCCCGCAGCAACGGGACTCCCGGTTTGAGAATACGATGATAATTTGCGTATTTCTAGACTTAGGATTAAAAACATGGAGTTATTGGGCGAGAACTCGAAATAGCCCCCGAACATCCCCGTGGGTGGCACCAACACCTCCCACGGGACCAATGTAACTCATAGGAACTGACCCCGCAGACACGGATCTCCCGATTTGAGAATACGACGGTAATTTGCATATTTTTAGACTTAAGCAAAACATGGCGTTAGTGTGTGTGAACTCGAAACAGCCCTCGAACGACCCCGTGGGTGGTACCAACACCTACACGGGAACAATGTAACTCGTAGGAACTGACCCCGCAGCCGCGGGACTACCGGTTTGAGAATACGATGATAATTTGCATATTTGTAGACTTAGGCTTAAAAACATGGGGTTAGAGGGTGAGAACTCGAAACAGCCCCCGAACGGTCCCGTGGGTGGCACCAATGCCTCCCAAGGGACCAATGTAACTCGTAGGAAGTAACCTCGCAGACGCGGCACTCCCGGTTTGAGAAAATGACGGTAATTTGCATATTTTTAGACTTAGGATATTTAACATGGCGTTAGAGGGTGAGAACTCGAAACAAACCCGGAACGTCCTCGTGGGTGGCACCAACACCTCCTACGGGACAAATGTAACTTGTAGGAACTGACCCCGCAACCACGGGACTCCCGGTTTGAGAATACGACGGTAATTTGCATATTTCTAGACTTACGCTTAAAAACATGGCGTTAGGGGGTGAGAACATGAAACTGCCCCCAAACGGCCCCGTGGGTGGCACCAACACCTCCCACGGGACCAATGTAACTCTTAGGAACTGACCCCGCAGCCGATGGACTCCCGATTTGGGAATACGATGATAATTTTCATATTTTTAGACTTATTCTTAAAAACATGGCTTTAGAGGGTGAGAACTCGAAGCAGTTCCAGAACGGCCCCGTGGGCGGCACCAACACCTCCTACGGGACCAATATAACTCATAGGAACAAACCCCGCAGCCGGGGACTTTCGATTTAAGAATACGACGATAATTTTCATATTTCTAGAATTGAGCAAAACAAGGCGTTAGTGGGTGAGAACTCGAAATAGCCCCCGAACGGCCCCCTGGCTCGCACCAACACCTACGACGGGACCAATGTAACTCGTAGGAACTGACCCCGTAGCCTCGGGACTCCCGGTTTGAGAATACGATGGTAATTTACATATTTATAAACTTAGGTTTAAAAACATGGCGTTAGAGGGTGAGAACTCAAAACAGCCCCCGAACAGCCCAGTGGGTGGCACCTACACCTCCCACTGGACCAATGTAACTCGTAGGAACTGACCCCACAGCCGGGGAACTCCCGGTTTGAGAATACGACGATAATTTTCATATTTCAAGACTTAGGCTTAAAAACATGGCGTTACAGGGTGAGAATTCGAAACAACCCCCGAACGACCTCGTGGGTGGCACCAACCCCTACCATGGGACCAATGTAACTCTTAGGAACTGACCCCGCAGCCGCCGGACTCCCCATTTGAGAATACGATGATAATTTGTATATTTCTC
This sequence comes from Sambucus nigra, assembly GCA_949130495.1. Lineage (NCBI taxonomy): Eukaryota > Viridiplantae > Streptophyta > Magnoliopsida > Dipsacales > Adoxaceae > Sambucus > Sambucus nigra. Next base: position 333,226,155 of record OX422224.1, read on the forward strand.
GACTCAAGAAAAACAGGGCGTTAGAGGGTGAGATCTCGAAACAGCCCCCGAACGTCCCCGTGGGTGACACAAACACATCCCATGGGACCAATGTAACTCATAGCAACTGACCCCGCAGCCGCGGGACTCTTGGTTTGAGAATACGATGGAAATTTACATATTTATAAAGTTAGCGTTAAAAACATGGCGTTTGAGGGTGAGAACTCGAAACAACCCCCGAACGGCCCCGTGGGTGGCACCAAAACCTCCCAAGGGACCAATGTAACTCGTAGGAACTGACCCCGCAGCCGCGGAACTCACGGTTTTAGAATACGACATTAATTTTCAGATTGCTAGACTTAGACTTAAAAAGATGGCGGTACAGGGTGAGAACTCAAAACAGCCCCCGAACGTCCCCATGGTGGCACCAACACCTACCATGGGACCAATGTAACTCCTAGGAACTGACCCCGCAGCCGCGGGACTCCCCATTTGAGAATACAATGATAATTTACATATTTCTAGACACAAGGAAAACATGGCCTTAGAGGGTGAGATCTCGAAAGAGCCCCCAAACGTCCGCGTGGGTGGCACAAACACCTCCCACGGGACCAATGTAACTCGTAGGAACTGACCCCTCAGCCGCGGGACTCTTGATTTGAGAATACGATGGAAATTTACATATATATAAAGTTAGGGTTAAAAACATGGCGTTTGAGGGTGGAAAATCGAAACAACCCCCTAACGGCCCCGTGGGTGGCACCAACACCTCCCATGGTACCAATGTAACTCGTAGGAACTAACCCCGCAGCCGCGGGACAATCGGTTTCAAGAAATGGACATTAATATGCATATTTCTAGACTTAGGATTAAAAACATTGCGTTAGAGGGTGAGAACTCGAACCAACCCCCGAACGGCCCCGTGGGTGCCACCAACACCTCCCACGGGACCAATGTAACTCATAGAAACTGACCCCGCAGCCGCGGGACTCTCGGTTTGAGAATACAACGGTAATTTGCATATTCCTAGACTTAGGCTTAAAAACATGGTGTTAGAGGGTGAAAACTCGAAACATCCCCCGAACGGCCCCGTGGGTAGCACCAACACCTCCCACGGGACCAATGTAACTCGTAGGATTGTACCCCACAGCCACGGGACTCCCGGTTTGAGAATAGGAAGATAATTTGCATATTTCTAGACTTAGGCTTAAAAACATGGCGTTAGAGGGTGAGAGCTCGAAACAGCCCTCGAATGGCCCCGTGGGTGGCACCAACACCTCCCACGGGAACAATGTAACTTGAAGGAACTGACCTCGGAGTCGCGGGACTCCCGTTGTGAGAATTGGAAGATAATTTTCATATTTCTAGACTTTAGCAAAACATGGCGTTGGAGGGTGAGAACTCGAAACAGCCCCCGAAAGTCCCCGTGGGTGGCACCAACACCTCCCACAGGACCAATGTAACTCATAGGAAATGACCCCGCAGCAACGGGACTCCCAGTTTGAGAATACGATGATAATTTGCGTATTTCTAGACTTAGTATTAAAAACATGGAGTTATTGGGTGAGAACTCGAAATAGCCCCCGAACATCCCCGTGGGTGGCACCAACACCTCCCACGGGACCAATGTAACTCGTAGGAACTGACCCCGCAGACACGGATCTCCCGATTTGAGAATACGACGATAATTTGCATATTTCTAGACTTAAGCAAAACATGGCGTTAGTGTGTGTGAACTCGAAACATCCCCCGAACGGTCCCGTGGGTGGCACCAATGCCTCCCAAGGGACAAATGTAACTCGTAGGAAGTAACCTCGCAGACGCGGCACTCCCGGTTCGAGAAAATGACGGTAATTTGCATATTTTTAGACTTAGGCTATTTAACATGGCGTTAGAGGGTGAGAACTCGAAACAAACCCGGAACGTCCTCGGGGGTGGCACCAACACCTCCTACGGGACAAATGTAACTTGTAGGAACTGACCCCGCAACCACGGAACTCCCGGTTTGAGAATACGATGGTAATTTGCATATTTCTAGACTTAGGCTTAAAAACATGGCGTTAGGGGGTGAGAATATGAAACTTCCCCCGAACGGCCCCGTGGGTGGCACCAACACCTCCGACGGGACCAATGTAACTTGTAGGAACTGACCCCGCAGCCGATGGAATCCCGATTTGGAAATACGATGATAATTTGCATATTTTTAGACTTAGGCTTAAAAACATGGCGTTAGAGGGTGAGAACTCGAAATAGTCCCCGAACGGCCCCATGGGCAGCACCAACACCTCCTACGGGACCAATGTAACTCGTAGGAACTGACCCCGCAGCCGGGGACTTTCGGTTTGAGAATACGACGGTAATTTTCATATTTCTAGAATTAAGCAAAACATGGCGTTAGTGAGTGAGAACTCGAAATAGCCCACGAACGGTCCCGTGGGTGGCACCAACACCTACCACGGTACCAATGTAACTCGTAGGAACTGACCCCGCAGCTTCGGGACTCCCGGTTTGATAATACGATGGTAATTTTCTTTTTTATAGACTTAGGTTTAAAAACATGGCATTAGAGGGTGAGAACTCAAAACAGCCCCCGAACGGCCCAGTGGTTGGCACCGACACCTCCCACGGGACCAATGTAACTCGTAGGAACTGACCCCGTAGCCGCGGAACTCCCGGTTTGAGAATACGACGATAATTTTCATATTTCTAGACTTAGGTTTAAAAACATGGCGTTACAGGGTGAGAACTCGAAACAACCCCCGAACTTCCTCGTGGGTGGCACCAACACCTACCATGGGACCAATGTAACTCTTAGGAACTGACCCCCCAGCCGCGGGACTCCCCATTTGAGAATACGATGATAATTTTAATATTTCTGGACTTAAGAAAAACATGGCGTTAGAGGGTGAGATATCGAAACAGCCCCCGAACGTCCGCATGGGTGGCACAATCACCTCCCACGGTACCAATGTTACTCATAGGAACTGACACCGCAGCCGCGAGACTCTTGGTTTGAGAATACGATGGAAATTTACATATTTATAAAGTTAGGGTTAAAAACATGGCGTTTGAGGGTGAGAACTCAAAACAACACCCGAACGGCCCCGTGGGTGGCACCAACACCTCCCACGGTACCAATGTGACTTGTAGGAACTAACCCCGTAGCCGCGGGACAATCGGTTTGAGAATTGGACATTAATATGCATATTTCTAGACTTAGGCTTAAAAACATTGCGTTAGAGGGTGAGAACTCGAACCAACCCTCGAACGGCCCCGTGGGTGCCACCAACACCTCCCACGGGACCAATGAAACTTGTAGAAACTGACCCCGCAGCCGCGGGACTCTCGATTTGAGAATAGAATGGTAATTTTCATATTTCTAGACTTAGGCTTAAAAACATGGTGTTAGAGGGTGAGATCTCAAAACATCCCCCGAACGGCCCCGTGGGTGGCACCAACACCTCCCACGAGACCAATGTAACTCGTAGGATGTGACCCCACAGCCGCGGGACTCCCGGTTTGAGAACTGGAAGATAATTTGCATATTTCTATACTTAGGCTTAAAAACATGGCGTTAGAGGGTGAGAGCTCGAAACATCCCTCGAACGGCCCCGTGGGTGGCACCAACACCTTCCACGGGACCAATGTAACTTGAAGGAACTGACCACGCAGTCGCGGGACTCCCGGTTTGAGAATATAAATATAATTTTCATATATCTAGACTTAAGCAAAACATGGCATTGGAGGGTGAGAACTCGAAATCGCCCCCGAATGTCCCCGTGGGTGGCACCAACACCTCCCACGGGACCAATGTAACTCGTAGGAAATGACAACGCATAAACGGGACTCCAAATTTGAGAATATGATAATAATTTGCATATTTTTAGACTTAGGCTTAAAAACATGGCGTTATTGGGCGAGAACTCGAAATAGCACCCGAACATCCCCGTGGGTGGCACCAACACCTCCCACGGGACCAATGTAACTCATAGGTACTGACCTCGCAGCCGCGGGACTCCCGGTTTGAGAATATGATGATAATTTGCATATTTTTAGACTTAGGCTTAAAAACATGGCGTTAGAAGGTGAGAACTCGAAATAGCCCCCGAACGGCCCCATGGGTGGCACCGATGCCTCCCAAGGGACCAATGTAACTCGTAGGAAGTAACCCTGCAGCCGCGGGACTCCCGGTTTCAAAATACGACGATAATTTGCATATTTTTAGACTTAGGCTTTTTAACATGGCCTTAGAGGGTGAGAAATCGAAACAACCCCCGAACGTCCCCATGGTGGACCAACACCTCCTACGGGACAAATGTAACTCGTAGGAACTGACCCCGCAACCATGGGATTCTCAGTTTGAGAATACAACGGTAATTTGCATATTTCTAGACTTAGCCTTAAAAACATGGCGTTAGGGGGTGAGAACTTGAAATTGCCCACGAACGGCCCTGTGGGTGGTACCAACACCTCCCATGGGACCAATGTAACTTGTAGGAACTGACCCCGCAGCCGCTGGACTCCCGATTTGGTAATACGATGATAATTTGCATATTTCTAGACTTAGGCATAAAAACGTGGCGTCAAAGGGTGAGAACTCGAAGCAGTACCCGAACAGCCCCGTGGGTGGCACCAACACCTCCTACGGGACCAATGTAACTCGTAGGAACTGACCCCTCAGTCGGGGACTTTCAGTTTGAGAATACGACGGTATTTTCCATATTTCTAGAGTTAAGCAAAACATGGAGTTAGTGGGTGAGAACTCGAAATAGCCCCCGAACGGCCCCGTGGGTGGCACCAACACCTACCACGGGACCAATGTAACTCGTAGGAACTGACCACGCAGGCTTAGGACTCCCGGTTTGAGAATACGATGGTAATTTGCATATTTATAGACTTAGGATTAAAAATATGGCGTTAGAGGGTGAGAACTCAAAACAGCCCCCGAATGGCCCAGTGGGTGGCACCAACATCTCCCACGGGACCAATGTAACTCTTAGGAACTGACGTCGCAGCCGCGAAACTCCCGGTTTGAGAATACGACGATAATTTTCCTATTTTTAGACTTAGGCTTAAAAACTTGGCGTTACGGGGTGAGAACTCGAAACAACCCCCGAACGACCTCGTGGGTGGCACCAACCCCTACCATGGGACCAATGTAACTCTTAGGAACTGACCCCGCAGCCGCGGGACACCCCATTTAAGAATACGATGATAATTTGTATATTTCTGGACTTAAAAAAACATGGCGTTAGAGGGTGAGATCTCGAAACAGCCCCCGAATGTCCACGTGGGTGGCACAAACACCTCCCACGGGACCAATGTAACTCATAGGAACTGACCCCGTAGTCGCGGGACTCTTGGTTTGAGAATACGATGGAAATTTACATATTTATAAAATTAGGGTTAAAAACATGGCTTTTGAGGGTGAGAACTCGAAATAACCACCGAACGGCCCCGTGGGTGGCACCAACACCTCCCACGGGACCAATGTAACTCGTAGGAACTGACCCCGCAACCGCGGGAGTCCTGGTTTGAGAATACGATGGTAATTTGAATATTTTTAGACTTAGGCTTAAAAACTTGGCGTTAGAGGGTGAGAACTCAAAATAACCCCCGAACGTCTCCGTGGGTGGCACCAACACCTCCAACGGGACAAATGTAACTCGTAGAAACTCACCCCGCAATAACGGGTCTCCCAGTTTGATAATACGATGGTAATTTGCATATTTCTAGACTTAGGCTTAAAAACATGGCGTTAGGGGGTGAGAACTTGAAACAGCCCCCGAACGGCCCCGTGAGTGGCACCAACACCTCCCACGGGACCAATGTGACTCGTAGGAACTGACCCCGCAACCGCTGGACTCTCGATTTGGGAATACGATGATAATTTGCATATTTCTAGATTTAGGCTTAAAAACATGGCGTTAGAGGGTAAGAACTCGAAGTAGTCCCCGAACTGCCCCGTGGGAGGCACCAACACCTCCTACGGGACCAATGTAACTCGTAGGAACTGACCCCACAGCCGGGGACTTCCAGTTTGAGAATACGACTATAATTTTCATATTTCTAGACTTAAGCAAAACATGACGTTAGTGGGTGAGAACTCAAAATAGCCCCCAAACGGCCCCGTGGGTGGCACCAACACCAACCACGGGACCAATGTAACTCGTAGGAACTGATCCCGCAGCCTCGGGATAGCCGGTTTGAAAATACAACGGTAATTTACATATTTATAGACATAGGTTTAAAAACATGCCGTTAGAGGGTAAAAACTCAAAACAACCCCCGAACGGCCCCGTGGGTGGCACCAACACCTCCCACGGTACCAATGTAACTCGTAGGAACTAATCCCGCAGCTGCGGGACAATCGGTTCGAGAATTGGACGATAATTTGCATATTTCTAGACTTAGGCTTAAAAACATGGTGTTAGAGGGTGAGAACTCGAACCAACCCCCCAACGGCCCCGTGGGTGCCCCCAACACCTCCCAAAGGACCAATGTAACTCGTAGGAACTGACCCCATAGCCGCGGGACTCCCGTTTTGATAATACAACGGGATTTTGCATATTTCTAGACTTAGGGTTACAAACATGGTGTTAGAGGGTGAGAACTCGAAACATCCCCCGAACGGCCCCGTGGGTGGCACCAACACCTCCCACGGGACCCATGTAACTCGTAGGATCTGACCCCCGTAGCCGTGGGACTCCCGATTTTAGAATAGGAAGATAATTTGCATATTTCTAGACTTAGGTGTAAAAACAAGGCGTTAGAGGGTGAGAGCTAGAAACATCTCTCGAACGGCCCCGTGGGTGGCACCAACACCTGCCACGGGACCAATGTAACTTGAAGGCACTGACCACGCAGTCGCGGGACTCCCAGTTTGAGAATAGGATAATAATTTTCATATTTCTAGACTTAAGCAAAACATGGCGTTGGAGGGTGCGAACTCGAAACAGCCCCCGAATGACCCCGTGGGTGGCACCAACACCTCCCATGGGACCAATGTAACTCGTAGGAACATACCCCGCAGCTGCGGGACTCCCCACTTGAGAATACGATAATAAGTTGCATATTTCTAGATTAAAAACATGGCGTTATTGGGCGAGAACTCGAAATAGCCCCCGAACATCCCCGTGGGTGGCACCAACACCTCCCACGGGACCAATGTAACTCGTAGGAACTGACCCCGCAGACACGGCACTCCCGATTTGAGAATTCGATGATAATTTTCATATTTCTAGACTTAAGCAAAACATGGCGTTAGTGTGTGTGAACTCGAAACATCCCCCGAACAGGTCCGTGGGTGGCACCAACACCTCCCACGGGACTAATGTAACTCGTAGGAACTGACCCCGCGACCGCAGGACTGCCGGTTTGAGAATACGATGGTAATTTGCATATTTTTAGACTTAGGCTTTAAAACGTGGTGTTACAGGGTGAGAACTCGAAACAACCCCCGAATGTCCCCGTGGGTGGCACCAACACCTCCAACGGTAAAAATGTAACTCGTAGGAACTCACCCCGCAACCACGGGACTCCCGGTTTGAGAATACGATGGTAATTTGCATATTTCTTGAGTTAGGCTTAAAAACATGGCGTTAGGGGGTGAGAACTTGAAATAGCCCCCGAACGGCCCCGTGGGTGGCACCAACACCTCCCACTGGACCAATGTGACTCGTAGGAACTGACCCCACGACCGCTGGACTCCTGATTTGGGAATACGATGATAATTTGCAAATTTCTAGATTTAGGCTTAAAAACGTGGCGTTAGAGGGTAAGAACTCGAAGCAGTCCCTGAACGGCCCCGTGGGTGGCACCAACACCTCCTACGGGACCAATGTAACTCGTAGGAACTGACCCCATAGCCGGGGACTTCCGGTTTGAGAATACGACTGTAATTTTCATATTTCTAGACTTAAGCAAAACATGGCGTTAGTGTGTGAGAACTCGAAATAGCCCCCGAACGGCCCCGTGGGTGGCACCAACACCTACCACGGGACCAATGTAACTCGTAGGAACTGAACCTGCAGCCTCGGGACTCCTGGTTTGAAAATACGATGGTAATTTGCATATTTATAGACTTAGGTTTAAAAACATGGCGTTAGAGGGTGAGAACTCAAAACAGCCCCCGAACAGCCCAGCGGGTGGGACCAACACCTCTCACGGGACCAATGTAACTCGTAGGGACTGACCTCGCAGTCGCGGGACTCCCGATTTGAGAATACAACGGTAATTTTCATATTTTCAGACTTAGGCTTAAAAACATGGTGTTAGAGGGTGAGAACTCAAAATAGCCCCCGAACGTCCCGGTGGGTTGCACCAACACCTCCCACAGTACCAATGTAACTCGTCGGAACTAACCCCACAGCCGCGGGACTCTCGGTTTCAGAATACGATGATAATTTGCATATTTCTAGACTTAGGCAAAAAAAAAAGGCGTTAGAGGGTGATAACTCGAAACAACCCCCGAACGGCCCCGTGGGTGGCACCATTCCCTTCCATGGGACCAGAGTATCTCGTAGGAACTAACCCCATAGCCTCGGGACTCCCGGTTTGAGAATACGATGGTAATTTTCATATTTCTAGACTTAGGCTTAAAAACATGGCGTTAGAGGGTGAGAACTCGAAACAACCCCCGAACATTCCTGCGGGTGGCACCAACATGTCCCACGGGACCAATGTAACTCGTAGGAACTGACCCCGCAACCACGGGACTCCCGGTTTGAGAATACGACGATAATTTGCATATTTCTAGAATTATGCTTAAAAACATGGCGTTAGAGGGTGAGAACTCAAAACAGCCCAGGAACGGCCCAGTGGGTGGTACCAACACCTCCCACGGGACCAATGTAACTCGTAGGAACTGACCCCGCAGCCACGAGACTCCAGGTTTGAGAATACGATGGAAATTTCTATATTTCTAGACATATAGGCTTAAAAGCATGGTGTCAGAGGGTGAGAACTCGAAACAGCCCCCGAACTTCCCCATGGGTGGCACCAACACCTCCCACGGGACCAGTGTAACTCATAGGAACTGACCCCGCAGTCGCGGGACTCCTGATTCGAGAAAAAGAAAATAATTTGCATATTTCAAGACTTAGGATTAAAGACATGGTGTTAGAGGGTGAGATCTCGAAATAGCCCCCGAACGTCCCTGTGGGTGGCACAAACACCTCCCACGGACGGTAATTTACATATTTATAAACTTAGGATTAAAAACATGGTGTTAGATGGTGAGAACTCAAAACAGCACCCGAACGGTCCCATGGGTGGTACCAACACCTGCCACGGGACCAATGTAACTCGTAGGAACTGACCCCGCAGCCACGGGACTCCCGGTTTAAGAATACGGCTGTAATTTGTATATTTCTAGACATATAGGCTTAAAAGCATGGCGTCAGAGGGTGAGAACTCGAAATAGCCCCCGAACTTCCCCGTGAGTGGCACTAACACCTCCCACGGGACAAATGTAACTCGTAAGAACTGACCTCGTAGCCACGGGACTCCCGATTTGAGAAAATGACGGTAATTTGCATACTTCTAGACTTAAGAAAAACATGGTGTTAGAGGGTGAGATCTCGAAACAGCGCCCGAACGTCCCCGTGGGTGGCACAAACACCTCCCACGGGACCAATATAACTCGTAGGAGTTGACCTCGCAGCCACGGGACTCCCAATTTGAGAATACGATGGTAATATACGTATTTATAAACTTAGGATTAAAAACATGGCGTTACAGGGTAAGAACTCGAAACAGCCCTCGAACGGCCCCGTGGGTGGCACCAATACCTCCCACGGGACCAATGTAACTCGTAGGAACTGACCCCGCAGTCGCGGGACTCCCGATTTGAGAAAAGGACGATAATTTGCATATTTCTACACTTAGGTTTAAAGACATGGCGTTAGAGGGTGAGATCACGAAACAACCCCCGAACGTCCCCGTGGGTGGCACAAACACCTCCCACAGACGGTATTTTACATAGTTATAAACTTAGGATTAAAAACATGTTGTTAGAGGGTGAGAACTCAAAACATCCCTCGAACGGTGCCGTGGGTGGCACCAACACCTTCCACGGGACCAATGTAACTCGAAGGAACTGACACCGCAGCCGCGGGACTCCCGGTTTGAGAATAGGATGATAATTTGCATATTTCTATACTTAAGCAAAATAGGGCGTTGGAGGGTGAGAACTCGAAACAGCACCCGAACGTCCCCGTGGGTGGCACCAACACTACCCTCGGGACAAATGTAACTCATAGGAACTGAGTCCGCAGCCGCGAGTCTCCCCATAGGAGAATACGATGGTAATTTGCATATTTTTAGACTTAGGCTTAAAAACATGGCGTTAGATGGTGAAAACTCGAAACAACCCTCTAACAGCCCCATGGGTGGCACCAACACCTCCCACGGGACCAATGTAACTCGTAGGAACAGACCCCGCAGCCGCTGGAATCTCGATTTCAGAATACGATGATAATTTGGATATTTCTAGACTTAGGCTTAAAAACATGGTGTTAGAGGGTGAGAACTCGAAACAGCCCGCGAACGGCCCCGTGGGTGGCACCAACACCTACCACGGGACCAATGTAACTCGAGGTAACTGACCCCGTAGCCGTGGGACTCCCGGTTTGAGAATAGGAAGATAATTTGCATATTTCTAGACTTAAGAAAAATATGGCGTTGGAGGGTGAGAACTCGAAACAGCCCCCGAACATCCACGTGGGAGGCAACAACACCACCCATGGGACCAATGTAACTCGTAGGAACTAACCCCGCAGCCGCAGGACTCCCAGTTTGAGAATACGACTGTAATTTGCATATTATTAGACTTAGGTTTAAAAACATGGGGTTAGAGGGTGAAAACTCGAAACATCCCTCTAACAGTCCCGTGGGTGGCACCAACACCTCCCACGGCACCATTGTAACTCGTAGGAACTGACCCAGCAGCCGCGGTACTCCCGGTTTGAGAATACGGCTGTAATTTGTATATTTCTAGACATATAGGCTTAAAAGCATGGCGTCAGAGGGTGAGAACTCGAAACAGCCCCCGAACTTCCCCGTGGGTGGCACTAACACCTCCCACGGGACTAATGTAACTCGTAGGAACTGACCTCGTAGCCACGGGACTACCGATTTGAGAAAATGACGGTAATTTACAAATTTCTAGACTTAAGCAAAAAATGCCGTTAGTGGGTGAGAACTCAAAAAGCCCCCGAACGGCCCCGTAGGTGGCACCAAAACCTCACATGGGACCAATGTAACTCGTAGGAACTGACCCCGCAGCCTCGGAACTCCCGGTTTGAGAATAAGATGATAATTGGCATATTTCTAGACTTAGGCTTAAAAACATGGCATTAGAGGGTGAGAGCTTGAAACAGCCCCCGAACGTCTCCGTGGGTGGCACCAACACCTACCACGGGACCAATGTAACTCGTTGGAACTGACCCCGCAGCAATGGGACTCCCGGTTTGAGAATACGATGATAATTTGCATATTTCTAGACTTAGGCTTAAAAACATGGAGTTATTGGGCGAGAACTCGAAATAGCCCCCGAACATCCCCATGGGTGGCACCAACACCTCCCACGGGACCAATGTAACTCGTAGGAACTGACCCCGCAGACACGGATCTCCCGATTTGAGAATACGACGGTAATTTGCATATTTCTAGACTTAAGCAAAACATGGCGTTAGTGTGTGTGAACTCGAAACAGCCCCCGAACGACCCCATGGGTGGTACCAACACCTCCCACGGGAACGATGTAACTCGTAGGAACTGACCCCGCAGCCGCGGGACTCCCGATTTCAGAATACGACGATAATTTGCATATTTGTAGACTTAGGCTTAAAAACATGGCGTTAGAGGGTGAGAACTCGAAACAGCCCCCGAACGTCCCCGTGGGTGGCACTAACACCTCCCACGGGAATAATGTAACTCGTTGGAACTGACCCCGCAGTCGTGGGACTCCCGGTTTGAGAATACGATGATAATTTGCATATTTCTAGACTTAGGCTTAAAAACATGCCTATAGAGGGTGAGAACTCGAAACAGCCCCCAAACGGCCCCGTGGGTGCCACCAATGCCTCCCAAGGGACCAATGTAACTCGTAGGAAGTAACCCCGCAGCCGTGGGACTCCCGGTTTGAGAATACGATGGTAATTTACATATTTTTAGACTTAGGCCTTTTAACAAGGCGTTAGAGGGTGATAACTCGAAACAACCCCCAAACGTCCCCGTGGGTGGCACCAACACCTCCTACGGGACAAATGTAACTCGTAGGAACTGACCCCACAACCACGGGACTCACGGTTTGAGAATACGACAGTAATTTGCATACTTCTAGACTTAGGCTTAAAAACCTGGCGTTAGGGGGTGAGAACTTGAAACTGCCCCCAAACGGCCCCGTGGGTGGCACCAACACCTCCCACGGGACCAATATAACTTGTAGGAACTGACCCCACAACCGATGGACTCCCGAGTTGTGAATACGATGATAATTTGCATATTTTTAGACTTAAGCTTAAAAACATGGCGTTAGAGGGTGAGAACTCGAAGCAGTCCCCGAACGGCCCCATGAGCGGCACCAACACCTCCTACGGGACAATTGTAAAACGTTGGAACTGACCCCGCAGCTGGGTACTTTTGGTTTGAGAATGCGACGGTAATTTTCATATTTCTAGATTTGAACAAAACATGGCGTTAGTGGGTGAGAACTCGAAATAGTCCACGAACGGCCCCGTGGCTGGCACCAACACCTACCACGTGACCAATGTAACTCGTAGGAACTGACCCCGCAGCCTCGGGACTCCCGATTTGAGAATAGGATGGAAATTTACATATTTATAGACTTAGGTTTAAAAACGTGGCGTTAGAGGGTGAGAACTCGAAATAGTCCCCGAACGGCCCCGTGGCTGGCACCAACACCTACCACGTGACCAATGTAACTCGTAGGAACTGACCCCGCAGCCTCGGGACTCCCGGTTTGAGAATAGGATGGTAATTTACATATTTATAGACTTAGGTTTAAAAACGTGGCGTTAGAGGGTGAGAACTCAAAAGAGCCCCCGAACAGCCCAGTGGGTGGCACCAACACCTCCCACGGGACCAATGTAACTCGTAGGAACTGACCCCGCAGCCGCGGAACACCCGGTTTGAGAATACGACGATAATTTTCATATTTCTAGACTTAGGCTTAAAAACGTGGCATTACAGGGTGAGAACTCGAAACAACCCCCGAACGACCTCGTGGGTGGAACCAACACCTACCATGGGACCAATGTAACTCTTAGGAACTGACCCCGCAGCCGCGGGACTCCCCATTTGAGAATACGATGATAATTTGAATATTTCTCGACTCAAGAAAAACATGGCGTTAGAGGGTGAGATCTCGAAACAGACCCCGAACGTTCGCGTGGGTGATACAAACACGTCCCACGGGACCAATGTAACTCATAGGAACTGACCCCGCAGCTGCGGGACTCTTGGTTTGAGAATACGATGGAAATTTACATATTTATAAAGTTAGGGTTAAAAACATGGCGTTTGAGGGTGAGAACTCGAAACAACCCCCTAACGGCCCCGTGGGTGGTACCAAAACCTCCCACGGGACCAATGTAACTCGTAGGAACTGACCCCGTAGCCGCGTAACTCCGGGTTTAGAATACGAAGATAATTTTCAGATTGCTAGACTTAGCCTTAAAAACATGGCGGTACAGGGTGAGAACTCAAAATAGCCCCCGAACGTCCCCATGGTGGCACCAACACCTACCATGAGACCTATGTAACTCCTAGGAACTGACCCCGCAGCCGCGGGACTCCCCATTTGAGAATACGATGATAATTTACATATTTCTAGACTCAAGGAAAACATGGCGTTAGAGGGTGAGATCTCGAAAAAGCCCCCGAACGTCCACATGGGTGGCACAAACACCTCCCATGGGACCAATGTAACTCGTAGGAACTGACCCCTCAGCCGCGGGACTCTTGATTTGATAATACGATGGAAATTTACATATTTATAAAGATAGTGTTAAAAACATGGCGTTTGAGGGTGGGAAATCGAAACAACCCCCGAAGGGCCCCGTGGGTGGCACCAACACCTCCCACGGTACCAATGTAACTCGTAGGAACTAACCCCGTAGCCGGGGGACAATCGGTTTGAGAAATGGACATTAATATGCATATTTCTAGACTTAGGCTTAAAAACATTGCGTTAGAGGGTGAGAACTCTAACAAACCCCCGAACGGCCCCGTGGGTGCCACCAACACCTCCCACGGGACCAATGTAACTAGTAGAAACTGACCCCATAGCCGCGGGACTCTCGGTTTGAGAATAGAATGGTAATTTGTGTATTTCTAGACTTAGGCTTAAAAACATGGTGTTAGAGGGTGAGAACTCGAAACATCCCCCGAACGGCCCCGTGGGTGGCACCAACACCTCCCACGGGACCAATGTAACTCGTAGGATTTGACCCCGCCCCCGCGGGACTCCCTGTTTGATAATAGTAAGATAATTTGCATATTTCTAGACTTAGGCTTAAAAACATGGCGTTAGAGGATGAGAACTCGAAACTACCACCGAACGGCCCCGTGGGTGGCACCAATACCTCCCACGGGACCAATGTAACTCGTAGGAACTAACCCCGCAGCCGCGGGACTCCCGGTTTGAGAATACGATGATAATTTCCATATTTCTAGACTTAGGCTTAAAAACATGGCGTTGGAGGGTGAGAACTCAAAACATCCCCCGAATGTCCCCGTGGGTGGCACCAACACCTCCGACGGGACCAATGTAACTCGTAGTAAATGACCCCGCAGTAACGGGACTCCCGGTTTGAGAATACGATGATAATTTACATATTTCTAGACTTAGGCTTAAAAACATGGAGTTATTGGGCGAGAACTCGAAATAGCCCCCGAACATCTCCGTGGGTGGCACCAACACCTCCCACGGGACCAATGTAACTCGTAGGAACTGACCCCACAGACACGGATCTCCCGATTTGAGAATACGACGTTAATTTGCATATTTCAAGACATAAGAAAAACATGGCGTTAGTGTGTGTGAACTCGAAACAGCCCCCGAACGGCCCCGTGGGTGGCACCAACGCCTCCCACGGGAACAATGTAACTCGTTGGAACTGACCCCGCAGCTGTGGGACTCCCGATTTGAGAATACGATGATAATTTGCATATTTCAAGACTTGGGCTTAAAAACATGCCGTTAGAGGGAGAGAACTCGAAACAGCCCCCAAACAGCCCCGTGGGTGGCACCAATGCCTCCCAAGGGACCAATGTAACTCGTAGGAAGTAACCCCGCAGCCGCGGGACTCCCGGTTTCAGAATACAACGGTAATTTGTATATTTTTAGACTTCGGCTTTTTAACATGGCGTTAGAGGGTGAGAACTCGAAACAACCCCCAAACGTCCCCGTAGGTGGCTCCAACACCTCCTACGCGACAAATGTAACTCATAGGAACTGACCCCACAACCACGGGACTCTCGGTTTGAGAATACGATGGTAATTTGCATATTTCTAGACTTACGCTTAAAAACATGGCGTTAGGGTGTGAGAACATGAATCTGCCTCCAAACGGCCCCGTGGGTGGCACCAACACCTCCCACGGGACCAATGTAACTCTTAGGAACTGACCCCGCAGCCGATGGACTTCCGATTTGGGAATACGATGATAATTTTCATATTTTTAGACTTATTCTTAAAAACATGGCGTTAGAGGGTGAGAACTCGAAGCAGTCCCCGAACGGCCCCGTGGGCGGCACCAACACCTCCTACGGGACCAATGTAACTCGTAGGAACAAACCCCACAGCCAGGGACTTTCGATTTGAGAATACGACGATAATTTTCATATTTCTAGAATTGAGCAAAACATGGCGTTAGTGGGTGAGAACTCGAAATAGCACCCGAATGGCCCCGTGGCTGGCACCAACACCTACCACGGGACCAATGTAACTCGTAGGAACTGACCCCGCAGCCTCGGGACTCCCGGTTTGAGAATACGATGGTAATTTTCATATTTCAAGACTTAGGCTTAAAAACATGGCGTTACAGGGTGAGAACTCGAAACAACCCCCGAACGACCTCGTGGGTGGCACCAACCCCAACCATGGGACCAATGTAACTCTTAGGAACTGACCCCGCAGTCGCGGGACTCCCCATTTGAGAATACTATGATAATTTGTATATTTCTCGACTCAAGAAAAACATGGCGTTAGAGGGTGAGATCTCGAAACAGCCCCCCAACGTCCCCGTGGGTGACACAAACACATCCCATGGGACCAATGTAACTCATAGGAACTGACCCCGCAGCGGCGGGACTCTTGGTTTGAGAATACGATGGAAATTTACATATTTATAAAGTTAGCGTTAAAAACATGGCGTTTGAGGGTGAGAACTCGAAACAACCCCCGAACGGCCCCGTGGGTGGCACCAAAACCTCCCACGGGACCAATGTAACTCGTAGGAACTGACCCCGCAGTCGCGGAACTCGCGGTTTTAGAATACGATGATAATTTTCAGATTGCTAGACTTAGGGTTAAAAAGATGGCGGTACAGGGTAAGAACTCAAAACAGCCCCCGAACGTCCCCATGGTGGCACCAACACCTACCATAGGACCAATGTAACTCCTAGGAACTGACCCCGCAGCCGCAGGACTCCCCATTTGAGAATACGATGGTAATTTACATATTTTTAGACACAAGGAAAACATGGCTTAGAGGGTGAGATCTCGAAAGAGCCCCCAAACGTCCGCGTGGGTGGCACAAACACCTCCCACGGGACCAATGTAACTCGTAGAAACTGACCCCTCAGCCGCGGGACTCTTGATTTGAGAATACGATGGAAATTTACATATATATAAAGTTAGGGTTAAAAACATGGCGTTTGAGGGTGGGAAATCGAAACAACCCCCGAACGGCCCCGTGGGTGGCACCAACACCTCCCACGGTACCAATGTAACTCGTAGGAACTAACCCCGCAGCCGCGGGACAATCGGTTCGAGAAATGGACATTAATATGCATATTTCTAGACTTAGGCTTAAAAACATTGCGTTAAAGGGTGAGAACTCAAACCAACCCCCGAACGGCCCCGTGGGTGCCACCAACACCTCCCACGGGACCAATGTAACTCGTAGAAACTGACCCCGCAGCCGCGGGACTCTCGGTTTGAGAATACAACGGTAATTTGCATATTTCTAGACTTAGGCTTAAAAACATGGTGTTAGAGGGTGAGAACTCAAAACATCCCCCGAACGGCCCCGTGGGTAGCACCAACACCTCCCACGGGACCAATGTAACTCGTAGGATTGTACCCCACAGCCACGGGACTCCCGGTTTGAGAATAGGAAGATAATTTGCATATTTCTAGTCTTAGGCTTAAAAAATAGCGTTAGAGGGTGAGAGCTCGAAACAGCCCTCGAATGGCTCGGGTGGCACCAACACCTCCCACGGGACCAATGTAACTTGAAGGAACTGACCACGCTGTCGCGGCACTCCCATTGTGAGAATTGGAAGATAATTTTCATATTTCTAGACTTAAACAAAACATGGCGTTGGAGGGTAAGAACTCGAAACAACCCCCGAAAGTCCCCGTGGGTGGCACCAACACCTCCCACAGGACCAATGTAACTCGTAGGAAATGACCCCGCAGCAACGGGACTCCCGGTTTGAGAATACGATGATAATTTGCGTATTTTTAGACTTAGGATTAAAAACATGGAGTTATTGGGCGAGAACTCGAAATAGCCCCCGAACATCCCCATGGGTGGCACCAACACCTCCCACGGGACCAATGTAACTCGTAGGAACTGACCCCGCAGACACGGATCTCCCGATTTGAGAATACGACGGTAATTTGCATATTTCTAGACTTAAGCAAAACATGGCGTTAGTGTGTGTGAACTCGAAACAGCCCCCGAACGACCCCGTGGGTGGTACCAACACCTCCCACGGGAACGATGTAACTCGTAGGAACTGACCCCGCAGCCGCGGGACTCCCGATTTGAGAATACAATGATAATTTGCATATTTGTAGACTTAGGCTTAAAAACATGGCGTTAGAGGGTGAGAACTCGAAACAGCCCCCGAACGGTCCCGTGGTTGGCACCAATGCCTCCCAAGGGACCAATGTAACTCGTAGGAAGTAACCTCGCCGACGCGGCACTCCCGGTTAGAAAAAATGATGGTAATTGGCATATTTTTAGACTTAGGCTATTTAACATGGCGTTAGAGGGTGATAACTCGAAACAAACCCGGAACGTCCCCGTGGGTGGCACCAACACCTCCTACGGGACAAATGTAACTTGTAGGAACTGACCCCGCAACCACGGGACTCCCGATTTGAGAATACGACGGTAATTTGCATATTTCTAGACTTAGGCCTAAAAACATGGCGTTAGGTGGTGAGAATATGAAACTTCCACCGAACGGCCCCGTGGGTGGCACCAACACCTCCCACGGGACCAATGTAACTTGTAGAACTGACCGCGCAACCGATGGACTCCCGACTTGGGAATACGATGATAATTTGCATATTTTTAGACTTAGGCTTAAAAACATGGCGTTAGAGGGTGAGAACTCGAAGCATTCCCCGAACGGCCCCGTGGGTAGCACCAACACCTCCCACGGGACCAATGTAACTCGTAGGATTGTACCCCACAGCCACGGGACTTCTGGTTTGAGAATAGGAAGATAATTTGCATATTTCTAGACTTAGGCTAAAAACATGGAGTTAGAGGGTGAGAGCTCGAAACAGCCCTCGAATGGCCCCGTGGGTGGCACCAACACCTCCCACGTGACCAATGTAACTTGAAGGAACTGACCACGCAGTCGCGGCACTCCCATTGTGAGAATGGGGAAGATAATTTTCATATTTCTAGACTTAAGCAAAACATGGTGTTGGAGGGTGAGAACTCGAAACAGCCCCCGAAAGTCCCCGTGGGTGGCACCAACACCTCCCACAGGACCAATGTAACTCGTAGGAAATGACCCCGCAGCAACGGGACTCCCGGTTTGAGAATACGATGATAATTTGCGTATTTCTAGACTTAGGATTAAAAACATGGAGTTATTGGGCGAGAACTCGAAATAGCCCCCGAACATCCCCGTGGGTGGCACCAACACCTCCCACGGGACCAATGTAAGTCGTAGGAACTGACCCCGCAGACACGGATCTCCCGATTTGAGAATACGACGATAATTTGCATATTTCTAGACTTAAGCAAAACATGGCGTTAGTGTGTGTGAACTCGAAACATCCCCCGAACGGTCCCGTGGGTGGCACCAATGCCTCCCAAGGGACCAATGTAACTCGTAGGAAGTAACCTCGCAGACGCGGCACTCCCGGTTTGAGAAAATGACGGTAATTTGCATATTTTTAGACTTAGGCTATTTAACATGGCATTAGAGGGTGAGAACTCGAAACAAACCCGGAATGTCCCCGTGGGCCGCACCAACACCTCCTATGGGACAAATGTAACTTGTAGGAACTGACCCCGCAACCACGGGACTCCCGGTTTGAGAATACGACGGTAATTTGCATATTTCTAGACTTAGGCCTAAAAACATGGCGTTAGGTGGTGAGAATATGAAACTTCCCCCGAACGGACCCGTGGGTGGCACCAACACCTCCCACGGGACCAATGTAACTTGTAGGAACTGACCTCACAGCCGATGGACTCCCGATTTGGGAATACGATGATAATTTGCATATTTTTAGACTTAGGCTTAAAAACATGGCGTTAGAGGGTGAGAACTCGAAGCAGTCCCCGAACGGCCCCATGGGCATCACCAACACCTCCTACGGGACCAATGTAACTCGTAGGAACTGACCTCGCAGCCGGGGACTTACGGTTTGAGAATACGACGGTAATTTTCATATTTCTAGAATTAAGCAAAACATGGCGTTAGTGAGTGAGAACTCGAAATAGCCCCCGAACGGTCCCGCGGGTGGCACCAACACCTACCACGGGACCAATGTAACTCGTAGGAACTGACCCCACAGCTTCGGGACTCCCGGTTTGAGAATACGATGGTAATTTTCATTTTTATAGACTTAGGTTTAAAAACATGGCATTAGAGGGTGAGAACTCAAAACAGCCCCCGAACGGCCCAGTGGGTGGCACCAACACCTCCCACGGGACCAATGTAACTCGTAGGAACTGACCCCGTAGCCGCGGAATTCCCGGTTTGAGAATACGACGATAATTTTCATATTTCTAGACTTAGGTTTAAAAACATGGCGTTACAGGGTGAGAACTCGAAACAACCCCCGAACTTCCTCGTGGGTGGCACCAACACCTACCATGGGACCAATGTAACTCTTAGGAACTGACCCCCCGGCCGCGGGACTCCCCATTTGAGAATACGATGATAATTTTCATATTTTTGGACTCAAGATAAACGTGGCGTTAGAGGGTGAGATCTCGAAATAGCCCCCGAACGTCCGCGTGGGTGGCACAAACACCTCCCACGGTACCAATGTTACTCATAGGAACTGACCCCGCAGCCGCGGGACTCTTGGTTTGAGAATACGATGGAAATTTACATATTTATAAAGTTAGGGTTTAAAACATGGCGTTTGATGGTGAGAACTCGAAACAACCCCCGAACGGCCCGGTGGGTGGAACCAACACCTCCCACGGTACCAATGTAACTTGTAGGAACTAACCCCGTAGCCGCGGGACAATCGGTTTGAGAATTGGACATTAATATGTATATTTCTAGACTTAGGCTTAAAAACATTGCCTTAGAGGGTGAGAACTCGAACCAACCCCCGAACGGCCCCGTGGGTGCCACCAACACCTCCCACGGGACCAATGAAACTCGTAGAGACTGACCCCGCAGCCGCGGGACTCTCGGTTTGAGAATACAATGGTAATTTGCATATTTCTAGACTTGGGCTTAAAAACATGGTGTTAGAGGGTGAGAGCTCAAAACATCCCCCGAACGGCCCCGTGGGTGGTACCAACACCTCCCACGAGACCAATGTAACTCGTAGGATGTGACCCCGCAGCCGCGGGACTCCCGGTTTGAGAACTGGAAGATAATTTGCATATTTCTATACATAGGCTTAAAAACATGGCGTTAGAGGGTGAGAGCTCGAAACATTCCTCGAACGGCCCCGTGGGTGGCACCAACACCTTCCACGGGAAAAATGTAACTTGAAGGAACTGACCACGCAGTCGTGGGACTCCCGGTTTGAGAATATGACGATAATTTTCATATTTCTAGAATTAAGCAAAACATGGCGTTGGAGGGTGAGAACTCGAAACAGCCCCCGAATGTCCCCGTGGGTGGCACCAACACTTCCCACGGGACCAATGTAACTCGTAGGAAATGACCCCGCATCAACGGGACTCCCAGTTTGAGAATATGATGATAATTTGGATATTTCTAGACTTAGGCTTAAAAACATGGCATTATTGGGCGAGAACTCGAAATAGCCCCCGAACATCCCCGTGGGTGGCACCAACACCTCCCACGGGACCAATGTAACTCGTAGGTACTGACCTCGCAGCCGCGGTACTCCCGGTTTGAGAATACGATGATAATTTGCATATTTTTAGACTTGGGCTTAAAAACATGGCGTTAGAGGGTGAGAACTCGAAACAGCCCCCGAACGGCCCCGTGGGTTGCACCAACACCTCCCACGGGACCAATGTAACTCATAGGAACTGACCCCGCAGACACGGGACTCCCGGTTTCAGAATACGACGATAATTTGCATATTTTTAGACTTAGGATTTTTAACATGGCCTTAGAGGGTGAGAAATCGAAACAACCCCCGAACGTCCCCGTGGGTGGCCCAACACCTCCTACGTGACAAATGTACCTCGTAGGAACTGACCCCGCAACCACGGGACTTTCGGTTTGAGAATACAACGGTAATTTGCATATTTCTAGACTTAGCCTTAAAAACATGGCGTTAGGGGGTGAGAACATGAAACTGCCCCCGAACGGCCCTGTGGGTGGCACCAACACCTCCCATGGGACCAATGTAACTTGTAGGAACTGACCCCGCAGCCGCTGGACTCCCGATTTGGTAATACAATGATAATTTGCATATTTCTAGACTTAGGCTTAAAAACGTGGCGTCAGAGGGTGAGAACTCGAAGCAGTCCCCGAACAGCCCCGTGGGTGGAACCAACACCTCCTATGGGACCAATGTAACTCGTAGAACTGACCCCTCAGTCGGGGACTTTCAGTTTGAGAATACGACGGTATTTTTCATATTTCTAGAGTTAAGCAAAACATGGCATTTGTGGGTGAGAACTCGAAATAGCCCCCGAACGGCCCCGTGGGTGGCACCAACACCTACCACGGGACCAATGTAACTCGTAGGAACTGACCCCGCAGGCTCGGGACTCCGGGTTTGAGAATACGATGGTAATTTGCATATTTATAGACTTAGGATTAAAAATATGGCATTAGAGGGTGAGAACTCAAAACAGCCTCCGAATGGCCTAGTGGGTGGCACCAACATCTCCCACGGGACCAATGTAACTCTTAGGAACTGACGTCGCAGCCGCGAAACTCCTGGTTTGAGAATACGATGATAATTTTCATATTTCTAGACTTAGGCTTAAAAACATGGCGTTACAGGGTGAGAACTCGAAACAACCCCCGAACGTCCTCGTGGGTGGCACCAACACCTACCATGGGAAAAATGTAACTCTTAGGAACTTACCCCGCAGCCGCGGGACTCCCCATTTGAGAATACGATGATAATTTGCATATTTTTGGACTTAAAAAAAACATGGCGTTAGAGGGTGAGATCACGAAACATCCCCCGAATGTCCACGTGGGTGGCGTAAACACCTCCCACGGGACCAATGTAACTCATAGGAACTGACCCCGCAGTCGTGGGACTCTTGGTTTGAGAATACGATGGAAATTTACATATTTATAAAATTAGGGTTAAAAACATGGATTTTGAGGGTGAGAACTCGAAATAACCCCCAAACGGCCTCGTGGGTGGCACCAACACCTCCCACGGTACCAATGTAACTCGTAGGAACTAACCCCCAAGCTGCGGGACAATCGATTCGAGAATTGGACGATAATTTGCATATTTCTAGACTTAGGCTTAAAAACATGGCGTTAGAGGGTGAGAACTCGAACGAACCCCCGAACGGCCCCGTGGGTGCAACTAATACCTCCGACGGGACTAATGTAACTCGTAGGAACTGACCCCGTAGCCGCGGGACTCCCGTTTTGAGAATACAATGGTAATTTGCATATTTCTAGACTTAGGGTTACAAACATGGTGTTAGAGGGTGAGAACTCGAAACATCCCCCGAACGGCCCCGTGGGAGGCACCAACACCTCCCACGGGACCCATGTAACTCGTAGGATCTGACCCCGTAGCCGTGGGACTCCCGATTTCAGAATAGGAAGATAATTTGCATATTTCTATACTCAGGTGTAAAAACACGGCGTTAGAGGGTGAGAGCTCAAAACATCCCTCGAACGGCCCCGTGGGTGGCACCAACACCTCCCACGGGACCAATGTAACTTGAAGGCACTGACCACGCAGTCGCGTGACTCCCGGTTTGAGAATATGATAATAATTTTCATATTTCTAGACTTAAGGAAAACATGGCGTTGGAGGGTGAGAACTCGAAACAGCCCCCGAATGACCCCGTGGGTGGCACCAACACCTCCCACGGGACCAATGTAACTCATAGGAACTGACCCCGCAGCTGCAGGACTCCCCACTTGAGAATACGACAATAAGTTGCATATTTATAGACTTAAAAACATGGCGTTATTGAACGAGAACTCGAAATAGCCCCCGAACATCCCCGTGGGTGGCACCAACACCTCCCACAGGACCAATGTAACTCGTAGGTACTGACCCCGCAGACACGGGACTCCCGATTTGAGAATACGACTGTAATTTTATTATTTATAGACTTAAGCAAAACATGGCGTTAGTGTGTGTGAACATGAAACAACCCCCGAACGGCCCCGTGGGTGGCACCAACACCTCCCACGGGACCAATGTAACTCGTAGGAACTGACCCCACAGCCGCGGGACTCCCGGTTTGAGAATACGATGGTAATTTGCATATTTTTAGACTTAGGCTTAAAAACATGGCGTTAGAGGGTGAGAACTCGAAACAACCCCCGAACGTCTCCGTGGGTGGCACCAACGCCTCCAACGGGACAAATGTAACTCGTAGGAACTCACCCCGCAATATCGGGACTCTCGGTTTGAGAATATGATGGTAATTTGCATATGTCTAGACTTAGGCTTAAAAACACGGCGTTAGGGTTTGAGAACTTGAAACAGACCCCGAACGGCCCCGTGGGTGGCACTAACACCTCCCACGGGACCAATGTGACTCGTAGGAACAAACCCCGCAACCGCTGGACTCCCGATTTGGGAATACGATGATAATTTGGATATTTCTAGATTTAGGCTTAAAAACATGGCGTTAGAGGGTAAGAACTCGAAGCAGTCCCCGAACTGCCCCGTGGGTGGCACCAACACCTCCTACGGGACAAATGTAACTCGTAGGAACTGACCCCACAGTCGGGGACTTCCAGTTTGAGAATACTACTATAATTTTCATATTTCTAGACTTAAGGAAAACATGACGTTAGTTGGTGAGAACTCGAAATAGCCCCCAAACGGCCTCGTGGGTGGCACCAACACCTACCGCGGGACCAATGTAACTCGTAGGAACTGATCCCGCAGCCTCGGGATTCCCAATTTGAAAATACAACGGTAATTTACATATTTATAGACATAGGTTTAAAAACATGGCGTTAGAGGGTGAGAACTCAAAACAACACCCGAACGTCCCTGTGGGTGGCACCAACACCTCCCACGGGACCAATGTAACTCATAGGAACTGACCCCGCAGCCGTGGGACATCACATTTGAGAATACGATGGTATTTTGCATATTTCTAGACTTAAACAAAACATGGTGTTAGAGGTGAGATCTCGAAACTGTCCCCGAACGTCCCCGTGGGTGGCACAAACACCTCCTACGGGACCAATGTAACTCGTAGGAACTAACCCAGCAGTCGCGGGACTCCAGGTTTGAGAATACGATGGTAATTTACATATTTATAAACTTAGGATTAAAAACATTGCTTTAGAGGGTGAGAACTCGAAACAGCCCCCGAACGGCCCCGTGGGTGGCACCACACCACCCACGGGACCAATGTAACTCGTAGGAACTGACCCCACAGCCGTGAGACTCCCGATTTGATAATACGACGATAATTTACATATTTTTAGACTTAAGCTTAAAAACATGGCATTAGAGGGTGAAAACTCGAAACAGCCCTCTAACAGCCCCATGGGTGGCACCACCACCTCCCACGGGACCAATGTAACTCGTAGGAACTGACCCCGCAGTCGCGGGACTCCCAGTTTGAGAATATGATGATAATTTGCATATTTCTATACTTAGGCTTAAAAACATTGCGTTATTGGGTGAGAACTCGAAATAGCCCCCGAACGTCCCCGTGGGTGGCACCAACACCTCCCACGGGACGAATGTAACTCGTAGGAACTGACCCCGCAGCCGCGAGACTCCCGATTTGAGAATACGATGATAATTTGCATATTTGTAGACTTAGGCTTAAACACATGGCGTTAGAGGGTGACAACTCGAAACATCCCCCGAATCGCCCTGTGGGTGGCAACAATGCCTCCCACGGTACCAATGCAACTCGTAGGAACTAACCCCGTAGCCGCGGGGCTCACGGTTTGAGAATACGACGGTAATTTGCATATTTCTAGACTTGGGCTTAAAAACATTGCGCTAGAGGGTGAGAACTCGAAACGACCCCCGAACATCCTCGTGGGTGGCACCAACACCTCCCACGGGACCAATGTAACTCATAGGAACTGACCCCGCAACCACGGGACTCCCGGTTCGAGAATACGACGGTAATTTGTATATTTTTAGACTTAGGCTTAAAAACATGGCGTTAGGGGGTGATAACTTGAAACAGACCCCGGGCGGCCCCGTGGGTGGCACCAACACCTTCCACGGGACAAATGTAACTCGTAGCAACTGACCCCGCAGCCGCTGGACTCCCGATTTGAGAATAAGATGATAATTTGCATATTTCTAGACTTAGGCTTAAAAATTGGCGTTAGATGGTGAGAACTCGAAACAGTCTCCGAACGGCCCTGTGGGTGGCACCAACACCTCCCACAGGACCAATGTAACTCGTAGGAACTGACCCCGCAACCGCGGGACTCCCGACTTGAGAATACGACAATAATTTGCATATTTCTAGACTTAGGTTTAGTAACATGACATTAGAGGGTGGGAACTCGAAACAGCACCAAAACGTCCCCGTGGGTGGCATCAGCACCTCCCACAGGACAAATGTAACTCGTCGGAACTTACCCCGCAGCCGCGGGACTCTCGGTTTGAGAATACGACGGTAATTTGCATATTTCTAGACTTAAGCTTAAAAACACGGCGTTAGAGGGTGAGAACTCGAAACAGCCCCCGAACGGCACAGTTGTAACTCGTAGGAACTGACCTCGCAGCCACGGGACTCCCGGTTTGAGAAAACGACGGTAATTTGTATTTTTCTAGACTTAATCAAAAAGTGGAGTTAGTGGGTGAGAACTCGAAACAGCCCCCGAACGGCCCCGTGGGTGGCACCAAAACCTCCCACGGGACCAATGTAACTCGTAGGAACTGACCCGGCAGCCGCGGAAGTCCCGGTTTGAGAATACGATGATAATTTTCATATTTCTAGGCTTAGGCTTAAAAACATGGCGTTAGAGGGTGAGAACTCAAAATAGCCCCCGAACGTCCCCGTGGGTGGCACCAACACCTCCCACAGGACCAATGTAACTCGTAGGAACTTACCCCGCAGCCGCGGTACTCCCCATTTGAGAATAC
Organism: Sambucus nigra; assembly: GCA_949130495.1. Classification (NCBI taxonomy): domain Eukaryota; kingdom Viridiplantae; phylum Streptophyta; class Magnoliopsida; order Dipsacales; family Adoxaceae; genus Sambucus; species Sambucus nigra. Next base: position 333,253,042 of record OX422224.1, read on the forward strand.
GATGATAAGTTGCATATTTCTAGACATAAGTAAAACATGGCGTTAGAGGGTGAGATCTCGAAATAGCCCCCGGACGTCCCCCTGGGTGTCAGAAACACCTCCCACGGGACCAATCTAAGTCGTAGGAACTGACCCCGCAGCCGCGGTACTTCCGGTTTGAGAATACGACTGTAATTTACATATTTATAAACTTAGGATTAGAAACATGGCGTTAGAGGCTGAGAACTCGGAACAGCCCCCGAACTGCCCCGTGGGTGGCACCGATATGTCCCACGGGACCAATTTAACTCGTAGGAACTAACCCCGCAGCCGCGGGACTCTCGGTTTGAGAATATGATGATAATTTTTATATTTCTAGACTTAGACTTAAAAACATGGCGTTAAAGGGTGAGAACTCTAAATATCCCCCGAACGTCCCCGTGGGTGGCACCAACACCTCCCATGGGACCAATGTAACTCGTAGGAACTGACCCCGCAGCCGCGAAACTCCCGATTTGAGAATACGAGGGTAATTTGCATATTTATTGACTTTGGATTAAAAACATGGCGTTAGAGGGTGAGAACACGAAACAGCCCCCGAACGGCCCTGTGGGTGGCACCAACACCTCCCACGGGACCAATGTGACTAGTAGGAACTGACCCCACAGCACGGGGACTTCCGATTTGAGAATAGGACAATAATTTGCATACTTCTAGAGTTAGGCTTAAAAACATGGCGTTAGTGGGTGAGAACTTGATACAGCCCCCAAACGGCCTCGTGGGTGGCACCAACACCTCCCACGGGACCAATGTGACTCGTAGGAACTGACCCCGCAGCCGTTGGAGTCCCGATTTAAGAATACGATGATAATTTACATTTTTCTAGACTTAGGCTTAAAAACATGACGTTAGAGGGTGAGAACTCAAAACAACCCCCGAATGGCCCCGTGGGTGGCACCAATGCCTCCCACGGTACCAATGCAACTCGTATGAACTGACCCTGTAACAACGGGACTCCCGGTTTGAGAATACGACGGTAATTTGCATATTTCTAGACTTGGGCTTAAAAACATTGCGTTAGAGGGTGAGGACTCGAAACAACCCCCGAACGTATCGATGGGTCGCACCAACACCTCCGACGGGACCAATGTAACTCGTCCACAACCACGGGACTCCCGATTTAAGAATACGATGGTAATTTGTATATTTATAGACTTTGGCTTAAAAACATGGCCTTAGGGGGTGAGAACTTGAAACAGTACCCGAATCGCCCTGTGGGTGGCAACAATGCCTCCCACGGTACCAATGCAACTCGTAGGAACTAACCCCGTAGCCGCGGGGCTCACGGTTTGAGAATACGACGGTAATTTGCATATTTCTAGACTTGGGCTTAAAAACATTGCGTTAGAGGGTGAGAACTCGAAATGACCCCCGAACATCCTCGTGGGTGGCACCAACACCTCCCACGGGACCAATGTAACTCATAGGAACTGACCCCGCAACCACGGGACTCCCGGTTCGAGAATACGACGGTAATTTGTATATTTTTAGACTTAGGATTAAAAACATGGCGTTAGGGGGTGATAACTTGAAACAGGCCCCGGGCGGCCCCGTGGGTGGCACCAACACCTTCCACGGGACTAATGTAACTCGTAGCAACTGACCCCGCAGCCGCTGGACTCCCGATTTGAGAATAAGATGATAATTTTCATATTTCTAGACTTAGGCTTAAAAAATTGGCTTTAGAGGGTGAGAACTCGAAACAGTCTCCGAACGGCCCTGTGGGTGGCACCAACACCTCCCACAGGACCAATGTAACTCGTAGGAACTGACCCCGCAACCGCGGGACTCCTGACTTGAGAATACGACAATAATTTGCATATTTCTAGACTTAGGTTTAGTAACATGACATTAGAGGGTGGGAACTCGAAACAACACCCAAACGTCCCCGTGGGTGGCATCAACACCTCCCACATGACAAATGTAACTCGTCGGAACTTACCCCGCAGCCGCGGGACTCTCGGTTTGAGAATACGATGGTAATTTGCATCTTTCTAGACTTAAGCTTAAAAACATGGCGTTAGAGGGTGAGAACTCGAAACAGCCCCCGAACGTCCCCCCGAACGGCACAGTTGTAACTCATAGGAACTGACCTCGCAGCCACGGGACTCCCGATTTGAGAAAACGACGGTAATTTGTATTTTTCTAGACTTAATCAAAACGTGGAGTTAGTGGGTGAGAACTCGAAACAGCCCCCGAACGGCCCCGTGGGTGGCACCAAAACCTCCCACGGGACCAATGTAACTCGTAGGAACTGACCCGGCAGCCGCGAAACTCCCGATTTGAGAATACGATGATAATTTTCATATTTCTAGGCTTAGGCTTAAAAACATGGCGTTAGAGGGTGAGAACTCAAAATAGCCCCCGAACGTCCCCGTGGGTGGCACCAACACCTCCCACGGGACCAATGTAACTCGTAGGAACTTACCCCGCAGCCGCAGGACTCCCCATTTGAGAATACGATGATAAGTTGCATATTTCTAGACATAAGTAAAACATGGCGTTAGAGGTTGAGATCTCGAAATAGCCCCCGAACGTCCCCGTGGGTGGCACATACACCTCCCAAGGGACCAATGTAAGTCGTAGGAACTGACCCCGCAGCCGCGGGACTCTCGATTTGAGAATACGACGGTAATTTACATATTTATAAACTTAGGATTAAAAACATGGCGTTAGAGGCTGAGAACTGGGAACAACCCCCGAACGGCCCCGTTGGTGGAACCAATACCTCCCACGGGACCAATGTAACTCGTAGGATCAAACCCCGCAGCCGCGGGACTCTCGGTTTGAGAATACAACAATAATTTTAATATTTCTAGATTTAAGCTTAAAAACATGGCGTTAGAGGGTGAGAACTCGAAATAGCCCCCGAACGTCCCCGTGGGTGGCAACAACACCTCCCACGGGACCAATATAACTCGTAGGAACTGACCCCGTAGCCATGGGACTCCCGATTTGAGAAAATGACGGTAATTTGCATATTTCTAGACTTAAGCAAAAAATGGCGTTAGTGGGTGAGAACTCGAAACAGCCCCCGAACGGCCCCGTGGGTGGCACCAACACCTCCCACGGGACCAATGTAACTCGTCGGAATTGACCCCGTAGCCGCTGGACTCCCGGTTTGAGAATACGATGATAATTTGCATATTTCTAGACATAGGCTTAAAAAAAGATGTTAGAGGGTGAGAACTCGAAACAGCCCCCGAACGTCCCCGCGGGTGGCACCAACACCTCCCACGGGATCGATTTAACTCGTAGGAACTCACCCCGCATCCACGGGACTCTCGGGTTGAGAATACGATGGTAATTTGCATATTTCTAGACTTAGGGTTAAAAACATGGCGTTAGAGGGTGAGAACTCGAAATAGCCCCTGAACGACCTCGTGGGTGGCACCAACACCTCCCATGGGACCAATTTAACTCGTAGGAACTCACCCCGCATCCACGGGACTCCCGGTTCGAGAATACGACGGTAATTTGTATATTTTTAGACTTAGGCTTAAAAACATGGCGTTAGGGGGTGATAACTTGACACAGCCCCCAAACGGCCTCGTGGGTGGCACCAACACCTCCCACGGGACCAATGTAACTCGGAGGAACTGACCCCGCAGTCGCTGGAGTCCCGATTTGAGAATACGATGATAATTTGCATTTTTCTAGACTTAGGCTTAAAAATATGGCGTTATAGGGTGAGAAATCAAAAAATTCCCCGAACGGCCCCGTGGGTAGCACCATAGCCTCCCATGGAACCAATGTAACTTGTAGGAACTGACCCTGCAACCACGGGACTCCCGGTTTGAGAATATGACGGTAATTTGCATATTTCTAGACTTAAGTACAACATGGCGTTAGTGGGTGAGAACTCGAAATAGCCCCCGAACGGCCCCGTGGGTGGCACCAACACCTCCCACGGGACCAATGTAACTCGTAGGAACTGACCCCACAGTTGTGGGACTCCCGATTTGAGAATAAGATGATAATTGGCATATTTGTAGACTTAGGGTTATAGACATGGCGTTAGAGGGTGAGAACTCGAAACAACCTCCGAATGGCTCCATGGGTGGCACCAATGCCTCCCACGGTACCAATGCAACTCGTAGGAACTAACCCCGCAGCCGCGGGACTCCCGATTTGACAATTCAACGGTAATTTTCATATTTCAAGACTTGGGCGTTATAGGCTTAAAAACATCCCGAACGTATCGGTGGGTCGCACCAACACCTCCGACGGGACCAATGTAAATCGTAGGAACTGACCCCGCAACCACGGGACTCCCGGTTTGAGAATACGATGGTAATTTGTATATTTATAGACTTTGGCTTAAAAACATGGCGTTAGGCGGTGAGAACTTGAAACAACCTCCGAACGGCCCCGTGGGTTGCACCAACACCTCCCACGGGACCAATGTAAATCGTAGGAACTGACCCCGCAGCCGCTGGAGTCCCGAATTGAGAATACGATGATAATTTGCATATTTCAATACATAGGCCTAAAAACTTGGCGTTAGAGAGTGAGAACTCGAAACAGTCCCCGAACGGCCCCGTGGGTGGCACCAACACCTCCCACGGGACTAATGTAACTCGTAGGAACTGACCCCGCAGCCACGGGACTCCCGATTTGAGAATACGACGATAATTTGCATATATCTAGACTTAGGCTTAAAAACATGGCGTTAGAGAGTGAGAACTCGAAATAGCCCTTGAACGTCCCCGTGGGTGGCACCAACACCTCCCACAGGATGAATGTAACTCGTAGGAACTGACCCCGTAGCCACGGGACTCCCGGTTTGAGAATATGATGGTAATTTTTATAGTTCTAGACTTAGGCTTGAAAACATGGCATTAGAGGGTGAGAACTCGAAACAGCCCCCGAATGGCCCCGTGGGTGGCACCAATGCCTCCCACGGGACCAATGTAACTCGTAGGAACTAACCCCACAGCCGCGGGACTCTCGGTTTGAGAATACGATGATAATTTGCATATTTCGAGACTCAGGCTTAAAAACATGGCGTTAGAGGGGGAGAACTCAAAACAACCCCCGAACGTCCCCGTGGGTGGCACCAACAACCTCCTATGGGGACAATGTAACTCGTAGGAACTGACCCTGCAACCATGGGACTCCTAATTTGAGAATACGACGGTAATTTGAATATTTCTAAACTTAGGCTTACAAACATGGCGTTAGGGGTGAGAAATTGAAACAGCTCCCGAACGGACCCGTGGGTGTCACCAACACCTCCCACGGGACCAATCCAACTCGTAGGAACTGCCCCGCAGCCGCTGGACTCCCGATATGGCAATACGATGATAATTTGAATAATTCTAGACTTAGTCTTAAAAACATGGTGTTAGAGGGTGAGAACTCGAAACAGTCCCCGAACGGCCCCGTGGGTGGCACCAACACCTCCCACGGGACCAATGTAACTCGTAGGAACTGACCCCGCAGCCTCGGGACTGTCGGTTTGTGAATACGATAGTAATTTTCATATTTCTATACTTAATCAAATCATGGCGTTATTGGGTGAGGACTCGAAATAGCCCCCGAACGGCCCCGTGGGTGGCACCAACACCTACCACGGGACCAATGTAACTCGTAGGAACTAACCCCACAGCCTCGGTACTCCCAGTTTGAGAATACGATGGTAATTTGCATATTTATAGACTTCGGCTTAAAAACATGGTGTTAGAGGGTGAGAACTCAAAACAGCCCCCGAACGGCCCAAGGGTGGGACCAACTCCACCCACGAGACAAATGTAACTCGTAGGAACTGACCCCGCAGCCGCGGGACTCCCGGTTTGGGAATACAACGATAATTTTCATATTTCTAGACTTAGTCTTAAAAACATGTCGTTAGAGGGTGAGAACTCGAAAGAACCCCCAAACGTCCCCGTGGGTGGCACAAACACCTCCCACGGGACCATTGTAACTCGTAGGAACTGACGCCGCAGCCGCGGGACTCCCGGTTTGATAATACGATGATAATTTGCATATTTCTAGACTTAGGCTTGAAAACATGGCATTAAAGGGTGAGAACTCGAAACAACCCCTAAACGGCCCCGTGGGTGGCACCAATGCCTCCCACGGGACCAATGTAAATCGTAGGGACTAACCCTGCAGCCATGGGACTCCCTGTTTAAAAATACGACTGTAATTTGTGTATTTCTTGACTTAGGCTTAAAAACATGGTGTTGGAGGGTGAGAACTCGAAACAACCCCCGAACGTCCCCGTGGGTGGCACTAACACCTCCCACGGGACCAATGTAATTCGTTTGAACTGACCCCGCAGCCGCTGGACTCCCGATTTGAGAATACGATGATTATTTTCATATTACTAGACTTACGATTAAAAACATGGCTTTAGCGGCTGAGAACTCGAAACAGTCCCCGAAAGTCCCCGTGGCTTGCACCAACACCTCCCACGGGACCGATGTAACTCGTAGGAACTGAACCCGTAGCCACGGGACTCCCGGTTTGAGAAAATGACGGTAATTTGCATATTTCTAGACTTAAGCAAAAAATTGTGTTAGTCGGTGAGAACTGGAAACTGCCCCCGAACGGCAATTTGCATATTTCTAGACTTAGGCTTAAAAACATGGCGTTAGGGGGTGAGAACTCGAAACAGTCCCCGAACGGCCCCGTGGCTGGCACCAACACCTCCCACGGGACCAATGTAACTCGTAGGAACTGACCCCGCAGCCTCGGGACTGCCGGTTTGTGAATACGACGGTAATTTTCATATTTCTAGACTTAGGCTTAAAACTTGGTGTTATTGGGTGAGAACTCGAAATAGCCCCCGAACGTCCCCGTGGGTGGCACCAACACCTCCCACGGGACCAATGTAACTCATAGGAACAGACCCCGCAGCTGCAGGACTCCCGGTTTGAGAATACAATGGTAATTTGCATATATCTAGACTTAGGCTTAAAAACATTGCGTTAGAGGGTGAGAACTCGAAACAACCCCCGAATGGCCCCGTGGGTGGCACCAACACCTCCCACGAGACCAATGTAACTCGTAGGAAACGGACCCCGCAGCCGCGGGACTTCCGGTTCGAGAATAGGATGATAATTTGCATATTTCTAGACTTAGGCTTAAAAACATGGCGTTAGAGGGTGAGAACTCGAAACAGCCCCCGAACGGCCCAGTGGGTGGCACCTACACCTCCCACGGGATCAATGTAACTCGTAGGAACTGACCCCGCAGCCGCGGGACTCCCGATATGAAAATACGACGATAATTTGCTTATTTCTAGATTTTGGCTTAAAAACATGGCATTAGAGGGTGAGAACTCAAAACAGTCCCCGAACGGCCCCGTGGGTGGCACCAACACCTCCCACGGGACCAATGTAACTCGTAGGAACTGACCCCGCAGCCTCGGGACTGTCGGTTTGTGAATACGATAGTAATTTTCATATTTCTATACTTAATCAAATCATGGCGTTAGTGGGTGAGGACTCGAAATAGCCCCCGAACGGACCCGTCGGTGGCACCAACACCTCCCACGGGACCAATGTAACTCGTAGGAACTGCCCCGCAGCCGCTGGACTCCCGATTTGGCAATACGATGATAATTTGAATAATTCTAGACTTAGGCTTAAAAACATGGTGTTAGAGGGTGAGAACTTGAAACAGTCCCCGAACGGCCCCGTGGGTGGCACCAACACCTCCCACGGGATCAATGTAACTCGTAGGAACTGACCCCGCAACCTCGGGACTGTCGGTTTGTGAATACGATAGTAATTTTCATATTTCTATACTTAATCAAATCATGGCGTTAGTGGGTGAGGACTCGAAATAGCCCCCGAAAGGCCCCGTGGGTGGCACCAACACCTACCACGGAACCAATGTAACTCGTAGGAACTAACCCCACATCCTCGGGACTCCCGGTTTGAGAATACGATGGTAATTTGCATATTTATAGACTTGGGATTAAAAACATGGCGTTAGAGGGTGAGAACTCAAAACAGCCCCCGAACGGCCCAAGGGTGGCACCAACTCCACCCACGGGACAAATGTAACTCGTAGGAACTGACCCCGCAGCCGCGGGACTCCCGGTTTGGGAATACAACGATAATTTTCATATTTCTAGACTTAGGCTTAAAAACATGTCGTTAGAGGGTGAGAACTCGAAACAGCCCCCAAACGTCCCCGTGGGTGGCACGAGCACCTCCCACGGGACCATTGTAACTCGTAGGAACTGACGCCGCAGCCGCGGGACTCCCGGTTTGGTAATACGATGATAATTTGCATATTTCTAGACTTAGGCTTGAAAACATGGAATTAAAGGGTGAGAACTCGAAACAACCCCCGAACGGCCCCGTGGGTGGCACCAATGCCTCCCACGGGACCAATGTAAATCGTAGGGACTAACCCTGCAGCCATGTGACTCCCTGTTTAAAAATACGACTGTAATTTGTGTATTTCTTGACTTAGGCTTAAAAACGTGGTGTTGGAGGGTGAGAACTCGAAACAACCCCCGAACGTCCCCGTGGGTGGCACTAACACCTCCCACGGGAGCAATGTAACTCGTAGGAACTAACCCCGCAACCACATGACTCCCAGTTTGAGAATACGACGGTAATTTGCATATTTTTATACATAGGCTTAAAAACATGGCGTTAGAGGGTGAGAACTTGAAACATCCCCCGAATGGCCTCGTGGGTTGCACCAACACCTCCCACGGGACCAATGTAATTCGTTGGAACTGACCCCGCAGCCGCTGGACTCCCGATTTGAGAATAAGATGATTATTTTCATATTACTAGACTTAGGATTAAAAACATGGCGTTAGCGGGTGAGAACTCCAAACAGTCCCCGAACGTCCCCGTGGCTTGCACCAACACCTATCACGGGACCGATGTAACTCGTAGGAACTGAACCCGCAGCCGCGGGACTCCCGGTTTGAGAAAATGACGGTAATTTGCATATTTCTAGACTTAAGCAAAAAATTGTGTTAGTCGGTGAGAACTCGAAACTGCCCCCGAACGGCAATTTGCATATTTCTAGACTTAGGCTTAAAAACATGGCGTTAGGGGGTGAGAACTCGAAATAATCCCCGAACGGCCCCGTGGCTGGCACCAACACCTCCCACGGGACCAATGTAACTCGTAGGAACTGACCCCGCAGCCTCGGGACTGCCGGTTTGTGAATACGACGGTAATTTTCATATTTCTAGACTTAGGCTTAAAACTTGGTGTTATTGGGTGAGAACTCGAAATAGCCCCCGAACGTCCCCGTGGGTGGCACCAACACCTCCCACGGGACCAATGTAACTCATAGGAACAGACCCCGCAGCTGCAGGACTCCCGGTTTGAGAATACAATGGTAATTTGCATATATCTAGACTTAGGCTTAAAAACATTACGTTAGAGGGTGAGAACTCGAAACAACCCCCGAATGGCCCCGTGGGTGGCACCAACACCTCCCACGAGACCAATGTAACTCGTAGGAAACTGACCCCGCAGCCGCGGGACTTCCGGTTCGAGAATAGGATGATAATTTGCATATTTCTAGACTTAGGCTTAAAAACATGGCGTTAGAGGGTGAGAACTCGAAACAGCCCCCGAACGGCCCCGTGGGTGGCACCTACACCTCCCACGGGATCAATGTAACTCGTAGGAACTGACCCCGCAGCCGCGGGACTCCCGATTTGAAAATACGATGATAATTTGCTTATTTCTAGATTTTGGCTTAAAAACATGGCATTAGAGGGTGAGAACTCAAAACAGTCCCCGAACGGCCCCGTGGGTGGCACCAACACCTCCCACGGGACCAATGTAACTCGTAGGAACTGACCCCGCAGCCTCGGGACTATCGGTTTGTGAATACGATAGTAATTTTCATATTTCTATACTTAATCAAATCATGGCGTTAGTGGGTGAGGACTCGAAATAGCCCCCGAACGGACCCGTGGGTGGCACCAACACCTCCCACGGGACCAATGTAACTCGTAGGAACTGCCCTGCAGCCGCTGGACTCCAGATTTGGCAATACGATGATAATTTGAATAATTCTAGACTTAGGCTTAAAAACATAGTGTTAGAGGGTGAGAACTTGAAACAGTCCCCGAACGGCCCCGTGGGTGGCACCAACACCTCCCACGGGATCAATGTAACTCGTAGGAACTGACCCCGCAACCTCGGGACTGTCGGTTTGTGAATACGATAGTAATTTTCATATTTCTATACTTAATCAAATCATAGCGTTAGTGGGTGAGGACTCGAAATAGCCCCCGAAAGGCCCCGTGGGTGGCACCAACACCTACCACGGGACCAATGTAACTCGTAGGAACTAACCCCACATCCTCGGGACTCCCGGTTTGAGAATACGATGGTAATTTGCATATTTATAGACTTGGGCTTAAAAACATGGCGTTAGAGGGTGAGAACTCAAAACAGCCCCCGAACGGCCCAAGGCTGGCACCAACTCCACCCACGGGACAAATGTAACTCGTAGGAACTGACCCCGCAGCCGCGGGACTCCCGGTTTGGGAATACAACAATAATTTTCATATTTCTAGACTTAGGCTTAAAAACATGTCGTTAGAGGGTGAGAACTCGAAACAGCCCCCAAACGTCCCCGTGGGTGGCACGAGCACCTCCCACGGGACCATTGTAACTCGTAGGAACTGACGCCGCAGCCGCGGGACTCCCGGTTTGGTAATACGATGATAATTTGCATATTTCTAGACTTAGGCTTGAAAACATGGAATTAAAGGGTGAGAACTCGAAACAACCCCTGAACGGCCCCGTGGGTGGCACCAATGCCTCCCAAGGGACCAATGTAAATCGTAGGGACTAACCCTGCAGCCATGTGACTCCCTGTTTAAAAATACGACTGTAATTTGTGTATTTCTTGACTTAGGCTTAAAAACATGGTGTTGGAGGGTGAGAACTCGAAACAACCCCCGAACGTCCCCGTGGGTGGCACTAACACCTCCCACGGGACCAATGTAACTCGTAGGAACTAACCCCGCAACCACATGACTCCCAGTTTGAGAATACGACAGTAATTTGCATATTTTTATACATAGGCTTAAAAACATGGCGTTAGAGGGTGAGAACTTGAAACATCCCCCGAACGGCCTCGTGGGTGGCACCAACACCTCCCACGGGACCAATGTAATTCGTTGTAACTGACCCCGCAGCCGCTGGACTCCCGATTTGAGAATAAGATGATTATTTTCATATTACTAGACTTAGGATTAAAAACATGGCGTTAGCGGGTGAGAACTCGAAACAATCCCCGAACGTCCCCGTGGCTTGCACCAACACCTATCACGGGACCGATGTAACTCGTAGGAACTGAACCCGCAGCCGCGGGACTCCCGGTTTGAGAAAATGACGGTAATTTGCATATTTCTAGACTTAAGCAAAAAATTGTGTTAGTCGGTGAGAACTCGAAACTGCCCCCGAACGGCAATTTGCATATTTCTAGACTTAGGCTTAAAAACATGGCGTTAGGGGGTGAGAACTCGAAACAGTCCCCGAACGGCCCCGTGGCTGGCACCAACACCTCCCACGGGACCAATGTAACTCGTAAGAACTGACCCCGCAGCCTCGGGACTGCCGGATTGTGAATATGACAGTAATTTTCATATTTCTAGACTTAGGCTTAAAACTTGGTGTTATTGGGTGAGAACTCGAAATACCACCCGAACGTCCCCGTGGGTGTCACCAACACCTCCCACGGGACCAATGTAACTCATAGGAACGGACCCCGCAGCTGCAGGACTCCCGGTTTGAGAATACGATGGTAATTTGCATATATCTAGACTTAGGCTTCAAAACATTGCGTTAGAGGGTGAGAACTCGAAACAACCCCCGAACGGCCCCGGGGGTGGCACCAACACCTCCCACGAGACAAATGTAACTCGTAGGAAACTGACCCCGCAGCCGTGGCACTTCCGGTTCGAGAATACGATGATAATTTGCATATTTCTAGACTTAGGCTTAAAAACATGGTGTTAAAGGGCGAGAACTCGAAACATCCCCCAAACGGCCCCGTGGGTGGCACCTACACCTCCCACGGGATCAATGTAACTCGTAGGAACTGACCCCGCAGCCGCGGGACTCCCGATTTGAAAATACGACGATAATTTGAATATTTCTAGATTTTGGCTTAAAAACATGGCATTAGAGGGTGAGAACTCGAAACAGCCCCCGAACGGCCCCGTGGGTGGCACCAATGCCTCCCACGGGACCAATGTAAATCGTAGGAACTAACCCCGCAGCAGCGGGACTCCCTGTTTAAGAATACGACGGTAATTTCCATATTTCTAGACTTAGGCTTAAAAACATGGAGTTGGAGGGTGATAACTCGAAACAACCCCCGAACGTCCCCGTCGGTGGCACTAACACCTCCCACGGGACCAATGTAACTCGTAGGAAATAACCCCAGCAACCACGGGACTCCCAATTTTAGAATACGATTGTAATTTACATATTATCATACTCAGGCTTAAAAACATGGAGTTAGAGAGTGAGAACTTGAAACATCCCCCGAACGGCCTCATGGGTGGAACCAACACCTCCCACGGAACCAATGTAATTCGTAGGAACTGACCCCGCAGCCGCTAGACTACCGATTTGAGAATACGATGATAATTTTCATATTTCTAGACTTGGGATTAAAAACATGGAGTTAGAGGGTGAAAACTCGAAAAAGTCCCCGAACGTCCCCGTGGGTGGCACCTACACCTCCCACGGGATCAATGTAACTCGTAGGAACTGACCCCGCAGCCGCGGGACTCCCGATTTGAAAATACGACGATAATTTGAATATTTCTAGATTTTGGCTTAAAAACATGGCATTAGAGGGTGAGAACTCGAAACAGCCCCCGAACGGCCCCGTTGGTGGCACCAATGCCTCCCACGGGACCAATGTAAATCGTAGGAACTAACCCCGCAGCCGCGGGACTCCCTGTTTAAGAATACGACGGTAATTTCCATATTTCTAGACTTAGGCTTAAAAACATGGCGTTGGAGGGTGATAACTCGAAAAAACCCCCGAACGTCCCCGTCGGTGGCACTAACACCTCCCACGGGACCAATGTAACTCGTAGGAAATAACCCCAGCAACCACGGGACTCCCGATTTTAGAATACGATGGTAATTTACATATTATCATACTTAGGCTTAAAAACATGGCGTTAGAGAGTGAGAACTTGAAACATCCCCCGAACGGCCTCATGGGTGGAACCAACACCTCCCACGGAACCAATGTAATTCGTAGGAACTGACCCCGCAGCCACTAGACTCCCGATTTGAGAATACGATGATAATTTTCATATTTCTAGACTTAGGATTAAAAACATGGAGTTAGAGGGTGAAAACTCAAAACAGTCCCCGAACGTCCCCGTGTGTGGCACCAACACCTCCCACCGGACCAATGTAACTCTTAGGAACTGACCCCGCAGCCGCGGGACTCCCGGTTTGAGAATACGAGGGTAATTTGAGGTTTCTAGACTTTGGCTTAAAAACATGGCGTTAGAGGGTCAGAACTCGAAACATCCCCCGAACGTCCCCGTGGGTGTCACCAACACCTCCGACAGGACCAATGTAACTCGTAGGAACTGACCCCGCAGCCACGGGACTCCCGGTTTGAGAAAATGACGGTAATTTGCATATTTCTAGACTTAAGCAAAAAATTGTGTTAGTCGGTGAGAACTCGAAACTGCCCCCGAACGGCAATTTGCATATTTCTAGACTTTGGCTTAAAAACATGGCGTTAGGGGGTGAGAACTCGAAACAGTCCCCGAACGGCCCCGTGGCTGCCACCAACACCTCCCACGGGACCAATGTAACTCGTAGGAACTGACCCCACAGCCTCGGGACTGCCGGTTTGTGAATATGACAGTAATTTTCATATTTCTAGACTTAGGCTTAAAACTTGGTGTTATTGGGTGAGAACTCGAAATAGCCCCCGAATGTCCCCGTGGGTGGCACCAACACCTCCCACGGGACCAATGTAACTCATAGGAATGGACCCCGCAGCTGCAGGACTCCCGGTTTGAGAATACGATGGTAATTTGCATATATCTAGACTTAGGCTTAAAAACATTGCGTTAGAGGGTGAGAACTCGAAACAACCCCCGAACGGCCCCGTGGGTGGCACCAACACCTCCCACGAGACAAATGTAACTCGTAGGAAACTGACCCCGCAGCCGTGGCACTTCCTGTTCGAGAATAGGATGATAATTTGCATATTTCTAGACTTAGGCTTAAAAACATGGCGTTAGAGGGTGAGAACTCGAAACAGCCCCCGAACGGCCCCGTGGGTGGCACCTACACCTCCCACGGGATCAATGTAACTCGTAGGAATTGACCCCGTAGCCGCGGGACTCCCGATTTGAAAATACGACGATAATTTGAATATTTCTAGATTTTGGCTTAAAAACATGGCATTAGAGGGTGAGAACTCGAAACAGCCCCCGAACGGCCCCGTTGGTGGCACCAATGCCTCCCACGGGACCAATGTAAATCGTAGGAACTAACCCCGCAGCCGCGGGACTCCCTGTTTAAGAATACGACGGTAATTCTCATATTTCTAGACTTAGGCTTAAAAACATGGCGTTGGAGGGTGATAACTCGAAACAACACCCAAACGTCCCCGTCGGTGGCACTAACACCTCCCACGGGACCAATGTAACTCGTAGGAAATAACCCCAGCAACCACGGGACTGCCGATTTTAGAATACGATGGTAATTTACTTATTATCATACTTAGGCTTAAAAACATGGCGTTAGAGAGTGAGAACTTGAAACATCCCCCGAACGGCCTCATGGGTGGAACCAACACCTCCCACGGAACCAATGTAATTCGTAGGAACTGACCCCACAACCGCTAGACTCCCGATTTGAGAATACGATGATAATTTTCATATTTCTAGACTTAGGATTAAAAACATGGAGTTAGAGGGTGAAAACTCGAAACAGTCCCCGAACGTCCCCGTGTGTGGCACCAACACCTCCCACCGGACCAATGTAACTCTTGGGAACTGACCCCGCAGCCGCGGGACTCCCGGTTTGAGAATACGAGGGTAATTTGAGGTTTCTAGACTTTGGCTTAAAAACATGGCGTTAGAGGGTCGGAACTCGAAACAGCCCCCGAACATCCCCGTGGGTGTCACCAACACCTCCGACAGGACCAATGTAACTCGTAGGAACTGACCCCGCAGCCACGGGACTCCCAGTTTGAGAAAATGACGGTAATTTGCATATTTCTAGACTTAAGCAAAAAATGGCGTTAGTCGGTGAGAACTCGAAACATCCCCCAAATGGCCCCGTGGGTGGCACCAACACGTCCCACGGGACCAATGTAACTCATAGGAACTAACCCCGCAGCCGCGGGACTCCCAGTTTGAGAAAACGACGGAAATTTGTATATTTCTAGACATAAGCTTAAAAACATGGCGTCAGTGGGTGACAACTCGAAACAGACCCCGAACATCCCCGTGGGTTGCACCAACACCTCCGACGAGACCAATGTAACTCATAGGAACTGCCCACGGAGCCACAGGACTCCCGGTTTGAGAAAATTATGGAAATTTGCATATTTCTAGACTTAAGCAAAAAATGGCGTTAGTGGGTGAGAACTCAAAACGGCACGCAAACGACCCCGTGGGTGGCACCAAAACCTCCCACGGGATGAATGTAACTTGTAGGAACTGACCCCTGCAGCCGCGGAACTCCCGGTTTAATAATACGACAATAATTTTCATATTTCTAGACTTAGGCTTCAAAACATGGCGTTAAAGGGTGAGAACTCAAAACAACCCCCGAACGTCCCTATGGGTGGCACCAACACCTACCACGAGACCAATGTAACTCATAGGAACTGACCCCGCAGTCGTGGGACATCACATTTGAGAATACGATGATAATTTGCATATTTCTAGACTTAAACAAAACATGGTGTTAGAGGGTGAAATCTCGAAACAGTCCCCAAACGTCCCCGTGGGTGGCACAAACACCTCCTACGGGACCAATGTAACTCGTAGGAACTAACCCAGCAGTCGCGGGACTCCCGGTTTGAGAATACGATGGTAATTTACATATTTTTAAACTTAGGATTAAAAACATTGCTTTAGAGGGTGAGAACTCGAAACAGCCCCCGAACGGCCCCGTGGGTGGCACCAACCACCCACGGGACCAATGTAACTCGTAGGAACTGACCCCACAGCCGCGAGACTCCCGATTTGATAATACGACAGGAATTTACATATTTTTAGACTTAGGCTTAAAAACATGGCATTAGAAGGTGAAAACTCGAAACAGCCCTCTAACAGCCCCATGGGTGGCACCACCACCTCCCACGGGACCAATGTAACTCGTAGGAACTGACCCCGCAGTTGCGGGACTCCCAGTTTGAGAATATGATGATAATTTACATATTTCTATACTTAGGCTTAAAAACATGGCGTTAGTGGGTGAGAACTTGAAATAGCCCCCGAACGTCCCCGTGGGTGGCACCAACACCTCCCACGGGACCAATGTAACTCGTAGGAACTGACCCCGCAGCCGCGAGACTCCTGATTTGAGAATACGACGGTAATTTGCATATTTCTAGACTTGGGCTGAAAAACATTGCGTTAGAGGGTGAGAACTAGAAACGACCCCCGAACATCCTCGTGGGTGGCACCAACACCTCCCACGGGACCAATGTTACTCATAGGAACTGACCCCGCAACCACGGTACTCCTGGTTTGGGAATACGACGGTAATTTGTATATTTTTAGACTAAGGCTTAAAAAAATGGCGTTAGGGGGTGGTAACTTGAAACAACCCCCGAACGGCCCTGTGGGTGGCACCAACACCTCCCACGGGACTAATGTAACTCGTAGCAACTGACCCCGCAGCCGCTGGACTCCCGATTTGAGTATACAATGACAATTTGCATATTTCTAGACTTAGGCTTAAAAAATTGGCCTTAGAGGGTGAGAACACGAAACAGTCCCCGAACGG
Organism: Sambucus nigra; assembly: GCA_949130495.1. NCBI lineage: Eukaryota > Viridiplantae > Streptophyta > Magnoliopsida > Dipsacales > Adoxaceae > Sambucus > Sambucus nigra. The sequence continues at coordinate 333,270,045 of OX422224.1, forward strand.
CCCCGTGGGTGGCACCAACACCTCCCACAGGACCAATGTAACTCGCAGGAACTGACCCCGCAACCGCAGGACTCCCGACTTGAGAATACGACGATAATTTGCATATTTCTAGACATAAGTAAAACATGGCGTTAGAGGGTGAGATCTCAAAATATCCCCCGAACGTCCCCGTGGGTGTCAGAAACACCTCCCACGGGACCAATGTAAGTCGTAGGAACTGACCCCGCAGCCGCGGGACTCCCGGTTTGAGAATACGACTGTAATTTGCATATTTATAAACTTAGGATAAAAAACATGGCGTTAGAGGCTGAGAACTCGGAACAGCCCCCGAACGGCCCCGTGGGTGGCACCGATACGTCCCACGGGACCAATGTAACTCGTAGGAACTAACCCCGCAGCCGCGGGACTCTCGGTTTGAGAATATGATGATAATTTTTATATTTGTAGACTTAGACTTAAAAACATGGCGTTAGAGGGTGACAACTCTAAATATCCCCCGAACGTCCCCGTGGGTGGCACCAACACCTCCCACGGGACCAATGTAACTTGTAGGAACTCACCCCGCAGCCGCGAAACTCCCGATTTGAGAATACGACGGTAATTTTCATATTTATTGACTTTGGATTAAAAAATGGCGTTAGAGGGTGAGGACTCGAAACGACCTCCGAACGTATCGGTGGGACGCACCAACACCTCCGACGGGACCAATGTAACTCGTAGGAACTGACCCCGCAACCACGGGACTCCCGGTTTGAGAATACGATGGTAATTTGTATATTTATAGACTTTGGCTTAAAAACATGGCGTTAGGGGGTGAGAACTTGAAACAGCCCCCGAACGGCCCCGTGGGTTGCGCCAACACCTCCCACGGGACCAATGTAAATCGTAGGAACTGACCCCGCAGCCGCTGGACTCCCGAATTGAGAATACGATGATAATTTGCATATTTCAAGGCTTAGGCTTAAAAAATTGGCGTTAGAGAGTGAGAACTCGAAATATAGTCCCCAAACGGCCCCGTGGGTGGCACCAACACCTCCCACGGGACCAATGTAACTCGTAGGAACTGACCCCGTAGCCATGGGGACTTCCTATTTGAGAATAGGACGATAATATGCATATTTCTAGAGTTAGGCTTAAAAACACGGCGTTAGTGGGTGAGAACTTGATACAGCCCCCAAACGGCCTCGTGGGTGGCACCAACACCTCCCACGGGACCAATGTAACTTGTAGGAACTGACCCCACAGCCGCTGGACTCCCAATTTAAGAATATGATGATAATTTGCATTTTTCTAGACTTAGGCTTAAAAACATGGCATTAGAGGGTGAGAACTCGAAAAAGTCCCCGAACGGCCCCGTGGGTAGCACCATAGCCTCCCATGGAACCAATGTAACTTGTAGGAACTGACCCTGCAACCACGGGACTCCCGGTTTGGGAATACGACGGTAATTTTCATATTTCTAGACTTAAGTAACACATGGTGTTAGTGGGTGAGAACTCGAAATAGCCCCCGATTGCCCCGTGGGTGGCACCAACACCTCCCACGGGACCAATGTAACTCGTAGGAATTGACCCCACAGTCGTGGGACTCCCGATTTGAGAATACGATGATAATTTTCATATATCTAGACTTAGGCTTAAAAACATGGCGTTAGAGGGTGAGAACTCGAAACAGCCCCCGAACGTCCCCGTGGGTGGCACCAACACCTCCCATAGGACCAATGTAACTCGTAGGAACTGACCCCGTAGCCGCGGGACTCCCGGTTTGAGAATATGACGGTAATTTGTATATTTTTAGACTTGGTCTTAAAAACATTGCGTTAGAGGGTGAGGACTCGAAACGACCCCCGAACGTATCGGTGGGTCGTACCAACACCTCCCACGGGACCAATGTAACTCGTATGAACTAACCCCGCAACCACGGGACTCCCGGTTTGAGAATACGATGGTAATTTGTATATTTATAGACTTTGGCTTAAAAACATGGTGTTAGGGTGTGAGAACTTGAAACAGCCCCCGAACGGCCCCGTGGGTTGCACCAACACCTCCCACAGGACCAATGTAAACCGTAGGAACTGACCCCGCAGCCGCTGGACTCCCGAATTGTGAATACGATGATAATTTGCATATTTCAAGACTTAGGCTTAAAAAATTGGCGTTAGAGAGTGAGAAATTGAAATAGTCCCCGAACGGCCCCGTGGGTGGCACCAACACCTCCCATGGGACCAATGTAACTCGTAGGAACTGACCCCGCAGCCACGAGACTCCCGATTTGAGAATACGACGATAATTTGCATATATATAGACTTACACTTAAAAACATGGCGTTAGAGGGTGAGAACTCGAAACAGCCCCCGAACGTCCCCGTGGGTGGCACCAACACCTCCCACGGCACAGTTGTAACTCGTAGGAACTGACCCCGTAGCCACGGGACTCCCGGTTTGAGAAAACGACGATAATTTGAATTTTTCATGACTTAAGAAAAAAATAGCGTTAGTGGGTGAGAACTCAAAACAGCCCCCGAACGGCCCCGTGGGTGGCACTAAAACCTCCCACGGGGCCAATATAACTCGTAGGAACTGAACCCTCTGCCGCGGTACTCCCGGTTTGAGAATACAACGATAATTTTCATATTTCTAGACTTAGGCTTAAAAACATGGCGTTAGAGGGTGAGAACTCGAAATAGCCCCCGAACGTCCCCGTGGGTGGAACCAACACCACTGACCCCGCAGCTACGGGACTCCCCATTTGAGAATACTACGATAAGTTGCATATTTCTATACATAAGTAAAACATGGCGTTAGAGGGTGAGATCTCGAAATAGCCCCCGAACGTCCCCGTGGGTGGCACAAACACGTCCCAAGGGACCAATGTAACTGGTAGGAACTGACCCCGCAGCCGAGGGACTCCCGATTTGAGAATACGGCGGTAATTTACATATTTATTAACTTAGGATTAAAAATATGGCGTTAGAGGCTAAGAACTCGGAACAACACCCAAACGGCCCCGTGGGTGGCACCAATACCTCCCACGGGACCAATGTAACTCGTAGGAACTAACCCCGCAGCAGCGGGACTCCCGGTTTGAGAATACGATGATAATTTGCATATTTCTAGACTTAGGCTTAAAAACATGGCGTTAGAGGGTGAGAACTCGAAATAGCCCCCGAACGTCCCCGTGGGTGGCAATAACACCTCCCACGGGACCAATATAACTCGTAGGAACTGACCCCATAGCCATGGGACTCCCGGTTTGAGAAAATGACGGTAATTCGCATATTTCTAGACTTAAGCAAAAAATGGCGTTAGTGGGTGAGAACTCGAAACAGCGCCCGAACGGCCCCGTGGGTGGCAACAACACCTCCCACGGGACCAATGTAACTCGTCGGAACTGACCCCGTAGCCGCTGGACTCCCGGTTTGAGAATACGACGATAATTTGCATATTTCGAGACATAGGCTTAAAAAAAAGATGTTAGAGGGTGAGAACTCGAAACAGCGACCGAACGTCCCCGCGGGTGGCACCAACACCTCCCACGGGACCAATTTAACTCGTAGGAACTCACCCCGCAGCCAAGGGACTCTCGGTTTGAGAATAAGACGGTAATTTGCATATTTCTAGACTTAGGGTTAAAAACATGGCGTTAGAGGGTGAGAACTCGAAACAACCCCTGAACGGCCCCGTGGGTGGCACCAACACCTCCCATGGGACCAATGTAACTCGTAGGAACTGACCCCACAGCCTGGGGACTTCCAATTTGAGAATAGGATGATAATTTGCATATTTCTAGAGTTAGGCTTAAAAACATGGCGTTAGTGGGTGAGAACTTGATACAGCCCCCAAACGGCCTCGTGGGTGGCACCAACACCTCCCAGGGGACCAATGTACCTCGTAGGAACTGACCCCGCAGCCGCTGGACTCCCGATTTAAGAATACGATGATAATTTGCATTTTTCTAGACTTAGGCTTAAAAACATGGCGTTAGAGGGTGAGAACTCGAAAAAGTCCCCGAACAGCCCCGTGGGTAGCACAATAGCCTCCCATGGAACCAATGTCACTTGTAGGAACTGACCCTGCAATCACATGACTCCCGGTTTGAGAATACGACGGTAATTTGGATATTTCTAGACTTATGTAAAACATGGCGTTAGTGGGTGAGAACTCAAAATAGCCCCCGAACGGCCCCGTGGGTAGCACCATAGCCACCCATGGAACCAATGTAACTTGTAGGAACTGAACCTGTAACCACGGGACTCCCGATTTGAGAATACGACGGTAATTTTCTTATTTCTAGACTTAAGTAAAACATGGCGTTAGGGGGTGAGAACTTGAAACAGCCCCCGAACGGCCCCGTGGGTTGCGCCAACACCTCCCACGGGACCAATGTAAATCGTAGGAACTGACCCCGCAGCCGCTGGACTCCCGAATTGAGAATACGATGATAATTTGCATATTTCAAGGCTTAGGCTTAAAAAATTGGCGTTAGAGAGTGAGAACTCGAAATATAGTCCCCAAACGGCCCCGTGGGTGGCACCAACACCTCCCACGGGACCAATGTAACTCGTAGGAACTGACCCCGTAGCCATGGGGACTTCCGATTTGAGAATAGGACGATAATATGCATATTTCTAGAGTTAGGCTTAAAAACACGGCGTTAGTGGGTGAGAACTTGATACAGCCCCCAAACGGCCTCGTGGGTGGCACCAACACCTCCCACGGGACCAATGTAACTTATAGGAACTGACCCCACATCCGCTGGACTCCCAATTTAAGAATATGATGATAATTTGCATTTTTCTAGACTTAGGCTTAAAAACATGGCATTAGAGGGTGAGAACTCGAAAAAGTCCCCGAACGGCCCCGTGGGTAGCACCATAGCCTCCCATGGAACCAATGTAACTTGTAGGAACTGACCCTGCAACCACGGGACTCCCGGTTTGGGAATACGATGGTAATTTTCATATTTCTAGACTTAAGTAACACATGGCGTTAGTGGGTGAGAACTCGAAATAGCCCCCGAACGCCCCGTGGGTGGCACCAACACCTCCCACGGGACCAATGTAACTCGTAGGAATTGACCCCACAGTCGTGGGACTCCCGATTTGAGAATACGATGCTAATTTGCATATATCTAGACTTAGGCTTAAAAACATGGCGTTAGAGGGTGAGAACTCAAAACATCCCCCGAACGTCCCCGTGGGTGGCACCAACACCTCCCATAGGACCAATGTAACTCGTAGGAACTGACCCCGTAGCCGCGGGACTCCCGGTTTGAGAATATGACGGTAATTTGTATATTTTTAGACTTGGTCTTAAAAACATTGCGTTAGAGGGTGAGGACTCGAAACGACCCCCGAACGTATCGGTGGGTCGTACCAACACCTCCGACGGGACCAATGTAACTCGTATGAACTGACCCCGCAACCACGGGACTCCCGGTTTGAGAATACGATGGTAATTTGTATATTTATAGACTTTGGCTTAAAAACATGGTGTTAGGGTGTGAGAACTTGAAACAGCCCCCGAACGACCCCGTGGGTTTCACCAACACCTCCCACAGGACCAATGTAAACCGTAGGAACTGACCCCGCAGCCGCTGGACTCCCGAATTGTGAATACGATGATAATTTGCATATTTCAAGACTAAGGCTTAAAAAATTGGCTTTAGAGAGTGAGAAATCGAAATAGTCCCTGAACGGCCCCGTGGGTGGCACCAACACCTCCCACGGGACCAATGTAACTCGTAGGAACTGACCCCGCAGACACGGGACTCCCGATTTGAGAATACGACGATAATTTGCATATATATAGACTTACGCTTAAAAACATGGCGTTAGAGGGTGAGAACTCGAAACAGCCCCCGAACGTCCCCGTGGGTGGCACCAACACCTCCCACGGCACAGTTGTAACTCGTAGGAACTGACCCCGTAGCCACGGGACTCCCGGTTTGAGAAAACGACGATAATTTGAATTTTTCATGACTTAAGAAAAAAATAGCGTTAGTGGGTGAGAACTCGAAACAGCCCCCGAACGGCCCCGTGGGTGGCACTAAAACCTCCCACGGGGCCAATATAACTCATAGGAACTGAACCCTCTGCCGCGGTACTCCCGGTTTGAGAATACAACGATAATTTTCATATTTTTAGACTTAGGCTTAAAAACATGGCGTTAGAGGGTGAGAACTCAAAATAGCCCCCGAACGTCCCCGTGGGTGGAACCAACACCACTGACCCCGCAGCTGCGGGACTCCCCATTTGAGAATACTACGATAAGTTGCATATTTCTATACATAAGTAAAACATGGCGTTAGAGGGTGAGATCTCGAAATAGCCCCCGAACGTCCCCGTGGGTGGCACAAACACGTCCCAAGGGACCAATGTAACTGGTAGGAACTGACCCCGCAGCCGAGGGACTCCCGATTTGAGAATACGATGGTAATTTACATATTTATTAACTTAGGATTAAAAATATGGCGTTAGAGGCTAAGAACTCGGAACAACACCCAAACGGCCCCGTGGGTGGCACCAATACTTCCCACGGGACCAATGTAACTCGTAGGAACTAACCCCGCAGCCGCGGGACTCCCGGTTTGAGAATACGATGATAATTTGCATATTTCTAGACTTAGGCTTAAAAACATGGCGTTATAGGGTGAGAACTCGAAATAGCCCCCGAACGTCCCCGTGGGTGGCAACAACACCTCCCACGGGACCAATATAACTCGTAGGAACTGACCCCGTAGCCATGGGACTCCCGGTTTGAGAAAATGATGGTAATTCGCATATTTCTAGACTTAAGCAAAAAATGGCGTTAGTGGGTGAGAACTCGAAACAGCGCCCGAACGGCCCCGTGGGTGGAACCAACACCTCCCACGGGACCAATGTAACTAGTCGGAACTGACCCCGTAGCCGCTGGACTCCCGGTTTGAGAATACGACGATAATTTGCATATTTCGAGACATAGGCTTAAAAAAAAGGTGTTAGAGGGTGAGAACTCAAAACAGCCACCGAACGTCCCCGCGGGTGGCACCAACACCTCCCACGGGACCAATTTAACTCGTAGGAACTCACCCCGCAGCCAAGGGACTCTCGGTTTGAGAATAAGACGGTAATTTGCATATTTCTAGACTTAGGGTTAAAAACATGGCGTTAGAGGGTGAGAACTCGAAACAACCCCTGAACGGCCCCGTGGGTGGCACCAACACCTCCCATGGGACCAATGTAACTCGTAGGAACTGACCCCACAGCCCGGGGACTTCCGATTTGAGAATAGGATGATAATTTGCATATTTCTAGAGTTAGGCTTAAAAACATGGCGTTAGTGGGTGAGAACTTGATACAGCCCCCAAACGGCCTCGTGGGTGGCACCAACACCTCCCACGGGACCAATGTACCTCGTAGGAACTGACCCCGTAGCCGCTGGACTCCCGATTTAAGAATACGATGATAATTTGCATTTTTCTAGACTTAGACTTAAAAACATGGCGTTAGAGGGTGAGAACTCGAAAAAGTCCCCGAACGGCCCCGTGGGTAGCACAATAGCCTCCCATGGAACCAATGTCACTTGTAGGAACTGACCCTGCAACCACGTGACTCCCAATTTGAGAATACGACGGTAATTTGGATATTTCTAGACTTATGTAAAACATGGCGTTAGTGGGTGAGAACTCAAAATAGCCCCCGAACGGCCCCGTGGGTAGCACCATAGCCTCCCATGGAACCAATGTAACTTGTAGGAACTGAACCTGTAACCACGGGACACCCGATTTGAGAATACGACGGTAATTTTCATATTTCTAGGCTTAAGTAAAACATGGCGTTAGTGGGTGAGAACTCGAAATAGCCCCCGAACGCCCCATGGGTGGCACCAACACCTCCCACGGGACCAATGTAACTCGTAGGAACTGACCCAATAGTTGTGGGACTCCCGATTTGGCATATTTGTAGACTTAGGGTTATAGACATGGCGTTAGAGGGTGAGAACTCGAAACAACCCCCGAATGGCCCCATGGGTGGCACCAATGCCTCCCACGGTACCAATGCAACCCGTAGGAACTAACCCCGCAGCCGCGGGACTCCCGGTTTGACAATTCAACGGTAATTTGAATATTTCTAGACTTGGGCTTAAAAACATTGCGTTAGAGGGTGAGGACTCGGAATGACCCCCGAACGTATCGGTGGGTCGCACCAACACCTCCGACGGGACCAATGTAACTCGTAGGAACTGACCCCACAACCACGGGACTCCCGGTTTGAGAATAAGATGATAATTTGTATATTTATAGACTTTGGCTTAAAAACATGGGGTTAGGGGGTGAGAGCTTGAAACAGCCTCCGAACGGCCCCGTGGGTTGCACCAACACCTCCCACGGGACCAATGTAAATCGTAGGAACTGACCCCGCAGCCGCTAGACTCCCGAATTGAGAATACGATGATAATTTGCATATTTCAAGACTTAGGCTTAAAAAATTGGCGTTAGAGAGTGAGAACTCGAAATAGTCCCCGAACAGCCCCGTGGGTGGCACCAACACCTCCCACGGGACCAATGTAACTCGTAGGAACTGACCCCGCACCCACGGGACTCCCAATTTGAGAATACGACGATAATTTGAATATATATAGACTTAGGCTTAAAAACATGGCGTTAGAGGGTGAGAACTCGAAACATCCCCCGAACGTACCCGTGGGTATCACCAACACCTCCCACAGGACCAATGTAACTCGTAGGAACTGACCCCGTAGCCGCGGGACTCCCGGTTTGAGAATATGACGGTAATTTGTATATTTCTAGACTTAGGCTTAAAAACATGGCGTTAGAGGGTGAGAACTCGAAACAACCCCCGAGCGTCCCCGTGGGTGGCACCAACACCTCCCACGGCATAGTTGTAACTCGTAGGAATTGTCCCCGTAGCCACGGTACTCTCGGTTTGAGAAAACGACGATAATTTGCATTTTTCTTGACTTAAGAAAAAAATAGCGTTAGTGGGTGAGAACTCGAAACAGCCCCCGAACGGCCATGTGGGTGGCACTAAAACCTCCCACGGGGACAATATAACTCGTAGGAACTGAACCCTCTACCGCGGTACTCCCGGTTTGAGAATACAACGATAATTTTCATATTTCTAGACTTAGGCTTAAAAACCTGGCGTTAGAGGGTGAGAACTCGAAATAGCCCCCGAACGTCCCCGTGGGTGGCACCAACACCTCCCACGGGACCAATGTAACTCATAGGAACTGACCCCGCAGCTACGGGACTCCCCATTTGAGAATACTACGATAAGTTGCATATTTCTATACATAAGTAAAACATGGCGTTAGAGGGTGAGATCTCGAAATAGCCCCCGAACGTCCCCGTGGGTGGCACAAACACCTCCCAAGGGACCAATGTAACTGGTAGGAACTGACCCCGCAGCCGCGGGACTCCCGATTTGAGAATACGACGGTAATTTACATATTTATAAACTTAGGATTAAAAACATGGCGTTAGAGGCTGAGAACTCGGAACAACCCCCGAACGGCCCCGTGGGTGGCACCAATACCTCCCACGGGACCAATGTAACTCGTAGGAACTAACCCCGCAGCCGCGGGACTCCCGGTTTGAGAATACGATGATAATTTGCATATTTCTAGACTTAGGCTTAAAAACATGGCGTTAGAGGGTGAGAACTCGAAATAGGCCCTGAACGTCCCCGGGGGTGGCAACAACACCTCCCACGGGACCAATATAACCCGTAGGAACTAACCCCGTAGCCATGGGACTCCCGGTTTAAGAAAATAACGGTAATTCACATATTTCTAGACTTAAGAAAAAAATGGCGTTAGTGGGTGAGAACTCGAAACAACCCCCGAACGGCCCCGTGGGTGGCACCAACACCTCCCATGGGACCAATGTAACTCGTAGGAACTGACCCCATAGCCCGGGGACTTCCGATTTGAGAATAGGATGATAATTTGCATATTTTTAGAGTTAGGCTTAAAAACATGGCATTAGTGGGTGAGAACTTGATACAGCCCCCAAACAACCTCGTGGGTGGCACCAACACCTCCCACGGGACCAATGTAACTCGTAGGAACTGACCCCGCAGCCGCTGGACTCCCAATTTAAGAATACGATGATAATTTGCATTTTTCTAGACTTAGGCTTAAAAACATGGCGTTAGAGGGTGAGAACTCGAAAAAGTCCCCGAACGGCCCCGTGGGTAGCACCATAGCCTCCCATGGAACCAATGTAACTTGTAGGAACTGACTCTGCAACCACGGGACTCCCGGTTTGAGAATATGATGGTAATTTGCATATTTCTAGACTTAAGTAAAACATGGCGTTAGTTGGTGAGAACTCGAAATATCCCCCGAACGCCCCGTGGGTGGCACCAACACCTCCCACGGGACCAATGTAACTCGTAGGAACTGACCCCACAGTCGTGGGACTCCCGATTTGAGAATACGATGATAATTTTCATATTTGTAGACTTAGGGTTAAAGACATGGCGTTAGAGGGTGAGAACTCGAAACAACCCCCGAATGGCCCCGTGGGTAGCACCAATGCCTCCCACGGTACCAATGCAACTCGTAGGAACTAACCCCGCAGCCGCGGGACTCCCGGTTTGACCATTGAATGGTAATTTGTATATTTCTAGACTTGGGATTAAAAACATTGCGTTAGAGGGTGATGACTCGAAATGACCCCCGAACGTATCGGTGGGTCGCACCAACACCTCCGACGGGAGCAATGTAACTCATAGGAACTGACCCCGCAACCACGGGACTCCCGGTTTGAGAATATGATGGTAATTTGTATATTTATAGACTTTGGCTTAAAAACATGGCGTTAGGGGGTGAGAACTTGAAACAGCCCCCGAACGGCCCCGTGGGTTGCACCAACACCTCCCACGGGACCAATGTAAATCGTAGGAACTGACCCCGCAGCCGCTGGACTCCCGAATTGAGAATACAATGAAAATTTGCATATTTCAAATTTTAGTCTTAAAAAATTGGCTTTAGAGAGTGAGAACTCGAAATAGTCCCCGAACGGCCACGTGGGTGGCACCAACACCTCCCACGGGACCAATGTAACTCGTAGGAACTGACCCCGCAGCCACGGGACTCCCGATTTGAGAATACGATGATAATTTGCATATATCTAGACTTAGGCTTAAAAACATGGCGTTAGAGGGTGAGAACTCAAAACATCCCCCGAACGTCCCCGTGGGTGGTACCAACACCTCCCACAGGACCAATGTAACTCGTAGGAACTGACCCCGTAGCCGCGGGACTCCCGATTTGAGAATATGACAGTAATTTGTATATTTCTAGACTTAGGCATAAAAACATGGCGTTAGAGGGTGAGAACTCGAAACAGCCCCCGAGCGTCCCCGTGGGTGGCACCAACACCTCCCACGGCACAGTTGTAACTCGTAGGAACTGACACCGTAGCCACGAGACTCCCGGTTTGAGAAAACGATGATAATTTGCATTTTTCTTGACTTAAGAAAAAAATGGCGTTAGTGGGTGAGAACTCAAAACAGCCCCCGAACGGCCCCGTGGGTGGCACTAAAACCTCCCACGGGGCCAATATAACTCGTAGGAACTGAACCCTCTGGCGCGGTACTCTCGGTTTGAGAATACAACAATAATTTTCATATTTCTAGACTTAGGCTTAAAAACATGGCGTTAGAGGGTGAGAACTCGAAATAGCCCTCGAACGTTCCCGTGGGTGGCACCAACACCTCCCACGGGACCAATGTAACTCGTAGGAACTGAACCCGCAGCTGCGGGACTCCCCATTTGAGAATACTACGATAAGTTGCATATTTCTATACATAAGTAAAACATGGCGTTAGAGGGTGAGATATCGAAATAGCCCCCGAACGTCCCCGTGGGTGGCACAAACACCTCCCAAGGGACCAATGTAACTGGTAGGAACTGACCCCGCAGTCGCGGGACTCCCGATTTGAGAATACGACGGTAATTTACATATTTATAAACTTTGGATTAAAAACATGGCGTTAGAGGCTGAGAACTCGGAACAACCCCCGAACGGCCCCGTGGGTGGCACCAATACCTCCCACGGGACCAATGTAACTCGTAGGAACTAACTCCGCAGCCGTGGGACTCCCGGTTTGAGAATACGATGATAATTTGCATATTTCTAGACTTAGGCTTAAAAACATGGCGTTAGAGGGTGAGAACTCGAAATAGCCCCCGAACGTCCCCGTGGGTGGCACCAACACCTCCCACGGGACCAATATAACTCGTAGGAACTGACCCCGTAGCCATGGGACTCCCGGTTTGAGAAAATGACAGTAATTCGCATATTTCTAGACTTAAGCAAAAAATGGCGTTAGTGGGTGAGAACTCGAAACAGCCCCCGAACGGCCCCGTGGGTGGCACCAACACCTCCCACGGGACCAATGTAACTCGTCGGCACTAACCCCGTAGCCGCTGGACTCCCAATTTGAGAATACGACATTAATTTGCATATTTCTATACATAGGCTTAAAAAAAAGGTGTTAGAGGGTGAGAACTCGAAACAGCCCCCGAACGTCCCCGCGGGTGGCACCAACACCTCCCACGGGACCAATGTAACTCATAGGAACTAACCCCGCAGTTGCGGAACTCCCGGTTTGAGAATATGATGATAATTTGCTTTTTTTCATGACTTAGGCTTAAAAATATGACGTTAGAGGGTGAGAACCCGAAACAGCCCCCGAACATCACTGTCGATGGCACCAACACCTCCCACGGGGCCAATGTAACTCGTAGGAACTGACCCCGTAGCTGCGGGACTCCCGGCTTCAGAATACGACGGTAATTTGCATATTTCTAGGCTTGGGCTTAAAAATATGGCGTTAGAGGGTGAGAACTCGAAACAGCCCCCGAACGTTCCCGTGGGTGGCACCCACACCCCCCACGGGACCAATGTAACTCTTAGGAACTGACCCCGCAGCCACGGGACTCCCGTTTTGAGAAAACGACTGTAATTTTCATATTTCTAGACTTAGGCTTAAAAACATGGCGTTAGAGGGTGAGAACTCGAAACAGCCTCCGAACGTCCCCGTGGGTGGAACCCACACCTCCCACGGGACTAATGTAAGTCGTAGGAACTGACCCCACAACCGGGGGACTTCTGGTTAGAGAATACGATGGTAATTTACATAATTATAAACTTAGGATTAAAAACATGGCGTTAGAGGCTGAGAACTCGAAATAGCCCCCGAACGGCCCCGTGGGTGGTACCAATACCTCCCACGGGACCAATGTAACTCGTAGGAACTGACCCCACAACCGGGGGACTTCCGGTTAGAGAATACGATGGTAATTTACATATTTATAAACTTAGGATTAAAAACATGGCGTTAGAGGCTGAGAACTCGAAATAGCCCCCGAACGGCCCCGTGGGTGGTACCAATACCTCCCACGGGACCAATGTAACTCGTAGGAACTAACGTCGCTGCCGCGGGACTTCCAGTTTGAGAATACGACGGTAATTTTCATGTTCATAGACTTTGGATTAAAAACATGGCGTTAGAGGGTGAGAACTCGAAACAACCCTCGAACGGCCCCGTGGGTGGCACCAACACCTCCCACGGGACCAATGTAACTCGTAGGAACTGACCCCACAACCGGGGGACTTCCGGTTAGAGAATACGATGGTAATTTACATATTTATAAACTTAGGATTAAAAACATGGCATTAGGGGGTGAGAGCTCGAAACAGCCCCGAACGGCCCCGTGGGTGGAACCAATACCTCCCACGGGACCAATGCAACTCGTAGGAAGTGACCCCGCAGCCGCGGGACTTCCGGTATGAGAATACGATGATAATTTGCATATTTCTAGACTTAGGCATGAAAATAGGGCGTTAGAGGTTGAGAACTCGAAATAGACCCCGAACGGCCCCGTGGGTGGCACCAACACCTCCCACGGGACCAATGTAACTCGTAGGAACTGACACCGCAGCCGCTAGATTCCCGATTTGAGAATACGACGGTAATTTACATATTTATGGGCCTTGGATTAAAAATATGGCGTTAGATGGTGAGAACTCGAAACAAACCGCCGAACGGCCGCATGGGTGGCACCAACACCTCCCACGGGACCAATGTAACTCGTAGGAACAGACCCCATAAATGGGGGACTTCCGGTTTGAGAATAGGATGATAATTTATATATTTCTAGAGTTAGGCTAAAAAACATGGCGTTAGTGGGTGAGTACTTGAAACAACCCCCAAACAGCCTCGTGGGTGGCACCAACACCTCCCACGGGACCAATGTAACTCGTAGGAACTGACACCGCAGCCGCGAGACTCCCAATTTGAGAATACGACGGTAATTTACATATTTAAAGACTTTGGATTAAAAATATGGCGTTAGAGGGTGAGAACTCGAAACAACCCCCAAACGGCCGCGTGGGTGGCACCAACACCTCCCACGGGACCAATGTAACTCGTAGGAACTGACCACGCAGCCGCGGGACTGCCAATTTGAGAATACGATGATAATTTGATTTTTTTCGTGACTTAGGCATAAAAATATGACGTTAGAGGGTGAGAACTCGAAACAGCCCCCGAACGTCACTGTCGATGGCACCAACACCTCCCACGGGGCCAATGTAACTATAGGAACTGACCCCGTAGCCGCGGGACTCCCGGCTTGAGAATACGACGATAATTTGCATATTTCTCAGCTTGGGCTTAAAAACATGGCGTTAGAGGGTGAGAACTCGAAACAGCCTCCGAACGTCCCCGTGGGTGGAACCAACACCTCCCAAGGGACTAATGTAAGTCGTAGGAACGGACCCCGCAGCCGCAGGACTCCCCATTTGGGAATACGATAGTAATTTGCATATTCATAGACTTTGGATTAAAAACATGGCGTTAGAGGGTGAGAACTCGAAACAACCCCTGAACGGCCCCGTGGGTGGCACCAACACCTCCCACGGGACCAATGTAACTCGTAGAACTGACCCCACAACCGGGGGACTTCCGGTTTGAGAATACGATGGTAATTTACGTATTTATAAACTTAGGATTAAAAACATGGCATTAGAGGCTGAAAACTCGAAACAGCCCCCGAATGGCCCCGTGGGTGGCACCAATACCTCCCACGGGACCAATGTAGCTCATAGGAAATAACCTCGCTGCCGCGGGACTTCCGGTTTGATAATACGACAATAATTTGCATATTTCTAGACTTAGGCTTGAAAAGAGGGCGTTAGAGGGTGAGAACTCGAAATAGACCCCGAACGGCCCCGTGGGTGGCACCAACACCTCCCACGGGACCAATGTAACTCGTAGGAACTGACACCCCAGCCGCGAGATTCCCGATTTGAGAATACGACGGTAATTTGCATATTTATAGACTTTGGATTAAAAATATGGCGTTAGATGGTGAGAACTCAAAACAACCCCTGAACGGCCGCATGGGTGGCACCAACACCTCCCACGGGACCAATGTAACTCGTAGCAACTGACCCCATAGCCGGGGGACTTTCGGTTTGAGAATAGGATGATAATTTACATATTTCTAGAGTTAGGCTAAAAAACATGGCGTTAGTGGGTGAGAACATGAAACAGCCCCCAAACGGCCTCGTGGGTGGCACCAACACCTCCCACGGGACCAATGTAACTCGTAGGAACTGACACCGCAGCCGCGAGACTCCCGATTTGAGAATACGACGGTAATTTTCAAATTTATAGAATTTGGATTAAAAATATGGCGTTAGAGGGTGAGAACTCGAAACAGCCCCCGAACGGCCGCGTGGGTGGCACCAACACCTCCCACGGGACCAATGTAACTCGTAGGAATTGACCCCACATCCAGGTGACTTTCGGTTTGAGAATAGGATGATAATTTACATATTTGTAGAGTTAGGCTAAAAAACATGGCGTTAGTGGGTGAGAACTTGAAACAGCTCCCAAACGGCCTCGTGGTGGCACCAACACCTCCCACGGGACCAATGTAACTCTTAGGAACTGACCCCGCAGCCACGGGACTCCCGTTTTGAGAAAACGACTGTAATTTGCATATTTCTAGACTTAGGCTTAAAAACATGGCGTTAGAGGGTGAGAACTCGAAACAGCCTCCGAACATCACTGTCGATGGCACCAACACCTCCCACGGGGCCAATGTAACTCGTAGGAACTGACCCCGTAGCCGCGGGACTCCCGTCTTTAGAATACGATGGTAATTTGCAGATTTATAGACTTTGTATTAAAAATATGGCGTTAGATGGTGAGAACTCGAAACAACCCCCGAACGGCCGCATGGCTGGCACCAACACCTCCCACGGGACCAATGTAACTTGTAGGAACTGACCCCATAGCCGGGGGACTTTCGGTTAGAGAATAGGATGATAATTTACATATTTCTAGAGTTAGGCTAAAAAACATGGCGTTAGTGGGTGAGAACTTGAAACATCCCCCAAACGGCCCCGTGGGTGGCACCAACACCTCCCACGGGACCAATGTAACTCGTAGGAAATGACCCCACAACCGGGGGACTTCCGGTTTGAGAATACAATGGTAATTTACGTATTTATAAACTTACGATTAAAAAGATGGCGTTAGAGGCTGAGAACTCGAAACAGCCCCCGAACGGCCCCGTGGGTGGCACCAATACCTCCCACGGGACCAATGTAACACATAGGAACTAACCTCGCTGCCGCGGGACTTCCGGTTTCAGAATACGACGATAATTTGCATATTTCTAGACTTAGGATTGAAAACAGGGCGTTAGAGGGTGAGAACTCGAAATAGACCCCGAACGGCCCTGTGGGTGACACCAACACCTCCCACGGGACCAATGTAACTCGTAGGAACTGACACCCCAGCCGTGAGATTTCCGATTTGAGAATACGACGGTAATTTGCATATTTATATACTTTGGATTAAAAATATGGCGTTAGATGGTGAGAACTCGAAACAACCCCCGAACGGCCGCATGGGTGGCACCAAGACCTCCCACGGGACCAATGTAACTCGTAGGAACTGACCCCATAGCCGGGGGACTTCCGGTTTGAGAATAGGATAATAATTCATATATTTCTAGAGTTAGGCTAAAAAACATGGCGTTAGTGGGTGAGAACTTGAAACAGCTCCCAAACGGCCTCGTGGGTGGCACCAACACCTCCCATGGGACAAATGTAACTCGTAGGAACTGACCCCGTAGCCTCTGGACTCCCGATTTTAAAATATGATGATAATTTAAATATTTCTGGACTTAGGCTTAAAAACATGGTGTTAGAGGGTGAGAACTAGAAAAAGTCCCCGAACGGCCCCGTGGGTTGCACCAACGTCTCCCAGGGGACAAATGTAATTCGTAGGAACTGACCTCACTGCCGTGGGACTCCCGGTTTGTGAGTTCGATGGTAATTTTCATAGTTTTAGACTTAAGTAAAACATGGGGTTAGTGGGTGAGAACTTGAAATAGCCATCAAACGGCCCCGTGGGTCGCACCAACACCTACCACGGGACCAATGTAACTCGTAGGAATTGACCCCACGGCCGTGGGACTCCCGACTTTAGAATACGATGATAATTTGCATATTTCTAGACTTAAGCCTAAACACATGGCGTTAGAGCGTGAGAACTCGAAACAGCCCCCGAATGACCCCGAGGGTGGTACCAATGCCTCCCACAGTACGAATGCAACTCGTAGGAACTAACCCCGCAGCCGTGGGACTCTCGGTTTGAGAATACGACGGTAATGTGCATATTTCTAGACTTGGGCATAAAAACATTGCGTTAGAGGGTTAGAACTCGAAACGACTCCCGAACTTCCCCGTGGGTGGCACCAACACCTCCCACGGGACCAATGAACTCGTAGGAAGTGACCCCGCAACCACGGGACTCTCGGTTTGAGAATACGACGGTAATTTTTGTATTTCTAGACTTTGGCTTAAAAACATGGCGTTAGGTGGTGAGAACTTGAAACAGCCCCGGAACGGCCCCGTGGGTGGCACCAACACCTCCCACGGGACCAATGTAACGCGTAGGAACTGACCTCGCAGCCGCTGGACTCCCGATTTGAGAATACGATGATAATTTGCATATTACTAGACTTAGGCTTAAAAATTGGCGTTAGAGGGTGAGAACTCGAAACTGTCCCCAAACGCCCTCGTGGGTGGCTCCAACACCTCTCACGGGATCAATGTAACTCGTAGGAACTGACTCCGCAGCCGCGGGACTCCCGATTTGAGAATACGACGATAATTTGCTTATTTTGAGACTTAGGCTTAAAAACATGACGTTAGAGGGTGAGAACTCGAAACAGCCCCCGAACGTCACCGTGGATGGCACCAACAACTCCCACGGGACCAATGTAACTCGTAGGGACTGACCCTGTAGCCGCGGGACTCCCGGATTGAGAATACGACGGTAATTTGCATTTTTCTATACTTGGGCTTAAAAATATGGCGTTAGAGGGTGAGAACTCGAAACAGCCCCCGAACGTCAACGTGGGGGCACCAACACCTCCCAAGGGACCAATGTAACTGGTAGGAACTGACCCCGCAGCCGCGGGACTCCCGATTTGAGAATACGATGGTAATTTAGTTATTTATAAACTTTGGATTAAAAACATGGCGTTAGAGGCTGAGAACTCGGAACAACCCCCGAACGGCCCCGTGGGTGGCACCAATACCTCCCATGGGACAAATGTAACTCGTAGGAACTGACCCCGCAGCGGAGGGACTCCCCATTTGAGAATACTACGATAAGTTGCATATTTCTATACATAAGTAAAACATGGCGTTAGAGGGTGAGATATCGAAATAGCCCCCGAACGTCCCCGTGGGTGGCACAAACACCTCCCAAGGGACCAATGTAACTTGTAGGAACTGACCCCGCAGCCGCGGGACTCCCGATTTGAGAATACGACGGTAATTTACATATTTATAAACTTTGGATTAAAAACATGGCGTTAGAGGCTGAGAACTCGGAACAACCCCCGAACGGCCCCGTGGGTGGCACCAATACCTCCCACGGGACCAATGTAACTCGTAGGAACTAACCCCGTAGTTGCGGGACTCTCGGTTTGAGAATAGGATGATAATTTACATATTTTTAGAGTTAGGCTAAAAAACATGGCGTTAGTGGGTGAGAACTTGAAACAGCCCCCAAACGGCCTCGTATGTGGCACCAACACCTCCCACGGGACCAATGTAACTCGTAGGAAATGACCCCACAACCGGGGGACTTCCGGTTTGAGAATACGACGGTAATTTACGTATTTATAAACTTACGATTAAAAAGATGGCGTTAGAGGCTGAGAACTCGAAACAGCCCCCGAACGGCCCCGTGGGTGGCACCAATACCTCCCACGGGACCAATGTAACTCATAGGAACTAACCTCGCTGCCGCGGGACTTCCGGTTTGAGAATACGACGATAATTTGCATATTTCTAGACTTAGGATTGAAAACAGGGCGTTAGAGGGTGAGATATCGAAATAGCCCCCGAACGTCCCCGTGGGTGGCAGAAACACCTCCCAAGGGACCAATGTAACTTGTAGGAACTGACCCCGCAGCCGCGGGACTCCCGATTTGATAATACGACGATAATTTACATATTTATAAACTTTGGATTAAAAACATGGCGTTAGAGGCTGAGAACTCGGAACAACCCCCGAACGGCCCCGTGGGTGGCACCAATACCTCCCACGGCACCAATGTAACTCGTAGGAACTAACCCCGCAGCCGCGGGACTCCCGGTTTGAGAATACGATGATAATTTGCATATTTCTAGACTTAGGCTTAAAAACATGGCGTTAGAGGGTGAGAACTCGAAATAGCCCCCTAACGTCAACGTGGGGGCACCAACACCTCCCAAGGGACCAATGTAACTGGTAGGAACTGACCCCGCAGCCGCGGGACTCCCGATTTGAGAATACGATGGTAATTTAGTTATTTATAAACTTTGGATTAAAAACATGGCGTTAGAGGCTGAGAACTCGGAACAACCCCCGAACGACCCCGTGGGTGGCACCAATCCCTCCCATGGGACCAATGTAACTCGTAGGAACTGACCCCGCTGTCGTGGGACTCCCGGTTTGTGAGTTCGATGGTAATTTGCGTAGTTTTAGACTTAAGTAAAACATGGGGTTAGTGGGTGAGAACTCGAAATAGCCACCGAACGGCCTCGTGGGTCGCACCAACACCTACCACGGGACCAATGTAACTCGTAGGAATTGACCCCGCGGCCGTGGGACTCCCGACTTTAGAATACGATGATAATTTGCATATTTCTAGACTTAAGCTTAAACACATGGCGTTAGAGCGTGAGAACTCGAAACAGCCCCCGAATGACCCCGAGGGTGGTACCAATGCCTCCCACGGTACAAATGCAACTCGTAGGAACTAACCCCGCAGCCGTGGGACTCTCGGTTTGAGAATACGACGGTAATGTGCATATTTCCAAACTTGGGCTTAAAAACATTGCGTTAGAGGGTTAGAACTCGAAACGACCCCCGAACTTCCCCGTGGGTGGCACCAACACCTCCCACGGGACCAATGAACTCGTAGGAAGTGACCCCGCAACCACGGGACTCTCGGTTTGAGAATACGACGGTAATTTTTGTATTTCTAGACTTTGGCTTAAAAACATGGCGTTAGGGGGTGAGAACTTGAAACAGCCCCGGAACGGCCCCGTGGGTGGCACCAACACCTCCCACGGGACCAATGTAACGCGTAGGAACTGACCCCGCAGCCGCTGGACTCCCGATTTGAGAATACGATGATAATTTGCATATTTCTAGACTTAGGCTTAAAAATTGGCGTTAGAGGGTGAGAACTCGAAACTGTCCCCAAACGCCCTCGTGGGTGGCTCCAACACCTCTCACGGGATCAATGTAACTCGTAGGAACTGACCCCGCAGCCGCGGGACTCCCGATTTGAGAATACGACGGTAATTTGCTTATTTTGAGACTTAGGGTTAAAAACATGACGTTAGAGGGTGAGAACTCGAAACAGCCCCCGAACGTCACCGTGGATGGCACCAACAACTCCCACGGGACCAATGTAACTCGTAGGGACTGACCGTGTAGCCGCGGGACTCCCGGATTGAGAATACGATGATAATTTGCATTTTTCTATACTTGGCCTTAAAAACATGGCGTTAGAGGGTGAGAACTCGAAACAGCCCCCTAACGTCAACGTGGGGGCACCAACACCTCCCAAGGGACCAATGTAACTGGTAGGAACTGACCCCGCAGCCGCGGGACTCCCGATTTGAGAATACGATGGTAATTTAGTTATTTATAAACTTTGGATTAAAAACATTGCGTTAGAGGCTGAGAACTCGGAACAACCCCCGAACGGCCCCGTGGGTGGCACCAATACCTCCCACGGCACCAATGTAACTCGTAGGAGCTAACCCCGCAGCCGCGGGACTCCCGGTTTGAGAATACGATGATAATTTGCATATTTCTAGACTTAGGCTTAAAAACATGGCGTTAGAGGGTGAGAACTCGAAATAGACCTCGAACGGCCCCGTGGGTGGCACCAACACCTCCCACGGGACCAATGTAACTCGTAGGATATGACCACGCAGCCGCGGGACTCCCAATTTGAGAATACGATGATAATTTGATTTTTTTCGTGACTTAGGATTAAAAATATGATGTTAGAGGGTGAGAACTCGAAACAGCCCCCAAACGTCACTGTCGATGGCACCAACACCTCCCACGGGGCCAATGTAACTCGTAGGAACTGACCCCATAGCCGCGGGACTCCCGACTTTAGAATATGACGGTAATTTGCCTATTTCTAGGCTTGGGATTAAAAACATGGCGTTAGAGGTTGAGAACTCTAAACAGCCCCCGAACGTCCCCGTGGGTGGCACCAACACCCCCACGGGACCAATGTAACTCGTAGGAACTGGCTGCGATACTCCCGGTTTAAGAATTCAATGATAATTTGCATATTTCTAGGCTTAGGCTTAAAAACATGGCGTTAGAGGGTGAGAACTCGAAACAGCCTCCGAACCTCCCCGTGGGTGGAACTAACACCTCCCACGGGACTAATGTAAGTCGTAGGAACTGACCCCGCAGCCGCGGGACTCCCCATTTGGGAATACGACGGTAATTTGCATATTCATAGACTTTGGACTAAAAACATGGCGTTAGAGGGTGAGAACTCGAAACAACTCCCGAACGGCCCCGTGGGTGGCACCAACACCTCCAACGGGACCAATGTAACTCGTAGGAACTGACCCCACAACCGGGGGACTTCCGGTTTGAGAATACGATGGTAATTTACATATTTATAAACTTAGGATTAAAAACATGGCGTTAGAGGCTGAGAACTCGAAATAGCCCCCGAACGGCCCCGTGGGTGGCACCAATACCTCCCACGAGACCAATGTAACTCGTAGGAAGTGACCCCGCAGCCGCGGGACTTCCGGTTTGAGAATACGACGATAATTTGCATATTTCTAGACTTAGGCTTGAAAACAGGGCGTTAGAGGTTCAGAACTGAAAATAGACCTCGAACGGCCCCGTGGGTGGCGCCAACACCTCCCACGGGACCAATGTAACTCGTAGGAACTGACCACGCAGCCACAGGACTCCCAATTTGAGAATACGACGATAATTTGCTTTTTTTCGTGACTTAGGCTTAAAAATATGACGTTAGAGGGTGAGAACTTGAAATAGCCCCCGAACATCACTGTCGATGGCACCAACACCTCCCACGGGGCCAATGTAACTCGTAGGAACTGACACCGTAGCCGCGGGACTCCCGGCTTCAGAATACGACGGTAATTTGCATATTTCTAGGCTTGGGCTTAAAAATATGGAGTTAAAGGGTGAGAACTCGAAACAGCCCCCGAACGTCCCCGTGGGTGGCACCAACACCCCCCAAGGGACCAATGTAACTCTTAGGAACTGACCCCGCTGCCACGGGACTCCCGTTTTGAGAAAACGACTGTAATTTGCTTATTTCTAGACTTAGGCTTAAAAACATGGCGTTAGAGGGTGAGAACTCGAAACAGCCTCCGAACGTCCCCGTGGGTGTAACCAACACCTCCCACGTGACTAATGTAAGTCGTAGGAACTGACCCCGCAGCCGCGGGACTCCCCATTTGGGAATACGACGGTAATTTTCATATTCATAGACTTTGGATTAAAAACATGGTGTTAGAGGGTGAGAACTCGAAACAGCCCCCGAACGGCCCCGTGGGTGGCACCAACACCTCCCACGGGAACAATGTAACTCGTAGGAACTGACCCCACAACCGGGGGACTTCCGATTAGAGAATATGATGGTAATTTACATATTTATAAACTTAGGATTAAAAACATGGCGTTAGAGGCTGAGAACTCGAAATAGCCCCCGAACGGCCCCGTGGGTGGCACCAACACCCCCACGGGACCAATGTAACTCGTAGGAACTGGCTGCGATACTCCCGATTTAAGAATTGAATGATAATTTGCATATTTCTAGGCTTAGGCTTAAAAACATGGCGTTAGAGGGTGAGAACTCGAAACAGCCTCCGAACGTCCCCGTGGGTGGAACTAACACCTCCCACGGGACTAATGTAAGTCGTAGGAACTGACCCCGCAGCCGCGGGACTCCCCATTTGGGAATACGACGGTAATTTGCATATTCATAGACTTTGGATTAAAAACATGGCGTTAGAGGGTGAGAACTCGAAACAACTCCCGAACGGCCCCGTGGGTGGCACCAACACCTCCCACGGGACCAATGTAACTCGTAGGAACTGACCCCACAACCGGGGGACTTCCGGTTTGAGAATACGATGGTAATTTACATATTTATAAACTTAGGATTAAAAACATGGGGTTAGAGGCTGAGAACTCGAAACAGCCCCCGAACGGCACCGTGGGTGGCACCAATACCTCCCACGGGACCAATGGAACTCGTAGGAAGTGACCCCGCAGCCGCGGGACTTTCGGTTTGAGAATACGACGATAATTTGCATATTTCTAGACTTAGGCTTGAAAACAGGGCGTTAGAGGTTGAGAACTGAAAATAGACCTCGAACGGCCCCATGGGTGGCACCAACACCTCCCACGGGACCAATGTAACTCGTAGGAACTGGCCACGCAGCCGCAGGACTCCCAATTTAAGAATACGATGATAATCTGCTTTTTTTCGTGACTTAGGCTTAAAAATATGACGTTAGAGGGTGAGAACTCGAAATATCCCCCGAACATCACTGTCGATGGCACCAACACCTCCCACGGGGCCAATGTAACTCGTAGGAACTGACACCGTAGCCGCGGGACTCCCGGCTTCAGAATATGACGGTAATTTGCATATTTCTAGGCTTGGGCTTAAAAACATGGAGTTAGAGGGTGAGAACTCGAAACATCCCCCGAACGTCCCCGTGGGTGGCACCAACACCCCCCAAGGGACCAATGTAACTCTTAGGAACTGACCCCGCTGCCACGGAACTCCCGTTTTTAGAAAATGACTATAATTTGCATATTTCGAGACTTAGGCTTAAAAACATGGCGTTAGAGGGTGAGAACTCGAAACAGCCTCCGAACGTCCCCGTGGGTGGAACCAACACCTCCCACGGGACTAATGTAAGTCGTAGGAACTGACCCCGCAGCCGTGGGACTCCCCATTTGGGAATACGACGGTAATTTTCATATTCATAGACTTTGGATTAAAAACATGGTGTTAGAGGGTGAGAACTCGAAACAACCCCAGAACGGCCCCGTGGGTGGCACCAACACCTCCCACGGGAACAATGTAACTCGTAGGAACTGACCCCACAACCGGGGGACTTCCGATTAGAGAATACGATGGTAATTTACATATTTTAAACTTAGGATTAAAAACATGGCGTTAGAGGCAGAGAACTCGAAATAGCCCCCGAACGGCCCCGTGGGTGGTACCAATACCTCCCACGGGACCAATGTAACTCGTAGGAACTAACCTCGCTGCCGTGGGACTTCCAGTTTGAGAATACGACGATAATTTGCATATTTCTAGACTTAGGCTTAAAAACGGGGCGTTAGAGGGTGAGAACTGAAAATAGACCTCGAACGGCCCCGTGGGTGGCACCAACACCTCCCACGGGACCAATGTAACTCGTAGGAACTGACCACGCAGCCGCGAGACTCCCAATTTGAGAATACGACGATAATTTGCTTTTTTTCGTGACTTAGGCTTAAAAATATGACGTTAGAGGGTGAGAACTCGAAACAGCCCCGAACGTCACTGTCGATGGCACCAACACCTCCCACGGGGCCAATGTAACTCTTAGGAACTGACCCCGTAGCCACGGGACTCCCGGCTTGAGAATACGACGGTAATTTGCATATTTCTAGTCTTGGGCTTAAAAACATGGCGTTAGAGGGTGAGAACTCTAAATAGCCCCCGAACGTCCCCGTGGGTGGCACCAACACCCCCCACGGGACCAATGTAACTAGTAGGAACTGACCCCGTAGCCGCGAAACTCCCCGTTTAAGAATTCGATGATAATTTGCATATTTCCAGGCTTAGGCTTAAAACATGGCGTTAGAGGGTGAGAACTCAAAACAGCCTCCGAACGTCCCCGTGGGTGGAACTAACACCTCCCACGGGACTAATGTAAGTCGTAGGAACTGACCCCGCAGCCGCGGGACTCCCCATTTGGGAATACGATGGTAATTTTTATATTCATAGATTTTGGATTAAAAACATGGCGTTAGAGGGTGAGAACTCGAAACAACTCCCGAACGGCCCCGTGGGTGGCACCAACACCTCCCACGGGACCAATGTAACTCGTAGGAACTGACCCCACAACTGGGGGACTTTCGGTTTGAGAATACGATGGTAATTTACATATTTATAAACTTAGGATTAAAAACATGGCGTTAGAGGCTGAGAACTCGAAACAGCCCCGAACGGCCCCGTGGGTGGCACCAATACCTCCCACGGGACCAATGCAACTCGTAGGAAGTGACCCCGCAGCCGCGGGACATCCGGTTTGAGAATACGATGATAATTTGCATATTTCTAGACTTAGGCTTGAAAACAGGGCGTTAGAGGTTGAGAACTCGAAATAGACCCCGAACGGCCCCGTGGGTGGCACCAACACCTCACACGGGACCAATGTAACTCGTAGGAACTGACACCGCAGCCGCGAGATTCCCGATTTGAGAATACGACGGTAATTTACATATTTATAGACTTTGGATTAAAAATATGGCGTTAGAGGGTGACAACTCGAAACAACCCCCGAACGGCCGCGTGGGTGGCACCAACACCTCCCACGGGACCAATGTAACTCGTAGGCACTGACCACGCAGCCGCGGGACTTTCGGTTTGAGAATACGACGCTAATTTGCACATTTCTAGACTTAGGCTTGAAAACAGGGCGTTAGAGGGTGAGAACTCGAAATAGACCCCGAACGGCCCCGTGGGTGGCACCAACACCTCCCACGGGACCAATGTAACTCGTAGGAACTGACCACGCAGCCGCGGGACTCCCAATTTGAGAATAGGACGATAATTTGTTTTTTTCGTGACTTAGGCTTAAAAATATGACGTTAATGGGTGGGAACTCAAAACAGCCCCCGAACGTCCCCATGGGTGGCACCAACACCTCGCACGGGACCAATGTAACTCGTAGGAATTGAACCCGCAGCTGCAGGACTCCCGGCTTGAGAAAATGACGGTAATTTGCATATTTCTAGACTTAGGCTAAAAAACATGGCGTTATTGGGTGAGAACTTGAAATAGCCCCCGAACGTCCCGTGGGTGGAACCAACACCTCCACGGGACCAATGTAACTCATAGGAACTGACCCCGCAGCCACGGGACTCCCGGTTTGAGAATATGATGATAATTTGCATATTCATAAACTTAGGCTTAAAAACATGGCGTTAGAGGGTGAGAACTCGAAACAGCCTCCGAACGTCCCCGTGGGTGGAACCAACACCTCCCAAGGGACTAATGTAAAGTCGTAGGAACTTACCCCGCAGCCCCGGGACTCCCCATTTGGGAATACGACAGTAATTTGCATATTCATAGACTTTGGATTAAAAACATGGCGTTAGAGGGTGAGAACTCGAAACATCCCCCGAACGGCCCCGTGGATGGCACCAACACCTCCCACGGGACCAATGTAACTCGTAGGAACTGACCCCACAACCGGGGAACTTCCGGTTTGAGAATATGATGGTAATTTACATATTTATAAACTTAGGATTGAAAACATGGCGTTAGAGGCTGAGAACTCGAAACAGCCCCCGAACGGCCCAGTGGGTGGCACCAATATCTCCCACGGGACCAATGTTACTCATAGGAACTAACCTCGCTGCCGCGGGACTTCCGGTTTGAGAATACTATGATAATTTGCATATTTCTAGACTTAGGCTTGAAAACAGGGCGTTAGAGGGTGAAAACTCGAAATAGACCCCGAACGGCCCCGTGGGTGGCACCAACACCTTCCACGGGACCAATGTAACTCGTAGGAACTGACACCCCAGCCGCGAGATTCCCGATTTGAGAATACGAAGGTAATTTGCATATTTATAGACTTTGGATTAAAAAAATGGCGTTAGATGGTGAGAACTCGAAACAACCCCCGAACGGCCGCATGGGTGACACCAACACCTCCCACGGGACCAATGTAACTCGTAGGAACTGACCCCATAGCCGGGGGACTTCCGGTTTGAGAATACGATGATAATTTACATATTTCTAGAGTTAGGATAAAAAACATGGTGTTAGTGGGTGAGAACTTGAAACAGCCCCCAAACGGCCTCGTGGGTGGCACCAACACCTCCCACGGGACCAATGTAACTCGTAGGAACTGACACCGCAGCCGAGAGACTCCCAATTTGAGAATACGACGGTAATTTACAAATTTATAGACTTTGGATTAAAAATATGGCGTTAGAGGGTGAGAACTCGAAACAACCCCCGAACGGCCGCGTGGGTGGCACCAACACCTCCCACGGGACCAATGTAACTCGTAGGAACTGACCCCACAGCCAGGGGACTTTCGGTTTAAGAATAGGACGATAATTTACATATTTCTATAGTTAGGATAAAAAACAATGCGTTAGTGGGTGAGAACTTCAAACAGCTCCCAAACGGCCTCGTGGTGGCACCAACACCTCCCATGGGACCAATGTAACTCCTAGGAACTGACCCCGCAGCTGCTGGACTCCCGATTTAAAAATACGATGATAATTTTCATATTTCTGGACTTAGGCTAAAAAACATGGTGTTAGAGGGTGAGAACTAGAAAAAGTCCCCGAACGGCCCCGTGGGTGGCACCAACGCCTCCCAGGGGACAAATGTAATTCGAAGGAACTGACCACGCAGCCGTGGGACTCCTGGTTTGAGAATTCGATGGTAATTTGCATAGTTTTAGACATAAGTAAAACATGGTGTTAGTGGGTGAGAACTCGAAATAGCCACCGAACGGCCCCGTGGGTCGCACCAACACCTACCACGGGACCAATGTAACTCGTAGGAATTGACCCCGCGGTCGTGGGACTCCCGACTTTAGAATACGATGATAATTTGCATATTTCTAGACTTAGGCCTAAACACATGGCGTTAGAGCGTGAGAACTCGAAACAGCCCCCGAATGACCCCGAGGGTGGTACCAATGCCTCCCACGGTACGAATGCAACTCGTAGGAACTAACCCCGCAGCCGCGGGACTCTCGGTTTGAGAATACGACGGTAATGTGCATATTTCCAGAATTGGGCTTAAAAACATTACGTTAGAGGGTTAGAACTCGAAACGACCCCCGAACTTCCCAATGGGTGGCACCAACACCTCCCACGGGACCAATGAACTCGTAGGAACTGACCCCGCAACCATGGGACTCTCGGTTTGAGAATACGACGATAATTTTTGTATTTCTAGACTTTGGCTTAAAAACATGGCGTTAGAGGGTGAGAACTTGAAACAGCCACGGAACGGCCCCGTGGGTGGCACCAACACCTCCCACGGGACCAATGTAACGCGTAGGAACTGACCCCGCAACCGTTGGACTCCCGATTTGAGAATACGATGATAATTTGCATATTTCTAGACTTAGGCTTAAAATTGGCGTTAGAGGGTGAGAACTCGAAACAGTCCCCAAACGGGCTCGTTGGTGTCTCCAACACCTCCCACGGGATCAAAATAACTCGTAGGAACTGACCCCGCAACCGCGGGACTCCCGATTTGAGAATACGACGATAATTTGCTTGTTTTGAGACTTAGGCTTAAAAACATGATGTTAGAGGGTGAGAACTCGAAACAGCCACCGAACGTCACCGTGGATGGCACCAACAACTCCAACGGGACCAATGTAACTCGTAGGAACTGACCCTGTAGCCGCGGGACTCCCGGCTTGAGAATACGACGATAATTTGCATATTTCTAGACTTGGGCTTAAAAACATGGCGTTAGAGGGTGAGAACTCGAAACAACCCCCGAACGTCCACGTGGGTGGAACCAACACCTCCCACAGGACCAATGTAACTCGTAGGAACTGACCACATAGCCACGGGACACCCGGTTTGCGAAAACGACAGTAATTTTCATATTTCTAGACTTAAGAAAAAAATGGCGTTAGTGGGTGAGAACTCGAAACAGCCCCCAAACGTCCCCGTGGGTGGCACCAACACCTCGCACGGGAGCAATGTAACTCGTAGGAACTGACCCCGCAGCCGCGGGACTCCCGGTTTGAGAAAATGACGGTAATTTGCATATTTCTAGACTTAGGCTTAAAAACATGGCGTTATTGGGTGAGAACTCGAAATAGCCACCGAACGTCCCGTGGGTGGCTCCAACACCTCCCACGGGACCAATGTAACTCGTAGGAACTGACCCCGCAGCCACGGGACTCCCGGTTTGAGAATATGACGATAATTTGCATATTTCTAGACTTAGGCTTAAAACATGGCATTAGAGGGTGAGATCTTGAAACATCCCCCGAACATTCCCGTGGGTGGTGGCACCAACACCTCCCACGGGACCAATGTAACTCGTAAGAACTGACCCCGCAGTCACGGGACTCCTGATTTGAGAATACGACGGTAATTTGCATATTTCTAGACCTAAGCAAAACATGGCGTTAGTGGGTGAAAACTCGAAACAGCCCCTGAACAGCCCCGTGGGTGGCACCAACAAGTCCCACGGGACCAATGTAACTCGTAGGTACTGACCCCGCAGCTGCGGGACTCCCGGATTGAGAATACGATGATAATTTGTATATTTTTAGACTTAGGCTTAAACACTTGGCGTTAGAGGGTGAGAACTCGAAACAGCCTCCGAACGACCCCGTGCGTGGCACCATTGCCTCCCCGGTACCAATGTAACTCGTAGGAACTAGCCCCGTAGCCGCGGGACTCCCGGTTTGAGAATACGACGGTAATTTACATATCTCTGGACTTAGGCTTGAAAACATCGCGTTAGAGGGTGAGAACTCGAAACGACCCCCGAATGTCCCCGTGGGTGGCACGGACACCTCCCACGGGACCAATGTAACTCGTAGGAACTGACGCTGCAACCACGGGACTCCCGGTTTGAGAATACGTTGGTAATTTGTATATTTCTAGACTTAGGCTTAAAAACATGGCGTTAGGGGGTGAGAACTTGAAACAGCCCCCGAACGGCCCCGTGGGTGGCACCAACACCTCCCACGGGACCAATGTAACTCGTAAGAACAGACCCCGCAGTCGCTGGACTGCCGATTTGCGAATAAGATGATAATTTGCATATTTCTAGACTTATGCTTAAAAAATTGGTGTTAGAGGGTGAGAACTCGAAACAGTCCCCGAACGTCCCCGTGGGTGGCACCAACACCACCCACGGGACCAATGTAACTCGTAGGAACTGACCCCGCAGCAGCGGCACTCCCGATTTGAGAATACCACGGTAATTTGCATATTTTTAGACTTTGGCTTAAAAACGTGGCGTTAGAGGGTGAAAACTCGAAACAGCCCTCTAACAGCCCCATGGGTGGCACCAACACCTCCCACGAGGCTAATGTAACTCGTAGTTACTGACCCCGCAGCCGCGAGACTCTCAGTTTGAGAATACGACGATAATTTGCATATTTCTAGACTTAGGCTTAAAAACATGGTGTTATTGTGTGAGAACTCAAAATAGCCCCCGAACGTCCCCGTGGGTGGCACCAACACCTCCGACGGGACCAAAGTAACTCGTAGGAACTGACCCTGCAGCCGCGAGACTGCCGGTTTGAGAATACGACAATAATTTGCATATTTCTAGACTTAGGCTTAAAAACATGGCGTTAGAGGGTGAGATCTCAAAACAGCCCTCGAACATTCCCGTGGGTGGCACCAACACCTCCCATGGGACCAATGTAATGTGACATCCCGCATAATTTAATACCAGGTGATCACTCCTTTATTAAATTAAAATCAAGGTGAACAGTTGGTTCATTCTTAGCATCACTGTCGTAAAAATAGACTTTTCCAAATTAACACCCTAATTAATTAAGCTAAGTGTCAAAACCATTTTTAGCCTTTCTAACCAAATTGTATTTTTAAAGAAAAACTTATTTATTTAATTATTAACCACATGTTCAAAAAGTAAGAATCATACAACAATTATCCTGGAACATAATCCAATTACTTTAAACATTCAATATTCAAAATCCCAACATTTAAAACTAAATTTAAAACACACATTCTGAATAAATCCCAAAGTAACAATACTAGAAATAAGTGGAATACAAATGTCCCAACAGAACAAATAAATAGTGGAAAGGGCGACACATGCCCAATGAGAATCATAGGAGTGGAATCAAGTAAATGAAATCTTCTATGCAAGTGGCCTACAACTCCGACCTAAGCTGCAACACGTTCCTTTCAAGGGATCCTAAGCAAGACGCCCCTGTGGCTGGGCACCTGTAATACATACATATATATACAAGAGAGAGAAAGAGAAAAAGAAACGGGTTAGAGCCCGATAGTGTGTTTGATTTAAAATACGTTTAGCAAGTATTTAAATTGATACAGGCCAATGCAACAACATATTAATGCGACACTCTCTTGAGAAATTCTCACCTCTGTTCTATTGTGCACACGTATCGAACTAACCTTCCCAGCGGTTTGTCTTATCATTTATCGCACTAATCTTCCCAATGATTTAACTTATCTTAGATTACTAGTAAGATTCAAAATTTAACGATTCAATTGTTTGAAAAGAATATTTCAATTAATAACCAAAGTTCTCATTTTAACTTTATTAATCAATAAAGATTTCCAGTGTCATATTATACTTTCTCAAAACAACTATTTATAATTGAGTCATCAACCATGTCCTACATATCAATTCACAATAGGTAGTTCCAAATTCCATAATTTCATATATATATATTAAATACTTGTAAGATATATATATCAAAATAGCACCCCTAAATAATAACTATGGTGCGGGAACACTCTACTATCCAAACCCCATATCACTCACATTAAGGGGAATACAAATTCGGAATCACTCTCGAATTGTATTAACACATACTCAAACAATATTGAGGTGAAGCATAGATTCCAAGTCTCTAAGAGGACGGCATATGTCTGCGTCTCTTAGGACCGTCTGAACAATCACTGCGATAGCCTGTACCAAGGATATCTATACACAAACAAGATGAGGCGAAGAATAGATTCCAAGTCTCTAACAGGATTGCACATGCCTGTGTCTCTTAGTACTGTCTGAACTATAACATCGATAGCCTTTACCAAGGATATTTATCTTCTAGGGTACAAGTCAATATCCCCCATAAATGTCCCATCGAGATAAGACAGTCCCAGCGCGGAAACCTCAGGGATAGCAAGTAGCGTGGGCATGGTTTTCACACATAGATAGTATTTGCATACATAATCATATAACTATACTAATATTACCATATCAATAATTAGTGTATTCTCAGTTCCCATATTTGCATTTATTTCTCATTATTTAGTTACCACGTATAACCATTCACATCTTACTTTAATTTGAGGAACCTTTCCACTTACTACATAACACTCATGGATTCTATCCTCCCAAGTATAAAATTCAGTGCGTATACACATTTGTCCCAAAGTAACTCTCTTATGTGTCTCTCTCTTTAAATCATAAATTCACCGAACCTTATGTAATAAACCCAAAATACAATCTTTGCCCGACATCAAGGGTCCCAAAATCTATTCACATGTCCTACTGGTGTTCCCTATCTCCCAAAACATTATATTAAGGATGCCCAAGAATTATCTCACAATAAATTGAATTTAACTCATTTAAAAGGAAATAGTAGTCTGCCAAGAGGGGTCGATCGATCGAGGTCTGGGGCTCGATCGATCGAACCTTCGAACGATCGAAGCTTTGGGCTCGATCGATCAATCAAGTAGGTCTGCGAAAATTGAAATTCTGCAGTTACGAGTTTCATCTCCTAACTTCAACAATTTCCATATTTTCTAATCCCAAACATCTCAAAATTTGTACTACTAACATCCTAACATGATATCATACATTTCCTACGTAAAGCATGTCAATTTACGTCACTAAACATGGATTAATCATGCCATAATTCATTTAAATACTCAAGAACCCTAGAAATCTCTAAATCATGGTTCCAATCTGTTTTTCCAGAAATTTATTCTTATAAACATCATAATTTTGTGGGTAAATTCCTCTACATGGCAAGGGTTTCCAGAATTATCATTTAAACCATAATTGCATGCGATTCCTATCTCAAATCTTAGGTTTTCTTCCATAAATCACATCCTAATCATTCCTGCACTAATATGAAAGATGCATCAACGAAATTAGCAAGATAAACACTTGCCTGGGATTTTTGACGTTCTGGTTTGCTGATGTTTTTGGTGTGGTTGTGTTCCCCGTCGCGCGATCTACGCGTTGGTGGTGACGGCGGTGCAATCGGAGGTGTTCTTGGCCTAGAACTCCTTGGGGAGCTTCCCCTCTTCCTCTCCAATGGCCGTCATTTGTCTTTGGTTGTTCTAACCCTATAAGTCAACCTTATACATATGATATAACCCTTAGGATTTCGTGGGTTTAATTACCCATAATTGCGAAATGTCCAAAACGCCCTCCCGGGGTACTAATTAGGCCTAAAAACGCCCCGAGACCCAAACCAAACCCCCGGGTACACTTTTTTGACTACATCGACCCTTGCGGACGCGTTGACACACTCAAAACGACCATATGAACAACTTATAAAATATTCACTTTTATTTATCAATATTTAGTCCCGACGCAACACGGGCGCGTCCCGATCCAAATTTCCATAATTGCCATTTTATTCACACGTGACAATATTATAAAAATAAATCTCATATATTACTATACTCATCCAGTAATATGCAACCAATAACAAATCTCCAATAATTACTAACTCTCGTTACGCTAGTAAATATTTAAAATAACATTCGGGATTAAAATTAAATTAATTTATCTTAATTAAATTTAATAAATCCTTAAATTTAAAAGCCATGAAAATACGTGGTATTACATACTTCCCCCCTAATAACGGAATTTCGTCCCGAAATTCGGATAATGAGGCCTACCAGGTAGCACAATTCTGGATATCCTTGTCAGTACGACGCTCAATCACTATATCTTTTTCCTCATAGCAACATTGTTTTACATTATTATTGGAGACACTTCACATTGTGCTCCCACCCGACAACATTCTCATAGGTCACGCCTATACGTTATAATTTCCTTATCTCACTATCATTAGTAGGACGCACCTCACTACATGACAAACTACTCGTATTTATTCATACACAAACATCCCATTCTGAGAAGATCGTACGAACATTCGACCACTCCTGACTGCCTAAAATAGTCGTGGAATTCCACCATAGATATCGAATATTTTCTCGACTGATCAAAAATTCTGGTTATCTACTCTCCTCTAAACATACGGAAGGAGAATAGTCGAGTTTCTTCCATAACAAAACCTTAATAAGTACCTCGTACGCGACAAACAGGTACGAGTGCTTCTATAGAGCATGCTTGAAATCATCGTACCAAGATTCCAAAATTTCCTTCACGTGGCTCCACTAATCTTTAATCAGCATGCGCTTATTCTCTGGCTAAGGGTGATACATCCTACTCGAAACGAAATCTTTTCTCTGATGGTTCCCAAAATCCCATATCAAAGGTGGGATTCACCAATCTCATCCTGATTTAGAAATTTATACTGCGTCGGACCATGCACTGGTGCGATCAAAGGAAGTCTGGGGCATACTAGTTAATATGTAAGCCATCCCAAAGGAATATCAATCACTTCCTTCTCGGCGACTTAATTTACATGTTTGGGATAAACCCTTGATCATGTTTTGAGGATGGTAACTCATTCAAGAACTTAATCGGCTTTACCAACCTCTTCCAAGTTCAGGAATTTTCGATAAACACAAAATTCTTTGGTTGATTCTCCTCTTTAAACCAAACCTTACCTATGGGCGGTGCATGTAGAGACTACTCACTACATCTCGCTAAAGATCGATTCTTCCCTTGAAATGTCTCACATTAAGTGACACGTAATACTCTCCTTCCTTCCTTGGAGTATGCCGAAAGTTCCGACCCGTGCTCTTCTCTCCACGAAGCGCACTTCTGGATCTCTTATACTATACTAACATCATTACTCTTTGTATGCGCAAGTCTCTCTCACTCTTGAATAATAACAACTCCACTCCGGGTGTGCTTCATAACAATTAAATTCTACTCTATTCAAGGAATACCAATTCTTGAAAGGCTTCTCACAACCTCCCAATCAAGTTAGGGCGTGCTATTCTAATTGCACACTTATGTATGGATTATCGCCTCTCATGTGACGTTTACTCCACTCTATCACTTCCACTTCGTTACACTAGTCCCACACACATATATTTCGCACGTCTATTACCACGTCCCTTCGACTCAGACAATTTTAATTGTCGTTAACCAAGATGCCCACATTTTTGCAACACTCCGACCGCCTTGGGAGAGCGAACGACTTGCTACTCATCTGTAGGACTAACTAAATTCAACGTAATAGAAGGAATAGGGCATTCAAATTCCATGACAATAAAAGAGGAATAATAATTTTCAACCATCCTCAGATAAGTACAAAATTTCCCAAATAGGTACAACAACCAAAATAAATCACTAACGCTCTATTCATCAAAATAATTACATGTCCTCTCTTTTGTATAATAAAGTTCTTTCCAGATAATCCGTGCTAAAAATCATTCCAACTCTTTATTCACCTTGTGTTCTGTACGCGCTTATGACATTTGGGTACTCTCAATCACCCTAGAAATCAAAATTTTTGAATTCTCCTTATCATCGTTCCACCCCTCAACTCGTGGGGATAACTTTCAATTCTTTCCTACCACAAAAATCCGGCTCCAAAGACCTTAAAACAAAATTCAACTTCCAACTTACATACATAATTACTTGATCCGATTTCGACCAGGGTACCGAACTCATGGAATAGTGACCAAACGTCTCCCTATCTCCAACCTTAAGCTAAGTTTCATGCGTGGGATGTCTCGCAGAGCGAAATCCAAATAAGGAACCCCCCCGATACACTACTACCTAGCATTGTCGGTTATCGAAATCCGTTAGGTCCTCCATCCGTGGCATGTACCCCTTTATTCTGTCTCTTGACGGAAAAGTTATAATTTCTCCCGTGATTATGTTTAACAAAGAACGTTTCACTAATTGCACTATTGTTCAGTATAGGTTGGTGGTAATAGCATTTCATAAATCTCGAATACATACACTCGGAATTCTTGAAATTCCTCTCCCTAATAATAGGGGTATAAATATTAACTCCCACATCTCTAAAGGATAAATATAACAATGCACTTTTCCTATCACTAAGTCCGGAGTGCTAAACATAATACTGAGTCAAATGTTTTCGCTCAAGGGTAAATCCCGATACATACGGAATTATACTGACAAAGTCTATACATACTTTGGCATCGAATATCTCGAGCCCGCTATCTCCTCTGAATTCTCTAGGATAGATAATATAGGTGCGAGTCCAACCTTCTTATAGGTAAAGCTCGTCACAACAAAACACGTTGCACTAATGCAACTACTCCGATAGCCTTGTAATAAATGCCCACTATCGTACTAACAATTTCTATAACGTTTTAACAAAGATAATATCATACTCGTGTATCGCATCACTACAACGAGTAACCTCAATAAAGTATGAAACACGATTAATATACTCATTCATCCTCCGCGGATAGCACTAAAGAAAAGTCCCGCTACACTAGGAAAAATATTCACATAATGGTAACATTTATAATTTTATGCATTAAGCTCGTCTCACACGCTAATCTAGCAATGAACAAAATATGGTGACTCGCTCGTGTCACACAAACATGCCGCATCCTCTAAGGATACAACTTATACTTCCATCTTGGCAATCGTCTTGACTGCACAAATGGTTTTCGGACGTAACACGTCTGCCCAATCCAAAACAAAATTATTTTAAATCGTTGCCTTACTAGGCACCGTATTCCTGTCCTTTTTCTCATTTTGAAACATATTATCGTGAGCGATCTCACTCCGCACAAAATACCTCAACACATAATCCACTTACCACCTGTCCTACTAACCAGGTTAGGATTGTCCTTCTCTCGGACGTTAGTAAACTCGATTCTTGTTAGTCATCCCGGTTGTTCTCTTAGCTTTTTAGGCCATAAAGATCATGTTACTATCTATAATAGTACTTATTGAATTTACCATCACTTGGTAAGAATTTAACTATCTGAAGCATATAAATGGTTTTCCTGATGTGTATCCACATCCTTTTGTGGTGTTATACCACCACCGTTGTATTCAGTATTATCTTCGACTAAATTCTTCGAGTCCTTTAACTTCCCCCACAAGGAAGCATTATCATCTATCTCGACAAAAATGTGACAATGTCAACCTCTGAATAGGTCGTCCATCAGAATTACCTCTTTGAGTGTTATCAACTATTACTACGTGTCGATTTCCCATTCGGAGTTATTTTCCCCCACTTGTATCTACATCTTTCGATACAAAATTTGCTAACGGTTAAGATTCATATTCACGAATGGACCCCTGACATGCCCTCTCTCGATGAGT
Source organism: Sambucus nigra (assembly GCA_949130495.1). Taxonomy (NCBI): domain Eukaryota; kingdom Viridiplantae; phylum Streptophyta; class Magnoliopsida; order Dipsacales; family Adoxaceae; genus Sambucus; species Sambucus nigra. Next base: position 333,308,095 of record OX422224.1, read on the forward strand.
TCAGAACAACATTTGCTTCTAATCCTGAACAGTTAAGGAAGGAACATACGATCATCATTGTACATAAGGTTCTCCTATAGGCATAGCATTCCATTCACAAAATTGATGGTTGACTCCAACCATTATAACTTCTTCTCGAAAGCTAAGAAAATTTTCTCTAAATTTTCACTTTCAGTTTGCCACACTCCGTCCTATATTTACGCCTTTGGATACTTTACCTCCTTTGGTAAACACATACAATTTTCGCGTTTCTAAAATTTCCCACTGACAGTCTCTACACGTTTCTGTAATACGTTGGGTAAGTTTACCCTCGCACCTCATTTGACTATAACAGCATTTGAAAATCATTGTTGCACCTTAGTCACCTTTCTAGTCGTGGCTTCTCATGCCATAATGGAGGTGACCTCGTCTATAGTCATCATCCTCGGATATATTTTATCATCTCAACTGAGCCCTGCCTCCTGATGTACGCTTAACGGTCCTCTTCTGACGTCCGTCATCGCTCGGCACACGCACACATCCGAACGAAATTAGAATACACTAATGTATACACATTATATCAGGAGAACGAAATCTCGTCAAAGGAATCGACAATCCTAAACATAGGGCTCTATAACATACAAAGCAACGCTAAAAGCATAATAAGCCGTACAGATCCTAAGGACACTAGAACCTGATGCTCTGATACTACCTGTGACACCCCGCATAATTAAATACCGGGCGATCACTCCTTTATTAAATTAAAATCAAGGTGAAAAGTTGGTTCATTCTTAGCATCACTGTCTTAAAAATAAACTTTTCCAAATTAACACCCTAATTAACTAAGCTAAGTGTCAAAACCATTTTTAGCCTTTCTAACCAAATTGTATTTTTAAAGAAAAACTTATTTATTTAATTATTAACAACATGTTCAAAAAGTAAGAATCATACAACAATTATCCTGGAACATAATCCAATTACTTTAAACATTCAACATCCAAAATCCCAACATTTAAAACTAAATGTAAAACATACATGCTGAATAAATCCCAAAGTAACAGTACTAGAAATAACTGGAATACAAATGTCCCAACAGAACAGATAAATAGTGGAAAGGGCGACACATGCCCAATGAGAATCATAGGAGTGGAATCAAGTAAATGAAATCGTATAAGCAAGTGGCCTGCAACTCCCACCTAAGCTGCAGCACGTTCCTTTTGAAGCACCTTATACCTTTGACTTGCTTAAGTCTACATTGTATAAGTGCTCAACTAATTTGGAAATATTGACAAAATTGGTAGTTCATCCTAGAAACCAAAAAGCCTCAGAACTTATCTCTCTAATCCTCTTCAATGATCCATGATGGTATAAAATTAATGGAACTACACACAATTAGAAGTGCATACATGTGTTCATATTGCTTAAAATTCAGTGTGTGTTTAATTCCCCTTGAATTGGAGCTTTAATAATTTTTGGGAATTTTTAAATATTTTTTAAACCTTTTTAAAACATTTTTTTTAATAAAGGTTTTTATTAATAAAATGGGATAATATAATTTGTGGGGTTAATATTCTATTTTGGAAACTTCTGTTTTCATTAAAATGTTTGGTTGGGTAGGAACTCAAAGCGCTAGAGACTTCAGGGTGATGTTTTGTAATTATTTCGATGTGCGTGTGAGAGCCACTCACATGCCAACACCTGTCATCCTCCGGGTGAATGTATTTGTGTTTGTTATGTGAGAGGGCTGGATGGATGTTTGATGAACGTTGGATCATTCCTTATCAAGGGTCTCCATGTGTTCTTGGTTAATCTCGGTGCTATCCATATGAACCAATCAGAATTATTTTAATCCACCGCTGTCTTATAACCTTCGGATCAAGTCAAACCTTTCAAGACTTGACCACAGCCCTTGATTACCCTAGAACGTCCAGAACCTTCCCTCAGCCCTATATATACCCTCCTCTTCTCAGCCTTAGAAGACTTTTGGGCATTCGTCTTTCTGAGAGAAAAAATAAGAGAGAGAAGAGAGAAGAGAGAAGTGATAGAAGAGAGAAAAGAATAGAGAGAAGAGAGAGAAAGGGAAACAGTTAGCCCAAAACCAAACCCTAACCCTTAAACACTTCAACTCAGAAACAAACCTTCGTATACATTCAACCCCAAACACAACCTGAGTGTTTGAGAGAGAGAGTGGTTTGTTCATATCGTTGCTGTAACCTCGTGATCTTTTGATCTTGTTCACAACTTAAACTTTAGAGTGAAGATCTTGTTTCTTTTTCCATAGAAACGTTAGATCTATACTCTGCATGTTACATTTTTCACTTGATCTGCATATTTTCTACTTGGTTTAAGAAAATCATTTCTGATTTGGTTTTAAAATGTTTTATAGTTTCTGTTTTTACAAAACTTAACTCTGACCTAGTTGGATTCTCACTTGGAGGGTTTTCAATCTCATAAATATTTTCAAAAGAGATTGATTAAGGTCTTGACCGATTCCTGAAGCAAGATCTCCGTTGAATCTGGGTTATATTTAAAGGTCAAATAGGTTTCGAGTTCTGTGAGAAAGAAATAAACTAAAATCACTGCATATAGACTTTATATGTAATTTACTAGGACTGTTTGTAAATCTAAGTGTGTGTGAGTTCATGCATGTGAATAGGAATCACTACACAAACACTTAACACACTACTACACTGGAAGTGTTGTGTTTAAGATCTGAGATCATTGAGTCGACGTAAAGAAGCTAAAGTAAAGGAAGTTAGCGAAATGGAAGAACATCATCAACAAATCAGATCTATGAGAAGTTAGAAGGACACCAAGGGGGTATATTCCTAAACTTAGAATAATTTGATTTGTGTGCTTGCATGTTGTATTGTTTGTAACTGATTTTTGTTATTAGTGAATTTTTGCTTTTGTGACTTAGAAGTCACCGTGGATGTTTCCTCTGTTGGGAGAGGTTTTACCACGTTAAAATCATTGTGTTGATTATCTTCATCTACTCATCTCATTCTATAAGTGTGCTGAATTTTTTTGAAACTGCCTTAGTTTAAAAAACTGATTACACAATCTTAATTACTCTCGTACATACGTTTCTTTGTAAACACATCTTGTTTATAATTTTTATTTTCAAAAGAAAAGGGTTTCTCCAATAAACATTCGGAGTTGCTTATACAGTTTAACCTTGTGTTAAACGGCATTAGCGACGTTTTTCAATTGGTATCAGAGCCCTGTTAACTTTTATTTCAAAAGATCTTGTGTTTCTGAAATCATTTTCTGAAAAATCTAACTATGGACGAGAAGAATGAAAGGTTTGGTAATCTGTCCAGACCTCCACTCTTTTATGGAAACAACTTTTCTTACTGGAAAGTAAGAATGGTTGCCTTCATTCAAGGGAGTTTAGGAGATGATGTCTGGGACATTATCGAAAATGGATACACTTATCCTACTAAACCAACCACTGAAGGAAGTGATGAGAGGGTAAAGAAAATCTTAAGTGAATTTACCCAAGAAGAGAAAACCATTTCTCGAAATAACAATAAAGGCAAGAATGCCATTTTTATGTCTATTAATGAGTATGAGTTCAAACGAATCTCATCTTGTGCCACTTCTAAGGAAGCTTGGGACACATTAATCATAGCCCATGAAGGAGACTCAAGAGTTAAAGCTGCTAAAACTCAAATGCTTATCCAGCAGTACAACTCCTTGATCATGACTGATTCTGAGTCTTTTGATGATTTTTACATGAACTTAACTGATATAGTTACTAAGTTGCATGCTAATGGTATAACTTATGATAGGAATGAAATTGTCTCTAAAATTCTAAGGTCATTACCACAAAAGTTTGACAGTAAGAGGTATGATATTGAGGAAATGAATGATCAAAACCTTACCCCTGAGTTACTCAGTAGCAAACTTAGGACTGTGGAAATGGAATTAGACTTTAAGAAACAATTAAATCATTCTCAAAGAAAACAGCCCAACTCTAACTTGAGTTTTGCCTCTATGATACCCAAACTTGAGTCCAATTTGACCAACTCTGACTCTGATGAGGAGTGTGATATAGACAAACTAGATAATCAGATTGCCTTAATGTCTAAACAATTTAAGAAAATGGTCAAATTTCGAAACAAACAGGCAACTAAACAAGGCAAGCCTAATTATCCTACTCTGTCTAATCCCAAACCTCATGAGAGAGGTCTTGACAAACATCCTAAAGACAACAATTCCAGACCCACTAGAGACCTTAAAAAGATTGAATGTTTTAGATGTGGGAAACTAGGTCACATTGCTCACGACTGCAGAGTTAATCTGAATAAAGCCAACACACACAATAGAGCCAATGTCTGTAAAACTTGGAATGATTCAAGTGACTCTGATGAAGAGGAACTTGAGTCATCTAATGTACTTGACCCTTGCATGTCGTTTTATGCTAAGATCATTTACAATGATGATATGCCTGTGTGTGATAATGATGCTCCTACTCTTGCTTGTGTGAATACTCCTTTGATTGGCCTAGATGTTTTATTGTCTGAAAATGTTGCTAGTTCTAGTTCCGTGTGTGTGAGTCAAAGTGATCTCGATAATGACGATGCAAATGGGTGCGTGAGTACTAAAACTGAATCGTTAGGAGTCACTACACACACTTCACTTAGCGACTCAGACACCGATGACCTCCCTGATATCCATACTTTGTATGCTAAAACTCTTAAAAAAGGCACTAAATTGGATAAAACTATTAGAGACCTGACTAAGAAATTAGATGATCTAAGTCTTATAGTGAAGTTGAATGCTAAAGAGTACACTAACCAGTGTCTGACTCATCAATCTGAAATTGAAACTTTTGATCAAAAATTAAAAGACTTGACCAAAATTAATGAAACCCTGGAAATGAAATACAAGGGAACATTATTAGAATTGGAGGAAGAAAAAACAAAGGCAGCTACTGTTTTCAAAAAGTTTTCTAAGTTTGAAAACAATTCAAATTGTTTTACTGACTTTGTTGTTGACTCCAAGACCAATTCTGATGATAGAACCGGTATTGGATTTTGCCCTAAGAACAAACCACAAACTACTAAACTTGAACCTATTAAGTTTGTGTCTGGGGGAAAAAGACCAATTGAAACATGTCCAAACTTTCATTTGATTAAAAATGAATTTGATCAAAAGCAACAAGAGAAAGACATTGGAGAGTCTAGTAATTCTAAGGCTGAGACTTCACTTAAAACTAAATACGTCTGTCCTTTGATCAGAAAGGCTGATTCTACCTATAAGACCATACCTCCTAGGAATAACACTTCTGAACAGAATGCTGTCAAACCTATCTTTAGAAGTTTTCCTAAGGAAATTCATCCCTCAAGCAATCAATATTGCTCCTACTGTGACATTTATGGTCATTCCTTTGAAGGTTGTTATGCTAGGAATCTAAATACCCCTGTTTACAACACTTCTGTCTACAAGAACTTTAACTATTCTAGGCAAAGTCGTAACAATTATGTCCTTCCAAGACAACCTGATAAGAACTCTAACTACAGAAATAGAAAGACCAAAACTAAGAGTTCATTTAAGAGAAAGGATCTCAGAAACTTTCCTAAACCAAAAGCTCAACTTTTTCACAACAATCAGTTTGCTGCTCCAAATGTTTTTCGACAAAAAACTGTGTCTCGAAAATTTTATCAAATGAGGGCAAACTTGCGCAAAATTAAAACTAGAGCTATTTGGGTTAGAAAAGATGATCTTTTACCCCAAATGAAGTGTAACATTGTTATCACTGCCTTAAAAGCTTAACACACTTCATCTGGTTGGTATTTAGATTCAGGATGTTCCAAACATATGACAGGAGATGAAACCAAACTTTTAAACAAAACCAGATTTGCTAGTGGGAAAGTAGTTTTTGGTGATGGTGTTTCATTTCAGATCATAGGTAAAGGAACCCTAAAAGAAGAAGGAATGCCTGTTCTCGAAAATGTTCAATTAGTTAAAGGCCTTAAAGCCAACCTCCTAAGTATATCACAATTTTGTGACTCTGACCATACAATCACCTTTTCAAAGAACAATTGTAAAATTCTAAATGATAAAGTTGAATGCATTATTACAGGATTTAGAACACCTGACAATTGTTATACTGTCAAGACTAGTTCTGAAACCTGTAACATTGTCATAATGGATGACAATGAGATCTGGCATAATCGTATGGGTCACTTAAGTTATGATATCCTTGGAAGATTGTCTAGTCAAGAGATTGTTAGAGGAATTCCTAAAATTAAACCTATTTTAAGTATTATCTGTGGTCATTGGCATGAAGGAAAAATAGTTAAGACTTCGCATAAAAAGGTTAAAGACATTCTCACCTCTAGACCTTTAGATCTCATCCATATGGACCTTATTGGTCCCTCTAGAACTGTTAGTCTTTATGGACACAGTTATATCCTTGTCATGGTTGATGATTTCACACGATTCACTTGGGTTGCCTTCTTAAAACATAAATCTGACACGTTTCAGAATTTTTTGAAAATTATTCTAAGAATTGAAAATGAGAAGGACACACAAGTCAATCGCATTCGTAGTGATAGAGGGGGAGAGTTCATAGACACAGGAATAGTTGAATATTGTGACTACAACGGTTACAAACATGAATTTAGTGCCCCTAAAACTCCTCAGCAGAATGGCATTGCTGAAAGGAAAAACCGAACTCTTCAAGAGATGGCACGTGTCATGTTGCATGCCAAATCTCTACCTAAATACTTTTGGGTAGAATCTATTAGAACTTCCTATCACATCACTAATAGGGTCTATCTTAGGAAAAACTCTAAACAAACCCCTTATGAGTTGTGGTACGGTAAGAAGCCTAACCTAAAATACCTAAGAACCTTTGGAAGTCAGTGTTATGTCTGTAAAGATAGAGAACATCTGTCTAAATTCGAAACTCATGGTGATAAATCCATCTTCTTAGGATACTCTCCAAACAGTCGTGCTTATCGTATATACAATATGCGTACTAAGGCCCTTATGGAATCGATAAATGTAATTGTAAGTGACACTATTGTCGAAAATAAGATATCTGAATCACCTATTGTGGTTGAATCTGAAAATGATTTCAAAACTGATTCACCAGAAATAGATGACTCATTACCAATTGAGAGTCGAGAAGTACCTGGCTGGGTATCTAAAGATCATCCCATTGACAACGTGGTCGGTAATCTTAATGAGCCAGTTCGTACTAGATCGCAGTTAAGAAATTATGCTAATTATGCATGTTTCGTCTCCCTTGTGGAACCGAAAAATGTTAATGAAGCATTGAATGACACACACTGGATTTTTGCTATGCAGGAAGAACTTTTACAATTTGTCATTCACGATGTCTGGTATCTTGTACCTCGGCCTCAAAATAAAAATGTTATTGGAACACGTTAGATTTTCAAGAACAAATCTGATGAAAATGGGGTAATCCTTAAAAATAAAGCTAGACTAGTTGCTCAAAGCTACTCTCAAATCGAAGGGATAGATTTCAGCGAGACATTTGCTCCTGTCACTCGTCTTGAATCTGTTCGACTTCTTTTCGCCATAGCGTGTCACTTAAAATTCACACTTTATCAAATGGACGTCAAATCTGCCTTCCTAAATGGAATTCTGTCCGAAGAAACATATGTAGAACAACCGAAAGGGTTCATTGATCCTAAATACCCTAACCATGTCTTTCGTCTAAAAAAGGCTTTGTATGGCTTAAAACAAGCTCCTAGAGCTTGGTATGAACGTCTTTCCAACTTTTTGTTGGATAAGGGTTTTAAGAGAGGAGGAAATGACCAGACTCTCTTTGTCAAACATTTTGACAAACACATTATTATAGCCCAAGTCTATGTAGACGACATTATTTTCGGGTCAACTTCAAACTCTGAAGTTAAATCTTTTTCTGCTATAATGCATAAGGAATTTCACATGTCCCTTATGGGGGAGCTACAGCTTTTCTTAGGATTTCAAGTGAAACAGAATTCTGATGGATTATTTGTCTCTCAAACCAAGTATGCCTTAGATCTTGTTAAGAAATTTGGTTTAGATAATGCTAAAGTCGCCAAAACGCCTATGAGTACTACCGTTAAATTATGTAAAGATGAAACTGGAAAGTCAGTTGATTCCACACTCTATCGTAGTATGATTGGTAGCCTACTCTATCTAACTGCCTCACGACAAGACATAATGTATGCTGTATGTCTGTGTGCTCGTTACCAGAATAACCCTAAAGAGAGCCATTTATCGAGTGTAAAAGGTATAATAAAGTACATAAAAGGCATTCTTAATCTTGGACTTAGGTACACTAAGGATACCTGTAGCACCATCATAGGGTATACTGATGCTGATTGGGCCGGTTGTACTGATGATAGTAAAAGTACATCAGGTGCCTGTTATTATGTCGGCAATAATTTAGTTGGTTGGAGTAGCAAAAAATAGAATTGCACATCATTATCTACGGCTGAGTCCGAATATATAGCAGCAGGAAGTTACTGTGCTCAATTGTTATGGATCAAACAGATGTTAAGTGATTATGGGATTAAAGAAGATCAATTACAATTGTATTGTGACAATCAAAGCGCCATTAACATATCTAAAAACCCGGTTCAATACTTGCGAACTAAACATATTAAAATACGGCATCATTTTATACGCGAACTTGTTGAAACTAAGGAATTAGAAATTCATTACCTGCCTACTGATCTGCAACTTGCAGACATGTTCACTAAACCTTTAGACTATAACAGATTTCTGTATTTGCGAAATTCTATAGGCATGGTTGCTCTGATTAAACTCTCAAGACATTAAGTTTTACCCTTTGTCCATTTGAGACAAAATGGGGGAGAAATTTGAGTTTTATGAGTTCATTTTTTTTCACATTTCATCTAAACTGCTTGATCTTAGTGTGTATATTTGCAGGAATCTCTTCTACTGATTGTCTACAGTTTCTAGTGTAAAAATTTGTAAATAGTTGAGTTATGTAATTTTTGACTTTCTAGGAATTAGGTAGATAGTATCTTTTGTACAGGACTAGTTTTTATTTTTGGTTCCCTACGAGTTTTAAGCTAACTCAAAGGATAATTTGTCTCATATTTCCAAAGGGGGAGATTGAATCACCTTATACCTTTGACTTGCTTAAGTCTTCATTGTATAAGTGCTCAACTAATTTGGAAATATTGACAAAATTGGTAGTCCATCCTAGAAACCAAAAAGCCTCAGAACTTATCTCTCTAATCCTCTTCAATGATCCATGATGGTATAAAATGAATCACACTACACACAATTAGAAGTTCATACATGTGTTCATATTGCTTAAAATTGAGTGTGTGTTTAATTCCCCTTGAATTGGAGCTTTAATAATTTTTGGGAATTTTTAAATATTTTTTAAACCTTTTTAAACCTTTTTTAAACATTTTTTTTAATAAAGGTTTTTATTAATAAAATGGGATAATATAATTTGTGGGGTTAATATTCTATTTTGGAAACTTCTGTTTTCATTAAAATGTTTGGTTGGCTAGGAACTCAAAGCGCTAGAGACTTCAGGGTGATGTTTTGTAATTATTTTGATGCGCGTGTGAGAGCCACTCACAGGACAACACTTGTCATCCTCCGGGTGAATGTATTTGTGTTTGTTATGTGAGAGGGCTGGATGGATGTTTGATGAACGTTGGATCATTCCTTATCAAGGGTCTGCATGTGTTCTTGGTTAATCCCGGTGCTATCCATATGAACCAATCAGAATTATTTTAATCCACCGCTGTCTTATAACCTTTGGATCAAGTCAAACCTTTCAAGAATTGATCACAACCCTTGATTACCCTCAAACGTCCAGAACCTTCCCTCAGCCCTATATATACCCTCATCTTCTCAGCCTTAGAAGACTTTTGGGCATTCGTCTTTTTGAGAGAAAAAAATAAGAGAGAGAAGAGAGAAGTGAGAGAACAGAGAGAAAGGGAAACAGTTAGCCCAAAACCAAACCCTTACCCTTAAACACTTCAACTCAGAAACAAACCTTCGTATACATTCAACCCCAAACACAACCTGAGTGTTTGAGAGAGAGAGTGGTTTGTTCATATCATTGCTGTAACCTCGTGATCTTTTGATCTTGTTCACAACTTAAACTTTAGAGTGAAGATCTTGTTTCTTTTTCCATAGAAACGTTAGATCTATACACTGCATGTTACATTTTTCACTAGATCTGCATATTTTCTACTTGGTTGAAGAAAATCATTTCTGATTTGGTTTTAAAATGTTTTATAGTTTTTGTTTTTACAAAACTTAACTCTGACCTAGGTGGATTCGCACTTGGAGGGTTTTCAATCTCATAAATATTTTCAAAAGAGATTGATTAAGGTCTTGACCGATTTCTGAAGCAAGATCTTTGTGGAATCTGGTTTATATTTAAAGGTCAAAAAGGGTTCGAGTTCTGTGAGAAAGAAATAAACTAAAATCATTGCATATAGACTTTATATGTAATTTACTAGGACTGTTTGTAAATCTAAGTGTGTGTGAGTTCATGCATGTGAATAGGAATCACTACACAAACACTTAACACACTACTACACTGGAAGTGTTGTGTTTAAGATCTGAGATCATTGAGTCGACGTAAAGAAGCTAAAGCAAAGGAAGTTAGCAAACTGGAAGAACATCATCAACAAATCAGATCTATGAGAAGTTAGAAGGACACCAAGGGGGTATATTCCTAAACTTAGAATAGGTTGATTTGTGTGCTTGCATGTTGTATTGTTTGTAACTGATTTTTGTTATTAGTGGATTTTTGCTTTTGTGACTTAGAAGTCACCATGGACGTTTCCTCTGTTGGGAGAGGTTTTACCACGTTAAAATCATTGTGTTGATTATCTTCATCTACTCATCTCATTCTATAAGCGTGCTGAATTTTTTTGAAACTACCTTAGTTTTAAAAACTGATTACACAATCTTAATTACTCTCGTACATACGTTTCTTTGTAAACACATCTTGTTTATAATTTTTATTTTCAAAAGAAAAGGGTTTCTCCAACAAACATTCGGAGTTGCTTATACAGTTTAACCTTGTGTTAAATGGCATTAGCGACGTTTTTCACCTTTCAAGGGATCCTAAGCAAGACGCCCCTGTGGCTGGGCACCTGTAATACATACATATATATACAAGAGAGAGAAAGAGAAAAAGAAACGGGTCAGAGCCTGATAGTGTGTTTGATTTAAAATACGTTTAGCAAGTATTTTAATTGATACAGGCCAATGCAACAACATATTAGTGTGACACACTCTTGAGAAATTCTCACCTCTCTTCTAACGTGCACACCTATCGCACTAACCTCCCCGAAGGTTTGTCTTATCATTTATCACACTAATCTTCCCAATGATTTAACTTATCTTAGATTACTCGTAAGATTCAAAATTTAACGATTCAATTGTTTGAAAAGAATATTTCAATTAGTAACCAAATTTCTCATTTTAACTTTATTAATCAATAAAGTTTTCCAGTGTCATATTATACTTTCTCAAAACAAGTATTTATAATTGAGTCATCAACCATGTCCTACATATCAATTCACAGTAGGTAGTTCCAAATTCCAGAATTTCATATATATATTTACTACTTGTAAGATATATATATCAAAACAGCACCCCAAATAATAACTATGGTGCGGGCACACTCTACTATCCAAACCCCATATCACTCACATTAAGGGGAATACAAATTCGGAATCACTCTCGAATTGTATTAACACATGCTCAAACAATATTGAGTTGAAGCATAGATTCCAAGTCTCTAAGAGGACGGCATATGTCTGCGTCTCTTAGGACCGTCTGAACTATCACTGCGATAGCCTGTACCAAGGATATCTATACACAAACAAGATGAGGCGAAGAATAGATTCCAAGTCTCTAAGAGGATGGCACATGTCTGCGTCTCTTAGGACCGTCTGAACTATCACATCGATAGCCTGTACTAAGGATATCTATCTTCTACGGTACAAGTCAATATCCCCCATAAAGGTCCCATCGAGATAAGACTGTCCCAGCGCGGAAACCTCAGGGATAGCAAGTATCCTGGGTATGATTTTCACACATAGATAGTAAATGCATACACAATCTTATAACTATACTAGTATAACCATTTCAATAATGGGTATATTCTCAGTTCCCATATTTGTATTTATTTCTCATTATTTAGTTACCTAGTATAACCATTCACATGTTACTTTAATTAGAGGAACCTTTCCACTTACTACATAACGCTCATGGATTCTATCCTCCCAAGTATAAAATTCAGTAGGTATACACATTTGTCCCAAAGTAACTCTCTTATGTGTCTCTCTCTTTAAATCATAAATTAACCGACCCTTATGTAATTATCCCAAAATACAATCTTTGCCCGACATCAAGGGTCCCAAAATCTATTCACACGTCCTACTGGTCTTCCCTATCTACCAAAACATTTTATTAAGGATGCCCCAGAATTATCTCACAATAAATTGAATTTAACTCATTTAAAAGGAAATAGGAGTCTTCCAGGAGGGGTCGATCGATCGAGGTCTGTCGAAGCTCTGGGCTCGATCGATCGATCAAGCTGGTCTACGAAAATTGAAATTCTGCAGTTATGGGTTTCATCTCCTAACTTCAACAATTTCCATATTTTCTAATCCCAAACATCTCAAAATTTGTACTACTAACATCCTAACATGATATCATACATTTCCTACGTAAAGCATGTCAATTTACGTCACTAAACATGGATTAATCATGACATTATTCATTTAAATACTCAAGAACCCTAGAAATCTTTAAATCATGGTTCCAATATGTTTTTCCAGAAATTTCTTCTTATAAACATCATAATTTTGTGGGTAAATTCCTCTACATGGTAAGGGTTTCCAGAATTATCATTTAAACAATAATTGCATGCGATTCCTATCTCAAATCTTAGGTTTTCTTCCATAAAACTCATCCTAATCATTCCTGCACTAATATGAAAGATGCATCAACAAAATAACAAGATAAACACTTGCCTAGGATTTTCGACAGTGTGGGTTGCTGATGATTTTGGTGTGGTTGTGTTCCCCGTCGCGCGATCTACGCGTTGGTGGTGACGGCGGTGCAATCAGAGGTGTTCTTGGCCTAGAACACCTTGGAGAACTTCTCCTCTTCCTCTCCAATGGCCGTCATTTGTCTTTGGTTGTTCTAACCCTAGAAGGAAACCTTAGACATCTGATATAACCCTTAGAATTTCGTGGGTTTAATTACCCATAATTGCGAAATGTCCAAAAGGCCCTCCCGGGGTACTAATTAGGCCTAAAAACGCCTCGAGACCCAAACTAAACCCCCGGGTACACTTTTTTGACTATATCGACCCTTCCGGACGCGTTCACACACTCAAAACGACCATATGAACAACTTATAAAATATTCACTTTTATTTATCAATATTTAGTTCTGATGTGACACGGGCCCGTCCCGATCCAAATTTCCATAATTGCCATTTTATTCACACGTGACAATATTATAAAAATAAATCTCATATATTACTATACTCATCCAGTAATATGTAACCAATAACAAATTTCCAATAATTACGAACTCTCGTCACACTAGTAAATATTTAAAACAACATTCCGGATTAAAATTAAATTAATTTATCTTAATTAAATTTAGTAAATCCTTAAATTTAAAAGCCATGAAAATACGGGGTATTACATGTAACTCATAGGAACTGACAGCGTAGCCACGGGACTCCGGATTTGAGAATACGATGGTAATTTACATATTTCTAGACTTAAGCAAAACACATCGTTAGTGGGTGAGAACTCGAAACAGCACTCGAACGGCCCCGTGGGTGGCACCAACACCTCCCACGGGACCAATGTAACTCGTAGGAACTGACCCCGCAGCCGCTGGACTCTCGATTTGAGAATACGATGATAATTGGCATATTTCTAGACTTAGGCTTAAAAAATTGGCGTTAGAGGGTGAGAACTCGAAACAGTCCTCGAACGGCCCCGTGGGTGGCACCAACACCTCCCACGGGACCAACGTAACTCGAAAGGAACTGACCCCGCACCCGCTGGAGTCCCAATTTGAGAATACGATGATAATTTGCATATTTCTAGACTAAGGCTTAAAAAATTGGCATTCGAGGGTGAGAACTCAAAATAGTCCCCGAACGGCCCCGTGGATGGCACCAACACCTCCCACGGGACCAATGTAACTTGAAAGGAACTGACCCCGCACCCGTTGGACTCCCAATTTGAGAATATGATGATAATTTGCATATTTCTAGACTAAGGATTAAAAAATTGGCGTTCGAGGGTGAGAACTCAAAATAGTCCCCGAACGGCCTCGTGGGTGGCACCAACACCTCCCACGGGACCAATGTAACTCGCTGGAACAGACCCCATAGCCGTGGGACTCCTGATTTAAGAATAGGACAATAATTTGCATATTTATAGACTTAGGCTTAAAAAAATGACGTTAGAGGTTGAGAACTCGAAACAGCCCCCGAACGTCCCCGTGGGTGGTACCAACACCTCCCACAAGACGAATGTAACTCGTAGGAACTGACCCTGCAGCCGGGGGACTCCCGGTTTGAGAATACGATGGTAATTTGCGTATTTCTAGAGTTAGGCATAAAAACATGGCGTTAGAGGGTGATAACTCGAAACATCCCCCAAACGTCCCCGTGGGTGGCACCAACACCTCCCACGGCACCAATGTAACTCGTAGGAACTGACCCCGCAGCCACGAGACTCCCGATTTGAGAAAACGACGATAATTTGCATTTTTCTAGACTTAAGCAAAAAAAGGGGCTAATGGGTGAGAACTCAAAACAGCCCCCGAACGGCCCCGTGGGTCGCAGCAAAACCTCCCACGGGACCAATGTAACTCGTAGGAACTAACCCCGCAATCGCGGAACTCTCGGTTTGAGAATACAACGATAATTTGCATATTTCTAGACTTAAACTTGAAAACATGGCGTTAGAGGGTGAGAACTCGAAACAGCCCCCGAACGTCCCCGTGGGTGGCACCAACACCACCCACGGGACTAATGTAACTCGTATGAACTGACCCCACAGCCTCGGGACTCCCCATTTGAGAATACGATGATAAGTTGCATAGTTATAGACTTAAGTAAAACATGGCGTTAGAAGGTGAGAACTCAAAACAGCCACCGAACGTCCCCGTGGGTGGAACAAACACCTCCCACGGGACCAATGTAACTCGTAGGAATAGACCCCGCAGCCGCGGGGCTCCCGATTTGAGGATATGACAGTAATTTAACTATTTATAAACTTAGGATTAAAAACACGGCGTTTAGAGGCTGAGAACTCGAAACAGCCTCCGAACGGCCCCGTGGGTGGCACCAATACCTCCCACGGGACCAATGTAACTCGTAGGAACTAACCCCGCAGCCGCGGGACTCCCGGTTTGAGAATACGATGATAATTTTCATATTTCTAGATTTAAGCTTAAAAACATGGCGTTAGAGGGTGAGAACTCGAAATATCCACCTAACGTCCCCGTGGGTGGCACCAACACCTCCCACAGGACCAATGTAACTCGTAGGAACTGAGCCCGCAGCCGCGAGACTCCTGATTTGCGAATACGACGGTAATTTTCATATTTATAGACTTTGGATTAAAAACATGGCATTAGAGTCTGAGAACTCGAAACAACCCCCGAACGACCCCGTGGGTGGCACCAACACCACCCACGAGACCAATGTAACTCGTAGGAACTGACCCCGCAGTCAAGGGACTTCCGGTTTGAGAATAGGATCATAATTTGCATATTTCTAGACTTAGGCTTAAAAAAATGGCGTTAGTGGGTGAGAACTTGAAATAGCCCCCGAACGGCCCCATGGGTGGAACCAACACCTCCCACGGGACCAATGTAACTCGTAGGAACTGACCCCGCAGCCGCGGGACTCCCTATTTGAGAACACGATGATAATTTGCATATTTCTAGGTTTAGGCCTAAAAACATGACGTTAGAGGGTGAGAACTCGAAACATCCCCCGAACGTCCCCGTGGGTGGCACCAACACCTCCAACGGGACCAATGTAACACGTAGGAACTGACTCCCGATTTGAGAATACGACGGTAATTTGCATATTTCTAGACTTAGGATTAAAAACATGGCGTTAGAGGGAGAGAAGTCGAAATAGCCCTCAAACGGCCCCGTGGGTGGCACCAATACCTCCCACGGGACCATTGTAACTCGTAGGAACTAACCCTGCAGCCGCGGGACTCCCGGTTTGAGAATACGATGATAATTTTCATATTTCTAGATTTAGGCTTAAAAACATGGCATTACAGGGTGAGAACTCGAAATAGCCCCCGAACGTCCCCGTGGGTGGCACCAACACCTCCCACGGGACCAATGTAACTCGTAGGAACTGAGCCCGCAGTCGCGAGACTCCCGATTTGAGAATACGACGATAATTTGCATATTTATAGACTTTGGATTAAAAACATGGCGTTAGAGTCTGAGAACTCGAAACAACCCACAAATGGCCCCGTGGGTTGCACCAACACGACCCGCGGGACCAATGTAACTCGTAGGAACTAACCCCGCAGTCGAGGCCCTTCCGGTTTGAGAATAGGACCATAATTTGCATATTTATAGACTTGGTCTTAAAAAGATGGCGTTAGTGGGTGAGAACTCGAAACAGCACCTGAACGTCCCCGTGGGTGGAACCAACACCTGCCACGGGACCAATGTAAGTCGTAGGAACTGACCCCGCAGCCGCGGGACTCCCCACTTTTGAATACGACAATAAGTTGCATATTTCTAGACTTAAAAACATGGCGTTAGGGGGTGAGAACTTGAAACAACCCCCAAACGGCCCCGTGGGTGGCACCAACACCTCCTACGGGATAAATGTAACTCGTAGGAACTGACACCGCAGCCACGGGACTCCCGATTTGAGAAAACGATGGTAATTTGCATTTTTCTAGACTTAAGCAAAAAAAGGTGTTAGTGGGTGAGAACTCAAAACAGCCCCCGAATGGCCCCGTGGGTGGCAGCAAAACCTCCCACGGGACCAATGTAACTCGTAGGAACTAACCCCGCATCCGCTGGACTCTCGATTTGGGAATACGATGATAATTGGCATATTTCTAGACTTAGGCTTAAAAAATTGGCGTTAGAGAGTGATAACTCGAAACATCCCCCAAACGTCCCCGTGGGTGGCACCAACACCTCCCACGGCACCAATGTAACTCGTAGGAACTGACCCCGCAGCCACGAGACTCCCGATTTGAGAAAACAACGATAATTTGCATTTTTCTAGACTTAAGCAAAAAAAGGCGTTAATGGGTGAGAACTCAAAACAGCCCCCGAACGGCCCCGTGGGTCGCAGCAAAACCTCCCACGGGACCAATGTAACTCGTAGGAACTAACCCCGCAATCGCGGAACTCTCGATTTGAGAATACAACGAAAATTTGCATATTTGTAGACTTAAACTTGAAAACATGGCGTTAGAGGGTGAGAACTCGAAATAGCCCCCGAACGTCCCCGTGGGTGGTACCAACACCACCCACGGGACTAATGTAACTCGTAGGAACTGACCCCGCAGCCTCGGGACTCCCCATTTGAGAATATGATGATAAGTTGCATAGTTCTAGACTTAAGTAAAACATGGCGTTAGAGGGTGAGAACTCAAAACATCCCCCGAACGTCCCCATGGGTGGAACAAACACCTCCCACCGGACCAATGTAACTCGTAGGAATAGACCCCGCAGTCGCGGGACTCCCGATTTGAGGATATGACAGTAATTTAACTATTTATAAACTTAGGATTAAAAACACGGCGTTAGAGGCTGAGAACTCAAAATAGTCCCCGAACGGCCCCGTGGGTGGCACCAACACCTCCCACGGGACCAATGTAACTCGAAAGGAACTGACCCCGCACCCGCTGGACTCCCAATTTGAGAATACGATGATAATTTGCATATTTCTAGACAAAGGCTTAAAAAATTGGCATTCGAGGGTGAGAACTCAAAATAGTCCACGAACGGCCTCGTGGGTGGAACCAACACCTCCCACGGGACCAATGTAACTCATTGTAACAGACCCCACAGCCGCGAGACTCCTGATTTAAGAATACGACGATAATTTGCATATTTCTAGACTTAGGCTTAAAAAAATGAAGTTAGAGGTTGAGAACTCGAAACAGCCCCCGAACGTCCCCGTGGGTGGCACCAACACCTCCCACAGGACGAATGTAACTCGTAGGAACTGACCCTGCAGCCGGGGGACTCCCGGTTTGAGAATACGATGGTAATTTGCATATTTCTAGAGTTAGCCATAAAAACATGGCGTTAGAGGGTGAGAACTCGAAACTGCCCCCAAACGTCCCCGTGGGTGGCACCAACACCTCCCATGGCACCAATGTAACTCGTAGGAACTGACCTCGCAGCCACGGGACTCCCGGTTTGAGAAAATGACGGTAATTTGCATTTTTCTAGACTTAAGAAAAAAAAAGGCGTTAGTGGGTGAGAACTCAAAACAGCCCCCGAACGGCCCCGTGGGTGGTAGCAAAACCTCCCACGGGACCAATGTAACTCGTAGGAACTAACCCCGCAATCGCGGAACTCTCGGTTGGAGAATACAACGATAATTTGCATATTTCTAGACTTAAACTTAAAAACATGGCGTTAGAGGGTGAGAACTCGAAATAGCCCCCGAACGTCCCCGTGGGTGGCACCAACACCACCCACGGGACTAATGTAACTCGTAGGAACTGACCCCGCAGCCTCGAGACTCCCCATTTGAGAATACGATGATAAGTTGCATAGTTCTAGACTTAAGTAAAACATGACGTTAGAGGGTGAGAACTCAAAATAGCCCCCGAACGTCCCCGTGGGTGGCACAAACACCTCCCACGGGACCAATGTAACTCGCAGGAATAGACCCCGCAGCCACGGGACTCCCAGTTTGAGGATACGACAGTAATTTAACTATTTATAAACTTAGGATTAAAAACACGGCGTTAGGGGCTGAGAACTCGAAACTGCCTCCGAACGGCCCCGTGGGTGGCACCAATACCTCCCACGGGACCAATGTAACTCGTAGGAACTCCCGGTTTGAGAATACGATGATAATTTTCATATTTCTAGATTTAAGCGTAAAAACATGGCGTTAGAGGGTGAGAACTCGAAATAGCCCCCTAACGTCCCCGTGGGTGGCACCAACACCTCCCACGGGACCAATGTAACTCGTAGGAACTGAGCCCGCATCCGCGAGACTCCCGATTTGAGAATACGACGGTAATTTTCATATTTATAGACTTTGGATTAAAAACATGGCGTTAGAGTCTGAGAACTCGAAACAGCCCCCGAACGACCCCGTGGGTGGATCCAACACCACCCAAGGGACCAATGTAACTCGTAGGAACTGACCCCGCATTTTAGGGACTTCCGGTTTGAGAATAGGACCATAATTTGCATATTTCTAGACTTAGGCTTAAAAAAATGGCGTTAGTGGGTGAGAACTTGAAATAGCCCCTGAACGGCCCCGTGGGTGGAACCAACACCTCCCACGGGACCAATGTAACTCGTAGGAACTAACCCCATAGCCGCAGGACTCCCGATTTGAGAACACGATGATAATTTGCATATTTCTAGGCTTAGGCCTAAAAACATGACGTTAGAGGGTGAGAACTCGAAACAGCCCAAACGTCCCCATCGGGGGCACCAACACCTCCCACGGGACCAATGTAAATTGTAGGAACTGACTCCCGGTTTGAGAATACGATGGTAATTTGCTTATTTCTAGACTTAGGCTTAAAAACTTGGCGTTAGAGGGTGAGAACTTGAAACACCCCCCGAACATCCCTGTGGGTGGCACCAACACCTCTCACAGGACCAATGTAACTCGTAGGAACTATCCCCGCAGCCGCGGGACTCCCGTTTTGAGAATACGATGATAATTTTCATATTTCTAGATTTAAGCTTAAAAACATGGCGTTAGAGGGTGAGAACTCGAAACAGCCCCTGAACGGCCCCGTGGGTGGCACCAAAACCTCCCACGGGACCAATGTAACTCGTAGGAACTAACCCCGCAGCCGCGGGACTCCCGATTTTAGCATACGACGATAATTTGCATATTTTTAGACTTAGGCTTAAAACTTGGCGTTATTGGGTGAGAACACGAAATAGCCCCCGAACGTACCCGTGGGTGGCACCAACACCTCCCACGGGACCAATGTAACTCATAGGAACGGATCCCGCAGCTGCGGGACTCCCGGTTTGAGAATACGATGGTAATTTGCATATATCTAGACTTAGGCTTAAAAACATTGCGTTAGAGGGTAAGAACTCGAAACAACCCCCGAACGGCCCCGTGGCTGGCACCAACACCTCCCACGAGACCAATGAAACTCGTAGGAACTGAACCCCCCAGCCGCCGGACTCTCGGTTTGATAATACGATGATAATTCGCATATTTCTAGACTTAGGCTTAACAATATGGCATTAGAGTGTGAGATCTCAAAACATCCCCCGAACGTCCCCGTGGGTGGCACCAACACCTCCCACGGGACCAATGTAACTCGTAGGAAGTGAACCCCCAGCCGCCGGACTCCTGGTTTGAGAATATGACGATAATTTGCATATTTCTAGACTTCGTCTTAACAATATGGCATTAGAGGGTGAGATCTCGATAGAGCCCCCGAACATCCCCGTGGGTGGCACCAACACCTCCCACGAGACCAATGTAACTCGTAGGAACTGACCCCGTAGCCACGGGGCTCCCGGTTTGAGAATACGACTGTAATTTGCAGATTTTTATACTTAAGCAAAGCATGGCATTAATCGCTGAGAAATTAAAACAGCCCCCGAACGGCCCCGTGGGTGGCACCAACACCTCCCACGGGGCCAAAGTAACTCGCAGGAACTGACCCCGCAGCCGCGAGACTCCCGGTTTAAGAAGACGATGGTAATTTTCATACTTCTAGACTTAGGCTTAAAAACATGGCGTTACAGGGTGAGAACTCGAAACAGCCCCCGAACGTCCCCGTGAGTTGCACCAAAACCTCCGACAGGACCAATGTAACTCGTAGGAACTGACCAGCCCACCACCAGACTCCCAGTTTGAGAATACGACGATAATTTGCATATTTCTAGACTTAGGCTTAACAATATGGCATTAGAGGGTGAGATCTCGATAGTGCCCCCGAACGGCTCCGTGGGTGGCACAAACACCTCTCACGGGACCAATGTAACTCGTAGGAACTGACCCCGCAGCCGAGGGACTCCCGATTTGAGAATAGGACGATAATTTTCGTACTTCTTGACTTAGGCTTAAAAACATGGGGTTAGTTGGTGAGAACTTGAAACAGCCCCGTGGGTGGAAGCAACACCTCCCACGGGACCAATGTAACTCGTAGGATCTGACCCCACAGCCGCTGAACTTCCGATTTGAGACTACGATGATAATTTGCATATTTCTAGACTTAGGCCTAAAAACATGGCGTTAGAGTGTGAGAACTCGAAACAGTCCCCGAACGGCCCCGTGGGTGGCACCAACACCACCCACGGAACCAATTTAACTCGTAGGGCTGACCCCGCAGCCGCGGGACTCCCGGTTTAAGAATACGACGGTAATTTGCATATTTTTAGACTTAAGTAAAATATGGCGTTAGTGGATGAGAACTCGAAATAGCCCCCGAACGGCCCCGTGGGTGGCGCAAACACCTACCATGGGACAAATGTAACACGTAGGAACTGACCACGTAGCCTCGGGACTCCTAGTTCGATAATACGATGGTAATTTGCATATTTATAGACTTAGGTTTAAAAACATGGCGTTAGAGGGTGAGAACTCAAAACAGCCCCCGAACGGCCGAGTGGGTGGCACCAACACCTCCCACAGGACCAATGTAACTCGTAGGAACTGACCCCGCAGTCACGGGACTCCTGGTTTGATAATACAGTAGTAATTTACAAATTTCAAGACTTAGGCTTAAAAACATGGCGTTAGAGGGTGAGAACTTGAAATAGCCCCCGAACGTCCCCCTGGGTGGTACCAACACCTCCCACGGGACCAATGTAACTCGTAGGAACTGACCCCGCAGCCACGGGACACCCGGTTTGAGAATATGACGGTAATTTTTATATTTCTAGACTTAGGCTTAAAAACATGACGTTAGTGTGTGAGAACATGAACCATACCCCAAACGGCGCCGTGGGTGGCACCAACACCTCCCATGGTACCAATGTAACTCGTAGGAACTAACCCCGCACCCGTGGGACTCCTAGTTTGAGAATACGACGAAAATTTGATATTTTTAGACTTAAGTAAAACATAGCGTTAATGGGTGAGAACTCGAAATAGCCCCCGAACGGCCCCGTGGGTGGCACCAACACCTACCATGGGACAAATGTAACTTGTAGGAACTGACCCCACAACCTCGGGACTCCCGGTTTGTGAATACGACGGTAATTTTCATATTTATGGACTTTGGTTTAAAAACATGGCATTAGAGAGTGACAACTCAAAACATCCCTCGAACGGCCCAGTGGGTGGCACCAACACCTCCCACGGGACCAATGTAACTCGTAGGAACTTAACCCATAGCCGCGGGACTCCCGATTTGAGACTCCCGATTTGAGAACACGGCGATAATTTGCATATATCTAGACTTAGGCCAAAAAGCATGACGTTAGCGGGCGAGACCTCAAAACAACCCCCGAACGTCCCCGTGGGTGGCACCAACACCTCCCACGGGACCCATGTAACTCGTAGCAACTGACCCCGCAGCCGCGGAACTCCCTATTTCAGAATACAACAATAATTTACATATTTCTAGACTTAAACTTAAAAACATGGAGTTAGAGGGTGAGAACTCGAAACAGCCCCCGAACGTCCCCGTCGGTGGCACCAACACCTCCCCCGGGACCCATAAAACTCGTAGGAACTAACCCCGCAGCCGCGGAACTCCCCATTTGAGAATACGATGATAAGTTGCATATTTCTAGACTTAAGTAGAAGATGGCGTTAGAGGGTGAGATCTCGAAATAGCCCCCGAACGTCCCCGTGGGTAGCACAAACACCTCCCTCGGAGGAACTGACCTCGCAGCCATGGGAATCCCGGTTTGAGGATACAACAGTAATTTAAATATTTATAAAAATATGATTAAAAACATGGCGTTAGAGGCAGAGAACTCAAAACATCCCCCGAACGGCCCCATGGGTGGCACCAATACCTCCCACGGGACCAATGTAACTCGTAGGAACTGACCCCGGAGCCACGGGACTCCTGTTTTGAGAAAACGACAGTAATTTGCATATTTCTAGACTTAAGCAAAAAATGGCGTTAGTGGGTGAGAACTCGAAACATCCCCCGAACGGCCTTGTGGGTGGCACCAAAACCTTCCACGGGACCAATATAACTCGTAGGAACTGACCCCACAGCCGTGGAACTCCCGGTTTGAGAATACGACGATAATTTGCATATTTCTAGACTTAGGCTTAAAAACATGGTGATAAAGGGTGAGAACTCAAAACAGCCCTCGAACGTCCCCGTGGGTGGAACCGACACTTCCCATGGGACCAATGTAAGTCGTAGGAACTGACCCCGCAGCCGCGGGACTCCCGGTTTGAGAATACGATGGTAATTTGCTTATTTCTAGACTTAGGCTTAAAAACATTGCGTTAGAGGGTGAGAACTTGAAACAGCCCCCGAACGTCCCTGTGGGTGGCAACAACACCTCCCACGGGACCAATGTAACTCGTAGTAACTGACCCCGCAGCCACGGGACTCCTGGTTTGAGAAAACGACAGCAATTTGCATATATCTAGACTTAAGGAAAAAAAGGCGTTAGTGGGTGAGAACTCGAAATAGCCCCCGAACGTCCCCGTGGGTGGCACCAACACCTCCCACGGGACCAATGTAACTCCTAGGAACGGACCCCGCAGTTGCGGGACTCCCGGTTTGAGAATACGACGATAATTTGCATATTTCTAGACTTAGGCTTAACAATATGGCATTAGAGGGTGAGATCTCGAAACAGCCCCCGAACGTATACGTTGGTGGCACCAACACCTCCCACGGACCAATGTAACTCTTAGGAAGTGACCCCCCAGCTGTCGTACTCCCGGTTTGAGAATACGACGATAATTTTCATATTTCTAGACTTAGGCTTAACAATATGGCATTAGAGGGTGAGATCTCGATAGAGCCCCTGAACGTCCCCGTGGGTGGCACCAACACCTACCACGAGACCAATGTAAAACGTAGGAACTGACCCCATAGCCACGGGACTCCTGGTTTGAGAATACGACTGTAATTTGCAGATTTTTGTACTTAAGCAAAGCATGGCATTAGTGGGTGAGAAATTGAAATAGCCCCCGAACGGCCCTGTGGGTGGCACCAACACCTCCCACGGGACCAAAGTAACTCGTAGGAACTGACCCCGTAGCCGCGGGACTCCCGGTTTGAGAATACGACGATAATTTGCATATTTCTTGATTTTGGCTTAACAACATGGCGTTAATGGGTGAGAACTTGAAACAGCCCCCGAACGTCCCCATGGGTGGCACCGAAACCTCCCACGGTACCAATGTAACTCGTAGGAACTGACCACCCCGCCACCGGACTCCCTGTTTGAGAATACGACGATAATTTGAATATTTCTAGACTTAGGCTTAACAATATGGCATTAGAGGGTGAGAACTCGATAGTGCCCCCGAACGGCTCCGTGGGTGGCACCAACACCTCTCACGGGACCAATGTAACTCGTAGGAACTGACCCCGCAGCCGAGGGACTCTCGATTTGAGAATAGGATGATAATTTTCATATTTCTAGACTTAGGCTTAAAAACATGGGGTTAGTTGGTGAGAACTTGAAACAGCCCCAAAACGGCCCAGTGGGTGGAAGCAACACCTCCCACGGGACCAATGTAACTCGTAGGATCTGACCCCATAGCCGCTGAACTTCCGATTTGAGAATACGATGATAATTTGCATATTTCTAGACTTAGGCTTAAAAACATGGCGTTAGAGGGTGAGAAATCGAAATAGTCCCCGAACGGCTCCGTGGGTGGCACCAACAACACCCACGGAACCAATTTAACTAGTAGGTCTGACCCCGTAGCTCCGGGACTCCCGGTTTAAGAATACGACAGTAATTTGCATATTTTTAGACTTAAGTAAAACATGGCGTTAGTGGGTGAGAACTCGAAATAGCTCCCGAACGGCCCCGTGGGTGGCACAAACACCTACCATGGGACCAATGTAACTCGTAGGAACTGACCCCGTAGCCTCGGGACTCCTAGTTTGAGAATACGACGGTAATTTGCATATTTATAGACTCAGGTTTAAAAACATGGATTTAGAGGGTGAGAACTCAAAAGATCCCCCAAACGGGCGAGTGGGTGGCACCAACACCTCCCACAGGACCAATGTAACTCGTAGGAAATGACCCCACAGTCGCGGGACTCCTGGTTTGAGAATACAATTGTAATTTACAAATTTCAAGACTTAGGCGTAAAAACATGGTGTTAGAGGGTGAGAACTCGAAACAGCCTCCGAACGTCCCCCTGGGTGGAACCAACACCTCCCACGGGACCAATGTAACTCATAGCAACTGACCTCGCAGCCATGGGACACCTGATTTGAGAATATGACGGTAATTTTTATATTTCTAGACTTAGGCTTAAAAACACGACGTTAGTGTGTGAGAACATGAAACAACCCCCGAACGGTGCCGTGGGTGGCACCAACACCTCCCACGGGACCAATGTAACTCGTAGGAACTAACCCCGCACCCGCGGGACTCCGGGTTTAAGAATACGACGATAATTTGCATATTTTTAGACTTAAGTAAAACATAGCGTTAGTGGGTGAGAACTCGAAATAGCCACCGAACGGCCCCGTGGGTGGCACCAACACCTACCATGGGACAAATGTAACTCGTAGGAACTGACCCCGCAGCCTCGGGACTCCCGGTTTGTGAATATGATGGTAATTTGCATATTTATAGACTTTGGTTTAAAAAATGGCGTTAGAGGGTGACAACTCAAAACAGCCCTCGAACGACCCAGTGGGTGGCACCAACACCTCCCACGGGACCAATGTAACTCGTAGGAACTGACCCAATAGCCGCGGGACTCCCGATTTGAGAACACGACAATAATTTGCATATTTCTAGACTTAGGCCTAAAAGCATGACGTTAGAGGGTGGGACCTCAAAACAGCCCCCGAACGTCCCCGTGGGTGGCACAACCACCTCCCACGGGACCAATGTAACTCGTAGGAACTGACTCCGCAGCCGCGGAACTCCCCATTTGAGAATACGACGATATGTTGCATATTTCTAGACTTAAGTAAAACATGTCGTTAGAGGGTGAGATCTCGAAATAGCCCCATAACGTCCCCGTGGGTGGCACAAACACCTCCCACGGGACCAATGTAACTCGGAGGAACTGACCCCGCATTCGCAGGACTCCCGGATTGAGGATACAACAGTAATTTAAATATTTATAAACATAGGATTAAAAACATGGCGTTAGAGGTAGAGAACTCGAAACATCCCCCGAATGGCCCCGTGGGTGGCACCAATACCTCCCACGTGACCAATGTAACTCGTAGGAACTAACTCCGCAGCCGCGAGACTCCTGGTTTAATAATATGATGATAACTTGAATATTTCTAGATTTAGGCTTAAAAACATGGCGTTAGAGGGTGAGAACTCGAAATAGCCCCTGAACGTCCCCGTGGGTGGGACCAACACCTCCCACGGGACCAATGTAACTCGTATTAACTGATCCCGCATCCGCGAGACTCCCAATTTGAGAATACGATGATAATTTGCATATTTATAGACTTTGGATTAAAAACACGGCGTTAGAGTCTGAGAACTCGAAACAACCCCCGAACGGCCCCGTGGGTGGCACCAACATCTCCCACGGGACCAATGTAACTCGTAGGAACTGACCCCACAACCGAGGGACTTCCGGTTTAAGAATAGGACGATAATTTATATACTTCTAGACTAAGGCATAAAAACATGGTGTTAGTGGATGAGAACTTTAAACAGCCCCCGAACGGCCCCGTGGGTGGCACCAACACCTCCCCCGGGACCAATGTAACTCGTAGGAACTGATCCCGCAGACGCTGGTCTCTTAATTTGAGAATACGATGATAATTTGTATATTTCTAGACTTAGGACTAAAAACATGGCGTTAGAGGCTTAGAACTCAAAACAGCCCCCGAACGGCCCCGTGGGTGGCACCAACACCTCCCACAGGACCAATGTAACTCGTAGGAAATGACCCCACAGTCGCGGGACTCCTGGTTTGAGAATACAATTGTAATTTACAAATTTCAAGACTTAGGCGTAAAAACATGGTGTTAGAGGGTGAGAACTCGAAACAGCCTCCGAACGTCCCCCTGGGTGGAACCAACACCTCCCACGGGACCAATGTAACTCATAGCAACTGACCTCGCAGCCATGGGACACCTGATTTGAGAATATGACGGTAATTTTTATATTTCTAGACTTAGGCTTAAAAACACGACGTTAGTGTGTGAGAACATGAAACAACCCCCGAACGGTGCCGTGGGTGGCACCAACACCTCCCACGGGACCAATGTAACTCGTAGGAACTAACCCCGCACCCGCGGGACTCCGGGTTTAAGAATACGACGATAATTTGCATATTTTTAGACTTAAGTAAAACATAGCGTTAGTGGGTGAGAACTCGAAATAGCCACCGAACGGCCCCGTGGGTGGCACCAACACCTACCATGGGACAAATGTAACTCGTAGGAACTGACCCCGCAGCCTCGGGACTCCCGGTTTGTGAATATGATGGTAATTTGCATATTTATAGACTTTGGTTTAAAAAATGGCGTTAGAGGGTGACAACTCAAAACAGCCCTCGAACGACCCAGTGGGTGGCACCAACACCTCCCACGGGACCAATGTAACTCGTAGGAACTGACCCAATAGCCGCGGGACTCCCGATTTGAGAACACGACAATAATTTGCATATTTCTAGACTTAGGCCTAAAAGCATGACGTTAGAGGGTGGGACCTCAAAACAGCCCCCGAACGTCCCCGTGGGTGGCACAACCACCTCCCACGGGACCAATGTAACTCGTAGGAACTGACTCCGCAGCCGCGGAACTCCCCATTTGAGAATACGACGATAAGTTGCATATTTCTAGACTTAAGTAAAACATGTCGTTAGAGGGTGAGATCTCGAAATAGCCCCATAACGTCCCCGTGGGTGGCACAAACACCTCCCACGGGACCAATGTAACTCGGAGGAACTGACCCCGCATTCGCAGGACTCCCGGATTGAGGATACAACAGTAATTTAAATATTTATAAACATAGGATTAAAAACATGGCGTTAGAGGTAGAGAACTCGAAACATCCCCCGAATGGCCCCGTGGGTGGCACCAATACCTCCCACGTGACCAATGTAACTCGTAGGAACTAACTCCGCAGCCGCGAGACTCCTGGTTTAAGAATATGATGATAACTTGAATATTTCTAGATTTAGGCTTAAAAACATGGCGTTAGAGGGTGAGAACTCGAAATAGCCCCTGAACGTCCCCGTGGGTGGGACCAACACCTCCCACGGGACCAATGTAACTCGTATTAACTGATCCCGCATCCGCGAGACTCCCAATTTGAGAATACGATGGTAATTTGCATATTTATAGACTTTGGATTAAAAACACGGCGTTAGAGTCTGAGAACTCGAAACAACCCCCGAACGGCCCCGTGGGTGGCACCAACATCTCCCACGGGACCAATGTAACTCGTAGGAACTGACCCCACAACCGAGGGACTTCCGGTTTAAGAATAGGACGATAATTTATATACTTCTAGACTAAGGCATAAAAACATGGTGTTAGTGGATGAGAACTTTAAACAGCCCCCGAACGGCCCCGTGGGTGGCACCAACACCTCCCCCGGGACCAATGTAACTCGTAGGAACTGATCCCGCAGACGCTGGTCTCTTAATTTGAGAATATGATGATAATTTGTATATTTCTAGACTTAGGACTAAAAACATGGCGTTAGAGGCTTAGAACTCGAAACAGCCCCCGAACGGCCCCGTGGGTGGCACAACACCTCCCCGGGACCAATGTAACTCCTAGGAACTGACCCCGCAGCCGCGGGACTACCGATTTGAGAACACGACGATAATTTGCATATTTCTGGACTTAGGCCTAATAACATGACGTTAGAGAGTGAGAACTCGAAACAACCCCCGAACGTCCCCGTGGGTGGCACCAATAAATCCCACGGGACCAATTTAACTCTTAGGAACTGACCCCGCAGCCGCGGGACACCCGATTTGAGAATACGACGATAATTTACATACTTATAAACTTAGGATTAAAAACATGGCATTAGAGGTTGAGAACTCGAAACAGCCTCCAAACGGCCCTGTGGGTGGCACCAATACCTCCCACGGGACCAATGTAAGTCGTAGGAACTAACCCCTTATCCGCGGGACTCCCGGTTTGAGAATACGACTATAATTTGCATATTTCTAGACTTTGGCTTAAAGACATGGCATTAGGGGGTAAGATCTCGAAATATCCCCCGAACGTCCCCGTGGGTGGCACAAAAACCTCGCACGAGACCAATGTAACTCGTAGGAACTGACCCCACAGTCGCGGGACTCCCGGTTTGAAAATACGACGGTAATTTACATACTTATAAACTTAGGATTAAAAACATGGCATTAGATGCTGAAAACTAATAACAGCCCCCGAATGGCCCCGTGGGTGGCACCAATACCTCCCACGGGACCAATGTAACTCGTAGGAACTGACCTTGTAGCCATGGGACTCCTAATTTGAGAATACGGCTGTAATTTACATACTTATAAACTTAGGATTAAAAACATGGCGTTAGATGCTGAGAACTCAAAACAGCCCCCGAACGGCCCCGTGGGTGGCACCAATACCTCCCACGAGACCAATGTAACTCGTAGGAACTAACCCCTTAGCCGCGAGACTCCCGATTTGAGAATACGACGGTAATTTGCATATTTCTAGACTTAAGCTTAAAAACATGGCGTTAGAGGGTGAGAACTCGAAACAGCCCCCGAACGTCCCCGTGCGTGGCACCAACACCTACCACGGGACCAATGTAACTCGTAGGAACCGACACCGCAGCCACAGGACTCCCGTTTTGAGAAAACGACTGTAATTTGAATATTTCTAGACTTAAGCAAAAAATGGCGTTAGTGGGTGAGAACTCGAAACAGCCACCGAACGGCCCCATGGGTGGCACCAAAACCTCCCACGGGACCAATATAACTCGTAGGAACTGACCCCACAGCCGCGGGACTCCCGATTTGAGAACACGACAATAATTTGCATATTTCTAGACTGAGGCCCAATAAAATGACGTTACAGGGTGAGAACTCGAAACAGCCCCCTAACATCCTCGTGGGTGTCACGAATAAATCCCACGGGACCAATGTAACTCGTAAGAACTGAGCCCACAGCTGCGGAACTCCTGATTTGAGAATACGACGATAATTTGGATATTTCTAGACTTAGGCTGAAAGACATGTCATTAGAGGGTGAGAACTCAAAATAGCCTCCGAACGTCCCCATGGGTGGCACCAATACCTCCCACGGGACCAATGTAACTCGTAGGAACTGACCTCTTAGCCGCGGGAATCCCAATTTGATAATACGATGGTAATTTGCATATTTATAGACTTTGGATTAAAAACATGGTGTTAGAGGGTGAGAACTCGAAACAGCTCCCGAACGGCCCCGTGGGTGGCACCAACACCTCCCACGTGGCCAACGTAAGTCTTAGGAACTGACCCCGTAGCCATGGGACTCCTAATTTGAGAATACGACGGTAATTTACATACTTATAAACTTAGGATTAAAAACATGGCGTTAGATGCTGAGAACTCAAAACAGCCCCCGAACGGCCCCGTGGGTGGCACCAATACCTCCCACGGGACTACTGTAACTCGTAGGAACTAACCCCTTAGTCGCGGGACTCCCTATTTGAGAATACGACGGTAATTTGCATATTTCTAGACTCAAGCTTAAAAACATGGCGTTAGAGGGTGAGAACTCGAAATAGCCCCCGAACATCCCCGTGGGTGGCACCAACACCTACCACGGGACCAATGTAACTCGTAGGAACCGACCCCGCAGCCACGGGACTCCCGTTTTGAGAAAACGACTGTAATTCACATATTTTTAGACTTAAGCAAACAATGGCGTTAGTGGGTGAGAACTCGAAACAGCCACCGAACGGCCCCGTGGGTGGCACAAAAACCTCCCACGGGACCAATATTACTTGTAGGAACTGACCCCACAGCCGCGGAACTCCCGATTTGAGAATACGACGATAATTTGCATATTTCTAGACTTAGGCTTAAAAACATGGCGTTAGAGGGTGAGAACTCGAAACAATCCCCGAACGTCCCCGTGGGTGGAACCAACACCTCCCACAGGACCAATGTAAGTCGTACGAACTAACCCCGCAGCCGTGGGACTCCCCATTTGAGAATACGATAATAAGTTGCATATTTCTAGACTTAAGTAAAACATGGTGTTAGAGGGTGAGATCTCGAAATAGCCCCCGAACGTCCCCGTGGGTGGCACAAAAACCTCCCACGAGACCAATGTAACTCGTAGGAACTGACCCCATAGTCGCGGGACTCCCTATTTGAGAATACGACGGTAATTTACATACTTATAAACTGAGGATTAAAAACATGGAGTTAGAGGCTGGGAACTCGAAACAACTCCCGAACGGCCCCGTGGGTGGCACCAATACCTCCCACGGGACCAATGTAACTCGTAGGAACTAACCCCTTAGCCGCGGGTCTCCTAGTTTGAGAATACGATGATAATTTGGATATTTATAGACTTAGGCTTAAAGACATGGCATTAGAGGGTGAGAACTCAAAATAGCCCCCGAATGTACCCGTGGGTGGCATCAACACCTCCGACGGGACCAATGTAACTCGTAGGAACTGACCCCGCAGCCGTGAGACTCCAGATTCGAGAATACGATGGTAATTTGCATATTTATCGACTTTGTATTAAAAACATGGCGTTAGAGGGTGAGAACTCGAAACAGCTCCCGAACGGCCCCGTGGGTGGCACCAACACCTCCCACGGGATCAATGTATGTCGTAGGAACTAACCCCGCAGCCGTGGGACTCCCCAGTTGAGAATACGACAATAAGTTTCATATTTCTAAACTTAAGTAAAATATGGTGTTAGAGGGTGAGATCTCGAAATAGCCCCCGAACGTCCCCGTGGGTGGCACAAAAACCTCCCACGAGACCAATGTAACTCGTAGGAACTGACCCCACAGTCGCGGGACTCCCGGTTTGAGAATACGACGGTAATTTACATACTTATAAACTTAGGATTAAAAACATGGCGTTAGAGGCTGTGAACTCGAAACAGCCCCCGAACGTCCCCGTGGGTGGCACCAATACCTCCCACGGGACCAATGTAACTCGTAAGAACTAACCCCTTAGCCGCGGGACTCCCGGTTTGAGAATACGACGATAATTTTCATATTTCTAGACTTAGGATTAAAGACATGGCATTAGAGGGTGAGACCTCGAAATAGCCCCCGAACGTCCCCGTGGGTGGCATCAACACCTCCCACGAGACCAATGTAACTCGTAGGAACTGACCCCACAGTCGCGAGACTCCTGATTTGAGAATACAACGGTAATTTACATACTTATAAACTTAGGATTAAAAACATGGCGTTAGAGGCTGAGAACTCGAAACAGGCCCCGAACGGCCCCGTGGGTGGCACCAATACCTCCCACGGGACCAATGTAACTCGTAGAAACTGACGCCGCAGCCGCGGGACTCCCGATTTGAGAACACGACGATAATTTGCATATTTCTAGACTTAGTCCTAATAACATGACGTTAGAGGGTGAGAACTCGAACCAGCCCCCGAACGTCCCCGTGGGTGGCATCAATAAATCCCACGGGCCTAATGTAACTCATAGGAACTGACCCCACAGTCGTGGGACTCCCGGTTTGAGAATACGACGGTAATTTACATACTTATAAAATGAGGATTAAAAACATGGCGTTAGAGGCTGAAAACCCAAAACAACCCCCGAACGGCCCCGTGGGTGGCACCAATACCTCCCACAGGACCAATGCAACTCGTAGGAACTGACCCCGCAGCCGCGGGACTCCCGATTTGAGAACACGACGATAATTTGCATATTTCTAGACTTAGGCCTAATAACATGATGTTAGAGGGTGAGAACTCGAAACAGCCCCCGAACGTCCCCGTGGGTGGCACCAACAAATCCCACGAGACCAATGTAACTCGTAGGAACTGACCCCACAGTCGCGGAACTCCCGATTTGAGAATACGACGATAATTTGCATATTTCTAGACTTAGGCTTGAAGACATGGCAATAGAGGGTGAGAACTCGAAATAGCCCCCGAACGGCCCCGTGGGTCGCACCAACATCTACCACGGGAGCAATGTTACTCGTAGGAACTGACCCCGCAGCCTTGGGACTCCCGATTCGAGAATACAATGGTAATTTTCATACTTATAGACTTAGGCTTAAAAACATGGCGTAAGAGGGTGAGAACTCAAAATATCCCCCGAACGTCCCCGTGGGTGGTACCAACACCTCCCACGGGACCAACGTAACTCGTAGGAACTGACCCCG
The DNA here is from genome assembly GCA_949130495.1 of Sambucus nigra. NCBI lineage: Eukaryota > Viridiplantae > Streptophyta > Magnoliopsida > Dipsacales > Adoxaceae > Sambucus > Sambucus nigra. Next base: position 333,341,762 of record OX422224.1, read on the forward strand.
CAGCCACGGGACTCCCGGTTTGAGAATACTACGGTAATTTTCATATTTCTAGAATTAAGAAAAAAATGGTGTTAGTGGGTGAGAACTCGAAACAGCACCCGAACGGCCCCGTGGGTGGCACCAAAACCTCCCACGGGACTAATGTAACTCATAGGAACTGACCCCGCAGCCGCGGGACTCCCGATTTGAGAATACGATGATAATTTGCAAATTTCTAGACTTAGTCTTAAAAACATGGCGTTATTGGGTGAGAACTCAAAATAGCCCCCGAATGTCCCCGGGGGTGGCACCAACACCTCCCACGGGACCAATGTAACTCGTAGTAACGGACCCCGCAGCCACGGGACTCCCGGTTTGAGAATACGATGATAATTTGTATATTTCTGGACTTAGGCTTAAAAACATGGCGTTAGAGGGTGAGATCTCGAAACAGCTCCTGGACATTCCCGTGGGTGGCACCAACACCTCCCACGGGACCAATGTAACTCGTAGGAACTGATCCCGCAGCCACGAGACTCCCGATTTGAGAATACGATGGTAATTTGCATATTTCTAAACTTAGGCTTAAAAACATTACGTTAGAGGGTGAGAACTCGAAACAACCCCCGAACGGCCCCGTGGGTGGCACCAACACGTCCCACGAGACCAATGTAACTGGTAGGAAACTGACCCCGCAGCCGTGGGACTTCCTGTTCGAGAATAGGACGATAATTTTCATATTTCAAGACTTAGGCTTAAAAACATGGCGTTAGAGGGTGAGAACTTGAAACATCCCCCGAACGGCCCCGTGGGTGGCACCAACACCTCCCATGGGACCAAGGTAACTCGTAGGAACTGACCCCCCAGCTGCCGAACTCCCGGTTTGATAATACGACGATAATTTGCATATTTCTAGACTTAGGCTTAACAATATGGCATTAGAGGATGAGATCTCGAAACAGCCCGCCGAACGTCCCCGTGGGTGGCACCAACACCTCCCACGGCACCAATGTAACTCGTAGGAACTGACCCCCCAGCCGTCGGACTCCCGGTTTGAGAATACAATGATAATTTGGATATTTCTAGACTTAGACTTAGGTGAGATCTCGATAGAGCCCCCGAACGTCCCCGTGGGTGGCACTAACACCTCCCACGGGACCAATGTAACTCGTAGGAACTGACCCCGTAGCCACGAGACTCCCGGTTTGAGAATACGACACTAATTTCTAGATTTTTATACTTAAGGAAAGCATGGCGTTAGTGGGTGAGAACTCGAAACAGCCCCCAAACGGCCCCGTGGGTGGCACCAACACCTCCCACGGGACCAAAGTAACTCGTAGGAACTGACCCCGCAGCCGCGGGAATTCCGGTTTAAGAATACGACGATAATTTGCAAATTTATAGATTTTGGCTTAAAAACATGGCGTTAATGGGAGAGAACTCGAAACATCCCCCGAACGTCCCCGTGGGTGGCACCAACACCCTCCCACGGTACGAATGTAAGTCATAGGAACTGACCCCCCAGACGCTGGACTCCCTATTTGAGAATACGATGATAATTTGCATATTTCTAGACTTAGGCTTAAAAACATGGCGTTAGAGGCTGAGAACTCGAAACAGTCCCCGAACGGCCCCGTGGGTGGCACCAACACCTCCCATGGAACCAATCTAACACGTAGGTCTGACACCGTAGCCGCGGGACTCCCGGTTTCAGAATATGATGATAATTTGCATATTTTTAGACTTAAGTAAAACATGGCGTTAGTGTGCGAGAACATGAAACAGCCCCCGAACGGCGCCGTGGGCGGCACAAACACCTACCGTGTGACCAATGTAACTCGTAGGAACTGACCCCGTAGCCTCGGGACTCCCGGTTTGAGAATACGATGGTAATTTGCGTATTTATAGACTTAGGTTTAAAAACATGGCATTAGAGGGTAAGAACTCAAAACAGCCACCGAACGGCCCAGTGGGTGGCACCAACACCTCCCACGGGACCAATGTAACTCGTAGGAACTTACCCCGCGGCCGCAGGACTCCTGGTTTCAGAATACGACAGTAATTTTCATATTTCTAGATTTAGGCTTAAAAACATGGCGTTAGAGGGTGGGAACTCGAAACATCCCCCGAACATCCCCCTGGGTGGTACCAACACCTCCCACAGGACAATGTAACTCGTAGGAACTGACCCCGCAGCCACGGGACACCTGGTTTGAGAATATGATTGTATTTTTTATATTTCTAAACTTAGGCTTAAAAACATGGCGTTAGTGTGTGAGAACATGAAACAGGCCCCGAACGGCGCCGTGGGTGGCACCAACACCACCCACGGGACCAATGTAACTCGTAGGAACTAACCGCGCAGTCGCGGGACTCCTGGTTTGAGAATACGACGATAATTTGCATATTTTTAGAATTAAGTAAAGGATGGCATTAGTGGGTGAGAACTCGAAATAACCCCCGAACGGCCCCGTGGGTGGCACCAACACCTACCATGGGACCAATGTAACTCGTAGGAACTGACCCCGCAGCCTCGGGACTCTTGTTTTGAGAATACGATGGTAATTTGCATATTTATAGACTTAGGTTTAAAAACATGGCGTTAGAGGGTGAGAACTCAAAACAGCCCCCGAACGGCCCAGTGGGTGGCACCAACACCTCCCACGGGACCAATGTAACTCGTAGAAACTGACCCGTAGCCACGGGACTCCCGATTTGAGAACAAGACGATAATTTGCCTATTTCTAGACTTAGGCCTAAAAACATGATGTTAGAGGGTGATAACTCAAAACAGCCCCGGAACGTCCCCGTGGGTGACACCAAAAACTTCCAGGGGACCAATGTAACTCATAGGAACTGACCCCGCAGCCGCGGGAGTCCTGGTTTGAGAATACGATGGTAATTTGCATATATCTAGTCTTACGCTTAAAGACATGGCATTAGAGGCTGAGAATTCGAAATAGCCCCGGAACATCCCCATGGGTGGAACCAACACCTCCCACGGGACCAATGTAACTCGTAGGAACTGACCCCGCAGTCGCGAGACTCTCGATTCGAGAATACGACAGTAATTTACATATTTATAGACTTTGGATTAAAAACATGGCGTTAAAGGGTGAGAACACGAAATGGCCCCCGAAAGGGCCCCGTGGGTGGCATCAACATCTCCCACGGGACCAATGTAACTCGTAGGAACTGACCCCGCAGCCAAGGGACTTCCGGTATGAGAATAGGAGGATAATTTGCATATTTTAAGACTAAGGCTTAAAGACATGGCATTCGTGGGTGAGAACTTGAAACAACCCCCAAACGGCCCCCTGGGTGGCACCAACACCTCCCACGGGACCAATGTTACTCGTAGGAACAGACCCCGCAGGCACGGGACTCCAAGTTTGAGAATACGAAGGTAATTTTCATATTTCAAGACTTAATTAAACAAGGCGTTAGTGGATGAGAACTCGAAATAGCCCCCGAACGGCCTCGTGGGTCACACCAACACCTACCACGGGAGGAATGTTACTCATAGGAAATTGATCCGAAGCATTGGAAAATTCCGATTTGAGAATATGACGGTAATTTTCATATTTATAGACTTAGGCTTAAAAACATGGCATTAGAGGGTGAGAACTCAAAACAACCCCCGAACGGCCCATGGGTGGCACCAACACCTCCCACGTAACCAATGTAACTCGTAGGAACTGACCCCGTAGCCACGGGACTCCCGATTTTAGAACGCGACGATAATTTGCATATTTCTAGACTTAGGCCTAAAAACATGATGTTAGAGGGTGAGAACTCAAAACAGCCTCGGAACGTCCCCGTGGGTGACACCAACACCTTCCAGGGGACCAATGTAACTCGTAGGAACTGACCCCGCAGCCGCGGGACTTCTGGTTTGAGAATACGATGGTAATTTGCATATTTCTAGTCTTAGTCTTAAAGGCATGGCATTAGAGGGTGAGAATTTGAAATAGCCCCCGAACATCCCCATGGGTGGCACTAACACCTCCCACGGGACCAATGGAACTCGTAGGAACTGACCCCGCAGCCGCGAGACTCCCGATTCGAGAATACGACAGTAATTTACATATTTATAGACTTTGGATTAAAAACATGGCGTTAAAGGTTGAGAACACGAATTGGCCCCCGAACGGCCCCGTGGTTGGCACCAACACCTCCCACGGGACCAATGTAACTCGTAAGAACTGACCCCGCAGCCAAGGTACTTCCGGTATGAGAATAGGAGGATAATTTGCATATTTCTAGACTTATGCCTAAAAACATGATGTTAGAGGGTGAGAACTCAAAACAGCCCCGGAACGTCCCCGTGGGTGACACCAACACCTTCCAGGGGACCAATGTAACTCGTAGGAACTGACCCCGCAGCCGCGGGAGTCCTGGTTTGAGAATACGATGTTAATTTACATATATTTAGTCTTAGGCTTAAAGACATGGCATTAGAGGGTGAGAATTTGAAATAGCCCCCGAACATCCCCATGGGTGGCACCAACACCTCCCACGGGACCAATGTAACTCGTAGGAACTGACCCCGCAGTCGCGAGACTCTCGATTCGAGAATACAACAGTAATTTATATATTTATAGACTTTGGATTAAAAACTTGGCATTAAAGGGTGAGAACACGAAATGGCCCCCGAACGGCCCCGTGGGTGGCACCAACATCTCCCACGGGACCAATGTAACTCGTAGGAAGTGACCCCGCAGCCAAGGGACTTCCGGTATGAGAATAGGAGGATACTTTTCATATTTTAAAACTTAGGCTTAAAGACATGGCATTCGTGGGTGAGAACTTGAAACAACCTCCAAACGGCCCCGTGGGTGGCACCAACACCTCCCACGGGACCAATGTTACTCGTAGGAACTGACCCCGCAGCCACGGGACTCCTAGTTTGAGAATACGAAGGTAATTTGAATATTTCAAAACTTAAGTAAACAAGGCGGTAGTGGGTGAGAACTCGAAATAGCCCCCGAACGGCCCCGTGGGTCACACCAACACCTACCACAGGAGCAATGTTACTCATAGGAACTGACCCCGCAGCCTCGGGACTCCTGATTTGAGAATACGACGGTAATTTTCATATTTATAGACTTAGGCTTAAAAACATGGCGTTAGAGGGTGAGAACTCAAAACAGCCCCCGAACGTCCCCGTGGGTGGCACCAACACGTCCCACGGGACCAATGTAACTTGTAAGAACTGACCCCGTAGCCACGGGACTCCCCGTTTGAGAATATGATGGTAATTTTCTTATTTCTAGACTTCGGCTTAAAAACATGGCATTAGTGGGTGAGAACGTGAAACAACTCCCGAAATGCCCCGTGGGTGGCACCAACACCTCCCACGGGTCCAATGTAACTCGTAGGAAGTTACCCCGCAGCCGTGGGACTCCCGATTAGAGAATACGATGATAATTTTCATATTTCTAGACTTAGTCTTAAAAATTAGACGTTAGCGGGTGTGAACTCGAAACATCCCAGAACGGCCCCGTGGGTGGCACCAAGACCTCCCACGGGACCAATGTAACTCGTAGGAACTGATCCCGCAGCCACGGGACTCCTGATTTGAGAATATGATGGTAATTTGCATATTTCTAGACTTAGGCTTAAAAACATTGCGTTAGAGGGTGAGAACTCGAAACAACCCCCGAACGGCCCCATGGGTGGCACCAACACCTCCCACGAGACCAATGTAACTCGTAGGAAACTGACCCCGCAGCCGTGGGACTTTCGGTTCTAGAATAGGACGATAATTTGCATATTTCTTCACTTAGGCTTAAAAACATGGCGTTAGAGGGTGAGAACTCGAAATATCGCCCGAACGGCCCCGTGGGTGGCACCAACACCCCCCACGGGACCAAAGTAACTCGTAGAAACTGACCCCACAGTCGCGGGACTCCCGGTTGGAGAATACGACGATAATTTGCATATTTCTAGATTTTGGATTAAAAACATGGCCTTAATGGGTGAGAACTCCAAACATCCGCCGAACTTCCCCGTGGGTGGCACCAACACCCTCCCACAGTACGAATGTAACTCGTAGGATCTGACCCCCCAGCCGTCGGACTCCCAGTTTGAGAATACGACGATAATTTGCATATTACTAGACTTAGGCTTAACAATATGGCATTAGAGGGTGAGATCTCGATAGTGCCCCCGAACGGCCCCGTGGGTGGCACCAACACCTCTCACGGGACCAATGTAACTCGTAGGAACTGACTCCGCAGCCGAGGGACTCCCGATTTGAGAATAGGATGATAATTTTCATATTTCTAGACTTAGTCTTAAAAACATGGGGTTATTTGGTGAGAACTTGAAACAACCCCCAAATGGCCCCGTGGGTGGCACCAACACCTCCCACGGGAGCAATGTAACTCATAGGATCTGACCCCGCAGCCGCTGGACTCCCGATTTGAGAATACGATCATAATTTCCATATTTTTAGACTTAGACTTAAAAACATGGCGTTAGAGGGTGAAAACTCGAAACAGTCCCCAAACGGCCCCTTGGGTGGCACTGACACCTACCACGGAAACAATTTAACTCGTAGGTCTGACCCCGCAGCCGCGGGACTCTCGGTTTGAGAATACGACTGTAATTTGCATATTTTTATATTTAAGTAAAACATGGCGTTAGTGGGTGAGAACTCGAAATTTCCCCCGAACGGCCCCGTGGGTGGCACAAACACCTACCATGGGACAAATGTAACTCGTACGAACTGACCCCGTAGCCTCGGGACTCCTGGTTTGAGAATACGACGGGAATTTTACATATTTATAGACTTAGGTTTAAAAACATGGCGTTAGAGGGTGAGAACTCAAAACAACCCTCAAACGCCCCAGTGGGTGGCACCATCACCTCCCACGGGATCAATGTAACTCGTAGGAACTGACCCCGCAGCCACGGGACTCTCGATTTGAAAATACGACGATAATTTGAATATTTCTATATTTTGGCTTAAAAACATGGCGTTAATGGGTGAGAACTTGAAACAGCCCCCGAACGCCCCCGTGGGTGGCACCCACACCTCCCACGGGACCAATGTAACTCGTAGGAACTGACCCCCCAGCCGCCGGACTCCCGGTTTGAGAATACGATGATAATTTGCATATTTATAGATTTAGGCTTAACAATATGGCATTAGAGGGTGAGATCTCGATAGATCCCCCGAATGTCCCCGTGGGTGGCACCAACACCTCCCACGGGACCAATGTAACTCGTAGGAACTGACCCCGTAGCCACGGGACTCCCGGTTTGAGAATACGATGGTAATTTGCAAAATTTTTATACTTAAGCAAAGCATGGCGTTAGTGGGTGAGAACTCGAAACAGCCCCCGAACGGCCCCGTGGGTGGCACCAACACCCCCACGGGACCAAAGTAACTCGTAGGAACTGACCCCGCAGTCGCGGGACTCCCGGTTGGAGAATACGACGATAATTTGCATATTTCTAGATTTTGGCTTAAAAACATGGCGTTAATGGGTGAGAACTCCAAACATCCGTCGAACGTCCCCGTGGGTGGCACCAACACCCTCCCACGGTACGAATGTAACTCGTAGGATCTGACCCCCCATCCGTCGTACTCCCAGTTTGAGAATACGACGATAATTTACATATTACTAGACTTAGGCTTAACAATATGGCATTAGAGGGTGAGATCTCGATAGTGCCCCCGAACGGCCCCGTGGGTGGCACCAACACCTCTCACGGGACCAATGTAACTCGTAGGAACTGACCCTGCAGCCGAGGGACTCCCGATTTGAGAATAGGATGATAATTTGCATATTTCTAGACTTAGGCTTAAAAACATGAGGTTAGTTGGTGAGAACTTGAAACAGCCCCCAAATGGCCCCGTGGGTGGCACCAACACCTCCCACGGGAGCAATGTAACTCGTAGGATCTGACCCCGCAGCCGCTGGACTCCCGATTTGAGAATACGATGATAATTTCCATATTTTTAGACTTAGACTTAAAAACATGGCGTTAGAGGGTGAAAACTCGAAACAGTCCCCGAACGGCCCCTTGGGTGGCACTAACACCTCCCACGGAAACAATTTAACTCGTAGGTCTGACCCCGCAGCCGCGGGACTCCCGGTTTGAGAATACGATTGTAATTTGCATATTTTTATACTTAAGTAAAACATGGCGTTAGTGGGTGAGAACTCGAAATAGCCCCCGAACGGCCCCGTGGGTGGCACAAACACCTACCATGGGACCAATGTCACTCGTAGGAACTGACCCCGTAGCCTCGGAACTCCTGTATTGAGAATACGACAATAATTTGCATATTTCTAGACTTAGGATTAAAAACATGGCGTTAGAGGGTGAGAACTCGAAACCGCCCCCGAACGTCCCCTTGGGTGGTACCAACACCTCCCACAGGACCAATGTAACTCGTAGGAACAGACCTCACAGCCACGGGACACCCGGTTTGAGAATATGACGAAATTTTTTATATTTCTAGACTTAGGCTTAAAAAGATGGCGTTAGTGTGCGAGAACATGAAACAGCCCTCGAAAGGCGCCGTGGGTGGCACCAACACCACCCACGGGACCAATGTAACTCGTAGGAACTAACCCCGCAGCCGCGGGACTCCCGGTTTGAGAATACGATGATAATTTTCATATTTTTAGACTTAAGAAAAACATGGCGTTTGTGGGTGAGAAGTCAAAATAGCCCCCGAACGGACCCGGGGGTGGCACCAACACCTACCATGGGACCAATGTAACTCGTAGGAACTGACCCCACTGCCTCGGGACACCTGGATTTAGAATACGATGGTAATTAGCATATTTATAGTATTAGGTTTAAAAACATGGCGTTAGAGGGTGAGAACTCAAAACAGCCCCCGAACGGCCTCGTGGGTGGCACCAACACCTCCCGCGGGACCAATGTAACTCGTAGGAACTGACCCCGCAGCCGCGGGACTCCCGATTTGAGAACACGATGATAATTTGCATATTTCTAGACTTAGGAATAAAAACATGACGTTAGAGTGTGAGAACTCAAAATAGCCCCCGAACGTCCCCGTGGGTGGCACCAACACCTTCCACGGGACCAATGTAACTCGTAGGAACTAACCCCGCAGCCGTGGGACTCACGATTTGAGAATACGACGGTAATTTGCATATTGCTAGAATTAGGCTTAAAGACATGGCATTAGAGGGTGAGAACTCGAAATGGCCCCCGAATGTCCCCGTGGGTGGCACTAACACCTCCCACGGGACCAATGTAACTCCTAGGAATTGACCCCGCAGCCGCGAGACTCCTGATTCGAGAATATTATGGTAATTTGCATTTTTATAGACTTTGGATTAAAAACATGGCGTTAGAGGGTGAGAACTCGAAATAGCCCCCGAACGGCCTCGTGGGTGGCACCAAGACCTCCCATGGGACCAATGTAACTTGTAGGATCTGACCCCGCAGCCGCTGGACTCCCGATTTGAGAATACGATCATAATTTCCATATTTTTAGACTTAGACTTAAAAACATGGCGTTAGAGGGTGAAAACTCGAAACAGTCCCCAACCGGCCCCTTGGGTGGCACTGACACCTACCACGGAAACAATTTAACTCGTAGGTCTGACCCCGCAGCCGCGGGAATCCCGGTTTGAGAATACGACTGTAATTTGCATATTTTTATATTTAAGTAAAACATGGCGTTAGTGGGTGAGAACTCGAAATTGCCCTCGAACGGCCCCGTGGGTGGCACAAACACCTACCATGGGACAAATGTAACTCGTACGAACTGACCTCGTAGCCTCGGGACTCCTGGTTTGAGAATACGACGGGAATTTTACATATTTATAGACTTAGGTTTAAAAACATGGCGTTAGAGGGTGAGAACTCAAAACAGCCCCCAAACGCCCCAGTGGGTGGCACCAACACCTCCCACGGGATCAATGTAACTCGTAGGAACTGACCCCGCAGCCACGGGACTCTCGATTTGAAAATACGACGATAATTTGAATATTTCTATATTTTGGCTTAAAAACATGACGTTAATGGGTGAGAACTTGAAACAGCCCCCGAACGCCCCCGTGGGTGGCACCCACACCTCCCACGGGACCAATGTAACTCGTAGGAACTGACCCCCCAGCCGCCGGACTCCCGGTTTGAGAATACGATGATAATTTGCATATTTATAGATTTAGGCTTAACAATATGGCATTAGAGGGTGAGATCTCGATAGATCCCCCGAATGTCACCGTGGGTGGCACCAACACCTCCCACGGGACCAATGTAACTCGTAGGAACTGACCCCGTAGCCACGGGACTCCCGGTTTGAGAATACGATGGTAATTTGCGAAATTTTTATACTTAAGCAAAGCATGGCGTTAGTGGGTGAGAACTCGAAACAGCCCCCGAACGGCCCCGTGGGTGGCACCAACACCCCCACGGGACCAAAGTAACTCGTAGGAACTGACCCCGCAGTCGCGGGACTCCCGGTTGGAGAATACGACGATAATTTGCATATTTCTAGATTTTGGCTTAAAAACATGGCGTTAATGGGTGAGAACTCCAAACATCCGCCGAACGTCCCCGTGGGTGGCACCAACACCCTCCCACGGTACGAATGTAACTCGTAGGATCTGACCCCCCAGCCGTCGTACTCCCAGTTTGAGAATACGACGATAATTTACATATTACTAGACTTAGGCTTAACAATATGGCATTAGAGGGTGAGATCTCTATAGTGCCCCCGAACGGCCCCGTGGGTGGCACCAACACCTCTCACGGGACCAATGTAACTCGTAGGAACTGACCCTGCAGCCGAGGGACTCCCGATTTGAGAATAGGATGATAATTTGCATATTTCTAGACTTGGGCTTAAAAACATGAGGTTAGTTGGTGAGAACTTGAAACAGCCCCCAAATGGCCCCGTGGGTGGCACCAACACCTCCCACGGGAGCAATGTAACTCGTAGGATCTGACCCCGCAGCCGCTGGACTCCCGATTTGAGAATACGATGATAATTTCCATATTTTTAGACTTAGACTTAAAAACATGGCGTTAGAGGGTGAAAACTCGAAACAGTCCCCGAACGGACCCTTGGGTGGCACTAACACCTCCCACGGAAACAATTTAACTCGTAGGTCTGACCCCGCAGCCACGGGACTCCCGGTTTGAGAATACGACTGTAATTTGCATATTTTTATACTTAAGTAAAACATGGCGTTAGTGGGTGAGAACTCGAAATAGCCCCCGAACGGCCCCGTGGGTGGCACAAACACCTACCATGGGACCAATGTAACTCGTAGGAACTGACCCCGTAGCCGCGGAACTCCTGTATTGAGAATACGACAATAATTTGCATATTTCTAGACTTAGGATTAAAAACATGGCGTTAGAGGGTGAGAACTCGAAACCGCCCCCGAACGTCCCCTTGGGTGGTACCAACACCTCCCACAGGACCAGTGTAACTCGTAGGAACAGACCTCACAGCCACGGGACACCCGGTTTGAGAATATGACGGAAATTTTTATATTTCTAGACTTAGGCTTAAAAAGATGGCGTTAGTGTGCGAGAACATGAAACAGCCCTCGAACGGCGCCGTGGGTGGCACCAACACCACCCACGGGACCAATGTAACTCGTAGGAACTAACCCCGCAGCCGCGGGACTCCCGGTTTGAGAATACGATGATAATTTTCATATTTTTAGACTTAAGAAAAACATGGCGTTTGTGGGTGAGAACTCAAAATAGCCCCCGAACGGACCCGGGGGTGGCACCAACACCTACCATGGGACCAATGTAACTCGTAGGAACTGACCCCACTGCCTCGGGACACCTGGATTGAGAATACGATGGTAATTAGCATATTTATAGTATTAGGTTTAAAAACATGGCGTTAGAGGGTGAGAACTCAAAACAGCCCCCGAACGGCCCCGTGGGTGGCACCAACACCTCCCGCGGGACCAATGTAACTCGTAGGAACTGACCCCGCAGCCGCGGGACTCCCGATTTGAGAACACGATGATAATTTGCATATTTCTAGACTTAGGAATAAAAACATGACGTTAGAGTGTGAGAACTCAAAATAGCCCCCGAACGTCCCCGTGGGTGGCACCAACACCTTCCACGGGACCAATGTAACTCGTAGGAACTAACCCCGCAGCCGTGGGACTCACGATTTGAGAATACGACGGTAATTTGCATATTTCTAGAATTAGGCTTAAAGACATGGCATTAGAGGGTGAGAACTCGAAATGGCCCCCGAATGTCCCCGTGGGTGGCACTAACACCTCCCACGGGACCAATGTAACTCGTAGGAATTGACCCCGCAGCCGCGAGACTCCTGATTCGAGAATATTATGGTAATTTGCATTTTTATAGACTTTGGATTAAAAACATGGCGTTAGAGGGTGAGAACTCGAAATAGCCCCCGAACGGCCTCGTGGGTGGCACCAAGACCTCCCATGGGACCAATGTGACTCGTAGGAACTGACCCCGCAGCCGAGGGACTTCCGGTATGAGAATAGGAGGATAATTTGCATATTTCTAGACTTAGGCTTAAAGACATGGCGTTAGTGGGTGAGAACTTGAAACAACCACCAAACGGCCTCGTGCGTGGCACCAACACCTCCCACGGGACCAATGTAACTCGTAGGAACTAACCCCGCAGCTGCTGGACTCCCGGTTTGAGAATACGACGGTAATTTGCATATTTCTAGACTTAAGAAAAACATGGCGTTAGTGGGTGAGAACTCGAAATGCCGCCGAATGGCCCCGTGGGTCCCACCAACACCTACCACGGGAGCAATGTAACTCGTTGGAACTGACCCCGCATCCACGGGAGTCCCGATTTGAGAACGATGGTAATTTTCATATTTCTAGAGTTCGGCTTAAAAACATGGCGTTAGTGGGTGAGAACATGAAACAACCCCCGAACGGCCCCGTGGGTGGCACCAACACCTCCCACGGGACCAATGTAACTCGTAGGAAGTTACAACGCAGGCGCGGTACTCCCGATTAGAGAATAAGATGATAATTTTCATATTTCTAGACTTAGGCTTAAAAACAAGACGTTAGAGGGTGAAAACTCGAAACATCCCCAAACGTCCCCGTGGGTGGCACCAACACCTCTCACAGGAGCAATGTAACTCGTAGGAACTGACCCCACACCCTCGGGACTGCCGATTTGAGAATACGATCTTAAGTTTTATATTTATAGACTTAGGCTTAAAAACATGGCGTTAGAGGGTGAGAACTCAAAACAGCCCCCGAACGTCCACGTGGGTGGCACCAACACGTCCCACCGGACCAATGTAACTCGTAGGAACTGACCCCACAGCCTCGGGACTCCCAATTTGAGAATACGATGGTAATTTTCATATTTATAGACTTAGGCTTAAAAACATGGCGTTAGAGAGTGAGAACTCAAAACAGCCCCCGAACGTCCCCGTGGGTGGCACCAACACGTCCACGGGACCAATGTAACTCGTAGGAATTGCCCGCGCAGCCGCGAGACTCCTGATTCGAGAATATTATGGTAATTTGCATTTTTATGGACTTTGGATTAAAAACATGGAGTTAGAGGGTGAGAACTCGAAATAGCCCCCGAACGGCCTCGTGGGTGGCACCAAGATCTCCCATGGGACCAATGTGACTCATAGGAACTGACCCCGCAGCTGAGGGACTTCCGGTATGAGAATAGGAGGATAATTTTCATATTTCTAGACTTAGGCTTAAAGACATGGCGTTAGTGGGTGAGAACTTGAAACGACCACCAAACGGCCTCGTGCGTGGCACCAACACCTCCCACGGGACCAATGTAACTCGTAGGAACTAACCCTGCAGCTGCTGGACTCCCGGTTTGAGAATACGACGGTAATTTGCATATTTCTAGACTTAAGTAAAACATGGCGTTAGTGGGTGAGAACTCGAAATGCCCCCGAATGGCCCCGTGGGTCCCACCAACACCTACCACGGGAGCAATGTAACTCGTTGGAACTCACCCCGCAGCCACGGGAGTCCCGGTTTGAGAACGATGGTAATTTTCATATTTCTAGAGTTCGGCTTAAAAACATGGCGTTAGTGGGTGAGAACATGAAACAACCCCCGAACGGCCCCGTGGGTGGCACCAACACCTCCCACGGGACCAATGTAACTCGTAGGAAGTTACAACGCAGGCGCGGTACTCCCGATTAGAGAATACGATGATAATTTTCATATTTCTAGACTTAGGCTTAAAAACAAGACGTTAGAGGGTGAAAACTCGAAACATCCCCAAACGTCCCCGTGGGTGGCACCAACACCTCTCACAGGAGCAATGTAACTCGTAGGAACTAACCCCACACCCTCGGGACTGCCGATTTGAGAATACGATCTTAAGTTTTATATTTATAGACTTAGGCTTAAAAACATGGCGTTAGAGGGTGAGAACTCAAAACAGCCCCCGAACGTCCACGTGGGTGGCACCAACACGTCCCACCGGACCAATGTAACTCGTAGGAACTGACCCCACAGCCTCGGGACTCCCAATTTGAGAATACGATGGTAATTTTCATATTTATAGACTTAGGCTTAAAAACATGGCGTTAGAGGGTGAGAACTCAAAACAGCCCCCGAACGTCCCCGTGGGTGGCACCAACACGTCCCACGGGACCAATGTAACTCGTAGGAATTGCCTGCGCAGCCGCGAGACTCCTGATTCGAGAATATTATGGTAATTTGCATTTTTATAGACTTTGGATTAAAAACATGGAGTTAGAGGGTGAGAACTCGAAATAGCCCCCGAACGGCCTCGTGGGTGGCACCAAGATCTCCCATGGGACCAATGTGACTCATAGGAACTGACCCCGCAGCCGAGGGACTTCCGGTATGAGAATAGGAGCATAATTTTCATATTTCTAGACTTAGGCTTAAAGACATGGCGTTAGTGGGTGAGAACTTGAAACAACCACCAAACGGCCTCGTGCGTGGCACCAACACCTCCCACGGGACCAATGTAACTCGTAGGAACTAACCCCGCAGCTGCTGGACTCCCGGTTTGAGAATACGACGGTAATTTGCATATTTCTAGACTTAAGTAAAACATGGCGTTAGTGGGTGAGAACTCGAAATGCCCCCGAATGGCCCCGTGGGTCCCACCAACACCTACCACGGGAGCAATGTAACTCGTTGGAACTCACCCCGCAGCCACGGGAGTCCCGGTTTGAGAACGATGGTAATTTTCATATTTCTAGAGTTCGGCTTAAAAACATGGCGTTAGTGGGTGAGAACATGAAACAACCCCCGAACGGCCCCGTGGGTGGCACCAACACCTCCCACGGGACCAATGTAACTCGTAGGAAGTTACAACGCAGGCGCGGTACTCCCGATTAGAGAATACGATGATAATTTTCATATTTCTAGACTTAGGCTTAAAAACAAGACGTTAGAGGGTGAAAACTCGAAACATCCCCAAACGTCCCCGTGGGTGGCACCAACACCTCTCACAGGAGCAATGTAACTCGTAGGAACTGACCCCACACCCTCGGGACTGCCGATTTGAGAATACGATCTTAAGTTTTATATTTATAGACTTAGGCTTAAAAACATGGCGTTAGAGGATGAGAACTCAAAACAGCCCTCGAACATCCACGTGGGTGGCACCAACACGTCCCACGGGACCAATGTAACTCGTAGGAACTGACCCCACAGCCTCGGGACTCCCAATTTGAGAATACGATTGTAATTTTCATATTTATAGACTTAGGCTTAAAAACATGGCGTTAGAGGGTGAGAACTCAAAACAGCCCCCGAACGTCCCCGTGGGTGGCACCAACACGTCCCACGGGACCAATGTAACTCATAGGAACTGACCCCGCATCCACGGGACGACCGGTTTGAGAATACGACGGTAATTTTCATATTTTAAGACTTAGGCTTAAAAAAATGGCGTTAGTGGGTGAGAACATGAAACACCCCCGAACTGCCCTGTGGGTGGCACCAACACCTCCCACGGGACCAACGTAACTCGTAGGAAGTGACCCCGCACCCGCGGGACTCCCGATTAGAGAATACGACGATAATTTTCATATTTCTAGACTTAGGCTTAAAAACAAGACGTTAGCGGGTGAGAACTCAAAAAATTCCCATACGTCCCCGTGGGTGGCACCAACACCTCCCACGGGACCAATGTAAATCGTTGGAACTGACCCCGCAGTCGCCGGACTCCCGGTTTGAGAATACGATGGTAATTTGCATATTTCTAGACTTAGGCTTAAAAACATGGCGTTAGAGGTTGAGAACTCAAAACAGCCACCGAACGGCACCGTGGGTGGCACCAACACCTCCCACGGGATCAATGTAACTCGTAGGAACTGACCCCGCAGCCGCGGGACTCTCGGTTTGAAAATACGACAATAATTTGCATATTTCTAGATTTTGGCTTATAAACATGGCGTTAATGGGTGAGAACTCGAAATTGCCCCCGATCATCCCCGTGGGTGGCACCAACACGTCCCAGGGGACCAATATAACTCGTACGAACTGACCCCGCAGCCACGGGAGTCCCGGTTTGACAATACGATGATAATTTTCATATTTCTAGACTTAGGCTTAAAAACATGGCGTTAATGGGTGATAACATGAAACAGCCCCTGGACGGCCCCGTGGGTGGCACCAACACCTCCCACGGGACCAATGTAACAGTAGGAAGTAACCCCGCAGCCGCGGGACTCCCGATTAGAGAATACGACGATAATTTTCATATTTCTAGACTTGGGCTTAAAAACAAGACGTTAGCGGGTGAGAACTCGAAACATCCCCAAACGTCCCCGTGGGTGGCGCCAACACCTCTCACGGGAGTAATGTTACTCGTAGGAACTGACCCCGCACCCTCGAGAGTCCTGATTTGAGAATACTACGGTAAGTTTCATATTTATAGACTAAGGCTTAAAAACATGGCGTTAGAGGGTGAGAACTCAAAACAGCCCCCGAACGTCCCCGTGGGTGGCACCAACACCTCCCACGGGACCAATGTAACTCGTAGGAAATGCCCCCACAGCCTCGGGACTCCCGATTTGAGAATACGACGGTAATTTTCATATTTATAGACATAGGCTTTAAAACATGGCGTTAGAGGGTGAGAACTCAAAACAGCCCCCGAACGTCCCCGTGGGTGGCACCAACACGTCCCACGGGACCAATGTAACTCGTAGGAACTGACCCCGCAGCCACGGGACTCCCGGTTTGGGAATACGACGGTAATTTTCATATTTCTAGACTTAGGCTTCAAAACATGGCGTTAGTGGGTGAGAAGATGAGACTGCCCCTGAACGGCCCCGTGGGTGGCACCAACACCTCCCACGGGACCAATGTAAATTGTAGGAAGTGACCCCGCAGCCGCGGGACTCTTGATTAGAGAATACGATGATAATTTTCATATTTCTAGACTTAGGCTTGAAAACAAGACGTTAGCGGGTGAGAACTCAAAACATCCCCAAACGTCCCCGTGGGTGGCACCAACACCTCTCACGGGAGCAATGTATCTCGTAGGAACTAACCCCGCATCATCGCGACTCATGATTTGGGAATACGACGGTGAGTTTCATATTTATATACTTAGGCTTAAAAACATAGCGTTGGAGGGTGAGAACTCAAAACAGCCCCCGAACGTCCCCGTGGGTGGCTCCAACACGTCCCACGGGACCAATGTAACTCGTAGGAACTGTCCCCGCAGCCTCGGGACTCCCGATTTGAGAATACGATGATAATTTTCATATTTATAGACTTAGGCTTAAAAGCATGGCGTTAGTGGGTGAGAACATGAAACAGCCCCCGAACTGCCCCGTGGGTGGCACCAACACGTTCCACGGGACCAATGTAACTCGTAGGAAATGCCCCCGCAGCCTCGGGACTCCCGATTTGAGAATACGATGGTAATTTTCATATTTATAGACTTAGGCTTTAAAACATGGCGTTAGAGGGTGAGAACTCAAAACAGCCCCCGAACGTCCCCATGGGTGGCACCAACACGTCCCACGGGACCAATGTAACTCGTAGGAACTGACCCCGCAGCCACGGGACTCCCGGTTTGGGAATATGACGGTAATTTTCATATTTATAGACTTAGGCTTAAAAACATGGCGTTAGTGGGTGAGAACATGAAACAGCCCCCGAACTGCCCCGTGGGTGGCACCAACACCTCCCACGGGACCAATGTAACTCGTAGGAAGTGACCCCGCAGCCGCGGGACTCCCGACTAGAGAATACGATGGTAATTTTCATATTTCAAGACTTAGGCTTAAAAACATGGCGTTAGTGGGTGAGAAGATGAAACTGCCCCTGAATGGCCCCGTGGGTGGCACCAACACCTCCCACGGGACCAATGTAAATTGTAGGAAGTGACCCCGCAGCCGCGGGACTCTTGATTAGAGAATACGATGATAATTTTCATATTTCTAGACTTAGGCTTGAAAACAAGACGTTAGCGGGTGAGAACTCAAAACATCCCCAAACTTCCCCGTGGGTGGCACCAACACCTCTCACGGGAGCAATGTAACTCGTAGGAACTAACCCCGCATCATCGGGACTCGTGATTTGAGAATACGATGGTGAGTTTCATATTTATATACTTAGGCTTAAAAACATGGCGTTGGATGGTGAGAACTCAAAACAGCCCCCGAACGTCCCCGTGGGACCAATGTAACTCATAGGAACTGACCCCGCAGCCTCGGGACTCCCGATTTGAGAATACGATGATAATTTTCATATTTATAGACTTAGGCTTAAAAACATGGCATTAGTGGGTGAGAACATGAAACAGCCCCCGAACTGCCCCGTGGGTGGCACCAACACCTCCCACGGGACCAATGTAACTCGTAGGAAGTGACCCCACAGCCGCGGGACTCCCGATTAGAGAATACGACGATAATTTTCATATTTCTAGACTTAGGCTTAAAAACATGGCGTTAGAGGATGAGAACTCGAAACAGCTCCCGAACGTCCCCGTGGGTGGCACCAACACGTCCCACGGGACCAATGTAACTCGTAGGAAATGCCCCCGCAGCCTCGGGACTCCCGATTTGATAATACGACGGTAATTTTCATATTTATAGACTTAGGCTTTAAAACATGGCGTTAGAGGGTGAGAACTCAAAACAGCCCCCGAACGTCCCCATGGGTGGCACCAACACGTCCCACGGGACCAATTTAACTCGTAGGACTGACCCTGCAGCCACGGGACTCCCGGTTTCGGAATATGACGGTAATTTTCATATTTATAGACTTAGGCTTAAAAACATGGCGTTAGTGGGTGAGAACATGAAACAGCCCCCGAACTGCCCCGTGGGTGGCACCAACACCTCCCACGGGACCAATGTAACTCGTAGGAAGTGACCCCGCAACCGCGGGACTCCCGACTAGAGAATACGACGATAATTTTCATATTTCTAGACTTAGGCTTAAAAACAAGACGTTAGCGGGTGAGAACTAGAAACATCCCCGTGGGTGGCACCAACACCTCCCACGGGAGCAATGTAACTCGTAGGAACTGATCCCGTAGCCCCGGGACTCTCGATTTGAGAATACGACAGTAATTTTCATATTTATAGACTTAGGCTTAAAAACATGGCGTTAGAGGGTGAGAACTCAAAACAGCCCCCGAACTCCCCCGTGGGTGGCACCAACACGTCCCACGGGACCAATATAACTCATAGGAACTGACCCCGCAACCGCGGGACTCCCGATTAGAGAACACGATGATAATTTTAATATTTCTAGACTTAGGCTTAAAAACAAGACGTTAGCGGGTGAGAACTCGAAACATTCCCAAACATCCCCGTGGGTGGCACCAACACCTCCCACGGGACCAATGTAAATGGTAGTATCCGACACCGCAGTCGCCGGACTCCCGGTTTGAGAATACGATGGTAATTTGCAAATTGCTAGATTTTTCCTTAAAAACATGGCGTTAATGGGTGACAACTCAAAATAGCCCCTGAACGTCCCCGTGGGTGGCACCAACACGTCCCACGGGACCAATGTAACTGGTAGGAAATGCCCCCGGAGCCTCGGGACTCCCGATTTGAGAATACGACGGTAATTTTCATATTTATAGACTTAGGCTTTAAAACATGGCGTTAGAGGGTGAGAACTCAAAACAACCCCCGAACGTCCCCGTCGGTGGCACCAAAACGTCCCACGGGACCAATGTAACTCGTACGAACTGACCCCGCAGCCACGGGACTCCCAGTTTGAGAATACGATGGTAATTCTAATATTTCTAGACTTAGGCTTAAAAACATGACGTTAGTGGGTGAGAACATGAAACTGCCCCTTAACGGCCCCGTGGGTGGCACCAACACCTCCCACGGGACCAATGTAACTCGTAGTAAGTGACCCCGCAGCCGCGGGACTCCCGATTAGAGAATACGACGATAATTTTCATATTTCTAGACTTGGGCTATAAAATAAGACGTTAGCGGGTGATAACTCGAAACATCCCCAAACGTCCCCATGGGTGGTGCCAACACCTCTCACAGGAGCAATGTTACTCGTAGGAACTGACCCCGCACCCTCGAGACTCCCGATTTGAGAATACTACGGTAAGTTTCATATTTATAGACTTAGGCTTTAAAACAAGGGGTTTGAGGGTGAGAACTCAAAACAGCCCCCGAACGTCCCCGTAGGTGGCACTAACACGTCCCACGGGATCAATGTAACTCGTAGGAACTGACCCCACAGCCATGGGACTCCCTTTTTGGGAATACGATGGTAATTTTTATATTTCTAGACTTAGGCTTAAAAACATGGCGTTAGTGCGTGAGAAGATGAAACTGCCCCTGAACGGCCCCGTGGGTGGCACCAACACCTACCACGGGACCAATGTAAATCGTAGGAAGTGACCCCGCAGCCGCGGGACTCTTGATTAGAGAATACGATGATAATTTTCATATTTCTAGACTTAGGCTTGAAACCAAGTCGTTAGCGGGTGAGAACTCAAAACATCCCCAATCGTCCTCGTGGGTGGCACCAACACCTCTCACGGGAGCAATGTAACTCGTAGGAACTGACCCCGCACCATCGGGACTCTAGATTTGAGAATACGACGATTAGTTTCATATTTATAGACTTAGGCTTAAAAACATGGCGTTGGAGGGTGAGAACTCAAAACAGCCCCCGAACGTCCCCGTGGGTGGCACCAACACGTACCACGGGACCAATGTAACTCGTAGGAACTGACCCTGCAGCCTCGGGACTCCCGATTTGAGAATACGATGGTAATTTTCATATTTATAGACTTAGGCTTAAAAACATGGCATTAGAGGGTGAGAACTCAAATCAGCTCCTGAACGTACCCGTGGGTGGCACCAACACGTCCCACGGGACCAATGTAACTCATAGGAACTGACCCCGCAGCCACGGGACTCCCGGTTTGAGAATACGAAGGTAATTTTCATATTTCTAGACTTAGGCTTAAAAACATGGCGTTAGTCCGTGAGATCATGAAACAGCCCCCGAACTGCCCCATGGGTGGCACCAACACCTCCCACGGGACCAATGTAACTCGTAGGAAGTGACCCCGCAAACCGCGGGACTCCCGATTAGAGAACACGCTGATAATTTTAATATTTCTAGACTTAGGCTTAAAAACAAGACGTTAGCGGGTGAGAACTTGAAACATTCCCAAACATCCCCGTGGGTGGCACCAACACGTCCCACGGGACCAATGTAAATGCTAGGAATTGACCCCGCAGCCACGGGACTCCCGGTTTGAGAATACGACGGTAATTTTCATATTTCTAAACTTAGGCTTAAAAACATGGCGTTAGTGCGTGAGAACATGAAACAGCCGCCGAACTGCCCCATGGGTGGCACCAACACCTCCCTCGGGACCAATGTAACTCGTAGGAAGTGACCCGCAGCCGCTGGACTCCCGATTAGAGAATACGATGATAATTTTCATATTTCTAGACTTAGGCTTAAAAATAAGACGTTAGCGGGTGAGAACTCGAAACAGCCCCCGAACGTCCCCGTGGGTGGCACCAACACGTCCCACAGGACCAATGTAACTCGTAGGAACTGACCCCACAGCCACGGGACTCCCAATTTAAAAATACGACTATAATTTTCATATTTATATACATAGGCTTAAAACATGGCGTTAGCGGGTGAGAACTCGAAACATCCCCAAACATCCCCGTGGGTGGCACCAACACCTCCCACGGGAGCAATGTAACTCGTAGGAACTGACCCCGTAGCCCCGGGACTCTCGATTTGAGAATACGACAGTAATTTTCATATTTATAGACTTAGGCTTAAAAACATGGCATTAGAGGGTGAGAACTCAAAACAGCCCCCGAACTCCCCCGTGGGTGGCATCAACACGTCCCATGGGACCAATGTAACTCATAGTAACTGACCCCGCTGCCACGGGACTCCCGGTTTGAGAATACGACGGTAATTTTCATATTTCTAGACTTAGGCTTAAAAACATGGCGTTAGTGCGTGAGATCATGAAACAGCCCCCGAACTGCCCCATGGGTGGCACCAACACCTCCCACGGGACCAATGTAACTCGTAGGAAGTGACCCCGCAGCCGCGGGACTCCTGATTAGAGAACACGATGATAATTTTCATATTTCTATACTTAGGCTTAAAAATAAGACGTTAGCGGGTGAGAACTCGAAACATTCCCAAACATCCCCGTGGGTGGCACCAACACCTCCCACGGGACCAATGTAAATCGTAGTATCCGACCCCGCAGCCGCGGGACTCCCGATTTGAAAATACGACGATAATTTGCATATTTCTAGATTTTTGCTTAAAAACATGGCGTTAGAGGGTGAGAACTCAAAACAGCCCCCGAACGTCCCCGTGGGTGGCACCAACACGTCCCACGGGACCAATGTAACTGGTAGGAAATGCCCCCGGAGCCTCGGGACTCCCGATTTGAGAATACGACGATAATTTTCCTATTTATCGACTTAGGCTTTAAAACATGGCGTTAGAGGGTGAGAACTCAAAACAACCCCCGAACGTCCCCGTGGGTGGCACCAACACGTCCCACGGGACCAATGTAACTCGTACGAACTAACCCCGCGGCCACGGGACTCCCGGTTTTAGAATACGACAGTAATTCTAATATTTATAGACTTAGGCTTAAAAACATGACGTTAGTGGGTGAGAACATGAAACTGCCCCTGAACGGCCCCGTGGGTGGCACCCACACCTCCCACGGGACCAATGTAACTCGTAGGAAGTGACCCCGCAGCCGCAGGACTCCCGATTAGAGAATACGACGATAATTTTCATATTTCTAGACTTGGGCTATAAAATAAGACGTTAGCGGGTGAGAACTCGAAACATCCCCAAACGTCCCCGTGGGTGGCGCTAACACCTCTCACGGGAGCAATGTTACTCGTAGGAACTAACCCCGCACCCTCGAGACTCCCGATTTGAGAATACTACGGTAAGTTTCATATTTATAGACTTAGGCTTTAAAACATGGCGTTAGAAGGTGAGAACTCAAAATAGCCCCCGAACGTCCCAGTGGGTGGCACTAACACGTCCCACGGGACCATTGTAACTCGTAGGAACTGACCCCGCAGCCACGGGACTCCCTGTTTGGGAATACGACGGTAATTTTCATATTTCTAGACTAAGGCTTAAAAACATGGCGTTAGTGGGTGAGAAGATGAAACTGCCCCTGAACGGCCCCGTGGGTGGCACCAACACCTCTCACGGGAGCAATATAACTCGTAGGAACTGACCCCGCACCATCGGGACTCCTGATTTGAGAATACGACGGTAAGTTTCATATTTATAGACTTAGGCTTAAAAACATGGCGTTAGAGGGTGAGAACTCAAAACAGCCCCCGAACGTCCCCGTGGGTGGCACCCACACGTCCCACGGGACCAATGTAACTCGTAGGAACTGACCCCGCAGCCGCAGGTCTCCCGATTAGAGAATACGACGATAATTTTCATATTTCTAGACTTAGGCTTAAAAACAAGACGTTAGCGGGTGAGAACTCGAAACATCCCCAAACATCCCCGTAGGTGGCACCAACACCTCCCACGGGAGCAATGTAACTCGTAGGAACTGACCCCGTAGCCCCGGGACGCCCGATTTGAGAATACGACAGTAATTTTCATATTTATCGACTTAGCCTTAAAATCATGGCATTAGAGGGTGAGAACTCAAAACAGCCCCCGAACGTCCCCGTGGGTGGCACCAACACGTCCCACGGGACCAATGTAACTCGTAGGAACTGACCCCGCAGCCACGGGACTCCCGGTTTGAGAATACGACGGTAATTTTCATATTTCTAGACTTAGGCTTAAAAATATGGCGTTAGTGCGTGAGAACATGAAACAGCCCCCGAACTGCCCCATGGGTGGCACCAACACCTCCCTCGGGACCAATGTAACTCATAGGAAGTGACCCCGCAACCGCGGGACTCCCGATTAGAGAATACGATTATAATTTTCATATTTCTAGACTTAGGCTTAAAAATAAGACGTTAGCGGGTGAGAACTCGAAACAGCCCCCGAACGTCCCCGTGGGTGGCACCAACACCTTCCTCAGGACCAATGTAACTCGTAGGAAGTGACCCCGCAGCCGCGGGACTCCCTATTAGAGAATACGATGATAATTTTCATATTTCTAGACTTAGGCTTAAAAATAAGACGTTAGCGGGTGAGAACTCGAAACAGCCCCCGAACGTCCCCGTGGGTGGCACCAACACGTCCCACGGGACCAATGTAACTCGTAGGAACTGACCCCACAGCCACGGGACTCCCAATTTGAAAATATGACGGTAATTTTCATATTTATATACTTAGGCTTAAAACATGGCGTTAGAGGGTGAGAACTCAAAACAGCCCCCGAACGGCCCCGTGGGTGGCACCAACACGTCCCACGGGACCAATGTAACTCGTATGAACTGATCCCGCAGCCACGGGACTCCCGGTTTGAGAATACGACGGTAATTCTAATATTTCTAGACTTAGGCTTAAAAACATGGCGTTAGTGGGTGAGAACATGAAACTTCCCCTGAACGGCCCCGTGGGTGGCACCAACACCTGCCACGGGACCAATGTAACTCGTAGGAACTGACCCCACAGCCTCGGGACTCCCTATTTGAGAATACGACGGTAATTTTCATATTTATAGACTTAGGCTTAAAAACATGGCGTTAGAGGGTGAGAACTCAAAACAGCCCCCGAACGTCCCCGTGGGTGGCACCAACACGTCCCACGGGACCAATGTAACTCGTAGGAACTCACCCCACAGCCATGGGACTCCCAATTTGACAATACGATGGTAATTTTCATATTTATATACTTAGGCTTAAAACATGACGTTAGAGGGTGAGAACTCAAAACAGCCCCCGAACGGCCCCGTGGGTGGCACCAAGACCTCCCACGGGACCATTGTAACTCGTAGGAACTGACCCCGCAGCCGAGGTACTTCCGATATGAGAATAGGAGGATAATTTGCATATTTCTAGACTTGGTCTTAAAGACATGGCGTTAGTGGGTGAGAACTTGAAAAAAAAACCAAACGGCCCCGTGGGTGGCACCAACACCTCCCATGGGACCAATGTAACTCGTAGGAACTAACCCCGTAGCCGCTAGACTCTCGGTTTGAGAATACAACAGTAATTTGCATATTTCTAGACTTAAGTAAAACGTGGCGTTAGTGGGTGAGAACTCGAAATAGCCACCGAATGGCCCTGTGGGTCACACCAACACCTACCACGGGAGCAATGTAACTCGTAGTAACTGACCCCGCAGCCACGGGATTCCCGGTTTGAGAATACGACGGTAATTTTCATATTTATATACTTAGGCTTAAAACATGGCGTTAGAGGGTGAGAACTTAAAACCGCCCCCGATCGTCCCCGTGGGTGGCACCAACACGTCCCACGGGACTAATGTAACTCGTACGAACTGACCCCGCAGCCACGGGACTCCCGGTTTGAGAATACGACGGTAATTCTAATATTTCTAGACTTAGGCTTAAAAACATGGCGTTAGTGGGTGAGAACATGAAACTGCCCCTGAACGGCCCCGTGGGTGGCACAACCACCTCTCACGGGACCAATCTAAATCGTAGGAACTGACCCCACAGCCTCGGGACTCCCTATTTGAGAATACGACGGTAATTTTCATATTTATAGACTTAGGCTTAAAAACATGGCGTTAGAGGGTGAGAACTCAAAACAGCCTCCGAACGTCCCCGTGGGTGGAACCAACACGTCCCACGGGACCAATGTAACTCGTAGGAACTGACCCCACAGCCACGGGACTCCCAATTTGAAAACACGACGGTAATTTTCATATTTATATACTTAGGCTTAAAACATGGCGTTAGAGGGTGAGAACTCAAAACAGCCCCCGAACGGCCCCATGGGTGGCACCAAGACCTCCCACGGGACCAATGTAACTCGTAGGAACTGACCCCGCGGCCGAGGTACTTCTGGTATGAGAATAGGAGGATAATTTGCATATTTCTAGACTTGGTCTTAAAGACATGGTATTAGTGGGTGAGAACTTGAAAAAAAAACCAAACGGCCCGGTGGGTGGCACCAACACCTCCCACGGGACCAATGTAACTCGTAGAAACTAACCCCGCAGCCGATGGACTCCCGGTTTGAGAATACGATGGTAATTTGCATATTTCTAGACTTAAGTAAAACGTGGCGTTAGTGGGTGAGAACTCGAAATAGCCCCCGAACGGCCCCGTGGGTCACACCAACACCTACCACGGGAGCAATGTAACTCGTAGTAACTGACCCCGCAGCCACGGGATTCCCGGTTTGAGAATACGACGGTAATTTTCATATTTCTAGACTTAGGCTTAAAAACATGGCGTTAGTGGGTGAGAACATGAAACAGCCCCGGAACGGCCCCGTGCGTGGCACCAACATCTCCCACGGGACCAATGTAACTCGTAGGAAGTTACACCGCAGCCGCGGCACTCCCGATTAGAGAATACGATGATAATTTTCATATTTCTAGACTTAGGATTCAAAATAAGACGTTAGAGGATGAAAACTCGAAACATCCCCAAACGTCCCCGTGGGTGGCACCAACACCTCTCACGGGAGCAATGTAACTCGTAGGAACTGACCCCGCACCCTCGGGACTCCCGATTTCAGAATACGATGGTAAGTTTCATATTTATAGACTTAGGCTAAAAAACATGGCGTTAGAGGGTGAGAACTCAAAACAGATCCTGAACGTCCCCAAGGGTGGCACCAACACGTCCCACGGGACCAATATAACTCATAGGAACATACCCCGCAGCCTCGGGACTCCCGATTTGAGAATACGATGGTAATTTTCATATTTATAGGCCTAGGCTTAAAAACATGGCGTTTGAGGGTGAGAACTCAAAAAAGCCCCCGAACGTCCCCGTGGGTGGCACCAACACGTCCCACGGGACCAATGTAACTCGTAGGAACTGACCCCGCAGCCACGGGATTCCCTGTTTGAGAATACGACGGTAATTTTCATATTTCTAGACTTAGGCTTAAAAACATGGCGTTAGTGGGTGAGAACATAAAACAGCCCCCGAACGGCCCCGTGGGTGGCACCAACGCCTCCCACGGGACCAATGTAACACGTAGGAAGTGACCCCGTAGCCGCGGGACTCCCGATTAGAGAGTATGACGATAATTTTCATATTTATACACTTAGGCTTAAAAATAAGACGTTAGCGGGTGAGAACTCGAAACATCCCGAAACGTCCTCGTGGGTGGCACCAACACCTCTCACGGGACCAATGTAACTCGTAGGAACTGACCCCGCAACCTCGGGACTCCCGATTTGAGAATACGATGGTAAGTTTTATATTTATAGATTTAGGCTTAAAAACATGGCATTAGTGGGAGAGAACTCAAAACAACCCCCGAACATCCCCGTGGGTGGCACCAACACGTCCCACGGGACCTATGTAACTCGTAGGAACTGACCCCGCAGCCTCGGGACTACCGATTTGAGAATACGATCATAATTTTCATATTTATAGACTTAGGCTTAAAAACATGGCGTTAGAGGGTGAGAACTCAAAACAGCCCCCGAACGTCCCCGTGGGTGGCACCAACACGTCCCACGGGACCAATGTAACTCGTAGGAACTGATCCCGCAGCCACGAGACTCCCGGTTTGAGAATATGATAGTAATTTTCATATTTCTAGACTTAGGCTTAAAAACATGGCGTTAGTGGGTGAGAACATGAAATAGCCCCCGAACTGCCCCATGGGTGGCACCAAGACCTCCCACGGGACCAATGTAACTTGTAGGAAGTGACCTCGCAGCCGCTGGACTCCCGATTAGAGAATACGATAATAATTTTCATATTTCTAGACTTAGGCTTAAAAATAAGACGTTAGCGGGTGTGAACTCGAAACATCCCTGAACGGCCCCGTGGGTGGCACCAAGACCTCCCATGGGACCAATGTAACTCGTAAGAACTGACCCCGTAGCCCCGGGACTCCTGATTTGAGAATACGACAATAATTTTCATATTTATAGACTTAGGCTTAAAAACATGGCATTAGAGGGTGAGAACTCAAAATAACCCCTGAACGTCCCCGTGGGTGGCACCAACACGTCCCACGGGACCAATGTAACTCGTAGGAACTGACCTCGCAGCAACGGGAGTCCCGGTTTGAGAATACGACGGTAATTATCATATTTCTAGACTTAGGCTTAAAAACATGGCGTTAGTGCGTGAGAACATGAAACAGCCCCCCAACTGCACCATGGGTGGCACCAACACCTCCCACGGGACCAATGAAACTCGTAGGAAGTGACCCCGCAGCCGCGGGACTCCCGATTAGAGAATACGATGATAATTTTCATATTTCTAGACATAGGCTTAAAAATAATACGTTAGCGGGTGAGAACTCGAAACATTCATAAACATCCCCGTGGGTGGCACCAACACCTCCCACGGGACCAATGTAAATCGCAGGAACCGACCCCGCAGCTGCGGGACTCCCGGTTTGAAAATACGACGATAATTTGCATATTTCTAGATTTTGGCTTAAAAACATGGCGTTAATGCATGACAACTCAAAATATCCACTGGACGTCCCCGTGGGTGGCACTAACACGTCCCACGGGACTAATGTAACTCGTAGGAAATGCCCCCGGAGCCTCGGGACTCCCGATTTGAGAATACGACGGTAATTTTCATATTTATAGACTTAGGCTAAAAACATGGCATTAGAGGGTGAGAACTCAAAACAGCCCCCGAACGTCCCCGTGGGTGGCACCAACACGTCCCACGGGACCAATGTAACTCGTAGGAACTGACCCTGCAGCAACGGGAGTCCCGGTTTGAGAATACGACGATAATTATCATATTTTTAGTCATAGGCTTAAAAACACGGCGTTAGTGCGTGAGAACATGAAACAACCCCCGAACTGCCCCATGGGTGGCACCAACACCTCCCACGGGACCAATGTAACTCGTAGGAAGTGACCCCACAGCCGGGGGACTCCCGATTAGAGAATACGATGATAATTTTCATATTTCTAGACTTAAGCTTAAAAACAAGACGTTAGCGGGTGAGAACTCGAAACATTCATAAACATCCCCATGGCTGTCACCAACACCTCCCACGGGACCATTGTAAATCGTAGGAAATACCCCCGCAGCTGCGGGACTCCCGGTTTGAAAATACGACGATAATTTGCATATTTCTAGACTTAGGCTTAAAAACATGGCGTTAGTGGGTGAGAACCTGAAACAGCCCCCGAACGGCCCCGTGGGTGGCACCAACACCTCCCACGAGACCAATGTAAATCGTAGGAAGTGACCCCGCAGCCGCGGGACTCTTGATTAGAGAATACGATGGTAATTTTCATATTTCTAGACTTAGGCTTAAAAACAAGACTTTAGCGGGTGAGAACTCAAAACATCCCCAAACGTCCCCGTGGGTGGCACCAACACCTCTCACGGGAGCAATGTAACTCGTAGGAACTGACCCCGCACCATCGGGACTCCTGATTTGATAATACAACGGTAAGTTTCATATTTATAGACTTAGGCTTAAAAACATGGCGTTGGAGGCTGACAACTCAAAACAGCCCCCGAACATCCCCGTGGGTGGCATCAACACGTCCCACGGGACCAATGTAACTCGTAGGAACTGACCCAGCAGCCTCGGGGCTCCCGATTTGAGAATACGATGGTAATTTAAATATTTATAGACTTAGGCTTAAAAACATGGCGTTAGAGGGTGAGAACTCAAAACTACCCCCGAACGTCCCCGTGGGTGGCACCAACACGTCCCACGGGAACAATGTAACTCGTAGGAACTGACCCCGCAGACACGAGACTCCCAGTTTGAGAATACGATGGTGATTTTTATATTTCCAGACTTAGGCTGAAAAACATGGCGTTAGTGCGTGAGAACATGAAACAGCCCCCGAACTGCCCCATGGGTGGCACCAGCACATCCCACAGGACCAATGTAAATCGTAGGAAGTGACCCCGCAGCCGCGGGACTCACGATTAGAGAATACGATGATAATTTTCATATTTCTAGACTTAGGCTTAAAAACAAGACGTTAGCGGTTGATACATTCTAAACATCCCCAAACGTCCCCGTGGGTGGTACCAACACCTCGTACGGGACCAATGTAACTCGTAGGAACTGACCCCGCAGCCTCGGGACTCCCGATTAGAGAATACGATGATAATTTTCATATTTCTAGACTTAGGCTTAAAAATAAGACGTTAGCGGGTGTGAACTCGAAACATCCCCGAACGGCCCCGTGGGTGGCACCAAGACCTCCCATGGGACCAATGTAACTCGTAAGAACTGACCCCGTAGCCCCGGGACTCCCGATTTGAGAATACGACAGTAATTTTCATATTTATAGACTTAGGCTTAAAAACATGGCATTAGAGGGTGAGAACTCAAAACAGCCCCCGAACGTCCCCGTGGGTGGCACCAACACGTCCCACGGGACCAATGTAACTCGTAGGAACTGACCCCACAGCAACGGGAGTCCCGGTTTGAGAATACGACGGTAATTATCATATTTCTAGACTTAGGCTTAAAAACATGGCGTTAGTGCGTGAGAACATGAAACAAGCCCCCAACTGCACCATGGGTGGCACCAACACCTCCCTCGGGGACCAATGAAACTCGTAGGAAGTGACCTCGCAGCCGCGGGACTCCCGATTAGAGAATACGATGATAATTTTCATATTTCTAGACTTAGGCTTAAAAACAATAAGTTAGCGGGTGAGAACTCGAAACATTCATAAACATCCCCGTGGGTGGCACCAACACCTCCCACGGGGCCAATGTAAATCGCAGGAATCGACCCCGCAGCTGCGGGACTCCCGGTTTGAAAATACGACGATAATTTGCATATTTCTAGATTTTGGTTTAAAAACATGGCGTTGATGCATGACAACTCGAAATATCCCCTGAACGTCCCCGTGGGTGGTACTAACACGTCCCACGGGACCAATGTAACTCGTAGGAACTGACCCCGCAGCAACGGGAGTCCCGGTTTGAGAATACGACGGTAATTATCATATTTTTAGTCATAGGCTTAAAAACATGGCGTTAGTGCGTGAGAACATGAAACAGCCCCCGAACTGCCCCATGGGTGGCACCAACACCTCCCACGGGACCAATGTAACTCGTAGGAAGTGACCCCGCAGCCGCGGGACTCCCGATTAGAGAATACGATGATAATTTTCATATTTCTAGACTTAGGCTTAAAAACAAGACGTTAGCGGGTGAGAACTCGAAACATTCATAAACATCCCCGTGGGTGGCACCAACACCTCCCACGGGACCAATGTAAATCGTAGGAAATGCCCCCGCAGCTGCGGGACTCCCGGTTTGAAAATACGATGATAATTTGCATATTTCTAGACTTAGGCTTAAAAACATGGCGTTAGTGGATGAGAACATGAAACACCCCCCGAACGGCCCCGTGGGTGGAACCAACACCTCCCACAGGACCAATGTAAATCGTAAGAAGTGACCCCGCAGCCGCGGGACTCTTGATTAGAGAATATGATGGTAATTTTCATATTTCTAGACTTAGGCTTAAAAACAAGACGTTAGCAGGTGATAACTCAAAACATCCCCAAACGTCCCCGTGGGTGGCACCAACACCTCTCACGGGAGCAATGTAACTCGTAGGAACTGACCCCGCACCATCGGGACTCCTGATTTGATAATACAACGGTAAGTTTCATATTTATAGACTTAGGCTTAAAAACATGGCGTTGGAGGCTGAGAACTCAAAACATCCCCCGAAGTCCCCGTGGGTGGCATCAACACGTCTCACGGGACCAATGTAACTCGTAGGAACTGACCCCGCAGCTTCGGGACTCCCGATTTGAGAATACGACGGTAATTTTCATATTTATAGACTTAGGCTTAAAAACACGGCGTTAGAGGGTGAGAACTCAAAACAACCCCCGAATGTCCCCGTGGGTGGCACCAACACGTCCCACGGGACCAATGTAACTCGTAGGAACTGACCCCGCAGCCACGAGACTCCCAGTTTGAGAATACGATGGTAATTTTCATATTTCCAGACTTAGGCTTAAAAACATGGCGTTAGTGGGTGAGAACATGAAACAGCCCCCGAACTGCCCTGTGGGTGGCACCAGCACCTCCCACGGGACCAATGTAACCCGTAGGAAGTGACCCCGCAGTCGCGGGACTCCTGCTTAGGGAATACGATGATAATTTTCATTTTTCTAGACTTAGGCTTAAAAATAAGACGTTAGCGGGTGTGAACTCGAAACATCCCCGAACGGCCCCGTGGGTGGCACCAAGACCTCCCATGGGACCAATGTAACTCGTAAGAACTGACCCCGTAGCCCCGGGACTCCCGATTTGAGAATACGACAATAATTTTCATATTTATAGACTTAGGCTTAAAAACATGGCTTAGAGGGTGAGAACTCAAAACAGCCCCCGAACGTCCCCGTGGGTGGCACCAACACGTCCCACGGGACCAATGTAACTCGTAGGAACTGACCCCAGAGCAACGGGAGTCCCGGTTTGAGAATACGACGGTAATTATCATATTTCTAGACTTAGGCTTAAAAACATGGCGTTAGTGCGTGAGAACATGAAACAACCCCCCAACTGCACCATGGGTGGCACCAACACCTCCCACGGGGACCAATGAAACTCGTAGGAAGTGACCTCGCAGCCGCGGGACTCCCGATTAGAGAATACGATGATAATTTTCATATTTCTAGACTTAGGCTTAAAAACAATAAGTTAGCGGGTGAGAACTCGAAACATTCATAAACATCCCCGTGGGTGGCACTAACACCTCCCACGGGGCCAATGTAAATTGCAGGAATCGACCCCGCAGCTGCGGGACTCCCGGTTTGAAAAAAAGACGATAATTTGCATATTTCTAGATTTTGGTTTAAAAACATGGCGTTAATGCATGACAACTCGAAATATCCCCTGAACGTCCCCGTGGGTGGCACTAACACGTCCCACGGGACCAATGTAACTCGTAGGAACTGACCCCGCAGCAACGGGAATCCCGGTTTGAGAATACGACGGTAATTATCATATTTTTAGTCATAGGCTTAAAAACATGGCGTTAGTGCGTGAGAACATGAAACAGCCCCCGAACTGCCCCATGGGTGGCACCAACACCTCCCACGGGACCAATGCAACTCGTAGGAAGTGACCCCGCAGCCGCGGGACTCCCGATTAGAGAATACGAAGATAATTTTCATATTTCTAGACTTAGGCTTAAAAACAAGACGTTAGCGGGTGAGAACTCGAAACATTCATAAACATCCCCGTGGGTGGCACCAACACCTCCCACGGGACCAATGTAAATCGTAGGAAATGCCCCCGCAGCTGCGGGACTCCCGGTTTGAAAATACGACGATAATTTGCATATTTCTAGACTTAGGCTTAAAAACATGGCGTTAGTGGATGAGAACATGAAACACCCCCCGAACGGCCCCGTGGGTGGAACCAACACCTCCCACAGGACCAATGTAAATCGTAAGAAGTGACCCCGCAGCCGCGGGACTCTTGATTAGAGAGTACGATGGTAATTTTCATATTTCTAGACTTAGGCTTAAAAACAAGACGTTAGCGGGTGATAACTCAAAACATCCCCAAACGTCCCCGTGGGTGGCACCAACACCTCTCACGGGAGCAATGTAACTTGTAGGAACTGACCCCGCAGCCACGGGATTCCCGATTTGAGAATACGACGGTAATTTTCATATTTCTAGACATAGGCTTAAAAACATGGCGTTAGGAGGTGAGAACTCGAAACATCCCCAAACATCCCCGTGGGTGGCACCAACACCTCCCACGGGAGCCACGTAATTCGTAGGAACTGACCCCGCACCATCGGGACTCCTGATTTGATAATACAACGGTAAGTTTCATATTTATAGACTTAGGCTTAAAAACATGGCGTTGGAGGCTGAGAACTCAAAACATCCCCCGAACGTCCCCGTGGGTGGCATCAACACGTCTCACGGGACCAATGTAACTCGTAGGAACTGACCCCGCAGCTTTGGGACTCCCGATTTGAGAATACGACGGTAATTTTCATATTTATAGACTTAGGCTTAAAAACACGGCGTTAGAGGGTGAGAACTCAAAACAACCCCCGAATGTCCCCGTGGGTGGCACCAACACGTCCCACGGGACCAATGTAACTCGTAGGAACTGACCCCGCAGCCACGAGACTCCCAGTTTGAGAATACGATGGTAATTTTCATATTTCTTGACTTAGGCTTAAAAACATGGCGTTAGTGGGTGAGAACATGAAACAGCCCCCGAACTGCCCCGTGGGTGGCACCAGCACCTCCCACGGGACCAATGTAACCCGTAGGAAGTGACCCCGCAGTCGCGGGACTCCTGATTAGGGAATACGATGATAATTTTCATTTTTCTAGACTTAGGCTTAGAAACAAGACGTTAGCGGGTGAGAACTCGAAATATCCCCAAACATCCCCGTGGGTGGCACCAACACCTCCCACGGGACCAATGTAACTTGTAGGAAGTGACCCCGCAGCCGCGGGACTCCCGATTAGAGAATACGATAATAATTTTCATATTTCTAGACTTAGGCTTAAAAATAAGACGTTAGCGGGTGTGAACTGGAAACATCCCCGAACGGCCCCGTGGGTGGCACCAAGACCTCCCATGGGACCACTGTAACTCGTAAGAACTGACCTCGTAGCCCCGGGACTCCCGATTTGAGAATACGATAGTAATTTTCATATTTATAGACTTAGGCTTAAAAACATGGCATTAGAGGGTGAGAACTCAAAACAGCCCCCGAACGTCCCCGTGGGTGGCACCAACACATCCCACGGGACCAATGTAACTCGTAGGAACTGACCCCGCAGCAACGGGAGTCCCGGTTTGAGAATACGACGGTAATTATCATATTTCTAGTCTTAGGCTTAAAAACATGGCGTTAGTGCGTGAGAACATGAAACAGCCCCCCAACTGCACCATGGGTGGCACCAACACCTCCCACGGGACCAATGAAACGTAGGAAGTGACCCCGCAGCCGCGGGACTCCCGACTAGAGAATACGATGATAATTTTCATATTTCTAGACTTAGGCTTAAAAACAATACATTAGCGGGTGAGAACTCGAAACATTCATAAACATCCGCGTGGGTGGCACCAACACCTCCCACGGGACCAATGTAAATCGCATGAACCGACCCAGCAGCTGCGGGAATCCCAGTTTGAAAATACGACGATAATTTGCATATTTCTAGATTTTGGCTTAAAAACATGGCGTTAATGCATGACAACTCGAAATATCCCCTGAACGTCCCCGTGGGTGGCACTAACACGTCCCACGGGACTAATGTAACTCGTAGGAAATGCCCCCAGAGCCTCGGGACTCCCGATTTGAGAATACGACTGTAATTTTCATATTTATAGACTTAGGCTAAGAACATGGCATTAGAGGGTGAGAACTCAAAACAGCCCCCGAACGTCCCCGTGGGTGGCACCAACACGTCCCACGGGACCAATGTAACTCGTAGGAACTGACCCCGCAGCAAATGGAGTCTCGGTTTGAGAATACGACGGTAATTATCATATTTTTAGTCATAGGCTTAAAAACATGGCGTTACTTCGCGAGAACATGAAACAGCCCCCGAACTGCCCCATGGATGGCACCAACACCTCCCACGGGACCAATGTAACTCGTAGGAAGTGACCCCGCAGCCGCGGGACTCCCGATTAGAGAATACGATGATAATTTTCGTATTTCTAGACTTAGCCTTAAAGATAAGACGTTAGCGGGTGAGAACTCGAACCATTCATAAACATCCCCGTGGGTGGCACCAACACCTCCCACGGGACCAATGTAAATCGTAGGAAATGCCCCCGCAGCTGCGGGACTCTCGGTTTGAAAATACAACGATAATTTGCATATTTCTAGACTTAGGCTTAAAAAAATGGCGTTAGTGGGTGAGAACATGAAACAACCCCCGAACGGCCCTCTGGGTGGCACCAACACGTCCCACGGGACCAATCTAAATCGTAGGAAGTGACCCCGCAGCCGCAGGACTCTTGATTAGAGAATACGATGGTAATTTTCATATTTCTAGACTTAGGCTTAAAAACAAGACGTTAGCGGGTGAGAACTCAAAACATCCCCAAACGTCCCCGTGGGTGGCACCAACACCTCTCACGGGAGCAATGTAACTCGTAGGAACTGACCCCGCACCATCGGGACTCCTGATTTGATAATACAACGGTAAGTTTCATATTTATAGACTTAGGCTTAAAAACATGGCGTTGGAGGCTGAGAACTCAAAACAGCCCCCGAACGTCCCCGTGGGTGGCATCAACACGTCCCACGGGACCAATGTAACTCGTAGGAGCTGACCCCGCAGCCTCGGAACTCCCGATTTGAGAATACGACGGTAATTTTCATATTTATAGACTTAGGCTTAACAAATGGCGTTAGAGGGTGAGAACTCAAAACAACCCTCTGAACGTCCCCGTGGGTGGTACCAACACGTCCCACGGGACCAATGTAACTCGTAGGAACTGACCCCGCAGCCACGAGACTCCCAGTTTGAGAATACGATGGTAATTTTCATATTTCCAGACTTAGGCTTAAAAATATGGCGTTAGTGGGTGGGAACATGAAACAGCCCCCGAACTGCCCCGTGGGTGGCACCAACACCTCCCACGGGACCAATGTAACCCGTAGGAAGTGACCCCGCAGCCGCGGGACTCCTGATTAGGGAATACGACGATAATTTTCATTTTTCTAGACTTAGGCTTAAAAACAAGACGTTAGCGGGTGAGAACTCGAAACATCCCCAAACATCCCCGTGGGTGGCACCAACACCTCCCACGGGAGCAATGTAACTCGTAGGAGCTAACCCCGTAGCCCCGGGACTCCCGATTTGAGAATACGACAGTAATTTTCAAATTTATAGACTTAGGCTTAAAAACATGGCATTAGAGGGTGAGAACTCAAAACAGCCCCCGAACGTCCCCGTGGCTGGCACCAACACGTCCCACGGGACCAACGTAACTCATAGGAACTGACCCCACAGCCACGGGACTCCCGGTTTGAGAATACGACGGTAATTTTCATATTTCTAGACTTAGGCTTAAAAATATGGCGTTAGTGCGTGTGAACATGAAACAGCCACCGAACTGCCCCATGGGTGGCACCAACACATCCCAAAGGACCAATGTAAATCGTAGGAAGTGACCCCGTAGCCGCGGGACTCCCGATTAGAGAATACGATGATAATTTTCATATTTCTAGACTTAGGCTTAAAACCAAGACGTTAGCGGTTGATACATTCTAAACATCCCCAAACGTCCCCGTGGGTGGCACCAACACCTCGTACGGGACCAATGTAACTCGTAGGAACTGACCCCGCAGCCTCGGGACTCCCGATTTGTGAATACGACTGTAATTTTATAGACTTAGGCTTAAAAACAAGGCGTTAGAGGGTGAGAACTCAAAACAGCACCCGAACGTCCCCATGGGTGGCACCAACACGTCCCACGGAACCAATGTAACTCATAGGAACTGACCCCGCAGCCACAGGACTCCCGGTTTGATAATACGACTGTAATTTTCATATTTCTAGGCTTAGGCATAAAAACATGTCGTTAGTGGGTGAGAACAAGAAACTGCCCCTGAACTGCCCCGTGGTTGGCACCAAGACCTCCCATGGGACCAATGTAACTCATTGGAAGTGACCTCGCAACCGCGGGACTCCCGATTAGAGAATACGATGATAATTTTCATATTTCTAGACTTAGGCTTAAAAACAATACGTTAGCGGGTGAGAACTCGAAATAATCCCCAAACATCCCCGTGGGTGGCACCAACACCTCCCACAGGACCAGTGTAACTTGTAGGAACTGACCCCGCAGCCTCGGGACTCCCGATTTGAGAATACGACGGTAATTTTCATATTTATAGACTTAGGCTTAAAAATATGGCGTTAGTGGGTGAAAACATGAAACAGCCCCCGAACTGCCCCGTGGATGGCACCAACACCTCCCACGGGACAAATGTAACTCGTAAGAAATGACCTCGCAGCCGTGGGACTCCCGATTGGGGAATACGACTATAATTTTCATATTTCTAGACTTAGGCTTAAAAACAAGATGTTAGTGTGTGAGAACTCGAAACATTCCCAAATGTCCCCGTGGGTGGCTCTAACACCTCCCACGGGATCAATGTAACTCGTAGGAACTGACCCCGCAGCCGCGGTACTCCTGGTTTGAAAATACGACGATAATTTGCATATTTCTAGATTTTGGTTTAAAAACATGGCGTTAATGGGTGAGAACTCGAAACAGCCCCCGAACGTCGCCGTGGGTGGCACCAACACGTCCCACCAGACCAATGTAACTCGTTGCAACTGACCCTGCAGCCACGGGAGTCCCGGTTTGAGAATACGATGGTAATTTTCATATTTCTAGACTTAGGCTTGAAAACATGGCGTTAGTGGGTGATAACATGAAACAGCCCCCTGAACGTCCCCGTGGGTGGCACCAACACCTCCCACGGCACCAATGTAACTCGTAGGAAGTGACCCCGCAGCTGCGGGACTCTCGATTAGAGAATACGATGATAATTTTCCTATTTCTAGACTTGGGCTTAAAAACAAGACGTTAGCAGGTGAGAATTCGAAACATCCCCAAACGTCCCCGTGGGTGGCACCAACACCTCTCACGGGAGCAATGAAACTCGTAGGAACGGACCCCGCACCTTCAGGACTCATGATTTGAGAATACGACGGTAAGTTTCATATTTATAGACTTAGGCTTAAAAACATGGCGTTAGAGGGTGAGAACTCAAAACAGCCCCCGAACGTCTCCGTGGGTGGCACCAATACGTCCCACGGAACCAATGTTACTCGTAGTAACTTACCCCGCAGCCTCGGGACTCCCGATTTGAGAATACGACGGTAATTTTCATATTTATATACTTAGGCTTAAAACATGGCGTTAGAGGGTGAGAACTCAAAACAGCCCCCGAACGTCCCCGTGGGTGGCACCAACACGTCCCACGGGACCAAGGTAACTCGTAGGAAGTGACCCCGAAGCCGCGGGACTCCTGATTAGGGAATACGACGATAATTTTCATTTTTCTAGACTTTGGCTTAAAAACAAGACGTTAGCGGGTGAGAACTCGAAACATCCCCAAACATCCCTGTGGGTGGCACCAACACCTCCCACGGGAGCAATGTAACTCGTGAGAGCTGACCCCGTAGCCCCGGGACTCCCGATTTGAGAATACGACAGTAATTTTCAAATTTATAGACTTAGGCTTAAAAACATGGCACTAGAGGGTAAGAACTCAAAACAGCCCCTGAACGTCCCCGTGGGTGGCACCAACACGTCCCACGGGACCAACGTAACTCATAGGAACTGACCCCGCAGCCACGGGACTCCCGATTTGAGAATACGACGGTAATTTTCATATTTCTAGACTTAGGCTTAAAAATATGGCGTTAGTGCGTGTGAACATGAAACAGCCCCCGAACTGCCCCATGGGTGGCACCAACACATCCCACAGGACCAATGTAAATCGTAGGAAGTGACCCCGCAGCCGTGGGACTCCCGATTAGAGAATACGATGATAATTTTCATATTTCTAGACTTAGGCTTAAAAACAAGACGTTAGCGGTTGATACATTCTAAACATCCCCAAACGTCCCCGTGGGTGGCACCAACACCTCGTACGGGACCAATGTAACTCGTAGGAACTGACCCCGCAGCATCGGGACTCCCGATTTGCGAATACGACGGTAATTTTATAGACTTAGGCTTAAAAACAAGGTGTTAGAGGGTGAGAACTCAATACATAACCCGAACGTCCCCGTGGGTGGCACCAACACGTCCCACGGGACCAATGTAACTCATAGGAACTGACCCCGCAGCCACGACACTCCCGGTTTGATAATACGACTGTAATTTTCATATTTCTAGACTTAGGCTTAAAAACATGGCGTTAGTGGGTGAGAACATGAAACTGCCCCCGAACTGCCCCGTGGGTGGCACCAAGACCTCCCATGGGACCAATGTAACTCATTGGAAGTGACCTCGCAGCCGCGGGACTCCCGATTAGAGAATACGATGATAATTTTCATATTTCTAGACTTAGGCTTAAAAACAAGACATTAGCAAGTGAGAACTCGAATAATCCCCAAACATCCCCGTGGGTGGCACCAACACCTCCCACAGGACCATTGTAACTTATAGGAACTGACCCCGCAGCCTCGGGACTCCCGATTTGAGAATACGACGGTAATTTTCATATTTATAGACTTAGGCTTAAAAATATGGCGTTAGTGGGTGAAAACATGAAACAGCCCCCGAACTGCCCCGTGGATGGCACCAACACCTCCCACGGGACAAATGTAACTCGTAAGAAATGACCTCGCAGC
The DNA here is from genome assembly GCA_949130495.1 of Sambucus nigra. Lineage (NCBI taxonomy): Eukaryota > Viridiplantae > Streptophyta > Magnoliopsida > Dipsacales > Adoxaceae > Sambucus > Sambucus nigra. The sequence continues at coordinate 333,382,650 of OX422224.1, forward strand.
CGTGGGACTCCCGATTGGGGAATACGACTATAATTTTCATATTTCTAGACTTAGTCTTAAAAACAAGATGTTAGTGTGTGAGAACTCGAAACATTCCCAAATGTCCCCGTGGGTGGCTCTAACACCTCCCACGGGATCAATGTAACTCGTAGGAACTGACCCCGCAGCCGCGGTACTCCTGGTTTGAAAATACGACGATAATTTGTATATTTCTAGATTTTGGTTTAAAAACATGGCGTTAATGGGTGAGAACTCGAAACAGCCCCCGAACGTCGTTGTGGGTGGCACCAACACGTCCCACCAGACCAATGTAACTCGTTGCAACTGACCCTGCAGCCACGGGAGTCCCGGTTTGAGAATACGATGGTAATTTTCATATTTCTAGACTTAGGCTTGAAAACATGGCGTTAGTGCGTGATAACATGAAACAGCCCCCTGAACGTCCCCGTGGGTGGCACCAACACCTCCCACGGCACCAATGTAACTCGTAGGAAGTGACCCCGCAGCTGCGGGATTCTCGATTAGAGAATACGATGATAATTTTCCTATTTCTAGACTTGGGCTTAAAAACAAGACGTTAGCAGGTGAGAATTCAAAACATCCCCAAACGTCCCCGTGGGTGGTACCAACACCTCTCACGGGAGCAATGAAACTCGTAGGAACGGACCCCGCACTTTCAGGACTCATGATTTGAGAATACGACGGTAAGTTTCATATTTATAGACTTAGGCTTAAAAACATGGCGTTAGAGGGTGAGAACTCAAAACAGCCCCCGAACGTCCCCGTGGGTGGCACCAATACGTCCCACGGAACCAATGTTACTCGTAGTAACTTACCCCGTAGCCTCGGGACTCCCGATTTGAGAATACGACGGTAATTTTCATATTTATATACTTAGGCTTAAAACATGGCGTTAGAGGGTGAGAACTCAAAACAGCCCCCGAACGTCCCCGTGGGTGGCACCAACACGTCCCACGGGACCAATGTAACTCGTAGGAAGTGACCCCGCAGCCGCGGGACTCCTGATTAGGGAATACGATGATAATTTTCATTTTTCTAAACTTAGGCTTAAAAACAAGACGTTAGCGGGTGAGAACTCGAAACATCCCCAAACATCCCCGTGGGTGGCACCAACACCTCCCACGAGAGCAATGTAACTTGTAGGAGCTGACCCCGTAGCCCCGGGACTCCCGATTTGAGAATACGACAGTAATTTTCAAATTTATAGACTTTGGCTTAAAAACATGGCATTAGAGGGTGAGAACTCAAAACAGCCCCCGAACGTCCCCGTGGGTGGCACCAACACGTCCCACGGGACCAACGTAACCCATAGGAACTGACCCCGCAGCCACGGGACTCCCGGTTTGAGAATACGACGGTAATTTTCATATTTCTAGACTTAGGCTTAAAAATATGGCGTTAGTGCGTGTGAACATGAAACAGCCCCCGAACTGCCCCATGGGTGGCACCAACACATCCCACAGGACCAATGTAAATCATAGGAAGTGACCCCGCAGCCGCGGGACTCCCGATTAGAGAATACGATGATAATTTTCATATTTCTAGACTTAGGCTTAAAAACAAGACGTTAGCGGTTGATACATTCTAAACATCCCCAAACGTCCCCGTGGGTGGCACCAACACCTCGTACGGGACCAATGTAACTCGTAGGAACTGACCCCACAGCCTCGGGACTCCCGATTTGCGAATACGACGGTAATTTTATACACTTTGGCTTAAAAACAAGGCGTTAGAGGGGGAGAACTCAATACATAACCCGAACGTCCCCGTGGGTGGCACCAACACGTCCCACGGGACCAATGTAACTCATAGGAACTGACCCCGCAGCCACGGGACTCCCGGTTTGATAATACGACTGTAATTTTCATATTTCTAGACTTAGGCTTAAAAACATGGCGTTAGTGGGTGAGAACATGAAACTGCCCCCGAACTGCCCCGTGGGTGGCACCAAGACCTCCCATGGGACCAATGTAACTCATTGGAAGTGACCTCGCAGCCGCGGGACTCCCGATTAGAGAATACGATGATAATTTTCATATTTCTAGACTTAGACTTAAAAACAAGACGTTAGCGGGTGAGAACTCGAATAATCCCCAAACATCCCCGTGGGTGGCACCAACACCTCCCACAGGACCAATGTAACTTGTAGGAACTGACCCCGCAGCCTCGGGACTCCCGATTTGAGAATACGATGGTAATTTTCATATTTATAGACTTAGGCTTAAAAATATGGCGTTAGTGGGTGAAAACATGAAACAGCCCCCGAACGGCCCCGTGGATGGCACCAACACCTCCCACGGGACAAATGTAACTCGTAAGAAATGACCTCGCAGCCGTGGGACTCCCGATTGGGGAATACGACTATAATTTTCATATTTCTAGACTTAGGCTTAAAAACAAGATGTTAGTGTGTGAGAACTCGAAACATTCCCAAATGTCCCCGTGGGTGGCTCTAACACCTCCCACGGGATCAATGTAACTCGTAGGAACTGACCCCGCAGCCGCGGTACTCCTGGTTTGAAAATACGACGATAATTTGCATATTTCTAGATTTTGGTTTAAAAACATGGCGTTAATGGGTGAGAACTCGAAACAGCCCCCGAACGTCGCCGTGGGTGGCACCAACACGTCCCACCAGACCAATGTAACTCGTTGCAACTGACCCTGCAGCCACGGGAGTCCCGATTTGAGAATACGATGGTAATTTTCATATTTCTAGACTTAGGCTTGAAAACATGGCGTTAGTGGGTGATAACATGAAACAGCCCCCTGAACGTCCCCGTGGGTGGCACCAACACCTCCCACGGCACCAATGTAACTCGTAGGAAGTGACCCCGCAGCTGCGGGACTCTCGATTAGAGAATACGATGATAATTTTCCTATTTCTAGACTTGGGCTTAAAAACAAGACGTTAGCAGGTGAGAATTCGAAACATCCCCAAACGTCCCCGTGGGTGGCACCAACACCTCTCACGGGAGCAATGAAACTCGTAGGAACGGACCCCGCACCTTCAGGACTCATGATTTGAGAATACGACGGTAAGTTTCATATTTATAGACTTAGGCTTAAAAACATGGCGTTAGAGGGTGAGAACTCAAAACAGCCCCCGAACGTCCCCGTGGGTGGCACCAATACGTCCCACGGAACCAATGTTACTCGTAGTAACTTACCCCGCAGCCTCGGGACTCCCGATTTGAGAATACGACGGTAATTTTCATATTTATATACTTAGGCTTAAAACATGGCGTTAGAGGGTGAGAACTCAAAACAGCCCCCGAACGTCCCCGTGGGTGGCACCAACACGTCCCACGGGACCAATGTAACTCGTAGGAGTGACCCCGCAGCCGCGGGACTCCTGATTAGGGAATACGACGATAATTTTCATTTTTCTAGACTTAGGCTTAAAAACAAGACGTTAGCGGGTGAGAACTCGAAACATCCCCAAACATCCCCGTGGGTGGCACCAACACCTCCCACGGGAGTAATGTAACTCGTAGGAGCTGACCCCGTAGCCCCGGGACTCCTGATTTGAGAATACGACAGTAATTTTCAAATTTATAGGCTTAGGCTTAAAAACATGGCATTAGAGGGTGAGAACTCAAAACAGCCCCCGAACGTCCCCGTGGGTGGCACCAACACGTCCCACGGGACCAACGTAACTCATAGGAACTGACCCCGCAGCCACGGGACTCCCGGTTTGAGAATACGACGGTAATTTTCATATTTCTAGACTTAGGCTTAAAAATATGGCGTTAGTGCGTGTGAACATGAAACAGCCCCCGAACTGCCCCATGGGTGGCACCAACACATCCCACAGGACGAATGTAAATCGTAGGAAGTGACCCCGCAGCCGCGGGACTCCCGATTAGAGAATACGATGATAATTTTCATATTTCTAGACTTAGGCTTAAAAACAAGACGTTAGCGGTTGATACATTCTAAACATCCCTAAACGTCCTCGTGGGTGGCACCAACACCTCCCACAGGACCAATGTAACTTGTAGGAACTGACCCCGCAGCCTCGGGACTCCCGATTTGAGAATACGACGGTAATTTTCATATTTATAGACTTAGGCTTAAAAATATTGCGTTAGTGGGTGAAAACATGAAACAGCCCCCGAACTGCCCCGTGGATGGCACCAACACCTCCCACGGGACAAATGTAACTCGTAAGAAATGACCTCGCAGCCGTGGGACTCCCGATTGGGGAATACGACTATAATTTTCATATTTCTAGACATAGGCTTAAAAACAAGATGTTAGTGTGTGAGAACTCGAAACATTCCCAAATGTCCCCGTGGGTGGCTCTAACACCTCCCACGGGATCAATGTAACTCGTAGGAACTGACCCCGCAGCCGCGGTACTCCTGGTTTGAAAATACGACGATAATTTGCATATTTCTAGATTTTGGTTTAAAAACATGGCGTTAATGGGTGAGAACTCGAAACAGCCCCCGAACGTCGCCGTGGGTGGCACCAACACGTCCCACCAGACCAATGTAACTCGTTGCAACTGACCCTGCAGCCACGGGAGTCCCGGTTTGAGAATACGATGGTAATTTTCATATTTCTAGACTTAGGCTTGAAAACATGGCGGTAGTGGGTGATAACATGAAACAGCCCCCTGAACGTCCCCGTGGGTGGCACCAACACCTCCCACGGCACCAATGTAACTCGTAGGAAGTGACCCCGCAGCTGCGGGACTCTCGATTAGAGAATACGATGATAATTTTCCTATTTCTAGACTTGGGCTTAAAAACAAGACGTTAGCAGGTGAGAATTCGAAACATCCCCAAACGTCCCCGTGGGTGGCACCAACACCTCTCACGGGAGCAATGAAACTCATAGGAACGGACCCCGCACCTTCAGGACTCATGATTTGAGAATACGACTGTAAGTTTCATATTTATAGACTTAGGCTTAAAAACATGGCGTTAGAGGGTGAGAACTCAAAACAGCCCCCGAACGTCCCCGTGGGTGGCACCAATACGTCCCACGGAACCAATGTTACTCGTAGTAACTTACCCCGCAGCCTCGGGACTCCTGATTTGAGAATACGACGGGAATTTTCATATTTATATACTTAGGCTTAAAACATGGCGTTAGAGGGTGAGGACTCGAAACAGCCCCCGAACGTCCCCGTGGGTGGAACCAACACGTCCCACGGTACCAATGTAACTCGTAGGAACTGACCCCGCAGCCACGGGACTCCCAGTTTGAGATTACGACGGTAATTTTATTATTTTGAGACTTAGGCTTCAAAACATGGCGTTAGTGGGTGAGAACATGAAACAGCCCTCGAACGGCCGCGTGGGTGGCACCAACACATCCCACGGGACCAATGTAACTCGTAGGAACTGACCCCGCGGCCTCGGGACTCCCTATTTGAGAATGCCACGGTAATTTTCATATTTATAGACTTTGGCTTAAAAACATGGCGTTAGAGGGTGAGAACTCAAAACAGCCCCCGAACGTCCCCGTTGGTGGCACCAACACGTCCCAAGGGACCAATGTAACTCGTAGGAACTGACCCCGTAGCCACGGGACTCCCGATTTGAAAATGTGACGGTAATTTTCATATTTATATACTTAGGCTTAAAACATGGCGTTAGAGGGTGAAAACTCAAAACAACCCCCGAACGGCCCCGTGGGTGGCACCAAGACCTCCCACGGGACCAATGTAACTTGTAGGAACTGACCCCGCAGCCGAGGGACTTTCGGTATGAGAATAGGAGGATAATTTGCATATTTCTGGACTTGGGCTTAAAGACATGGCGTTAGAGGGTGAGAACTTGAAAAAACCTCCAAACGGCCCCGTGGGTGGCACCAACACCTCCCATGGGACCAATGTAACTCGTAGGAACTATCCCCTCAGCCGCTGGACTCCCGGTTTGTGAATACGACAGTAATTTGCATATTTCTAGACTTAAGTAAAATGTGGCGTTATTGGGTGAGAACTCGAAGTAGCCTCCGAACGGCCCCGTGGGTCACACCAACACCTACCACGGGAGCAATGTAACTTGTATGAACTGACCCCGCAGCCACGGGATTCCCGATTTGAGAATACGACGGTAATTTTCATATTTCTAGACATAGTCTTAAAAACATGGCGTTAGCAGGTGAGAACTCGAAACATCCCCAAACATCCCCGTGGGTGGCACCAACACCTCCCACGGGAGCAATGTAACTCGTAGGAACTGACCCCGTAGCTCCGGGACTCCCGATTTGAGAATACGACAATAATTTTCATATTTATAGACTTAGATTTAAAAACATGGCATTAGAGGGTTAGAACTCAAAACAGCCCCCGAACGTCCCCGTGGGTGGCACCAACAAGTCCCACAGGACCAATGTAACTCGTAGGGAACTGACCCCGCAGTCACGGGATTCTCGGTTTGAGAATACGACGGTAATTTTCATATTTCTAGACTTAGGCTTAAAAACATTGCGTTAGTGGGTGAGAACATGAAACAGCCCCCAAACGGCCCCATGGGTGGCACCAACACCTCCCACGGGACCAATGTAACTCGTAGGATGTGACCCCGCAGCCGCGGGACTCCGGATTAGAGAATACGACGATAATTTTCATGTTTCTAGACTTAGGCTTAAAAACAAGACGTTAGCGGGTGAGAACTCGAAACATCCCCAAACGTCCCCGTGGGTGGCACCAACACCTCTCACGGGAGCAATGTAACTCGTAGGAACTTACCCCGTACCCTCGGTACTCCCGATTTGAGAATACGACGGTAGGTCTTATATTTATAGACTTAGGCTTAAAAATATGGCGTTAGAGGGTGAGAACTCAATACAACTCCCGAACGTCCCCGTGGGTGGCACCAACATGTCCCACGGGACCAAGGTAACTCGTAGGAACTGACCCCGCAGCCTCGGGACTCCCGATTTAAGAATACGATGGTAATTTTCATATTTATAGACTTAGGATTAAAAACATGGCGTTAGAGGGTGAGAACTCAAAATAGCCCACGAACGTCCCCGTGGGTGGCACCAACACGTCCCACGGGACCAATGTAACTCGTAGGAACTAACCCTGCAGCTACGGGACTGCCGGTTTGAGAATACGACGGTAATTTTCATATTTCTAGACTTAGGTTTAAAAACATTTTGTTAGTGGGTGAGAACATGAACAGCCCCCGAACTTCCCCGTGGGTGGCACCAAGACCTCCCACGGGACCAATGTAACTCGTAGGAAGTGACCCTGCAGCCGCGGGACTCCCGATTAGAGAATACAACGAAAATTTTCATATTTCTAGACTTATGCTTAAAAACAAGACGTTAGCGGGTGAGAACTCTAAACATCCCCGTGGGGGGCACCAACACCTCCCACGGGAGCAATGTAACTCGTAGGAACTGACCCCGAAGCCTCGGGACTCCCAATTTGAGAATACGACGGTAATTTAATAGACTTAGGCTAAAAAATATGGCGTTAGAGGGTGAGAACTCAAAACAGCCTCCGAACGTCCCGGTGGGTGGCACTAACACGTCCCACGGGACCAATGTAACTCATAGGAACTGACCCCGCAGCCACGGGACTCCCGGTTTGAGAATACGACGGTAATTTTCATATTTCTAGACTTAGGCTTAAAAACATGGCGTTAGTGGGTGAGAACATGAAACTGCCCCGAACTGCCCCGTGGGTGGCACCAAGACCTCCCATGGGACCAATGTAACTCATTGGAAGTGACCTCGCAGCCGCGGGACTCCCGATAAGAGAATATGAGGATAATTTTCATATTTCTAGACTTAGGCTTAAAAACAAGACGTTAGAGGGTGAGAACTCGAAATATCCCCAAACATCGCTGTGGGTGGCGCCAACACCTCCCACAGGACCAATGTAAAATGTAGGAACTGACCCCGCAGCCTCGGGACTCCCGATTTGAGAATACGACGGTAATTTTCATATTTATAGACATAGGCTTAAAAACATGGCGTTAGAGGGTGAGAACTCAAAACAGCCCCCGAACGTCCCCGTGGGTGGCACCAACACATCCCACGGGACCAATGTAACTCGTAGGAACTGACCCCGCAGCCACAGGACTCCCGGCTTAAGAATATGATGGTAATTTTCATATTTCTAGACTTAGGCTTACAAATATGGCGTTAGTGGGTGAGAACATGAAACAGCCCCTGAACTGCCCCGTGGATGGCACCAACACCTCCCACGGGACAAATGTAACTCGTAAGAAATGACCTCGCAGTTGCGGGACTCCCGATTAGAGAATACGACGATAATTTTCATATTTCTAGACTTGGGCTTAAAAACAAGACGTTAGCGGACGAGAATTCGAAACATCACCAAACGTCCCCGTGGGTGGCACCAACACCTCTCACGGGAGCAATGTAACTCGTAGGAACTGACCCCGCACCCTCGGGACTCATGATTTGAGAATACGACGGTAAGTTTCATATTTATAGACTTAGGCTTAAAAACATGGCGTTAGAGGGTGAGAACTCCAAACAGCCCCCGAACGTCCCCGTGGGTGGCACATACACGTCCCACGGGACCAATGTAACTCGTAGTAACTTACCCCGCAGCCTCGGGACTCCCGATTTGAAAATACGATAGTAATTTTCATATTTATATACTTAGGTTTAAAACATGGCGTTAGAGGGTGAGAACTCAAAACAACCCCCGAACGTCCCCGTGGGTGGCACCAACACGTCCCACGGGACCAATGTAACTCGTAGGAACTGACCCCGCAGCCACGGGACTCCCGGTTTGAGATTACGACGGTAATTTTAATATTTCTGGACTTAGGCTTAAAAACATGGCGTTAGTGGGTGAGAACATGAAACAGTCCCCCGAACGGCCGCGTGGGTGGAACCAACACCTCCCACGGGACCAATGTAACTTGTAGGAACTGACCCCACAGCCTCGGGACTCCCTATTTCAGAATATGACGGTAATTTTGATATTTACAGACTTAGGCTTAAAAACATGGCGTTAGAGGGTGAGAACTCAAAACAGCCCCCGAACGTCCCCGTGGGTGGCACCAACAAGTCCCACGGGACCAATGTAACTCGTAGGAACTGACCCCGCAGCCACGGGACTGCCGATTTGAACATACGATGGTAATTTTCATATTTATATACTTAGGCTTAAAACATGGCGTTAGAGGGTGAGAACTCAAAACAGCCCCCGAACGGCCCCGTGGGTGGCACCAAGACCTCCCACGGGACCAATGTAACTCGTAGGAACTGACCCCCGCAGCCGAGGGACTTTCGGTATGAGAATAGGAGGATAATATGCATATTTCTAGACTTGGGCTTAAAGACATGGCGTTAGTGGGTGAGAACTTGAAAAAACCCCTAAACGGCCCCGTGGGTGGCACCAACACCTCCCATGGGACCAATGTAACTCGTAGGAACTAACCCCGCAGCCGCTGGACTCCCAGTTTGAGAATACGACGGTAATTTGCATATTTCTAGACTTAAGTAAAACGTGGCGTTAGTGGGTGAGAACTCGAAATAACCCCCGAACGGCCCCGTGGGTCACACCAACACCTACCACGGGAGCAATGTAACTGGTAGGAACTGACCCCGCAGCAACGGGATTCCCGATTTGAGAATACGACGGTAATTTTCATATTTCTAGACTTAGGCTTAAAAACATGGAGTGAGCGGGTGAGAACTCGAAACACGCCCAAACATCCCCGTGGGTGGCACCAACACCTCCCACGGGAGCAATGTAACTCGTAGGAACTGACCCCGTAGCCCCGGGACTCCCGATTTGAGAATACGACAGTAATTTTCATATTTATTGACTTAGGCTTGAAAACATGGCATTAGAGGGTGAGAACTCAAAACAGCCCCCGAACATCCCCGTGGGTGGCACTAACACGTCCCACGGGACCAATGTAACTCATAGGAACTGACCCCGCAGCCACGGGACTCCCGATTTGAGAATACGACGGTAATTTTCATATTTTTAGACTTAGGCTTAAAAACATGCCGTTAGTGCGTGAGAACATGAAACAGCCCCCGAACTGCCCCATGGGTGGTACCAACACCTCCCACGGGGCCAATGTAACTCGTAGGAAATGGCCCCGCAGCGACGAGACTCCCGATTAGAGAATACGATGATAATTTTCATATTTCTAGACTTAGGCTTAAAAATAAGACGTTAGCGGGTGAGAACTCGAAACATTCCCAAACATCCCCGTGGGTGGAACCAACACCTCCCACGGGACCAATGTAAATCGTAGGAACCGACCCCGCAGCCGCGGGACTCCCGGTTTGAAAATACGACGATAATTTGCAAATTTCTAGATTTTGGCTTAAAAACACGGCGGTAATGGGTGACAACTCGAAATAGCCCCTGAACGTCCCCGTGGGTGGCACCAACACGTCCCACGGGACCTATGTAACTCGTTGGCACTGACCTCGCAGTCACGAGATTCTCGATTTGAGAAAACGACGGTAATTTTCATATTTCAAGACTTAGGCTTTATAACATGGCGGTAGTGGGTGAGAACATGAAACAGCCCCCAAACGGCCCCGTGGGTGGCACCAACACCTCCCACGGGACCAATGTAACTCGTAGGAAGTGACCCCTCTGCCGAGGGACTCCCGATTAGAGAATATGACGATAAATTTCATATTTCTAGACTTAGGCTTAAAAACAAGACGTTAGCGGGTGAGAACTCGAAACATCCCCAAACGTCCCCGTGGGTGGCACGAGCACCTCTCACGGGAGCAATGTAACTCGTAGGAACTGACCCCGTACCCTCGGGACTCCCGATTTGAGAATACGACGGTAGGTTTCATATTTATAGACTTAGGCTTAAAAACATGGCGTTAGAGGGTGAGAACTCAATACAACCCCCGAACGTCGCCGTGGGTGGCACCAACACGTCCCACGGGACCAATGTAACTCGTAGGAACTGACTCCGCAGCCTCGGGACTCCCAATTTGAGAATACGACGGTAATTTTCATATTTATAGACTTAGGCTTAAAAACATGGCGTTAGAGGGTGAGAAGTCAAATTAGCCCCCAAACGTCCCCGTGGGTGGCACCAACACGTCCCACGGGACCAATGTAACTCGTAGGAACTGACCCTGCAGCCACGGGACTCCCGGTTTGAGAATACGACGGTAATTTTCATATTTCTAGACTTAGGTTTAAAAACATTGCGTTAGTGGGTTAGAACATGAAACAGCCCACGAACTTCCCCGTGGGTGGCACCAAGACCTCCCACGGGACCAATGTAACTCGTAGGAAGTGACCCCGCAGCCGCGGGACTCCTGATTAGAGAATACGACCATAATTTTCATATTTATAGACTTAGGCTTAAAAACAAGACGTTAGCGGGTGAGAACTCTAAACATCCCCGTGGGTGGCACCAACACCTCCCACGGGACGAATGTAACTCGTAGGAACTGACCCCACAGCCTCGGGACTCCCGATTTGAGAAAATGACGATAATTTGGATATTTCTAGACTTAGGCTTAAAAACATGGCTTTAGAGGGTGAGAACTCAAAACAGCCCCCGAACGTCCCCGTGGGTGGCACCAACACGTCCCACGGCACTAATGTAACTCATAGGAACTGACCCCGCAGCCACGGGACTCCCGGTTTGATAATACGATGGTAATTTTCATATTTCTAGACTTAGGCTTAAAAACATGGCGTTAGTGGGTGAGAACATGAAACTGCCCCCGAACTGCCCCGTGGGTGGCACCAAGACCTCCCATGGGACTAATGTAACTCATTGGAAGTGACCTCACAACCGCGGGACTCCCGATTAGAGAATACGAGGATAATTTACATATTTCTAGACTTAGGCTTAAAAACAAGAGGTTAGCGGGTGAGAACTCGAAACATCCCCAAACATCCCCGTGGGTGGCACCACCACCTCCCACAGGACCAATGTAACTTGTAGTAACTGACCCCGCAGCCTCGGGACTCCCGATTTGAGAATACGACGGTAATTTTCATATTTATAGACTTAGGCTTAAAAACATGGCGTTAGAGGGTGAGAACTCAAAACAGCCCCCGAACGTCCCCGTGGGTGGCACCAACACGTCCCACGGGACCAATGTAACTCGTAGGAACTGACCCCGCAGCCACGGGACTCCCGTCTTAAGAATATGATGGTAATTTTCATATTTCTTGACTTAGGCTTAAAAACATGGCGTTAGTGGGTGAGAACATGAAACACCCCCCGAACTGCCCCGTGGGTGGCACCAACACCTCCCACGGGACAAATGTAACTCGTAAGAAATGACCTCGCATCCGCAGGACTCCCGATTAGATAATACAACGGTAATTTGCGTATTTCTAGAATTAGTCTTAAAAACATGGTGTTAGAGGGTGAGAACTCAAAACAGCCCCCAAACGGCCCCGTGGGTGGCACCAACACCTCCCACGGGATCAATGTAACTCGTAGGAATTGACCCTGCAGCCGCGGGACTCCCGGTTTGAAAATACGACGATAATTTGCATGTTTCCAGATTTTGGCTTAAAAACATGGCGTTAATGGGTGAGAACTCGAAACAGCCCCCGAACGTCCCCGTGGGTGGCACCAACACGTCCCACCAAACCAATGTAACTTGTAGCAACTAACCCCGCAGCCACGGGAGTCCCGGTTTGAGAATACGATGGTAATTTTCATATTTCTAGACTTAGGCTTAAAAACATGGCGTTAGTGGGTGATAACATGAAACAGCCCATGAACGGCCCCGTGGGTGGCACAAACACCTCCCAAGGGACCAATGTAACTCGTAGGAAGTGACCCCGCAACCGCGGGACTCTCGATTAGAGAATATGATGATAATTTTCCTATTTCTAGACTTGGGCTTAAAAACAAGACGTTAGCGGGTGACAATTCGAAACATCCCCAAACGTCCCCGTGGGTGGCACCAACACCCCTCACAGGAGCAATGTAACTCGTAGGAACTGACCCCGCACCCCCGGGACTCATGATTTGAGAATATGACGGTAAGTTTCATATTTATAGACTTAGGCTTAAAAACATGGCGTTAGAGGGTGAGAACTCAAAACAGCCCCCGAATGTCCCCGTGGGTGGCACCAACACGTCCCACGGGACCAATGTAACTCGTAGTAACTTACCCCGCAGCCTCGGGACTCCCGATTTGAGAATACGACGGTAATCTTCATATTTATATACTTATTCTTAAAACATGGCGATAGAGGGTGAGAACTCAAAACATCCTCCGAACGTCCCCGTGGGTGGCACCAGCACGTCCCATGGGACCAATGCAACTCGTAGGAACTGACCCCGCACCCACGGGACTCCCGGTTTGAGAATACGATGGTAATTTTCATATTTCTAGACTTAGGCTTAAAAACATGGCGTTAGTGGGTGAGAACATTAAACAGCCCCCGAACTGCCCCATGGGTGGAACCAACACCTCCCACAGGACCAATGTAACTCGTAGGAAGTGACCCCGCAGCCGCGGGACTCCCGATTAGAGAATACGACGATAATTTTCATATTTCTAGACTTAGGCTTAAAAACATGGCATTAGTGGGTGAGAACATGAAACAGCCCCCGAACGGCCCCGTGGGTGGCACCAACATCTCCCACGGGACCAATGTAACTCGTAGGAAGTTACACCGCAGCCGCGGCACTCCCGATTAGAGAATACGACGATAATTTTCATATTTCTAGACTTAGGCTTAAAAACAAGACGTTAGACGGTGAAAACTCGAAACATCCCCGAACGTCCCCGTGGGTGGCACCAACACCTCTCACGGGAGCAATGTAACTCGTAGGAACTGACCCCGCACCCTTGGGACTCTCGATTTCAGAATACGATGATAAGTTTCATATTTATAGACTTAGACTAAAAACATGGCGTTAAAGGGTGAGAACTCAAAACAGCCCCCGAATGTCCCCGTGGTGGCACCAACACGTCCCAGGGGACCAATGTAACTCGTAGGAACTGACCCCGCAGCCTCGGGAGTCCCGGTTTGAGAATACGATGGTAATTTTCATATTTCTAGACTTAGGCTTAAAAACATGGCGTTAGTGATTAATAACATGAAACAGCCCCCGAACGGCCCCGTGGGTGGCACCAACACCTCCCACGGGACCAATGTAACTCGTAGGAAGTGACCCCGTAACCGCGGGACTCCCGATTAGAGAATATGACAATAATTTTCATATTTCTACACTTAGGCTTAAAAACAAGACGTTAGCGGGTGAGAACTCAAAACATCCCGAAACGTCCTCGTGGGTGGCACCAACACCTCTCACGGAAGCAATGTAACTCGTAGGAACTGACCCCGCACCCTCGGGACTCCCGATTTGAGAATACGACGATAAGTTTTATATTTATAGACTTAGGCTTAAAAACATGGCGTTAGAGGGTGAGAACTCAAAACAACCCCCGAACATCCCCGTGGGTGGCACCAACACGACCCACGGGACCAATGTAACTCGTAGGAACTGACCCCGCATCCTCGGGACTCCCGATTTGAGAATACGATGGTATTTTTCATATTTATAGACTTAGGATTAAAAACATGGCATTGGAGGGTGAGAACTCAAAACAGCCCCCGAACGTCCCCGTGGGTGGCACCAACACGTCCCACGGGACCAATGGGTCTCGTAGGAACTGATTCCGCAGCCACGGGACTCCCGGTTTGAGAATACGACAGTAATTTTCATATTTCTAGACTTAGGCTTAAAAACATGGCGTTAGTGGGTGAGAACATGAAACAGCAACCGAACTGCCCCGTAGGTGGCACCATGACCTCCCACGGCACCAATGTAACTCGTAGGAAGTGACCCCGCAGCCGCGGGACTCCCGATTAGAGAATACGATAATAATTTTCATATTTCTAGACTTAGGCTTAAGAATAAGACGTTAGCGGGTGTGAACTCGAAACATCCCCGAACGGCCCCTTGGGTGGCACCAAGACCTCCCATGGGACCAATGTAACTCGTAAGAACTGACTCCGTAGCCCCGGGACTCCCGATTTGAGAATACGACAGTAATTTTCATATTTATAGACTTAGACTTAAAAACATGGCATTAGAAGGTGAGAACTCAAAACAGCCCCCGAACGTCCCCGTGGGTGGCACCAACACGTCCCACGGGACTAATGTAACTCATAGGAACTGACCCCGCAGCCACGGGACTCCGGCTTTGAGAATACGACGGTAATTATCATATTTCTAGACTTACGCTTAAAAATATGGCGTTATTGCGGGAGAACATGAAACAGCCCCCGAACTGCCCCATGGGTGGCACCAACACCTCCCACGGGACCAATGTAACTCGTATGAAGTGACCCCGCAGCCGCGGGACTCCCGATTAGAGAATACGATGATAATTTTCATATTTCTAGACTTAGGCTTAAAAACAAGACGTTAGCAGGTGAGAACTCGAAACATTCCCAAACATCCTCGTGGGTGGCACCAACACCTCCCACGGGACCAATGTATATCGTATGAATCAACCCCTCAGCCTCAGGACTCGCGGTTTGAAAATACGACGATAATTTGCATATTTCTAGATTTTGGCTTAAAAACATGGCCTTAATGGGTGAAAACTCGAAATAGCCCCTGGACGTCCCCGTGGGTGGCACCAACACGTCCCACGGGACCAATGTAAATCGTAGGAAATGCCCCCGGAGCCTCGGGACTCCCGATTTGAGAATACGACGGTAATTTTCATATTTATAGACTTAGGCTTTAAAACATGGCGCTAGAGGGTGAGGACTCAAAACATCCCCCCGAACGTCCCTGTGGGTGGCACCAACACGTCCCACGGGACCAATGTAACTCGTAGGAACTGACCCCGCAGCCACGGTACTCCTGGTTTGAGAATACGACGGTAATTTTCATATTTCTAGACTTAGCTTAAAAACATGGCGTTAGTGGGTGAGAACATGAAACTGCCCCCGAACGGCCCCGGGGGTGGCACCAACACCTCCCACGGAACCAATGTAAATCGTAGGAAGTGACCCCGCAGCCGCGGGACTCTTGATTAGAGAATACGATGATAATTTACATATTTTTAGACTTAGGCTTAAAAACAAGACGTTAGCGGGTGAGAACTCAAAACATCCCCAAACGTCCCCGTGGGTGGCACCAACACCTCTCACGGGAGCAATGTAACTCGTAGGAACTGACCCCGCACCATCGGGACTCCTGATTTGAGAATACGACGGTAAGTTTCATATCTATAGACTTAGGATTAAAAACATGGCGTTGGAGGGTGAGAACTCAAAACAGCCCCCGAACGTCCCCGTGGGTGGCACCAACACGTCCCACGGGACCAATGTAACTCGTAGGAACTGACCCCGCAGCCTCGGGACTCCCGATTTGAGAATACGACGGTAATTTTCATATTTTTAGACTTAGGCTTAAAAACATGGCGTTAGTGGGTGAGAACATGAAACAGCAACTGAACTGCCCCGTAGGTGGCACCATGACCTCCCACGGCACCAATGTAACTCGTAGGAAGTGACCCCGCAGCCGCGGGACTCCCGATTAGAGAATACGATAATAATTTTCATATTTCTAGACTTAGGCTTAAGAATAAGACGTTAGCTGGTGTGAACTCGAAACATCCCCGAACGGCCCCTTGGGTGGCACCAAGACCTCCCATGGGACCAATGTAACTCGTAAGAACTGACTCCGTAGCCCCGGGACTCCCGATTTGAGAATACGACAGTAATTTTCATATTTATAGACTTAGACTTAAAAACATGGCATTAGAAGGTGAGAACTCAAAACAGCCCCCGAACGTCCCCGTGGGTGGCACCAACACGTCCCACGGGACTAATGTAACTCATAGGAACTGACCCCGCAGCCACGGGACTCCGGCTTTGAGAATACGACGGTAATTATCATATTTCTAGACTTACGCTTAAAAATATGGCGTTATTGCGGGAGAACATGAAACAGCCCCCGAACTGCCCCATGGGTGGCACCAACACCTCCCACGGGACCAATGTAACTCGTATGAAGTGACCCCGCAGCCGCGGGACTCCCGATTAGAGAATACGATGATAATTTTCATATTTCTAGACTTAGGCTTAAAAACAAGACGTTAGCAGGTGAGAACTCGAAACATTCCCAAACATCCTCGTGGGTGGCACCAACACCTCCCACGGGACCAATGTATATCGTATGAATCAACCCCTCAGCCTCAGGACTCGCGGTTTGAAAATACGACGATAATTTGCATATTTCTAGATTTTGGCTTAAAAACATGGCGTTAATGGGTGAAAACTCGAAATAGCCCCTGGACGTCCCCGTGGGTGGCACCAACACGTCCCACGGGACCAATGTAACTCGTAGGAAATGCCCCCGGAGCCTCGGGACTCCCGATTTGAGAATACGACGGTAATTTTCATATTTATAGACTTAGGCTTTAAAACATGGCGCTAGAGGGTGAGGACTCAAAACATCCCCCGGAACGTCCCTGTGGGTGGCACCAACACGTCCCACGGGACCAATGTAACTCGTAGGAACTGACCCCGCAGCCACGGGACTCCTGGTTTGAGAATACGACGGTAATTTTCATATTTCTAGACTTAGCTTAAAAACATGGCGTTAGTGGGTGAGAACATGAAACTGCCCCTGAACGGCCCCGGGGGTGGCACCAACACCTCCCACGGAACCAATGTAAATCGTAGGAAGTGACCCCGCAGCCGTGGGACTCTTGATTAGAGAATACGATGATAATTTACATATTTTTAGACTTAGGCTTAAAAACAAGACGTTAGCGGGTGAGAACTCAAAACATCCCCAAACGTCCCCGTGGGTGGCACCAACACCTCTCACGGGAGCAATGCAACTCGTAGGAACTGACCCCGCACCATCGGGACTCCTGATTTGAGAATACGACGGTAAGTTTCATATCTATAGACTTAGGCTTAAAAACATGGCGTTGGAGGGTGAGAACTCAAAACAGCCCCCGAACGTCCCCGTGGGTGGCACCAACACGTCCCACGGGACCAATGTAACTCGTAGGAACTGACCCCGCAGCCTCGGGACTCCCGATTTGAGAATACGACGGTAATTTTCATATTTTTAGACTTAGGCTTAAAAACATGGCGTTAGAGGGTGAGAACTCAAAACAGCCCCCGAACGTCCCCGTGGGTGGCACCAACACGACCCACGGGACCAATGTAACTCGTAGGAGCTGACCCCGCAGCCACAAGACTCCCGGTTTGAGAATACGATGGTAATTTTCATATTTTTCTAGACTTAGGCTTAAAAACACGGCGTTAGTGGGTGAGAACATGAAACAGCCCCCGAACGGCCCCATGGGTGGCACCAACACCTCCCACGGGACCAATGTAACCCGTAGGAAGTGACCCCGCAGCCGCGGGACTCCTGATTAGGGAATACGACGATAATTATCATATTTCTAGACTTACCCTTGAAAACAAGACGTTACCGGGTGAGAACTCGAAACATCCCCAAACATCCCCGTGGGTGGCACCAACACCTCCGACGGGAGCAATGTACCTCGTAGTAACTGACCCCGTAGCCCCGGGAATCCCGATTTGAGAATACGATAGTAATTTTCATATTTATAGACTTAGGCTTAAAAACATGGCATTAGAGGGTGAGAACTCAAAACAGCCCCCGAACGTCCCTGTGGGTGGCACCAACACGTCCCACGGGACCAACGTAACTCATAGGAACTCACCCCGCAGCCACGGGACTCCCGGTTTGAGAATACGACGGTAATTTTCATATTTATAGACTTAGGCTTAAAAACATGGTTTTAGTGCGTGAGAACATGAAACAGCCCCAGAACTGCCCCATGGGTGGCACCAACACCTCCCACGGGACCAATGTAACTCGTAGGAAGTGACCCCGCAGCCGCGGGACTCCCGATTAGAGAATACGATGATAATTTTCATATTTCTAGACTTAGGCTTAAAAACAAGACGTTAGCGGGTGAGAACTCGAAACATTCCCAAACATCCCTGTGGGTGGAACCAACACCTCCCACGGGACCAATGTAAATCGTAGGAACCGACCCCACACCCGCGGGACTCCCGGTTTGAAAATAGGACGATAATTTGCGTATTTCTAGATTTTGGCTTAAAAACATGGCGTTAATGGTTGACAACTCGAAATAGCCCCTGAACGTCCCCGTGGGTGGCACCAACACGTCCCACGGGACCAATGTAGCTCGTAGGAACTGACCCCACAGTCACAGGATTCTCGGTTTGAGAATACGACGGCAATTTTTATATTTCTAGACTTAGGCTTAAAAACATGGCGTTAGTGGGTGAGAACATGAAACATCACCCGAACGGCCCCGTGGGTGGCACCAACACCGCCCACGGGACCAATGTAACTCGTAGGAAGTGACCCCGCAGCCGCGGACTCCCGATTAGAGAATACGATGATAATTTTCATATTTCTAGACTTAGGCTTAAAAACAAGACGTTAGCGGGTGAGAACTCGAAACATCCCCAAATGTCCCCGTGGGTGGCACCAACACCTCTCACGGGAGCAATGTAACTCGTAGGAACTAACCCCGTACCCTCGGGACTCCCGATTTGAGAATACGATGGTAATTTTCATATTTCTAGACTTAGGCTTAAAAACATGGCGTTAGTGGGTGAGAACATGAAACATCCCCCGAACGTCCCCGTGGGTGGCACCAACACGTCCCACCGGACCAATGTAACTCGTAGCAACTGACCCCGCAGCCACGGGAGTCCCGGTTTGAGAATACGATGGTTATTTGCATATTTCTAGACTTAGGCTTACAAACATGGCGTTAGAGGGTGAGAACTCAAAATAGCCCCGAACGTCCCCGTGGGTGGCACCAACGCGTCCCACGGGACCACTGTAACTCGTAGGAACTGACCCTCCAGCCACGGGACTCCCAGTTTGAGAATACGATGGTAATTTTCATATTTCTAGACTTAGGTTTAAAAACATTGCGTTAGTGGGTGAGAACATGAAACAACCCCCGAACCGCCCCGTGGGTGGCACCAAGACTTCCCACGGGACCAATGTAACTCGTAGGAAGTGACCCCGCATCCGCGGGACTCCCGATTAGATAATACGACGATAATTTTTATATTTCTAGACTTAGGCTTAAAAAACAAGACGTTAGCGGGGTTAATCTAAACATCCACAAACATCCCCGTGGGTGGCACCAACACCTCCCACGGGAGCAATGTAACTCGTAGGAACTGACCCCGCAGCCTCGGGACTCCCGATTTGAGAATACGACGGTAATTTTATACACTTAGGCCTAAAAACATGGCGTTAGAGGGTGAGAACTAAAAACACCCCCCGAACGTCCCCGTGGGTGGCACCAACACGTCCCACGGGACCAATGAAACTCATAGGAACTGACCCCGCAGCCACGGGACTCCCGGTTTGAGAATACGACGGTAATTTTCTTATTTCTAGACTTAGGCTTAAAAACATGGCGTTAGTGGGTGAGAACATGGAACTGCCCCCGAACTGCACCGTGGGGGCACCAAGACCTCCCATGGGAAGAATGTAACTCATTGGAAGGGACCTCGCAGCCACGGGACTCCCGATTAGAGAATACGATGCTAATTTTCATATTTCTAGACTTACGCTTAAAAACATGGCGTTAGTGGGAGATAACATAAAACAGCCCCTGAACGGCCCCGTGGGTGGCACCAACACCTCCCACGAGACCAATGTAACTCGTAGGAAGTGACCCCGCAGCCGCGGGACTCTCGATTAGAGAATACGATGATAATTTTCCTATTTATAGACTTGGGCTTAAAAACAAGACGTTAGCGGGTGAGAATTCGAAAAATCCCCAAACGTCCCCGTGGTTGGCACCAACACCTCTCACGGGAGCAATGTAACATGTAGGAACTGACCCCGCACCCTCGGGACTCATGATTTGAGAATACGACGGTAAGTTTCATATTTATAGACTTAGGCTTAAAAATATGGCGTTACAGGGTGAGAACTCAAAACAGCCCCCGAACGTCCCTGTGGGTGGCACCAACACGTCCCACGGGACCAATGTAACTCGTAGTAACTTACCCCGCAGCCTCGGTACTCCCGATTTGAGAATAAGACGGTAATTTTCATATTTATATACTTAGGCTTAAAACATGGCGTTAGAGGGTGAGAACTCAAAACGTCCCCCGAACGTCCCCGTGGGTGGCACCAACACGTCCCACGGGACCAATGTAACTCGTAGGAACTGACCATGCAGCCACGGGACTCCCGGTTTGAGATTACGACGGTAATTTTAATATTTCTAGACTTAGGCTTAAAAACATGGCATTAGTGGGTGAGAACATGAAACAGCCCCCGAACGGCCGCGTGGGTGGCACCAACAACTCCCACGGGACCAATGTAACTCGTAGGAACTGACCCCGCAGCCTCGGACTCCCTATTTGAGAATACGACGGTAATTTTCATATTTATAGACTTAGGCTTAAAAACATGGCGTTAGTGGGTGAGAATTCAAAACAACCCCCGAACGTCACCGTGGGTGGCACCAACACTTCCCACGGGACCAATGTAACTAGTAGAAACTGACCCCGCAGCCACGGGACTCCCAATTTGAAAATACGACGGTAATTTTCATATTTATATACTTAGGCTTAAAACATGGCGTTAGAGGGTGAGAACTCAAAACATCCCCCGAACGGCCCCGTGGGTGGCACCACGACCTCCCACGGGACCAATGTAACTCGTAGGAACTGACCTCGCAGCCGAGGGACTTCCGGTATGAGAATAGGAGGATAATTTTCATATTTCTAGACTTGGGCTTAAAGACATGGCGTTAGTGGGTGAGAACTTGAAAAAAACCCCAAACGGCCCCGTGGGTGGCACCAACACCTCCCATGGGACCAATGTAACTCGTAGCAACTAACCCCGCAGCCACTGGACTCCCGGTTTGAGAATACGACCGTAATTTTCATATTTCTAGACTTAAGTAAAACGTGGCGTTAGTGGGTGAGAACTCGAAATAGCCCCCGAACGGCCCCGTGGGTCACACCAACACCTACCACGGGAGCAATGTAACTCGTAGGAACTGACCCCGCAGCCACGGGGTTCCCGATTTGAGAATACGACGGTAATTTTCATATTTCTAGACTTAGGCTTAAAAACATGGCGTTAGTGGGTGAGAACATGAAATAGCCCCCAAACGGCCCCGCGGGCGGCACCAACGTCTCCCACGGGACCAATGTAACTCGTAGGAAGTTACACCGCAGCCGCAACCTCCCGATTAGAGAATACGACGATAATTTTCATATTTCTAGACTTAGGCTTAAAAAAAAGACGTTAGAGGGTGACAACTCGAAACATCCCCAAACGTCCCCGTGGGTGGCACCAACACCTCTCACGGGAGCAATGTAACTCGTAGGAACTGACCCCGCACCCTCGGGACTCCCGATTTCAGAATACGATGGTAAGTTTCATATTTATAGACTTAGGCTAAAAAACATGGCGTTAGTGGGTGAGAACTCAAAACAGATACCGAACGTCCCCGTGGGTGGCACTAACACGTCCCACGGGACCAATATAACTCGTAGGAACTGACCCCGTAGCCTCGGGACACTCGATTTGAGAATACGATGGTAATTTTAGTATTTATAGACTTAGGCTTAAAAACATGGCGTTAGAGGGTGAGAACTCAAAACACCCCCCGAACGTCCCCGTGGGTGGCACCAACACGTCCCACGGGACCAATGTAACTCATAGGAACGGACCCCGCAGCCATGGGACTCCCGGTTTGAGAATACGACGGTAATTTTCATATTTCTAGACTTAGGCTTAAAAACATGGCGTTAGTGGGTGAGAACATGGAACTGCCACCGAACTGCACCGTGGGTGGCACCAAGACCTCCCATGGGACCAATGTAACTCAGTGGAAGTGACCTCGCAGCCGCGGGATTCCCGATTAGAGAATACGATGGTAATTTTCATATTTCTAGACTTAGGGTTAAAAACATGGCGTTAGTGGGAGATAACATAAAACAGCCCCTGAACGGCCCCGTGGGTGGCACCAACACCTCCCACGAGACAAAATGTAACTCGTAGGAAGTGACCCCGCAGCCGCGGGACTCTCGATTAGAGAATACGATGATTATTTTCCTATTTCTAGACTTGGGCTTAAAAACAAGACGTTAGCGGGTGAGAATTCGAAACATCCCCAAACGTCCCCGTGGGGGGAACCAACACCTATCACGGGAGCAATGTAACTCGTAGGAACTGACCCCGCACCCTCGGGACTCATGATTTGAGAATATGACGGTAAGTTTCATATTTATAGACT
The DNA here is from genome assembly GCA_949130495.1 of Sambucus nigra. NCBI lineage: Eukaryota > Viridiplantae > Streptophyta > Magnoliopsida > Dipsacales > Adoxaceae > Sambucus > Sambucus nigra. The sequence continues at coordinate 333,405,927 of OX422224.1, forward strand.
TACGCTTAAAAACATGGCGTTACAGGGTGAGAACTTAAAACAGCCCCCGAACGTCCCTGTGGGTGGCACCAACACATCCCACGGGACCAATGTAACTCGTAGTAACTTACCCCGCATCCTCGGGACTCCCGATTTTAGAATACGACGGTAATTTTCATATTTATATACTTAGGCTTAAAACATGGCGTTAGAGGGTGAGAACTCAAAACGGCCCCTGAACGTCCCCGTGGGTGGCACCAACACGTCGCACGGGACCAATGTAAGTCGTAGGAACTGACCCTGCAGCCACGGGACTCCCGGTTTGATATTACGACGGTAATTTTAATATTTCTAGACTTAGGCTTAAAAACATGGCGTTAGTGGGTGAGAACATGAAACAGCCCCCGAACGGCCGCGTGGGTGGCACCAACACCTCCCACGGGACCAATGTAACTCGTAGGAACTCACCCCGCAGCCTCGGGACTCCCTATTTGAGAATACGATGGTAATTTTCATATTTATAGACTTAGGATTAAAAACATGGCGTTAGAGGGTGAGAATTCAAAACAACCCCCGAACGTCCCCGTGGGTGGCACCAACACGTCCCATGGGACCAATGTAACTCGTAGGAACTGACACCGCAGCCACGGGACTCCCGATTTGAAAATACGACGGTAATTTTCATATTTATATACTTAGGCATAAAACATGGCGTTAAAGGGTGAGAACTCAAAATAGCCCCCGAACGGCCCCGTGGGTGGCACCAAGACCTCCCACGGGACCAATGTAACTCGTAGGAACTGACCCCGCAGCCGAGGGACTTCTAGTATGAGAATAGGAGGATAATTTGCATATTTCTGGAATTGGTCTTAAAGACATGGCGTTAGAGGGTGAGAACTTGAAAAAACCCACAAACGGCCCCGTGGGTGGCACCAACACCTCCCATGGGACCAATGTAACTCGTAGCAACTAACCCCGCAGCCGCTGAACTCCCGGTTTGAGAATACGACCGTAATTTGCATATTTCTAGACTTAAGTAAAACGTGGCGTTAGTGGGTGAGAACTCGAAATAGCCCACGAACGGCCCCGTGGGTCACACCAACACCTACCACGGGAGCAATGTAACTCGTAGGAACTGACCCCGCAGCCACGGGATTCCCGATTTCAGAATACGATGGTAATTTTCATATTTCTAGACTTAGGCTTAAAACATGGCGTTAGTGGGTGAGAACATGAAATAGCCCCCAAACGGCCCCGCGGGTGGCACCAACTTCTCCCACGGGACCAATGTAACTCGTAGGAAGTTACACCACAGACGCTACACTCCCGATTAGAGAATACGACGATAGTTTTCATATTTCTAGACTTAGGCTTAAAAATAAGACATTAGAGGGTGACAACTCGAAACATCCCCAAACGTCCCCGTGGGTGGCACCAACACCTCTCACGGGAGCAATGTAACTCGTAGGAACTGACCCCGCACCCTCGGGACTCCGAATTTCAGAATACGATGGTAAGTTTCATATTTATAGACTTAGGCTAAAAAAATGGCGTTAGAGGGTGAGAACTCAAAACAGATCCCGAACGTCCCCGTGGGTGGCACTAACACGTCCCACGGGACCAATATAACTCGTAGGAACTGACCCCGCAGCCTCGGGACACTCGATTTGAGAATACGATGGTAATTTTCATATTTATAGACTTAGGCTTAAAAACATGGCGTTAGAGGGTGAAAACTCAAAACAGCCCCCGAACGTCCCCGTGGGTGACACCAACACGTCCCACGGGACCAATGTAACTCGTAGGAACTGACCCCGCAGCCACGGGAGTCCCGGTTTGAGAATACGACGATAATTTTCATATTTCGAGACTTAAGCTTAGAAACATGGCGTTAGTGGGTGAGAACATGAAACAACCCCCAAACGGCCCCGTGTGTGGTACCAACACCTCCCACGGGACCAATGTAACTCGTAGGAAGTGACCTCGTAGCTGCGGGACTCCCGATTAGAGAATATGATGATAATTTTCATATTTCTACACTTAGGCTTAAAAACAAGACGTTAGCGGGTGAGAACTCGAAACATCCCGAAACATCCTCGTGGGTGGCACCAACACCTCTCACGGGAGCAATGTAACTCGTATGAACTGATCCCGCACCCTCGGGACTCCCGATTTGAGAATACGACGGTAAGATTTATATTTATTGACTTAGGCTTAAAAACATGGCGTTAGAGGGTGAGAACTCAAAACAACCCCCGAACATCCCCGTGGGTGGCACCAACACGTCCCACGGGACCAATATAACTCGTAGGAACTGACCCCGCAGCCTCGGGACTCCAGATTTGAGAATACGATGGTAATTTTCATATTTATAGACTTAGGCTTAAAAACATTGCGTTAGAGGGTGAGAACTCAAAACAGCCCCCGAACGTCCCCGTGGGTGGCACCAACACGTCCCAAGGGACCAATTTAACTCGTAGGAACTGATCCCGCAGCCACCGGACTCCCGGTTTGAGAATACGATAGTAATTTTCATATTTCTAGACTTAGGATTAAAAATAAGATGTTAGCGGGTGAGATCTCGAAACATCCCCAAACATCCCCGTGGGTGGCACCAACACCTCCCACGGGTGCAATGTAACTCGTAGGAACTGACCCCGCAGCCTCGGGACTCCGGTTTTGAGAATACGACGGTAATTTTCATGTTTATAGAATTAGGCTTAAAAACATGGCGTTAGAGGGTGAGAACTCAAAATAGCCCCCGAACGTCCCCGTGGGTGGCACCAACACGTCCCACGGGACCAATGTAAATCATAGGAACTGACCTCGCAGCCACGGGAGTCCCGGTTTGAGAATACGACGATAATTTTCATATGTCTAGACTTAGTCTTAAAAACATGGTGTTAGTGGGTGAGAACTCAAAACAGCCCCTGAACGTCCCCGTGGGTGGCACCAACACCTCCCACGGGACCAATGTAACTCGTAGGAAGTCACCCCACAGCCGCGGGACTCCCGATTAGAGAGTACGACGATAATTTTCATATTTCTAGCCTTGGGCTTAAAAACAAGACGTTAGCGGGTGAGAACTCGAAACATCCCCAAACGTCCCCGTGGGTGGCGCCAACACCTCTCACGCGAGCGATGTTACTCGTAGGAACTGACCCCGCACCCTCGAGACTCCCGATTTGAGAATACGACGGTAAGTTTCATATTTATAGACTTAGGCTTAAAAACATGGCGTTGGAGGGTGAGAACTCAAAACAGCCCCCGAACGTCCCCGTGGGTGGCATCAACACGTCCCACGGGACCAATGTAACTCGTAGGAACTGACCCCGCAGCCTCGGGACTCCTGATTTGAGATTACAACGGTAATTTTTATATTTATAGACTTAGGCTTAAAAAGATGGCGTTAGAGGGTGAGAACTCAAAACAGCCCCTGAACGTCCCCGTTGGTGGCACCAACACGTCCCACGGGACCAATGTAACTCATAGGAACTGACCCCGCACCCACGGGACTCCCGGTTTGAGAATACGATGGTAATTTTAATATTTCTAGACTTAGGCTTAAAAACATGGCATTAGTGGGTGAGAACATGAAACTGCCCCCCGAACTGCCCCGTGGGTGGCACAAACACCTCCCACAGGACCAATGTAACTCGTAGGAAGTGACCCCGCAGCCGCGGGACTCCCGATTAGAGAATACGACGATAATTTTCATATTTCTAGATCTAGGCTTAAAAACAAGACGTTAGCGGGTGAGAACTCAAAACATCCCCAAACATCCCCGTGGGTGGCACCAACACCTCCCACGGGAGCAATGTAACTCGTAGGAACTGACGCCGTAGCCCCGGGAAACCCGATTTGAGAATACGATTGTAATTTTCATATTTATAGACTTAGGCTTAAAAAGATGGCATTAGAGGGTGAGAACTCAAAACAGCCCCCGAACGTCCCCGTGGGTGGCAACAACACGTCCCACGGGACCAATGTAACTCATAGGAAATGACCCAGCAGCCACAGGACTCTCCGTTTGGGAATACGACAATAATTTTCATATTTCTTGACTTAAGCCTAAAAACATGGCGTTAGTGGGTGAGAACATGAAACAGCCCCCGAACGGCCCCGTGGGTGGCACCAACACCTCCCACGGGACAAATGTAACTCGTAGGAAGTGACCCCGTTGCTGCGGGACTCCCGATTAGAGAATATGATTATAATTTTCATATTTCTACACATAGGCTTAAAAACAAGACGTTAGCGGGTGAGAACTCGAAACATCCCGAAACGTCCTCGTGGCTGGTACCAACACCTCTCACGGGAGCAATGTAACTCGTAGGAACTGACCCCGCACCCTCGGGACTCCCGATTTGAGAATACGACGGTAAGTTTTATATTTATAGACTTAGGCTTAAAAACATGGCGTTAGAGGGTGAGAACTCAAAACAGCCCCCGAACGTCCACGTGGGTGGCACCAACACGTCCCAAGGGACCAATTTAACTCGTAGGAACTGATCCCGCAGCCACCGGACTCCCGGTTTGAGAATACGACAGTAATTTTAATATTGCTAGATTTAGGATTAAAAATAAGATGTTAGCGGGTGAGATCTCGAAACATCCCCAAACATCCCCGTGGGTGGCACCAACACCTCCCACGGGTGCAATGTAACTCGTAGGAACTGACCCCGCAGCCTCGGGACTCCGGTTTTGAGAATACGACGGTAATTTTCATGTTTATAAACTTAGGCTTAAAAATATGGCGTTAGAGGGTGAGAACTCAAAACAGCCCCCGAACGTCCCCGTGGGTGGCACCAACACGTCCCACGGGACGAATGTAACTCATAGGAACTGACCCCGCAGCCACGGGAGTCCCGGTTTGAGAATACGACGATAATTTTCATATGTCTAGACTTAGGCTTAAAAACATGGTGTTAGTGGGTGATAACATGAAACAGCCCCTGAACGTCCCCGTGGGTGGCACCAACACGTCCCACGGGACCAATGTAACTCGTAGGAACTGACACCGCAGCCACGGGACTCCCGATTTGAAAATACGACGGTAATTTTCATATTTATATACTTAGGCTTAAAACATGGCGTGAGAGGGTGAGAACTCAAAACAGCCCCCGAACGGCCCCGTGGGTGGCACCAAGACCTCCCACGGGACCAATGTAACTCGTAGGAACTGACCCCGCAGCCGAGGGACTTCCGGTATGAGAATAGGAGGATAATTTGCATATTTCTGGAATTGGGCTTAAAGACATGGTGTTAGTGGGTGAGAACTTGAAAAAACCCACAAACGGCCCCGTGGGTGGCACCAACACCTCCCATGGGACCAATGTAACTCGTAGCAACTAACCCCGCAGCCACTGGACTCCCGGTTTGAGAATACGATCGTAATTTGCATATTTCTAGACTTAAGTAAAACGTGGCGTTAGTGGGTGAGAACTCGAAATAGCCCACGAACGGCCCCGTGGGTCACACCAACACCTACCACGGGAGCAATGTAACTCGTAGGAACTGACCCCGCAGCCACGGGATTCCCGATTTCAGAATACGATGGTAATTTTCATATTTCTAGACTTAGGCTTAAAAACATGGCGTTAGTGGGTGAGAACATGAAATAGCCCCCAAACGGCCCCGCGGGTGGCACCAACATCTCCCACGGGACCAATGTAACTCATAGGAAGTTACACCACAGACGCAACACTCCCGATTAGAGAATACGACGATAGTTTTCATATTTCTAGACTTAGGCTTAAAAACAAGACGTTAGAGGGTGACAACTCGAAACATCCCCAAACGTCCCCGTGGGTGGCACCAACACCTCTCACGGGAGCAATGTAACTCGTAGGAACTGACCCCGCACCCTCGGGACTCCCGATTTCAGAATACGATGGTAAGTTTCATATTTATAGACTTAGGCTAAAAAAATGGCGTTAGAGGGTGAGAACTCAAAACAGATCCCGAACGTCCCCGTGGGTGGCACTAACACGTCCCATGGGACCAATATAACTCGTAGGAACTGACACCGCAGCCTCGGGACAATCGATTTGAGAATACGATGGTAATTTTCATATTTATAGTCTTAGGCTTAAAAACATGGCGTTAGAGGGTGAGAACTCAAAACAGCCCCCGAACGTCCCCGTGGGTGACACCAACACGTCCCACGGGACCAATGTAACTCGTAGGAACTGACCCCGCAGCCACGGGAGTCCCGGTTTGAGAATACGACGATAATTTTCATATTTCTAGACTTAAGCTTAAAAACATGGCGTTAGTGGGTGAGAACATGAAACAGCCCCCGAACGGCCCCGTGGGTGGCACCAACACCTCCCACGGGACCAATGTAACTCGTAGGAAGTGACCCCGTTGCTGCGGGACTCCCGATTAGAGAATATGATGATAATTTTCATATTTCTACACTTAGGCGTAAAAACAAGACGTTAGCGGGTGAGAACTCGAAACATCTCGAAACGTCCTCGTGGGTGGCACCAACACCTCTCACGGGAGTAATGTAACTCGTAGGAACTGACCCCGCACCCTCGGGACTCCCGATTTGAGAATACGACGGTAAGTTTTATATTTATAGACTTAGGCTTAAAAACATGGCGTTAGAGGGTGAGAACTCAAAACAACCCCCGAACATCCCCATGGGTGGCACCAACACGTCCCACGGGACCAATATAACTCGTAGGAACTGACCCCGCAGCCTCGGGACTCCAGATTTGAGAATACGATGGTAATTTTCATATTTATAGACTTAGGCTTAAAAACATTGCGTTAGAGGGTGAGAACTCAAAACAGCCCCCGAACGTCCCCGTGGGTGGCACCAACACGTCCCAAGGGACCAATTTAACTCGTAGGAACTGATCCCGCAGCCACCGGACTCCCGGTTTGAGAATACGACAGTAATTTTCATATTTCTAGACTTAGGATTAAAAATAAGATGTTAGCGGGTGAGATCTCGAAACATCCCCAAACATCCTCGTGGGTGGCACCAACACCTCCCACGGGTGCAATGTAACTCGTAGGAACTGACCCCGCAGCCTCGGGACTCCGGTTTTGAGAATACGACGGTAATTTTCATGTTTATAGACTTAGGCTTAAAAACATGGCGTAAGAGGGTGAGAACTCAAAACAGCCCCCGAACGTCCCCGTGGGTGGCACCAACACGTCCCACGGGACCAATGTAACTCATAGGAACTGACCCCGCAACCACGGGAGTCCCGGTTTGAGAATACGACGATAATTTTCATATGTCTAGACTTAGGCTTAAAAACATGGTGTTAGTGGGTGATAACATGAAACAGCACCTGAACGGCCCCGTGGGTGGGACCAACACCTCCCACGGGACCAATGTAACTCGTAGGAAGTGACCCCGCAGCCGCGGGACTCCCGATTAGAGAATACGACGATAATTTTCATATTTCTAGCCTTGGGCTTAAAAACAAGAAGTTAGCGGGTGAGAACTCTAAACATCCCCAAACGTCCCCGTGGGTGGCGCAAACACCTCTCACGGGAGCAATGTTACTCGTAGGAACTGACCCCGCACCTTCGAGACTCTCGATTTGAGAATACGACGGTAAGTTTCATATTTATAGACTTAGGCTTAAAAACATGGCGTTAGAGGGTGAGAACTCAAAACAGCCCCTGAACGTCCCCGTGGGTGGCACCAACACGTCCCACGGGACCAATGTAACTCGTAGGAACTGACCCCGCACCCACGGGACTCCCGGTTTGAGAATACGATGGTAATTTTAATATTTCTAGACTTAGGCTTAAAAACATGGCATTAGTGGGTGAGAACATGAAACTGCCCCCCGAACTGCCCCGTGGGTGGCACAAACACCTCCCACAGGACCAATGTAACTCGTAGGAAGTGACCCCGCAGCCGCGGGACTCCCGATTAGAGAATACGATGATAATTTTCATATTTCTAGATCTAGGCTTAAAAACAAGACGTTAGCGGGTGAGAACTCGAAACATCCCCAAACATCCCCGTGGGTGGCACCAACACCTCCCACGGGAGCAATGTAACTCGTAGGAACTGACGCCGTATCCCCGGGAAACCCGATTTGAGAATACGATTGTAATTTTCATATTTATAGACTTAGGCTTAATAAGATGGCATTAGAGGGTGAGAACTCGAAACAGCCCCCGAACGTCCCCGTGGGTGGCAACAACACGTCCCACGGGACCAATGTAACTCATAGGAAATGACCCAGCAGCCACGGGACTCTCGGTTTGAGAATACGACGGTAATTTTCATATTTCTTGACTTAAGCTTAAAAACATGGCGTTAGTGGGTGAGAATATGAAAAAGTCCCCGAACGGCCCCGTGGGTGGCACCAACACCTCCCACGGGACAAATGTAACTCGTAGGAAGTGACCCCGTTGCTGCGGGACTCCCGATTAGAGAATATGATGATAATATTCATATTTCTACACATAGGCTTAAAAACAAGACGTTAGCGGGTGAGAACTCGAAACATCCCGAAACGTCCTCGTGGGTGGCACCAACACCTCTCACGGGAGCAATGTAACTCGTAGGAACTGACCCCACACCCTCGGGACTCCCGATTTGAGAATACGACGGTAAGTTTTATATTTATAGACTTAGGCTTAAAAACATGGCGTTAGAGGGTGAGAACTCAAAACAGCCCCCGAACGTCCACGTGGGTGGCACCAACACGTCCCAAGGGACCAATTTAACTCGTAGGAACTGATCCCGCAGCCACCGGACTCCCGGTTTGAGAATACGACAGTAATTTTTATATTACTAGACTTAGGATTCGAAATAAGATGTTAGCGGGTGAGATCTCGAAACATCCCCAAACATCCCCGTGGGTGGCACCAACACCTCCCACGGGTGCAATGTAACTCGTAGGAACTGACCCCGCAGCCTCGGGACTCCGGTTTTGAGAATACGACGGTAATTTTCATGTTTATAAACTTAGGCTTAAAAACATTGCGTTAGAGGGTGAGAACTCAAAACAGCCCCGAACGTCCCCTTGGGTGGCACCAACATCTCCCACGGGACCAATGTAAGTCGTAGGAACTGACCCTGGAGCCACGGGACTCCCGGTTTGAGATTACGACGGTAATTTTAATATTTCTAGACTTAGGCTTAAAAACATGGCGTTAGTGGGTGAGAACATGAAACAGCCCCCGAACGGCCGCGTGGGTGGCACCAACACCTCCCACGGGACCAATGTAACTCGTAGAAACTGACCCCGCAGCCTCGGGACTCCCTATTTGAGAATACGACGGTAATTTTCATATTTATAGACTTAGGCTTAAAAACATGGCGTTAGAGGGTGAGAATTCAAAACAACCCCCGAACGTCCCCGTGGGTGGCACCAACACGTCCCACGGGACCAATGTAACTCGTAGGAACTGACACCGCAGCCACGGGACTCCCGATTTGAAAATACGACGGCAATTTTCATATTTATATACTTAGGCTTAAAACATGGCGTTAGAGGGTGAGAACTCAAAACAGCCCCCGAACGGCCTCGTGGGTGGCACCAAGACCTCCCACGGGACCAATGTAACTCGTAGGAACTGACCCCGCAGCCGAGGGACTTCCGGTATGAGAATAGGTGGATAATTTGCATATTTCTGGAATTGGGCTTAAAGACATGGCGTTAGTGGGTGAGAACTTGAAAAAACCCACAAACGGCCCCGTGGGTGGCACCAACACCTCCCATGGGACCAATGTAACTCGTAGCAACTAACCCCGCAGCCACTGGACTCCCGGTTTGAGAATAAGATCGTAATTTTCATATTTTTAGACTTAAGTAAAACGTGGCGTTAGTGGGTGAGAACTCAAAATAGCCCCCGAACGGCCCCGTGGGTCACACCAACACCTACCACGGGAGCAATGTAACTCGTAGGAACTGACCCCGCAGCCACGGGATTCCCTAGTTGAGAATACGACGGTAATTTTCATATTTCTAGACTTAGGCTTAAAAACATGGCGTTAGTGGGTGACAACATGAAATAGCCCCCAAACCGCCCCGCGGGTGGCACCAACATCTCCCACGGGACCAATGTAACTCGTAGGAACTTACACCACAGACGCAACACTTCCGATTAGAGAATACGACGATAGTTTTCATATTTCTAGACTTAGGCTTAAAAACAAGACGTTAGAGGGTGACAACTCGAAACATCCCCAAACGTCCCCGTGGGTGGCACCAACACCTCTCACGGGAGCAATGTAACTCGTAGGAACTGACCCCGCACCCTCGGGACTCCCGATTTCAGAATACGATCGTAAGTTTCATATTTATAGACTTAGGCTAAAAAATGGCGTTAGAGGGTGAGAACTCAAAACAGATCCCGAACGTCCCCGTGGGTGGCACTAACACGTCCCACGGGACCAATATAACTCGTAGGAACTGACCCCGCAGCCTCGGGACAATCGATTTGAGAATACGATGGTAATTTTCATATTTATAGACTTAGGCTTAAAAACATGGCGTTAGAGGGTGAGAACTCAAAACAACCCCCGAACGTCCCCGTGGGTGACACCAACACGTCCCACGGGACCAATGTAACTCGTAGGAACTGACCCCGCAGCCACGGGAGTCCCGGTTTGAGAATACGACGATAATTTTCATATTTCTAGACTTAAGCTTAAAAACATGGCGTTAGTGGGTGAGAACATGAAACAGCCCCCGAACGGCCCTGTGGGTGGCACCAACACCTCCCACGGGACCAATGTAACTCGTAGGAAGTGACCCCGTTGCTGCGGGACTCCCGATTAGAGAATATGATGATAATTTTCATATTTCTACACTTAGGCTTAAAAACAAGACGTTAGCGGGTGAGAACTCGAAACATCTCGAAACGTCCTCGTGGGTGGCACCAACACCTCTCACGGGAGTAATGTAACTCGTATGAACTGACCCCGCACCCTCGGGACTCCCGATTTGAGAATACGACGGTAAGTTTTATATTTATAGACTTAGGCTTAAAAACATGGCGTTAGAGGGTGAGAACTCAAAACAACCCCCGAACATCCCCGTGGGTGGCACCAAGACGTCCCACGGGACCAATATAACTCGTAGGAACTGACCCCGCAGCCTCGGGACTCCAGATTTGAGAATACGATGGTAATTTTCATATTTATAGACTTAGGATTAAAAACATGGCGTTAGAGGGTGAGAACTCAAAACAACCCCCGAACGTCCCCGTGGGTGGTACCAACACGTCCCAAGGGACCAATTTAACTCGTAGGAACTGATCCCGCAGCCACCGGACTCCCGGTTTGAGAATACGACAGTAATTTTCATATTTCTAGACTTAGGATTAAAAATAAGATGTTAGCGGGTGAGATCTCGAAACATCCCCAAACATCCTCGTGGGTGGCACCAACACCTCACACGGGTGCAATGTAACTCGTAGGAACTGACCCCGCAGCCTCGGGACTCCAGTTTTGAGAATACGACGGTAATTTTCATGTTTATAGACTTAGGCTTAAAAACATGGCGTAAGAGGGTGAGAACTCAAAACAGCCCCCGAACGTCCCAGTGGGTGGCACCAACACGTCCCACGGGACCAATGTAACTCATAGGAACTGACCCCGCAGCCACGGGAGTCCCGGTTTGAGAATACGACGATAATTTTCATATGTCTAGACTTAGGCTTAAAAACTTGGTGTTAGTGGGTGATAACATGAAACAGCACCTGAACGGCCCCGTGGGTGGCACCAACACCTCCCACGGGACCAATGTAACTCGTAGGAAGTGACCCCGCAGGCGCGGGACTCCCGATTAGAGAATATGACGATAATATTCATATTTCTATCCTTGGGCTTAAAAACAAGACGTTAGCGGGTGAGAACTCGAAACATCCCCAAACGTCCCCGTGGGTGGCGCCAACACCTCTCACGGGAGCAATGTTACTCGTAGGAACAGACCCCGCACCCTCGAGACTCCCGATTTGAGAATACGACGGTAAGTTTCATATTTATAGACTTAGGCTTAAAAACATGGCGTTGGAGGGTGAGAACTCAAAACAGCCCCCGAACGTCCCTGTGGGTGGCATCAACACGTCCCACGGGACCAATGTAACTCGTAGGAACTGACCCCGCAGCCTCGGGACTCCCGATTTGAGATTACAATGGTAATTTTCATATTCATAGACATAGGCTTAAAAACATGGCGTTAGAGGGTGAGAACTCAAAACAGCCCCCGAACTCCCCCGTGGGTGGCACCAACACGTTCCACGGGACCAATGTAACTCGTAGGAACTGACCCCGCACCCACGGGACTCCCGGTTTGAGAATACGATGGTAATTTTCATATTTCTAGACTTAGGCTGAAAAACATGGCATTAGTGGGTGAGAACATGAAACTGCCCCATGGGTGGCACAAACACCTCCCACGGGACCAATGTAACTCGTAGGAAGTGACCCCGCAGCCGCGGGACTCCCGATTAGAGAATACGATGATAATTTTCATATTTCAAGATCTAGGCTTAAAAACAAGACGTTAGCGGGTGAGAACTCGAAACATCCCCAAACATCCCCGTGGGTGGCACAAATACCTCCCACGGGAGCAATGTAACTCGTAGGAACTGACGCCGTAGCCTCGGGACTCCCGATTTGAGAATACGATTTTTATTTTCATATTTATAGGCTTAGGCTTAAAAAGATGGCATTAGAGGGTGAGAACTCAAAACAGCCCCCGAACGTCCCCGTGAGTGGCACCAACACGTCCCACGGGACCAATGTAACTCATAAGAACTGACCCCGCAGCCACGGGAGTCCCGGTTTGAGAATACGACGATAATTTTCATATGTCTAGACTTAGGCTTAAAAACATGGTGTTAGTGGGTGATAACATGAAACAGCACCTGAACGGCCCCGTGGGTGGCACCAACACCTCCCACGGGACCAATGTAACTCGTAGGAAGTGACCCCGCAGGCGCGGGACTCCCGATTAGAGAATACGACGATAATTTTCATATTTCTAGCCTTGGGCTTAAAAACAAGACGTTAGCGGGTGAGAACTCGAAACATCCCCAAACGTCCCCGTGGGTGGCGCCAACACCTCTCACGGGAGCAATGTTACTCGTAGGAACTGACCCCGCACCCTCGAGACTCCCGATTTGAGAATACGACGGTAAGTTTCATATTTATAGACTTAGGCTTAAAAACATGGCGTTGGAGGGTGAGAACTCAAAACAGCCCCCGAACGTCCCTGTGGGTGGCATCAACACGTCCCACGGGACCAATGTAACTCGTAGGAACTGACCCCGCAGCCTCGGGACTCCCGATTTGAGATTACAATGGTAATTTTCATATTCATAGACATAGGCTTAAAAACATGGCGTTAGAGGGTGAGAACTCAAAACAGCCCCCGAACTCCCCCGTGGGTGGCACCAACACGTTCCACGGGACCAATGTAACTCGTAGGAACTGACCCCGCACCCACGGGACTCCCGGTTTGAGAATACGATGGTAATTTTCATATATCTAGACTTAGGCTGAAAAACATGGCATTAGTGGGTGAGAACATGAAACTGCCCCGTGGGTGGCACAAACACCTCCCACGGGACCAATGTAACTCGTAGGAAGTGACCCCGCAGCCGCGGGACTCCCGATTAGAGAATACGATGATAATTTTCATATTTCAAGATCTAGGCTTAAAAACAAGACGTTAGCGGGTGAGAACTCGAAACATCCCCAAACATCCCCGTGGGTGGCACAAATACCTCCCACGGGAGCAATGTAACTCGTAGGAACTGACGCCGTAGCCTCGGGACTCCCGATTTGAGAATACGATTTTTATTTTCATATTTATAGGCTTAGGCTTAAAAAGATGGCATTAGAGGGTGAGAACTCAAAACAGCCCCCGAACGTCCCCGTGAGTGGCACCAACACGTCCCACGGGACCAATGTAACTCATAAGAACTGACCCCGCAGCCACGGGAGTCCCGGTTTGAGAATACGACGATAATTTTCATATGTCTAGACTTAGGCTTAAAAACATGGTGTTAGTGGGTGATAACATGAAATAGCACCTGAACGGCCCCGTGGGTGGCACCAACACCTCCCACGGGACCAATGTAACTCGTAGGAAGTGACCCCGCAGGCGCGGGACTCCCGATTAGAGAATACGACGATAATTTTCATATTTCTAGCCTTGGGCTTAAAAACAAGACGTTAGCGGGTGAGAACTCGAAACATCCCCAAACGTCCCCGTGGGTGGCGCCAACACCTCTCACGGGAGCAATGTTACTCGTAGGAACTGACCCCGCACCCTCGAGACTCCCGATTTGAGAATACGACGGTAAGTTTCATATTTATAGACTTAGGCTTAAAAACATGGCGTTGGAGGGTGAGAACTCAAAACAGCCCCCGAACGTCCCTGTGGGTGGCATCAACACGTCCCACGGGACCAATGTAACTCGTAGGAACTGACCCCGCAGCCTCGGGACTCCCGATTTGAGATTACAATGGTAATTTTCATATTCATAGACATAGGCTTAAAAACATGGCGTTAGAGGGTGAGAACTCAAAACAGCCCCCGAACTCCCCCGTGGGTGGCACCAACACGTTCCACGGGACCAATGTAACTCGTAGGAACTGACCCCGCACCCACGGGACTCCCGGTTTGAGAATACGATGGTAATTTTCATATTTCTAGACTTAGGCTGAAAAACATGGCATTAGTGGGTGAGAACATGAAACTGCCCCGTGGGTGGCACAAACACCTCCCACGGGACCAATGTAACTCGTAGGAAGTGACCCCGCAGCCGCGGGACTCCCGATTAGAGAATACGATGATAATTTTCATATTTCAAGATCTAGGCTTAAAAACAAGACGCTAGCGGGTGAGAACTCGAAACATCCCCAAACATCCCCGTGGGTGGCACAAATACCTCCCACGGGAGCAATGTAACTCGTAGGAACTGACGCCGTAGCCTCGGGACTCCCGATTTGAGAATACGATTTTTATTTTCATATTTATAGGCTTAGGCTTAAAAAGATGGCATTAGAGGGTGAGAACTCAAAACAGCCCCCGAACGTCCCCGTGAGTGGCACCAACACGTCCCACGGGACCAATGTAACTCATAAGAACTGACCCCGCAGCCACGGGACTCCCGGTTTGATAATACGATGGTAATTTTCATATTTCTAGACTTAGGCTTAAAAACATGGTGTTAGTGGGTGATAACATGAAACAGCCCCTGAACGGCCCCGTGGGTGGCACCAACACCTCCCACGGGACCAACGTAACTCGTAGGAAGTGACCCCGCAGCCGCGGGACTCCCGATTAGAGAATACGACGATAATTTTCATATTTCTAGACTTAAGCTTAAAAACATGGCGTTAGTGGGTGAGAACATGAAACAGCCCCCGAACGGCCCCGTGGGTGGCACCAACACCTCCCACGGGACCAATGTAACTCGTAGGAAGTGACCCCGTTGCTGCAGGACTCCCTATTAGAGAATATGATGATAATTTTCATATTTCTACACTTAGGCTTAAAAACAAGACGTTAGTGGGTGAGAACTCGAAACATCTCGAAACGTCCTCGTGGGTGGCACCAACACCTCTCACGGGAGCAATGTAACTCGTAGCAACTGACCCCGCACCCTCGGGACTCCCGATTTGAGAATACGACGGTAAGTTTTATATTTATAGACTTAGGCTTAAAAACATGGCGTTAGAGGGTGAGAACTCAAAACAACCCCCGAACATCCCCGTGGGTGGCACCAACACGTCCCACGGGACCAATATAACTCGTAGGAACTGACCCCGCAGCCTCGGGACTCCAGATTTGAGAATACGATGGTAATTTTCATATTTATAGACTTAGGCTTAAAAACATGACGTTAGAGGGTGAGAACTCAAAACAGCCCCCGAACGTCCCCCTGGGTGGCACCAACACGTCCCAAGGGACCAATTTAACTCGTAGGAACTGATCCCGCGGCCACCGGACTCCCGGTTTGAGAATACGACAGTAATTTTCATATTTCTAGACTTAGGATTAAAAATAAGATGTTAGCGGGTGAGATCTCAAAACATCCCCAAACATCCCCGTGGGTGGCACCAACACCTCCCACGGGTGCAATGTAACTCGTAGGAACTGACCCCCCATCCTCGGGACTCCGGTTTTGAGAATACGACGGTAATTTTCATGTTTATAGACTTAGGCTTAAAAACATGGCGTTAGAGGGTGAGAACTCAAAACAGCCCCCGAACGTCCCCGTGGGTGGCACCAACACGTCCCACGGGACCAATGTAACTCATAAGAACTGACCCCGCAACCACGGGAGTCCCGGTTTGAGAATACGACGATAATTTTAATATGCCTAGACTTAGGCTTAAAAACATGGTGTTAGTGGGTGATAACATGAAACAGCCCCTGAACGGCCCCGTGGGTGGCACCAACACCTCCCACGGGACCAACGTAACTCGTAGGAAGTGACCCCGCAGCCGCGGGACTCCCGATTAGAGAATACGATGATAATTTTCATATTTCTAGACTTAAGCTTAAAAACATGGCGTTAGTGGGTGAGAACATGAAACAGCCCCCGATAGGCCCCGTGGGTGGCACCAACACCTCCCACGGGACCAATGTAACTCGTAGGAAGTGACCCCGTTGCTGCAGGACTCCCTATTAGAGAATATGATGATAATTTTCATATTTCTACACTTAGGCTTAAAAACAAGACGTTAGCGGGTGAGAACTCGAAACATCTCGAAACGTCCTCGTGGGTGGCACCAACACCTCTCACGGGAGCAATGTAACTCGTAGGAACTGACCCCGCACCCTCGGGACTCCCGATTTGAGAATACGACGGTAAGTTTTATATTTATAGACTTTGGCATAAAAACATGGCGTTAGAGGGTGAGAACTCAAAACAACCCCCGAACATCCCCGTGGGTGGCACCAACACGTCCCACGGGACCAATATAACTCGTAGGAACTGACCCCGCAGCCTCGGGACTCCAGATTTGAGAATACGATGGTAATTTTCATATTTAAAGACTTAGGCTTAAAAACATGGCGTTAGAGGGTGAGAACTCAAAACAGCCCCCGAACGTCCCCGTGGGTGGCACCAACACGTCCCAAGGGACCAATTTAACTCGTAGGAACTGATCCCGCAGCCACCGGACTCCCGGTTTGAGAATACGATAGTAATTTTCATATTTCTAGACTTAGGATTAAAAATAAGATGTTAGCGGGTGAGATCTCGAAACATCCTCAAACATCCCCGTGGGTGGCACCAACACCTCCCACGGGTGCAATGTAACTCGTAGGAACTGACCCCGCAGCCTCGGGACTCCGGTTTTGAGAATACGATGGTAATTTTCATGTTTATAGACTTAGGCTTAAAACATGGCGTTAGAGGGTGAGAACTCAAAACAGCCCCCGAACGTCCCCGTGGGTGGCACCAACACGTCCCACGGGACCAATGTAACTCATTGGAACTGACCCCGCAGCCACGGGAGTCCCGGTTTGAGAATACGACGATAATTTTCATATGTCTAGACTTAGGCTTAAAAACATGGTGTTAGTGGGTGATAACATGAAACAGCCCCTGAACAGCCCCGTGGGTGGCACCAACACCTCCCACGGGACCAATGTAACTCGTAGGAAGTGACCTCGCAGCTGCGGGACTCCCGATTAGAGAATACGACGATAATTTTCATATTTCTAGACTTACGCTTTAAAACATGGCGTTAGTGGGTGAGAACATGAAACAGCCCCCGAACGGCACCGTGGGTGACACCAACACCTCCCATGGGACCAATGTAACTCGTAGGAAGTGACCCCGTTGCTGCGGGACTCCCGATTAGAGAATATGATGATAATTTTCATATTTCTACACTTAGGCTTAAAAACAAGACGTTAGCGGGTGAGAACTCGAAACATCTCGAAAAGTCCTCGTGGGTGGCACCAACACCTCTCACGGGAGCAATGTAACTCGTAGGAACTGACCCCGCACCCTCAAGACTCCCGATTTGAGAATACGACGGTAAGTTTTATATTTATAGACTTAGGCTTAAAAACATGGCGTTAGAGGGTGAGAACTCAAAACAACCCCGGAACATCCCCGTGGGTGGCACCAACACGTCCCACGGGACCAATATAACTCGTAGGAACTGACCCCGCAGCCTCGGGACTCCAGATTTGAGAATACGATGGTAATTTTCATATTTATAGACTTAGGCTTAAAAACATGGCGTTAGAGGGTGAGAACTCAAAACAGCCCCCGAACGTCCCCGTGGGTGGCACCAACACGTCCCAAGGGACCAATTTAACTCGTAGGAACTGATCCCGCAGCCACCGGACTCCCGGTTTGAGAATACGACAGTAATTTTCATATTTCTAGACTTAGGATTAAAAATAAGATGTTAGCGGGTGACATCTCGAAACATCCCCAAACATCCCCGTGGGTGGCACCAACACCTCCCACGGGTGCCATGTAACTCGTAGGAACTGACCCCGCAGCCTCGGGACTCCGGTTTTGAGAATACGATGGTAATTTTCTAGTTTATAGACTTAGGCTTAAAAACATGGCGTTAGAGGGTGAGAACTCAAAACAGACCCCGAACGTCCCCGTGGGTGGCACCAACACGTCCCACGGGACCAATGTAACTCATAGGAACTGACCCCGCTGCCACGGGAGTCCCGGTTTGAGAATACGACGATAAATTTCATATGTCTAGACTTAGGCTTAAAAACATGGTGTTAGTGAGTGATAACATGAAACAGCCCCTGAACGGCCCCGTGGGTGGCACCAACACCTCCCACGGGACCAATGTAACTCGTAGGAAGTGACCCCGCAGGCACGGGACTCCCGATTAGAGAATACGACAATAATTTTCATATTTCTAGCCTTGGGCTTAAAAACAAGACGTTAGCAGGTGAGCAATCGAAACATCCCCAAACGTCCCCGTGGGTGGCGCCAACACCTCTCACGGGAGCAATGTTACTCGTAGGAACTGACCCCGCACCCTCGAGACTCCCGATTTGAGAATACGACGGTAAGTTTCATATTTATAGACTTAGGCTTAAAAACATGGCGTTGGAGGGTGAGAACTCAAAACAGCCCCCGAACGTCCCCGTGGGTGGCATCAACACGTCCCACGGTACCAATGTAACTCGCAGGAACTGACCCCGCAGCCTCGGGACTCCTGATTTGAGATTACAACGGTAATTTTCATATTTATAGACTTAGGCTTAAAAACATGGCGTTAGAGGGTGAGAACTCAAAACAGCCCCTGAACGTCCCCGTGGGTGGCACCAACACGTCCCACGGGACCAATGTAACTCGTAGGAACTGACTCCGCACCCACGTGACTCCCGGTTTGAGAATACAATGGTAATTTCCATATTTCTAGACTTAGGCTTAAAAACATGGCATTAGTGGGTGAGAACATGAAACTGCCCCCCGAACTGCCCCGTGGGTGGCACAAACACCTCCCACGGGACCAATGTAACTCATAGGAAGTGACCTCGCAGCCGCGGGACTCCCGATTAGAGAATACGACGATAATTTTCATATTTCTAGATCTAGGCTTAAAAATGAGATGTTAGCGGGTGAGAACTCGAAACATCCCCAAACATCCCCGTGGGTGGCACCAACACCTCCCACGGGAGCAATGTAACTCGTAGGAACTGACGCCGTAGCCCCGGGACTCCCGATTTGAGAATACGATTGTAATTTTCATATTTATAGACTTAGGCTTAAAAAGATGGCATTAGAGGGTGAGAACTCAAAGCAGCCCCCGAACGTCCCCGTGGGTGGCACCAACACGTCCCACGGGACCAATGTAACTCATAAGAAATGACCCAGCAGCCACGGGACTCCCGGTTTGAGAATACGACGGTAATTTTCATATTTCTAGACTTAGGCTTAAAAACATGGCGTTAGTGGGTGAGAACATGAAACATCCCCCGAACGTCCCCGTGGGTGGCACCAACACGTCCCACCGGACCAATGTAACTCGTAGCAACTGACCCCGCAGCCACGGGAGTTCCGGTTTGAGAATACGATGGTAATTTGTATATTTCTAGACTTTGGCTTAAAAACATGGCATTAGAGGGTGAGAACTCAAAATAGCCCCCGAACGTCGCCGTGGGTGGCACCAACACGTCCCACGGGACCAGTGTAACTCGTAGGAACTGACCCTACAGCCACGGGACTCCCGGTTTGAGAATACGAAGGTAATTTTCATATTTCTAGACTTAGGTTTAAAAACATTGCGTTAGTGGGTGAAAACAAGAAACAGCCCCCGAACTGCCCCGTGGGTGGCACCAAGACCTCCCACGGGACCAATGTAACTCGTAGGAAGTGACCTCGCAGCCGCGGGACTCCCGATTCGAGAATACGATGGTAATTTTCATATTTCTAGACTTAGGCTTAAAAACATGGCGTTAGTGGGAGATAACATAAAACAGCCCCTGAACGGCCCCGTGGGTTGCACCAACACCTCCCACGAGACCAATGTAACTCGTAGGAAGTGACCCCGCAGCCGCGGGACTCTCGATTAGAGAATACGATCATAATTTTCCTATTTCTAGACTTGGGCTTAAAAACAAGACGTTAGCGGGTGAGAATTCGAAACATCCCCAAACGTCCCCGTGGGGGGCACCAACACCTCTCACGGGAGCAATGTAACTCGTAGGAACTGACCCCGCACCCTCGGGACTCATGATTTGAGAATACGACGGTAAGTTTTATATTTATAGACTTAGGCTTAAAAACATGGCGTTGGAGGGTGAGAACTCAAAACAGCCCCCGAACGTCCCTGTGGGTGGCATCAACACGTCCCACGGGACCAATGTAACTCGTAGGAACTGACCCCGTAGCCTCGGGACTCCCGATTTTAGAATACGACGGTAATTTTCATATTTATATACTTAGGCTTAAAACATGGCGTTAGAGGGTGAGAACTCAAAACAGCCCCCGAACGTCCCTGTGGGTTGCACCAACACGTCCCACGGGACCAATGTAACTCGTAGTAACTTACCCCGCAGCCTCGGGACTCCCGATTTTAGAATACGACGATAATTTTCATATTTATATACTTAGGCTTAAAACATGGCGTTAGAGGGTGAGAACTCAAAACGGCCCCCGAACGTCCCCGTGGGAGGCACCAACACGTCCCACGGGACCAATGTAAGTCGTAGGAACTGACCCTGCAGCCACGGGACTCCCGGTTTGAGATTACGACGGTAATTTTAATATTTCTAGACTTAGGCTTAAAAACATGGCGTTAGTGGGTGAGAACATGAAACAGCCCCCGAACGGCCGCGTGGGTGGCACCAACACCTCCCACGGGACCAATGTAACTCGTAGAAACTGACCCCGCAGCCTCGGGACTCCCTATTTGAGAATACGATGGTAATTTTCATATTTATAGACTTAGGCTTAAAAACATGGCGTTAGAGGGTGAGAATTCAAAACAACCCCCGAACGTCCCCATGGGTGGCACCAACACGTCCCACGGGACCAATGTAACTCGTAGGAACTGACACCGCAGCCACGGGACTCCCGATTTGAAAATACGACGGTAATTTTCATATTTATATACTTAGGCTTAAAACATGGCGTTAGAGGGTGAGAACTCAAAATAGCCCCCGAACGGCCCCGTGGGTGGCACCAAGACCTCCCACGGGACCAATGTAACCCGTAGGAACTGACCCCGCAGCCGAGGGACTTCCGGTATGAGAATAGGAGGATAATTTGCATATTTCTGGAATTGGGCTTAAAGACATGGCGTTAGTGGGTGAGAACTTGAGAAAACCCCCAAACGGCCCTGTGGGTGGCACCAACACCTCCCATGGGACCAATGTAACTCGTAGCAACTAACCCCGCAGCCGCTGGACTCCCGGTTTGAGAATATGACCATAATTTGCATATTTCTAGACTTAAGTAAAACGTTGCGTTAGTGGGTGAGAACTCGAAATAGCCCCCGAACGGCCCCGTGGGTCACACCAACACCTACCATGGGAGCAATGTGACTCGTAGGAACTGACACCGCAGCCACGGGATTCCCGATTTGAGAATACGACGGTAATTTTCATATTTCTAGACTTAGGCTTAAAAACATGGCGTTAGTGGGTGAGAACATGAAATAGCCCCCAAACGGCCCCGCGGGTGGCACCAACATCTCCCACGGGACCAATGTAACTCGTAGGAAGTTACACCACAGACGCAACACTCCCGATTAGAGAATACGACGATAGTTTTCATATTCTAGACTTAGGCTTAAAAACAAGACGTTAGAGGGTGACAACTCGAAACATCCCCAAACGTCCCCGTGGGTGGCACCAACACCTCTCACGGGAGCAATGTAACTCGTAGGAACTGACCCCGCACCCTCGGGACTCGCGATTTCAGAATACGATGGTAAGTTTCATATTTATAGACTTAGGCTAAAAAACATGGCGTTAGAGGGTGAGAACTCAAAATAGATCCTGAACGTCCCCGTAGGTGGCACTAACACGTCCCACGGGACCAATATAACTCGTAGGAACTGACTCCGTAGCCTCGAGACACTCGATTTGAGAATACGATGGTAATTTTCACATTTATTGACTTAGGCTTAAAAACATGGCGTTAGAGGGTGAGAACTCAAAACAGCCCCCGAACGTCCCCGTGGGTGACACCAACACGTCCCACGGGACCAATGTAACTCGTAGGAACTGACCCCGCAGCCACGGGAGTCCCGGTTTGAGAATACGACGATAATTTTCATATTTGTAGACTTAGGCTTAAAAACATTGCGTTAGTGGGTGAGAACATGAAACAGCCCCCGAACGGCCCCGTGGGTGGCACCAACACCTCCCACGGGACCAATGTAACTCGTAGGAAGTGACCCCGTAGCTGCAGGACTCCCGATTAGAGAATATGATGATAATTTTCATATTTCTACACTTAGGCTTAAAAATAAGACGTTAGCAGGTGAGAACTCGAAACATCCCCAAACATCCCCGTGGGTGGCACCAACACCTCTCACGGGAGCAATGTAACTCGTAGGAACTGACCCCGCACCCACGGGACTCCCGGTTTGAGAATACGATAGTAATTTTCATATTTCTAGACTTAGGCTTAAAAACATGGCATTAGTGGGTGAGAACATGAAACTGCCCCCCGAACTGCCCCGTGGGTGGCACAAACACCTCCCACGGGACCAATGTAACTCGTAGGAAGTGACCTCGCAGCCGCAGGACTCCCGATTAGAGAATACGACGATAATTTTCATATTTCTAGGTCTAGGGTTAAAAACAAGACGTTAGCGAGTGAGAACTCGAAACATCCCCAAACATCCCCGTGGGTGGCACCAACACCTCCCACGGGAGCAATGTAACTCGTAGGAACTGACGCCGTAGCCCCGGGACTCCCGATTTGAGAATACGATTGTAATTTTTATATTTATAGACTTAGGCTTAAAAAGATGGCATTAGAGGGTGAGAACTCAAAACAACCCCCGAACGTCCCCTTGGGTGGCACCAACACGTCCCACGGGACCAATGTAACTCATAGGAAATGACCCAGCTGCCACGGGACTCCCGGTTTGAGAATACGACGCTAATTTTCATATTTCTAGACTTAGGCTTTAAAACATGGCGTTAGTGGGTGAGAACATGAAACATCCCCCGAACGTCCCCGTGGGTGGCGCCAACACGTCCCACCGGACCAGTGTAACTCATAGGAACTGACCCTGCAGCCACGGGACTCCCGGTTTGAGAATACGACGGTAATTTTCATATTTCTAGCCTTAGGCTTAAAAACATTGCGTTAGTTGGTGATAACATAAAACAACCCCTGAACGGCCCCGTGGGTGGCACCAACACATCCCACGGGACCAATGTAACTCGTAGGAAGTGACCCCGCAGCCGCGGGACTCCCGGTTAGAGAATACGATGATAATTTTCATATTTCTAGACGTAGGCTTAAAAATAAGACGTTAGCGGGTGAGAGCTCGAAACATTCCCAAACATCCCTGGGGGTGGAACCAACACCTCCCACGGGACCAATGTAAATCGTAGGAACCGACCCCGCAGCCGCGGGACTCCCGGTTTGAAAATACAATGATAATTTGCATATTTCTAGATTTTGGCTTAAAAAATGGCGTTAATGGGTGACAACTCGAAATAGCCCCTGAACGTCCCCGTGGGTGGCACCAACACCTCCCACGGGACCAATGTATATCGTAAGAACTGACCCCGCAGTCGCGGGACTCTCGGTTTGGGAATACTATAGTAATTTGCATATTTCTAGAATTAGGCTTAAAAACATGGTGTTAGAGGGTGAGAACTCAAAACAGCCCCCGAACGGCCCCGTGGGTGGCACTAACACCTCCCACGGGATCAATGTAACTCGTTGGAACTGACCCCGCAGTCGCGGGACTCCCGGTTTGAAAATACGACGATAATTTGCATATTTCTTGATTTTGGCTTAAAACATGGCGTTAATTGGTGAGAACACGAAACAGCCCCCGAACGTCCCCGTGGGTGGCACCAACACGTCCCACGGGACCAATGTAACTCATAGGAACTGACCCCGCAGCCACGGGAGTCCTGCTTTGAGAATATGACGGTAATTTTCATATTTCTAGACTTAGGCTTAAAAATATGGCATTAGTGGGTGATAACATGAAACAGCCCCTGAACGGCCCCGTGGGTGGCACCAACACCTCCCACGGGACCAATGTAATTCGTAAGAAGTGACCCCGCAGCCGCGGGACTGTCGATTAGAGTATACGATGATAGTTTCCATATTTCTCGACTTGGGCTTAAAAACAAGACGTTAGTGGGTGAGAACTCGAAACATCCCCAAACGTCCCCGTGGGTGGCACCAACACCTCTCACGGGAGCAATGTAACTCGTAGGAACTGACCCCGCACCCTCGGGACTCATGATTTGAGAATACGATGGTAAGTTCCATATTTATAGACTTAGGCTTAAAAACATGGCGTTAGAGGGTGAGAACTCAAAACAGCCCCCGAACGTCCCCGTGGGTGGGCACCAACACCTCCCACGGGACTAATGTAACTCGTAGGAACTGACCCCGCATCCTTGGGACTCCCGATCTGAGAATACGATGATAATTTTCATATTTATATACTTAGGCTTAAAACATGGCGTTAGAGGGTGAGAACTCAAAATAGCCCCCGAACGTCCCCGTGGGTGGCACGATACGTCCCACGGGACCAATGTAACTCGTAGGAACTGACCCCGCAGCCACAGGACTCCCGATTTGAGATTACGATTGTAATTTTCATATTTCTAGACTTAGGCTTAAAAACATGGTGTTAGTGTGGTGAGAACATGAAACAACCCCCGAACGGCCGCGTGGGTGGCCGCAATACCTCCCACGGGACCAATGCGACTCGTAGGAAACTGACCCCGCAGCCTCGGGACTCCCTATTTGAGAACATGGCAGTAATTTTCATATTAATTGACTTAGGCTTAAAAACATGGCGTTAGAGGATGAGAACTCAAAACAGCCCCCCGAACGTCCCCGTGGGTTGGCACCAACACGTCCCACGGGACCAATGTAACTCGTAGGCAACTGACCCCCGCAACCACGGGAACTCCCGGTTTGAGAAAACGACGGTAATTTCATATTTCTAGACTTAGGCTTAAAAATATGACGTTAGTGGGTGAGAACATGAAACAGCCCCCGAACGGCCCCGTGGGTGGCACCAACACCTCCCACGGAACAATGTAACTCGTAGGAAGTGACCCCGCAACCGCGGGACTCCCGATTAGAGAATACGACGATTATTTTCATATTTCTAGACTTAGGCTTAAAAACAAGACGTTAGTGGGTGAGAACTCTAAACATCCCCAAACATCCCCGTGGGGTGGCACCAACACCTCCCACGGGAGCAATGTAACTCGTAGGAACTGACCACGCAACCTCGGGGACGTCCCGATTTGAGAATACGATGATAATTTTCATATTTATAGACTTAGGCTTAAAAACATGGCGTTAGAGGGTGAGGAACTCAAAACAGCCCACGAACGTCCCCATGGGTGGCACAAACACGTCCCACGGGACCAATGTAACTCGTAGGAACTGACCCCGCAGCCACGGGAGTCCCGGTATGAGAATATGACGGAAATTTTCATATTTCTAGACTTAGGCTTAAAAACATGGCGTTAGTGGGTGAGAACCTGAAACAGCCCCCGAACTGCCCCATGGGTGGCACCAACATCTCCCATGGGACCAATGTAACTCGTAGGAAGTGACCCCGCAGCCGGGGGACTCCCGATTAGAGAATACGACGATAATTTTCATATTTCTAGACTTCGACTTAAAAACAAGACGTTAGCGGGTGAGAACTCGAAACATTCCCAAACGTCCCCGTGGGTGGCACCAACACCTCCCACGAGACCAATGTAAATCGTAGGAACTAACCCCGCAGTCGCAAGACTCCCGGTTTGAGAGTACGACGGTAATTTACATATTTCTAGACTTAGGCTTAATAACATGGCGTTAGAGGGCGAGAACTCAAAACTGGCCCCGAACGGTCCCAGTGGGTGGCACCAACACCTCCCACGGGACCAATGTAACTCGTTAGGAAGTGACACCCTCTGTCGCGGGACTCCTAATTAGAGAATACGAGGATAATTTTCATATTTCTAGACATGGCGTTAGTGGGTGAGAACATAAAACAGACCCCGAACGGCCCCGTGGGTGGCACCAACACCTCCCACGGGACCAATGTAACTCGTAGGAAGTGACCCCACAGTCGCGGGACTCCCGATTAGAGAATACGAGGATAATTTTCATATTTCTAGATTTAGGCTTAAAAATAAGACGTTAGCAGGTGAGAACTCGAAACATCCCCAAACGTCCCCGTGGGTGGCACCAACACCTCTCACGGGAGCAATGTAACTCGTAGGAACTGACCCCGTACCCTCGGGACTCCCGATTTGTGAATACGACGGTAATATTCATATTTATAGACTTAGGCTTAAAAACATGGCGTTAGAGGGTGAGAACTCAAAACAGCCCCCGAACGTCCCCGTGGGTGGTACCAACACGTCCCACGGGACCAATGTAACTCGTAGGAACTGGCCCCGCGGCCAAAGGACTCCCGGTTTGAGAATACGACGGTAATTTTCATATTTCTTGGCTTAGGCTTAAAAACATGGCGTTAGTGGGTGAGAACATGAAACAACCCCCGAACTGCCCCGTGGGTGGCACCAAGACATCCCACGGGACTAATGTAACTCGTAGGAAGTGATCCCGCAGTCGCGGGACTCCCGATTAGAGAATACGATGATAATTTCCATATTTCTAGACTTAGGCTTAAAAACAAGACGTTAGCGGGTGAGAACTCGAAACATCCCCAAACATCCCCGTGGGTGGTACCAACACCTCCCACAGGAGCAATGTTACTCGTAGGAACTGATCCCGCAGCCTCGGGACTCCTGATTTGAGAATATGACGGTAATTTTCATATTTATAGACTTAGGCTTAAAAACATGGCATTAGAGGGCGAGAACTCAAAACAACCCTCGAACGTCCCCATGGGTGGCACCAACACGTCCCATGGAACCAATGTAACTCATAAGAACTAACCCCGCAGCCACGGGACTCCCGGTTTGAGAATACGACGTTAATTTTCATATTTCTAGACTTACGCTTAAAGACATGGCGTTAGTGGGTGAGAACATGAAATAACCCCCAAACTGCCCTCTCGGTGTCACCAAGACCTCCCACGGGACCAATGTAACTCGTAGGAAGTGACCCCGCAGCCGCGGGACTCCCGATTAGAGAATACGACAATAATTTACATATTTCTAGACTTAGGCTTAAAAACAAGATGTTAGTGGGTGAGAACTCGAAAGATTCCCATACGTCCCCGTGGGTGGCACCCACACCTCCCACGGGACCAACGTAATTCGTAGGAACTGACCCGCAGTCGCGGGACTCCCGGTTTTTAAGTACGACGGTAATTTGCATATTTCTAGAATTAGGCTTAAAAACGTGGCGTTAGAGGGTGAGAACTCAAAACAGCCCACAAACAGCCCTGTGGGTGGCACCAATACCTCCCACGGGATCAGTGTAACTCGTAGGAACTGACCCCGCAGTTGTGGGACTCCCGGTTTGAAAATACGATGATATTTTGCATATTTCTAGATTTTGGCTTAAAAACATGGCGTTAATGGGTGAGAACTTGAAACTGCCTCCGAACATCCCCGTGGGTGGCACCAACACGTCCCACGGGACCAGTGTAACTAATAGGAACTGACCCCGCAGCCACGGGACTCCCGGTTTGAGAATACGACGGTAATTTTCATATTTCTAAACTTAGGCTTAAAAACATGGCGTTAGTGGGTGAGAACATGAAACAGCCCCCGAACTGCCACATGGGTGGCACCAACACCTCCCACGGGACCAATGTAACTCATAGGAAGTGACCCCGTAGCCGCGGGACTCCCGATTAGAGAATACGACGATAATTTTCATATTTCTAGACTTAGGCTTAAAAATAAGACGTTAGCGGGTGAGAACTCGAAACATCCCCAAACGTCCCCGTGGGTGGCACCAACATCTCTCACGGGAGCAATGTAACTCGTAGGAACTGACCCCGCACCATCGGGACTCCTGATTTGAGAATACGACTGTAAGTTTCATATTTATAGACTTAGGCTTAAAAACATGGCTTAGAGGGTGAGAACCCAAAACGACCCCCGAACGTCCCCGTGGGTGGCACCAACACGTCCCACGGTACCAATGTAACTCATAATAACTCACCCCGCAGCCTCGGGACTCCCGATTTGAGAATACGACGGAAGTTTTCATACTTATTGACTTAGGCTTAAAAACATGGTGTTAGAGGGTGAGAACTCAAAACATCCGCCGAACGTCCCCGTGGGTGGCACCAACACGTCCCACGGGACCAATGTAACTCATAGGAACTGACCCCGCAGCAACGTGACTCCCGGTTTGAGAATACGACGGTAATTTTCATATTTTTAGACTTTGACTCAAAAACATGGCGTTAGTGGGTGAGAACATGAAACAGACCCCGAACAGCCCCGTGGGTGGCACCAACACCTCCCACGAGACCAATGTAACTCGTAGGAAGTGAACCCCGCAGCCGCGGGACTCCTGATTAGAGAATAAGACGGTAATTTTCATATTTATAGAGTTAGGCATAAAAACATGGCGTTAGAGGGTGAGAACTCGAAACAGCCCCCTGAACGTCCCCGTGGTTGGCACCAACACGTCCCACAGAACCAATGTAACTCGTAGGAACTGACCCCGCAACCTCGGGACTCCCGATTTGAGAATACGGTGATAATTTTCATATTTATAGACTTAGGCTTAAAAACATGGCGTTAGAGGGTGAGAACTCAAAACAGCCCCCGAACGTCCCCATGGGTGGTACCAACACGTCCCACGGGACCAATGTAACTCGTAGGAACTGACCCCGCAGCCACGGGAGTCCCGGTATGAGAATATGACGAAAATTTTCATATTTCTAGACTTAGGCCTAAAAACATGGCATTAGTGGGTGAGAACATGAAACAGCCCCCGAACTACCCTATGGGTGGCACCAACACCTCCCACGGGACCAATGTAACTCGTAAGAAGTGACCCCGCAGCCGCGGGATTCCTATTAGAGAATACGATGATAATTTTCATATTTCTAGACTTAGACTTAAAAACAAGACGTTAGCGGGTGAGAACTCGAAACATTCCCAAACGTCCCTGTGGGTGGCACCAACACCTCCCACGGGACCAATGTAAATCGTAGGAACTGACCCCGCAGTCGCGGGACTCCCGGTTAGAGAATACGACGGTAATTTGCATATTTCTAGACTTAGGCTTAATAACATGGCGTTAGAGGGTGAGAACTCAAAACAGCCCCCGAACGGTCCCGTGGGTGGCACCAACACCTCCCACGGGACCAATGTAACTCGTAAGAAGTGACACCGCAGTCGCGGGACTCCTGATTAGAGAATACGAGGATAATTTTCATATTTCTAGACTTAGGCTTAAAAACAAGACGTTAGCGGGTGAGAACTCGAAACATCACCAAACGTCCCCGTGGGTGGCACCAACACCTCTCACGGGAGCAATGTAACTCGTACGAACTGACCCCGCAGCCGCGGGACTCCCTATTTGAAAATACGACGATAATTTGCAAATTTCTAGATTTTGGCTTAAAAACATGGCGTTAATGGGTGAGAACTCGAAACAGCCCCCGAAAATCCCCGTGTGTGGCACCAACACGTCCCACGGGACCAATGTAACTCGTAGAACTGACCCCGTAGCCACGGGAGTCCCGGTTTGAGAATATAACTGTAATTTTCATATTTCTAGACTTAGGCTTAAAGACATGGCGTTAGTGGGTGAGAACATAAAACAACCCCCGAACGACCCCGTCGGTGGCACGAACACCTCCCACGGGACCAATGTAACTCGTAGGAAGTGACCCCGCAGTCGCGGGACTCCCTATTAGAGAATACGAGGATAATTTTCATATTTCTAGATTTAGGCTTAAAAATAAGACGTTAGCGGGTGACAACTCGAAACATCCCCAAACGTCCCCGTGGGTGGCACCAACACCTCTCACGGGAGCAATGTAACTCGTAGGAACTGACCCCGTACCCTCGGGACGCCTGATTTGAGAATACGACGGTAATATTCATATTTATAGACTTAGGCTTAAAAACATGGCGTTAGAGGGTGAGAACTCAAAACAGCCCCCGAACGTCCCCGTGGGTGGTAATAACACCTCCCACGGGACCGATGTAACTCGTAGGAACTGACCCCATAGCCACGGGACTCCCGGTTTGAGAATACGACGGTAATTTTCATATTTCTAGACATAGGCTTAAAAACATGGCGTCAATGGGTGAGAACATGAAACCGCCTCCAAACTGCCCCGTGGGTGGCACCAAGACCTCCCACGGGACCAATGTAACTCGTAGAATTGACCCCGTAGCCGCGTGTCTCCCGATTAGAGAATACGACGATAATTTTCATGTTTCTAGACTTAGGCTTAAAAACAAGACATTAGCGGGTGAGAACTCGAAACATCCCCGTGGGTGGCACCAACACCTCCCACGGGAGCAATGTAACTCGTAGGAACTGACCCCGCGGCCTCGGGACTCACGATTTGAGAATACAATGGTAATCTTCATATTTATAGACTTAGCCTTAAAAACATGGCGTTAGAGGGTGAGAACTCAAAATAGCCCCCGAACGTCCCCGTGGGTGGCCCCAACACGTACCACGGGACCAATGTAACTCATAGGAACTGGACCCGCGGCCAAAGGACTCCCGGTTTGAGAGTACGACGGTAATTTTCATATTTCTTGGCTTAGGCTTAAAAACATGGCGTTAGTGGGTGAGAACAAGAAACAGCCCCCGAACTGCCCCGTGGGTGGCACCAAGACATCCCACGGGACCAATGTAACTCGTATGAAGTGACCCTGCAGTCGCGGGACTTCCGATTAGAGAATACGATGATAATTTCCATATTTCTAGACTAAGTCTTAAAAACAAGACGTTAGCGGGTGAGAACTCAAAACATCCCCAAACATCCCCGTGGGTGGCACCAACCCCTCCCACAGGAGCAATGTAACTCGTAGGAACTGATCCCGCAACCTCGGGACTCCTGATTTGAGAATATAACGGTAATTTCATATTTATAGACTTAGGCTTAAAAACATGGCGTTAGATGGTGAGAAGTCAAAACAGTCCTCGAACGTCCCCGTGGGTGGCACCAACACGTCCCATGTGACCAATGTAACTCATAGGAACTAACCCCGCAGCCACGGGACTCCCGGTTTGAGAATATGATGGTAATTTTCATATTTCTAGACTTAGGCTTAAAAACATGGCGTTAGTGGGTGAGAACATGAAATAACCCCCGAACTGCCGTGTCGGTGTCACCAACACCTCCCACGGGACCAATGTAACTCGTAGGAAGTGACCCCGCAGCCGCGGGACTCCGATTAGAGAATACGACGAAAATTTTCATATTTCTAGTCTTGGACTTAAAAACAAGGCGTTAGAGGGTGAGAACTCAAAACAGGCCCCGAACGGTCCCGTGTGTGGCACCAACACCTCCCACGGGACCAATGTAACTCGTAAGAAGTGACCCCGCAGCCACGGGACTCCGATTAGAGAATACGACGATAATTTTCATATTTCTAGACTTAGACTTAAAAACAAGACGTTAGCTAGTGAGAACTCGAAACATTCCCAAACGTCCCTGTGGGTGGCACCAACACCTCCCACGAGAACAATGTAAATCGTAGGAATTGACCCCGCAGTCGGGGGACTCCCGGTTTGAGAATACGACGGTAATTTGCATATATCTAGACTTAGGCTTAATAACATGGCGTTAGAGGGTGAGAACTCAAAACAGGCCCCGAACGATCCCGTGGGTGGCACCAACACCTCCCACTGGACCAATGTAACTCGTAGGAAGTGACCCCGCAGTCGCGGGACTCCTGATTAGAGAATACGAGGATAATTTTCATATTTCTAGACTTAGGCTTAAAAACAAGACGTTAGCGGGTGACAACTCGAAACATCACGAAACGTCCCCGTGGGTGGCACCAACACCTCTCACGGGAGCAATGTAACTCGTAGGAACTGACCCCGCAGCCGCGGGACTCCCTATTAGAAAATACGACGTTAATTTGCAAATTTCTAAATTTTGGCTTAAAAACATGGCGTTAATGGGTGAGAACTCGAAACATCCCCCGAACATCCCCGTGGGTGGCACCAACACGTCCCACGGGACCATTGTAACTCGTAGGAATTGACCCCGCAGCTACGGGAGTCCCGGTTTGAGAATATAACTGTAATTTTTATATTTCTAGACTTAGGCTTAAAGACATGGCGTTAGTGGGTGAGAACATAAAACAGCCCCCGAACGGCCCCGTGGGTGGCACCAACACCTCCCACGGGACCAATGTAACTCGTAGGAAGTGACCCCGCAATCGCAGGACTCCCGATTAGAGAATACGAGGATAATTTTCATATTTCTAGATTTAGGCTTAAAAATAAGACGTTAGCGGGTGAGAACTCGAAACATCCCTAAACGTCCCCGTGGTTGGCACCAACACCTCTCACGGGAGCAATGTAACTCGTAGGAACTGACCCCGTACCCTCGGGACTCCCGATTTGAGAATACGACGATAATATTCATATTTATAGACTTAGGCTTAAAAACATGGCGTTAGAGGGTGAGAACTCAAAACAGCCCCCGAACGTCCCCGTGGGTGGTACCAACACGTCCCACGGGACCAATGTAACTCGTAGGAACTGACCCCCTAGCCAAGGGACTCCCGGTTTGAGAATACGATGGTAATTTTCATATTTCTAGACATAGGCTTAAAAACATGGCGTTAATGGGTGAGAACATGAAACCGCCCCCAAACTGCCCCGTGGGTGGCACCAAGACCTCCCACAGGACCAATGTAACTCGTAGAATTGACCCCGTAGCCGCGTGTCTCCTGATTAGATAATACGACGATAATTTTCATATTTCTAGACTTAGGCTTAAAAACAAGACATTAGCGGGTGAGAACTCGAAACATCCCCGTGGGTGGCATCAACACCTCCCACGGGAGCAAAGTAACTCGTAGGAACTGACCCCGCGGCCTCGGGACTCACGATTTGAGAATACAATGGTAATCTTCATATTTATAGACTTAGGATTTAAAAACATTGCATTAGAGGGTGAGATCTCAAAACAGCCCCCGAACGTCCCCGTGGGTGGACCAACACGTACCATGGGAACAATGTAACTCATAGGAACTGGCCCCGCGGCCAAAGGACTCCCAGTTTGAGAATACGACGGTAATTTTCATATTTCTTGGCTTAGACTTAAAAACATGGCGTTAGTGGGTGAGAACAAGAAACAGCCCCCGAACTGCCCCGTGGGTGGCACCAAGACATCCCACAGGACCAATGTAACTCGTATGAAGTGACCCTGCAGTCGCGGGACTTCCGATTAGAGAATACAATGATAATTTCCATATTTCTAGACTTAGGCTTAAAAACAAGACGTTAGCGGGTGAGAACTCGAAACATCCCCAAACATCCCCGTGGGTGGCACCAACACCTCCCACAGGAGCAATGTAACTCGTAGGAACTGATCCCGTAACCTCGGGACCCCTGAATTGAGAATATAACGGTAATTTCATATTTATAGACTTAGGCTTAAAAACATGGCGTTAGATGGTGAGAAGTCAAAACAGCCCTCGAACGTCCCCGTGGGTGGCACCAACACGTCCCATGGGACCAATGTAACTCATAGGAACTAACCCCGCAGCCACGGGACTCCCGGTTTGAGAATAAGACGGTAATTTTCATATTTCTAGACTTAGGCTTCAAAACATGGCGTTAGTGGGTGAGAACATGAAATAACCCCCGAACTGCCCTGTCGGTGTCACCCACACCTCCCACCGGACCAATGTAACTCGTAGGAAGTGACCCCGCAGCCGCGGGACTCCCAATTAGAGAATACGACGATAATTTTCATATTTCTAGACTTAGGCTTAAAAACAAGACGTTAGCGGGTGAGAACTCGAAACATTCCCAAACGTCCCCGTGGGTGGCCGCAACACCTCCCACGGGACCAACATAATTCGAAGGAACTGACAACGCAGTCGCGGGACTCCCGGTTTTAGAATACGACGGTAATTTGCATATTTATAGAATTAGGCTTAAAAACATGGCGTTAGAGGGTGAGAACTCAAAACATCCCCCAAACGCCCTGTGGGTGGCACCAACACCTCCCACGGGATCAATGTAACTCGTAGGAACTGACCCCGCAGCTGTGGGATTCCCGGTTTGAAAATACGATGATAATTTGCATATTTCTAGATTTTGGCTTAAAAACATGGCGTTAATGGGTGAGAACTTGAAACAGCCTCCAAACGTCCCCGTGGGTGGCACCAACACTTCCCACGGGACCAATGTAACTAATAGGAACTGACCCCGCAGCCACGGGACTCCCGGTTTGAGAATACGACGGTAATTTTCATATTTCTAAACTTAGGCTTAAAAACATGGCGTTAGTGGGTGAGAACATGAAACAGCCCCCGAACTGCCACATGGGTGGCACCAACACCTCCCACGGGACCAATGTAACTCATAGGAAGTGACCCCGTAGCCGCGTGACTCCCGATTAGAGAATACGACGATAATTTTCATATTTCTAGACTTAGGCTTAAAAACAAGACGTTAGCGGGTGAGAACTCGAAACATCCCCAAACGTCCCCGTGGGTGGCACCAGATCCTCTCACGGGAGCAATGTAACTCGTTGGAAATGACCCCGCACCATGGGGACTCCTGATTTGAGAATACGACGGTAAGTTTCATATTTATAGACTTAGGCTTAAAAACATGGCGTTAGAGGGTGAGAACCCAAAACAACCCCCGAACGTCCCCGTGGGTGGCACCAACACGTCCCACGGGACCAATGTAACTCATAAGAACTCACCCCGCAGCCTCGGGACTCCCGATTTGAGAATACGACGGTAATTTTCATATTTATTGACTTAGGCTTAAAAATATGGCGTTAGAGGGTGAGAACTCAAAACAGCCCCCGAACGTCCCCGTGGGTGGCACCAACACGTCCCACGGGACCAATGTAACTCATAGGAACTGACCCCATAGCCACGGGACTCCCAGTTTGAGAATACGATGGTAATTTTCATATTTTTAGACTTATACTTAAAAACATGGCGTTAGTGGGTGAGAACATGAAATAGCCCCCGAACGGCCCCGTCGGTGGCACCAACACCTCCCACGGGACCAATGTAACTCGTAGGAAGTGACCCCGTAGCCGCGGGACTCCTGATTAGAGAATACGACGGTAATTTTCTTATTTCTAGACTTAGGATTAAAAACAAGATGTTAGCAGGTGAGAACTCGAAAAATCCCCAAACATCTTCGTGGGTGGAACCAACACGTCCCACGAGAGCAATGTAACTCGTAGGAACTGACCCCGCAGCCTCGGGACTCCCGATTTGAGAATATGAATGTAATATTCATATTTATAGACTTAGGCTTAAAAACATGGCGTTAGAGGGTGAGAACTCGAAACAGCCCCCGAACGTCCCCGTGGGTGGCACCAACATGTCCCACGGCACCAATGTAACTCATAGGAATTGACCCCGCAGACACGGGACTCCCGGTTTGAGAATATGACGGTAATTTTCATATTTCTAGACTTAGGCTTAAAAACATTTCGTTAGTGGGTGAGAACATGAAACAGCCCCCGAACTGCCCCATGGGTGGCACCAACACCTCCTGCTGGACCAATGTAACTCGTAGGAAGTGACCCTGTAGCCGCGGGACACCCGATTAGAGAATATGACGATAAATTTCATATTTCTAGACTTAGGTATAAAAACAAGACATTACCGGGTGAGAACTCGAAACATCCCCAAACGTCCCCGTGGGTGGCACCAACACCTCTCACGAGAGCAATGTAACTCGTAGGAACTGACCCCGCACCATCGCGACTCCCGATTTGAGAATACGATGGTAAGTTTCTTATTTATAGACTTTGGCTTAAAAACATGGCGTTAGAGGGTGAGAGCTCAAAACAGCCCCCGAACGTCCCCGTGGGT
Source organism: Sambucus nigra (assembly GCA_949130495.1). Classification (NCBI taxonomy): domain Eukaryota; kingdom Viridiplantae; phylum Streptophyta; class Magnoliopsida; order Dipsacales; family Adoxaceae; genus Sambucus; species Sambucus nigra. Next base: position 333,442,517 of record OX422224.1, read on the forward strand.
GGCACCAGCACGTTCCATGGGACCAATGTAACTCATTGGAACTGACCCCGCAGCCTCGGGACTCCCGATTTGAGAATTCTATGGTAATTTTCATACTTATAGACTTAGGGTTAAAAACATGGCGTTGGTGGGTGAGAACATGAAACAGCCCCCGAACTGCCGCATGGGTGGCACCAACACCTTCCACGGGACCAATGTAACCCATAGGAAGTGACCCCGTAGCCGCGGGACTCCCGATTAGAGAATACGACGATAATTTTTATATTTCTAGACTTAGGCTTAAAAACAAGACGTTAGCGGGTGAGAACTCGAAACATCCCCAAACGTCCCCATGGGTGGCACCAACACCTCTCACGGGAGCAATGTAACTCGTAGGAACTGACCCCGCACCATCGGGACTCCCGATTTGAGAATACGACGGTATATTTCATATTTATAGACTTAGGCTTAAAAACATGGCGTTAGAGGGAGAGAGCTCAAAACAGCCCCCGAACGTTCCCGTGGGTGGCACCAGCACGTCCCATGGGACCAATGTAACTCATAGGAACTGACACCGTTGCCTCGGGACTCCCAATTTGAGAATACGATGGTAATTTTCATATTTATAGACTTAGGCTTAAAAACATGGCGTTAGAGGGTGAGAACTCAAAACAGCCCCCTGAACTTCCCCGTGGGTGGCACCAACACGTCCCACAAAACCAATGTAACTCGTAGGAACTGACCCCGCACCCACGGGACTCCCGGTTTGAGAATACGATGGTAATTTTCATATTTCTAGACTTAGGCTTAAAAACATGGCGTTAGTGGGTGAGAATATTAAACAGCCCCCGAACTGCCCCGTGGGTGGAACCAACACCTCCCACGGGACCAATGTAACTCGTAGGAAGTGACCCCGCAGCCGCGGGACTCCCGATTAGAGAATACGACGATAATTTTCATATTTCTAGACTTAGGCTTAAAAACATGGCATTAGTGGGTGAGAACATGAAACAGCCCCCGAACTACCCCATGCATGGCACCAACACGTCCCACGGGACAAATGTAACTCGTAGGAAGTGACCCCGTAGCCGCGGGACTCCCGATTAGAGAATACGACCATAAATTTCATATTTCGAGACTTAGGTATAAAAACAAGACGTTAGCGGTTGAGAACTCGAAACATCCTCAAACATCCCCGTGGGTGGCACCAACACCTCTCACGGGAGCAATGTAACTCGTAAGAACTGACCCCGCAGCCTAGGGTCTCCCGATTTGAGAATACGGCGGTAATTTTCATATTTATAGACTTAGGCTTAAAAACATGGCGTTAGAGGGTGAGAACTCAATATAGCCCCTGCACGTCCCCGTGGGTGGCACCAACACGTCCCACGGGACCAATGTAACTCATAAGAACTCACCCCGCAGCCTCGCTACTCCCGATTTGAGAATACGACGGTAATTTTCATATTTATTGACTTAGGCTTAAAAACATGGCGTTAGAGGGTGAGAACTTAAAACAGCCCCCTAAACGTCCCCGTGGGTGGCACCAACACGTCCCACATAACCAATGTAACTCGTAGGAACTGACCCCGCAACCTCGGGACTCCCGATTTGAGAATACGATGATAATTTTCATATTTCTAGACTTACTTAAAAACAAGACGTTAGCGGGTGAGAACTCGAAACATTCCCAAACGTCCCCGTGGGTGGCACCAACACCTCCCACAGGACCAATGTAAATCGTATGAACTGACCCCGCAGTCGCGGGACTCCCGGTTTAAGAATACGACGGTAATTTGCATATTTCTAGACTTAGGCTTAATAACATGGCGTTAGAGGGTGAGAACTAAAAAAAGCCCCCGAACGGTCCCGTGGGTGGCACCAACACCTCCCACGGGACCAATGTAACTCGTAAGAAGTGACCCCGCATTCGCGGGACTCCTGATTAGAGAATACGAGGATAATTTTCATATTTGTAGACTTATGCTTAAAAACAAGACGTTAGCGGGTGAGAACTTGAAACATCACCAAATGTCCCCGTGGGTGGCACCAACACCTCTCACGGGAGCAATGTAACTCGTAGGAACTGACCCCGCAGCCGCGGGACTCCCTGTTTGAAAATACAACGATAATTTGAAAATTTCTAGATTTTGGCTTAAAAACATGGCGTTAATGGGTGAGAACTCGAAACAGCCCCCGAACATCCCCGTGGGTGGCACCAACACGTCCCACGGGACCAATGTAACTCGTAGGAACTGACCCTGCAGCCAAGGGAGTCCCGGTTTGAGAATACGACTGTAATTTTCATATTTCTAGACTTAGGCTTAAAAACATGGCGTTAGTGGGTGAGAACATAAAACAGCCCCCGAACGGCCCCGTGGGTGGCACCAACACCTCCCACGGGACCAATGTAACTCATAGGAAGTGACCCCGCAGTCGCGGGACTCCCGATTAGAGAATACGAGGATAATTTTCATATTTCTAGATTTAGGCTTCAAAATAAGACGTTAGCGGGTGAGAACTCGAAACATGCCCAAACGTACCCTTGGGTGGCACCAACACCTCTCACGGGAGCAATGTAACTCGTAGGAACTTACCCCGTACCCTCGGGACTCCCGATTTGAGAATACGACGGTAATATTCATATTTATAGACTTAGGCTTAAAAACATGGCGTTAGAGGGTGAGAACTCAAAACAGCCCCCGAACGTCCCCGTGGGTGGTACCAACACGTCCCACGGGACCAATGTAACTCATATTTATAGACCTAGGCTTAAAAACATGGCGTTAGATGGTGAGAACCCAAAACATCCCTCGAACGTCCCTGTGGGTGGCACCAACACGTCCCACGGGACCAATGTAACTCATAAGAACTCACCCCGCAACCTCGGGACTCCCGATTTGAGAAAACGATGGTAATTTTCATATTTATTAACTTAGGCTTAAAAACATGGCGTTAGAGGGTGAGAACTCAAAACAGCCCCTGAATGTCCCCGTGGGTGGTACCAACACGTCCCACGGGACCAATGTAACTCATAGGAACTGACCCCGCAACCATGGGACTCCCGGTTTGAGAATACGACGGTAATTTTCATATTTTTAGACTTAGACTTAAAAACATGGCATTAGTGGGTGAGAACATGAAACAGCCCCCGAACGGCCCCATGGGTGGCACCAACACCTCCCACGGGACCAATGTAACTCGTAGGAAGTGACCCAGCAGCCGCGGGACTCCTGATTTGAGAATACGACGGTAATTTTCATATTTCTAGACTTAGGATTAAAAACAAGATGTTAGCGGGTGAGAACTCGAACCATCCCCAAACATCCCCGTGGGTGGCACCAACACCTCCCACGGGGGCAATGTAACTCGTAGGAACTGACCCCGCACCATCGGGACTCATGATTTGAGAATACGACCGTAAGTTTCATATTTATAGACATAGGCTTAAAAACATGGCGTTAGAGGGTGAGAACATGAAACAGCCCCCGAATGGCCCCGTGGGTGGCACCAACACCTCCCACGGGACCAATGTAACTCATAGGAAGTGACCCCGTAGCCGCGGGACTCCCGATTAGAGAATACGATGATAATTTTCATATTTCTAGACTTAGGCTTAAAAATAAGACGTTAGCGGGTGAGAACTCGAAACATCCCCAAACGTCCCCGTGGGTGGCACCAACACCTCTCACGGGAGCAATGTAACTCGTAGGAACTGACCCCGCACCATCGGGACTCATGATTTGAGAATACGACGGTAAGTTTCATATTTATATACTTAGGCTTAAAAACATGGCGTTAGAGGGTGAGAACCCAAAACAGCCCCCGAACGTCCCCGTGGGTGGCACCAACACGTCCCACGGGACCAATGTACCTCATAAGAACTCACCCCGTAGCCTCGGGACTCCCGATTTGAGAATACAACGGTAATTTTCATATTTATTGACTTAGGCTAAAAAACATGGCGTTAGAGGGTGAAAACTCAAAACATCACCCGAACGTCCCCGTGGGTGTCACCAACACGTCCCACGGGACCAGTGTAACTCATAGGAACTGACCCCGCAGCCACGGGACTCCCGGTTTGAGAATACGACGGTAATTTTCATATTTTTAGACTTACACTTAAAAACATGGCGTTAGTGGGTGAGAACATGAAACAACCCTCGAACGTCCCCGTGGGTGGCACCAACACCTCCCACGGGACCAAAGTAACTCATAGGAAGTGACCCCGCAGCCGCGGGACTCCTGATTATAGAATACGAAGGTAATTTTCATATTTCTAGACTTAGGATTAAAAACAAGATGTTAGCGGGTGAGAACTCGAAACATCCCCAAACATCCCCGTGGGTGGCACCAACACCTCCCAGGGGAGCAATGTAACTCGTAGGAACTGACCCCGCAGCCTCGGGACTCCCGATTTGAGAATATGATGGTAAGATTCATATTTATAGACTTAGGCTTAAAAACATGGCGTTAGAGGGTGAGAACTCAAAACAGCCCCAGAACGTCCCCGTGGGTGGCACCAACTTATCCCACGGGACCAATGTAACTCATAGGAATTGACCCCGCAGACACGGGACTCCCGGTTTGAGAATACGACGGTAATTTTCATATTTCTAGACTTAAGCTTAAAAACAAGGCGTTAGTGGGTGAGAACATGAAACAGCCCCCGAACTGCCCCATGGGTGGCACCAACACCTCCCATGGGACCAATATAACTCGTAGGAAGTGACCCCGCAGCCGCGGGACTCCTGATTAGAAAATACGATGATAATTTTCATATTTCTAGACTTAGGATTAAAAATAAGACGTTAGCGGGTGAGAACTCGAAACATTCTAAAACGTCCCCGTGGGTGGAACCAACACCTCCCACGGGACCAATGTAAGTCATAGGAACTGACCCCGTAGCCGCGGGACTCCCGATTTGAGAATACGACTGTAATTTTCATATTTATAGACTTTGGCTTCAAAACTTGACCTTAGAGGGTGAGAACTCAAAATAGCCCCCGAACGTCCCCATGGGTGGCACCAACACGTCCCACGGGACCAATGTAACTCTTAAGAACTGACCCCGCAGCCACGGGACTCCCGGTTTGAGAATACGATGGTAATTTTCATATTTCTAGACATAGGCTTAAAAACATGGCGTTAGTAGGTGAGAACATGAAACATCCCCCGAACTACCCCATGGGTGGCACCAACACCTCCCACGGGAGCAATGTAACTCGTAGGAAGTGACCCCGTAGCCGCGAGACTCCCGATTAGAGAATATGACGATAATTTTAAAATTTCTGGACTTAGGATTAAAAACAAGACGTTAGCGGGTGAGAACTCGAAAAATTCCCAAACGTCCCCGTGAGCGGCACCAACACCTCCCATGGGACTAATGTAAATTGTAGGAACTGACCTGCAGTCGCGGGACTCTCGGTTTGAGAATACGACGGTAATTTTCATATTTCTAGACTTAGGCTTAAAAACATGGCGTTAGAGGGTGAGAACTCAAAATAGCCCCCGAACGGCCCCGTGGGTGGCACCACACCTCCCACGGGATCAATGTAACTGGTAGGAACTGACCCCGCAGCCACGGGACTCCTGATTTGAGAATATGACGGTAATTTTCATATTTATAGACTTAGGCTTAAAAACATGGCGTTAGAGGGTGAGAACTCAAAACAGCCACCGAGCGTCCCCGTGGGTGGCACCAACACGTTCCACGGGACCAATGTAACTCGTAGGAACTGACCCCGCAGCCACGGGAGTCCCGGTTGGAGAATACGATTGTAATTTTCATAGTTCTAGACTTTGGCTTAAAAACATGGCGTTAGTGGGCGAGAACATGAAACATCCCCTGAACGGCCCCGTGGTTGGCACTAACACCTCCCATGGGACCAATGTAAATCGTAGGAACTGACCCCGCAGCCGCGGGACTCTCGATTAGAGAATACGACGATAATTTTCATATTTCTAGACTTAGACTTAAAAACAAGACGTTAGCGGGTGAGAACTCGAAACATCCCCAAACGTCCCCGTGGGTGGCACCAACACCTCTCACGGGAGCAATGTAACTCGTAGGACTTGACCCCGCACCCTCGGGACTCATGATTTGAGAATACGACGGTAAGTTTCATATTTATAGACTTAGGCTTAAAACATGGCGTTAGAGGGTGAGAACTCAAAATAGCCCCCGAACGTCCCCGTGGGTGGCACCAACACGTCCCACAGGACCAATGTAACTCGTAGGAACTGCCCCCACAGCCTCGGGACTCCCGATTTGAGAATTCGACAGTAATTTTCATATTTATAGACTTAGGCTTAAAAACATGGCGTTAGAGGGTGAGAACTGAAAACAGACACCGAACGTCCCCGTGGGTGGTACCAACACGTCCCACGGGACCAATGTAACTCGTAGGAACTGACCCCTCAGCCACAGGAGTCCGGGTTGGAGAATACGATGGTAATTTTCATATTTCTAGACTTTGGCTTAAAAACATGGTGCTAGTGGGCGAGAACATGAAATATCCCCCGAACGGCCCCGTGGGTGGCACCAACACCTCCCATGGGACCAATGAACTCGTAGGAAGTGACCCCGCATCCACGGGACTCTTGATTAGAGAATACGACGATAATTTTCATATTTCTAGACTTAGGCTTAAAAACCAGACGTTAGCGGGTGAGAACTCGAAACATCCCCCAACGTCCCCGTGGGTGGCACTAACACCTCTCACTGGAGCAATGTAACTCGTAGGAACTGACCCCGCAGCCTCGGGACTCCCGATTTGAGAATTCGACAGTAATTTTCATATTTAGAGACTTAGGCTTAAAAACATGGCGTTAGAGGGTGAGAACTCAAAACAGCCCCAGAACGTCCCCGTGGGTGGCACCAACATATCCCACGGGACCAATGTAACTCATAGGAATTGACCCCGCAGACACGGGACTCCCGGTTTGAGAATACGACGGTAATTTTCATATTTCTAGACTTAAGCTTAAAAACAAGGCGTTAGTGGGTGAGAACATGAAACAGCCCCCGAACTGCCCCATGGGTGGCACCAACACCTCCCATGGGACCAATATAACTCGTAGGAAGTGACCCCGCAGCCGCGGGACTCCTGATTAGAAAATACGATGATAATTTTCATATTTCTAGACTTAGGATTAAAAATAAGACGTTAGCGGGTGAGAACTCGAAACATTCTAAAACGTCCCCGTGGGTGGAACCAACACCTCCCACGGGACCAATGTAAGTCATAGGAACTGACCCCGTAGCCGCGGGACTCCCGATTTGAGAATACGACTGTAATTTTCATATTTATAGACTTTGGCTTCAAAACTTGACCTTAGAGGGTGAGAACTCAAAATAGCCCCCGAACGTCCCCATGGGTGGCACCAACACGTCCCACGGGACCAATGTAACTCTTAAGAACTGACCCCGCAGCCACGGGACTCCCGGTTTGAGAATACGATGGTAATTTTCATATTTCTAGACATAGGCTTAAAAACATGGCGTTAGTAGGTGAGAACATGAAACATCCCCCGAACTACCCCATGGGTGGCACCAACACCTCCCACGGGAGCAATGTAACTCGTAGGAAGTGACCCCGTAGCCGCGAGACTCCCGATTAGAGAATATGACGATAATTTTAAAATTTATGGACTTAGGATTAAAAACAAGACGTTAGCGGGTGAGAACTCGAAAAATTCCCAAACGTCCCCGTGAGCGGCACCAACACCTCCCATGGGACTAATGTAAATTGTAGGAACTGACCTGCAGTCGCGGGACTCTCGGTTTGAGAATACGACGGTAATTTTCATATTTCTAGACTTAGGCTTAAAAACATGGCGTTAGAGGGTGAGAACTCAAAATAGCCCCCGAACGGCCCCGTGGGTGGCACCACACCTCCCACGGGATCAATGTAACTGGTAGGAACTGACCCCGCAGCCACGGGACTCCTGATTTGAGAATATGACGGTAATTTTCATATTTATAGACTTAGGCTTAAAAACATGGCGTTAGAGGGTGAGAACTCAAAATAGCCACCGAGCGTCCCCGTGGGTGGCACCAACACGTTCCATGGAACCAATGTAACTCGTAGGAACTGACCCCGCAGCCACGGGAGTCCCGGTTGGAGAATACGATTGTAATTTTCATATTTCTAGACTTTGGCTTAAAAACATGGCGTTAGTGGGCGAGAACATGAAACATCCCCTGAACGGCCCAGTGGTTGGCACTAACACCTCCCACGGGACCAATGTAAATCGTAGGAACTGACCCCGCAGCCGCGGGACTCTCGATTAGAGAATACGACGATAATTTTCATATTTCTAGACTTAGACTTAAAAACAAGACGTTAGCGGGTGAGAACTCGAAACATCCCCAAACGTCCCCGTGGGTGGCACCAACACCTCTCACGGGAGCAATGTAACTCGTAGGACTTGACCCCGCACCCTCGGGACTCATGATTTGAGAATACGACGGTAAGTTTCATATTTATAGACTTAGGCTTAAAACATGGCGTTAGAGGGTGAGAACTCAAAATAGCCCCCGAACGTCCCCGTGGGTGGCACCAACACGTCCCACAGGACCAATGTAACTCGTAGGAACTGCCCCCACAGCCTCGGGACTCCCGATTTGAGAATTCGACAGTAATTTTCATATTTATAGACTTAGGCTTAAAAACATGGCGTTAGAGGGTGAGAACTGAAAACAGACAACGAACGTCCCCGTGGGTGGTACCAACACGTCCCACGGGACCAATGTAACTCGTAGGAACTGACCCCTCAGCCACAGGAGTCCGGGTTGGAGAATACGATGGTAATTTTCATATTTCTAGACTTTGGCTTAAAAACATGGTGCTAGTGGGCGAGAACATGAAATATCCCCCGAACGGCCCCGTGGGTGGCACCAACACCTCCCATGGGACCAATGAACTCGTAGGAAGTGACCCCGCATCCACGGGACTCTTGATTAGAGAATACGACGATAATTTTCATATTTCTAGACTTAGGCTTAAAAACCAGACGTTAGCGGGTGAGAACTCGAAACATCCCCCAACGTCCCCGTGGGTGGCACTAACACCTCTCACTGGAGCAATGTAACTCGTAGGAACTGACCCCGCAGCCTCGGGACTCCCGATTTGAGAATTCGACAGTAATTTTCATATTTAGAGACTTAGGCTTAAAAACATGGCATTAGAGGGTGAGAACTCAAAACAGCCACCGAACGTCCCCGTGGGTGGCACCAACACGTCCCACGGGACCAATGTAACTCGTAGGGACTGACCCCGCAGCCACGGGAGTCCCGGTTGGAGAATACGATGGTAATTTTCATATTTCTAGACTTTGGCTTAAAAACATGGCATTAGTGGGCGAGAAAATGAAATATCCCCCAAACGGCCCCGTGGGTGGCACAAACACCTCCCATGGGACCAATGAACTCGTAGGAAGTGACCCCGAATCCACGGGACTCTTGATTAGAGAATATGACGATAATTTTCATATTTCTAGACTTAGGCTTAAAAACAAGAGGTTAGCGGGTGAGAACTCGAAACATCCCCCAACGTCCCCGTGGGTGGCACCAACACCTCTCACTGTAGCAATGTAACTCGTAGGAACTGACCCCGCACCATCGGGACCCCCGATTTGAGAATACGACGGTAAGTTTCATATTTATAGACTTCGGCTTAAAAACATGGCGTTAGAGGGTGAGAACTCAAAACAGCCCCCGAATGTCCCCGTGGGTGGCACCAACACGTCCCACGGGACCAATGTAACTCGTAGGAACTGACCCTGCAGCCTCGGGACTCCCGATTTGAGAATACGATGGTAATTTTCATATTTATAGACTTAGGCTTAAAAACATGGCATTAGAGGGTGAGAACTCGAAACAGCCCCCGAACGTCCCCGTGGGTGGCAGCAACACATCCCACGGGACCAATGTAACTCCTAGGAACTGACCCCGTAGCCTCGGGACTCCCGATTTGAGAATACGAGGGTAATTTTCATATTTATAGACTTTGGCTTAAAAACATGGCGTTAGTGGGTGAGAACATTAAACAGCCCCCGAACTGCCCCGTGGGTGGAACCAACACCTCCCACGGGACCAATGTAACTCGTAGGAAGTGACCCCGCAGCCGCGGGACTCCCGATTAGAGAATACGATGATAATTTTCATATTTCTAGAATTAGCCTTAAAAACAAGGCGTTAGCGGGTGAGAACTCGAAACATCCCCAAACATCCCCGTGGATGGCACCAACACCTCCCACGGGAGCAATGTAACTCGTAGGAACTGACCCCGTAGCCTCGGGACTCCTGATTTGAGAATACCACGGTAAGATTCATATTTATAGACTTAGGCTTAAAAACATGGCGTTAGAGGGTGAGAACTCAAAACAGCCCCCGAACGTCCCCGTGGGTGGCACCAACATGTCCCACGGGACCAATTTAACTCATAGGAATTGACCCCGCAGACACTGGACTCCCGGTTTGAGAATACGATGGTAATATTCATATTTCTAGACCTAGGCTTAAAAACAAGGCGTTAGTGGGTGAGAACATGAAACAGCCCCCGAACTGCCTCATGGGTGGCACCAACACCTCCCACGGGACCAATGTAACTCGTAGAAGTGACCCCATAGCCGCGGGACTCCCGATTAGAGAATACGACGATAAATTTCATATTTCTAGACTTGGGTATAAAAACAAGACGTTAGCGGGTGAGAACTCGAAACATCCCAAAACGTCCTCGTGGGTGGCACCAACACCTCTCACGGGAGCAATGTAACTCGTAGGAACTGACCCCGCACCATCGGGACTCCCGATTTGAGAATACGACGGTAAGTTTCATATTTATAGACTTAGGCTTAAAAACATGGCGTTAGAGGGTGAGAACTCAAAAAAGCCCCCGAACGTCCCCGTGGTAGGTACCAACACGTCCCACGGGACCAATGTAACTCATATTTATAGACTTAGGCTTAAAAACATGGCGTTAGAGGGTGAGAAACCAAAACAGCCCCCGAACGTCCCCGTGGGTGGCACCAATGTAACTCATAAGAACTCACCCCGCAGCCTCGGGACTCCCGATTTGAGAAAACGATGGTAATTTTCATATTTATTGACTTAGGCTTAAAAACATGGCGTTAGAGGGTGAGAACTCAAAACAGCCCCCGAACGTCCCCGTGGGTGGCACCAACACGTCCCACGGGACCAATGTAACTCATAGGAACTGACCCCGCATTCACGGGACTCCCGGTTTGAGAATACGACGGTAATTTTCATATTTTTAGACTTAGACTTAAAAACTTGGCGTTAGTGGGTGAGAACATGAAACAGCCCCCGAACGGCCCCGTGGGTGGCACCTACACCTCCCACGGGACCAATGTAACTCGTAGGAAGTGACCCCGCAGTCTCGGGACTCCCGATTTGAGAATACGACGGTAATTTTCATATTTCTAGACTTAGGATTAAAAACAAGTTATTAGCGGGTGAGAACTCGAAACATCCCCAAACATCCCCGTGGGTGGCACCAACACCTCCCACGGGGGCAATTTAACTCGTAGGAACTGACCACGCACCATCGGGACTCCTGATTTGAGAATACGATGGTAAGTTTCATATTTATAGACATAGGCTTAAAAACATGGCGTTAGAGGGTGAGAACAGGAAACAGCCCCCGAACGGCCCCGTGGGTGGCACCAACACCTCCCACGGGACCAATGTAACTCATAGGAAGTGACCCCGTAGACGCGGGACTCTCGATTAGAGAATACGACGATAATTTTCATATTTCTAGACTTAGGCTTAAAAATAAGACGTTAGCGGGTGAGAACTCGAAATATCCCCAAACGTCCCCGTGGGTGGCACCAAGACCTCTCACGGGAGCAATGTAACTCGTAGGAACTGACCCCGTAGCCTCGGGACTCCCGATTTGAGAATTCGACAGTAATTTTCATATTTACAGACTTAGGCTTAAAAACATGGCGTTAGAGGGTGAGAACTCAAAACAGCCACCGAACGTCCCCGTGGGTGGCACCAACACGTCCCACGGGACCAATGTAACTCGTAGGAACTGACCCCGCAGCCACGGGAGTCCCGGTTGGAGAATACGATGGTAATTTTCATATTTCTAGACTTTGGCTTAAAAACATGGCGTTAGTGGGCGAGAAAATGAAATATCCCCCAAACGGCCCCGTGGGTGGCACCAACACCTCCCATGGGGCCAATGAACTCGTAGGAAGTGACCCCGCATCCACGGGACTCTTGATTAGAGAATACGACGATAATTTTCATATTTCTAGACTTAGGCTTAAAAACAAGACGTTCGCGGGTGAGAACTCGAAACATCCCCCAACGTCCCCGTGGGTGGCACCAACACCTCTCACTGGAGCAATGTAACTCGTAGGAACTGACCCCGCACCATCGGGACCCCCGATTTGAGAATACGACGGTAAGTTTCATATTTATAGACTTAGGCTTAAAAACATGGCGTTAGAGGGTGAGAACTCAAAACAGCCCCCGAATGTCCCCGTGGGTGGCACCAACACGTCCCACGGGACCAATGTAACTCGTAGGAACTGACCCCACAGCCTCGGGACTCCCGATTTGAGAATACGATGGTTATTTTCATATTTATAGACTTAGGCTTAAAAACATGGCATTAGAGGGTGAGAACTCGAAACAGCCCCGGAACGTCCCCGTGGGTGGCAGCAACACGTCCCACGGGACCAATGTAACTCCTAGGAACTGACCCCGTAGCCTCGGGACTCCCGATTTGAGAATACGATGGTAATTTTCATATTTATAGACTTAGGCTTAAAAACATGGCGTTAGTGGGTGAGAACATTAAAGAGCCCCCGAACTGCCCCGTGGGTGGAACCAACACCTCCCACGGGACCAATGTAACTCGTAGGAAATGACCCCGCGGCCGCGGGACTCCCGATTAGAGAATACGATGATAATTTTCATATTTCTAGACTTAGCCTTAAAAACAAGGCGTTAGCGGGTGAGAACTCGAAACATCCCTAAACATCCCCGTAGGTGGCACCAACACCTCCCACGGGAGCAATGTAACTCGTAGGAACTGACCCCGTAGCCTCGGGACTCCTGATTTGAGAATACGACGGTAAGATTCATATTTATAGACTTAGGCTTAAAAACATGGCGTGAGAGGGTGAGACTCAAAACAGCCCCCGAACGTCCCCGTGGGTGGCACCAACATGTCCCACGGGACCAATGTAACTCATAGGAATTGACCCCGCAGACACGGGACCCCCGGTTTGAGAATACGATGGTAATTTTCATATTTCTAGACTTAAGCTTAAAAACAAGGCGTTAGTGGGTGAGAATATGAAACACCCCCCGAACTGCCCCATGGGTGGCACCAACACCTCCCACGGGACCAATGTAACTCGTAGGAAGTGACCCCATAGCCGCGGGACTACCGATTAGAGAATACGACGATGAATTTCATATTTCTAGACTTAGGTATAAAAACAAGACGTTAGCGGGTGAGAACTCGAAACATCCCAAAACGTCCCCGTGGGTGGCACCAACACCTCTCACGGGAGCAATGTAACTCGTAGGAACTGACCCCGCACCATCGCGACTCCCGATTTGAGAATACGACGGTAAGTTCCATATTTATAGACTTAGGCTTAAAAACATGGCGTTAGAGGGTGAGAACTCAAAACAGCCCCCGAACGTCCCCGTGGGTGGTACCAATACGTCCCACGGGACCAATGTAACTCATATTTATAGACTTAGGCTTAAAAACATGGCGTTAGAGGGTGAGAAACCAAAACAGCCCCCGAATGTCCCCGTGGGTGGCACCAACACGTCCCACGGGACCAATGTAACTCATAAGAACTCACCCCGCAGCCTCGGGACTCCCGATTTGAGAAAACGACGGCAATTTTCATATTTATTGACTTAGGCTTAAAAACATGGCGTTAGAGGGTGAGAACTCAAAACAGCCCCCGAACGTCCCCGTGGGTGGCACCAACACGTCCCACGGGACCAATGTAACTCATAGGAACTGACCCCGCAGCAACGGGACTCCCGGTTTGAGAATACGACGGTAATTTTCATATTTTTAGACTTAGACTTAAAAACATGGCGTTAGTGGGTGAGAACATGAAACAGCCCCCGAACGGCCCCGTGGGTGGCACCAACACCTCCCACGGGACCAATGTAACTCGTAGGAAGTGACCCCGCAGTCGCGGGACTCTTGATTTGAGAATACGACGGTAATTTTCATATTTCTAGACTTAGGATTAAAAACAAGATGTTAGCGGGTGAGAACTCAAAACATCCCCAAACATCCCCGTGGGTGGCACCAACACCTCCCAGGGGGGCAATGTAACTCGTAGGAACTGACCCCGCACCATCGGGACTCCTGATTTGAGAATACGATGGTAAGTTTCATATTTATAGACATTGGCTTAAAAACATGGCGTTAGAGGGTGAGAACAGGAAACAGCCCCCGAATGGCCCCGTGGGTGGCACCAACACCTCCCACGGGACCAATGTAACTCATAGGAAGTGACCCCGTAGCCGCGGGACTCTCGATTAGAAAATACGACGATAATTTTCATATTTCTAGACTTAGGCTTAAAAATAAGACGTTAGCGGGTGAGAACTCGAAACATCCCCAAACGTCCACGTGGGTGGCACCAACACCTCTCACGGGAGCAATGTAACTCGTAGGAACTGACCCCGCACCATCGGGACTCCCGATTTGAGAATTCGACAGTAATTTTCATATTTACAGACTTAGGCTTAAAAACATGGCGTTAGAGGGTGAGAACTCAAAACAGCCACCGAACGTCCCCGTGGGTGGCACCAACACGTCCCACGGGACCAATGTAACTCGTAGGAACTGACCCCGCAGCCACGGGAGTCCCGATTGGAGAATACGATGGTAATTTTCATATTTCTAGACTTTGGCTTAAAAACATGGCGTTAGTGGGCGAGAAAATGAAATATCCCCCGAACGGCCCCGTGGGTGGCACCAACACCTCCTATGGGACCAATGAACTCGTAGGAAGTGACCCCGCATCCACGGGACTCTTGATTAGAGAATACGACGATAATTTTCATATTTCTAGACTTAGGCTTAAAAACAAGACGTTTGCGGGTGAGAACTCGAAACATCCCCCAACGTCCCCGTGGGTGGCACGAACACCTCTCACTGGAGCAATGTAACTCGTAGGAACTGACCCCGCACCATCGGGACCCCCGATTTGAGAATACGATGGTAAGTTTCATATTTATAGACTTAGGCTTAAAAACATGGCGTTAGAGGGTGAGAACTCAAAACATCCCCCGAACGTCCCCGTGGGTGGCATCAACACGTCCCACGGGACCAATGTAACTCGTAGGAACTGACCCTGCAGCCTCGGGACTCCCGATTTGAGAATACGATGGTAATTTTCATATTTATAGACTTAGGCTTAAAAACATGGCATTAGAGGGTGAGAACTCGAAACAGCCCCCGAACGTCCCCGTGGGTGGCACGAACACCTCTCACTGGAGCAATGTAACTCGTAGGAACTGACCCCGCACCATCGGGACCCCCGATTTGAGAATACGATGGTAAGTTTCATATTTATAGACTTAGGCTTAAAAACATGGCGTTAGAGGGTGAGAACTCAAAACAGCCACCGAACGTCCCCGTGGGTGGCACCAACACGTCCCACGGGACCAATGTAACTCGTAGGAACTGACCCCTCAGCCACGGGAGTCCGGGTTGGAGAATACGATGGTAATTTTCATATTTCTAGACTTTGGCTTAAAAACATGGTGTTAGTGGGCGAGAACATGAAATATCCCCCGAACGGCACCGTGGGTGGCACCAACACCTCCCATGGGACCAATGAACTCGTAGGAAGTGACCCCGCATCCACGGGACTCTTGATTAGAGAATACGACGATAATTTTCATATTTCTAGACTTAGTCTTAAAAACCAGACGTTAGCGGGTGAGAACTCGAAACATCCCCCAACGTCCCCGTGGGTGGCACTCACACCTCTCACTGGAGCAATGTAACTCGTAGGAACTGACCCCGCAGCCTCGGGACTCCCGATTTGAGAATTCGACAGTAATTTTCATATTTAGAGACTTAGGCTTAAAAACATGGCATTAGAGGGTGAGAACTCAAAACAGCCACCGAACGTCCCCGTGGGTGGCACCAACACGTCCCACGGGACCAATGTAACTCGTAGGAACTGACCCCGCAGCCACGGGAGTCCCGGTTGGAGAATGCGATGGTAATTTTCATATTTCTAGACTTTGGCTTAAAAACATGGCATTAGTGGGCGAGAAAATGAAATATCCCCCGAACGGCCCCGTGGGTGGCACCAACACCTCCCATGGGACCAATGAACTCGTAGGAAGTGACCCCGAATCCACGGGACTCTTGATTAGAGAATACGACGATAATTTTCATATTTCTAGACTTAGGCTTAAAAACAAGAGGTTAGCGGGTGAGAACTCGAAACATCCCCCAACGTCCCCGTGGGTGGCACCAACACCTCTCACTGGAGCAATGTAACTCGTAGGAACTGACCCCGCACCATTGGGACCCCCGATTTGAGAATACGACGGTAAGTTTCATATTTATAGACTTAGGCTTAAAAACATGGCGTTAGAGGGTGAGAACTCAAAACAGCCCCCGAATGTCCCCGTGGGTGGCACCAACACGTCCCACGGGACCAATGTAACTCGTAGGAACTGACCCTGCAGCCTCGGGACTCCCGATTTGAGAATACGATGGTAATTTTCATATTTATAGACTTAGGCTTAAAAACATGGCATTAGAGGGTGAGAACTCGAAACAGCCCCCGAACGTCCCCGTGGGTGGCAGCAACACGTCCCACGGGACCAATGTAACTCCTAGGAACTGACCCCGTAGCCTCGGGACTCCCGATTTGAGAATACGATGGTAATTTTTATATTTATAGACTTAGGCTTAAAAACATGGCGTTAGTGGGTGAGAACATTAAACAGCCACTGAACTGCCCCGTGGGTGGAACCAACACCTTCCACGGGACCAATGTAACTCGTAGGAAGTGACCCCGCAGCCGCGGGACTCCCGATTAGAGAATACGATGATAATTTTCATATTTCTAGACTTAGCCTTAAAAACAAGGCGTTAGCGGGTGAGAACTCGAAACATCCCCAAACATCCCCGTGGGTGGCACCAACACCTCCCACGGGAGCAATGTAACTCGTAGGAACTGACCCCGTAGCCTCGGGACTCCTGATTTGAGAATACGACGGTAAGATTCATATTTATAGACTTAGGCTTAAAAACATGGCGTTAGAGGGTGAGAACTCAAAACAGCCCCCGAACGTCCCCGTGGGTGGCACCAACATGTCCCACGGGACCAATTTAACTCATAGGAATTGACCCCGCAGACACTAGACTCCCGGTTTGAGAATACGATGGTAATTTTCATATTTCTAGACTTAGGCTTAAAAACAAGGCGTTAGTGGGTGAGAACATGAAACAGCCCCCGAACTGCCTCATGGGTGGAACCAACACCTCCCACGGGACCAATGTAACTCGTAGAAGTGACCCCATAGCCGCGGGACTCCCGATTAGAGAATACGACGATAAATTTCATATTTCTAGACTTAGGTATAAAAACAAGACGTTAGCGGGCGAGAACTCGAAACATCCCAAAACGTCCCCGTGGGTGGCACCAACACCTCTCACGGGAGCAATGTAACTCGTAGGAACTGACCCCGCACCATCGGGACTCACGATTTGAGAATACGACGGTAAGTTTCATATTTATAGACTTAGGCTTAAAAACATGGCGTTAGAGGGTGAGAACTCAAAACAGCCCCCGAACGTCCCCGTGGGTGGTACCAACACGTCCCACGGGACCAATGTAACTCATATTTATAGACTTAGGCTTAAAAACATGGCGTTAGAGGGTGAGAAACCAAAACAGCCCCCGAACGTCCCCGTGGGTGGCACCAATGTAACTCATAAGAACTCACCCCGCAGCCTCGGGACTCTCGATTTGAGAAAACGACGGTAATTTTCATATTTATTGACTTAGGCTTAAAAACATGGCGTTAGAGGGTGAGAACTCAAAACAGCCCCCGAACGTCCCCGTGGGTGGCACCAACACGTCCCACGGGACCAATGTAACTCATAGGAACTGACCCCGCAGTCACGGGACTCCCGGTTTGAGAATACGACGGTAATTTTCATATTTTTAGACTAAGACTTAAAAACATGGCGTTAGTGGGTGAGAACATGAAACAGCCCCCGAACGGCCCCGTGGGTGGCACCAACACCTCCCACGGGACCAATGTAACTCGTAGGAAGTGACCCCGCAGTCGCGGGACTCCCGATTTGAGAATACGACGGTAATTTTCATATTTCTAGACTTAGGATTAAAAACAAGTTGTTAGCAGGTGAGAACTCGAAACATCCCCAAACATCCCCGTGGGTGACACCAACACCTCCCACGGGGGCAATGTAACTCGTAGGAACTGACCACGCACCATCGGGACTTCTGATTTGAGAATACGATGGTAAGTTTCATATTTATAGACATAGGCTTAAAAACATGGCGTTAGAGGGTGAGAACAGGAAACAGCCCCCGAACGGCCCCGTGGGTGGCACCAACACCTCCCACGGGACCAATGTAACTCATAGGAAGTGACCCCGCAGACGCGGGACTCTCGATTAGAGAATACGACGATAATTTTCATATTTCTAGACTTAGGCTTAAAAACAAGAGGTTAGCGGGTGAGAACTCGAAACATCCCCCAACGTCCCCGTGGGTGGCACCAACACCTCTCACTGGAGCAATGTAACTCGTAGGAACTGACCCCGCACCATCGGGACCCCCGATTTGAGAATACGATGGTAAGTTTCATATTTATAGACTTAGGCTTAAAAACATGGCGTTAGAGGGTGAGAACTCAAAACATCCCCCGAAAGTCCCCGTGGGTGGCATCAACACGTCCCACGGGACCAATGTAACTCGTAGGAACTGACCCTGCAGCCTCGGGACTCCCGATTTGAGAATACGATGGTAATTTTCATATTTATAGACTTAGGCTTAAAAACATGGCATTAGAGGGTGAGAACTCAAAACAGCCACCGAACGTCCCCGTGGGTGGCACCAACACGTCCCATGGGACCAATGTAACTCGTAGGAACTGACCCCTCAGCCACGGGAGTCCGGGTTGGAGAATACGATGGTAATTTTCATATTTCTAGACTTTGGCTTAAAAACATGGTGTTAGTGGGTGAGAACATGAAATATCCCCCGAACGGCCCCGTGGGTGGCACCAACACCTCCCATGGGACCAATGAACTCGTAGGAAGTGACCCCGCATCCACGGGACTCTTGATTAGAGAATACGACGATAATTTTCATATTTCTAGACTTAGTCTTAAAAACCAGACGTTAGCGGGTGAGAACTCGAAACATCCCCAAATGTCCCCGTGGGTGGCACCAACACCTCTCACGGGAGCAATGTAACTCGTAGGAACTGACCCCGCAGCCTCGGGACTCCCAATTTGAGAATTCGACAGTAATTTTCATATTTACAGACTTAGGCTTAAAAACATGGCGTTAGAGGGTGAGAACTCAAAACAGCCAACGAACGTCCCCGTGGGTGGCACCAACACGTCCCACGGGACCAATGTAACTCGTATGAACTGACCCCGCAGCCACGGGAGTCCCGGTTGGAGAATACGATGGTAATTTTCATATTTCTAGACTTTGGCTTAAAAACATGGCGTTAGTGGGCGAGAAAATGAAATATCCCCCGAACGGCCCCGTGGGTGGCACCAACACCTCCCGTGGGACCAATGAACTCGTAGCAAGTGACCCCGCATCCACGGGACTCTTGATTAGAGAATACGACGATAATTTTCATATTTCTAGACTTAGGCTTAAAAACAAGACGTTCGCGGGTGAGAACTCGAAACATCCCCCAACGTCCCCGTGGGTGGCACCAACACCTCTCACTGGAGCAATGTAACTCGTAGGAACTGACCCCGCACCATCGGGACCCCCGATTTGAGAATACGACGGTAAGTTTCATATTTATAGACTTAGGCTTAAAAACATGGCGTTAGAGGGTGAGAACTCAAAACAGCCCCCGAATGTCCCCGTGGGTGGCACCAACACGTCCCACGGGACCAATGTAACTCGTAGGAACTGACCCCGCAGCCTCGGGACTCCCGATTTCAGAATACGATGGTTATTTTCATATTTATAGACTTAGGCTTAAAAACATGGCATTAGAGGGTGAGAACTCGAAACAGCCCCCGAACGTCCCCGTGGGTGGCAGCAACACGTCCCACGGGACCAATGTAACTCCTAGGAACTGACCCCATAGCCTCGGGACTCCCGATTTGAGAATACGATGGTAATTTTCATATTTATAGACTTAGGCTTAAAAACATGGAGTTAGTGGGTGAGAACATTAAACAGCCCCCGAACTGCCCCGTGGGTGGAACCAACACCTCCCACGGGACCAATGTAACTCGTAGGAAGTGACCCCGCTGCCGCGGGACTCCCGATTAGAGAATACGATGATAATTTTCATATTTCTAGACTTAGCCTTAAAAACAAGGCGTTAGCGGGTGAGAACTCGAAACATCCCTAAACATCCCCGTAGGTGGCACCAACACCTCCCACGGGAGCAATGTAACTCGTAGGAACTGACCCCATAGCCTCGGGACTCCTGATTTGAGAATACGACGGTAAGATTCATATTTATAGACTTAGGCTTAAAAACATGGCGTTAGAGGGTGAGAACTCAAAACAGCCCCCGAACGTCCCCGTGGGTGGCACCAACATGTCCCACGGGACCAATGTAACTCATAGGAATTGACCCCGCAGACACGGGACTCCCGGTTTGAGAATACGATGGTAATTTTCATATTTCTAGACTTCGGCATAAAAACAAGGCGTTAGTGGGTGAGAACATGAAACAGCCCCCGAACTGCCCCATGGGTGGCACCAACACCTCCCACGGGACCAATGTAACTCGTAGGAAGTGACCCCATAGCCACGGGACTCCCGATTAGAGAATACGACGATAAATTTCATATTTCTATACTTAGGTATAAAAACAAGACGTTAGCGGGTGAGAACTCGAAACATCCCAAAACGTCCCCGTGGGTGGCACCAACACCTCTCACGGGAGCAATGTAACTCGTAGGAACTGACCCCGCACCATCGCGACTCCCGATTTGAGAATACGACGGTAAGTTCCATATTTATAGACTTAGGCTTAAAAACATGGCGTTAGAGGGTGAGAACTCAAAATAGCCCCCGAACGTCCCCGTGGGTGGTACCAACACGTCCCACGGGACCAATGTAACTCATATTTATAGACTTAGGCTTAAAAACATGGCGTTAGAGGGTGAGAAACAAAAACAGCCTCCGAACGTCCCCGTGGGTGGCACCAATGTAACTCATAAGAACTCACCCCGCAGCCTCGGGACTCCCGATTTGAGAAAACGACGGTAATTTTCATATTTATTGACTTAGGCTTAAAAACATGGCGTTAGAGGGTGATAACTCAAAACAGCCCCCGAACGTCCCCGTGGGTGGCACCAACACGTCCCACGGGACCAATGTAACTCATAGGAACTGACCCCGCAGTCACGGGACTCCCGGTTTGAGAATACGACGGTAATTTTCATATTTTTAGACTTAGACTTAAAAACATGGCGTTAGTGGGTGAGAACATGAAACAGCCCCCGAACGGCCCCGTGGGTGGCACCAACACCTCCCACGGGACCAATGTAACTCGTAGGAAGTGACCCCGCAGTCGCGGGACTCCCGATTTGAGAATACGACGGTAATTTTCATATTTCTAGACTTAGGATTAAAAACAAGTTGTTAGCGGGTGAGAACTCGAAACATCCCCAAACATCCCCGTGGGTGGCACCAACACCTCCCACGGGGGAAATGTAACTCATAGGAACTGACCACGCACCATCGGGACTCCTGATTTGAGAATACGATGGTAAGTTTCATATTTATAGACATAGGCTTAAAAACATGGCGTTAGAGGGTGAGAACAGGAAACAGCCCCCGAACGGCCCCGTGGGTGGCACCAACACCTCCCACGGGACCAATGTAACTCATAGGAAGTGACCCCGTAGACGCGGGACTCTCGATTAGAGAATACGACGATAATTTTCATATTTCTAGACTTAGGCTTAAAAATAAGACGTTAGCGGGTGAGAACTCGAAACAACCCCAAACGTCCCCGTGGGTGGCACCAACACCTCTCACGGGAGCAATGTAACTCGTAGGAACTGACCCCGCAGCCTCGGGACTCCCAATTTGAGAATTCGACAGTAATTTTCATATTTACAGACTTAGGCTTAAAAACATGGCGTTAGAGGGTGAGAACTCAAAACAGCCACCGAACGTCCCCGTGGGTGGCACCAACACGTCCCACGGGACCAATGTAACTCGTAGGAACTGACCCCGCAACCACGGGAGTCCCGGTTGGAGAATACGATGGTAATTTTCATATTTCTAGACTTTGGCTTAAAAACATGGCGTTAGTGGGCGAGAAAATGAAATATCCCCCAAACGGCCCCGTGGGTGGCACCAACACCTCCCGTGGGACCAATGAACTCGTAGGAAGTGACCCCGCATCCACGGGACTCTTGATTAGAGAATACGACGATAATTTTCATATTTCTAGACTTAGGCTTAAAAACAAGACGTTCGCGGGTGAGAACTCGAAACATCCCACAACGTCCCCGTGGGTGGCACCAACACCTCTCCCTGGAGCAATGTAACTCGTAGGAACTGACCCCGCACCATCGGGACCCCCGATTTGAGAATACGACGGTAAGTTTCATATTTATAGACTTAGGCTTAAAAACATGGCGTTAGAGGGTGAGAACTCAAAACAGCCCCCGAATGTCCCCGTGGGTGGCACCAACAGGTCCCACGGGACCAATGTAACTCGTAGGAACTGACCCCGCAGCCTCGGGACTCCCGATTTCAGAATACGATGGTTAATTTCATATTTATAGACTTAGGCTTAAAAACATGGCATTAGAGGGTGAGAACTCGAAACAGCCCCCGAACGTCCCCGTGGGTGGCAGCAACACGTCCCACGGGACCAATGTAACTCCTAGGAACTGACCCCGTAGCCTCGGGACTCCCGATTTGAGAATACGATGGTAATTTTCATATTTATAGACTTAGGCTTAAAAACATGGAGTTAGTGGGTGAGAACATTAAACAGCCCCCGAACTGCCCCGTGGGTGGAACCAACACCTCCCACGGGACCAATGTAACTCGTAGGAAGTGACCCCGCAGCCGCGGGACTCCCGATTAGAGAATATGATGATAATTTTCATATTTCTAGACTTAGCCTTAAAAACAAGGCGTTAACGGGTGAGAACTCGAAACATCCCTAAACATCCCCGTAGGTGGCACCAACACCTCCCACGGGAGCAATGTAACTCGTAGGAACTGAGCCCATAGCCTCGGGACTCCTGATTTGAGAATACGACGGTAAGATTCATATTTATAGACTTAGGCTTAAAAACATGGCGTTAGAGGGTGAGAACTCAAAACAGCCCCCGAACGTCCCCGTGGGTGGCACCAACATGTCCCACGGGACCAATGTAACTCATAGGAATTGACCCCGCAGACACGGGACTCCCGGTTTGAGAATACGATGGTAATTTTCATATTTCTAGACTTCGGCATAAAAACAAGGCGTTAGTGGGTGAGAACATGAAACAGCCCCCGAACTGCCCCATGGGTGGCACCAACACCTCCCACGGGACCAATGTAACTCGTAGGAAGTGACCCCATAGCCACGGGACTCCCGATTAGAGAATAGGACGATAAATTTCATATTTCTAGACTTAGGTATAAAAACAAGACGTTAGCGGGTGAGAACTCGAAACATCCCAAAACGTCCCCGTGGGTGGCACCAACACCTCTCACGGGAGCAATGTAACTCGTAGGAACTGACCCCGCACCATCGCGACTCCCGATTTGAGAATACGACGGTAAGTTCCATATTTATAGACTAAGGCTTAAAAACATGGCGTTAGAGGGTGAGAACTCAAAACAGCCCCCGAACGTCCCCGTGGGTGGTACCAATACGTCCCACGGGACCAATGTAACTCATATTTATAGACTTAGGCTTAAAAACATGGCGTTAGAGGGTGAGAAACCAAAACAGCCCCCGAATGTCCCCGTGGGTGGCACCAACACGTCCCACGGGACCAATGTAACTCATAAGAACTCACCCCGCAGCCTCGGGACTCCCGATTTGAGAAAACGACGGTAATTTTCATATTTATTGACTTAGGCTTAAAAACATGGCGTTAGAGGGTGAGAACTCAAAACAGCCCCCGAACGTCCCCGTGGGTGGCACCAACACGTCCCACGGGACCAATGTAACTCATAGGAACTGACCCCGCAGCAACGGGACTCCCGGTTTGAGAATACGACGGTAATTTTCATATTTTTAGACTTAGACTTAAAAACATGGCGTTAGTGGGTGAGAACATGAAACAGCCCCCGAACGTCCCCGTGGGTGGCACCAACACCTCCCACGGGACCAATGTAACTCGTAGGAAGTGACCCCGCAGTCGCGGGAATCCCGATTTGAGAATACGACGGTAATTTTCATATTTCTAGACTTAGGATTAAAAACAAGATGTTAGCGGGTGAGAACTCAAAACAGCCCCAAACATCCCCGTGGGTGGCACCAACACCTCCCAGGGGGGCAATGTAACTCGTAGGAACTGACCCCGCACCATCGGGACTCCTGATTTGAGAATACGATGGTAAGTTTCA
Organism: Sambucus nigra; assembly: GCA_949130495.1. Taxonomy (NCBI): domain Eukaryota; kingdom Viridiplantae; phylum Streptophyta; class Magnoliopsida; order Dipsacales; family Adoxaceae; genus Sambucus; species Sambucus nigra. The sequence goes on from OX422224.1 coordinate 333,467,327, forward strand.
TATTTATAGACATTGGCTTAAAAACATGGCGTTAGAGGGTGAGAACAGGAAACAGCCCCCGAATGGCCCCGTGGGTGGCACCAACACCTCCCACGGGACCAATGTAACTCATAGGAAGTGACCCCGTAGCCGCGGGACTCTCGATTAGAGAATACGACGATAATTTTCATATTTCTGGACTTAGGCTTAAAAATAAGACGTTAGCGGGTGAGAACTCGAAACATCCCCAAACGTCCCCGTGGGTGGCACCAACACCTCTCACGGGAGCAATGTAACTCGTAGGAACTGACCCCGCACCATCGGGACTCCCGATTTGAGAATTCGACAGTAATTTTCATATTTACAGACTTAGGCTTAAAAACATGGCGTTAGAGGGTGAGAACTCAAAACAGCCACCGAACGTCCCCGTGGGTGGCACCAACACGTCCCACGGGACCAATGTAACTCGTAGGAACTGACCCCGCAGCCACGGGAGTCCCGGTTGGAGAATACGATGGTAATTTTCATATTTCTAGACTTTGGCTTAAAAACATGGCGTTAGTGGGCGAGAAAATGAAATATCCCCCAAACGGCCCCGTGGGTGGCACCAACACCTCCCATGGGACCAATGAACTCGTAGGAAGTGACCCCGCATCCACGGGACTCTTGATTAGAGAATACGATGATAATTTTCATATTTCTAGACTTAGGCTTAAAAACAAGACGTTCGCGGGTGAGAACTCGAAACATCCCCCAACGTCCCCGTGGGTGGCACCAACACCTCTCACTGGAGCAATGTAACTCGTAGGAACTGACCCCGCACCATCGGGACCCCCGATTTGAGAATACGACGGTAAGTTTCATATTTATAGACTTAGGCTTAAAAACATGGCGTTAGAGGGTGAGAACTCAAAACAGCCCCCGAATGTCCCCGTGGGTGGCACCAACACGTCCCACGGGACCAATGTAACTCGTAGGAACTGACCCCGCAGCCTCGGGACTCCCGATTTGAAAATACGATGGTTATTTTCATATTTATAGACTTAGGCTTAAAAACATGGAATTAGAGGTTGAGAACTCGAAACAGCCCCCGAACGTCCCCGTGAGTGGCAGCAACACGTCCCACGGGACCAATGTAACTCCTAGGAACTGACCCCATAGCCTCGGGACTCCCGATTTGAGAATACGATGGTAATTTTCATATTTATAGACTTAGGCTTAAAAACATGGCGTTAGTGGGTGAGAACATTAAACAGCCCCCGAACTGCCCCGTGGGTGGAACCAACACCTCCCACGGGACCAATGTAACTCGTAGGAAGTGACCCCGCAGCCGCGGGACTCCCGATTAGAGAATACGATGATAATTTTCATATTTCTAGACTTAGCCTTAAAAACAAGGCGTTAGCGGGTGAGAACTCGAAACATCCCTAAACATCCCCGTAGGTGGCACCAACACCTCCCACGGGAGCAATGTAACTCGTAGGAACTGACCCCGTAGCCTCGGGACTCCTGATTTGAGAATACGACTGTAAGATTCATATTTATAGACTTAGGCTTAAAAACATGGCGTTAGAGGGTGAGAACTCAAAACAGCCCCCGAACGGCCCCGTGGGTGGCACCAACATGTCCCACGGGACCAATGTAACTCATAGGAATTGACCCCGCAGACACGGGACTCCCGGTTTGAGAATACGATGGTAATTTTCATATTTCTAAACTTAGGCTTAAAAACAAGGCGTTAGTGGGTGAGAACATGAAACAGCCCCCGAACTGCCCCATGGGTGGCACCAACACCTCCCACGGGACCAATGTAACTCGTAGGAAGTGACCCCATAGCCACGGGACTCCCGATTAGAGAATACGACGATAAATTTCATATTTCTAGACTTAGGTATAAAAACAAGACGTTAGCGGGTGAGAACTCGAAACATCCCAAAACGTCCCCGTGGGTGGCACCAACACCTCTCACGGGAGCAATGTAACTCGTAGGAACTGACCCCGCACCATCGCGACTCCCGATTTGAGAATACGACGGTAAGTTCCATATTTATAGACTTAGGCTTAAAAACATGGCGTTAGAGGGTGAGAACTCAAAACAGCCCCCGAACGTCCCCGTGGGTGGTACCAATACGTCCCACGGGACCAATGTAACTCATATTTATAGACTTAGGCTTAAAAACATGGCGTTAGAGGGTGAGAAACCAAAACAGCCCCCGAATGTCCCCGTGGGTGGCACCAACACGTCCCACGGGACCAATGTAACTCATAAGAACTCACCCAGCAGCCTCGGGACTCCCGATTTGAGAAAACGACGGTAATTTTCATATTTATTGACTTAGGCTTAAAAACATGGCGTTAGAGGGTGAGAACTCAAAACAGCCCCCGAACGTCCCCGTGGGTGGCACCAACACGTCCCACGGGACCAATGTAACTCATAGGAACTGACCCCGCAGCAATGGGACTCCCGGTTTGAGAATACGACGGTAATTTTCATATTTTTAGACTTAGACTTAAAAACATGGCGTTAGTGGGTGAGAACATGAAACAGCCCCCGAACGGCCCCGTGGGTGGCACCAACACCTCCCACGGGACCAATGTAACTCGTAGGAAGTGACCCCGCAGTCGCGGGAATCCCGATTTGAGAATACGACGGTAATTTTCATATTTCTAGACTTAGGATTAAAAACAAGATGTTAGCGGGTGAGAACTCAAAACAGCCCCAAACATCCCCGTGGGTGGCACCAACACCTCCCAGGGGGGCAATGTAACTCGTAGGAACTGACCCCGCACCATCGGGACTCCTGATTTGAGAATACGATGGTAAGTTTCATATTTATAGACATTGGCTTAAAAACATGGCGTTAGAGGGTGAGAACAGGAAACAGCCCCCGAATGGCCCCGTGGGTGGCACCAACACCTCCCACGGGACCAATGTAACTCATAGGAAGTGACCCCGTAGCCGCGGGACTCTCGATTAGAGAATACGACGATAATTTTCATATTTCTAGACTTAGGCTTAAAAATAAGACGTTAGCGGGTGAGAACTCGAAACATCCCCCAACGTCCCCGTGGGTGGCACCAACACCTCTCACGGGAGCAATGTAACTCGTAGGAACTGACCCCGCACCATCGGGACTCCCGATTTGAGAATTCGACAGTAATTTTCATATTTACAGACTTAGGCTTAAAAACATGGCGTTAGAGGGTGAGAACTCAAAACAGCCACCGAACGTCCCCGTGGGTGGCACCAACACGTCCCACGGGACCAATGTAACTCGTAGGAACTGACCCCGCAGCCACGGGAGTCCCGGTTGGATAATACGATGGTAATTTTCATATTTCTAGACTTTGGCTTAAAAACATGGCGTTAGTGGGCGAGAAAATGAAATATCCCCCAAACGGCCCCGTGGGTGGCACCAACACCTCCCATGGGACCAATGAACTCGTAGGAAGTGACCCCGCATCCACGGGACTCTTGATTAGAGAATACGACGATAATTTTCATATTTCTAGACTTAGGCTTAAAAACAAGACGTTCGCGGGTGAGAACTCGAAACATCCCCCAACGTCCCCGTGGGTGGCACCAACACCTCTCACTGGAGCAATGTAACTCGTAGGAACTGACCCCGCACCATCGGGACCCCCGATTTGAGAATACGACGGTAAGTTTCATATTTATAGACTTAGGCTCAAAAACATGGCGTTAGAGGGTGAGAACTCAAAACAGCCCCCGAATGTCCCCGTGGGTGGCACCAACACGTCCCACGGGACCAATGTAACTCGTAGGAACTGACCCCGCAGCCTCGGGACTCCCGATTTGAGAATACGATGGTTATTTTCATATTTATAGACTTAGGCTTAAAAACATGGAATTAGAGGTTGAGAACTCGAAACAGCCCCCGAACGTCCCCGTGGGTGGCAGCAACACGTCCCACGGGACCAATGTAACTCCTAGGAACTGACCCCATAGCCTCGGGACTCCAGATTTGAGAATACGATGGTAATTTTCATATTTATAGACTTAGGCTTAAAAACATGGCGTTAGTGGGTGAGAACATTAAACAGCCCCCGAACTGCCCCGTGGGTGGAACCAACACCTCCCACGGGACCAATGTAACTCGTAGGAAGTGACCCCGCAGCCGCGGGACTCCCGATTAGAGAATACGATGATAATTTTCATATTTCTAGACTTAGCCTTAAAAACAAGGCGTTAGCGGGTGAGAACTCGAAACATCCCTAAACATCCCCGTAGGTGGCACCAACACCTCCCACGGGAGCAATGTAACTCGTAGGAACTGACCCCGTAGCCTCGGGACTCCTGATTTGAGAATACGACTGTAAGATTCATATTTATAGACTTAGGCTTAAAAACATGGCGTTAGAGGGTGAGAACTCAAAACAGCCCCCGAACGGCCCCGTGGGTGGCACCAACATGTCCCACGGGACCAATGTAACTCATAGGAATTGACCCCGCAGACACGGGACTCCCGGTTTGAGAATACGATGGTAATTTTCATATTTCTAGACTTAGGCTTAAAAACAAGGCGTTAGTGGGTGAGAACATAAAAACAGCCCCCGAACTGCCCCATGGGTGGCACCAACACCTCCCACGGGACCAATGTAACTCGTAGGAAGTGACCCCATAGCCACGGGACTCCCGATTAGAGAATACGACGATAAATTTCATATTTCTAGACTTAGGTATAAAAACAAGACGTTAGCGGGTGAGAACTCGAAACATCCCAAAACGTCCCCGTGGGTGGCACCAACACCTCTCACGGGAGCAATGTAACTCGTAGGAACTGACCCCGCACCATCGCGACTCCCGATTTGAGAATACGACGGTAAGTTCCATATTTATAGACTTAGGCTTAAAAACATGGCGTTAGAGGGTGAGAACTCAAAACAGCCCCCGAACGTCCCCGTGGGTGGTACCAATACGTCCCACGGGACCAATGTAACTCATATTTATAGACTTAGGCTTAAAAACATGGCGTTAGAGGGTGAGAAACCAAAACAGCCCCCGAATGTCCCCGTGGGTGGCACCAACACGTCCCACGGGACCAATGTAACTCATAAGAACTCACCCCGCAGCCTCGGGACTCCCGATTTGAGAAAACGACGGTAATTTTCATATTTATTGACTTAGGCTTAAAAACATGGCGTTAGAGGGTGAGAACTCAAAAAAGCCCCCGAACGTCCCCGTGGGTGGCACCAACACGTCCCACGGGACCAATGTAACTCATAGGAACTGACCCCGCAGCAATGGGACTCCCGGTTTGAGAATACGACGGTAATTTTCATATTTTTAGACTTAGACTTAAAAACATGGCGTTAGTGGGTGAGAACATGAAACAGCCCCCGAACGGCCCCGTGGGTGGCACCAACACCTCCCACGGGACCAATGTAACTCGTAGGAAGTGACCCCGCAGTCGCGGGAATCCCGATTTGAGAATACGACGGTAATTTTCATATTTCTAGACTTAGGATTAAAAACAAGATGTTAGCGGGTGAGAACTCAAAACAGCCCCAAACATCCCCGTGGGTGGCACCAACACCTCCCAGGGGGGCAATGTAACTCGTAGGAACTGACCCCGCACCATCGGGACTCCTGATTTGAGAATACGATGGTAAGTTTCATATTTATAGACATTGGCTTAAAAACATGGCGTTAGAGGGTGAAAACAGGAAACAGCCCCCGAATGGCCCAGTGGGTGGCACCAACACCTCCCACGGGACCAATGTAACTCATAGGAAGTGACCCCGTAGCCGCGGGACTCTCGATTAGAGAATACGACGATAATTTTCATATTTCTAGACTTAGGCTTAAAAATAAGACGTTAGCGGGTGAGAACTCGAAACATCCCCCAACGTCCCCGTGGGTGGCACCAACACCTCTCACGGGAGCAATGTAACTCGTAGGAACTGACCCCGCACCATCGGGACTCCCGATTTGAGAATTCGACAGTAATTTTCATATTTACAGACTTAGGCTTAAAAACATGGCGTTAGAGGGTGAGAACTCAAAACAGCCACCGAACGTCCCCGTGGGTGGCACCAACACGTCCCACGGGACCAATGTAACTCGTAGGAACTGACCCCGCAGCCACGGGAGTCCCGGTTGGATAATACGATGGTAATTTTCATATTTCTAGACTTTGGCTTAAAAACATGGCGTTAGTGGGCGAGAAAATGAAATATCCCCCAAACGGCCCCGTGGGTGGCACCAACACCTCCCATGGGACCAATGAACTCGTAGGAAGTGACCCCGCATCCACGGGACTCTTGATTAGAGAATAGGATGATAATTTTCATATTTCTAGACTTAGGCTTAAAAACAAGACGTTCGCGGGTGAGAACTCGAAACATCCCCCAACGTCCCCGTGGGTGGCACCAACACCTCTCACTGGAGCAATGTAACTCGTAGGAACTGACCCCGCACCATCGGGACCCCCGATTTGAGAATACGACGGTAAGTTTCATATTTATAGACTTAGGCTCAAAAACATGGCGTTAGAGGGTGAGAACTCAAAACAGCCCCCGAATGTCCCCGTGGGTGGCACCAACACGTCCCACGGGACCAATGTAACTCGTAGGAACTGACCCCGCAGCCTCGGGACTCCCGATTTGAGAATACGATGGTTATTTTCATATTTATAGACTTAGGCTTAAAAACATGGAATTAGAGGTTGAGAACTCGAAACAGCCCCCGAACGTCCCCGTGGGTGGCAGCAACACGTCCCACGGGACCAATGTAACTCCTAGGAACTGACCCCATAGCCTCGGGACTCCAGATTTGAGAATACGATGGTAATTTTCATATTTATAGACTTAGGCTTAAAAACATGGCGTTAGTGGGTGAGAACATTAAACAGCCCCCGAACTGCCCCGTGGGTGGAACCAACACCTCCCACGGGACCAATGTAACTCGTAGGAAGTGACCCCGCAGCCGCGGGACTCCCGATTAGAGAATACGATGATAATTTTCATATTTCTAGACTTAGCCTTAAAAACAAGGCGTTAGCGGGTGAGAACTCGAAACATCCCTAAACATCCCCGTAGGTGGCACCAACACCTCCCACGGGAGCAATGTAACTCGTAGGAACTGACCCCGTAGCCTCGGGACTCCTGATTTGAGAATACGACTGTAAGATTCATATTTATAGACTTAGGCTTAAAAACATGGCGTTAGAGGGTGAGAACTCAAAACAGCCCCCGAACGGCCCCGTGGGTGGCACCAACATGTCCCACGGGACCAATGTAACTCATAGGAATTGACCCCGCAGACACGGGACTCCCGGTTTGAGAATACGATGGTAATTTTCATATTTCTAGACTTAGGCTTAAAAACAAGGCGTTAGTGGGTGAGAACATAAAAACAGCCCCCGAACTGCCCCATGGGTGGCACCAACACCTCCCACGGGACCAATGTAACTCGTAGGAAGTGACCCCATAGCCACGGGACTCCCGATTAGAGAATACGACGATAAATTTCATATTTCTAGACTTAGGTATAAAAACAAGACGTTAGCGGGTGAGAACTCGAAACATCCCAAAACGTCCCCGTGGGTGGCACCAACACCTCTCACGGGAGCAATGTAACTCGTAGGAACTGACCCCGCACCATCGCGACTCCCGATTTGAGAATACGACGGTAAGTTCCATATTTATAGACTTAGGCTTAAAAACATGGCGTTAGAGGGTGAGAACTCAAAACAGCCCCCGAACGTCCCCGTGGGTGGTACCAATACGTCCCACGGGACCAATGTAACTCATATTTATAGACTTAGGCTTAAAAACATGGCGTTAGAGGGTGAGAAACCAAAACAGCCCCCGAATGTCCCCGTGGGTGGCACCAACACGTCCCACGGGACCAATGTAACTCATAAGAACTCACCCCGCAGCCTCGGGACTCCCGATTTGAGAAAACGACGGTAATTTTCATATTTATTGACTTAGGCTTAAAAACATGGCGTTAGAGGGTGAGAACTCAAAACAGCCCCTGAACGTCCCCGTGGGTGGCACCAACACGTCCCACGGGACGAATGTAACTCATAGGAACTGACCCCGCAGCAATGGGACTCCCGGTTTGAGAATACGACGGTAATTTTCATATTTTTAGACTTAGACTTAAAAACATGGCGTTAGTGGGTGAGAACATGAAACAGCCCCCGAACGGCCCCGTGGGTGGCACCAACACCTCCCACGGGACCAATGTAACTCGTAGGAAGTGACCCCGCAGTCGCGGGACTCCCGATTTGAGAATACGACGGTAATTTTCATATTTCTAGACTTAGGATTAAAAACAAGATGTTAGCGGGTGAGAACTCAAAACAGCCCCAAACATCCCCGTGGGTGGCACCAACACCTCCCAGGGGGGCAATGTAACTCGTAGGAACTGACCCCGCACCATCGGGACTCCTGATTTGAGAATACGATGGTAAGTTTCATATTTATAGACATTGGCTTAAAAACATGGCGTTAGAGGGTGAAAACAGGAAACAGCCCCCGAATGGCCCCGTGGGTGGCACCAACACCTCCCACGGGACCAATGTAACTCATAGGAAGTGACCCCGTAGCCGCGGGACTCTCGATTAGAGAATACGACGATAATTTTCATATTTCTAGACTTAGGCTTAAAAATAAGACGTTAGCGGGTGAGAACTCGAAACATCCCCAAACGTCCCCGTGGGTGGCACCAACACCTCTCACGGGAGCAATGTAACTCGTAGGAACTGACCCCGCACCATCGGGACTCCCGATTTGAGAATTCGACAGTAATTTTCATATTTACAGACTTAGGCTTAAAAACATGGCGTTAGAGGGTGAGAACTCAAAACAGCCACCGAACGTCCCCGTGGGTGGCACCAACACGTCCCACGGGACCAATGTAACTCGTAGGAACTGACCCCGCAGCCACGGGAGTCCCGGTTGGAGAATACGATGGTAATTTTCATATTTCTAGACTTTGGCTTAAAAACATGGCGTTAGTGGGCGAGAAAATGAAATATCCCCCAAACGGCCCCGTGGGTGGCACCAACACCTCCCATGGGACCAATGAACTCGTAGGAAGTGACCCCGCATCCACGGGACTCTTGATTAGAGAATACGACGATAATTTTCATATTTCTAGACTTAGGCTTAAAAACAAGACGTTCGCGGGTGAGAACTCGAAACATCCCCCAACGTCCCCGTGGGTGGCACCAACACCTCTCACTGGAGCAATGTAACTCGTAGGAACTGACCCCGCACCATCGGGACCCCCGATTTGAGAATACGACGGTAAGTTTCATATTTATAGACTTAGGCTTAAAAACATGGCGTTAGAGGGTGAGAACTCAAAACAGCCCCCGAATGTCCCCGTGGGTGGCACCAACACGTCCCACGGGACCAATGTAACTCGTAGGAACTGACCCCGCAGCCTCGGGACTCCCGATTTGAGAATACGATGGTTATTTTCATATTTATAGACTTAGGCTTAAAAACATGGAATTAGAGGTTGAGAACTCGAAACAGCCCCCGAACGTCCCCGTGGGTGGCAGCAACACGTCCCACGGGACCAATGTAACTCCTAGGAACTGACCCCATAGCCTCGGGACTCCCGATTTGAGAATACGATGGTAATTTTCATATTTATAGACTTAGGCTTAAAAACATGGCGTTAGTGGGTGAGAACATTAAACAGCCCCCGAACTGCCCCGTGGGTGGAACCAACACCTCCCACGGGACCAATGTAACTCGTAGGAAGTGACCCCGCAGCCGCGGGACTCCCGATTAGAGAATACGATGATAATTTTCATATTTCTAGACTTAGCCTTAAAAACAAGGCGTTAGCGGGTGAGAACTCGAAACATCCCTAAACATCCCCGTAGGTGGCACCAACACCTCCCACGGGAGCAATGTAACTCGTAGGAACTGACCCCGTAGCCTCGGGACTCCTGATTTGAGAATACGACTGTAAGATTCATATTTATAGACTTAGGCTTAAAAACATGGCGTTAGAGGGTGAGAACTCAAAACAGCCCCCGAACGGCCCCGTGGGTGGCACCAACATGTCCCACGGGACCAATGTAACTCATAGGAATTGACCCCGCAGACACGGGACTCCCGGTTTGAGAATACGATGGTAATTTTCATATTTCTAGACTTAGGCTTAAAAACAAGGCGTTAGTGGGTGAGAACATGAAACAGCCCCCGAACTGCCCCATGGGTGGCACCAACACCTCCCACGGGACCAATGTAACTCGTAGGAAGTGACCCCATAGCCACGGGACTCCCGATTAGAGAATACGACGATAAATTTCATATTTCTAGACTTAGGTATAAAAACAAGACGTTAGCGGGTGAGAACTCGAAACATCCCAAAACGTCCCCGTGGGTGGCACCAACACCTCTCACGGGAGCAATGTAACTCGTAGGAACTGACCCCGCACCATCGCGACTCTCGATTTGAGAATACGACGGTAAGTTCCATATTTATAGACTTAGGCTTAAAAACATGGCGTTAGAGGGTGAGAACTAAAAACAGCCCCCGAACGTCCCCGTGGGTGGTACCAATACGTCCCACGGGACCAATGTAACTCATATTTATAGACTTAGGCTTAAAAACATGGCGTTAGAGGGTGAGAAACCAAAATAGCCCCCGAATGTCCCCGTGGGTGGCACCAACACGTCCCACGGGACCAATGTAACTCATAAGAACTCACCCCGCAGCCTCGGGACTCCCGATTTGAGAAAACGACGGTAATTTTCATATTTATTGACTTAGGCTTAAAAACATGGCGTTAGAGGGTGAGAACTCAAACCAGCCCCCGAACGTCCCCGTGGGTGGCACCAACACGTCCCACGGGACCAATGTAACTCATAGGAACTGACCCCGCAGCAACGGGACTCCCGGTTTGAGAATACGACGGTAATTTTCATATTTTTATACTTAGACTTAAAAACATGGCGTTAGTGGGTGAGAACATGAAACAGCCCCCGAACGGCCCCGTGGGTGGCACCAACACCTCCCACGGGACCAATGTAACTCGTAGGAAGTGACCCCGCAGTCGCGGGACTCCAGATTTGAGAATACGACGGTAATTTTCATATTTCTAGACTTAGGATTAAAAACAAGATGTTAGCGGGTGAGAACTCAACACATCCCCAAACATCCCCGTGGGTGGCACCAACACCTCCCAGGGGGGCAATGTAACTCATAGGAACTGACCCCGCACCATCGGGACTCCTGATTTTAGAATACGATGGTAAGTTTCATATTTATAGACATAGGCTTAAAAACATGGCGTTAGAGGGTGAGAACAGGAAACAGCCCCCGAATGGCCCCGTGGGTGGCACCAACACCTCCCACGGGACCAATGTAACTCATAGGAAGTGACCCCGTAGCCGCGGGACTCTCGATTAGAGAATACGACGATAATTTTCATATTTCTAGACTTAGGCTTAAAAATAAGACGTTAGCGGGTGAGAACTCGAAACATCCCCAAACGTCCCCGTGGGTGGCACCAACACCTCTCACGGGAGCAATGTAACTCGTACGAACTGACCCCGCACCATCGGGACTCCCGATTTGAGAATTCGACAGTAATTTTCATATTTACAGACTTAGGCTTCAAAACATGGCGTTAGAGGGTGAGAACTCAAAACAGCCACCGAACGTCCCCGTGGGTGGCACCAACACGTCCCACGGGACCAATGTAACTTGTAGGAACTAACCCTGCAGCCTCGGGACTCCCGATTTGAGAATACGATGGTAATTTTCATATTTATAGACTTAGGCTTAAAAACATGGCATTAGAGGGTGAGAACTCGAAACAGCCCCCGAACGTCCCCGTGGGTGGCAGCAACACGTCCCACGAGACCAATGTAACTCCTAGGAACTGACCCCGTAGCCTCGGGACTCCCGATTTGAGAATACGATGGTAATTTTAATATTTATAGACTTAGGCTTAAAAACATGGCGTTAGTGGGTGAGAACATTAAACAGCCCCCGAACTGCCCCGTGGGTGGAACCAACACCTCCCACGGGACCAATGTAACTCGTAGGAAGTGACCCCGCAGCCGCGGGACTCCCGATTAGAGAATACGATGATAATTTTCATATTTCTAGACTTAGCCTTAAAAACAAGGCGTTAGAGGGTGAGAACTCGAAACATCCCCAAACATCCCCGTGGGTGGCACCAACACCTCCCACGGGAGCAATGTAACTCGTAGGAACTGACCCCGTAGCCTCGGGACTCCTGATTTGAGAATACGACGGTAAGATTCATATTTATAGACTTAGGCTTAAAAACATGGCGTTAGAGGGTGAGAACTCAAAACAGCCCCCGAACGTCCCCGTGGGTGGCACCAACATGTCCCACGGGACCAATGTAACTCATAGGAATTGACCCCGCAGACACGGGACTCCCGGTTTGAGAATACGATGGTAATTTTCATATTTCTAGACTTAGGCTTAAAAACAAGGCGTTAGTGGGTGAGAACATGAAACAACCCCCGAACTGCCCCATGGGTGGCACCAACACCTCCCACGGGACCAATGTAACTCGTAGGAAGTGACCCCGCAGCCGCGGGACTCCCGATTAGAGAATACGATGATAATTTTCATATTTCTAGACTTAGCCTTAAAAACAAGGCGTTAGCGGGTGAGAACTCGAAACATCCCCAAACATCCCCGTGGGTGGCACCAACACCTCCCACGGGAGCAATGTAACTCGTAGGAACTCACCCCGTAGCCTCGGGACTCCTGATTTGAGAATATGACGGTAAGATTCATATTTATAGACTTAGGCTTAAAAACATGGCGTTAGAGGGTGAGAACTCAAAACAGCCCCCGAACGTCCCCGTGGGTGGCACCAACATGTCCCACGGGACCAATGTAACTCATAGGAATTGACCCCGCAGACACGGGACTCCCGGTTTGAGAATACGATGGTAATTTTCATATTTCTAGACTTAGGCTTAAAAACAAGGCGTTAGTGGGTGAGAACATGAAACAACCCCCGAACTGCCCCATGGGTGGCACCAACATCTCCCACGGGACCAATGTAACTCGTAGGAAGTGACCCCATAGCCGCGGGACTCCCGATTAGAAAATACGACGATAAATTTCATATTTCTGGACTTAGGTATAAAAACAAGACGTTAGCGGGTGAGAACTCGAAACATCCCAAAACGTCCCCGTGGGTGGCACCAACACCTCTCACGGGAGCAATGTAACTCGTAGGAACTGACCCCGCACCATCGCGACTCCCGATTTGAGAATACGACGGTAAGTTTCATATTTATAGACTTAAGCTTAAAAACATGGCGTTAGAGGGTGAGAACTCAAAACAGCCCCCGAACGTCCCCGTGGGTGGTACCAACACGTCCCACGGGACCAATGTAACTCATATTTATAGACTTAGGCTTAAAAACATGGCGTTAGAGGGTGAGAAACCAAAACAGCCCCCGAACGTCCCCGTGGGTGGCACCAACACGTCCCACGGGACCAATGTAACTCATAAGAACTCACCCCGCAGCCTCGGGACTCCCGATTTGAGAAAACGACGGTAATTTTCATATTTATTGACTTAGGCTTAAAAACATGGCGTTAGAGGGTGAGAACTCAAAACAGCCCCCGAACGTCCCCGTGGGTGGCACCAACACGTCCCACGGGACCAATGTAACTCATAGGAACTGACCCCGCAGTCACGGGACTCCCGGTTTGAGAATACGACGGTAATTTTCATATTTTTAGACTTAGACTTAAAAACATGGCGTTAGTGGGTGAGAACATGAAACAGCCCCCGAACGTCCCCGTGGGTGGCACCAACACCTCCCACGGGGGCAATGTAACTCGTAGGAACTGACCCCGCACCATTGGGACTCCTGATTTGAGAATATGATGGTAAGTTTCATATTTATAGACATAGGCTTAAAAACATGGCGTTAGAGGGTGAGAACATGAAACAGCCCCCGAATGGCCCCGTGGGTGGCACCAACACCTCCCACGGGACCAATGTAACTCATAGGAAGTGACCCCGTAGCCGCGGGACTCTCGATTAGAGAATACGACGATAATTTTCATATTTCTAGACTTAGGCTTAAAAATAAGACGTTAGCGGGTGAGAACTCGAAACATCCCCAAACGTCACCGTGGGTGGCACCAACACCTCTCACGGGAGCAATGTAACTCGTAGGAACTGACCCCGCACCATCGGGACTCCTGATTTGAGAATACGACGGTAAGTTTCATATTTATATACTTAGGCTTAAAAACATGGCGTTATAGGGTGAGAACCCAAAACACCCCCGAACGTCCCCGTGGGTGGCACCAACACGTCCCACGGGACCAATGTACCTCATAAGAACTCACCCCGCAGCCTCGGGACTCCCGATTTGAGAATACGACGGTTATTTTCATATTTACTGACTTAGGCTTAAAAACATGGCGTTAGAGGGTGAAAACTCAAAACATCCCCCGAACGTCCCCGTGGGTGGCACCAACACGTCCCACGGGACCAATGTAACTCATAGGAACTGACCCCGCAGCCACGGGACTCCCGGTTTGAGAATACGATGGTAATTTTCATATTTTTAGACTTAGACTTAAAAACATGGCGTTAGTGGGTGAGAACATGAAACAGCCCCCGAACGTCCCCGTGGGTGGCACCAACACCTCCCACGGGACCAAAGTAACTTGTAGGAAGTGACCCCGTAGCTGCGGGCGGGACTCCTGATCAGAGAATACGACGGTAATTTTCATATTTCTAGACTTAGGATTAAAAACAAGATGTTAGCGGGTGAGAACTCGAAACATCCCCAAACATCCCCGTGGGTGGCACCAACACCTCCCACGGGAGCAATGTAACTCGTAGGAACTAACCCCGCAGCCTCGGGACTCCTGATTTGAGAATATGACGGTAAGATTCATATTTATAGACTTAGGCTTAAAAACATGGCGTTAGAGGGTGAGAACTCAAAACATCCCCCGAACGTCCCCGTGGGTGGCACCAACATGTCCCACGGGACCAATGTAACTCATAGGAATTGACCCCGCAGACACGGGACTCCCGGTTTGAGAATACGATGGTAATTTTCATATTTCTAGACTTAGGCTTAAAAACAAGGCGTTAGTGGGTGAGAACATGAAAGAGCCCCCGAACTGCCCCATGGGTGGCACCAACACCTCCCACGGGACCAATGTAACTCGTAGGAAGTGACCCCATAGCCGCGGGACTCCCGATTAGAGAATACGACGATAAATTTCATATTTCTAGACTTAGGTATAAAAACAAGACGTTAGCGGGTGAGAACTCGAAACATCCCAAAACGTCCCCGGGGGTGGTACCAACACCTCTCACGGGAGCAATGTAACTCGTAGTAACTGACCCCGCACCATCGGGACTCCCGATTTGAGAATATGACGGTAAGTTTCATATTTATAGACTTAGGTTTAAAAACATGGCGTTAGAGGGTGAGAGCTCAAAACAGCCCCCGAACGTCCCCGTGGGTGGCACCAGCACGTCCCACGGGACCAATGTAACTCATAAGAACGGACCCCGCAGCCTCGGGACTCTCGATTTGAGAATACGATGGTAATTTTCATATTTATAGACTTAGGCTTAAAAACATGGCGTTAGAGGGTGAGAACTCAAAACAGCCCCCTGAACGTCCCCGTGGGTGGCACCAACACGTCCCACAGAACCAATGTAACTCGTAGGAATTGACCCCGCACCCACGGGATTCCCAGTTTGAGAATACGATGGTAATTTTCATATTTCAAGACTTAGGCTTAAAAACATGGCGTTAGTGGGTGAGAACATTAAACAGCCCCCGAACTGCCCCGTGGGTGGAACCAACACCTCCCACGGGACCAATGTAACTCGTAGGAAGTGACCCCGCAGCCGCGGGACTCCCGATTAGAGAATACGATGATAATTTTCATATTTCTAGACTTAGCCTTAAAAATAAGAAGTTAGCGGGTGAGAACTCGAAACATCCCCAAACATCCCCGTGGGTGGCACCAACACCTCCCACGGGAGCAATGTAACTCGTAGGAACTGACCCCGCAGCCTCGGGACTCCTGATTTGAGAATACGACGGTAATTTTCATATTTATAGACTTAGGCTTAAAAACATGGCATTAGTGGGTGAGAACATGAAACAGCCCCGGAACTGCCCCATGGGTGGCACCAACACCTCCCATGGGACCAATATAACTCGTAGGAAGTGACCCCGCAGTCGTGGGACTCCGGATTAGAAAATACGACGATAATTTTCATATTTCTAGACTTAGGATTAAAAACAAGACGTTAGCGGGTGAGAACTCGAAACATTCCGAAACGTCCCCGTGGGTGGCACCAACACCTCCCACGGGACCAATGTAAATCGTAGGAATTGACCCGCAGTCGCGGGACTCCCGGTTTGAGACTACGACGATAATTTTCATATTTCTAGACTTATGCTTAAAAACATGGCGTTAGAGGGTGAGAACTCAAAACAACCCCCGAACGGCCCTGTGGGTGGCACCAACACCTCCCACGGGATCAATGTAAGTCATAGGAACTGACCCCGCAGCCGCGGGACTCCCGATTTGAGAATACGACTGTAATTTTCATATTTATAGACTTTGGCTTCAAAACATGACGTTAGAGGGTGAGAACTCAAAATAGCCCCCGAACGTCCCCATGGGTGGCACCAACACGTCCCACGGGACCAATGTAACTCTTAAGAACTGACCCCGCAGCCACGGGACTCCCGGTTTGAGAATACGACGGTAATTTTCATATTTCTAGACTTAGGCTTAAAAGCATGGCGTTAGTAGGTGAGAACATGAAACAGCCCCCGAACTACCCCATGGGTGGCACCAACACCTCCCACAGGACCAATGTAACTCGTAGGAAGTGACCCCGTAGCCGCGGGACTCCCGATTAGAGAATATGACGATAATTTTACAATTTCTAGACTTAGGATAAAAAACAAGACGTTAGCGGGTGAGAACTCGAAAAATTCCCAAACGTCCCCGTGGGTGGCACAACAACCTCCCATGGGACTAATGTAAATCGTAGGAACTGACCTGCAGTCGCGGGACTCCCAGTTTGAGAAAACGACGGTAATTTTCATATTTCTAGACTTAGGCTTAAAAACATGGTGTTAGAGGGTGTGAACTCAAAATAGCCCCCCAACGGCCCCGTGGGTGGCACCACACCTCCCACGGGATCAATGTAACTGGTAGGAACTGACCCTGCAGCCACGGGACTCCTGATTTGAGAATACGACGGTAATTTTCATATTTATAGACTTAGGCTTAAAAACATGGCGTTAGAGGGTGAGAACTCAAAATATCCCCCGAACGTCCCCGTGGGTGGCACCAACAGGTCCCACAGGACCAATATAACTCGTAGGAACTGCCCCCGAAGCCTCGGGACTCCCGATTTGAGAATTCGGCGGTAATTTTCATATTTATAGACTTAGGCTTAAAAACATGGCGTTGGAGGGTAAGAACTCAAAACAGCCACCGAACGTCCCCGTGGGTGGCACCAACACGTCCCACGGGACCAATGTAACTCGTAGGAACTGACCCCGCAGCCACGGGAGTCCCGGTTGGAGAATACAACAGTAATTTTCATATTTCTAGACTCTGGCTTAAAAACATGGCGTTAGTGGGCGAGAACATGAAAGATCCCCTGAACGGCCCCGTGGGTGGCACAAACACCTCCCACGGGACCAATGTAACTCGTAGGAAGTGACCCCGCAGCCGCGGGACTCTCGATTAGAGAATACGACGATAATTTTCATATTTCTAGACTTAGACTTAAAAACAAGACGTTAGCGGGTGAGAACTCGAAACATCCCCAAACGTCCCCGTGGGTCGCACCAACACCTCTCACGGGAGCAATGTAACTCGTAGGAACTGACCCCGCACCCTCAGGACTCATGATTTGAGAATACGACAGTAAGTTTCATATTTATAGACTTAGGCTTAAAACATGGCGTTAGAGGGTGAGAACTCAAAATAGCCCTCGAACGTCCCCGCGGGTGGCACCAACACGTCCCACAGGACCAATGTAACTCGTAGGAACTGCCCCCGCAGCCTCGGGACTCCCGATTTGAGAATTCGACAGTAATTTTCATATTTATAGACTTAGGCTTAGAAACATGGATTTAGAGGGTGAGAACTCAAAACAGCCACCGAACGTCCCCGTGGGTGGCACCAACACCTCCCACAGGACCAATGTAACTCGTAGGAACTGACCCCGCAGCCACGGGAGTCCCGGTTGGAGAATACGATAGTAATTTTCATATTTCTAGACTTTGGCTTAAAAACATGGCGTTAGTGGGCGAGAACATGAAATATCCCCCGAACGGCCCCGTGGGTGGCGCCAACACCTCCCATGGGACCAATGAACTCGAAGGAAGTGACCCCGCATCCACGGGACTCTTGATTAGAGAATACGATGATAATTTTCATATTTCTAGACTTAGGCTTAAAAATAAGACGTTAGGGGGTGAGAACTCGAAACATCCCCCAACGTCCCCGTGGGTGGCACCAACACCTCTCACTGGAGCAATGTAACTCGTAGGAACTGACCCCGCACCATCGGGACCCCCGATTTGAGAATACGACGGTAAGTTTCATATTTATAGACTTAGGCTTAAAAACATGGCGTTAGAGGGTGAGAACTCAAAGCAGCCCCCGAACGTCCCCGTGGCTGGCACCAACACGTCCCACGGGACCAATGTAACTCGTAGGAACGGACAAAGCAGCCTCGGGACTCCCGATTTGAGAATACGATTGTAATTTTCATATTTATGGACATAGGCTTAAAAACATGGCGTTAGAGGGTGAGAACTAGAAACAGCCCCTGAGCGTCCCCGTGGGTGGCAGCACCACGTCCCACGGGACCAATGTAACTCGTAGGAACTGACCCCGTAGCCTCGGGACTCCCGATTTGAGAATACGATGGTAATTTTCATATTTATAGACTTAGTCTTAAAAACATGGCATTAGAGGGTGAGAACTCAAAACAACCCCCGAACATCCCTGTCGGTGGCACCAACACGTCCCACGGGACCAATATAACTCATTGGAACTGACCCCGCAGCCACGGAACTCCCGGTTTGAGAATACGAAGGTAATTTTCATATTTCTAGACTTAGGCATAAAAACATGGCGTTAGTGGTTGAGAACATGAAATAGCCCCCGAACTGCCCCGTGGGTGGCACCAACACCTCCCACGGGACCAAAGTAACTCGTAAGAAGTGGCCCCGCAGCCGCGGGACTCCCGATTAGAGAATACCACGACAATTTTCATATTTCTAGACTTAGGCTTAAAAACAAGACATTAGCGGGTGAGAAATCGAAACATTCCCAAACGTCCCCGTGGGTGGCACCAACACCTCCCTCGGGACCAATGTAAATCGTAGGAACTAACCCCACAGTCGCGGGACTCCCGGTTTGAGAATACGAAGGTAATTTTCATATTTCTAGACTTAGGCTTAAAAACATGGCGTTAGAGGGTGAGAACTCAAAACAGCCCCCGAACGGCCCCGTGGGTGGTACCAACACCTCCCACGGGATCAATGTAACTCGTTGCAACTGACCCCGCAGCCGCGGGACTCCCGGTTTGAAAATACGACGATAATTTGCATATTTCTAGATTTTGGCTTAAAAACAAGGCGTTAATGGGTGAGAACTCGAAACAGCCCCCGAACGGCCCCGTGGGTGGCACCAAGACCTCCCACGTGACCAATGTAACTTGTAGGAAGTGACCCCGCAGCCTCGGGACTCCCGATTTGAGAATACGACGATAATTTTCATATTTATAGACTTAGGCTTAAAAACATGGCGTTAGAGAGTGAGAACTCAAAACAGCCCCCGAACGTCCCCGTGGGTGGCACCAACACTTCCCACGGGACCAATGTAACTCTTAGGAACTGACCCCGTAGCCACAGGACTCCCGGTTTGAGAATACGACGGTAATTTTCATATTTTTAGACTTAGGATTAAAAACATGGCGTTAGTGGGTGAGAACATGAAACAGCCCCCGAACTGCCCCATGGGTGGCACGAACACCTCCCTCGGGACCAATGACTCATAGGAAGTGACCCCGCAGCCGCGGGACACCCGATTAGAGAATACGACAATAATTTTCATATTTCTAGACTTAGACTTAAAAACAAGACGTTAGCGGGTGAGAACTCGAAACATCCCCAAACGTCCCCGTGGGTGGCACCAACACCTCTCACGGGAGCAATGTAACTCGTAGGAACTGGCCCCGCAGCCTCGGGACTCATGATTTGAGAATATGACAGTAAGTTTCATATTTATAGACTTAGGCTTAAAACATGGCGTTAGAGGGTGAGAACTCAAAATAGCCCCCGAACATCCCCGTGGGTGGCACCAACACGTCCCACAGGACCAATGTAACTCGTAGGAACTGCCCCCGCAGCCTCGGGACTCCCAATTTGAGAATTCAACAGTAATTTTCATATTTATAGACTTAGGCTTAAAAACATGGCGTTAGAGGGTGATAACTCAAAACAGCCACCGAACGTCCCCGTGGGTGGCACCAACACGTCCCACGGGACCAATGTAACTTGTAGGAACTGACCCCGAAGCCACGGAACTCCCGATTTGAGAATACGACGGTAATTTTCATATTTCTAGACTTAGGCTTAAAAACATGGCGTTAGTGGTTGAGAACATGAAATAGCCCCCGAACTGCCCCGTGGGTGGCACCAACACCTCCCACGGGACCAAAGTAACTCGTAAGAAGTGACCCCGTAGCCACGGGACTCCCGATTAGAGAATACGACGACAATTTTCATATTTCTAGACTTAGGCTTAAAAACAAGACATTAGCGGGTGAGAAATCGAAACATTCCCAAACGTCCCCGTGGGTGGCACCAACACCTCCCTCGGGACCAATGTAAATCGTAGGAACTAACCCCACAGTCGCGGGACTCCCGGTTTGAGAATACGAAGGTAATTTGCATATTTCTAGACTTAGGCTTAAAAACATGGCGTTAGAGGGTGAGAACTCAAAACAGCCCCCGAACGGCCCCGTGGGTGGTACCAACACCTCCCACGGGATCAATGTAACTCGTTGCAACTGACCCCGCAGCCGCAGGACTCCTGGTTTGAAAATACGACGATAATTTTCATATTTCTAAATTTTGGTTTAAAAACAAGGCGTTAATGGGTGAGAACTCGAAACAGCCCCCGAACGGCCCCGTGGGTGGCACCAAGACCTCCCACGGGACCAATGTAACTCGT
Source organism: Sambucus nigra (assembly GCA_949130495.1). Lineage (NCBI taxonomy): Eukaryota > Viridiplantae > Streptophyta > Magnoliopsida > Dipsacales > Adoxaceae > Sambucus > Sambucus nigra. The sequence goes on from OX422224.1 coordinate 333,488,571, forward strand.
AGGAAGTGACCCCGCAGCCTCGGGACTCCCAATTTGAGAATACGACGGTAATTTTCATATTTATACACTTAGGCTTAAAAACATGGCGTTAGAGAGTGAGAACTCAAAACAGCTCCCGAACGTCCCCGTGGGTGGCACGAACACGTCCCACGGGACCAATGTAACTCGTAGGAACTGACCCCGCAGCCTCGGGACACCCGATTTGAGAATACGATTGTAATTTTCATATTTATAGACTTAGGCTTAAAAACATGGCATTAGAGGGTGAGAACTATAAACATACCCCGAACGTCCCCGTGGGTGGCAGCAACACGTCCCACGGGACCAATGTAACTCGTAGGAACTGACCCCGTAGCCTCGGGACTCCCGATTTGAGAATACGAAGGTAATTTTCATATTTCTAGACTTAGGCTTAAAAACATGGCGTTAGTGGTTGAGAACATGAAATAGCCCCCGAACTGCCCCGTGGGTGGCACCAACACCTCCCACGGGACCAAAGTAACTCGTAAGAAGTGGCCCCGCAGCCGAGGGACTCCCGATTAGAGAATACCACGACAATTTTCATATTTCTAGACTTAGTCTTAAAAACAAGACATTAGCGGGTGAGAAATCGAAACATTCCCAAACGTCCCCGTGGGTGGCACCAACACCTCCCTCGGGACCAATGTAAATCGTAGGAACTAACCCCACAGTCGCGGGACTCCCGGTTTGAGAATACGAAGGTAATTTTCATATTTCTAGACTTAGGCTTAAAAACATGGCGTTAGAGGGTGAGAACTCAAAACAGCCCCCGAACGGCCCCGTGGGTGGTACCAACACCTCCCACGGGATCAATGTAACTCGTTGCAACTGACCCCGCAGCCGCGGGACTCCCGGTTTGAAAATACGACGATAATTTGCATATTTCTAGATTTTGGCTTAAAAACAAGGCGTTAATGGGTGAGAACTCGAAACAGCCCCCGAACGGCCCCGTGGGTGGCACCAAGACCTCCCACGTGACCAATGTAACTTGTAGGAAGTGACCCCGCAGCCTCGGGACTCCCTATTTGAGAATACGACGGTAATTTTCATATTTATAGACTTAGGCTTAAAAACATGGCGTTAGAGAGTGAGAACTCAAAACAGCCCCCGAACGTCCCCGTGGGTGGCACCAACACTTCCCACGGGACCAATGTAACTCTTAGGAACTGACCCCGTAGCCACGGGACTCCCGGTTTGAGAATACGACGGTAATTTTCATATTTTTAGACTTAGGATTAAAAACATGGCGTTAGTGGGTGAGAACATGAAACAGCCCCCGAACTGCCCCATGGGTGGCACCAACACCTCCCTCGGGACCAATGACTCATAGGAAGTGACCCCGCAGCCGCGGGACACCCGATTAGAGAATACGACAATAATTTTCATATTTCCAGACTTAGACTTAAAAACAAGACGTTAGCGGGTGAGAACTCGAAACATCCCCAAACGTCCCCGTGGGTGGCACCAACACCTCTCACGGGAGCAATGTAACTCGTAGGAACTGGCCCCGCAGCCTCGGGACTCATGATTTGAGAATACGACAGTAAGTTTCATATTTATAGACTTAGGCTTAAAACATGGCGTTAGAGGGTGAGAACTCAAAATAGCCCCCGAACATCCCCGTGGGTGGCACCAACACGTCCCACAGGACCAATGTAACTCGTAGGAACTGCCCCCGCAGCCTCGGGACTCCCAATTTGAGAATTCGACAATAATTTTCATATTTATAGACTTAGGCTTAAAAACATGGCGTTAGAGGGTGATAACTCAAAACAGCCACCGAACGTCCCCGTGGGTGGCACCAACACGTCCCACGGGACCAATGTAACTTATAGGAACTGACCCCGAAGCCACGGAACTCCCGATTTGAGAATACGACGGTAATTTTCATATTTCTAGACTTAGGCTTAAAAACATGGCGTTAGTGGTTGAGAACATGAAATAGCCCCCGAACTGCCCCGTGGGTGGCACCAACACCTCCCACGGGACCAAAGTAACTCGTAAGAAGTGACCCTGCAGCCGCGGGACTCCCGATTAGAGAATACGACGACAATTTTCATATTTCTAGACTTAGGCTTAAAAACAAGACATTAGCGGGTGAGAAATCGAAACATTCCCAAACGTCCCCGTGGGTGGCACCAACACCTCCCTCGGGACCAATGTAAATCGTAGGAACTAACCCCACAGTCGCGGGACTCCCGGTTTGAGAATACGAAGGTAATTTGCATATTTCTAGACTTAGGCTTAAAAACATGGCGTTAGAGGGTGAGAACTCAAAACAGCCCCCGAACGGCCCCGTGGGTGGTACCAACACCTCCCACGGGATCAATGTAACTCGTTGCAACTGACCCCGCAGCCGCGGGACTCCTGGTTTGAAAATACGACGATAATTTTCATATTTCTAAATTTTGGTTTAAAAACAAGGCGTTAATGGGTGAGAACTCGAAACAGCCCCCGAACGGCCCCGTGGGTGGCACCAAGACCTCCCACGGGACCAATGTAACTCGTAGGAAGTGACCCCGCAGCCTCGGGACTCCCAATTTGAGAATACGACGGTAATTTTCATATTTATACACTTAGGCTTAAAAACATGGCGTTAGAGAGTGAGAACTCAAAACAGCCCCCGAACGTCCCCGTGGGTGGCACCAACACGTCCCACGGGACCAATGTAACTCGTAGGAACTGACCCCGCAGCCTCGGGACACCCGATTTGAGAATACGATTGTAATTTTCATATTTATAGACTTAGGCTTAAAAACATGGCGTTAGAGGGTGAAAACTATAAACATACCCCGAACGTCCCCGTGGGTGGCAGCAACACGTCCCACGGGACCAATGTAACTCGTAGGAACTGACCCCGTAGCCTCGGGACTCCCGATTTGAGAATACGATGGTAATTTTCATATTTATAGACTTAGGCTTAAAAACATGGCATTAGAGGGTGAGAACTCAAAACAACCCCCGAACATCCCTGTCGGTGGCACCAACACGTCCCACGGGACCAATATAACTCATTGGAACTGACCCCGCAGCCACGGAACACCCGATTTGAGAATACGAAGGTAATTTTCATATTTCTAGACTTAGGCTTAAAGACATGGCGTTAGTGGTTGAGAACATGAAATATCCCCCGAACTGCCCCGTGGGTGGCACCAACACCTCCCACGGGACCAAAGTAACTCGTAAGAAGTGACCCCGTAGCCGCGGGACTCCCGATTAGAGAATACCACGACAATTTTCATATTTCTAGACTTAGTCTTAAAAACAAGACATTAGCGGGTGAGAAATCGAAACATTCCCAAACGTCCCCGTGGGTGGCACCAACACCTCCCTCGGGACCAATGTAAATCGTAGGAACTAACCCCACAGTCGCGGGACTCCCGGTTTGAGAATACGAAAGTAATTTTCATATTTCTAGACTTAGGCTTAAAAACATGGCGTTAGAGGGTGAGAACTCAAAACAGCCCCCGAACGGCCCCGTGGGTGGTACCAACACCTCCCACGGGATCAATGTAACTCGTTGCAACTGACCCCGCAGCCGCGGGACTCCCGGTTTGAAAATACGACGATAATTTGCATATTTCTAGATTTTGGCTTAAAAACAAGGCGTTAATGGGTGAGAACTCGAAACAGCCCCCGAACGGCCCCGTGGGTGGCACCAAGACCTCCCACGTGACCAATGTAACTTGTAGGAAGTGACCCCGCAGCCTCGGGACTCCCGATTTGAGAATACGACGGTAATTTTCATATTTATAGACTTAGGCTTAAAAACATGGCGTTAGAGAGTGAGAACTCAAAACAGCCCCCGAACGTCCCCGTGGGTGGCACCAAAACTTCCCACGGGACCAATGTAACTCTTAGGAACTGACCCCGTAGCCACGGGACTCCCGGTTTGAGAATACGACGGTAATTTTCATATTTTTAGACTTAGGATTAAAAACATGGCGTTAGTGGGTGAGAACATGAAACAGCCCCCGAACTGCCCCATGGGTGGCACCAACACCTCCCTCGGGACCAATGACTCATAGGAAGTGACCCCGCAGCCGCGGGACACCCGATTAGAGAATACGACAATAATTTTCATATTTCTAGACTTAGACTTAAAAACAAGACGTTAGCGGGTGAGAACTCGAAACATCCCCAAACGTCCCCGTGGGTGGCACCAACACCTCTCACGGGAGCAATGTAACTCGTAGGAACTGGCCCCGCAGCCTCGGGACTCATGATTTGAGAATACGACAGTAAGTTTCATATTTATAGACTTAGGCTTAAAACATGGCGTTAGAGGGTGAGAACTCAAAATAGCCCCCGAACATCCCCGTGGGTGGCACCAACACGTCCCACAGGACCAATGTAACTCGTAGGAACTGCCCCCGCAGCCTCGGGACTCCCAATTTGAGAATTCGACAGTAATTTTCATATTTATAGACTTAGGCTTAAAAACATGGCGTTAGAGGGTGATAACTCAAAACAGCCACCGAACGTCCCCGTGGGTGGCACCAACACGTCCCACGGGACCAATGTAACTTGTAGGAACTGACCCCGAAGCGACGGAACTCCCGATTTGAGAATACGACGGTAATTTTCATATTTCTAGACTTAGGCTTAAAAACATGGCGTTAGTGGTTGAGAACATGAAATAGCCCCCGAACTGCCCCGTGGGTGGCACCAACACCTCCCACGGGACCAAAGTAACTCGTAAGAAGTGACCCCGCAGCCGCGGGACTCCCGATTAGAGAATACCACGACAATTTTCATATTTCTAGACTTAGGCTTAAAAACAAGACATTAGCGGGTGAGAAATCGAAACATTCCCAAACGTCCCCGTGGGTGGCACCAACACCTCCCTCGGGACCAATGTAAATCGTAGGAACTAACCCCAAAGTCGCGGGACTCCCGGTTTGAGAATACGAAGGTAATTTGCATATTTCTAGACTTAGGCTTAAAAACATGGCGTTAGAGGGTGAGAACTCAAAAGAGCCCCCGAACGGCCCCGTGGGTGGTACCAACACCTCTCACGGGATCAATGTAACTCGTTGCAACTGACCCCGCAGCCGCGGGACTCCTGGTTTGAAAATACGACGATAATTTTCATATTTCTAAATTTTGGTTTAAAAACAAGGCGTTAATGGGTGAGAACTCGAAACAGCCCCCGAACAGCCCCGTGGGTGGCACCAAGACCTCCCACGGGACCAATGTAACTCGTAGGAAGTGACCCCGCAGCCTCGGGACTCCCAATTTGAGAATACGACGGTAATTTTCATATTTATACACTTAGGCTTAAAAACATGGCGTTAGAGAGTGAGAACTCAAAACAGCCCCCGAACGTTCCCGTGGGTGGCACCAACACGTCCAACGGGACCAATGTAACTCGTAGGAACTGACCCCGCAGCCTCGGGACACCCGATTTGAGAATACGATTGTAATTTTCATATTTATAGACTTAGGCTTAAAAACATGGCGTTAGAGGGTGAGAACTATAAACAGCCCCCGAACGTCCCCGTGGGTGGCAGCAACACGTCCCACGGGACCAATGTAACTCGTAGGAACTGACCCCGTAGCCTCGGGACTCCCGATTTGAGAATACGATGGTAATTTTCATATTTATAGACTTAGGCTTAAAAACATGGCATTAGAGGGTGAGAACTCAAAACAACCCCCGAACATCCCTGTCGGTGGCACCAACACGTCCCACGGGACCAATATAACTCATTGGAACTGACCCCGCAGCCACGGAACTCCCGGTTTGAGAATACGAAGGTAATTTTCATATTTCTAGACTTAGGCTTAAAAACATGGCGTTAGTGGTTGAGAACATGAAATAGCCCCCGAACTGCCCCGTGGGTGGCACCAACACCTCCCACGGGACCAAAGTAACTCGTAAGAAGTGACCCCGTAGCCGCGGGACTCCCGATTAGAGAATACCACGACAATTTTCATATTTCTAGACTTAGGCTTAAAAACAAGACATTAGCGGGTGAGAAATCGAAACATTCCCAAACGTCGCCGTGGGTGGCACCAACACCTCCCTCGGGACCAATGTAAATCGTAGGAACTAGCCCCACAGTCGCGGGACTCCCGGTTTGAGAATACGAAGGTAATTTTCATATTTCTAGACTTAGGCTTAAAAACATGGCGTTAGAGGGTGAGAACTCAAAACAGCCCCCGAACGGCCCCGTGGGTGGTACCAACACCTCCCACGGGATCAATGTAACTCGTTGCAACTGACCCCGCAGCCGCGGGACTCCCGGTTTGAAAATACGATGATAATTTGCATATTTCTAGATTTTGGATTAAAAACAAGGCGTTAATGGGTGAGAACTCGAAACAGCCCCCGAACGGCCCCGTGGGTGGCACCAAGACCTCCCACGTGACCAATGTAACTCGTAGGAAGTGACCCCGCAGCCTCGGGACTCCCGATTTGAGAATACGACGGTAATTTTCATATTTATAGACTTAGGCTTAAAAACATGGCGTTAGAGAGTGAGAACTCAAAACAGCCCCCGAACGTCCCCGTGGGTGGCACCAACACGTCCCACGGGACCAATGTAACTCTTAGGAACTGACCCCGTAGCCACGGGACTCCCGGTTTGAGAATACGACGGTAATTTTCATATTTTTAGACTTACGATTAAAAACTTGGCGTTAGTGGGTGAGAACATGAAACAGCCCCCGAACTGCCCCATGGGTGGCACCAACACCTCCCTCGGGACCAATGTAACTCATAGGAAGTGACCCCGCATCCGCGTCACACCCGATTAGAGAATACGACAATAATTTTCATATTTCTAGACTTAGACTTAAAAATAAGACGTTACCGGGTGAGAACTCGAAACATCCCCAAACGTCCCCGTGGGTGGCACCAACACCTCTCACGGGAGCAATGTAACTCGTAGGAACTGACCCCGCACCCTCGGGACTCATGATTTGAGAATACGACAGTAAGTTTCATATTTATAGACTTAGGCTTAAAACATGGTGTTAGAGGGTGAGAACTCAAAATAGCCCCCGAACGTCCCCGTGGGCGGCACCAACACGTCCCACAGGACCAATGTAACTCGTAGGAACTGCCCCCGCAGCCTCGGGACTCCCAATTTGAGAATTCGACAGTAATTTTCATATTTATAGACTTAGGCTTAAAAACTTGGCGTTAGAGGGTGATAACTCAAAACAGCCACCGAACGTCCCCGTGGGTGGCACCAACACGTCCCACGGGACCAATGCAACTCGTAGGAACTGACCCCGCAGCCACGGAACTCCCGATTTGAGAATACGACGGTAATTTTCATATTTCTAGACTTAGGCTTAAAAACATGGCGTTAGTGGTTGAGTACATGAAATAGCCCCCGAACTGCCCCGTAGGTGGCACCAACACCTCCCACGGGACCAAAGTAACTCGTAAGAAGTGACCCCGCAGCCGCGGGACTCCCGATTAGAGAATACCACGACAATTTTCATTTTTCTAGACTTAGGCTTAAAAACAAGACATTAGCGGGTGAGAAATCGAAACATTCCCAAATGTCCCCGTGGGTGGCACCAACACCTCCCTCGGGACCAATGTAAATCGTAGGAACTAACCCCAAAGTCGCGGGACTCCCGGTTTGAGAATACGAAGGTAATTTGCATATTTCTAGACTTAGGCTTAAAAACATGGCGTTAGAGGGTGAGAACTCAAAACAGCCCCCGAACGGCCCCGTGGGTGGTACCAACACCTCTCACGGGATCAATGTAACTCGTTGCAACTGACCCCGCAGCCGCGGGACTCCTGGTTTGAAAATACGACGATAATTTTCATATTTCTAAATTTTGGTTTAAAAACAAGGCGTTAATGGGTGAGAACTCGAAACAGCCCCCGAACAGCCCCGTGGGTGGCACCAAGACCTCCCACGGGACCAATGTAACTCGTAGGAAGTGACCCCGCAGCCTCGGGACTCCCAATTTGAGAATACGACGGTAATTTTCATATTTATACACTTAGGCTTAAAAACATGGCGTTAGAGAGTGAGAACTCAAAACAGCCCCCGAACGTTCCCGTGGGTGGCACCAACACGTCCAACGGGACCAATGTAACTCGTAGGAACTGACCCCGCAGCCTCGGGACACCCGATTTGAGAATACGATTGTAATTTTCATATTTATAGACTTAGGCTTAAAAACATGGCGTTAGAGGGTGAGAACTATAAACAGCCCCCGAACGTCCCCGTGGGTGGCAGCAACACGTCCCACGGGATCAATGTAACTCGTAGGAACTGACCCCGTAGCCTCGGGACTCCCGATTTGAGAATACGATGGTAATTTTCATATTTATAGACTTAGGCTTAAAAACATGGCATTAGAGGGTGAGAACTCAAAACAACCCCCGAACATCCCTGTCGGTGGCACCAACACGTCCCACGGGACCAATATAACTCATTGGAACTGACCCCGCAGCCACGGAACTCCCGGTTTGAGAATACGAAGGTAATTTTCATATTTCTAGACTTAGGCTTAAAAACATGGCGTTAGTGGTTGAGAACATGAAATAGCCCCCGAACTGCCCCGTGGGTGGCACCAACACCTCCCACGGGACCAAAGTAACTCGTAAGAAGTGACCCCGTAGCCGCGGGACTCCCGATTAGAGAATACCACGACAATTTTCATATTTCTAGACTTAGGCTTAAAAACAAGACATTAGCGGGTGAGAAATCGAAACATTCCCAAACGTCGCCGTGGGTGGCACCAACACCTCCCTCGGGACCAATGTAAATCGTAGGAACTAACCCCACAGTCGCGGGACTCCCGGTTTGAGAATACGAAGGTAATTTTCATATTTCTAGACTTAGGCTTAAAAACATGGCGTTAGAGGGTGAGAACTCAAAACAGCCCCCGAACGGCCCCGTGGGTGGTACCAACACCTCCCACGGGATCAATGTAACTCGTTGCAACTGACCCCGCAGCCGCGGGACTCCCGGTTTGAAAATACGACGATAATTTGCATATTTCTAGATTTTGGATTAAAAACAAGGCGTTAATGGGTGAGAACTCGAAACAGCCCCCGAACGGCCCCGTGGGTGGCACCAAGACCTCCCACGTGACCAATGTAACTCGTAGGAAGTGACCCCACAGCCTCGGGACTCCCGATTTGAGAATACGATGGTAATTTTCATATTTAGAGACTTAGGCTTAAAAACATGGCGTTAGAGAGTGAGAACTCAAAACAGCCCCCGAACGTCCCCGTGGGTGGCACCAACACGTCCCACGGGACCAATGTAACTCTTAGGAACTGACCCCGTAGCCACGGGACTCCCGGTTTGAGAATACGACGGTAATTTTCATATTTTTAGACTTACGATTAAAAACTTGGCGTTAGTGGGTGAGAACATGAAACAGCCCCCGAACTGCCCCATGGGTGGCACCAACACCTCCCTCGGGACCAATGTAACTCATAGGAAGTGACCCCGCATCCGCGTCACACCCGATTAGAGAATACGACAATAATTTTCATATTTCTAGACTTAGACTTAAAAACAAGACGTTACCGGGTGAGAACTCGAAACATCCCCAAACGTCCCCGTGGGTGGCACCAACACCTCTCACGGGAGCAATGTAACTCGTAGGAACTGACCCCGCACCCTCGGGACTCATGATTTGAGAATACGACAGTAAGTTTCATATTTATAGACTTAGGCTTAAAACATGGTGTTAGAGGGTGAGAACTCAAAATAGCCCCCGAACGTCCCCGTGGGCGGCACCAACACGTCCCACAGGACCAATGTAACTCGTAGGAACTGCCCCCGCAGCCTCGGGACTCCCAATTTGAGAATTCGACAGTAATTTTCATATTTATAGACTTAGGCTTAAAAACTTGGCGTTAGAGGGTGATAACTCAAAACAGCCACCGAACGTCCCCGTGGGTGGCACCAACACGTCCCACGGGACCAATGCAACTCGTAGGAACTGACCCCGCAGCCACGGAACTCCCGATTTGAGAATACGACGGTAATTTTCATATTTCTAGACTTAGGCTTAAAAACATGGCGTTAGTGGTTGAGTACATGAAATAGCCCCCGAACTGCCCCGTGGGTGGCACCAACACCTCCCACGGGACCAAAGTAACTCGTAAGAAGTGACCCCGCAGCCGCGGGACTCCCGATTAGAGAATACCACGACAATTTTCATTTTTCTAGACTTAGGCTTAAAAACAAGACATTAGCGGGTGAGAAATCGAAACATTCCCAAATGTCCCCGTGGGTGGCACCAACACCTCCCTCGGGACCAATGTAAATCGTAGGAACTAACCCCACAGTCGCGGGACTCCCGGTTTGAGAATACGAAGGTAATTTGCATATTTCTAGACTTAGGCTTAAAAACATGGCGTTAGAGGGTGAGAACTCAAAACAGCCCCCGAACGGCCCCGTGGGTGGTACCAACACCTCCCACGGGATCAATGTAACTCGTTACAACTGACCCCGCAGTCGCGGGACTCCCGGTTTGAAAATATGACGATAATTTGCATATTTCTAAATTTTGGTTTAAAAACAAGGCGTTAATGGGTGAGAACTCGAAACAGCCCCCGAACGGCCCCGTGGGTGGCACCAAGACCTCCCACGGGACCAATGTAACTCGTAGGAAGTGACCCCGTAGCCACGGGACTCCCGGTTTGAGAATACGACGGTAATTTTCATATTTTTAGACTTAGGATTAAAAACATGGCGTTAGTGGGTGAGAACATGAAACAGGCCCCGAACTGCCCCATGGGTGGCACCAACACCTCCCTTGGCACCAATGTAACTCATAGGAAGTGACCCCGCAGCCGCGGGACACCCGATTAGAGAATACGACAATAATTTTCATATTTCTAGACTTAGACTTAAAAACAAGACGTTTGCGGGTGAGAACTCGAAACATCCCCAAACGTCCCCGTGGGTGGCACGAACACCTCTCACGGGAGCAGTGTAACTCGTAGGAACTGACCCCGCACCCTCGGGACTCATGATTTGAGAATACGACGGTAAGTTTCATATTTATAGACTTAGGCTTAAAACATGGTGTTAGAGGGTGAGAACTCAAAATAGCCCCCGAACGTCCCCGTGGGTGGCACCAACACGTCCCACGGGACCAATGTAACTCGTAGGAACTGACCCCGCAGCCACGGAACTCCCGGTTTTAGAATACGACGGTAATTTTCATATTTCTAGACTTATGCTTAAAAACATGGCGTTAGTGGTTGAGAACATGAAATAGCCCCCGAACTGCCCCGTGGGTGGAACCAACACCACCCACGGGACCAAAGTAACTCGTAAGAAGTAACCCCGCAGCCGCGGGACTCCCGATTAGAGAATGCCACGACAATTTTCATATTTCTAGACTTTGGCTTCAAAACAAGACATTACCGGGTGAGAAATCGAAACATTCCCAAACGTCCCCGTGGGTGGCACCAACACCTCCCTCGGGACCAATGTAAATCGTAGCAACTAACCCCACAGTCGCGGGACTCCCGATTTCAGAATACGAAGGTAATTTGCATATTTATAGACTTAGGCTTAAAAACATGGCGTTAGAGGGTGAGAACTCAAAACAGTCCCTGAACGGCCCCGTGGGTGGTACCAACACCTCCCACGGGATCAATGTAACTCGTTGCAACTGACCCCGCAGCCGCGGGACTCCCGGTTTGAATATACGACAATAATTTGCATATTTCTAGATTTTGGCTTAAAAACAAGGCGTTAATGGGTGAGAACTCGAAACAGCCCCCGAACGGCCCCGTGGGTGGCACCAAGACCTCCCACGGGACCAATGTAACTCGTAGGAAGTGACCCCACAGCCTCGGGACTCCCGATTTGAGAATACGACGGTAATTTTCATATTTATAGACTTAGGCTTAAAAACATGGCGTTAGAGAGTGAGAACTCAAAACAGCCCCCGAACGTCCCCGTGGGTGGCACCAATACGTCCCACGGGACCAATGTAACTCTTAGGAACTAACCCCATAGCCACGGGACTCCCGGTTTGAGAATACGACAGTAATTTTCATATTTTCAGACTTAGGATTAAAAACATGGCATTAGTGGGTGAGAACTTGAAACAGCCCCCGAACTGCCCCATGGGTGGCACCAACACCTCCCTCGGGACCAATGTAACTCATAGGAAGTGACCCCGCAGCCGCGGGACACCCGATTAGAGAATACGACAATAATTTTCATATTTCTAGACTTAGACTTAAAAACAGACGTTAGCGGGTGAGAACTCGAAACATCCCCAAACGTCCCCGTGGGTGGCACCAACACCTCTCACGGGAGCAATGTAACTCGTAGGAACTGACCCCGCACCCTCGGGACTCATGATTTGAGAATACGACGGCAAGTTTCTTATTTATAGACTTAGGCGTAAAACATGGCGTTAGAGGGTGAGAACTCAAAATAGCCCCCGAACGTCCCCGTGGGTGGCACCAACACGTCCCACAGGACCAATGTAACTCGTAGGAACTGCCCCCGCAGCCTCGGGTCTCCCGATTTGAGAATTCGACAGTAATTTTCATATTTATAGACTTAGGCTTAAAAACATGGCGTTAGAGGGTGAGAACTCAAAACAGCCCCCGAACGTCCCCGTGGGTGGCACCAACACGTCCCACGGGACCAATGTAACTCGTAGGAACTGACCCCGCAGCCACGGGAGTCCCGGTTGGAGAATACGAAGGTAATTTGCATATTTCTAGACTTAGGCTTAAAAACATGGCGTTAGAGGGTGAGAACTCAAAACAGTCCCTGAACGGCCCCGTGGGTGGTACCAACACCTCCCACGGGATCAATGTAACTCGTTGCAACTGACCCCGCAGCCGCGGGACTCTCGGTTTGAATATACGACAATAATTTGCATATTTCTAGATTTTGGCTTAAAAACAAGGCGTTAATGGGTGAGAACTCGAAACAGCCCCCGAACGGCCCCGTGGGTGGCACCAAGACCTCCCACGGGACCAATGTAACTCGTAGGAAGTGACCCCACAGCCTCGGGACTCCCGATTTGAGAATACGACGGTAATTTTCATATTTATAGACTTAGGCTTAAAAACATGGCGTTAGAGAGTGAGAACTCAAAACAGCCCCCGAACGTCCCCGTGGGTGGCACCAATACGTCCCACGGGACCAATGTAACTCTTAGGAACTAACCCCATAGCCACGGGACTCCCGGTTTGAGAATACGACAGTAATTTTCATATTTTCAGACTTAGGATTAAAAACATGGCATTAGTGGGTGAGAACTTGAAACAGCCCCCGAACTGCCCCATGGGTGGCACCAACACCTCCCTCGGGACCAATGTAACTCATAGGAAGTGACCCCGCAGCCGCGGGACACCCGATTAGAGAATACGACAATAATTTTCATATTTCTAGACTTAGACTTAAAAACAGACGTTAGCGGGTGAGAACTCGAAACATCCCCAAACGTCCCCGTGGGTGGCACCAACACCTCTCACGGGAGCAATGTAACTCGTAGGAACTGACCCCGCACCCTCGGGACTCATGATTTGAGAATACGACGGCAAGTTTCTTATTTATAGACTTAGGCGTAAAACATGGCGTTAGAGGGTGAGAACTCAAAATAGCCCCCGAACGTCCCCGTGGGTGGCACCAACACGTCCCACAGGACCAATGTAACTCGTAGGAACTGCCCCCGCAGCCTCGGGTCTCCCGATTTGAGAATTCGACAGTAATTTTCATATTTATAGACTTAGGCTTAAAAACATGGCGTTAGAGGGTGAGAACTCAAAACAGCCCCCGAACGTCCCCGTGGGTGGCACCAACACGTCCCACGGGACCAATGTAACTCGTAGGAACTGACCCCGCAGCCACGGGAGTCCCGGTTGGAGAATACGATGGTAATTTTCATATTTCTAGACTTTGGCTTAAAAACATGGCGTTAGTGGGCGAGAACATGAAATATCCCCCGAACGGCCCCGTGGGTGGCACCAATACCTCCCATGGGACCAATGAACTCGTAGGAAGTGACCCCGCATCCACGGGACTCTTGATTAGAGAATACGACGATAATTTTCATATTTCTAGACTTAGGCTTAAAAACAAGACGTCAGCGGGTGAGAACTCGAAACATCCCCCAACGTCCCCGTGGGTGGCACCAACACCTCTCACTGGAGCAATGTAACTCGTAGGAACTGACCCCGCACCATTGGGACCCCCGATTTGAGAATACGACGGTAAGTTTCATATTTATAGACTTAGGCTTAAAAACATGGCGTTAGAGGGTGAGAACTCAAAACAGCCCCCGAACGTCCCCGTGGGTGGCACCAACACGTGCCACGGGACAAATGTAACTCGTAGGAACTGACCCCGCAGCCTCGGGGCTCCCGATTTGAGAATACGATGGTAATTTTCATATTTATAGACTTAGGCTTAAAAACATGGCGTTAGAGGGTGAGAACTCGAAACAGCACCCGAACGTCCCCGTGGGTGGCAACAACACGTCCCACGGGACCAATGTAACTCGTAGGAACTGACCCCGCAGCCTCGGGACTCCCGATTTGAGAATACGATGGTAATTTTTAGATTTATAGACTTAGGCTTAAAAACAAGGCATTAGAGGGTGAGAACTCAAAACAACCACCGAACATCCCTGTCGGTGGCACCAACACGTCCCACGGGATAAATATAACTCATAGGAACTGACCCCGCAGCCACGGAACTCCAGGTTTGAGAATACGACGGTAATTTTCATATTTCTAGACTTAGGCTTAAAAACATGGCGTTAGTGGTTGAGAACATGAAATAGCCCCCGAACTGCCCCGTGGGTGGCACCAACACCTCCCACGGGACCAAAGTAACTCGTAAGAAGTGACCCCGCAGCCGCGGGACTCCCGATTAGAGAATTCCACGACAATTTTCATATTTCTAGACTTAGGCTTAAAAACAAGACATTAGCGGGTGAGAAATCGAAACATTCCCAAACGTCCCCGTGGGTGGCACCAACACCTCCCTCGGGACCAATGTAAATCGTAGGAACTAACCCCACAGTCGCGGGACTCCCGGTTTGAGAATACGAAGGTAATTTGCATGTTTCTAGACTTAGGCTTAAAAACATGGCGTTAGAGGGTGAGAACTCAAAATAGCCCCCGTACGGCCCCGTGGGTGGTACCAACACCTCCCATGGGATCAATGTAACTCGTTGCAACTGACCCCGCAGCCGCGGGACTCCCGGTTTGAAAATACGACGATAATTTGCATATTTCTAGATTTGGGCTTAAAAACAAGGCGTTAATGGGTGAGAACTCGAAACAGCCCCCGAACGGCCCCGTGGGTGGCACCAAGACCTCCCACGGGACCAATGTAACTCGTAGGAAGTGACCCCGTAGCCTCGGGACTCCCGATTTGAGAATACGACGGTAATTTTCATATTTATAGACTTAGGAGTAAAAACATGGTGTTAGAGAGTGAGAACTCAAAACAGCCCCCGAACGTCCCCGTGGGTGGCACCAACACGTCCCACGGGACCCATGTAACTCTTAGGAACTCACCCCGTAGCCACGGGACTCCCGGTTTGAGAATACGATGGTAATTTTCATATTTTTAGACTTAGGATTAAAAACATGGCGTTAGTGGGTGAGAACATGAAACAGCCCCCGAACTGCCCCATGGGTGGCACCAACACCTCCCTCGGGACCAGTGTAACTCGTATGAAGTGACCCCGCAGCCGCGGGACACCCGATTAGAGAATACGACAATAATTTTCATATTTCTAGACTTAGGATTAAAAACGAGATGTTAGCGGGTGAGAACTTGAAACATTCCCAAACGTCCCCGTGGGTGGCACCAACACCTCCCACGGGACCAATGTAAATCGTAGGAACTGACCTGCAGTTGCGCGACTCTCGGTTTGAGAATATGACGATAATTTGCATATTTCTAGACTTAGGCTTAAAAACATGACGTTAGAGGGTGATAACTCCAAACAACCCCCGAACGGCCCCGTGGGTGGCACCAAAACCTCCCACGGGATCAATGTAACTCGTAGGAACTGACCCCGCAGCCGTGGGACTCCCGGTTTGAAAATATCATAATAATTTGCATATTTATAGATTTTGGCTTAAAAACATGGCGTTAATGGGTGAGAACTCGAAACAGCCCCCGAACTCCCCATGGGTGGCACTAACACCTCGCACGGGACCAATGTAACTTGTTGGAACTGACCCCCCAGCCGCCGGACTCCCGGTTTGAGAATACGATGATAATTTGCATATTTCTAGACATAGGCTTAAAAACAGGGCGTTAGACGGAGAGAACTCAAAACAGCCCCCGAACATCCCCGTGGGTGGCACCAACACATCCCACGGGACAAATGTAACTCGTAGGAACTGACCCCGCAGCCACGGGACTCCCGGTTTGAGAATACTACTGTAATTTTCATATTTCTAGACTTATGCTTAAAAACATGGCGTTAGTGGGTGAGAACATTAAAAATCCCCCGAAGGGCACCGTGGGTGTCACCAACACCTCCCACGGGACCAATGTAACTCGTAGGAACTGACCCCGCAGCCACGGGACTCCCGATTTGAGAATACGATGGTAATTTGCATATTTCTAGACTTACGCTTAAAAGCATTGCGTTAGAGGGTGAGAACTGAAAACAACCCCCGAACGGCCCCGTTTGTGGCACCAACACCTCCCATACGACTAATGTAACTCGTAGGAAACTGACCCCGCAGTCGTGGGACTTCCGGTTCGAGAATAGGACGATAATTTGCATACTTCTAGACTTAGGCTTAAAAAATGGCGTTAGAGGGTGAGAACTCGAAACAGTCCCCGAACGGCCCCGTGGGTGGCACCAACACCTCCCACGGAACAAATTTAACTCGTAGATCTGACCCCACAGCCGCGGGACTCCCGGTTTGAGAATACGACCGTAGTTTGCTTATTTTTAGACTTAAGTAAAATAGGGCGTTAGTGGGTGAGAACTCGAAATAGCCCCCGAACGGCCCCGTGGGTGGCACCAACACCTACCATGGGACCAATGTAACTCGTAGGAACTGACCCCGTAGCTTCGGGACTCCTGGTTTGAGAATACGACGGTAATTTTCCTATTTATAGACTTAGGATTAAAAACATGGCGTTAGAGGGTGAGAACTCAAAACAGCCCTCGAACGGACCTGTGGGTGGCTCCAACACCTCGCATGGGACCAATGTAACTCGTAGGAACTGACCCCGCAGCCGCGGGACTCCTGGTTTGAGAATACGATAGTAATTTCCATATTTCTTGACTTAGGCTTAAAAACATGGTGTTAGTGTGTGAGAACATGAAACAGCCCCCGAACGACGCCGTGGGTGGCACCAACACCTCCCATGGGACGAATGTAACTCATAGGAACTAATCCCGCAGCCGCGGGACTCCCGGTTTTTGAATACGAGGGTAATTTGCATATTTTTAGACTTAAGTAAAACATGGTGTTAGTGGGTGAGAACTCGAAATAGCCCCCGAACGGCCCCGTAGGTGGCACCAACACCTACCATGGGACCAATGTAACTCATAGGAACTGACCCCGCAGCCTCGGGACTCCTGGTTTGAGAATACGAAGGTAATTTTCATATTTATAGACTTAGGTTTAAAAACATGGCGTTAAAGGGTGAGAACTCAAAACAGCCCCTGAACGGCCCAGTGGGTGGCACCAACTCCTCCCACGGGACCAATGTAACTCGTAGGAACTGAACGCGCAGCCGCGGGACTACCGATTTGAGAACAGGACGATAATTTGCATATTTCTAGACTTAGGCCTAAAAACATGACGTTAGAGGGTGAGAACTCGAAACATCCCCTGAACGTCCCCATGGGTGGCACCAATACCTCCCACGGGACCAATGTAACTAGTAGGAACAAAACGCGCAGCCGCGGGACTCCCGATTTTAGAACACGACGATAATTTACATATTTCTAGACTTTGGCCAAAAAACATGACGTTAGAGGGTGAGAACTCGAAACAGCCCCCGACGTCCCCGTGGGTGGCATCAACACCTCCCACGAGACCAATGTAACTCGTAGGAACTGACCCTATAGTCGCGGGACACCCGGTTTGGGGAGACGACGGTAATTTACATACTTATAAACTTAGGATTAGAAACATGACGTTAGAGGCTCAGAACTCGAAACAGGCCCCGAACGGTCCCGTGGGTGGCACCAATACCTCCCACGGGAACAATGTAACTCGTAGGAACTGACCACGCAGCCGCGGGACTCCCGGTTTGAGAATACGACGGTAATTTGTATATTTCTAGGCTTAGGCTTAAAAACATGGCGTTAGAGAGTGAGAACTCCAAATAGCCCCTCGAACGTCCTCGTGGGTGGGACCAACACCTCCCACGGGACCAATGTAACTCGTAGGAACAGACCCCGCAGCCACGGGACTCTCGATTTGAGAAAATGACAGTAATTTGCATATTTATAGACTTATGCAAAGAATGGCGATAGTGGGTGAGAACTCAAAACAGCCCCGAACGGCCCCGTGGGTGGCACCAAAACCTCCCACGGGACCAATATAACTCGTAGGAACTGACCCTGCAGTCGAGAAACTCCCGGTTTGATGATACGACGATAATTTGCATATTTCTATACTTAGGCTTAAAAACATGGCGTTAGAGGGTGAGAACTCGAAACAACCCCCGAACGTCCTCGTGAGTGGAACCAACACCTCCCACGGGACCAATGTAAGTCGTAGGAATTGACCCCGTAGCCGCGGGACTCCCCATTTGAGAATAAAACAATAAGTTGCATATTTCTAGACTTTAGTAAAACATGGTGTTAGGAGGTGAGATCTCGAAATAGCCCCGAATGTCCCCGTTGGTGGCACAAACACATCCCATGGGACCAATGTAACTCGTAGGAACTGACCCCACAGTCGCGGGACTCCCGGTTTGAGAATACAACGGTAATTTACATATTTATAAACTTAGAATTAAAAACATGGCGTTAGAGTATGAGAACTCCAAATAGCCCCCGAACGGCCCCCTGGGTGGCACCAACACCTCCCACGGGACCAATGTAACTAGTAGGAACTGATCCCGTAGCCACGGGACTCCCGGTTTGAGAATACGATGGTAATTTGCATATTTCAAGACTTAAGTAAAACGTGGCGTTAGTGGGTGAGAACTATAAATAGCCCTCGAACATCCCCGTGGGGCACACCAACACCTACCACGGGAGCAATGTAACTCGTAGGAACTGACCCCACAACCTCGGGACTCCCGATTTGAGAATACAACAGTAATTTGCATATTTATAGACTTAGGAATAAAAACATGGCATTAGAGGGTGAGAACTCAAAACATCCCCCGAACGTGCCCGTGGGTGGCACCAACACGTCCCATGGGACCAATGTAACTGGTAGGAACTGACCCCGCAGCCACGGGACTCCCGGTTTGAGAATACGAGGGTAATTTTAATATTTCTAGACTTAGGCTTAAAAACATGGCGTTAGTGGGTGAGAACATGAAACATCCCCCGAACGTCCCCGTGGGTGGCAACAACACCTCCCACGGGACCAATGTAACTAGTAGGAACTGACCCCGCAGCAGCGGGACTCCTGATTAGAGAATACGATGTTAATTTTCATATTTCTAGACTTAGGCATAAAAACATGACGTGAGAGGGTGAGAACTCGAAACAGCCCCCGAATGTCCCCGAGAGTGGCACCAACACCTCCCACGGGACCAATGTAACTCGTAGGAACTGACCTTGTAGCCGCGGGACTCCCGGTTTAAGAATACGATGGTAATTTTCATACTTCTAGACTTAGGCTTAAAAACATGGCGTTAGAGGGTGAGAACTCGAAACAGCCCCCGAACGTCCCCGTGAGTGGCACCAAAACCTCCGACGGGACCAATGTAACTCGTAGGAACTGACCCCGCTGCCGCGGGACTCCCAGTTGGAGAATACGACGATAATTTGCATATTTCTAGATATGGGCTTAAAAAATTGGCATTATTGGGTGAGAACTCGAAATAGACCCCGATTGTCCCCTCGGGTGGCACCAACACCTCCCATGGGACCAATGTAACTCGTAAGAACGGACCCCGCAGCCGCGGGACTCTCGGTTTGAGAATACGATGATAATTTGCAAATTTCTAGACTTAGGCTTAAAAACATGGCATTAGAGGGTGAGATCACGAGACAACCCCCGAACATTCCTGTGGCTGGCACCAACGCCTCCCACGGAACCAATGTAACTCGTAGGAACTGACCCCGCAGCCACGGGACTCCCGATTACAAAATACGATGCTAATTTGCATATTTCTAGACTTAGGCTTAAAAAATGGCGTTAGAGGGTGAGAACTCGAAACAGCCCCCAAACGGCCCCGTGGGTGGCACCCACACATCCCACGGGATCAATATAACTCGTAGGAACTGACCCCGCAGCAGCGGGACTCCCGGTTTGAAAATACGATGATAATTTCCATATTTCTACATTTTGGCTTTAAAACATGGCGTTAGTGGGTGAGAACATGAAACCGCCCCCGAACGTCCCCGTGGGTGGCAACAACACCTCCCACGGGACCAATGTAACTCGTAGGAACTGACCCCGCAGCAGCGGGACTCCCGATTAGAGAATACGATGATAATTTTCATATTTCAAGACTTTAGCTTAAAAACATGACGTGAGAGGGTGAGAACTCGAAACAGCCCCCGAACGTCCCCGAGGGTGGCACCAACACCTCCCACGGGACCAATGTAACTCGTAGGAACTGACCCCGCAGCCGCGGGACTCCCGGTTTGAGAATACGATGGTAATTTGTAGATTTCTAGACTTAGGCATAAAAACATGACGTTAGAGGGTGAGAACTTGAAACAGCCCCCGAACGTCCCCGTGGGTGGTGCCAACACCTCCCACGGGACCAATGTAACTCGTAGGAACTGACCCCGTAGCCGCGGGACTCCCGGTTTAAAAATACGATGGTAATTTTCATACTTCTAGACTTAGGCTTAAAAACATGGCGTTAGAGGGTGAGAACTCGAAACAGCCCCCGAACGTCCCCGTGAGTGGCACCAAAACCTCCGACGGGACCAATGTAACTCGTAGGAACTGACCCCGCTGCCGCGGGACTCCCAGTTTGAGAATACGACGGTAATTTGCATATTTCTAGACTTGGGCTTAAAAAATTGGCATTATTTGGTGAGAACTCGAAATAGACCCCGAACGTCCCCATGGGTGGCACCAACACCTCCCACGGGACCAATGTAACTCGTAAGAACGAACCCCGCAGCCGCGGGACTCTCGGTTTGAGAATACGATGATAATTTGCAAATTTCTAGACTTAGGCTTAAAAACATGGAATTAGAGGGTGAGATCACGAGACAACCCCCGAACATTCCCGTGGTTGGCACCAACGCCTCCCACGGAACCAATGTAACTCGTAGGAACTGACCCCCGCAGCCACGGGACTCCCGATTACAAAATACGATGCTAATTTGCATATTTCTAGACTTAGGCTTAAAAAATGGCGTTAGAGGGTGAGAACTCGAAACAGCCCCCAAACGGCCCCGTGGGTGGCACCCACACATCCCACGGGATCAATATAACTCGTAGGAACTGACCCCGCAGCAGCGGGACTCCCCGTTTGAAAATACGATGATAATTTCCATATTTCTACATTTTGGCTTTAAAACATGGCGTTAGTGGGTGAGAACATGAAACCGCCCCCGAACGTCCCCGTGGGTGGCAACAACACCTCCCACGGGACCAATGTAACTCGTAGGAACTGACCCCGCAGCAGCGGGACTCCCGATTAGAGAATACGATGATAATTTTTATATTTCAAGACTTTGGCTTAAAAACATGACGTGAGAGGGTGAGAACTCGAAACAGCCACCGAACGTCCCCGAGGGTGGCACCAACACCTCCCACGGGACCAATGTAACTCGTAGGAACTGACCCCGCAGCCGCGGGACTCCCGGTTTGAGAATACGATGGTAATTTGCAGATTTCTAGACTTAGGCATAAAAACATGACGTTAGAGGGTGAGAACTTGAAACAGCCCCCGAACGTCCCCGTGGGTGGTGCCAACACCTCCCACGGGACCAATGTAACTCGTAGGAACTGACCCCGTAGCCGCGGGACTCCCGGTTTAAAAATACGATGGTAATTTTCATACTTCTAGACTTAAGCTTAAAAACATGGCGTTAGAGGGTGAGAACTCGAAACAGCCCCCGAACGTCCCCGTGAGTGGCACCAAAACCTCCGACGGGACCAATGTAACTCGTAGGAACTGACCCCGCTGCCGCGGGACTCCCAGTTTGAGAATACGACGGTAATTTGCATATTTCTAGACTTGGGCTTAAAAAATTGGCATTATTTGGTGAGAACTCGAAATAGACCCCGAACGTCCCCATGGGTGGCACCAACACCTCCCACGGGACCAATGTAACTCGTAAGAACGGACCCCGCAGCCGCGGGACTCTCGGTTTGAGAATACGATGATAATTTGCAAATTTCTAGACTTAGGCTTAAAAACATGGAATTAGAGGGTGAGATCACGAGACAACCCCCGAACATTCCCGTGGTTGGCACCAACGCCTCCCACGGAACCAATGTAACTCGTAGGAACTGACCCCCGCAGCCACGGGACTCCCGATTTCAAATTACGATGCTAATTTGCATATTTCTAGACTTAGGCTTAAAAACATGGCGTTAGAGGGTGAGAACTCGAAACAGCCCCCAAACAGCCCAGTGGGTGGCACCAACACCTCCCACGGGATCAATATAACTCGTAGGAACTAACCCCGTAGCAGCGGGACTCCCGGTTTGAAAATACGATGATAATTTCCATATTTCTACATTTTGTCTTTAAAACATGGCGTTAATGGGTGAGAACTCGAAACAACCCCCGAACGGCCCCGTGGGTCGCACCAACACCTCCCACGGGACCAATGTAACTCGTAGGAACTTACCCCGCAGCAGCGGGACTCTCGATTAGAGAATACGATGATAATTTTCATATTTCTAGACTTAGGCTTAAAAACATGACGTGAGAGGGTGAGAACTCGAAACAGCCCCCGAACGTCCCCGTGGGTGGCACGAACACTTCCCACGGGACCAATGTAACTCGTAGGAACTGACCCCGCAGCCGCGGGACTCCCGATTTGAGAATACGATGGTAATTTGCAGATTTCTAGACTTAGGCATAAAAACATGACGTTTGAGGGTGAGAACTCGAAACAACCCCCGAACGTCCCCGTGGGTGGTGCCAACACCTCCCACGGGACCAATGTAACTCGTAGGAACTGACCCCGTAGCCGCGGGACTCCCGGTTTAAGAATACGATGGTAATTTTCATACTTCTAGACTTAGGCTTAAAAACATGGCGTTAGAGGGTGAGAACTCGAAACAGCCCCCGAACGTTCCCGTGAGTGGCACCAAAACATCCGACGGGACCAATGTAACTCGTAGGAACTGGCCCCGCTGCCGTGGGACTCCCAGTTTGAGAATACGACGATAATTTGAATATTTGTAGACTTAGGCTTAAAAACATGGCATTATTGGGTGAGAAGTCGAAATAGACCACGAACGTCCCCATGGGTGGCACCAACACCTCCAACGGGACCAATGTAACTCGTAAGAACGGACCCCGCAGCCGCGGGACTCTCGTTTTGAGAATACAATGATAATTTAAAAATTTCTAGACTTAGCCTTAAAAACGTGGCATTAGAGGGTGAGATCACGAGACAACCCCCGAACATTCCTGTGGCTGGCACCAACGCCTCCCACGGAACCAATGTAACTCGTAGGAACTGACCCCGCAGCCACGGGACTCCCGATTTCAAAATACGATGCTAATTTACATATTTCTAGACTTAGGCTTAAAAAAATGGCGTTAGAGGGTGAGAACTCGAAATAGCCCCCAAACGGCCCCGTGCGTGGCACCAACACCTCCCACGGGATCAATATAACTCGTAGGAACTGACCCCGCAGCAGCGGGACTATCGGTTTGAAAATACGATGATAATTTCCATATTTCTACATTTTGGCTTTAAAACATGGCGTTAATGGGTGAGAACTCGAAACAACCCCCGAACGGCCCCGTGGGTCGCACCAACACCTCCCACGGGACCAATGTAACTCGTTGGAACTTACCCCGTAGCCGAGGGACTTTCGGTTTGAGAATAGGAGGATAATTTGCATATTTCTAGGCTTAGGCTTAAAAACATGTCGTTAGTGGGTGAGAACTTGAAACATCCCCCAAACGGCCCCGTAGGTGGCACCAACACCTCCCACGTGACCAATGTGACACGTAGGAACTGACCCCACAGTCACTGGACTCCCGATTTGACAATAAGATGATAATTTTCATATTTCTTTACTTAGGATTAAAAAAATTGGCGTTAGAGGGTGATAACTCCAAACAGTCCCCGAACGTCACCGTGGGTGGTACCAACACCACCCACGGGAGCAATGTAACTCGTAGGAACTGAGCCCACAGCCATGGGACTCCCGGTTTGAGAATACGATGGTAATTTGCATATTTTAAGACTTAAGTGAAACATGGCGTTAGTGGGTGAGAACTCGAAATAGACCTCAAACATCCCCGTGGGGCAAACCAACACCTACCACTGGAGTAATGTAACTCGTAGGAACTGACCCCGCAACCTCGGGACTCCCGATTTGAGAATACAACAGTAATTTGCATATTTATAGACTTAGGAATAAAAACATGGCGTTAGAGGGTGAGAACTCAAAACATCCCCCGAACGTTCCCGTGGGTGGCACCAACATGTCCCATGGGACCAATGTAACTGGTATGAACTGACCCCGCAGCCACGGGACTCCCGGTTTGAGAATACAAGGGTAATTTTCATATTTTTAGACTTAGGCTTTAAAACATGGCGGTAGTGGCTGAGAACATGAAACATCCCCCGAACGTCCCCGTGGGTGGCAACAACACCTCCCACGGGACCAATGTAACTCGTAGGAACTGACCCCGCAGCAACGGGACTCCCGATTAGAGAATACGATGATAATTTTCATATTTTTAGACTTAGGCTCGAAAACATGACGTTAGAGGGTGAGAACTCGAAACAGTCCCCGAACGTCCCCGCGGGTGGCACCAACACCTCCCACGGGACCAATGTAACTCGTAGGAACTGACCCCGCAGCCGCGGGACTCCCGGTTTGAGAATACGATGGTAATTTGCAGATTTCTAGACTTAGGCATAAAAACATGACGTTAGTGGGTGAGAATTCGAAACAGCCCCCGAACGTCCCCGTGGGTGGTGCCAACACCTCCCACGGGACCAATGTAACTCGTAGGAACTGACCCCGTAGCCGCGGGACTCCCGATTTAAGAATACGATGGTAATTTTCATACTTCTAGACTTAGGCTTAAAAACATGACGTTAGAGGGTGAGAACTCGAAACAGGCCCCGAACGTCCCCGTGGGTGGCACCAACACCTCCCACGGGACCAATGTAACTCGTAAGAACGGACCCCGCAGCCGCGGGACTCCCGGTTTGAGAAAACGATGATAATTTTCAAATTTCTAGACTTAGGCTTAAAAACATGGCATTAGAGGGTGAGATCACGAGACAACCCCCGAAGATTCCTGTGGCTGGCACCAACGCCTCCCACGGAACCAATGTAACTCGTAGGAACTGACCCCGCAGCCACGGGACTCCCGATTTAAAATTACGATGCTAATTTGCATATTTCTAGACTTAGGCTTAAAAACATGGCGTTAGAGGGTGAGAACTCGAAACAGCCCCCAAACGGCCCCGTGGGTGGCACCAACACCTCCCACGGGATCAATATAACTCGTAGGAACTGACCCCGCAGCAGCGGGACTCCCGGTTTGAAAATATGATGATAATTTGCATATTTCAACATTTTGGCTTTAAAACAAGGCGTTAATGGGTGAGAACTCAAAACAACACCCGAACGTCCCCGGAGGTGGCACCAACGCCTCCCACGGGACCAATGTAACTCGTAGGAACTGATCCCCAACCGCCGAACTCCCGGTTTGAGAACACGACGATAATTTGCATATTTCTAGACTTAGGCTTAACATTATGGCAATAGAGGGTGATATCTCGAAACAACCCCCGAACGTCCCCGTGGGTGGCACCAACACCTCCCACGGGACCAATATAACTCGTAGGAACTTACCCCCCAGCCGTCAGACTCCCGGTTTGAGAATACGACGATAATTTTCAAATTTCTAGACTTAGGATTAACAATATGGTTTTAGAGGGTGACATCTCAATAGAGCCCCCGAACATCCCAATGGGTGGCACCAACACCTCCCACGGGACCAATGTAACTCATAGGAACTGACCCCCCAGTCGCCAGACTCCCGGTTTGAGAATACGATGATAATTTGCATATTTCCAGACTTAGGCTTAACAATATGGCATTAGAGGGTGAAATCTCGATAGAGCCCCCGAATGGCCCCATGGGTGGCACCAACACCTCTCACGGGAGCAATGTAACTCGTAGGAACTGACCCCGCAGCCACGGGACTCCCGGTTTGAGAATACGATTGTAATTTGCATATTTCAAGACTTAAGTAAAACGTGGCGTTAGTGGGTGAGAACTCGAAACAGCCCCCGAACGGCCCCGTGGGTGGCACCAAGAACTCCCACGGGACCAATGTAACTCGTAGGAAGTGACCCCGCAGCCTCGGGACTCCCGATTTGAGAATACGATGGTAATTTGCATATTTATAGACTTAGGAATAAAAACATGGCGTTAGAGGGTGAGAACTCAAAACATCCCCCGAACGTGCCCGTGGGTGGCACCAACACGTCCCATGGGGCCAATGTCACTGGTAGGAGCTGACCCCGCAGCCACGGAACTCCCAGTTTGAGAATACGAGGGTAATGTTCATATTTCTAGACTTAGGCTTAAAAACATGGCGTTAGTGGGTGAGAACATGAAACAGCCCCCGAACGTCCCCGTGGGTGGCAACAACACCTCCCACGGGACCAATGTAACTCGTAGGAACTGACCCCGCAGCAGCGGGACTCCCGATTAGAGAATACCATGATAATTTTCATATTTTTAGACTTTGGCTTAAAAATATGACGTTAGAGGGTGAGAACTCGAAACAGCCCCTGAACGTCCCCGCGGGTGGCATCAACACCTCCCACGGGACCAATGTAACTCGTAGGAACCGACCCCGCAGCTGCGGGACTCCCAGTTTGAGAATACGACGGTAATTTGAAGATTTCTAGACTTCGGCATAAAAACATGACGTTAGAGGGTGAGAACTCAAAACAACCCCCGAACGTCCCCGTGGGTGGCGCCAACACCTCCCACGGGACCAATGTAACTCGTAGGAACTGACCCCATAGCTGCGGGACTCCCGGTTTAAGAATACGATAGTAATTTTCATACTTCTAGACTTAGGCATAAAAACATGGCGTTAGAGGGTGAGAACTCGAAACAACCCCCGAACGTCCCCGTGAGTGGCACCAAAACCTCCGACGAGACCAATGTAACTCGTACGAACTGACCCCGCAGCCGCGTGACTCCCAGTTTGAGAATATGACGATAATTTGCATATTTCTAGACTTAGGCTTAAAAACTTGGCATTATTGGGTGAGAACTCGAAATAGACCCCGAACGTCACCATGGGTGGCACCAACACCTCCCACGGGACCTATGTAACTCGTAAGAACGGACCCCGCAGCCGCGGGACTCTCGGTTTGAGAATACGATGATAATTTGAAATTTTCAAGACTTTGGCTTAAAAACATGGCATTAGAGGGTGAGATCTCGAGACAACCCCCGAACATTCCTGTGGCTGGCACCAACTCCTCCCACGGAACCATTGTAACTCATAGGAACTGACCCCGCAGTCATGGGACTCCCGATCTCAGAATACGACTCTAATTTGCATATTTCTAGACTAAGGCTTAAAAACATGGCGTTAGAGGGTGAGAACTCGAAACCGCTCCCAAACGGCCCCGTGGGTGGCACCAACACCTCCCACGGGATCAATATAACTCATAGGAACTGATCCCGCAGCAGCGGGACTCCCGGTTTGAAAATACGATGATAATTTGCATATTTCAACATTTTGGCTTTAAAACATGGCGTTAATGGGTGAGAACTCAAAACAACATCCGAACGTCCCCGTGGTTGGCACCAACATCTCCCACGGGACCAATGTAACTCGTAGGAACTGACCCCCAGCCACCGAACTCCGGGTTTGAGAACACGATGATAATTTGCATATTTCTAGACTTAGGCTTAACATTATGGCAATAGAGGGTGAGATCTCGAAACAGCCCCCGTACGTCCCCGTGGGTGGCACCAACACCTCCCACGGGACCAATGTAACTCGTAGGAACTGACCCCCCAGCCGTCGGACTCCCGGTTTGAGAATACGACGATAATTTGCATATTTCTAGACATAGGCTTAACAATATGGTTTTAGAGGGTGACATCTCAATAGAGCCCCCGAACATCCCAATGGGTGGCACCAACACCTCCCACGGGACCAATGTAACTCATAGGAACTGACCCCCTAGTCGCCGGACTCCCGGTTTGAGAATACGACGATAATTTGCATATTTCCAGACTTAGGCTTAACAATATGGCATTAGAGGGTGAAATCTCGATAGAGCCCCCGAACGGCCCCATGGGTGGCACCAACACCTCTCACGGGACCAATGTAACTCGTAGAACTGACCCCGCAACCGAGGGACTCCATATTTGAGAATAGGACGATAATTTGCATTTTTCTAGACTGAGGCTTAAAAACATGGGGTTAGTTGGTGAGAACTAGAAACAGCCCACAAACGGCCCTGTGGGTGGTACGAACACCTCCCACGGGACCAATGTAACTCGTAGGATCTGACCCCGCAGCCGCTGGACTCCCGATTTGAGAATACGATGATAATTTGCATATTTTTTCACATAAGTAAAACATGGCGTTAGTGGGTGAGAACTCGAAATAACCCCCGAACGGCCCCAATGGTGGCACCAACACCTACCTTGGGACAATGTAACTCGTAGGAACTGACCCCGCAGCCTCTGGACTCCGGGTTTGAGAATACGATGATTATTTGCATATTTCTAGACTTAGGCTTAAAAACTTGGCATTATTGGGTGAGAACTCGAAATAGACCCCGAACGTCCCCATGGGTGGCACCAACACCTCCCACGGGACCTATGTAACTCGTAAGAACGGACCCCGCAGCCGCGGGACTCTCGGTTTGAGAATACGATGATAATTTAAAAATTTCTAGACTTTGGCTTAAAAACATGGCATTAGAGGGTGAGATCTCGAGGCAACCCCCGAACATTCCTGTGGCTGGCACCAACGACTCCCACGGAACCATTGTAACTCGTAGGAACTGACCCCGCAGCCATGGGACTCCCGATCTCAGAATACGACTCTAATTTGCATATTTCTAGACTTAGGCTTAAAAACATGGCGTTAGAGGGTGATAACTCGAAACAGCCCCCTAACGGCCCCGTGGGTGGCACCAACACCTCCCACGGGATCAATATAACTCGTAGGAACTGATCCCGCAGCAGCGGGACTCCCGGTTTGAAAATACGATGATAATTTGCATATTTCAACATTTTGGCTTTAAAACATGGCGTTAATGGGTGAGAACTCAAAACAACATCCGAACGTCCCCGTGGTTGGCACCAACATCTCCCACGGGACCAATGTAACTCGTAGGAACTGACTCCCAGCCGCCGAACTCCCGGTTTGAGAACACGAAGATAATTTTCATATTTCTAGACTTAGGCTTAACATTATGGCAATAGAGGGTGAGATCTCGAAACAGCCCCCGAACGTCCCCGTGGGTGGCACCAACACCTCCCACGGGACCAATGTAACTCGTAGGAACTGACCCCCCAGCCGTCGGACTCCCGGTTTGAGAATACGATGATAATTTGCATATTTCTAGACATAGGCTTAACAATATGGTTTTAGAGGGTGAGATCTCAATAGAGCCCCCGAACATCCCAATGGGTGGCACCAACACCTCCCACGGGACCAATGTAACTCATAGGAACTGACCCCCCAGTCGCCGGACTCCCAGTTTGAGAATACGACGATAATTTGCATATTTCTAGACTTAGGCTTAACAATATGGTATTAGAGGGTGAGATCTCAATAGAGCCCCCGAACGGCCCCATGGGTGGCACCAACACCTCTCACGGGACCAATGTAACTCGTAGAACTGACCCCGCAACCGAGGGACTCCCGATTTGAGAATAGGACGATTATTTGCATTTTTTTAGACTGAGGCTTAAAAACATGGGGTTAGTTGGTAAGAACTAGAAACAGCCCCCAAACGGCCCTGTGTGTGGTACCAACACCTCCCACGGGACCAATGTAACTCGTAGGATCTGACCCCGCAGCCGCTGGACTCCCGATTTGAGAATACGATGATAATTTGCATATTTTTTCACATAAGTAAAACATGGCGTTAGTGGGTGAGAACTTGAAATAACCCCCGAACGGCCCCATTGGTGGCACCAACACCTACCATGGGACCAATGTAACTCGTAGGAACTGACCCCGCAGCCTCGGGACTCCGGGTTTGTGAATACGATGGTAATTTGCATATTTATAGACTTAGGTTTAAAAACATGGCGTTAGAGTGTGAGAACACTAAACAGCCCCTGAACGGCTCAGTGGGTGGCACCAACACCTCCCACGGGACCAATGTAACTCGTAAGAACTGACCCCGCAGCCGCGGGACTCCTGGTTTGAGAATACGACGGTAATTTGCATACTTGTAGACTTAGGCTTAAAAACATGGCATTAGAGGGTGAGAACTCGAAACATCAACCGAACGTCCCCTGGGTGGTACCAACACCTCCCACGGGACCAATGTAACTCGTAGGAACAGACCGCGCAGCCATGGGACACCCGGTTTGAGAATACGACGGTAATTTTTATATTTTAAGACTTAGGCTTAAAAACATGGCGTTAGTGGGTGAGAACATGAAACAGCCCCGAACGGCGCCGTGGGTGGCACCAACACCTCCCACGGGACCAATGTAACTCATAGGAACTAACCTCGTAGCCGCGGGACTCCCGATTTGAGAATACGGTGATAATTTTCATATTTCTAGACTTTGTCTTAAAAACATGATGTTAGCAGGTGAGAAATCGAAACATCCCCAAACGTCCCAGTGGGTGGCACCACACCTCCCACAGGACCAATCTAACTCGTAATAACTGACCCCGTAGCCACAGGACTCCCAGTTTAATAATACGACGGTAATTTGCAAATTTCTAGACATAGGCTTAAAAAGATGGCGTTAGAGGGTGAGAACTCGAAGCCCCCAAACGTCCCCGTGAGTGGCACCAAAACCTCCCACGGTACCAATGTAACTCGTAGGAATAGACCCCGCAGCCGCGGGACTCCCGATTTGAGAAAACTACGATAATTTGCATATTTCTAGACTTAGGCTTAAAAACTTGGTGTTATTGGGTGAGAAATCGAAATAGACCCCGAACGTCCCCATGGGTGGCACCAACACCTCCCACGGGACCAATGTAACTCGTAAGAACAAACCCCGCAGCCACGTGACTCCCGGTTTGAGATTACGATGATAATTTGCATATTTCTAGACTTCGGCTTAAAAACATGGCATTAGAGGGTGAGTTCTTGAGACAACCCCCGAACATTCCTGTGGGTGGCACCAACACCTCCCACAGAACCAATGTAACTCGTAGGAACTGACCCCGCAGCCACGGGACTCCCGATTTCAGAAAATGATGCTAATTTGCATATTTTTAGACTTAGGTTTAACATTATGGCATTAGAGGGTGAGATCTCGAAACAGCCCCCGAACGTCCCCGTGGGTGAACCAACACCTCCCACGGGACCAATGTAACTCGTAGGAACTGACACCCCAGCCGCCGAACTCCCGATTTGAGAATACGACGATAATTTGCATATTTCTAGACTTTGGCTTAACAATATGGTTTTAGAGGGTGAGATCTCAATAGAGCCCCCGAACATCCCCAAGGGTGGCACCAACACCTCCCATGGGACCAATGTAACTTGGTGGAACTGACCCCGCAGCCGCGCGACTTCCGGTTTGAGAATACGATGGTAATTTACATATTTCTAAACTTAGGATTAAAAACATGGCATTATATAATAGGATGATAATTTACATATTCCTAGACTTAGGCTTAAAAACATGGCGTTAGAGGGTGAGAACTCGAAACAGCCCCCGAACATCCCCGTGGGTGGCACCAACACCTCCCACGGGACCAATGTAACTGATAGGAACTGACCCCCCAGCCGCCGGACTCCCAGTTTTATAATACGACGATAATTTGCATATTTCTAGACTTAGGCTTAACAATATGGTATTAGAGGGTGAGATCTCGATAGAGCCCCCGAACGGCCCCATGGGTGGCACCAACACCTCTCACGGGACCAATGTAACTCGTAGAACTGACCCCGCAGCCGACGGACTCCCGATTTGAGAATAGGATGATAATTCGCATATTTCTAGACTGAGGCTTAAAAACATGGGGTTAGTTGGTGAGAACTGGAAACATCCCCCAAACGGCCCCGTGGGTGGCACCAAAACCTCCCACGGGACCAATGTAACTCGTAGGATCTGACCCCGCAGCCGCTGGACTCCCGATTTGAGAATACGATGATAGGTTGCATATTTCTATACTTAGGCTTAAAAACATGGCGTTAGAGGGTGAGAACTCGAAACAGCCCCTGAACGACCCCGTGGGTGGCACGAACACCTCCCACGGGAATAATGTAACTTCTAGGAACTGACCCCGTAGCCTCGGGACTCCCCATTTGGGAATCCAATGATAATTTTCATATTTCTAAACTTAAGCAAAACATGGCGTTAGAGGGTGGGATCCCGAAAAAACCCCCGAACTTCCCCGTGGGTGGCACAAACACCTCCCACGGGACCAATGTAACTCGTAGGAACTGACCCCGTAGCCGCGGGACTCCCGGTTTGAGAGTACGATGGTAATTTACATATTTCTAAACTTAGGATTAAAAAGATGGCGTTAGAGGGTGAGAACTCTAAACAGCCCCAGAACGGACCTGTGGGTGGCACCAACACCTCCCACGGGACCAATGTAACTCGTTGGAACTGATCCCGCAACCGCGGGACTCCCGGTTTGAGAATAGGATGATAATTTGCATATTTCTAGACTTAGGCTTAAAAACATGGCGTTAGAGGGTGAGAACTCGAAACAACCCCCGAACGGCCCCGTGGGTGGCACCAACACCTCCCATAGGACCAATGTAACTCGTAGGAACCATCCCCACAGCTGCGGGACTCCTGGTTTGAGAATATGACATTAATTTGCCTATTTCTAGACTTAGGCTTAAAAACATGTCATTGGAGGGTGAGAACTCGAAACAGCCTCCGAACGGCCCCGTGGGTGGTACCAACACCTCCCACAGGACCAATGTAGCTTGTAGGAACTAACCCCGCAGCCGCGGGACTCTCGATTTGAGAATAGGATGATAATTTTCATATTTCTAGACTTAGGCTTAAAAACATGGCGTTAGAGTGTCAAAACTAAAAATAGCCCCCGAACGACCCCGTGGGTGGCACCAACACCTCCCATGGGACCAATGTTACTCGAAGGAACTGACCTCGCAGCCGCGGGACTCCCGGTTTGAGAATAGGACGATAATTTGCATACTTCTAGACTTGAGCAGAACATGGAGTTGGAGGGTGAGAACTCAAAACATCCCCCGAACGTCCCCGTGGGTGGCATCAACATTGCGCATGGGACCAATGTAACTCATACGAGCTGACCCGCAGCCGCGGGACTCCCGGTTTGAGAATACGACGGTAATTTGCATATTTTTAGACTTAGGCTTAAAAACATGGCGTTAGAGGTCAAAAACTCGAAACTGCACTCTAACAGCCCCGTGGGCGGCACCAACACCTCCCATGGGTCAAATGTAACTCGTAGGAACTGACCCCGTACCCGCGGGACTCCCGGTTTGAGAATATGATGATAATTTGCATATTTCTAGACTTAGGCTTAAAAACATGCTGTTAATGGGTGAGATCTTGAAATAGCCCCCGAACATTCCTATGGGTGGCACCAACACCTCCCACGGGAATGATGTAACTCGTAGGAACTGACCCTACATCCGCGGGACTCCCGATTAGAGAATACGACGATAATTTTCATATTTCTAGACTTATTCTTAAAAACAAGACGTTAGCGGGTGAGAACTCGAAACATCCCCGTAGGTGGCACCAACACCTCCCACGGGACCAATGTAACTCGTAGGAGCTCACCCCCAGCCGTCGGACTTCCGTTTTGAGAATACGATTATAATTTGCATATTTCTAAACTTAGGCTTAACATTATGGCATTAGAGGGTGAGATCTAGAGACTGCCCCGGAACGTCCCTGTGGGTGGCACCAACACCTCCCACGGGACCAATGTAACTCGTAGGAACTGACCCCCCAGCCGCCGGACTTCCGTTTTGAGAATACGATTATAATTTGCATATTTCTAAACTTAGGCTTAACATTATGGCATTAGAGGGTGAGATCTCGAGACAGCCCCGGAACGTCCCCGTGGGTGGCACCAACACCTCCCACGGGACCAATGTAACTCATAGGAACTGACCCCCCAGCCGCCGGACACCCGGTTTGAGAATACGATGATAATTTGCATATTTCTAGACTTAGGCTTAACAATATGGTATTAGAGGGTGAGATCTCAATAGAGCCCCCGAACGTCCCCGTGGGTGGCAACAACACCTCCCACGGGACCAATGTAACTCGTAGGAACTGACCCCGCAGCCGCGGAACTCCCGATTTGAGAATACGACTGTAATTTTCGTATTTATAGACTTAGGATTAAAAATATGACGTTAGAAGGTGAGAACTCGAAACAACCCCCGAACAGCCCCGTGGGTGGCGCCAACACCTCCCACGGGACCAATGTAACTCGTAGGAATGAACCCCGCAGCCGCGGGACTCTCGGTTTGAGAATATGACGATAATTTGCATATTTCTACACTTAGGCTTAAAAAAATGGCGTTTGGGGGTGAGAACTCGAAACAGCCCCCGAACAGCCCCGTGGGTGGCACCAACATATCCCACCGGACCAATGTAACTCCTAGGAACTAACCCCACAGCCGCGGGACTCCCAGTTTGAGAATACGTCGATAATTTGCATATTTCAAGACCTAGGCTTAAAAACATGGCGTTAGAATGTGAGAACTCGAAACAGCCCCCGAACGTCCCTGTGGTCGGCACCAACACCTCCCCCGGCACCAATGTAACTCGTAGGAACTGACTCCGCAGCCACGGGACTCCCGGTTTGAGAATACGATGGTAATTTGTATATTTATAGACTTAAGCAAAAGATGGCGTTAGTGGGTGAGAACTCGAAACATCCCCCGAACGTCCACGTGGGTGGCACCAACACCTCCCACGGGACCAATGTAACTAGTAGGAACTGACCCCGCAGCCGTGGGACTCCCAGTTTGAGAATACGATGGTAATTTGCATATTTTTAGACTTAGGCTTAAAAACATGGCGTTAGAGGGAAAAAACTTGAAACTGCACTCTAACAGCCCCGTGGGCGGCACCAACACCTCCCATGGGACAAATGTAACTCGTAGGAACTGACCCCGTACCCGTGGGACTCCCGGTTTGAGAATATGATGATAATTTGCATATTTCTAGACTTAGGCTTAAAAACATGTTGTTAATGGGTGAGATCTCGAAATAGCCCCCGAACATTCCTGTGGGTGGCACCAACACCTCCCACGGGACCGATGTAACTCGTAGGAACTGACCCTACAGCCGCGGGACTCCTGATTAGAGAATACGACGATAATTTTCAGATTTCTAGACTTAGGCTTAAAAACAAGACGTTAGCGGGTGAGAACTCGAAACATCCCCAAACGTCCCCGTAGGTGGAACCAACACCTCCCACGGGACCAATGTAACTCGTAGGAACTGACCCCCAGCCGTCGGACTTCCGTTTTCATAATACGATTATAATTTGCATATTTCTAAACTTAGGCTTAACATTATGGCATTAGAGGGTGAGATCTCGAGACAGCCCCGGAATGTCCCCGTGGGTGGCACCAACACCTCCCACGGGACCAATGTAACTCGTAGGAACTGACCCCCCAGCCGCCGGACTCCCGGTTTGAGAATACGATGATAATTTGCATATTTCTAGACTTAGGCCTAACAATATGGTATTAGAGGGTGAGATCTCAATAGAGCCCTCGAACATCCCTGTGGGTGGCACCAACACCTCCCAAGGGACCAATGTAACTCGTAGGAACTGACCCCGCAGCCGCGGAACTCCCGATTTGAGAATACGACGGTAATTTTCGTATTTATAGACTTAGGATTAAAAATATGACGTTAGAAGGTGAGAACTCGAAAAAACCCCCGAACGGCCCCGTGGGTGGCGCCAACACCTACCACGGGACCAAAGTAACTCGTGGGAAGTGACCCCGCAGCCGCGGGACTCCCGATTTGAGAATACGACGTTAATTTGCATATTTCTAGACTTAGGCTTAAAAAGATGGCGTAAGAGGGTGAGGACTCGACACAACCCCCAAACTTCCCCGTGGGTGGCACCAACAACTCCCACAGGACCAATGTAACTCATACGAACTCACCCCCCAGCAGCCGGACTCCTGGTTTGACAATACGACGATAATTTGCATATTTCTAGACTTAGGCTTAACAATATGGCATTAGAGGGTGAGATCTCGATAGAGCCCCCGAACGGCCCCGTGGGTGGCACCAACACCTCTCACGGGACCAATGTAACTCGTAGGAACTGACCCCGCAGCAGAGGGACTCCCGATTTGAGAATAGGATGATAATTTGCATATTTATAGACTTAGGTTTAAAAATATGGGGTTAGTTGGTGAGAACTTGAAACAACCCCCAAATGGCCCCGTGGGTGGTACCAACAACTCCCACGGGCTCGTAGGATCTAACCCCGCAGCCGCTGGACTCCCGATTTGAGAATACGATGATAATTTGAATATTTCTATACTTAGGCTTAAAAACATTGTGTTAGAGGGTGAGAACTCGAAACAGTCCCGAACGCCCCCGTGCGTGGCACCAACACCTCCCACGGAACCAATTTAACCCGTAGGTCTGACCCCGCATCCGCGGGACTACCGGTTTGAGAATACGGGGGTAATTTGCATATTTTTACACTTAAGTAAAACATGGCGATAGTGGGTGAGAACTCGAAATAGCCCCCGAACGGCCCCGTGGGTGGAACCAACACCTACCATGGGACCAATGTAACTCGTAGGAACTGACGCCGCAGCCTCGGGACTCCTGGTTTGAGAATACGATGGTAATTTGCATATTTCTAGACTTAGGTTTAAAAACATGGCGTTATAGGGTGAGAACTCAAAACAGCCACCGAACGGCCCAGTGGGTGGCATCAACACCTCCCACGGGACCAATGTCACTCGTAGGAACTAACCCAACAGCCGCGGGACTCCTGGTTTGAGAATACGACGGTAATTTGCATATTTCTAGACTTTGGCATAAAAACATGGCGTTATAGTGTGAGAACTCGAAACAACCCCCGAACAGCCCCGTGGGTGGCCCCAACACCTCCCACGGTTCCAATATAACTCGTAGGAACTGACCCCGCAGCCGCCAGACTCCTGGTTTGAGAATATGATATTAATTTGCATATTTTTAGACTTAGGCTTAAAAACATGGCGTTAGAGTGTCAGAACTCAAAACAGCCCCCGAACGGCCCCGTGGGTGGCACCAACACGTCCCACGGGAAAATTGTAACTCGAGGGATCTGACCCCGCAGCCGCGGGACTCCCGGTTCGAGAATAGGATGATAATTTGCATATTTCTAGACTTGATCAGAACAAGGAGTTAGAGGGTGAGAACTCGAAACATCCCCCGAACGTCCCCGTGGGTGGCATCAAAACCTCCCACGGGACCAATGTAACTCGTAGGAGCTGACCCGTATCCGCTGGACTCCCGATTTGAGAATACGATGATAATTTGCATATTTTTAGACTTAGTCTTAAAAACAATGCGTTAGAGGGAAAAAACTCGAAACTGCCCTCTAGCAGCCCCGTGGGTGGCACCAACATCTCCCATGGGACAAATGTAACTCGTAGGAACTGACCCCGCAGCCGCGGGACTCCCGGTTTGACAATATGATGATAATTTGCATATTTCTAGACATAGGCTTAAAAACATGGCGTTATTGGGTGAGAACTCGAAACATCCCCCCGAACGTCCACGTGGGTGGCACCAACACCTCCCACGGGACCAATGTAACTCGTAGGAACTGACCCCGCAGCCTCGGGACTCCCAGTTTGAGAATACGACGATAATTTGCATATTTCTAGACTTAGTCTTAAAAACATGGCATTAGAGAGTGAGATATCAAAACAACCCCCGAACGTCCCCGTGGGTGGCACCAACACCTCCCGCAGGACCAATGTAACTCGTAGGAACTGACCCCGCAGCCACGGGACTCCCGATTTGAGAATACGACGGTAATTTTCATATTTCTAGACTTAAGCAAAACATGGCATTAGTGGGTGAGAACTCGAAATATCCCCTGAACGGCCCCATGGGTGGCACCAACACCTCCTATGAGACAATTGTAACTCGTAGGAACTGACCCTGCAGTCCGGGGACTCCCGGTTTGAGAATACGACAATAATTTGCATATTTCTAGACTTAGCCTTAAAAACATGGCGTTAGAGGGTGAGAACTCGAAACAGCCCCCGAAGGGCCCCGTGGGTGGCACCAATGCCTCCCACGGGACCAATGTAACTCGTAGGAACTAACCTCGCAGTCGTGGGACTCCTGATTTGAGAATATGACGATAGTTTGCATATTTCTAGACTTAGGCTTAAAAACATAGCGTTGGAGGGTGAGAACTCGAAACAACCCCCGAACGTCCCCGGGTGTGGCACCAACACCTCCCACGGGACCAATGTAACTCGTAGGAACTGATTCCACAACCACGGGACCCGCGATTTTACAATACCACTATAATTTGCGTATTTCTAGACTTAGGCTTAAAAACATGGTGTTAGGGGGTGAGAACTTGAAACAGCCCCCGAACGGCCCCGTGGCTGGCACCAACTCCTCCCACGGGACCATGGTAACTCGTAGGAACTGACCCCGCAACCGCTAGACTCCCGATTTGAGAATACGATGATAATTTTCACATTTGTAGACTGAGGTTTAAAAACTTGGCGTTAGAGGGAGAGACCTCGAAACAGTCCCCGAACGGCCCCGTGGGTGGCACCAACACCTCCCACGAGACCAACGTAACTCGTAGGAGCTAACCCCGCAGCCGCGGGACTCCCGATTTGAGAATACGACGGTAATTTGCATATTTGTTGACTTAAACAAAACATGGCGTTAGTGGGTGAGGACTCGAAATAGCCCCTGAACGGCCCTGTGGGTGGCCCCAACACCTACAACGGGACCGATGTAACTCGTAGGAACTGACCCCGCAGCCTCGGGACTCCCGGTTTGAGAATATGATGGTAATTTGCATATTTATAGACTTAGGCTTAAAAATATGTCGTTAGAGGGTGAGAACTCAAAACAGCCCCCGAACGGCCCTGTCGGTGGCATCAACACCTCCCACGGGACCAACGTAACTCGTTGGAACTGACCTGGCAGCCGCGGGACTCCTGTTTGAGAATAGGATGATAATTTGCATATTTTTAGACTTAGGATTAAAAACATGGCGTTAGAGGGTGAGAACTCGAAACAGCCCATGAACGTCCCCATGGGTGGCACCAACACCTCCTAAGGGACCAATGTAACTGTAGCAACTGACCTCGCAACCACGGGACTCTCGGTTTGACAATACGACTGTAATTTACATATTTCTTGACTTAGGCTTAAAAACATGGCGTTAGGGGGTGAGAACTCGAAACAGGCCTTTAAAAGCCCCGTGGATGGCACTAAAAGCTCCCACGGTATCAATGTAACTCGTAGGAACTGACCCCACAACCACATGACTCTCAGCTTGTGAATATGATGATAATTGGCATATTTCTAGATTTTGGCTTAAAAACATGGCGTTAATGGGTAAGAACTCGAAACAGCCCCCAAACGTCCCCGTGGGTGGCACCAACACCTCCGACGGGACCAATGTAACTCGTAGGAATTGACCCCGCACCCGCGGGACTCCCGGTTTGAGAATACAACGATAATTTGCATATTTCTAGACTTAGGCTTAAAAACATGGCATTAGAGGGTGAGATCTCGATAAAACCCCCGAACGTCCCCGTGACTGGCACCAACACCTCCCACGGGACTAATGTAACTCGTAGGAACAGACCCTGCAGCCACGGGACTCCCAATTTGAGAAAACGATGATAATTTTCATATTTTCAGACTTAAGCAAAACAAGGAGTTCATGGGTGAAAATTCAAGACAGCCCCCGAACGGCCTCGTGGGTGGCACCAACACCTCCCAGGGACCAATGTAACTCGTAGGAACTGACCCCGCAGCCGTGGGACTCCCGGTTTGAGAATACAACGATAATTTGCATATTTCTAGACTTGGGCTTAAAAACATGGCGTTACGTGTGAGAACTCGAAATAGCCCCCGAACGGCCCCGTGGGTGGCACCAATACCTCACACGGGACCAATGTAACTCGTAGGAACAAAACCCGCAAATGCGGGACTCCAGGTTTTAGAATACGACGGCAATTTACATATTTTTAGACTTAGGCTTAAAAACATGGGGTTAGAGGGTGAAAACACGAAACAACCCTGTAACAGCCCCGTGGGTGGCACAACACCTCCCATGGAACCAATGTAGTTCGTAGGAACTGACCCCGTAGCCACGGGACTCCCGGTTTTAGAATACGATGATAATTTTCATATTTTTAGACTTAGGCTTAAAAACATGGCGTTAGAGGGTGAGATCTCGAAACAGCCCCCGAATGTCCCCCGTGGGTGGCACCAACACCTCCCACGGGACCAATGTAACTCGTAGGAACTGACCCCGCAGCCACGGGACTCCCAGTTTGAGAATACGATGATAATTTGAATATTTCTAGACTTAAGTAAAACATGGCTTTAGAGGGTGAGAACTCGAAACTACCCCCGAACGGCCTCGTGGGTGGCACCAATACCTCCCACGGGACCTATGTAACTCGTAGGAACTAACTCCGCAGTCGCGGGACTCCCGATTTGAGAATACGATGGTAATTTGCATATTTCTAGACTTAGGCTTAAAAACATGGCGTTAGAGGGTGAGAACTCGAAACAGCCCCCGAACGTCCCCGTGGGTGGCACCAACACCTCCCACGGGACCAATGTAACTCGTAGGAACTGACCCCGCAACCACGGGAGTCCCAGTTTGAGAATACGAATCTAATTTTCATATTTCTAGACTTAGGCTTCAAAACATGGCGTTAGGGAATGAGAACTTGACACAGCCCCGTGGGTGGAACCAACACCTCCCACGGGACCAAGGTAACTATTAGGAACTGAACCCGCAGCCACTAGACTCCCGATTTCAGAATACGATGATAATTTGCATATTTCTAGACTTAGGCTTAAAAACATTGCGTTAGAGGGTGAGAACTTGAAACAATCCCCGAACGTCCCCGTGGGTGGTACCAACACCTCCCACGGGACCAATGTAACTCGTAGGAACTGACCCCCCAGCCGCGGGACTCCCGGTTTGAGAATAAAACGGTAATTTTCATATTTCTAGACTTAGGCTTAAAAACATGGCGTGAGAGGGTGAGAACTCGAAACAGCCCCCGAACATCCCCGTGGGTGGCACCAACACCTCCCATGGGACCAATGTAACTCGTAGGAACTCACCCCGCAGCCATGGGACTCCCGGTTTGAGAATACGACGGTAATTTTCATATTTCTAGACTTAGGATTAAAAACATGGCATTAGTGGGTGAGAACTTGAAACAGCTCCCGAACGGCCCCGTGGGTGGCACCAACACCTCCCACGGGACCAATGTAACTCGTAGGAACTGACCCCGCAGCCGCGGGACTCCCGATTTGAGAATACGACGATAATTTGCATATTTCTAGACTTAGGCTTAAAAACATGACATTAGTGGGTGAGAACTCGAAACAGCCCCCGAACATTCCCGTGGGTGGCTCCAACACCTCCCACGGGACCAATCCAACTCATAGGAATTGAGCCCGCATCCACGGAACTCCCGATTTGAGAATACGATGGTAATTTTCATATTTATAGACTTGGGCTTAAAAACATAGCGTTAGTGGGTGAGAACTTGAAATAGATCCCGCACGACCCCGTGGGTGGCACCAACACTTCCCACGGGAGCAATGTAACTCGTAGGAACTGACCCCGCAGTCGCTGGACTCCCGATGATAATTTGAATATTTCTAGACTTAAGCAAAACATGACATTAGTGGGTGAGAACTCGAAACAGCCCCCGAACAGCCCCGTGGGTGGTACCAACACCTCCCACGGGACCAATGTAACTCATAGGAACTAACCCCGCAGCCACGGGATTCCCGATTTTAGAATACAACTGTAATTTGCATATTTCTAGACTTAGGCTTAAAAACATGGCGTTAGACGGTGAAAACTCGAAACAGCCCCCGAACGTCCCCGTGAGTGGCACCAACACCTCCCACGGGACCAATGTAACTAGTAGGAACTGACCCCATAGCCACGGGACTCCCGATTTGAGAAAACGACGGTAATTTGCTTATTTCTAGACTTAGCCTAAAAAACATGGCGTTAGAGGGTGAGAACTCGAAACAACCACCGAACGGCCCCGTGGGTGGCACCAATACCTCCCATGGGACCAATGTAACTCGTAGGAACTGACCCCACATCCTCGGGACTCCCCATTTGAGAATACGACGATAGTTTGCATATTTCTAGACTTAAGCAAAACATGGCATTAGAGGATGAGATCGCAAAATAGCTCCCGAACGTCCCCGGGGGTGGCACAAACACCTCCCACGGGACCAATGCAACTCGTAGGAACTGACCTCGCAGTCGCGGGACTCCCAGTTCGAGAATACGACGATAATTTACGTATTTATTAACTTAGGATTAAAAACATGGCGTTAGAGGGTGAGAACTCCAAACAACCCCCGAACGGCCCCGTGGGGAGCACCAACACCACCCACAGGACCAATGTTACTAGTAGGAACTGACCCGCAGCCGCGGGACTCCGAGTTTGAGAATACGACGGTAATTTGCATATTTCTAGACATAGGCTTAAAAACATGGCGTTAGAGGGTGAGAAATCAAAACGACCCCCGAATCTCCCCGTGGGTGGCACCAGCACCTCCCACGGGACCAATGTAACTCGTAGGAACTGACCCCACAGCCGCGGGACTCCCCGTTTGAGAATACAATGGTAATTTGCATATTTCTAGACTTAGGCTTAAAAACATGGCGTTAAAGGGTGAGAACTCGAAATGGCCCCCGAATCTCCCCAGGGGTGGCACCAGCACCTCCCACGGGACTAATGTAACTCGTAGGAACTGACCCCATGACCACGGGACTCCCGGTTTGGGAATACGATGATAATTTGCATATTTATAGTCTTAGGATTAAAAACATGGCGTTAGAGGGTGAGAACTCGAAACAGCCACCGAACGTCCCCGTGGGTGGCAACACAGCCTCCCACGACCCCATTTTAACTATAAGAAACTAACCCCGCAGCCGTGTGACTCCCCATTTGAGAATAAAATGATAATTTGCATATTTCTAGACTTAAGCAACACATGGCGTTAGAGGGTGAGATATCGAGACGACCCCCGAACGTCCCCGTGGGTGGTAACAACACGTCCCACGAGACCAATGTAACTCGAAGGAACTAAACCCGCAGCCGCGGGACTCCTGGTGTGACAATACGACTGTAATTTGTATATTTATAGACTTAGGCTTAAAAACATGGGGATAGAATGTGAAAACTCAAAATAGCCCCGAACGGCCCCGTGGGTGGCACCAATACCTCCCACGGGACCAATGTAAATCGTAGGAACTAACCCCGAAATCGTGGGACTCCCGATTTTAGAATACGATGGCAATTTGCATATTTCTAGACTTAGGCTTAAAAACTTGGGGTTAGAGGGTGAAAACTCGAAACAACCCTGTAACAGCCCCGTGGGTACACAACACCTCCCATGGAACCAAT
Source organism: Sambucus nigra (assembly GCA_949130495.1). Classification (NCBI taxonomy): domain Eukaryota; kingdom Viridiplantae; phylum Streptophyta; class Magnoliopsida; order Dipsacales; family Adoxaceae; genus Sambucus; species Sambucus nigra. The sequence continues at coordinate 333,532,722 of OX422224.1, forward strand.
GTAGCTCGTAGGAACCGACCCCGTAGCCACGGGACTCCCGGTTTTAGAATACGATGAAAATTTTCATATTTTTAGACTTAGGCTTAAAAACATTGCGTTAGAGGGTGAGATCTCGAAACAGCCCCCGAACGTCCCCCGTGGGTGGCACCAACACCTCCCACCGGACCAATGTAACTCGTAGGAACTGACCCCGCAGCCACGGGACTCCCGGTTTGAGAATACGACGATAATTTGCATATTTCTAGACTTAAGTAACACATGGGTTTAGAGGGTGCGAACTCGAAACTGCCCCCGAAAGGCCTCGTGGTTAGCACCAATACCTCCCACGGGACCTGTGTAACTCGTAGGAACTGACCCCGCAGGCTCGGGACTCCTGGTTTGAGAATACGACGTTAATTTCATATTTATAGACTTAGGCTTATAAACATGGCGTTAGAGGGGGAGAACTCAAAACAGCCCCCGAACGGCCCAGTGGGTGGCACCAACACCTCTCACGGGACCAATGTAAGTCGTAGGAACTGACCGGCAGCCGCGGGACTCCCGGTTTGAGAATACGATGGTTGTTTGCATATTTCTAGACATAGGCTTAAAAACATGGCGTTAGAGGGTGAGAACTCAAAACAGCCCCCGAACGTCCCCGTGGGTGGCACCAACACGTCCCACGGGACCAATGTATCTCGTAGGAACTCACCCCGCACTCACAGGACTCCCGGTTTGAGAATATGACAGTAATTTTGCTATTTCTAGTCTTAGGCTTAAAAACATGGCGTTAGAGGGTGAGAACATGAAACAGCCCCCGAACGGCCCCATGGGTGGCACTAACACCTCCCGCGGGACCAATGTAACTCCTAGGAACTGACCTCACAGCCGCGGGACTCCCGATTAGAGAATACGATGGTAATTTTCATATTTCTATACTTTGGCTTAAAACATGGCGTGAGAGGGTGAGAACTCTAAACAGCCCTGTAACAGCCCCATGGGTGGCACAACACCTCCCATGGAACCAATGTAGCTCGTAGGAACTGACCCCGTAGCCACGGGACTCCCGGTTTTAGAATACGATGAAAATTTGCATATTTTTAGACTTAGGCTTAAAAACATTGCGTTAGAGGGTGAGATCTCGAAACAACCCCCGAACGTCCCCCGTGGGTGGAACCAACACCTCCCACGAGACCAAATTAACTCGTATGAACTGACCCCGCAGCCACGGGACTCCCGGTTTGAGAATACGACGATAATTTGCATATTTCTAGACTTAAGCAAGACATGGGTTTAGAGGGTGAGAACTCAAAACTGCCCCCGAAAGGCCTCGTGGTTCACACCAATACCTCCCACGGGACCTATGTAACTCGTAGGAACTGACCCCGCAGGCTCGGGACTCCCGGTTTGAGAATACGACGGTAATTTCATATTTATAGACTTAGGCTTATAAACATGGCGTTAGAGGGTGAGAACCCAAAACTTCCCCCGAACGGCCCAGTGGGTGGCGCCAACACCTCCCACGGGACTAATGTAACTCGTAGGGACTGACCCCACAGTCGCGGGACTCCCGGTTTGAGAATACGATGGTTGTTTGCATATATCTAGAGTTAGGCTTAAAAACATGGCGTTAGAGGGTGAGAACTCGAAACAGCCCCCGAACGTCCCCGTGGGTGGCACCAACACGTCCCACGGGACCAATGTATCTCGTAGGAACTCACCCCGCAACCACAGGAATCCCAGTTTGAGAATACAACAGTAATTTTGCTATTTCGAGTCTTAGGCTTAAAAACATGGCGTTAGTGGGTGAGAACATGAAACAGCCCCCGAACGGCCCCGTGGGTGCCACTAACACCTCCCACGGGACCAATGTAACTCGTAGGAACTGACCTCACAGCCGCGGGACTCCCGATTAGAGAATACGATGGTAATTTTCATATTTCTAGACTTTGGCTTAAAAACATGGCGTGAGAGGGTGAGAACTCGAAATAACCACCGAACGTCCTGTGGGTGCAACCAACACCTCCCACGAGACCAATGTAACTCGTAGGAACTGACCCCGCAGCCGCGGGACTCCCGATTTGAGAATACGATGATAATTTGCATATTTCTAGACTTAGGTTTAAAAACATGACGTTAGAGGGTGAGAAGTCGAAATAGCCCCCGAATGTCCAGTAGGTGGCACCAACACCTCCCACGACACCAATGTAACTCATAGTAACTGACCCCGTAACCTCGGGACTCCCGATTTGAGAATATGACAGTAATTTTCATATTTATAGACTTAAACTTAAAAACATGGTGTTAGAGGGAGAGAACTCAAAACAACCCATGAACGGCCCAGTGGGTGGCACCAACAACTCCCACAGGACCGATGTAACTCGTAGGAACTGACCGTCGCAGCCGTGGGACTCCCGATTTGAGAATACGACTCTAATTTTCATATTTCTAGACTTAGGCTTAAAAACATGGCGTTAGAGGGTGAGATCTCGAAACAACCCCCGAACGTCCCCCGTGGGTGGAACCAACACCTCCCACGAGACCAAATTAACTCGTATGAACTGACCCCGCAGCCACGGGACTCCCGGTTTGAGAATACGACGATAATTTGCATATTTCTAGACTTAAGCAAGACATGGGTTTAGAGGGTGAGAACTCAAAACTGCCCCCGAAAGGCCTCGTGGTTCACACCAATACCTCCCACGGGACCTATGTAACTCGTAGGAACTGACCCCGCAGGCTCGGGACTCCCGGTTTGAGAATACGACGGTAATTTCATATTTAAAGACTTAGGCTTATAAACATGGCGTTAGAGGGTGAGAACCCAAAACTTCCCCCGAACGGCCCAGTGGGTGGCGCCAACACCTCCCACGGGACTAATGTAACTCGTAGGGACTGACCCCACAGTCGCGGGACTCCCGGTTTGAGAATACGATGGTTGTTTGCATATATCTAGAGTTAGGCTTAAAAACATGGCGTTAGAGGGTGAGAACTCGAAACAGCCCCCGAACGTCCCCGTGGGTGGCACCAACACGTCCCACGGGACCAATGTATCTCGTAGGAACTCACCCCGCAACCACAGGAATCCCGGTTTGAGAATACAACAGTAATTTTGCTATTTCGAGTCTTAGGCTTAAAAACATGGCGTTAGTGGGTGAGAACATGAAACAGCCCCCGAACGGCCCCGTGGGTGCCACTAACACCTCCCACGGGACCAATGTAACTCGTAGGAACTGACCTCACAGCCGCGGGACTCCCGATTAGAGAATACGATGGTAATTTTCATATTTCTAGACTTTGGCTTAAAAACATGGCGTGAGAGGGTGAGAACTCGAAATAACCCCCGAACGTCCTGTGGGTGCAACCAACACCTCCCACGAGACCAATGTAACTCGTAGGAACTGACCCCGCAGCCGCGGGACTCCCGATTTGAGAATACGATGATAATTTGCATATTTCTAGACTTAGGTTTAAAAACATGACGTTAGAGGGTGAGAAGTCAAAATATCCCCCGAATGTCCAGTAGGTGGCACCAACACCTCCCACGACACCAATGTAACTCATAGTAACTGACCCCGTAACCTCGGGACTCCCGATTTGAGAATATGACAGTAATTTTCATATTTATAGACTTAAACTTAAAAACATGGTGTTAGAGGGAGAGAACTCAAAATAACCCATAAACGGCCCAGTGGGTGGCACCAACAACTCCCACAGGACCGATGTAACTCGTAGGAACTGACCGTCGCAGCCGTGGGACTCCCGATTTGAGAATACGACTCTAATTTTCATATTTCTAGACTTAGGCTTAAAAACATGGCGTTAGAGGGTGAGAACTTGAAACAACCCCCGAACATTCCCGTGGGTGGCTACAACACCTCCCACGGTACCAATCCAACTAATAGGAACTGAGCCCGCTGCCACGGGACTCCCGGTTTGAGAATACGATGGTGAATTTCATATTTATAGACTCAGGCATAAAAACATGGCGATAGTGGGTGAGAACTTGAAACAGCTCCCGAACAGCCCCGTGGGTGGCACCAACACCTCCGACTGGACTAATATAACTCGTAGGAACTGACCCCGCAGCCGCTGGACTCTCGATGATAATTTGCATATTTCTAGACTGAAGCAAAACATGACGTTAGTGGGTGAGAACTCGAAACAGCCCCGAACAGCCCCGTGGGTGGTACCAACACCTTCCACGGGACCAATGTAACTCGTAGGAACTGAACCCATAGCCGCGGGACTACCGATTTGAGAATACAACGGTAATTTGCATATTTCTTGACTTAGGCTTAAAAACATGGCGTTAGAGGATGAAAACTCGAAACAGCCCCTGAACGTCCCCGTGGGTGGTACCAACACCTCCCACGGGACCAATGTAACTCGTAGGAACTGACCCCGTAGCCACGGGACTCCCGTTTTGAGAAAACAATGGTCATTTGCATATTTCTAGACTTAAGCAAAAAATGGCATTAGTGGGTGAGAACTCAAAACAGCCCCCGAACGGCCCCGTGGCTGGCACCAAAACCTCCCACAGAATAAATGTTACTCGTAGGAACTGACCCCGCAGCCGCGGGACTCTTCATTTGAGAATACGAAGATAGTTTACATATTTCTAGACTTAAGCAAAACATGGCATCAGAGGGTGAGATCGCGAAACAACCCCCGAACGTCCCCGGGGGTGGCACAAACACCTCCCACGGGACCAATGTAACTCGTAGGAACTCACCCCGCAGTCGCAGGACTCCCAGTTTGAGAATAGGACGGTAATTTACATATTTATAAACTTAGGATTAAAACATGGCATTAGAGGTTGAGAACTCGAAACAGCCCCCAAACGGCCCCGTGGGTGGTACCAACACCTCCCACGGGACCAATGTTACTCATAAGAACTGACCTCGCAGCCGCGGGACTCCCGGTTTGAGAATACGATGATAATTTTGATTTTTCTATACTTAGGCTTAAAAAGATGGCGTTACAGGGTGAGAACTCGAAACAGCCATCGAACGTCCCCGTGGGTGCCAACACAGCCTCCCATGGTACCAATGTAACTCGTAGGAACTGACCCCGCAGCCGCGGGACTCCCCATTTGAGAATACGATGATAATTTCCATATTTCTAGACTTAAGAAAAACATGGCGTTAGAGGGTGAGATCTCAAAACGGCCCCCGAACGTCCCTGTGCGAGGCACCAACACGTCCCACCGGACCAATGTAACTCGTAGGAACTAGACCCGCAGCCGCGGGACTCCCGGTTTGAGAATACGACGGTAATTTGCATATTTATAGACTTAGGTTTAAAAACATGGGGATAGAATGTGAGACCTCAAAACAGCCACGAACGGCCCCGTGGGTGGCACCAATACCCCCCACGGGACCAATGTAACTCGTAGGAACTAACCCCGCAGCCGCGGGACTCCCGTTTTGAGCATACGATGGTAATTTGCATATTTCTAGACTTAGACTTAAAAACATGGCGTTAGAGGGTGAAAACTCAAAACAACCCTCTAACAGCCCTGTGGGTGGCACAACACCTCCCGCGGGACGAATGTAGCTCGTAGGAACTGACCCCGCAACCGCGGGACTCCCGGTTTGAGAATACGATGATAATTTGCATATTTTTGGACTTAGGCATTAAAACATGGCGTTATAGGGTGAGATCTTTAAACATCCCCCGAATGTCCAGGTGGGTGGCAGTAACACCTCCCACGGGACCAATATAACTAGTAGGAACTGACCCCGCAGCCACGAGACTCCCGGTTTGAGAATACGACGGTAATTTTCATATTTCTAGAACTCAAAAGAATATGGCGTTAGTGGGTGAGATTTGGAAACAGCTACCAAACGGCCTCGTGGGTGGCCCCAACACCTCCCACGGGACCAATGTAACTCGTAGGAACTTACCCCACAGCCGCGGGACTCCCGATTTGAGAATACAAAGGTTATTTGCATATTAAAAGAATTAGGCTTAAAAACATGGCGTTAGAGGGTGAGAACTCGAAACAGCCCCCGAACGGCCCCGTGGATGGCACCAATACCTCCCACGGGACCAATGTAACTCGTAGGAACTGACCCCATAACCACGGGACTCCCAGTTGGAGAATACGACGGTAATTTGCATATTTCTAGACTTAGGCTTAAAAATATGGCGTTACGGGTGAGAACTTGAAACAACCCCCGAACCGCCCCGTGGGTGGCACCAACTCCTCCCACGGGACCAATGTAACTCGTAGTAACTGACCCCGCAGCCGATGGACTCCCGATTTGAGAATACAATGATTATTTGCATATTTCTAGAATTAGGCTTAAAAACATGGCGTTAGAGGGTGAGAACTCAAAACAGTACCTGAACGGCCCCGTGAGTGGTACCAACCCCTCCCACGGGACCAATGTAACTCATAGGAACCGACCCCACAGCTGCGGGGCTCCCGGTTTGAGAATACGACAGTAATTTACATATTTATATACTTAAGTAGAACATGGTGTTAGTGGGTGAGAACTCGAAATAGCCCCAGAACGGCCCCGTGGGTGGCACCAACACCTTCCTTGGGACCAATGTAACTCGTAAGAACTAATACCGTAGCCTCGGGACTCCCGGTTTGAGAATACGATGATAATTTGCATATTTATAGACTTTGGCTTAAAGGCGTGGCGTTAGAGGGTGAGAACTCAAAACAGCCCCCGAACGGCCCAGTGGGTGGCACCAACACCTCCCACGGGACCAATGTAACTCATAGGAACTGACCCCGCAGTCACGGGACCCTCAGCCGCGTTACTCCCCATTTGATGATACGGCGATAGTTTGCATATTTCTAGACTTAAGTAAAACATGGCGTTAGAGGATGAGATAGTGAAACAGCCCCCGAACGTCGCCGGGGGTGGCACAAACACCTCCCAAGGGACAAATGTTACTCGTAGGAACTGACCCCGCAGTCGTGGGACTCCCAGTTTGAGAATACAATGGTAATTTACATATTTATAAACCTAGGATTAAAAACATGGCGTTAGAGGGTGAGAACTCAAAACAGCCCCCGAACGGCCCCGTGTGTGGCACCAACATCTCCCACGGGACCAATGTTACTCATAGGAACTGACTCCCAGTCGCGGGACTCCCAGTTTGAGAATACGCCGATAATTTGCATATTTCTAGACTTAGGCTTAAAAACATGGCGTTAGAGGGGAGAACTCAAAACAGCCCTCGAACGTCCCAGTGGGTGGCACCAACACCTCCCACGGGACCAATGTAACTCGTAGGAACTGACCCCGAAGCCGCGGGACTCCCGTTTTGAGAATAGGACGATAATTTGCATATTTCTAGACTTAGGCTTCAAAACATGCCATTAGAGGGTGAGAACTCGAAACGGACGCCGAATGTCCCCATGGGTGGCACCAACACCTCCCACAGGACCAATGTAACTCGTAGGAACTGAACCCGCAGCCGCGGGACTCCCCATTTGAGAATACGATGATAATATCCATATTTCTAGACTTAAGCAAAACATGGCGTTAGAGGGTGAGATCTCAAAACGGCCCCCGAACGTCCCTGTGGGAGGCACCAACATGTCCCACGGGACCAATGTAACTCGTAGGAACTAAACCCGCAGCCGCGGGACTCCCGGTTTGAGAATACGACGGTAATTTGCATATTTATAGACTTAGGCTTAAAAACATGGGGATAGAATGTGAGACCTCAAAACAGCCCCAAACGGCCCTGTGGGTGGCACCAATACCCCCCACGGGACCAATGTAACTCGTAGGAACTGACCCCGCAGCCGCGGGACTCCCGTTTTGAGCATACGATGGTAATTTGCATATTTCTAGACTTAGACTTAAAAACATGGCGTTAGAGGGTGAAAACTCAAAACAACCCTCTAACAGCCCCGTGGGTGGCACAACACCTCCCGCGGGACGAATGTAGCTCGTAGGAACTGACCCCGCAGTCGCGGGACTCCCGGTTTGAGAATACGATGATAATTTGCTTATTTTTGGACTTATGCGTAAAAACATGGCGTTATAGCGTGAGATCTTTAAACATCCCCCGAATGTCCACGTGGGTGGCAGTAACACCTCCCACGGGACCAATATAACTAGTAGGAACTGACCCCGCATCCACGAGACTCCCGGTTTGAGAATACGATGGTAATTTGCATATTTCTAGAACTCCAAAGAACATGGCGTTAGTGGGTGAGATCTAGAAACAGCTCCCAAACGGCCCCGTGGGTGGCACCAACACCTCCCACGGGACCAATGTAACTCGTAGGAACTGACCCCGCAGCCGCGGGACTCCCGATTTGAGAATACAATGGTAATTTGCATATTAAAAGAATTAGGCTTAAAAACATGGCGTTAGAGGGTGAGAACTCGAAACAGCCCCCGAACGGCCCCGTGGGTGGCACCAATACCTCCCACGGGACCAATGTAACTCGTAGGAACTGACCCCGTAACCACGGGACTCCCAGTTGGAGAATACGACGGTAATTTGCATATTTCTAGACTTAGGCTTAAAAACATGGTGTTACGGGTGAGAACTTGAAACAACCCCCGAACGGCCCCATGGGTGGCACCAACACCTCCCACGGGACCAATGTAAATCATAGGAACTGACCCCGCAGCCGATGGACTCCCGGTTTGAGAATACGATGATTATTTGCATATTTCTAGAATTACGCTTAAAAACATGGCGTTAGAAGGTGAGAACTCAAAACAGTACCTGAACGGCCCCGTTAGTGGTACCAACCCCTCCCACGGGACCAATGTAACTCGTAGGAACTGACCCCACAGCTGCGGGGCTCCCGGTTTGAGAATACGACAGTAATTTACATATTTCTATACTTAAGTAGAACATGGTGTTAGTGGGTGAGAACTCGAAATAGACCCATAACGGCCCCGTGGGTGGCACCAACACCTTCCTTGGGACCAATGTAACTCGTAAGAACTAACACCGTAGCCTCGGGACTCCTGGTTTGAGAATACGACGATAATTTTCATATTTATAGACTTTGGCTTAAAGGCGTGGCGTTAGAGGGTGAGAACTCAAAACATCCCCCGAACGGCCCAGTGGGTGGCACCAACACGTCCCACGGGACCAATGTAACTCATAGGAACTGACCCCGCAGTCACGGGACCCCTCAGCCGCGTTACTCCCCATTTGATAATACGACAATAGTTTGCATATTTCTAGACTTAAGCAAAACATGGGGTTAGAGGATGAGATGGTGAAACAGCCCCCGAACGTCGCCGGGGGTGGCACAAACACCTCCCAAGGGACAAATGTAACTCGTAGGAACTGACCCCGCAGTCGCGGGACTCCCAGTTTGAGAATACGATTGTAATTTACATATTTATAAACCTAGGATTAAAAACATGGGTTTAGAGGGTGAGAACTCAAAACAGCCCCCGAACGGCCCCGTGTGTGGCACCAATACCTCCCACGGGACCAATGTTACTCATAGGAACTGACCCCCAGTCGGGGGACTCCCAGTTTGAGAATAGGTTGATAATTTGCATATTTCTAGACTTAGGCTTACAAAAATGGCGTTAGAGGGGAGAACTCGAAACAGCCCTCGAACGTCCCAGTGGGTGGCACCAACTCCTCCCACGGGACCAATATAACTCGTAGGAACTGACCCTGAAGCCGCGGGACTCCCGTTTTGAGAATAGGACGTAATTTGCATATTTCTAGACTTAGGCTTAAAAACATGCCGTTAGAGGGTGAGAACTCGAAACGGACGCCGAATGTCCCCATGGGTGGCACCAACACTTCCCACAGGACCAATGTAACTCGTAGGAACTGACCCCGCAGCCGCGGGACTCCCCATTTGAGAATACGATGATAATTTCCATATTTCTAGACTTAAGAAAAACATGGCGTTAGAGGGTGAGATCTCAAAACGGCCCCCGAACGTCCCTGTGGGAGGCACCAACACGTCCCACGAGACCAATGTAACTCGTAGGAACTAAACCCGTAGCCGCGGGACTCCCGGTTTGAGAATACGACGGTAATTTGCATATTTATAGACTTAGGCTTAAAAACATGGGGATAGAATGTGAGACCTCAAAACAGCCCCGAACGGCCCCGTGGCTAGCACCAATACCCCCCACGGGACAAATGTAACTCGTAGGAACTAACCCCGCAGCCGCGGGACTCCCGTTTTGAGCATACGATGGTAATTTGCATATTTCTAGACTTAGACTTAAAAACATGGCGTTAGAGGGTGAAAACTCAAAACAACCCTCTAACAGCCCCGTGGGTGGCACAACACCTCCCACGGGACGAATGTAGCTCGTACGAACTGACCCCGCAGCCGCGGAAATCCCGGTTTGAGAATACGATGATAATTTGCATTTTTTTGGACTTAAGCGTAAAAACATGGCGTTATAGGGTGAGATCTTTAAACATCCCCCGAATGTCCACGTGGGTGGCAGTAACACCTCCCACGGGACCAATATAAGTAGTAGGAACTGACCCCGCAGCAACGAGACTCTCGGTTTGAGAATACGACGGTAATTTGCATATTTCTAGAACTCCAAAGAACATGGCGTTAGTGGGTGAGATCTGGAAACAGCTCCCAAACGGCCCCGTGGGTGGCACCAACACCTCCCACGGGACCAATGTAACTCATAGGAACTGACCCCGCAGCCGCGGGACTACCGATTTGAGAATACAATGGTAATTTGCATATTAAAAGAATTAGGCTTAAAAACATGGCGTTAGAGGGTGAGAACTTGAAACAACCCCCGAACGGCCCCGTGGGTGGCACCAATACCTCCCACGAGACCAATGTAACTCGTAGGAACTGACCCCGTAACCACGGGACTCCCAGTTGGAGAATACGACGGTAGTTTGCACATTTCTAGACTTAGGCTTAAAAACATGGCGTTACGGGTGAGAACTTGAAACAACCCCCGAACGGCCCCGTGGGTGGCACCAACACCTCCCACGGGACCAATGTAACTCGTAGGAACTGACCCCGCAGCCGGTGGACTCCCGATTTGAGAATACGATGATTATTTGCATATTTCTAGAATTAGGCTTAAAAACATGGCGTTAGAGTGTGAGAACTCAAAACAGTACCTGAACGGCCCCGTGAGTGGTACCAACCCCTCCCACGGGACCAATGTAACTCGTAGGAACCAACCCCACAGCTGCGGGGCACCCAGTTTGAGAATACGACAGTAATTTACATATTTCTATACTTAAGTAGAACATGGTGTTAGTGGGTGAGAACTCGAAATAGCCCCAGAACGGCCTCGTGGGTGGCACCAACACCTTATTTGGGACCAATGTAACTCATAAGAACTAACACCGTAGCCTCGGGACTCCTGGTTTGAGAATACAACGATAATTTGCATATTTATAGACTTTGGCTTAAAGGCGTGGCGTTAGAGGGTGAGAACTCAAAACAGCCCCCGAACGGCCAAGTTGGTGGCACCAACACCTCCCACGGGACCAATGTAACTCATAGGAACTGACCCCGCAGTCAAGGGACCCCTCAGCCGCGTTACTCCCCATTTGAGAATACGGCGTTAGTTTGCATATTTCTAGACTTAAGGAAAACATGGCGTTAGAGGATGAGATAGTTAAATAGCCCCCGAACGTCGCCGGGGGTGGCACAAACACCTCCCAAGGGACAAATGTAACTCGTAGGAACTGACCCCGCAGTCGCGGGACTCCCAGTTTGAGAATACGATGGTAATTTACATATTTATAAACCTAGGATTAAAAACATGGCGTTAGATGGTGAGAACTCAAAACAGCCCCCGAACGGCCCCGTGTGTGGCACCAACACCTCCCAAGAAATAAATGTTACTCATAGGAACTGACCCCCAGTCGCGGGACTCCCAGTTTGAGAATAGGACGATAATTTGCATATTTCTAGACTTAGGCTTAAAAACATGGCGTTAGAGGGGAGAACTCGAAACAGCCCTCGAACGTCCCAGTGGGTGGCACCTACACCTCCCACGGGACCAATGTAACTCGTAGTAACTGACCCCGAAGCCGCGGGACTCCCGTTTTGAGAATAGGATGATAATTTGCATATTTCTAGACTTAGGCTTAAAAACATGCCGTTAGAGGGTGAGAACTCGAAACGGACGCCGAATGTCCCCATGGGTGGCACCAACACCTCCCACCGGACCAATGTAACTCGTAGGAACTGACCCCGCAGCCACGGGACTCCCGGTTTGAGACTACAATGGTAATTTGCGTATTTCTAGACATAAGCAAAACATGGCGTTAGTGGGTGAGAACTCAAAAAAAACCCCGAACGGCCCCGTGGGTGGCACCAACACCTCTCACGTGACCAATGTAACTCGTAGGAACTCACCCCGCAGCCACGGGACTCCTGGTTTGGGAACACGATGATAATTTTCATATTTCTAGACTTAGGCTTAAAAACATGGCGTTAGAGGGTGAAAACTCGAAACAGCCACCAAACATCCCCGTGGGTGGCACCACAGCCTCCCACGGGACAAATGTAACTCGTAGGAACTCACCTCGCAGCCGTGGGATTCCCCATTTGAGAATACGACGTTAATTTGCATATTTCTAAACTTAAGCAGAACCGTGTGTTAGTGGGTGATAACTCGAAATAGCCCCGGAACGGCCCCATGGGTGGCCCCAACACCTACCATGGGACCAATGTAACTCGTAGGAACTGACACCGTAGCCTCGGAACTACTAGTTTGAGAATACGACGGTAATTTTCATATTTATAGACTTAGGCTTACGAACGTGGCGTTAGAGGGTGAGAACTCAAAACAGCCCCCGAACGGCCCAATGGGTGGCACCAACACCTCCCACGGGACCAATGCAACTCGTAGGTACTGACCCCGCAGTCGCCGGACTCCCTGTTTGGGAATACGATGGTAATTTGCATATTTCTAGACTTAGGCTTAAAAACATGGTGTTAGAGGGTGGGAACTCAAAACAGCCCCTAACGTCCCCGTGGGTGGCACTAACACCTCTCATGGGACCAATATAACTCGTAGGAACTGACTCCGTAGTCGCGGGACACCCGGTTTGAGAATACGACCGTAATTTGCATATTTCTAGACTTAGGATTAAAAATGTGGTGTTACGGGTGAGAATGTGAAACATCCACCGAACGGCCCCGTGGGGGGAACCAACACCTCCCACGGGACCAATGTAACTCGTAGGAACTGACCCCGAAGTCGCTGGACTCCCGATTTGAGAATACGATGGTAATTTCCATATTTCTAGACTTAGGCTTAAAAACATGGCGTTAGAGGGTAAGAACTCAAAACAGTCCCCGAATTGCCCCGTGGGTGGTACCAACACCTCCCACGGGACCAATGTAACTCGTAGGAACTGACCTCGCAGTCGCGGGACTCCCGGTTTGAGAATACGACGGTAATTTGCATATTTCTAGACTTAAGCAAAACATGGCGTTAGTGGGTGAGAACTCGAAATAGCCCCTGACGCGACTGAAAATGTGTCTGAAAAATGCGTTCACTCTAGGCTCAAGTGTAAGCCTGTCGCTCAAGTAATAATCCCAGTAAGTCGGGTATCGAATCCACAGGGAAAAAGGACAACAGAGTTGTGACGACGGGAAAAGACGGAGAAACCCTAACTTTGACTCTAAAAGAAAAGGAAAAATGATTTGGTTTTTTGAGATTGATTACAGCTAAATGCGATAATGAAATTATATATAAAAGAAATTATACTAATCTATCTAAATCAAGAATGAATGATGGTTAAAAACTTTTTGTTTAAATGATGAGAAAAATAGGACGGGAATACAATCCCCCAACCCTAGTGTAGTGCAGTTATAATAATAATCTTAAATTTATTTGATTGATTTGACCCGGAATTTAGTACTCCCAAGCATTATGTATACGAGGTTCAAGTCCGTGTCATACCTAATCTGAGGATGAGTAAATCAGTATCGCGATAGTAGCACTCGAATTGCACTCTAAATCATCACGAGTACCCAGAGGCAAACGAGATATAAAGATCTACAACTGTTGTGTAACTACGCAATACGGTCATAGTCAATCACTAAATTCAGCGGATTAATTTTATGCACACGCACTAACACATCAGGCTGGGTTCATGCATCCCGGCCTTGGAAAATCTAGCCTAACACGGTGAAAATAAAGAAAACAATGATTACTGTGCAAGTGTTCATGATTACTCTAAAGAAAATTGGGAATTAATGTAGAATGAAATTAGAACTAAGAATTACTCACTAAAATTATCCAACCAATAAGTGAAACAATGAAATAAACTGATACTCACAAAAATCACCGAATAAAATCTTCAATCCTTGAATTAAATCTGAAATTACTAACTAAACTAGGGTTTTTGGAAAAAGAGAGGAAAAACCTACTAATTCTCTGTGTCTATAACAATAATAAATCGGGTCTTTTATACCCTACAACAATATCAGAAGTCAGCTGCACTAGGAGTCTTTTTAGGAAGAGATAAGAATTTGAAATATCAAAGCCTGGACCGGTCCAGTCCTTAGGCAGACCGGTCTGCCCCCAAGGAGGATCGGTGCTTTTTATTTTGTGGCGGACCGGTCTGGGGTCAGACCGGTTCTTTTTATTTTGACCTTCTGCGGTACGCATGCGATCCTACGTCTTCTGTAGTTGGGCAAGGCGGACCGGTCCGGGGTAGGGTGGACCGGTCCGGCTATTTGACTTTTTGGTTCCTCTTTGACTGCTCATAACTAATTTTCTGGGATTCCGATTGAGGTGCCGTTTCTTCCTATGTGCTCGTGAATGTGATATCTTCAACTTCTTTTAGGTACCTCATCTGAATTCCAGGTGGAAATGACACTTTTTCCCTTTTGACTTTTCCTTCTTTCTTTCTTGATTCTTTCGGTTTCTTTCTTTCGTTTCTTAACATCAAATACCTGTAAAATCACTACACGATACCAGAAACTCGGTGTACTCATTAGGATCAGTCAGTAGCAAGATTATGAGATAAAGTCAACTCAATTACGTTGTTCGAGGTGCTAAAAGTAACTAAATCAATGGCTAAATTAGGAAGAATTTATGCCTAATCAAACCCTCCTAACTTAGAACTTTGCGCGTCCCGATCAATGTAAAAGAATCATAGCACGGCTCAACTCTTTGAAAATCATTTTATTAGGATAAAATACCTTTTTCGCGGGCACGCGACTGCATTTAGCGTATGCAACAAGCCGTTAAACCCCTAGGTTACCCTAGTAGGACGAGTGTTGTCTCGTGAGTGTTTGGAGAGAATATATCCACAAAATTCGACTCAAAGCAAAATTCACAATATGCAAAAATTTTGCAATTCAAATTTTTCCAGAAAATATTCATCATCAAGTCAATACTCTCAAACCGTAGTGCGTGTGTTCGGAGCCAGAAATATAACTGCCAATTTTCACCGATTGATCATTACTCCACTTATCCGAAAATTCGTTTTGATTTCAAGTTCTCACGGAATGCTCTCACGAACGAATCTCTCGGATTATGGCTATTCTCTCGGTATGCGTGATATAAAGAGTAAATGTAATGGAAGCAAAATCACGCATACAATTATAAAGACGGAAATTTTTTGGTGAAAGGACCTCATCAAAGGATTACGGTTTTAGAAACGGGAACATTACCTCTATTTAGGTCACTTAATCTCCTTTATTATTTTTTTGTGTCTTAGCTCTCCACGCGGTAATCAATTTTCGCAATTTGGACTCGGTTAGGACTTTTTCGGGTTTTTAGGGTATATTGGGTAAAATGAAGGAGGTAGGGAAGGTTGGAATTGGAAAAGTCATTAATGATGTCCATTTGTGCTTTTTTCTGGCTATTGCTCATTTTTTCTTCTTTTTCACTTTTTTCTGCTTTTTTTCACTTTTTTTCTTTTCTTGCTATTTTTGTTGAGCATAACTAATTTTTTCATGCCCCTTTATATGCACTTTTGGACTAAATTCTGAATTTTTTTTTCATTTTTCACAATTCCGGGCTATTTGGGTTTTTCGAGTTATCATACGAAAGGCAAAATTTATTCAGCTCAATTTGGGTTGCAAAAATGATGATTTTTCGCTACTTTTTCTGGCCAAAATTATTGGGTGAGAACTCAAAAAATTCCCGAACGGCCCCGTGGGTGGCACCAACACCTAGGACGGGACCAATGTACGTCATAGGAACTGACCCCGCAGCCGCGGGACTCCCGATTTGGGAATAAGACGAGAATTCTCATATTTCTAGACTTAGGCTTAAAAACATGGCGTTAGAGGGTGAGAACTCGAAACAGCCATCGAACGTCCCCGTGGGAGGCACCACAGCCTCCCACGGGACCAATGTAACTCGTAGGAACTAACCCCGCAGTCGTGGGACTCCCGGTTTGAGAATAGGACGGTAATTTGCATATTTATAGGTTTAGGAATAAAAACATGGCGCTAGAGAGTGAGAACTCAATAAAGCCCCTGACCGGCCCCGTGGGTGGCACCAACACCTCCCACGGGACCAATGTAACTCGCAGGAACTGACCCCGCAGCCGCAGGACTCCCGATTTGAGAATAGGATGATAATTTACATATTTCTAGACTTAGGCCTAAAAACATGGCGTTAGAGGGTGAGATCACATAACAGCCCCCGAACGTCCCCGTGGGTGGCACAAACACCTCGCACGTGACCAATGTAACTCATAGGAACTGACCCCGCAGTCGCGGGACTCCCGGTTTGAGACTACAACGGTAATTTACATATTTATAAACTTAGGATTAAAAATATGGCGTTATAGGGAGAGAACTCAAAACAGCCCCCGAACGGCCCCGTGGGTGGCACTAATACCTCCCACGGGACCAATGTTACTCGTAGGAACTGACCCCGAAGCCGCGAGACTCCCGGTTTTAGAATAGGACAATAATTTGCATATTTCTAGACTTAGGCTTGAAAAGATGGCGTAAGAGGGCGAGGACTCGATACAACCCCCGAACGATCCCGTGGGTGTCACCAACACCTCCCACGGGACCAATGTAACTCGTAGGAACTGACCCCGCAGCCGCGGGACTCCCGGTTTGAGAATACGACGATAATTTGCATATTTTCTAGAATTAGGCTTTAAAACATGGCCTTAGAGGCTGAGAACTCAAAAAAGCACCCGAACGGCCCCGTGGGTGGGACCACCGCCTCCCACGGGACCAATGTAACTCATAGGAACTGACCCCGCAGCCTCGGGACTCCCCGTTTGAGAATACGACGATAATTTTCATATTTCTAGACTTTGGCTCAAAAACATGGCGTTAGAGGGTGAGAACTCCAAACAACCACCGAACGGCCCCGTGGGTGGCACCAATACCTCCCACGGGACCAATGTAACTCGTAGGAACTGACCCCACAGCCGCGGGACTCCTGGTTTAAGACTACGATGGTAATTGGCATATTTGTAGACGTGAGCAAAACATGGTGTTAGTGGGTGAGAACTCGAAAAAGCCCCCGAACGGCCCCGTGGGTGGCACCAACACCTCCAATGGGACCAATGTAACTCGTAGGAACTAACCCCGCAGCCGCGGGACTCTCGGTTTGAGAATAGGATGATAATTTGCATATTTCTAGACTTAGGCTTAAAAACATGGTGTTAGAGAGTGAGAACTCGAAGCAGACCCCGAACGGCCCCGTGGCTGGCACCAACACTTCCCACGGGACCAATGTAACTCGCAGCAACTGACCCCGCAGCCGCGGGACTCCCGATTTGTGAATAGGACGATAATTTTCATATTTGTAGACATAGGCTTAAAAACATGACGCTAGAGGGTGAGAACTGGAAACAACCCTCGAACGGCCCTGTGGGTGGCACCAACACCTCCCACGGGACCAATGTAACTCGTAGGAACTGATCCGGCAGCCATGAGACTATCGGTTTGAGAATACGATGATAATTTGCATATTTCTTGACTTAGGCTCAAAAACATGGCGTTAGAGGGTGAGAACTCGAAATCACCCCCGAACGGCCCCGTGGGTGGCACCAATACCTCCCACGGGACCAATGTAACTCGTAGGAACTGACCCCACAGCCGGGGGACTCTCGGTTTGAGACTACTATGGTAATTGGCATATTTCTAGACGTGAGCAAAACATGGTGTTAGTGGGTGAGAACTCGAAAAAGCCCCCGAACGGCCCCGTGGGTGGCACCAACACCTCCCATGGGACCAATGTAACACGTAGGAACTAACCCCGCAGCCGCGGGACTCCCGATTTGAGAATAGGATGATAATTTGCATATTTCTAGACTTAGGCTTAAAAACATGGTGTTAGAGGGTGGGAACTCGAAACAGCCCCTAACGTCCCCGTGGGTGGCACTAAAACCTCTCACGGGACCAATGTTACTCGTAGGAACTAACTCTGTAGTCGCGGGACACCCGGTTTGAGAATACGACCGTAATTTGCATATTTCTAGACTTAGGCTTAAAAATGTGGCGTTAGGGGTGAGAAGGAGAAACATCCCCCGAACGGCCCCGTGGGTGGCACCAACACCTCCCACGGGACCAATGTAACTCGTAGTAACTGAGCCAGAAGCCGCTGGACTCCCGATTTGAGAATACGATGGTAATTTGCATATTTCTAGACTTAGGCTTAAAAACATGGCGTTAGAGGGTAAGAACTCAAAACAGTCACCGAATTACCCCGTGGGTGGTACCAACACCTCCCACGGGACCAATGTAACTCGTAGGAACTGACCTCGCAGTCGCGGGACTCCCGGTTTGAGAATAAGACGGTAATTTGCATATTTCTAGACTTAAGAAAAACATAGCGTTAGTGGGTGAGAACTCGAAATAGCCCCTGACGCGACTGAAAATGTGTCTCAGAAATGCGTTCACTCTAGGCTCAAGTGTAAGCCTGTCGCTCAAGTAATAATCCCAGTAAGTCGGGTATCGAATCCACAGGGAAAAAGGACAACAGAGTTGTGACGACGGGAAAAGGCGGAGAAACCCTAACTTTGACTCTAAAAGAAAAGGAAAAATGATTTGGTTTTTTTAGATTGATTACAGCTAAATGCGATAACGAAATTATATATGAAAGAAATTATACTAATCTATCTAAATCAAGAATGAATGATGGTTTAAAACTTTTTGTTTAAATGGTGAGAAAAATAGGACGGGAATACAATCCACCAACCCTAGTTTAGTGCAGTTATAATAATAATCTTAAATTTATTTGATTGATTTCACCCGGAATTTAGTACTCCCAAGCATTATATATACGAGGTTCAAGCCCGTGTCATTCCTAATCTGAGGATGAGTAAATCAGTATCGCGATAGTAGCACTCGAATTGCACTCTAAATCATCACGAGTACCCAGAGGCAAAAGAGATATAAAGATCTACAACTATTGTGTAACTACGCAATACGGTCATAGTCAATCACTAAATTCAGCGGATTAATTTTATACACACGCACTAACACATCAGGCTGGGTTCATGCATCCCGGCCTTGGAAAATCTAGCCAAACACGGTGAAAATAAAGAAAACAATGATTACTGTGCAAGTGTTCATGATTACTCTAAAGAAAATTGTGAATTAATTTATAATGAAATTAGAACTAAGAATTACTCACTAGAATTATCCAATCAATAAGTGAAACAATGAAATAAACTGATACTCACAAAAATCACCGAATAAAATCCTCAATCCTTGAATTAAATCTGAAATTACTAACTAAACTAGGGTTTTTGGAAAAAGAGAGGAAAAACCTACTAATTCTCCGTGTCTATGACAATAATAAATCGGGTCTTTTATACCCTACAACAATATCAGAAGTCAGCTGCAGTAGGAGTCTTTTTAGGAAGAGATAAGAATTTGAAATATCGAAGCCCGGACCGGTCCAGTTCTTAGGCAGACCGGTCTGCCCCCAAGGAGGATCGGTGCTTTTTATTTTGTGGCGGAACGGTCTGGGGTCGGACCGGTTCTTTTTATTTTGACCTTCTGTGGTTCGCATGCGATCCTAGGTCTTTTGTAGTTGGGCAAGGCGGACCGGTCCGGGGTAGGGTGGACCGGTCCGGCTATTTGACTTTTTGGTTCCTCTTTGACTGCTCATAACTAATTTTTCGGGATTCCGATTGAGGTGTCGTTTCTTCTTATGTGCTCGTGAATGTGATATCTTCAACTTCTCTTTAGGTACCTCATCTGAATTCCGGGTGGAAATGACACTTTTTCCCTTTTGACTTTTCCTTCTTTCTTTCTTGATTCTTCCGGTTTCTTTCTTTCGTTTCTTAACATCAAATACCTGTAAAATCACTACACAATACCAGAAACTCGGTGTACTCATTAGGATCAGTCAGTAGCAAGATTATGAGACAAAGTCAACTTAATTACGTTGTTCTAGGTGCTAAAAGTAACTAAATCAATGGATAAATTAGGAAGAATTTATGCGTAATCAAACCCCCCTAACTTAGAACTTTGCGCGTCCCAAGTAATGTAAAAGAATCCTAGCACGGCTCAACTCTTTGAAAATCATTTTATTGGGATAAATTACCTTTTTCGCGGGCACGCGATTGCATTTAGCGTATGCAACAAGCCGTTAAACCCCTAGGTTACCCTAGTAGGACGAGTGTTGTCTCGTGAGGGTTTGCAGAGAATATACCCACAAAATTCGACTCAAAGAAAATTCAAAATATGCAAAAATTTTGCAATTCATATTTTTCCAGAAAATAGTCATCATCAAGTCAATACTCTCAAATCGTAGTGCGTGTGTTCGGAGCCAGAAATATAACCGCCAATTTTCACCGATTGATCATTACTTCACTTATCCGAAAATTTGTTTTGATTTCAAGTTCTCACGGAATGCTCTCACGAACGAATCTCTCGGATTATGGATATTCTCTCGGTATGCGTGATATAAAGAGTAAATGTAATGGAAGCAAAATCACGCATACAATTAGAAAGACGGAAATTTCTTGGTGAAAGGACCTCATCAAAGGATTACGGTTTTAAAAACGGGAACATTACCTCTATTTAGCGTACTTAATCTCCTTTATTATCTTTTGGTGTCTTAGCTCTCCACGCGGTAATCAATTTTCGCAATTTGGACTCGGTTAGGGCTTTTTCGAGTTTTTAGGGTATATTGGGTAAAATGAAGGAGGTAGGGAAGGTTGGAATTGGAAAAGTCATTAATGATGTCCATTTGTGCTTTTTTTGGGCTATTGCTCATTTTTTCTTCTTTTTCTATTTTTTTCTGTTTTTTTTCACTTCTTTTCTTTTCTTGCTATTTTTGTTGAGCATGACTAATTTTTTCTTGCCCCGTTATATGCACTTTTGGACTAAATTCTGATTTTTTTTTTCATTTTTCACAATTCCGGGCTATTTGGGTTTTTCGAGTTATCAAACGAAAAGGAAAATTTATTCAGCTCAATTTGGGTTGCAAAAAGGATGATTTTTTGCTACTTTTTCTGGCAAAAATTTTTGGGTGAGAACTCCAAAAATTCCCCGAATGGCCCCGTGGGTGGCACCAACACCTCCCACGGGACCAATGTACCTCATAGGAACTGACCCCGCAGCCGCGGGACTCCCGGTTTGGGAATAAGACGATAATTTGCATATTTCTAGACTTAAGAAAAACAAGGCATTAGAGGGTGAGATCTCGAAACACTCCCCGAACGTCCCCGTGGGTGGCACCAACACGTTCCACGGGACCAATGTAGCTCGTAGGAACTAACCCCGCAACCGCGGGACTCCCGGTTTGAGAATACGACAGTAATTTGCATATTTATAGACTTAGGATTAAAAACATGGGGATAGAATGTGAGAAATTGAAACAGCCCCCGAACGGCCCCGTGGGTGGCACCAATACCCCCCCACGGGACAAATGTAACTCGTAGAAACTAACCCCGCAGCCACGGGACTCCCGTTTTGAGCATATGCCGGTAATTTGTATATTCCAAGACTTAGGCTTAAAAACATGGCGTTAGAGGGTGAAAACTCGAAACAACCCTCTAACAGCCCCGCGGGTGGCACAACACCTCCCACGGGACCAATCTAGCTAGTAGGAACTGACCCCGCAGTCGCGGGACACCCGCTTTGAGAATACGACGATAATTTGCATATTTTTGGACTTAGGCATAAAAACATGGCGTTAGAGGGTGAGATCTCAAAACAGCCCCCGAATGTCCCCGTGGGTGGCACAAACACCTCCCACGGGACAAATGTAACTCGTAGGAACTGACCCCACAGCCACGGGACTCCCAGTTTGAGAATACGATGGTAATTTGCATATTTTTAGATTTAAGCAAAATATGACGTTAGTGGGTGAGAACTCGAAACAGCCTCCGAACGGCCCCGTGGGAGGTACCAACACGACCCATGGGACTAATGCAACTCGTAGGAACTGACCCCATAGCCGCGGGACTCCCAGTTTGAGAATACGACGATAATTCGCATATTTCTAGACTTAGGCTTAAAAACATGGCGTTAGAGGGTGAGAACTTGAAACAGCCCCTGAACATCCCTATGGGTGGCACCAACACCTCCCACGGGACCAATCTCACTCATTGAAACTGAGCCCGCAACCACGGGACTCCCGGTTTGAGAATACGCCGGTGATTTTCATATTTATAGACTTAGGCTTAAAAACATGGCGTTAGTGCGTGAGAACTGGAAACAGCTCCCAAACGGCCCCGTGGGTGGCACCAACACCTCCCACGGGACGAATGTAACTCGGAGGAACTGACCCCGCAGCCGCAGGAATCCCGATTTGAGAATACAACGGTAATATGCAAATTTCTATACTTTGCCTTAAAAACATGACGTTAGAGGGTGAGAACTCGAAACAGCCCCCGAACGGCCCCGTGGGTGGCACCAATACCTCCCACGGGACCAATGTAAATCGTAGGAACTGACCCCGCAACCACAGGACTCCCGGTTTGAGAATACGACGGTAATTTGCATATTGCTAGACTTAGGCTTAAGAACATGGCGTTACGGGTGAGAACATGAAACAACCCCCGGACGGCCCCGTCGGTGGCACCAACACCTCCCACGGGACCAATGTAACTCGTAGGAACAGACCCCGTAGCCGCGGGACTCCCAATTTGAAAATACGATTATAATTTGCATATTTCTATACTTAGGCTTAAAAACACGGCGTTAGAGGGTGAGAACTCGAAACAGTCCCCGAACAGCCCAGTGGGTGGCACCAACACCTCCCATGGGTCGAATTTAACTCATAGGAACTGACCCCGTAGCCGCGGGACTCCCGATTTGGGAATACGACGATAATTTGAATATTTCTAGACTTAGGCTTAAAAACATGGTGTTAGATAGTGGGAACTCGAAACAGCCACCGAACGTCCCCGTGGGTGGCACCACAGCCTCCCACTGGACCAATGTAACTAGTAGGAACTGATCCCGCATCCGCGGGACTTGCCATTTGAGAATACGATGATAATTTGAATATTTCTAGACTAAAGAAAAACATGGCATTAGAGGGTGAGATCTCGAAGCAGCCCCCGAACGTCCCCGTGGGTGGCACCAACACGTCCCACGGGACCAATGTAACTCATAGGAACTAACCCCGTAACCGCGGGACTCCCGGTTTGAGAATACGACGGTAATTTGCATATTTATAGACTTAGGCTTAAAAACATGGGGATAGAATGTGAGATCTTGAAACAGCACCCGGACGGCCCCGTGGGTGGCACCAATACCCCCCGCGGGACCAATGTAACTCGTAGGAACTAACCCCGCACCCACGGTACTCCCGTTTTGAGCATACAACGGTAATTTGCATATTTCAAGACTTAGGCTTAAAAACATGGCGTTAGAGGGTGAAAACTCGAAACAACCCTCTAACAGCCCAGCGGGTGGCCCAACACCTCCCACGGGACCAATGTAGCTCGTAGGAACTGACCCCGCAGTCGTGGGACACCCGCTTTGAGAATACGATGATAATTTGCATATATCTAGACTTAGGCTTAAAAACATGGCGTTAGAGGGTGAGAACTTGAAACATCCCCCGAACGTCCCCGTGGGTGGCACCACAGCCTCCCACGGGACCAATGTAACTCGTAGGAACTGACCCCGCAGCCGTGGGACTCCCCGTTTGAGAATACGACAATAATTCGCATATTTCTAGACTTAAGCAAAACATGGCGTTAGAGGGTGAGATCTCGAATCATCCCCAGAACGTCCCCGTGGGTGGCACAAACACCTCCCATGGGACCAATGTAACTCGTAGGAACTGACCCAACAGTCGCGGGACTCCCGATTTGAGAATACAACGGGAATTTACATATTTGTAGTCTTAGGATTAAAAACATGGCGTTATTGGGAGAGAACTCGAAACAGCCCCCAAACGGCCCCGTGGGTGGCATCAATACCTCCCACGGGACCAATGTTACTCGTGAGAACTGACCCCGCAGCCGCGGGACTCCCGCTTTGAGAATAGGACGATAATTTGCATATTTCTAGACTTAGGCTTAAAAAGATGGCGTAAGAGGGTGAGGACTCGACACAACCCCCGAACGGTCCCATGGGTGACACCAACACCTCCCACGGGACCAATGTAACTCGTAGGAAAAGACCCCGCAGCCGCGGGACTCCCGGTTTGAGAATACGATGATAATTTGCATATTTCTAGAATTAGGATTTAAAACATGGCCTTATAGGGCGAGAACTCGAAAAAGCATCCGAACGGCCCCATGGGTGGCACCACAGCCTCCCACGGGACCAATGTAACTCATAGGAACTGACCCCGCAGCCACGGGACTCCCCGTTTGAGAATACGACAATAATTTGCATATTTCTAGACTTAGGCTAAAAAACATGGCGTTAGAGGGTGAGAACTTTAAACAGCCCCCGAACGTCCCCATGGATGGCACCACAGCCTCCCACGAGACCAATATAACTCGTAGGAACTGACCCCCCAGCCGCGGGACTCACCATTTAAGAATACGACGATAATTTGCATATTTCTAGACTTAAGCAAAACATGGCATTAGAGGGTGAGATCTCGAAACATCCCCAGAACGTCCCCGTGGGTGGCACCAACACCTCCCTCGGGAGCAATGTAACTCGTAGGAACTAACCCCGCAGCGGAGGGACTCCCAGTTTGACAATACGATGGTAATTTGGATATTTATGGACTTAGGCTTAAAAACATGGTGCTAGAGCATGAGAACTCGAAACAGACCCCGAACGGCCCCGTGGGTGGCACCAACACCTCCCACGGGACCAATATAACACGCAGGAACTGACCCCGCAGCCGCGGCACTCCCGATTTATGAATTGGACGATAATTTGCATATTTCTAGACTTAGGCTTAAAAACATGGCGCTAGAGGGTGAGAACTCGAAAAAACCCTCGAACGGCCCTGTGGGTGGCACCAACACCTCACACGGGACCAATGTAACTCGTAGGAACTGACCCGGCAGCCACGGGACTCCCGGTTTGTGAATACGATGATAATTTGCATATTTCTAGACTTAGGCTCAAAAACATGGCGTTAGAGGGTTACAACTCGAAACAACCCACGAACGGCCCCGTGGGTGGCACCAGTACCTCCCACGGGACCATTGTAACTCTTAGGAACTGACCCCACAGCCGCGGGACTCCCGGTTTGAGACTACGATGGTAATTGGCATATTTCGAGACGTGAGCAAAACATGGTGTTAGTGGGTGAGAACTCGAAAAAGCCCACGAACGGCCCCGTGGGTGGCACCAACACCTGCCATGGGACCAATGTAACTCGTAGGAACTGACCCCGCAGCCGCGGGACTCCCGGTTTGAGAATAGGATGATAATTTGCATATTTCTAGACTTAGGCCTAAAAACATGGCGTTAGAGGGTGAGATCACATAACAGCACCCAAACGTCCCCGTGGGTGGTACAAACACCTCCCACGGGACCAATGTAACTCGTAGGAACTGACCCCGCAGTCGCGGGACTCCCGGTTTGAGAATACAACGGTAATTTACATATTTATAAACTTAGGATTAAAAACATGGCGTTAGAGGGTGAGAACTCGAAGCAGCACCCGAACGGCCCCGTGGGCGGCACCAATACCTCCCACGGGACCAATGTAACTCGTAGGAACTAACCCCGCTGCCACGGGACTCCCGGTTTGAGAATACGACGGTAATCTGCATATTTCTAGACTTAGGCTTAAAAACATGGCGTTAGAGGGTGAGAACTCGAAACAGCCCCTGAACGTCCCCGTGGGTGGCACCAACACCTCCCACAGGACCAATGTAACTCGTATGAATTGACCCCGCAACCACGGGACTTCTGGTTTGAGAATACGACGGTAATTTGATTATTTATAGACTTAGGCTTAAAAACATGGCGTTAGGGGGTGAGAACTTCAAACAGCCCCCGAACGGCCCCGTGGGTGGCACCAACAGCTCCCACGGGACAAATGTAGCTCGTAGGAACTAACCCCGCAGCCGCTAGAATCCCAATTTGAGAATACGATGATAATTTACATATTTCTAGACTTAGGCTTAAAAACATGGCGTTAGGGGCTGAGAACTCGAAACAACCCCCGAATATCCCCGCGGGTGGCACCACAGCATCCCACGGGACCAATGTTACTCGTAGGGACTGACCCTGTAGCCGCAGGACTCCCCGTTTGAGAATATGACGATAATTTTCATATTTCTAGACTTAAGAAAAATATGGCGTTAGTGGGTGAGATATCGAAACAGCCCCCGAACGTCACCGTGGGTGGCACCAACACCTCCCACGGGACCAATGTAACTCGTAGGAACTAACCCCGCAGCCGCGGAACTCCCGTTTTGAGAATATGACGGTAATTTCTATATTTATAGACTTAGGCTTAAAAACATGGCGCTAGAGCGTGAGAACTCAAAACATCCCCCGAACGGCCCCTTGGGTCGCACCAACACCTCCCACGAGACCAATGTAACTGGCAGGACTTGACCCCGCAGCCGCGGGACTCCCAGTTTAATAATACGACAATAATTTTCTTATTTCAAGACTTAGGCTAAAAAACATGGCGTTAGTGGGTGAGAACTCGAAACAGCCCCCGAACGGCCCCGTGAGTGGCACCAACACCTCCCACGGGACCTATGTAACTCGTAGGAACTGACCCCGCTGTCCCGGGCCTCCCGGTTTGAGAATAGGATGATAATTTGCATATTTTTAGATTTAGGGTTAAAAACATGGCGTTAGAGGGTGAGATCTCGAAACAGCCCCCGAACGTCCTCGTGGGTGGCACCAACACGTCCCACGGGAGCAATGTAACTCGTAAGAATAGACCCCGTCGCCATAGGACTCCCAGTTTGAGAATATGACAGTAATTTGCATACTTCTGGACTTAAGCAAAACATGGCGTTAGTGGGTGAGAACTCGAAACAGCCCCCGAACGGCCCCGTGGGTGGCACCAACACCTCCCACGGGACCAAAGTAACTCGTACGAACTGACCCCGCATCCGCGGGACTCCCAGTTTGATAATACGACCATAATTTGCATATTTCTAGACTTAGGCTTAAAAACATGGCGTTAGAGGGTGAGAACTCGAAAAAGCCCCCGAACAGCCCCGTGGGTGGCACCAATACCTCCCACGGGACCAAAGTACATCGTATGAACTAACACCGCAGTCGCAGGACTCCCGGTTTGAGAATACGACGGTATTTTGCATATTTCTAGACTTAGGCTTAAAAACATGGAGTTAGAGGGTGAGAACTCGAAACAGCACCTGAACATCTCCGTTGGTGGCAACAACACCTCCCACGAGACCGATGTAACTCATAGGAACTGACCCTTCAGCCACGGGACTCCCGGTTTGAGAATACGACGATAAGTTTAATATTTCTAAACATAAGCAAAACATGGCGTTAGTGGGTGGGAACTCGAAATATCCCCCGAACAGCCCCGTGGGTCGCACCAACACCTACCAAGGGACCAATGTAACTCTTAGGAACTGAGCCCGTAGCCTCGGGACTCCCGGTTTGAGAATACGATGGTAATTTGCATATTTATAGACTTAGGCTTAAAAACATTGCATTAGAGGGTGAGAACTCAAAACAGCCCCCGAACGACCATGTGGGTGGCACCAACAACTCCCACGGGACCAATGTAACTCTTAGGAAGTAACCCCGCAGCCGCGGGACTCCCGGTTTGAGAATACGATAGTAATTGGCATATTTATAAAGTTAGGCTTAAAAACATGGCGTTAGAGGGTGAGAACTCGAAACAGCCCCCGAACGTCCCCGTGGGTGGCACCAACACCTCCCACGGGACCAATGTAACTCGTAGGAACTGACCC
This sequence comes from Sambucus nigra, assembly GCA_949130495.1. NCBI lineage: Eukaryota > Viridiplantae > Streptophyta > Magnoliopsida > Dipsacales > Adoxaceae > Sambucus > Sambucus nigra. The sequence goes on from OX422224.1 coordinate 333,560,916, forward strand.
CGCTTCCCCGGGACTCCCGGTTTGAGACTAGGACGGTACTTTGCATATTATAGACATACGCAAAACATGGCGTTAATGGATGAAAACTCCAAAAAGCCCCCGAACGACCCCGTGGGTGGCACCAACACCTCCCACGGGACCAGTGTAACTCGTAGGAACTGACCCCGCAACCGCGGGACTCCCGATTTGACAATACGGCGATAATTTGCATATTCTAGTGTTAGGCTAAAAAACATGACGTTAGAGGGTGAGAACTCGAAACAGCCCTCGAACGTCCCCATGGGTGGCACCAACACCTCCCATGGGACCAATGTAACTCGTAGGAACTGACCCCGTAGCCGCGGGACTCCCGGTTTGAGAATACGGTGGTATTTTGGCATATTTCTAGACTTAGGCTTAAAAACATGGAGTTAGAGGGTGAGAACTCGAAACAGCACCTGAACATCTCCGTTGGTGGCAACAACACCTCCCACGAGACCGATGTAACTCATAGGAACTGACCCTTCAGCCACGGGACTCCCGGTTTGAGAATACGACGATAAGTTTAATATTTCTAAACATAAGCAAAACATGGCGTTAGTGGGTGGGAACTCGAAATATCCCCCGAACAGCCCCGTGGGTCGCACCAACACCTACCAAGGGACCAATGTAACTCTTAGGAACTGAGCCCGTAGCCTCGGGACTCCCGGTTTGAGAATACGATGGTAATTTGCATATTTATAGACTTAGGCTTAAAAACATTGCATTAGAGGGTGAGAACTCAAAACAGCCCCCGAACGACCATGTGGGTGGCACCAACAACTCCCACGGGACCAATGTAACTCTTAGGAAGTAACCCCGCAGCCGCGGGACTCCCGGTTTGAGAATACGACAGTAATTGGCATATTTCTAAAGTTAGGCTTAAAAACATGGCGTTAGAGGGTGAGAACTCGAAACAGCCCCCGAACGTCCCCGTGGGTGGCACCAACACCTCCCACGGGACCAATGTAACTCGTAGGAACTGACCCCGCTTCCCCGGGACTCCCGGTTTGAGACTAGGACGGTACTTTGCATATTGTAGACATACGCAAAACATGGCGTTAGTGGGTGAAAACTCCAAAAAGCCCCCGAACGACCCCGTGGGTGGCACCAACACCTCCCACGGGACCAGTGTAACTCGTAGGAACTGACCCCGCAACCGCGGGACTCCCGATTTGACAATACGACGATAATTTGCATATTCTAGTGTTAGGCTAAAAAACATGACGTTAGAGGGTGAGAACTCGAAACAGCCCTCGAACGTCCCCATGGGTGGCACCAACACCTCCCATGGGACCAATGTAACTCGTAGGAACTGACCCCGTAGCCGCGGGACTCCCAGTTTTAGAATACAACGGCAATTTGCATATTTCTAGACTTAGGCTTAAAAACATGGCGTTAGAGGGTGAGAACTCGAAAAAGCCCCCGAACGTCCCTGTGGGTGGATCCAACACCTCCCACAGGACCAATGTGACTCGTAGAAATTGACCCCGTAGCAGCGGAACTCCCCATTTGAGAATACGACGATAATTTTCATATTTCTAGACTTAAGCAAAATGTGGCGTTAGAGGGTGAGATCTCGAAAAAGTCCCCGAACATCCCCGTGGGGCCACAAACACCTCCCACGGGATAAATGTAACTCGTAGGAACTGACGCCGCTGTCGCGGGACTCCCGATTTAAGAATACGATGGTAACTTATATATTACAAACTTAGGATTAAAAATATGGCGTTAGAGGGTGAGAACTTGAAACAACACCTGAACGGCACCGTGGGTGGCACCAACATCTCCCACGAGACCAATGTAACTCGTAGGAACTGACCCCGTAACCGCGGGACTCCCGATTTAAGAATACGGCAATAATTTGCATATTTCTAGACTTAGGCTTAAAAATATGGTGTTTGATGGTGAGAACTCGAAACGTCCCCCGAACGTCCCCGTGGGTGGCACCACAGCCTCCCACACCCACGGGACCAATGTAACTTGTAGGAACTGACCCCGTAGCCGCGGGACTCCCCGTTTGGAATATGACGATAATTTTCATATTTATAGACTTAAGCAAAACACGGCGTTAGAGGGTGAGATCTCAAAACATCCCCCGAACATCTCCGTGGATGGCACCAACACCTCCCACGGGACCAATTAAACTTTTAGGAACTGACCCTGCAGCCGCGAGACTACCGGTTTGAGAATACGATGATAATTTGCATATTTCTAGACTTGGTCTTAAAAATATGGCGTTAGAGGGTGAGAACTCAAAATAGCCCCCGAACGGCCCCGTGGCGTGCACCAATACCTCCCACGGGTCCAAATTTACTCGTAGTCACTAACCCCGCAGCCGCGGGACTCCTGGTATGAGACTACGGCGGTAATTTGCACATTTCTAGACATAAGGAAAACATGGCATTAGTGGGTGGGAACACGAAAAAACCCCCCTAACGGCCCCGTGGGAGGCACCAACACCTCCCACGGGACCAATGAAACTCGTAGGAACGAACCCCGCAGCCGCAGGACTCCCAGTTTGAGAATACGACAATAATTTTCTTATTTCAAGACTTAGGCTAAAAAATATGGCGTTAGTGGGTGAGAACTCGAAACAGCCCCCGAACGGCCCCGTGGGTGGCACCAACACCTCCCACGGGACCTATGTAACTCGTAGGAACTGACCCCGCTGTCCCGGGCCTCCCGGTTTGAGAATAGGATGATAATTTGCATATTTTTAGATTTAGGGTTAAAAACATGGCGTTAGAGGGTGAGATCTCGAAACAGCCCCCGAACGTCCTCGTGGGTGGCACCAACACCTCCCACGGGAGCAATGTAACTCGTAAGAATAGACCCCGTCGCCATAGGACTCCCAGTTTGAGAATATGACAGTAATTTGCATACTTCTGGACTTAAGCAAAACATGGCGTTAGTGGGTGAGAACTCGAAACAGCCCCCGAACGGCCCCGTGGGTGGCACCAACACCTCCCACGGGACCAAAGTAATTCGTACGAACTGACCCCGCAGCCGCGGGACTCCCAGTTTGATAATACGACCATAATTTGCATATTTCTAGACTTAGGCTTAAAAACATGGCGTTAGAGGGTGAGAACTCGAAAAAGCCCCCGAACAGCCCCGTGGGTGGCACCAGTACCTCCCACGGGACCATTGTAACTCTTAGGAACTAACCCCACAGCCGCGGGACTCCCGGTTTGAGACTACGATGGTAATTGGCATATTTTGAGACGTGAGCAAAACATGGTGTTAGTGGGTGAGAACTCAAAAAAGCCCACGAACGGCCCCGTGGGTGGCACCAACACCTGCCATGGGACCAATGTAACTCGTAGGAACTGACCCTGTAGCCGAGGGACTCCCGGTTTGAGAATAGGATGATAATTTGCATATTTCTAGACTTAGGCCTAAAAACATATCGTTAGAGGGTGAGAACACATAACAGCCCCCAAACGTCCCCGTGGGTGGTACAAACACCTCCCACGGGACCAATGTAACTCGTAGGAACTGACCCCGCAGTCGTGGGACTCCCGATTTGAGAATACAACGGTAATTTACATATTTATAAACTTAGGATTAAAAACATGGCGTTAGAGGGTGAGAACTCAAAACAGCACCCGAACGGCCCCGTGGGCGGCACCAATACCTCCCACGGGACCAATGTAACTCGTAGGAACTAACCCCGTAGCCACGGGACTCCCGGTTTGAGAATACGATGGTAATCTGCATATTTCTAGATTTAGGCTTAAAAACATGGCGTTAGAGGGTGAGAACTCGAAACAGCCCCTGAACGTCCCCGTGGGTGGCACCAACACCTCCCACAGGACCAATGTAACTCGTATGAATTGACCCCGCAACCACGGGACTTCTGGTTTGAGAATACGACGGTAATTTGATTATTTATAGACTTAGGCTTAAAAACATGGCGTTAGGGGGTGAGAACTTCAAACAGCCCCCGAACGGCCCCGTGGGTGGCACCAACAGCTCCCACGGGACAAATGTAGCTCGTAGGAACTAACCCCGCAGCCGCTAGAATCCCAATTTGAGAATACGATGATAATTTACATATTTCTAGACTTAGGCTTAAAAACATGGCGTTAGGGGCTGAGAACTCGAAACAGCCCCCCAATGTCCCCGTGGGTGGCACCACAGCATCCCACGGGACCAATGTTACTCGTAGGGACTGACCCTGTAGCCGCAGGACTCCCCGTTTGAGAATATGACGATAATTTTCATATTTCTAGACTTAAGAAAAATATGGCGTTAGTGGGTGAGATATCGAAATAGCCCCTGAACGTCCCCGTGGGTGGCACCAACACCTCCCACGGGACCAATGTAACTCGTAGGAACTAACCCCGCAGCCGCGGGACTCCCGTTTTGAGAATACGATGGTAATTTCCATATTTATAGACTTAGGCTTAAAAACATGGCGCTAGAGCGTGAGAACTCAAAACATCCCCCGAACGGCCCCTTGGGTCGCACCAACACCTCCCACGAGACCAATGTAACTGGCAGGACTTGACCCAGCAGCCGCGGGACTCCCGGTTTGACAATATGACGATAATTTGCATATTTCTAGTCTTAGGCTTAAAAACATGGCGTTAGAGGGTGAGAACTCAAACCAGCCCCCGAACGGCCCCGTGGCGTGCACCAATACCTCCCACGGGTCCAAATTTACTCGTAGTCACTAACCCCGCAGCCGCGGGACTCCTGGTATGAGACTACGGCGGTAATTTGCACATTTCTAGACATAAGGAAAACATGGCATTAGTGGGTGGGAACTCGAAAAACCCCACCTAACGGCCCCGTGGGAGGCACCAACACCTCCCACAGGACCAATGAAACTCGTAGGAACGAACCCCGCAGCCGCGGGACTCCCAGTTTGAGAATATGACAATAATTTTCTTATTTCAAAACTTAGGCTAAAAAACATGGCGTTAGTGGGTGAGAACTCGAAACAGCCCCCGAACGGCCCCGTGGGTGGCACCAACACCTCTCACGGGACCTATGTAACTCGTAGGAACTGACCCCGCTGTCCCGGGCCTCCCGGTTTGAGAATAGGATGATAATTTGCGTATTTTTAGATTTAGGGTTAAAAACATGGATTTAGAGGGTGAGATCTCGAAACAGCCCCCGAACGTCCTCGTGGGTGGCACCAACACGTCCCACGGGAGCAATGTAACTCGTAAGAATAGACCCCGTCGCCATAGGACTCCCAGTTTAAGAATATGACAGTAATTTGCATACTTATGGACTTAAGCAAAACATGGCGTTAGTGGGTGAGAACTCGAAACAGCCCCCGAACGGCCCCGTGGGTGGCACCAACACCTCCCACGGGACCAAAGTAACTCGTACGAACTGACCCTGCATCCGCGGGACTCCCAGTTTGATAATACGACCATAATTTGCATATTTCTAGACTTAGGCTTAAAAACATGGCGTTAGAGGGTGAGAACTCGAAAAAAACCCCGAACAGCCCCGTGGGTGGCACCAATACCTCCCACGGGACCAAAGTACATCGTAGGAACTAACACCGCAGTCGCAGGACTCCCGGTTTGAGAATACGATGGTATTTTGCATATTTCTAGACTTAGGCTTAAAAACATGGCGTTAGAGGGTGAGAACTCGAAACAGCACCTGAACATCTCCGTTGGTGGCAACAACACCTCCCACGAGACCGATGTAACTCATAGGAACTGACCCTTCAGCCACGGGACTCCCGGTTTGAGAATACGACGATAAGTTTAATATTTCTAAACTTAAGCAAAACATGGCGTTAGTGGGTGAGAACTCGAAATATCCCCCGAACAGCCCCGTGGGTCGCACCAACACCTACCAAGGGACCAATGTAACTCTTAGGAACTGACCCCGTAGCCTCGGGACTCCCGGTTTGAGAATACGATGGTAATTTGCATATTTATAAACTTAGGCTTAAAAACATTGCATTAGAGGGTGAGAACTCAAAACAGCCCCCGAACGGCCATGTGGGTGGCACCAACAACTCCCACGGGACCAATGTAACTCGTAGGAAGTAACCCCGCAGCCGCGGGACTCCCGGTTTGAGAATACGACAGTAATTGGCATATTTCTAGAGTTAGGCTTAAAAACATGGCGTTAGAGGGTGAGAACTCGAAAAGGCCCCCGAACGTCCCCGTGGGTGGCACCAACACCTCCCACGGGACCAATGTAACTCGTAGGAACTGACCCCGCTTCCCCGGGACTCCCGGTTTGAGACTAGGATGGTACTTTGCATATTGTAGACATACGCAAAACATGGCGTTAGTGGGTGAAAACTCCAAAAAGCCCCCGAACGACCCCGCGGGTGGCACCAACACCTCCCACGGGACCAGTGTAACTCGTAGGAACTGACCCCGCAACCGCGGGACTCCCGATTTGACAATACAACTATAATTTGGATATTCTAGTGTTAGGCTAAAAAACATGACGTTAGAGGGTGAGAACTCGAAACAGCCCTCGAACGTCCCCATGGGTGGCACCAACACCTCCCATGGGACCAATGTAACTAGTAGGAACTGACCCCGCAGCCGCGGGACTCCCAGTTTTAGAATACAACGGCAATTTGCATATTTCTAGACTTAGGCTTAAAAACATGGCGTTAGAGGGTGAGAACTCGAAAAAGCCCCCGAACGTCCCCGTGGGTGGCTCCAACACCTCCCACAGGACCAATGTGACTCGTAGAAATTGACCCCGTAGCAGCGGAACTCCCCATTTGAGAATACGACGATAATTTTCATATTTCTAGACTTAAGCAAAATGTGGCGTTAGAGGGTGAGATCTCGAAAAAGTCCCCGAACATCCCCGTGGGGCCACAAACACCTCCCACGGGACAAATGTAACTCGTAGGAACTGACCCCGCTGCCGCGGGACTCCCGATTTAAGAATACGATGGTAACTTATATATTACAAACTTAGAATTAAAAATATGGCGTTAGAGGGTGAGAACTTGAAACAACACCTGAACGGCACCGTGGGTGGCACCAACATCTCCCACGAGACCAATGTAACTCGTAGGAACTGACCCCGTAACCGCGGGACTCCCGATTTAAGAATACGGCAATAATTTGCATATTTCTAGACTTAGGCTTAAAAATATGGTGTTTGATGGTGAGAACTCGAAACGTCCCCCGAACGTCCCCGTGGGTGGCACCACAGCCTCCCACACCCACGGGACCAATGTAACTTGTAGGAACTGACCCCGTAGCCGCGGGACTCCCCGTTTGGAATATGACGATAATTTTCATATTTATAGACTTAAGCAAAACATGGCGTTAGAGGGTGAGATCTCAAAACATCCCCCGAACATCTCCGTGGATGGCACCAACACCTCCCACGGGACCAGTTTAACTTTTAGGAAATGACCCTGCAGTCGCGGGACTACCGGTTTGAGAATAGGATGATAATTTGCATATTTCTAGACTTAGTCTTAAAAATATGGCGTTAGAGGGTGAGAACTCAAAACAGCCCCCGAACGGCCCCGTGGCGTGCACCAATACCTCCCACGGGTCCAAATTTACTCGTAGTCACTAACCCCGCAGCCGCGGGACTCCTGGTATGAGACTACGACGGTAATTTGCACATTTCTAGACATAAGGAAAACATGGCATTAGTGGGTGGGAACTCGAAAAACACCCCCTAACGGCCCCGTGGGAGGCACCAACACCTCCCACGGGACCAATGAAACTCGTAGGAACGAACCCCGCAGCCGCGGGACTCCCAGTTTGAGAATACGACAATAATTTTATTATTTCAAGACTTAGGCTAAAAAACATGGCGTTAGTGGGTGAGAACTCGAAACAGCCCCCGAACGGCCCCGTGGGTGGCACCAACACCTCCCACGGGACCTATGTAACTCGTAGGAACTGACCCCGCTGTCCCGCGCCTCCCGGTTTGAGAATAGGATGATAATTTGCATATTTTTAGATTTAGGGTTAAAAACATGGCGTTAGAGGGTGAGATCTCGAAACAGCCCCCGAACGTCCTCGTGGGTGGCACCAACACCTCCCACGGGAGCAATGTAACTCGTAAGAATAGACCCCGTCGCCATAGGACTCCTAGTTTGAGAATATGACAGTAATTTGCATACTTCTGGACTTAAGCAAAACATGGCGTTAGTGGGTGAGAACTCGAAACAGCCCCCGAACGGCCCCGTGGGTGGCACCAACACCTCCCACGGGACCAAAGTAATTCGTACGAACTGACCCCGTAGCCGCGGGACTCCCAGTTTGATAATACGACCATAATTTGCATATTTCTAGACTTAGGCTTAAAAACATGGCGTTAGAGGGTGAGAACTCGAAAAAGCCCCCGAACAGCCCCGTGGGTGGCACCAATACCTCCCACGGGACAAAAGTACATCGTTGGAACTAACACCGCAGTCGCAGGACTCCCGGTTTGAGAATACGACGATATTTTGCATATTTCTAGACTTAGGCTTAAAAACATGGCGTTAGAGGGTGAGAACTCGAAACAGCACCTGAACATCTCGGTTGGTGGCAACAACACCTCCCACGAGACCGATGTAACTCATAGGAACTGACCCTTTAGCCACGGGACTCCCGGTTTGAGAATACGACGATAAGTTTAATATTTCTAAACTTAAGCAAAACATGGCGTGAGTGGGTGAGAACTCGAAATATCCCCCGAACAGCCCCGAGGGTCGCACCAACACCTACCAAGGGACCAATGTAACTCTTAGGAACTGACCACGTAGCCTCGGGACTCCCGGTTTGAGAATACGATGGTAATTTGCATATTTATAGACTTAGGCTTAAAAACATTGCATTAGAGGGTGAGAACTCAAAACAGCCCCCGAACGGCCATGTGGGTGGCACCAACAACTCCCACGGGACCAATGTAACTCGTAGGAAGTAACCCTGCAGCCGCGGGACTCCCGGTTTGAGAATACGACAGTAATTGGCATATTTCTAGAGTTAGGCTTAAAAACATGGCGTTAGAGGGTGAGAACTCGAAACAGCCCCCGAACGTCCCCGTGGGTGGCACCAACACCTCCCACGGGACCAATGTAACTCGTAGGAACTGACCCCACTTCCCCGGGACTCCCGATTTGAGACTAGGACGGTACTTTGCATATTGAAGACATACGCAAAACATGGCGTTAGTGGGTGAAAACTCCAAAAAGCCCCCGAACGACCCCGTGGGTGGCACCAACACCTCCCACGGGACCAGTGTAACTCGTAGGAACTGACCCCGCAACCGCGGGACTCCCGATTTGACAATATGACAATAATTTGCATATTCTAGTGTTAGGCTAAAAAACATGACGTTAGAGGGTGAGAACTCGAAACAGCCCTCGAACGTCCCCGTGGGTGGCACCAACACCTCCCACGGGACCAATGTAACTCGTAGGAACTGACCCCGCAGCCGCGTGACTTCCAGTTTTAGAATACAACGGCAATTTGCATATTTCCAGACTTAGGCTTAAAAACATGGCGTTAGAGGGTGAGAACTCGAAAAAGCCCCCGAACGTCCCCGTGGGTGGCTCCAACACCTCCCACAGGACCAATGTGACTCGTAGAAATTGACCCCGTAGCAGCGGAACTCCCCATTTGAGAATACGACGGTAATTTTCATATTTCTAGACTTAAGCAAAATGTGGCGTTAGAGGGTGAGATCTCGAAAAAGTCCCCGAACATCCCCGTGGGGCCACAAACACCTCCCAGGAGACCAATGTAACTCGTAGGAACTGACCCTGTAACCGCGGTACTCCCGATTTAAGAATACGACAATAATTTTCATATTTCTAGACTTAGGCTTAAAAATATGGTGTTAGATGGTGAGAACTCGAAACGTCCCCTGAACGTCCCCATGGGTGGCACCACAGCCTCCCACACCCACGGGACCAATGTAACTTGTAGGAACTGACCCCGTAGCCGCGGGACTCCCCGTTTTAGAATACGACGATAATTTTCATATTTATAGACTTAGGCAAAACATGGCGTTAGAGGGTGAGATCTCAAAACATCCCCCGCACATCTCCGTGGATGGCACCAACACCTCCCATGGGACCAATTTAACTTTTAGGAACTGACCCTGCAGCCGCGGGACTACCGATTTGAGAATAGGATGATAATTTGCATATTTCTAGACTTAGTCTTAAAAACATGGCGTTAGAGGGTGAGAACTCGAAACAGCCCCCGAACGTCCCCGTGGGTGGCACCAACACCTCCCACAGGACCAATGTAACTCGTAGGAACTGACCCCGCAGTCGCGAGACTCCCGGTTTGAGAATACGACGATAATTTGCATATTCTAGAATTAGACTTAAAAACATGGCGTTAGAGGGTGAGAACTCGAAACAGCCCCCGAACGTCCCCGTGGGTGGCACCAACACCTCCCACGGAACCAATGTAACTCGTCGGAACTGACCCCGCAGCCGCGGGACTCCCGGTTTGAGAATACGATGGTAATTTGCATATTTCTAGACTTAGGCATCAAAATATTGCGTTAGAGGGTGAGAACTCGAAAGAGCCCCCGAACGTCCCCGTGGGTGGCACCAACACCTCCCACGGGACCAATGTAACTGGTAGGAACTAACCCCGTAGCCACAGGACTCCTGGTTTGAGAATACGATGGTAATTTGCATATTTTCTAGACTTAGGCTTAAAAACATGGCATTAGAGGTTAAGAACTCGAAACAGCCCCCGAACGTCCCCGTGGGTGGCACCAACACCTCCCACGGGACCAATGTAACTTGTAGGAACTAACCCCGCAGCCGCGGGACTCTTGGTGTAAGAATATGATTGTAATTTGGATATTTAAAGACTTAGGATTAAAAACATCGTGTTAGAGGGTGAGAACTGGAAACAACCCTCGAACCGTCCCGTGGGTGGCACCAACACCTTTCACGGGACCAATGAAAGTCGTAGGAACTGACCCCGCAGCCGGGGGACTCCCGATTTGAGAATACAATGATAATTTGCATATTTCTAGACTTAGGATTAAAAACATGGCGTTGGAGGGTGAGAACTCGAAACATCCCCCGAACGGCCCCGTGGGTGGCACCAACACCTCCCACGGGACCAATGTAACTCGTAGGAACTGACCCCACAGCCGCGGGATTCCCGGTTTGAGAATATGACGATAATTTGCATATTTCTTGTCTTAGGCATAAAAACATGGCGTTAGAGGGTTGGAACTCGAAAAACCCCCCGAACGGCCCCGTGGGAGGCACCAACACCTCCCACAGGACCAATGTAACTCGTAGGAATGGACCCCGCAACCGCGGGACTCCCGGTTTGAGAATACGACGATAATTTTCTTATTTCAAGACTTAGGCTAAAAAACATGGCGTTAGAGGGTGATAAGTCGAAACGGCCCCCGAACATCCCCGTGGGTGGCACCACAGCCTCCCACACCCACGGGACCAATGTAACTCGTAGGAACTGACCCCGCAGCCACGGGACTTCCGGTTTGAGAATACAACGTTAATTTGCATATTTCTTGACTTAAGCAAAACATGGAACTAGTGGGTGATAACTCGAAACTGCCACCGAACGGCCCCGTGGGTGGCACCAACACCTCCCACGGGACCAATGTAACTCGTAGGAACTGACCCCGCTGTCACGGGACTCTCGGTTTGAGAATACGACGATAATTTGCATATTTTTAGACTTAAGCTTAAAAACATGGCGTTAGAGGGTGAGATCTCGAAACAGCCCCCGAACGTCCTCGTGGGTGGCACCAACACCTCCCACGGGAGCAATGTAACTCGTAAGAACTGAGCCCACCGTCGCGGGACTCCCAGTTTAAGAATATGACTATAATTTGCATACTTCTGGACTTAAGGAAAACATGGCGTTAGAGGGTGAGAACTTGAAAAAGCCCCCGAACAGCCCCGTGGGTGGCACCAATACCTCCCAAGGGACCAATGTAACTCGTAGGAACTAACCCCGCAGTCGCGGGACTCCCGGTTTGAGAATACGACGGCAATTTGCATATTTCTAGACTTAGGCTTAAAAACATGGCTTTAGAGGGTGAGAAGTCGAAACAGCCCCCGAACGTCTCCGTGGGTGGCACCAACACCTCCCATGGGACCAATGTAACTCGTAGGAACTAACCCCGCAGCCGCGGGACTCCCGGTTTGATAATTCGACGATAATTTGCATATTTCTAGACTTAAGCAAAACATGGCGTTAGTGGGTGAGAACTCGAAATAGCCCCCGAACAGCCCCGTGGGTGGCACCGACACCTACCACGAGACCAATGTAACTCTTGGGAACTGACCCCGCTGCCTCGGGACTCCCGGTTTGAGAATACGATGATAATTTGCATATTTATAAACTTAGGCTTAAAAACATTGCGTTAGAGGGTGAGAACTCAAAACAGCCCCCGAACGGCCAAGTGTGTGGCACTAACAACTCCCACTGGACCAATGTAACTCGTAGGAAGTGACCTCGCAGTCACGGACTCCCGGTTTGTGAGTACGACGGTAATTTGCATATTTCTACAGTTAGCCTTAAAAACGTGGCGTTAGAGGGTGAGAACTCAAAATAGCCACCGAACGTCCCCGTGGGTGGCACCAACACCTCCCACGGGACTAATGTAACTGGTAGGAACTGACCTCACAGCCCCGGGACTCCCGGTTTGAGACTGCGACGGTAATTTGCATATTTCTAGACATAAGAAAAACATGGCATTAGTGGGTGAGAACTCGAAAAAGCCCCCGAACGACCCCGTGGGTGGCACCAACACCTCCTACGGGACCAATGTAACTCGTAGGAACTGACCCCACAGCCACGGGACTCCCGGTTTGAGAATACGATGGTAATTTTCATATTTCAAGACTTAGGCTTTAAAACATGGCGTTAGTGGGTGAGAACGTGAAACAACCTCCGAACTGCCCCATGGGTGGCACCAACACCTCCCACGGGACCAATGTGACTCGTAGGAAGTGACCCCGTAGCTGCGGGACTCCCGATTTGAGAATACGACGATTATTTGCATATTTCTAGATTTAGGCTCAAAAACATGACGTTAGAGGGTGAGAACTCGAAACTGGCCCCGAACGACCCCGTGGGTGGCACCAACACCTCCCACGGGACCAATGTAACTGGTAGGAACTGACCCCGTAGCCGCGGGACTCCCAGTTTGAGAATACAACGGTAATTTGCATATTTCTAGATTTAGGCTTAAAAACATGGGTTAGAGGGTGAGAACTCGAAACAACCTCCGAACGTCCCCGTGGGTGGCACCAACACCTCCCACGGGACTAATGTAACTCGTAGGAACTGACCCCATAGCCGCGAGACTCCTCGTTTGAGAATACGACGATAATTTTCATATTTCTAGACTTAGGTTTAAAAACATGGCGTTAGAGGGTGAGAACTCGAAAAAGGCCCCGAACATCCCCGTGGGTGGCACTAACATCTCCCACGGGACCAATGTAACTCGTTGGAACTGACCCCACAGCCGCGGGACTCCCGATTTGAGAATACGAAGGTAATTTGGATATTTAAAGACTTACGCTTAGAAACATGGCAATAGATGGTGAAAACACGAAACAGCCCCCGAACGGCCCTGTGGGTGGCACCAACACCTTTCACGGGACCCATGAAACTCGTAGCAACTGACTCCATAGCCGGGGGGACTTTCGGTTTGAGAATACGATGATAATTTGCAAATTTCTAGACTTAGGCTAAAAAACATGGCGTTAGAGGGTGAGAACTCGAAACAGTCCCTGAACATCCCCATGGATGGCACCAACACCTCCCACGGGACCAATGTACCTCGTAGGAACTGATCCCGCAGCCGCGGGACTCTCAGTTTGAGAATACAACGGTAATTTGCATATTTCTAGACTTATGCTTAAAAACATGGCATTACAGGGTGAGAACTCAAAACAGCCCCAGAATGTCCCCGTGGGTGGCACCAACACCTCCCACGGGACCAATGTAACTCGTAGAAATTGACCCCGCAGCAGCGGAACCCCCCATTTGAGAATACGACGATAATTTGCATATTTTTAGACTTAATCAAAATGTGGCGTTAGAGGGTGAGATCTCGAATTAGTCCCCAAACGTCCCTTTGGGTGGCAAAAAAACCTCCCACGGGACCAATGTAACTCGTAGGAACTAACCCCGCAGCCGCGAGACTCCCAGTTTGAGAATACGATGGTAATTTGGATATTTAAGGACTTCGGCTTAAAAACATGGCGTTATAGGGTGAGAACTCGAAACAGTCCCCGAACGGCCCCGTGGGTGGCACCAACACCTCCCACGGGACCAATGTAACTCGTAGGAACTAACCTCGCAGCCGCGAGACTCCCAGTTTGAGAATACGTCGGCAATTTGCATATTTCTAGACTTAGGCTTAAAAACATGGCGTTAGAGGGCGAGAACTCGAAACAGCCCCCGAACGTCCCTGTGGTTGGCACTAACACCTCCCCGGGACCAATGAAACTCGTAGGAATTGACCCCGCAGCAGCGGGACTCCCAGTTTGAGAATACGACGGTAATTTTCATATTTCTAGACTTTAGAAAAACATGGCATTAGTGGGTGAGAACTCGAAACAGCCCCCGAACGTCCCCGTGGGTGGCACCAACACCTCCCACGGGACCAATGTAACTCGTAGTAACTAACCCCGCAGCCCCAGGACTCCTTGTTTGAGAATACGATGGTGATTTGCATATTTCTATACTTAAGCAAAACATGGCGTTAGTGGGTGACAACTCGAAGAAGCCCCCGAACGGCCTCGTGGGTGGCACCAACACCTCCCACGGGACCAATGTTACTCGTAGGAACAGACCCCGCAGCCGCGGAACTTCCGATTTGAGAATACGACTGTAATTTGCATATTTTTAGACTTAGTCTTAAAAACATGGCGTGAGAGGGTGAGAACTCGAAACATCCCCCGAACATCCCCGTGTATGGAACCAACACCTCCCACGGGAACAATGTAACTCATAGGAACTGACCCCGCAACCACGGGACTCCCGGTTTGAGAATATGACGGTAATTTTCATATTTCTAGACTTAGGTTTCAAAACATGGCGTTAGAGGGTGAGATCATGAAACATCCCCCGAACATACCCGTGGGTTGCACCAACACCTCCTACTTGACCAATGTAACTCGTAGGAACTGATCTCGCAACCACGGGACTCCCAGTTTGAGAATACGACGGTAATTTGCATATTTCTAGACTTAAGCAAAACATGGCTTTAGAGGGTGAGAACTCGAAACAGCCCCCGACCGGCCCCGTGGGTGGCACCAACACCTCCGACGGGACCACTGTAACTCGTAGGAACTGACCCCACAGCCGCGGGACTCCCGATTTGAGAATACGATGGTAATTTTCATATTTCTAGACTTAGGCTTAAAAAATGGCGTTAGAGTGTGAGAACTCGAAACAGCCCCCAAATAGCCCCGTGGGTGGCACCAACACCTCCTACTTGACCAATGTAACTCCTAGGAACTAACCCCACAGCCACAGGACTCCTGGTTTGAGAATACGATGGTAATTTTCATATTTCTACACTTAAGCAAAACATGGCGTTAGAGTGTGAGAACTCGAAAAAGCCCCCGAACGGCCCCGTGGGTGGCACCAACACCTCCCATGGGACCAATGTAACTCGTAGGAACTGACCCCGCAGCCGCGGAACTCCCGATTTTAGAATACGATGGTAATTTGCATATTTCTAGACTTAGGCTTAAAAACATGGCGTGAGAGGATGAGAACTCGAAACATCCCCCGAACGTCTCCGTGGATGGAACCAACACCTCCCATAGGACCAATGTAACTCGTAGGAACTGACCCCGCAGCCACGGGACTCCCGGTTTGAGAATACGACGGTAATTTACATATTTCTAGACTTAAGAAAAACATTGTGTTAGTGGGTGAGAACTCGAAACAGCCCCGAAACGTCCCCGTGGGTGGCACCAACACCTCCCATAGGACCAATGTAACTCATAGGAACTGACCCCACAGCCGTGGGACTCCCGGTTTGAGAATACGACCATAATTTGCATATCCCTAGACTTAGGTTTAAAAACATGGCGTTAGAGGGTGAGATCTGGAAACATCCCCCGAACATCCCCGTGGGTTGCACCAACTCCTCCTTCAGGACCAATGTAACTCGTAGGAACTGACCCCGCAGCCACGGGACTCCCGATTTGAGAATACGACGGTAATTTGAATATTTTTAGACTTAAGCAAAACATGGCGTTAGAGGGTGAGAACTCGAAACAGCCCTCGACCGGCCCCATGGGTGGCACCAACACCTCCCACGGGCCCAATGTAACTCGTAGGAAATGACCCCGCAGCCGCGGGACTCCCGGTTTGAGAATAGGATGATAGTTTGCATATTTCTAGACTTAGGTTTAAAAAAATGGCGTTAGAGGGTGAGAACTCAAAACAGTCCCCGAACAGCCCCGTGGGTGGCACCAACACATCCCACCGGACCAATGTAACTCCTAGGAACTAACCCCGCAGCCGCGGGACTCCCGATTTGAGAATACGTTGGTAATTTGCATATTTCTAGACCTACGCTTAAAAACATGGCGTTAGAGGGTGAGAACTCGAAACAGCCCCCAAACGTCCCTGTGGTTGGCACTAACACCTCCCCGGGACCAATGAAACTCGTAGGAATTGACCCCGCAGCAGCGGGACTCCCGGATTGAGAATACGACGGTAATTTGCATATTTCTATACTTTAGAAAAACATGGCATTAGTGAGTGAGAACTCGAGACAGCCCCCGAACGGCCCCGTGGGTGGCACTAACACCTCCCACGGGACCAATGTAACTCATAGGAACTGACCCCGCAGCCGCAAGACTCTCGTTTTGAGAATACGACGATAATTTGCATATTTCTAGAGTTAGGCTTAAAAACATGGCGTTAGAGGGTGATAACTCGAAACAGCCCCCGAACGTCCCCGTGGGTGGCACCAACACCTCCCATGGGACCAATGTAACTCGTAGGAACTGACCCCGCAGCCACGCGACTCCCGGTTTGAGAATACGACGGTAATGTACATATTTCTAGACTTAAGAAAAACATTGTGTTAGTGGGTGAGAACTCGAAACAGCCCCGAAACGTCCCCGTGGGTGGCACCAACACCTCCCATAGGACCAATGTAACTCATAGGAACTGACCCCACAGCCGTGGGACTCCCGGTTTGAGAATACGACCATAATTTGCAAATCCCTAGACTTAGGTTTAAAAACATGGCGTTAGAGGGTGAGATCTGGAAACATCCCCCGAACATCCCCGTGGGTTGCACCAACTCCTCCTTCAGGACCAATGTAACTCGTAGGAACTGACCCCGCAGCCACGGGACTCCCGATTTGAGAATACGACGGTAATTTGAATATTTTTAGACTTAAGCAAAACATGGCGTTAGAGGGTGAGAACTCGAAACAGCCCTCGACCGGCCCCATGGGTGGCACCAACACCTCCCACGGGCCCAATGTAACTCGTAGGAAATGACCCCGCAGCCGCGGGACTCCCGGTTTGAGAATAGGATGATAGTTTGCATATTTCTAGACTTAGGTTTAAAAAAATGGCGTTAGAGGGTGAGAACTCAAAACAGTCCCCGAACAGCCCCGTGGGTGGCACCAACACATCCCACGGGACCAATGTAACTGGTAGGAACTGACCCCGTAGCCGCGGGACTCCCAGTTTGAGAATACAACGGTAATTTGCATATTTCTAGATTTAGGCTTAAAAACATGGGTTAGAGGGTGAGAACTCGAAACAACCTCCGAACGTCCCCGTGGGTGGCACCAACACCTCCCACGGGACTAATGTAACTCGTAGGAACTGACCCCATAGCCGCGAGACTCCTCGTTTGAGAATACGACGATAATTTTCATATTTCTAGACTTAGGTTTAAAAACATGGCGTTAGAGGGTGAGAACTCGAAAAAGGCCCCGAACATCCCCGTGGGTGGCACTAACATCTCCCACGGGACCAATGTAACTCGTTGGAACTGACCCCACAGCCGCGGAACTCCCGATTTGAGAATACGAAGGTAATTTGGATATTTAAAGACTTACGCTTAGAAACATGGCAATAGATGGTGAAAACACGAAACAGCCCCCGAACGGCCCTGTGGGTGGCACCAACACCTTTCACGGGACCCATGAAACTCGTAGCAACTGACTCCATAGCCGGGGGGACTTTCGGTTTGAGAATACGATGATAATTTGCAAATTTCTAGACTTAGGCTAAAAAACATGGCGTTAGAGGGTGAGAACTCGAAACAGTCCCTGAACATCCCCATGGATGGCACCAACACCTCCCACGGGACCAATGTACCTCGTAGGAACTGATCCCGCAGCCGCGGGACTCTCAGTTTGAGAATACAACGGTAATTTGCATATTTCTAGACTTATGCTTAAAAACATGGCATTACAGGGTGAGAACTCAAAACAGCCCCAGAATGTCCCCGTGGGTGGCACCAACACCTCCCACGGGACCAATGTAACTCGTAGAAATTGACCCCGCAGCAGCGGAACCCCCCATTTGAGAATACGACGATAATTTGCATATTTTTAGACTTAATCAAAATGTGGCGTTAGAGGGTGAGATCTCGAATTAGTCCCCAAACGTCCCTTTGGGTGGCAAAAAAACCTCCCACGGGACCAATGTAACTCGTAGGAACTAACCCCGCAGCCGCGAGACTCCCAGTTTGAGAATACGATGGTAATTTGGATATTTAAGGACTTCGGCTTAAAAACATGGCGTTATAGGGTGAGAACTCGAAACAGTCCCCGAACGGCCCCGTGGGTGGCACCAACACCTTTCACGGGACCAATGTAACTCGTAGGAACTAACCTCGCAGCCGCGAGACTCCCAGTTTGAGAATACGTCGGCAATTTGCATATTTCTAGACTTAGGCTTAAAAACATGGCGTTAGAGGGCGAGAACTCGAAACAGCCCCCGAACGTCCCTGTGGTTGGCACTAACACCTCCCCGGGACCAATGAAACTCGTAGGAATTGACCCCGCAGCAGCGGGACTCCCAGTTTGAGAATACGACGGTAATTTTCATATTTCTAGACTTTAGAAAAACATGGCATTAGTGGGTGAGAACTCGAAACAGCCCCCGAACGTCCCCGTGGGTGGCACCAACACCTCCCACGGGACCAATGTAACTCGTAGTAACTAACCCCGCAGCCCCAGGACTCCTTGTTTGAGAATACGATGGTGATTTGCATATTTCTATACTTAAGCAAAACATGGCGTTAGTGGGTGATAACTCGAAGAAGCCCCCGAACGGCCTCGTGGGTGGCACCAACACCTCCCACGGGACCAATGTTACTCGTAGGAACAGACCCCGCAGCCGCGGAACTTCCGATTTGAGAATACGACTGTAATTTGCATATTTTTAGACTTAGTCTTAAAAACATGGCGTGAGAGGGTGAGAACTCGAAACATCCCCCGAACATCCCCGTGTATGGAACCAACACCTCCCACGGGAACAATGTAACTCATAGGAACTGACCCCGCAACCACGGGACTCCCGGTTTGAGAATATGACGGTAATTTTCATATTTCTAGACTTAGGTTTCAAAACATGGCGTTAGAGGGTGAGATCATGAAACATCCCCCGAACATACCCGTGGGTTGCACCAACACCTCCTACTTGACCAATGTAACTCGTAGGAACTGATCTCGCAACCACGGGACTCCCAGTTTGAGAATACGACGGTAATTTGCATATTTCTAGACTTAAGCAAAACATGGCTTTAGAGGGTGAGAACTCGAAACAGCCCCCGACCGGCCCCGTGGGTGGCACCAACACCTCCGACGGGACCACTGTAACTCGTAGGAACTGACCCCACAGCCGCGGGACTCCCGATTTGAGAATACGATGGTAATTTTCATATTTCTAGACTTAGGCTTAAAAAATGGCGTTAGAGTGTGAGAACTCGAAACAGCCCCCAAATAGCCCCGTGGGTGGCACCAACACCTCCCACGGGACCAATGTAACTCCTAGGAACTAACCCCACAGCCACAGGACTCCTGGTTTGAGAATACGATGGTAATTTTCATATTTCTACACTTAAGCAAAACATGGCGTTAGAGTGTGAGAACTCGAAAAAGCCCCCGAACGGCCCCGTGGGTGGCACCAACACCTCCCATGGGACCAATGTAACTCGTAGGAACTGACCCCGCAGCCGCGGAACTCCCGATTTTAGAATACGATGGTAATTTGCATATTTCTAGACTTAGGCTTAAAAACATGGCGTGAGAGGATGAGAACTCGAAACATCCCCCGAACGTCTCCGTGGATGGAACCAACACCTCCCATGGGACCAATGTAACTCGTAGGAACTGACCCCGCAGCCACGGGACTCCCGGTTTGAGAATACGACGGTAATTTACATATTTCTAGACTTAAGAAAAACATTGTGTTAGTGGGTGAGAACTCGAAACAGCCCCGAAACGTCCCCGTGGGTGGCACCAACACCTCCCATAGGACCAATGTAACTCATAGGAACTGACCCCACAGCCGTGGGACTCCCGGTTTGAGAATACGACCATAATTTGCATATCCCTAGACTTAGGTTTAAAAACATGGCGTTAGAGGGTGAGATCTGGAAACATCCCCCGAACATCCCCGTGGGTTGCACCAACTCCTCCTTCAGGACCAATGTAACTCGTAGGAACTGACCCCGCAGCCACGGGACTCCCGATTTGAGAATACGACGGTAATTTGAATATTTTTAGACTTAAGCAAAACATGGCGTTAGAGGGTGAGAACTCGAAATAGCCCTCGACCGGCCCCATGGGTGGCACCAACACCTCCCACGGGCCCAATGTAACTCGTAGGAAATGACCCCGCAGCCGCGGGACTCCCGGTTTGAGAATAAGATGATAGTTTGCATATTTCTAGACTTAGGTTTAAAAAAATGGCGTTAGAGGGTGAGAACTCAAAACAGTCCCCGAACAGCCCCGTGGGTGGCACCAACACATCCCACCGGACCAATGTAACTCCTAGGAACTAACCCCGCAGCCGCGGGACTCCCGATTTGAGAATACGTTGGTAATTTGCATATTTCTAGACCTACGCTTAAAAACATGGCGTTAGAGGGTGAGAACTCGAAACAGCCCCCAAACGTCCCTGTGGTTGGCACTAACACCTCCCCGGGACCAATGAAACTCGTAGGAATTGACCCCGCAGCAGCGGGACTCCCGGATTGAGAATACAACGGTAATTTGCATATTTCTATACTTTAGAAAAACATGGCATTAGTGAGTGAGAACTCGAGACAGCCCCCGAACGGCCCCGTGGGTGGCACTAACACCTCCCACGGGACCAATGTAACTCATAGGAACTGACCCCGCAGCCGCAAGACTCTCGTTTTGAGAATACGACGATAATTTGCATATTTCTAGAGTTAGGCTTAAAAACATGGCGTTAGAGGGTGATAACTCAAAACAGCCCCCGAACGTCCCCGTGGGTGGCACCAACACCTCCCATGGGACCAATGTAACTCGTAGGAACTGACCCCGCAGCCACGGGACTCCCGGTTTGAGAATACGACGGTAATGTACATATTTCTAGACTTAAGAAAAACATTGTGTTAGTGGGTGAGAACTCGAAACAGCCCCGAAACGTCCCCGTGGGTGGCACCAACACCTCCCATAGGACCAATGTAACTCATAGGAACTGACCCCACAGCCGTGGGACTCCCGGTTTGAGAATACGACCATAATTTGCATATCCCTAGACTTAGGTTTAAAAACATGGCGTTAGAGGGTGAGATCTGGAAACATCCCCCGAACATCCCCGTGGGTTGCACCAACTCCTCCTTCAGGACCAATGTAACTCGTAGGAACTGACCCCGCAGCCACGGGACTCCCGATTTGAGAATACGACGGTAATTTGAATATTTTTAGACTTAAGCAAAACATGGCGTTAGAGGGTGAGAACTCGAAACAGCCCTCGACCGGCCCCATGGGTGGCACCAACACCTCCCACGGGCCCAATGTAACTCGTAGGAAATGACCCCGCAGCCGCGGGACTCCCGGTTTGAGAATAGGATGATAGTTTGCATATTTCTAGACTTAGGTTTAAAAAAATGGCGTTAGAGGGTGAGAACTCAAAACAGTCCCCGAACAGCCCCGTGGGTGGCACCAACACATCAAACCGGACCAATGTAACTCCTAGGAACTAACCCCGCAGCCGCGGGACACCCGATTTGAGAATACGTTGGTAATTTGCATATTTCTAGACCTACGCTTAAAAACATGGCGTTAGAGGGTGAGAACTCGAAACAGCCCCCAAACGTCCCTGTGGTTGGCACTAACACCTCCCCGGGACCAATGAAACTCGTAGGAATTGACCCCGCAGCCGCGGGACTCCCGGTTTGAGAATACGACGGTAATTTGCATATTTCTATACTTTAGAAAAACATGGCATTAGTGAGTGAGAACTCGAGACAGCCCCCGAACGGCCCCGTGGGTGGCACTAACACCTCCCACGGGACCAATGTAACTCATAGGAACTGACCCCGCAGCCGCAAGACTCTCGTTTTGAGAATACGACGATAATTTGCATATTTCTAGAGTTAGGCTTAAAAACATGGCGTTAGAGGGTGATAACTCGAAACAGCCCCCGAACGTCCCCGTGGGTGGCACCAACACCTCCCACGGGACGAATGTAACTCGTAGGAACTGACACCGCAGTCACGGGACTCCTGATTTGAGAGTACGATAGTAATTTGCATATTTCTAGAGTTACGCATAAAAATATGGCGTTAGAGGCTAAGAACTCAAAACAGCCCCAGAATGTCCCTGTGGGTGGAAACAACACCTCCCACGGGACCAATGTAACTCGAAGGAACTAACCCCGCAGCCACAGGACTCCTGGTTTGAGAATACGATGGTAATTTGCATATTTCTAGACTTACGCATAAAAATATGGCGTTAGAGGGTGAGAACTCGAAACAGCCCCCGAATGTCCCTGTGGGTGGCAACAACACCTCCCACGGGACCAATGTAACTCGTAGGAACTAACCCTGCAGCAACAGGACTCCTGGTTTTAGAATACGATGGTAATTTTCATATTTCTACACTTAAGCAAAACATGGCGTTAGAGTGTGAGAACTCGAAATCCCCCCGAACGGCCCCGTGGGTGGTACCAACACCTCCCATGGGACCAATGTAACTCGTAGGAACTGACCCCGCAGCCGCGGAACTCCCGATTTTAGAATACAACGGTAATTTGCATATTTCTAGACTTAGGCTTAAAAACATGGCGTGAGAAGAAGAGAACTCGAAACATCCCCCGAACATCTCTGTGGATGGAACCAACACCTCCCACGGGACCAATGTAACTCGTAGGAACTGACCCCGTAGCCACGGGACTCCCGGTTTGAGAATACGACGGTAATGTACATATTTCTAGACTTAAGAAAAACGTTGTGTTAGTGGGTGAGAACTCGAAACAGCCCCCGAACGTCCCCGTGGGTGGCACCAACACCTCCCACAGGACCAATGTAACTCATAGGAACTGAGGCCGCAGCCGCGGGACTCCCGGTTTGAGAATAGGATGATAATTTGCATATTTCTAGACTTAGGCTTAAAAAAATGGCGTTAGAGGGTGAGAACTCAAAACAGTCCCCGAACAGCCCCGTGGGTGGCACCAACACATCCCACCGGACCAATGTAACTCCTAGGAACTAACCCCGCAGCCGCGGGACTCCCGGTTTGAGAATACGTTGGTAATTTGCATATTTCTAGACCTACGCTTAAAAACATGGCGTTAGAGGGTGAGAACTCGAAACAGCCCCCGAACGTCCCTGTGGTTGGCACCAACACCTCCCCCGGGACCAATGTAACTCGTACGAACTGACCTCGCACCCACGGGACTCCCGGTTTGAGAATATGACGATAATTTTCATATTTTTAGACTTTAGCAAAACATGGCGTTAGTGGGTGAGAACTCGAAACAGCCCCCAAACGGCCCCGTGGGTGGCACCAACACCTCCCACGGGAAAAATGTAACTGGTAGGAACTGACCCCGCAGCCACGGGACTCCCGATTTGAGAATACGACGATAACAAGCATATTTCTAGACTTAGGCTTAAAAACATGGCGTTAGAGGGTGAGAACTCGAAACAGCCCCCGAACGTCCCCGTGGGTGGGACCAACACCTCCCACGGGACCAATGTAACTCGTAGGAACTAACCTCGCAGCCGCGAGACTCCCAGTTTGAGAATACGTCGGCAATTTGCATATTTCTAGACTTAGGCTTAAAAACATGGCGTTAGAGGGCGAGAACTCGAAACAGCCCCCGAACGTCCCTGTGGTTGGCACTAACACCTCCCCGGGACCAATGAAACTCGTAGGAATTGACCCCACAGCAGCGGGACTCCCAGTTTGAGAATACGACGGTAATTTTCATATTTCTAGACTTTAGAAAAACATGGCATTAGTGGGTGAGAACTCGAAACAGCCCCCGAACGTCCCCGTGGGTGGCACCAACACCTCCCACGGGACCAATGTAACTCGTAGTAACTAACCCCGCAGCCCCAGGACTCCTTGTTTGAGAATACGATGGTGATTTGCATATTTCTATACTTAAGCAAAACATGGCGTTAGTGGGTGACAACTCGAAGAAGCCCCCGAACGGCCTCGTGGGTGGCACCAACACCTCCCACGGGACCAATGTTACTCGTAGGAACAGACCCCGCAGCCGCGGAACTCCCGATTTGAGAATACGACTGTAATTTGCATATTTTTAGACTTAGTCTTAAAAACATGGCGTGAGAGCGTGAGAACTCGAAACATCCCCCGAACATCCCCGTGTATGGAACCAACACCTCCCACGGGAACAATGTAACTCATAGGAACTGACCCCGCAACCACGGGACTCCCGGTTTGAGAATATGACGGTAATTTTCATATTTCTAGACTTAGGTTTCAAAACATGGCGTTAGAGGGTGAGATCATGAAACATCCCCCGAACATACCCGTGGGTTGCACCAACACCTCCTACTTGACCAATGTAACTCGTAGGAACTGATCTCGCAACCACGGGACTCCCAGTTTGAGAATACGACGGTAATTTGCATATTTCTAGACTTAAGCAAAACATGGCTTTAGAGGGTGAGAACTCGAAACAGCCCCCGACCGGCCCCGTGGGTGGTACCAACACCTCCGACGGGACCACTGTAACTCGTAGGAACTGACCCCACAGCCGCGGGACTCCCGATTTGAGAATACGATGGTAATTTTCATATTTCTAGACTTAGGCTTAAAAAAATGGCGTTAGAGTGTGAGAACTCGAAACAGCCCCCAAATAGCCCCGTGGGTGGCACCAACACCTCCCACGGGACCAATGTAACTCCTAGGAACTAACCCCGCAGCCACAGGACTCCTGGTTTGAGAATACGATGGTAATTTTCATATTTCTACACTTAAGCAAAACATGGCGTTAGAGTGTGAGAACTCGAAAAAGCCCCCGAACGGCCCCGTGGGTGGTACCAACACCTCCCATGGGACCAATGTAACTCGTAGGAACTAACCCCGCAGCCGCGGAACTCCCGATTTTAGAATACGATGGTAATTTGCATATTTCTAGACTTAGGCTTAAAAACATGGCGTGAGAGGATGAGAACTCGAAACATCCCCCGAACGTCTCCGTGGATGGAACCAACACCTCCCACGGGACCAATGTAACTCGTAGGAACTGACCCCGCAGCCACGGGACTCCCGGTTTGAGAATACGACGGTAATGTACATATTTCTAGGCTTAAGAAAAACATTGTGTTAGTGGGTGAGAACTCGAAACAGCCCCGAAACGTCCCCGTGGGTGGCACCAACACCTCCCATAGGACCAATGTAACTCATAGGAACTGACCCCACAGCCGTGGGACTCCCGGTTTGAGAATACGACCATAATTTGCATATCCCTAGACTTAGGTTTAAAAACATGGCGTTAGAGGGTGAGATCTGGAAACATCCCCCGAACATCCCCGTGGGTTGCACCAACTCCTCCTTCAGGACCAATGTAACTCGTAGGAACTGACCCCGCAGCCACGGGACTCCCGATTTGAGAATACGACGGTAATTTGAATATTTTTAGACTTAAGCAAAACATGGCGTTAGAGGGTGAGAACTCGAAACAGCCCTCGACCGGCCCCATGGGTGGCACCAACACCTCCCACGGGCCCAATGTAACTCGTAGGAAATGACCCCGCAGCCGCGGGACTCCCGGTTTGAGAATAGGATGATAATTTGCATAATTCTAGACTTAGGTTTAAAAAAATGGCGTTAGAGGGTGGGAACTCAAAACAGTCCCCGAACAGCCCCGTGGGTGGCACCAACACATCCCACCGGACCAATGTAACTCCTAGGAACTAACCCCGCAGCCGCGGGACTCCCGATTTGAGAATACGTTGGTAATTTGCATATTTCTAGACCTACGCTTAAAAACATGGCGTTAGAGGGTGAGAACTCGAAACAGCCCCCGAACGTCCCTGTGGTTGGCACTAACACCTCCCCGGGACCAATGAAACTCGTAGGAATTGACCCCGCAGCCGCGGGACTCCCGGTTTGAGAATACGACGGTAATTTGCATATTTCTAGACTTTAGAAAAACATGGCATTAGTGAGTGAGAACTCGAGACAGCCCCCGAACGGCCCCGTGGGTGGCACTAACACCTCCCACGGGACCAATGTAACTCATAGGAACTGACCCCGCAGCCGCAAGACTCTCGTTTTGAGAATACGACGATAATTTGCATATTTCTAGAGTTAGGCTTAAAAACATGGCGTTCGAGGGTGATAACTCGAAACAGCCCCCGAACGTCCCCGTGGGTGGCACCAACACCTCCCACGGGACGAATGTAACTCGTAGGAACTGACCCCGCAGTCATGGGACTCCTGATTTGAGAGTACGACAGTAATTTGCATATTTCTTGAGTTACGCATAAAAATATGGCGTTAGAGGCTAAGAACTCAAAACAGCCCCAGAATGTCCCTGTGGGTGGAAACAACACCTCCCACGGGACCAATGTAACTCGAAGGAACTAACCCCGCAGCCACAGGACTCCTGGTTTGAGAATACGATGGTAATTTGTATATTTCTAGACTTACGCATAAAAATATGGCATTAGAGGGTGAGAACTCGAAACAGCCCCCGAATGTCCCTGTGGGTGGCAACAACACCTCCCACGGGACCAATGTAACTCGTAGGAACTAACCCTGCAGCCACAGGACTCCTGGTTTGAGAATACGATGGTAATTTTCATATTTCTACACTTAAGCAAAACATGGCGTTAGAGTGTGAGAACTCGAAATCCCCCCGAACGGCCCCGTGGGTGGTACCAACACCTCCCATGGGACCAATGTAACTCGTAGGAACTGACCCCGCAGCCGCGGAACTCCTGCTTTTAGAATACAACGGTAATTTGCATATTTCTAGACTTAGGTTTAAAAACATGGCATGAGAAGAAGAGAACTCGAAACATCCCCCGAACATCTCGGTGGATGGAACCAACACCTCCCACGGGACCAATGTAACTCGTAGGAACTGACCCCGTAGCCACGGGACTCCCGGTTTGAGAATACGACGGTAATGTACATATTTCTAGACTTAAGAAAAACGTTGTGTTAGTGGGTGAGAACTCGAAACAGCTCCCGAACGTCCCCGTGGGTGGCACCAACACCTCCCACAGGACCAATGTAACTCATAGGAACTGAGGCCGCAGCCGCGGGACTCCCGGTTTGAGAATAGGATGATAATTTGCATATTTCTAGACTTAGACTTAAAAAAATGGCGTTAGAGGGTGAGAACTCAAAACAGTCCCCGAACAGCCCCGTGGGTGGCACCAACACATCCCACCGGACCAATGTAACTCCTAGGAACTAACCCCGCAGCCGCGGGACTCCCGGTTTGAGAATACGTTGGTAATTTGCATATTTCTAGACCTACGCTTAAAAACATGGCGTTAGAGGGTGAGAACTCGAAACAGCCCCCGAACGTCCCTGTGGTTGGCACCAACACCTCCCCCGGGACCAATGTAACTCGTACGAACTGACCTCGCACCCACGGGACTCCCGGTTTGAGAATATGACGATAATTTTCATATTTCTAGACTTTAGCAAAACATGGCGTTAGTGGGTGAGAACTCGAAACAGCCCCCAAACGGCCCCGTGGGTGGCACCAACACCTCCCACGGGAAAAATGTAACTGGTAGGAACTGACCCCGCAGCCACGGGACTCCCGATTTGAGAATACGACGATAACAAGCATATTTCTAGACTTAGGCTTAAAAACATGGCGTTAGAGGGTGAGAACTCGAAACAGCCCCCGAACGTCCCCGTGGGTGGGACCAACACCTCCCACGGGACCAATGTAACTCGTAGGAACTAACCTCGCAGCCGCGAGACTCCCAGTTTGAGAATACGTCGGCAATTTGCATATTTCTAGACTTAGGCTTAAAAACATGGCGTTAGAGGGCGAGAACTCGAAACAGCCCCCGAACGTCCCTGTGGTTGGCACTAACACCTCCCCGGGACCAATGAAACTCGTAGGAATTGACCCCGCAGCAGCGGGACTCCCAGTTTGAGAATACGACGGTAATTTTCATATTTCTAGACTTTAGAAAAACATGGCATTAGTGGGTGAGAACTCGAAACAGCCCCCGAACGTCCCCGTGGGTGGCACCAACACCTCCCACGGGACCAATGTAACTCGTAGTAACTAACCCCGCAGCCCCAGGACTCCTTGTTTGAGAATACGATGGTGATTTGCATATTTCTATACTTAAGCAAAACATGGCGTTAGTGGGTGACAACTCGAAGAAGCCCCCGAACGGCCTCGTGGGTGGCACCAACACCTCCCACGGGACCAATGTTACTCGTAGGAACAGACCCCGCAGCCGCGGAACTCCCGATTTGAGAATACGACTGTAATTTGCATATTTTTAGACTTAGTCTTAAAAACATGGCGTGAGAGGGTGAGAACTCGAAACATCCCCCGAACATCCCCGTGTATGGAACCAACACCTCCCACGGGAACAATGTAACTCATAGGAACTGACCCCGCAACCACGGGACTCCCGGTTTGAGAATATGACGGTAATTTTCATATTTCTAGACTTAGGTTTCAAAACATGGCGTTAGAGGGTGAGATCATGAAACATCCCCCGAACATACCCGTGGGTTGCACCAACACCTCCTACTTGACCAATGTAACTCGTAGGAACTGATCTCGCAACCACGGGACTCCCAGTTTGAGAATACGACGGTAATTTGCATATTTCTAGACTTAAGCAAAACATGGCTTTAGAGGGTGAGAACTCGAAACAGCCCCCGACCGGCCCCGTGGGTGGCACCAACACCTCCGACGGGACCACTGTAACTCGTAGGAACTGACCCCACAGCCGCGGGACTCCCGATTTGAGAATACGATGGTAATTTTCATATTTCTAGACTTAGGCTTAAAAAAATGGCGTTAGAGTGTGAGAACTCGAAACAGCCCCCAAATAGCCCCGTGAGTGGCACCAACACCTCCCACGGGACCAATGTAACTCCTAGGAACTAACCCCGCAGCCACAGGACTCCTGGTTTGAGAATACGATGGTAATTTTCATATTTCTACACTTAAGCAAAACATGGCGTTAGAGTGTGAGAACTCGAAAAAGCCCCCGAACGGCCCCGTGGGTGGTACCAACACCTCCCATGGGACCAATGTAACTCGTAGGAACTGACCCCGCAGCCGCGGAACTCCCGATTTTAGAATACGATGGTAATTTGCATATTTCTAGACTTAGGCTCAAAAACATGGCGTGAGAGGATGAGAACTCGAAACATCCCCCGAACGTCTCCGTGGATGGAACCAACACCTTCCACGGGACCAATGTAACTCGTAGGAACTGACCCCGCAGCCACGGGACTCCCGGTTTGAGAATACGACGGTAATGTACATATTTCTAGACTTAAGAAAAACATTGTGTTAGTGGGTGAGAACTCGAAACAGCCCCGAAACGTCCCCGTGGGTGGCACCAACACCTCCCATAGGACCAATGTAACTCATAGGAACTGACCCCACAGCTGTGGGACTCCCGGTTTGAGAATACGACCATAATTTGCATATCCCTAGACTTAGGTTTAAAAACATGGCGTTAGAGGGTGAGATCTGGAAACATCCCCCGAACATCCCCGTGGGTTGCACCAACTCCTCCTTCAGGACCAATGTAACTCGTAGGAACTGACCCCGCAGCCACGGGACTCCCGATTTGAGAATACGACGGTAATTTGAATATTTTTAGACTTAAGCAAAACATGGCGTTAGAGGGTGAGAACTCGAAACAGCCCTCGACCGGCCCCATGGGTGGCACCAACACCTCCCACGGGCCCAATGTAACTCGTAGGAAATGACCCCGCAGCCGCGGGACTCCCGGTTTGAGAATAGGATGATAATTTGCATATTTCTAGACTTAGGTTTAAAAAAATGGCGTTAGAGGGTGAGAACTCAAAACAGTCCCCGAACAGCCCCGTGGGTGGCACCAACACATCCCACCGGACCAATGTAACTCCTAGGAACTAACCACGCAGCCGCGGGACTCCCGATTTGAGAATACGTTGGTAATTTGCATATTTCTTGACCTACGCTTAAAAACATGGCGTTAGAGGGTGAGAACTCGAAACAGCCCCCGAACGTCCCTGTGGTTGGCACTAACACCTCCCCGGGACCAATGAAACTCGTAGGAATTGACCCCGCAGCCGCGGGACTCCCGGTTTGAGAATACGACGGTAATTTGCATATTTCTAGACTTTAGAAAAACATGGCATTAGTGAGTGAGAACTCGAGACAGCCCCCGAACGGCCCCGTGGGTGGCACTAACACCTCCCACGGGACCAATGTAACTCATAGGAACTGACCCCGCAGCCGCAAGACTCTCGTTTTGAGAATACGACGATAATTTGCATATTTCTAGAGTTAGGCTTAAAAACATGGCGTTAGAGGGTGATAACTCGAAACAGCCCCCGAACGTCCCCGTGGGTGGCACCAACACCTCCCACGGGACGAATGTAACTCGTAGGAACTGACCCCGCAGTCACGGGACTCCTGATTTGAGAGTACGATAGTAATTTGCATATTTCTAGAGTTACGCATAAAAATATGGCGTTAGAGGCTAAGAACTCAAAACAGCCCCAGAATGTCCCTGTGGGTGGAAACAACACCTCCCACGGGACCAATGTAACTCTAAGGAACTAACCCCGCAGCCACAGGACTCCTGGTTTGAGAATACGATGGTAATTTGCATATTTCTAGACTTACGCATAAAAATATGGCATTAGAGGGTGAGAACTCGAAACAGCCCCCGAATGTCCCTGTGGGTGGCAACAACACCTCCGACGGGACCAATGTAACTCGTAGGAACTAACCCTGCAGCCACAGGACTCCTGGTTTGAGAATACGATGGTAATTTTCATATTTCTACACTTAAGCAAAACATGGCGTTAGAGTGTGAGAACTCGAAATCCCCCCGAACGGCCCCGTGGGTGGTACCAACACCTCCCATGGGACCAATGTAACTCGTAGGAACTGACCCCGCAGCCGCGGAACTCCCGATTTTAGAATACAACGGTAATTTGCATATTTCTAGACTTAGGCTTAAAAACATGGCGTGAGAAGAAGAGAACTCGAAACATCCCCCGAACATCTCTGTGGATGGAACCAACACCTCCCACGGGACCAATGTAACTCGTAGGAACTGACCCCGTAGCCACGGGACTCCCGGTTTGAGAATACGACGGTAATGTACACATTTCTAGACTTAAGAAAAACGTTGTGTTAGTGGGTGAGAACTCGAAACATCTCCCGAACGTCCCCGTGGGTGGCACCAACACCTCCCACAGGACCAATGTAACTCATAGGAACTGAGGCCGCAGCCGCGGGACTCCCGGTTTGATAATAGGATGATAATTTGCATATTTCTAGACTTAGGCTTAAAAAAATGGCGTTAGAGGGTGAGAACTCAAAACAGTCCCCGAACAGCCCCGTGGGTGGCACCAACACATCCCACCGGACCAATGTAACTCCTAGGAACTAACCCCGCAGCCGCGGGACTCCCGGTTTGAGAATACGTTGGTAATTTGCATATTTCTAGACCTACGCTTAAAAACATGGTGTTAGAGGGTGAGAACTCGAAACAGCCCCCGAACGTCCCTGTGGTTGGCACCAACACCTCCCCCGGGACCAATGTAACTCGTACGAACTGACCTCGCACCCACGGGACTCCCGGTTTGAGAATATGACGATAATTTTCATATTTCTAGACTTTAGCAAAACATGGCGTTAGTGGGTGAGAACTCGAAACAGCCCCCAAACGGCCCCGTGGGTGGCACCAACACCTCCCACGGGAAAAATGTAACTGGTAGGAACTGACCCCGCAGCCACGGGACTCCCGATTTGAGAATACGACGATAACTCGCATATTTCTAGACTTAGGCTTAAAAACATGGCGTTAGAGGGTGAGAACTCGAAACAGCCCCCGAACGTCCCCGTGGGTGGGACCAACACCTCCCACGGGACCAATGTAACTCGTAGGAACTAACCTCGCAGCCGCGAGACTCCCAGTTTGAGAATACGTCGGCAATTTGCATATTTCTAGACTTAGGCTTAAAAACATGGCGTTAGAGGGCGAGAACTCGAAACAGCCCCCGAACGTCCCTGTGGTTGGCACTAACACCTCCCCGGGACCAATGAAACTCGTAGGAATTGACCCCGCAGCAGCGGGACTCCCAGTTTGAGAATACGACGGTAATTTTCATATTTCTAGACTTTAGAAAAACATGGCATTAGTGGGTGAGAACTCGAAACAGCCTCCGAACGTCCCCGTGGGTGGCACCAACACCTCCCACGGGACCAATGTAACTCGTAGTAACTAACCCCGCATCCCCAGGACTCCTTGTTTGAGAATACGATGGTGATTTGCATATTTCTATACTTAAGCAAAACATGGCGTTAGTGGGTGACAACTCGAAGAAGCCCCCGAACGGCCTCGTGGGTGGCACCAACACCTCCCACGGGACCAATGTTACTCGTAGGAACAGACCCCGCAGCCGCGGAACTCCCGATTTGAGAATACGACTGTAATTTGCATATTTTTAGACTTAGTCTTAAAAACATGGCGTGAGAGGGTGAGCACTCGAAACATCCCCCGAACATCCCCGTGTATGGAACCAACACCTCCCACGGGAACAATGTAACTCATAGGAACTGACCCCGCAACCACGGGACTCCCGGTTTGAGAATATGACGGTAATTTTCGTATTTCTAGACTTAGGTTTCAAAACATGGCGTTAGAGGGTGAGATCATGAAACATCCCCCGAACATACCCGTGGGTTGCACCAACACCTCCTACTTGACCAATGTAACTCGTAGGAACTGATCTCGCAACCACGGGACTCCCAGTTTGAGAATACGACGGTAATTTGCATATTTCTAGACTTAAGCAAAACATGGCTTTAGAGGGTGAGAACTCGAAACAGCCCCCGACCGGCCCCGTGGGTGGCACCAACACCTCCGACGGGACCACTGTAACTCGTAGGAACTGACCCCACAGCCGCGGGACTCCCGATTTGAGAATACGATGGTAATTTTCATATTTCTAGACTTAGGCTTAAAAAAATGGCGTTAGAGTGTGAGAACTCGAAACAGCCCCCAAATAGCCCCGTGGGTGGCACCAACACCTCCCACGGGACCAATGTAACTCCTAGGAACTAACCCCGCAGCCACAGGACTCCTGGTTTGAGAATACGATGGTAATTTTCGTATTTCTACACTTAAGCAAAACATGGCGTTAGAGTGTGAGAACTCGAAAAAGCCCCCGAACGGCCCCGTGGGTGGTACCAACACCTCCCATGGGACCAATGTAACTCGTAGGAACTGACCCCGCAGCCGCGGAACTCCCGATTTTAGAATACGATGGTAATTTGCATATTTCTAGACTTAGGCTTAAAAACATGGCGTGAGAGGATGAGAACTCGAAACATCCCCCGAACGTCTCCGTGGATGGAACCAACACCTCCCACGGGACCAATGTAACTCGTATGAACTGACCCCGCAGCCACGGGACTCCCGGTTTGAGAATACGACGGTAATGTACATATTTCTAGACTTAAGAAAAACATTGTGTTAGTGGGTGAGAACTCAAAACAGCCCCGAAACGTCCCCGTGGGTGGCACCAACACCTCCCATAGGACCAATGTAACTCATAGGAACTGACCCCACAGCCGTGGGACTCCCGGTTTGAGAATACGACCATAATTTGCATATCCCTAGACTTAGGTTTAAAAACATGGCATTAGAGGGTGAGATCTGGAAACATCCCCCGAACATCCCCGTGGGTTGCACCAACTCCTCCTTCAGGACCAATGTAACTCGTAGGAACTGACCCCGCAGCCACGGGACTCCCGATTTGAGAATACGACGGTAATTTGAATATTTTTAGACTTAAGCAAAACATGGCGTTAGAGGGTGAGAACTCGAAACAACCCTCGACCGGCCCCATGGGTGGCACCAACACCTCCCACGGGCCCAATGTAACTCGTAGGAAATGACCCCGCAGCCGCGGGACTCCCGGTTTGAGAATAGGATGATAATTTGCATATTTCTAGACTTATGTTTAAAAAAATGGCGTTAGAGGGTGAGAACTCAAAACAGTCCCCGAACAGCCCCGTGGGTGGCACCAACACATCCCACCGGACCAATGTAACTCCTAGGAACTAACCCCGCAGCCGTGGGACTCCCGATTTGAGAATACGTTGGTAATTTGCATATTTCTAGACCTACGCTTAAAAACATGGCGTTAGAGGGTGAGAACTCGAAACAGCCCCCGAACGTCCCTGTGGTTGGCACCAACACCTCCCCCGGGACCAATGTAACTCGTACGAACTGACCTCGCACCCACGGGACTCCCGGTTTGAGAATATGACGATAATTTTCATATTTCTAGACTTTAGCAAAACATGGCGTTAGTGGGTGAGAACTCGAGACAGCCCCCGAACGGCCCCGTGGGTGGCACTAACACCTCCCACGGGACCAATGTAACTCATAGGAACTGACCCCGCAGCCGCAAGACTCTCGTTTTGAGAATACGACGATAATTTGCATATTTCTAGAGTTAGGCTTAAAAACATGGTGTTAGAGGGTGATAACTCGAAACAGCCCCCGAACGTCCCCGTGGGTGGCACCAACCTCCCACGGGACGAATGTAACTCGTAGGAACTGACCCCGCAGTCACGGGACTCCTGATTTGAGAGTACGACAGTAATTTGCATATTTCTAGAGTTACGCATAAAAATATGGCGTTAGAGGCTAAGAACTCAAAACAGCCCCAGAATGTCCCTGTGGGTGGAAACAACACCTCCCACGGGACCAATGTAACTCGAAGGAACTAACCCCGCAGCCACAGGACTCCTGGTTTGAGAATACGATGGTAATTTGCATATTTCTAGACTTACGCATAAAAAATATGGCGTTAGAGGGTGAGAACTCGAAACAGCCCCCGAATGTCCCTGTGGGTGGCAACAACACCTCCCACGGGACCAATGTAACTCGTAGGAACTAACCCCGCAGCCACGGGACTCCCGATTTGAGAATACGACGGTAATTTGAATATTTTTAGACTTAAGCAAAACATGGCGTTAGAGGGTGAGAACTCGAAACAACCCTCGACCGGCCCCATGGGTGGCACCAACACCTCCCACGGGCCCAATGTAACTCGTAGGAAATGACCCCGCAGCCGCGGGACTCCCGGTTTGAGAATAGGATGATAATTTGCATATTTCTAGACTTAGGTTTAAAAAAATGGCGTTAGAGGGTGAGAACTCAAAACAGTCCCCGAACAGCCCCGTGGGTGGCACCAACACATCCCACCGGACCAATGTAACTCCTAGGAACTAACCCCGCAGCCGCGGGACTCCCGATTTGAGAATACGTTGGTAATTTGCATATTTCTAGACCTACGCTTAAAAACATGGCGTTAGAGGGTGAGAACTCGAAACAGCCCCCGAACGTCCCTGTGGTTGGCACCAACACCTCCCCCGGGACCAATGTAACTCGTACGAACTGACCTCGCACCCACGGGACTCCCGGTTTGAGAATATGACGATAATTTTCATATTTCTAGACTTTAGCAAAACATGGCGTTAGTGGGTGAGAACTCGAGACAGCCCCCGAACGGCCCCGTGGGTGGCACTAACACCTCCCACGGGACCAATGTAACTCATAGGAACTGACCCCGCAGCCGCAAGACTCTCGTTTTGAGAATACGATGATAATTTGCATATTTCTAGAGTTAGGCTTAAAAACATGGTGTTAGAGGGTGATAACTCGAAACAGCCCCCGAACGTCCCCGTGGGTGGCACCAACACCTCCCACAGGACGAATGTAACTCGTAGGAACTGACCCCGCAGTCACGGGACTCCTGATTTGAGAGTACGACAGTAATTTGCATATTTCTAGAGTTACGCATAAAAATATGGCGTTAGAGGCTAAGAACTCAAAACAGCCCCAGAATGTCCCTGTGGGTGGAAACAACACCTCCCACGGGACCAATGTAACTCGAAGGAACTAACCCCGCAGCCACAGGACTCCTGGTTTGAGAATACGATGGTAATTTGCATATTTCTAGACTTACGCATAAAAATATGGCGTTAGAGGGTGAGAACTCGAAACAGCCCCCGAATGTCCCTGTGGGTGGCAACAACACCTCCCACGGGACCAATGTAACTCGTAGGAACTAACCCTGCAGCCACAGGACTCCTGGTTTGAGAATACGATGGTAATTTTCATATTTCTACACTTAAGCAAAACATGGCGTTAGAGTGTGAGAACTCGAAATCCCCCCGAACGGCCCCGTGGGTGGTACCAACACCTCCCATGGGACCAATGTAACTCGTAGGAACTGACCCGGCAGCCGCGGAACTCCCGATTTTAGAATACAACGGTAATTTGCATATTTCTAGACTTAGGCTTAAAAACATGGCGTGAGAAGAAGAGAACTCGAAACATCCCCCGAACATCTCTGTGGATGGAACCAACACCTCCCACGGGACCAATGTAACTCGTAGCAACTGACCCCGTAGCCACGGGACTCCCGGTTTGAGAATACGACGGTAATGTACATATTTCTAGACTTAAGAAAAACGTTGTGTTAGTGGGTGAGAACTCGAAACAGCCCCACAGGACAAATGTAACTCATAGGAACACCTCCCACAGGACCAATGTAACTCATAGGAACTGAGGCCGCAGCCGCGGGACTCCCGGTTTGAGAATAGGATGATAATTTGCATATTTCTAGACTTAGGCTTAAAAAAATGGCGTTAGAAGGTGAGAACTCAAAACAGTCCCCGAACAGCCCCGTGGGTGGCACTAACACATCCCACCGGACCAATGTAACTCCTAGGAACTAACCCCGCAGCCGCGGGACTCCCGGTTTGAGAATATGTTGGTAATTTGCATATTTCTAGACCTACGCTTAAAAACATGGCGTTAGAGGGTGAGAACTCGAAACAGCCCCCGAACGTCCCTGTGGTTGGCACCAACACCTCCCCCGGGACCAATGTAACTCGTACGAATTGACCTCGCACCCACGGGACTCCCGGTTTGAGAATATGACGATAATTTTCATATTTCTAGACTTTAGCAAAACATGGCGTTAGTGGGTGAGAACTCGAAACAGCCCCCAAACGGCCCCGTGGGTGGCACCAACACCTCCCATGGGAAAAATGTAACTGGTAGGAACTGACCCCGCAGCCACGGGACTCCCGATTTGAGAATACGACGATAACTCGCATATTTCTAGACTTAGGCTTAAAAACATGGCGTTAGAGGGTGAGAACTCGAAACAGCCCCCGAACGTCCCCGTGGGTGGGACCAACACCTCCCACGGGACCAATGTAACTCGTAGGATCTGACCCCGCAGCCGAGGGACTCCCGGTTTGAGAATACGACGGTAATTTGCATATTTCTAGACTTAGGCATAAAAACTTGGCGTTAAAAGGTGAGAACTCGAAACAGCCCCCGAACGTCCCCTTGGGTGGCACCAACACCTCCCACGGGACCAATGTAACTCGTAGGAACTAACCCCGCAGCCCCAGGACTCCTTGTTTGAGAATACGATGGTGATTTGCATATTTCTATACTTAAGCAAAGCATTGAGTTAGTGGGTGACAACTCGAAGAAGCCCCCGAACGGCCTCGTGGGTGGCACCAACACCTCCCACGGGACCAATGTTTCTCGTAGGAACAGACCCCGCAGCCGCGGAACTCCCGATTTGAGAATACGACTGTAATTTGCATATTTTTAGATTTAGTCTTAAAAACATGGCGTGAGAGGATGAGAACTCGAAACATCCCTCGAACGTCCCCGTGTATGGAACCAACACCTCCCACGGGAACAATGTAACTCATAGGAACTGACCCCGCAGCCACGGGACTCCCGGTTTGAGAATATGACGGTAATTTTCATATTTCTAGACTTAGGTTTCAAAACATGGCGTTAGAGAGTGAGATCATGAAACATCCCCCGAACATACCCGTGGGTTGCACCAACACCTCCTACTTGACCAATGTAACTCGTAGGAACTGATCCCTCAACCACGAGACTTACAGTTTGAGAATACGACGGTAATTTGCATATTTCTAGACTTAAGCAAAACATGGCGTTAGAGGGTGAGAACTTGAAACAGCCCCCGACCGGCACCGTGGGTGGCACCAACACCTCTGACGGGACCACTGTAACTCGTAGGAACTGACCCCACAGCCGCGGGACTCCCGGTTTGAGAATACGACGATAATTTTCATATTTCTAGACTTAGGCTTAAAAAAATGGCGTTAGAGTGTGAGAACTCGAAACAACCCCCAAATAGCCCCGTGGGTGGCACCAACACCTCCCACGGGACCAATGTAACTCCTAGGAACTAACCCCGCAGCCGCGGGACTCCCGATTTGAGAATACGTCAGTAATTTGAATATTTCTAGACCTAGGCTTAAAAACATGGCGTTAGAGGGTGAGAACTCGAAACAGCCCCCGAACATCCCTGTGGTTGGCACCAACACCTCCCCCGGGACCAATGTAATTCGTAGGAACTGACACCGCAGCCACGGGACTCCCGGTTTGAGAATAAAACGTTAATTTGCATATTTCTAGACTTACGCATAAAAATATGGCGTTAGAGGGTGAGTACTCGAAACAGCCCCCGAATGTCCCTGTGGGTGGCAACAACACCTCCCACGGGACCAATGTAACTCGTAGGAACTAACCCCGGAGCCACAGGACTCCTGGTTTGATAATACGATGGTAATTTGCATATTTCTAGACTTACGCATAAAAATATGGTGTTAGAGGGTGAGAACTCGAAACAGCCCCCAAATGTCCCTGTGGGTGGCAACAACACCTCCCACGGGACCAATGTAACTCGTAGGAACTAACCCCGCAGCCAGAGGACTCCTGGTTTGAGAATACGATGGTAATTTTCATATTTCTAGCCTTAGGCTTAAAAAAATGGCGTTAGAGTGTGAGAACTCGAAACAGGCCCCAAATAGCCCCGTGGGTGGCACCAACACCTCCCACGGGACCAATGTTACTCCTAGGAACTAACCCCGCAGCCGCGGGACTCCCGATTTGAGAATACGTCGGTAATTTGAATATTTCTAGATCTAGGCTTAAAAACATGGCGTTAGTGGGTGAGAACTCGAAAAATCCCCCGAACGGCCCCGTGGGTGGCACCAACACCTCCCATGAGACCAATGTAACTCGTAGGAACTGACCCCGCAGCCGCGGAACTCCTGATTTTAGAATACGGCGGTAATTTTCATATTTCTAGACTTAGGCTTAAAAACATTGCGTGAGAGGATGAGAACTCGAAACATCCCCCGAACGTCCCCGTGGATGGAACCAATACCTCCCACGGGACAAATGTAACTCGTAGGAACTGACCCCGCAGCCACGAGACTCCCGGTTTGAGAATACGACTGTAATGTGCATATTTCAAAACTTAAGAAAAACATTGTGTTAGTGGGTGAGAACTCGAAATAGCCCCCGAACGTCCCCGTGGGTGGCACCAACACCTCCGACGGGACCACTGTAACTCGTAGGAACTGACCCCACAGCCGCGGGACTCCCGGTTTGCGAATATGATGGTAATTTTCATATTTCTAGACTTAGGCTTAAAAAAATGGCGTTAGAGTGTGAGAACTCGAAACAGCCCCCAAATAGCCCCGTGGGTGGCACCAACACCTCCCACGGGACCAATGTAACTCCTGGGAACTAACCCCACATCCGCGGGACTCCCGGTTTGAGAATACGTCGGTAATTTGAATATTTCTAGACCTAGGCTTAAAAATATGGCGTTAGAGGGTGAGAACTTGAAACAGCCCCCGAACATCCCTATGGTTGGCACCAACACCTCCCCCGGGACCAATGTAACTCGTAGAAACTGACCCCGCAGCCACGGGACTCCCGGTTTGAGAATACGACGGTAATTTGCATATTTCGAGACTTTAGCAAAATATGGCGTTAGTGAGTGAGAACTCGAAACATCCCCGAACGGCCCCGTGGGTGGCACCAACACCTCCCACGGGACCAATGTAACTCGTAGGAACTGACCCCGCAGCTGCGAGACTCCCGATTTGAGAATACGATGATAATTTGCATATTCTAGACTTAGGCTTAAAAACATGGCGTTAGAGGTAGAGAAATTGAAACAGCCTTCAAACTTCCCCGTGGATGGCAACAACACCTCCCACTGGACCAATGCAACCCCTAGGAACTGACCCCGCAACCGCGGGACTCCCGGTTTGAGAATACGATGGTAATTCGCATATTTCTAGACTGAGGCATAAAAACATTGCGTTAGAGGGTGAGATCTCAAAACAGCCCCCGAAAATCCCCGTGGGTTGCACCAACACCTCCCTCGAGACCAATGTAACTCGTAGGAACTGACCCCGCAGCCACGAGACTTCCGGTTTGAGAATACAATGATAATTTGCATATTTTTAGACTTAAGCAAAACTAGGCGTTAGAGTGTGAGAACTCAAAACAGCCCCTGAACGTCCCCGTAGGTGGCACCAACACCTCCCACGGGACCAATGTAACTCGTAGGAACTGTCGCCGCAGCCGTGCGACTCCCGATTTGAGAATACGATGATAATTTGCATATTTCTAGACTTAGGCTTAAAAACATATCGTTAGAGGGTGAGAACTCGAAACAGCCCCCGAACGTCCCCGTGGGTGGTACCAACACCTCCCACGGGACCAATGTAACTCGTAGGAACTAACCCCGTAGCCACAGGAGTCCTGGTTTGAGAATACGATTGTAATTTGCTTATTTCTACACTTAAGCAAAATATTGCGTTTGAGGGTGAGAACTCGAAACATCCCCCGAACGTCACCGTCGGTGGCACCAAAACGTCCCATGGGACCAATGTAACTCGTAGGAACTGACCCCGCAGCCGCGGGAATCCCGGTTTGAGAATACGACGGTAATTTGCATATCTCTAGACTTAGGTTTAAAAACATGGCGTTAGAGGGTGAGATCTGGAAACATCCCCCGAACATCCCCATGGGTTTCACCAACACCTCCTACGGGACCAATGTAACTCGTAGGAACTGACCATGCAGCCATGGGTCTCCCAGTTTGAGAATACGATGGTAATTTGCATATTTCTAGACTAAAGCAAAGCATGGCGTTAGTGGGTGAGAACTCGAAAAAGCCCCCGAACGGCCCCGTGGGTGGCACCAACACCTCCCACGGGACCAATGTAACTCTTAGGAACCGCGGAACTCCCGATTTGAGAATACGATGGTAATTTGCATATTTTTTAACTTAGTCTTAAAAACATGGCGTGAGAGGGTGAGAACTCGAAAGATCTCCGGAACGTCCCCGTGGGTGGAACCAACACCTCCCACGGGACCAATGTAACTTATAGGAACTGACCCCGCAGCCACAGGACTCCCGGTTTGAGAATACGACGGTAATTTGCAGATTTCTAGACTTAGGTTTCAAAACATGGCGTTAGAGGGTGAGATCGTGAAACATCCCCCGAACATCCCGGTGGGTTGCACCAACACCTCTTACGGGACCAATGAAACTCGTAGGAACTGACCCCGAAGCCACGGGACTCCCCGTTTGAGAATACAACGGTAATTTTCATATTTCTAGACTTTAGCAAAACATGGAATTTGTGGGTGAGAACTCGAAACAACCCCCGACCGGCCCCGTGGGTGGCACCAACACCTCCCATGGGACCAATGTAACTCATAGGAACTGACCTCGCAGCCGTGGGACTCCCGGTTTGAGAATAGGATGATAATTTGCATATTTCTAGACTTAGGCTTAAAAACTTGGCGTTAGAGGGTGAGAACTCGAAATAGCCCCCGAACGTCCCCGTGGGTGGCACCAACACCTCCCACGGGACCAATGTAACTCGTAGGAACTGACCCCGCAGCTGCGGGACTCCCGGTTTGAGAATACGTCGGTAATTTGCATATTTCTAGACTTAGGCATAAAAATATGGTGTTAGAGGGTGAGAACTCGAAACAGCCCCCGATCGTCCCCGTGGGTGGCACCAACACCTCCCACGGGACCAATGTAACTCGTAGGAACTGACCCCGCAACCACGGGACTCCCGGTTTGAGAATACTAACGTAATTTTCATATTTCTAAACTTTAGCAAAACATGGCATTAGTGGGTGAGAACTCGAAACAGCCTCGAACGGCCCCGTGGGTGGCACTAACACCTCCGACGGGACCAATGTAACTCGTAGGGACTGACCCCGCAGCCGCGGGACTCCCGGTTTGAGAATAGGATGATAATTTGCATATTCTAGACTTAGGCTTAAAAACATGTTGTTAGAGGGTGAGAACTCGAAACATCCCCCTAACGTCCCTGTGGGTGGCACCAACACCTCCCACACGACCAATGTAACTCGTAGGAACTGACCCCGCAGCCGCGAGACTCCCGGTTTGAGAATACGACGGTAATTTGCATATATCTAGACCTAAGCAAAACATTGCGTTAGTGGGTGATAACTCGAAACAACCCCCGAACGTCCCCGTGGGTGGCACCAACACCTCCCACGGGACCAATGTAACTCGTAGGGACTGACCCCGCAACCACGGGACTCCCGATTTGAGAATACGAAGGTAATTTTCATATTTCTAGACTTTGGCAAAACATGGCGTTAGTGGGCGAGAACTCGAAACTGCCCCCGACCGGCCCCGTGGGTGGCAC
Source organism: Sambucus nigra (assembly GCA_949130495.1). NCBI lineage: Eukaryota > Viridiplantae > Streptophyta > Magnoliopsida > Dipsacales > Adoxaceae > Sambucus > Sambucus nigra. Next base: position 333,604,178 of record OX422224.1, read on the forward strand.
CAACACCTCCCACGGGACCAATGTAACTCATATGAACTGACCTCGCAGCCGTGGGACTCCCGGTTTGAGAATACGATGATAATTTGCATATCTCTAGACTTAGGTTCAAAAACATGGCGTTAGAGGGTGAGATCTGGAAACATACCCCGAACATCCCCGTGGGTTTCACCAACACCTCCTACGGGACCAATGTAACTCGTAAGAACTGACCCTACAGCCACGGGACTCCCATTTTGAGAATACAATGGTAATTTGCATATTTCTACACCTAAGCAAAACATGGCGTTAGCGGGTGAGAACTCGAAAAATCCCCCGAACGGCCCCGTGGGTGGCACCAACACCTCCCGCGGGACCAATGTAACTCGTAGGAACGGACCTCGCAGCAGCGGAACTCCCGATTTGAGAATATGACGGTAATTTGCATATTTTTAAACTTACTCTTAAAAACATGGCGTGAGAGGGTGAGAACTCGAAAGATCTCCCAAACGTCCCCGTGGGTGGAACCAACACCTCCCACGGGACCAATGTAACTCATAGGAACTGACCCCACAGCCACGGGACTCCCGGTTTTAGAATACGATGGTAATTTTCATATTTCTAGACTTAGGTTTCAAAACATGGCGTTAGAGGGTGAGATAGTGAAACATCCCCCGAACATCCCGGTGGGTTGCACCAACACCTCTTACGGGACCAATGTAACTCGTAGGAACTGACGCCGCAGCCACGGGACTCCCAGTTTGAGAATACGACGGTAATTTGCATATTTCTAGACTTTAGCAAAGCATGGCGTTAGTGGGTGAGAACTCGAAACAGCCCCCGACCGGCCCCGTGGGTGGCACCAACACCTCCCACGGGACCAATGGAACTCATAGGAACTGACCACGCAGCCGTGGGACTCCCGGTTTGAGAATAGGATGATAATTTGCATATTTCTAGACTTAGGCTTAAAAACTTGGCGTTAGAGGGTGAGAACTCGAAACAGCCCCCGAGCGTCCCCGTGGGTGGCACCAACACCTCCCACGGGACCAATGTAACGCGTAGGAACTGACCCCAAAGCCGCGGGACTCCCGGTTTGAGAATACTTCGGTAATTTGCATATTTCTAGACTTAGGCATAAAAATATGGTGTTAGAGGGTGAGAACTCGAAACGGCCCCCGATCGTCCCCGTGGGTGGCACCAACACCTCCCACGGGACCAATGTAACTCGTAGGAACTGACCCCGCCACCACGGGACTCCCGGTTTGAGAATACGAAGGTAAATTTCATAATTATACACTTTAGCAAAACATGGCGTTAGTGGGTGAGAACTCGAAACAGCCTCGAACGGCCCCGTGGGTGGCACCAACACCTCCCATGGGACCAATGTTACTCGTAGGGACTAACCCCGCAGCCGCGGGACTCCCGGTTTGAGAATACGATGATATTTGCATATTCTAGACTTAGGCTAAAAAACATGTTGTTAGAGGGTGAGAACTCGAAACATCCCCCGAACGTCCCCGTGGGTGGCACCAACACCTCCCACGGGACCAATGTAACTTGTAGGAACTGACCCCGCAGCCGCGGGACTCCCGGTTTGAGAATACGATAGTAATTTGCATATTTCTAGACCTAAGAAAAACATTGCGTTAGTGGGTGATAACTCGAAACAGCCCCCGAACGTCCCCGTGGGTGGCATCAACACCTCCTACGGGACCAATGTAACTCGTAGGAACTGACCCCGCAGCCGTGGGACTCCCGGTTTGAGAATACGATTGTAATTTGCATATTTCTAGACCTAAGAAAAACATTGCGTTAGTGGGTGAGAACTCGAAACAGCCCCCGAACGTCCCCGTGGGTGGCACCAACACCTCCCACGGGACCAATGTTACTCATAGGAACTGACCCCGCAACCACGGTACTCCCGATTTGAGAATACGAAGGTAATTTTCATATTTCTAGACTTTGGCAAAACATGGCGTTAGTGGGCGAGAACTCGAAACTGCCCCCGACCGGCCCCGTGGGTGGCACCAACACCTCCCACGGGACCAATGTAACTCATAGGAACTGACCTCGCAGCCGTGGGATTCCCGGTTTGATAATAGGATGATAATTTTCATATTTCTAGACTTAGGTTTAAAAACTTAGAGGGTGAGAACTCGAAACATCCCCCGAAAGTCCCCGTGAGTGGCACCAACACCTCCCACGGGACCAATGTAACTCGTAGGAACTGACCCCGGAGCCGCGGGACTCCCGGTTTGAGAATACATCGGTAATTTGCATATTTATAGACTTTGGCATAAAAATATGGTGTTAGAGGGTGAGAACTCGAAACAGCCCCCGATCGTCCCCGTGGGTGGCACCAACACCTCCCACGGGACCAATGTAACTCGTAGGAACTGACCCCGCCACCACGGGACTCACGGTTTGAGAATACGAAGGTAAATTTCATAATTATACACTTTAGCAAAACATGGTGTTAGTTGGTGAGAACTCGAAACAGCCTCGAACGACCCCGTGGGTGGTACCAACACCTCCCACGGGACCAATGTTACTCGTAGGGACTGACCCCGCAGCCGCGGGACTCCCGGTTTGAGAATACGATGATAATTTGCATATTCTAGACTTAGGCTTAAAAACATGTTGTTAGAGGGTGAGAACTCGAAACATCCCCCGAACGTCCCCGTGGGCGGCACCAACACCTTCCCACGGGACCAATGTAACTTGTAGGAACTGACCCCGCAGCCGCGGGACTCCCGGTTTGAGAATACGACGATAATTTGCATATTTCTAGACCTAAGAAAAACATTGCGTTAGTGGGTGAGAACTCGAAACAGCCCCCGAACGTCCCCGTGGGTGGCACCAACACCTCCTATGGGACCAATGTAACTCGTAGGAACTGACCCCGCAGCCACGGGACTCCCGGTATGAGAATACGACGATAATTTACATATTTCTAGACTTAAGCAAAACATGGCGTTAGCGGGTGAGAACACGAAACATCCCCCGACTTGGCGTTAGAGGGTGAGAACTCGAAATAGCCACCGAACGTCCCCGTGGGTGGCACCAACACCTCCCACGGGACCAATGTAACTCGTAGGAACTGACCTCGCAGACGCGGGACTCCCGGTTTGAGAATAGGATGATAATTTGCATATTTCTAGACTTAGGCTTAAAAAAATGGCGTTAGAAGGTGAGAACTCGAAACAGCCCCTGAACAGCCCCGTGGGTGGCACCAACACCTCCCACGGGACCAATGTAACTCCTACGAACTAACGCCGCAGCCGCAGGACTCTCTGTTTGAGAAGACGTCGGTAATTTGCATATTTCTAGACCTAGGCTTAAAAACATGGCGTTAGAGGGTGAGAACTCGGAACAGCCCCCGAACGTCCCTGTGGTTGGCACCAACACCTCCTCTGGGACCAATGTAACTCTTAGGAACTGACCCCGCAGCCACGGTACTCCCGGTTTGAGAATACGATGGTAATTTTCATATTTCTAGACTTTAGCAAAACATGGCGTTATTGGGTGAGAACTCGAAACAGCCCCCAAATGGCCCCGTGGGTGGCACCAACACCTCCCACGGGACCAATGAAACTCGTAGGAACTGACCCCGCAGCCACGGGACTCCCAATTTGAGAATACGATTATAATTTGCATATTTCTAGACTTAGGCTTAAAAACATGGCGTTAGTGGGTGAGAACTCGAAACATCCCCCGAACGTCCCCGTGGGTGGCACCACCACCTCCCACGGGACCAATGTAACTCGTAGGAACTGACTCCGCAGCCACGGGACTCCCGGTTTTTTGAATACGACGGTAATTTGCATATTTCTAGACTTAGGTATAAAAACATGGCGTTAGAGGGTGAGAACTCGAAACATCCCCCGAACGTCCCCGTGGGTGGCACCAACACCTCCCACGCGACCAATGTAACTCGTAGGAACTAACCCCGCAGCCAGAGGACTCCTGGTTTGAGAATACGATGGTAATTTGCATATTTATTGACTTCGGCAAAACATGGCGTTAGTGGGTGAGAACTCGAAAAAGAACCCGAACGGACCCGTGGGTTGCACCAACACCTCCCACGGGACCAATGTAACTCGTAGGAACTGACCCCGCATCCGCGGAACTCCCGATTTGAGAATACGATGGTAATTTGCATATTTTTAGACTTAGTCTTAATAACATGGCGTGAGAGGGTGAGAACTCGAAAGATCCCTCGAACGTCCCCGTGGGTGGAACCAACACCTCCCACGGGACCAATGCAACTCATAGGAACTGACCCCGCAGCCACGGGACTCCCGGTTTGAGAATACGACAGTAATTTGTATATTTCTAGACTTAGGTTTCAAAACATGGCGTTAGAGGGTGAGATCGCGAAACATCCCCCGATCATCCCCGTGGGTTGCACCAACAACTCCTACGGGACCAATATAACTCGTAGGAACTGACCCCGCAGCCACGAGACTCCCGGTTTGAGAATACGACGGTAATTTGCATATATCTAGACTTGAGCAAAACATGGCGTTAGAGGGTGAGAACTCAAAACAGCCCCCGAACGTCCCCATGGGTGGCACCAATACCTCCCACGGGACCAATGTAACTCGTAGGATCTAACCCCGCAGCCACAGGACTCCTGGTTTGAGAATACGATGGTAATTTGTATATTTCTAGACTTAAGCAAAACATGGCATTAGGGAGTCAGAACTGGAAAAAGCCCCCGAACGGCACGGGGGTGGCACCAACACCTCCCACGGGACCAATGTAACTCGTAAGAACTGACACCGCAGCCGCGGGATTCCCGATTTGAGAATACGACTGTAATTTGCATATTTCTAGACTTAGGTTTCAAAACATGGCGTTAGAGGGTGATATCGTGAAACAAACCCCGAACATCCCTGTGGGTTGCACCAACACCTCCTACGGGACAAATGTCACTCGTAGGAACTGACCCCGCATCCACAGAACTCTCGATTTGATAATACGACGGTAATTTGCATATTTCTAGAATTTAGCAAAACATGGCGTTAGTGGGTGAGAACTCGAAATAGCCCCCGATCGGCCCCGTGGGTGGCACCAACACCCCCCACGGGACAAATGTAACTCGTAGGAACTGACCCCGCAGCAGCGGGACTCCCAGTTTGAGAATAGGATGATAATTTGCATATTTATAGACTTAGGCTTAAAAACTTGGCGTTAGAGGGTGAGAACTCGAAACAGCCCCCAAACGTTCCCGTGGGTGGCACCAACACCTCCCACGGGATAAATGTAAGTCGTAGGAACTGACCCCGCAGCCGTGGGACTCCCGGTTTGAGAATACGTCGGTAATTTGCATATTTCTAGACTTAGGCATAAAAATATGGCGTTAGAGAGTGAGAACTCGAAACATCCCCTGAACGTCCCCGTGGGTGGCAGCAACACCTCCCACGGGACCAATGTAACTCGTAGGAACTTACCCTGCAACCACGGGACTCCCGGTTTGAGAATACGACGGTAATTTTCATATTTTTAGACTTTAGTAAAACATGGCGTTAGTGGTTAAGAACTCGAAACAGCCCCAAACGGCCCCGTGGGTGGCACCAAAACCTCCCACGGGACCAATGTAACTCGTAGGAACTAACCCCGCAGCCGCGAGACTCCCGATTTGAGAATACGATGATAATTTGCATATTCTAGACTTAGGCTTAAAAACATGGCGTTAGAGGATGAGAACTCGAAACAGCCCCCGAACGTCCTCGTGGGTGGCACCAACACCTCCCACTGGACCAATATAACTCGTAGGAACTGGCCCTGCAGCCGCGGGACTCCCGGTTTGAGAATACGATGGTAATTTGCATATTACTAAACTTAGGCATAAAAACATTGCATTAGAGGGTGAGATCTCGAAACAGCCCCCGAACATCCCTGTGGGTTGCACCAACACCTCCCACGGGACTAATGTAACTCGTAGGAACTGACCCCGCCGCCATGGGACTCCCGGTTTGAGAATACGATGATAATTTTCATATTTTTAGAATTAAGCAAAACTAGGCGTTAGAGTGTGAGAACTCGAAACAGCCCCCGAACGTCCCCGTAGGTGGCACCAACACCTCCCACGGGACCAATGCAACTCGTAGGGACTGACCCCGCAGCCGTGGGACTCCCGGTTTGAGAATAGGATGATAATTTGCATATTTCTAGACTTAGACTTAAAAAAATTGCGTTAGAGTTTGAGAACTCAAAATAACCCCCGAACAGCCACGTGGGTGGCACCAACACCTCCCACGGGACCAATGTAACTCCTAGGAACTAACCCCGTAGCCGCGGGGCACCCGATTGGGGAATACGTCGGTAATTTGCATATTTCTACACTTAGGAATAAAAACATGGCGTTAGAGGGTGAGAACTCGAAACAGCCCCCGAACGTCCCCGTGGGTGGCACCAACACCTCCCCTGGGACCAATGTAACTCGAAGGAACTGACCCCCCAGCCACGGGACTCCCGGTTTGAGAATACGACAGTAATTTGCATATTTCAAGACTTTAGCAAAACATGGTGTTAGTGGGTGAGAACTCAAAACAGCCCCCGAACGGCCCCCTGGGCGGCACCAAAACCTCCCACGGGACCAATGTAACTCGTAGGAGCTGACGCCGTAGCCGTGCGACTCCCGATTTGAGAATACGACGATAATTTGCATATTTCTAGACTTAGGCATAAAAACATGGCGTTAGAGGGTGAGAACTCGAAATAGCCCCCGAACGTCCCCGTGGGTGGCACCAACACCTCCCATGGGACCAATGTAACTCGTAGGAACTGACCCCGCAGCCGCGGGACTCCCGGTTTGGGAATACGAAGGTAATTTGCATATTTCTAGACTTAGGCATAAAAATATGGTGTTAGACTGTGAGAACTCGAAACAGCCCCCGAACGTCCCCGTGGGTGGCACCAACACCTCCCACGGGACCAATGTAACTCGTAGGAATTAACCCTAAATCCACAGGACTCCTAGTTTGAGAATACGATGGTAATTTGCATATTTCTACACTTAAACAAAATATTACGTTAGTGGATGAGAACTCGAAACATCCCCCGAACGGCCCCGTGGGTGGCACCAACACCTCCCACGGGACCAATGTAACTCGTAGGAACTGACCCCGCAGCCGCGTGACTCCCGGTTTGAGAATACGATGGTAATTTGCATATCTCTACGCTTAGGTTTAAAAACATGGCGTTAGAGGGTGAGATCTGGAAACATCCCCCGAACATCCCCGTGGGTTTCACCAACACCTCCTACGGGACCAATGTAACACGTAGGAACTGAACCCGCAGCCACGGGACTCCCGGTTTGAGAATACGATGGTAATTTGAATATTTCTAGACTTAAGCAAATCATGGCGTTAGAGGGTGAGAACTCGAAACAGCCCCCGACCGGCCCCGTGGGTGGCACCAACACCTCCCACAGGACCAATGTAACTCGTAGGAAGTAACCCCGCAGCCGCGGGACACTCGGTTTGAGAATACGATGGTAATTTGCATATTTCTAGACTTTGGCATAAAAATATGGCATTAGAGGGTGAGAAATCGAAACAGCCCCGGAACGTCCCCGTGGGTGGCACCAACACCTGCCACGGGACCAATGTAACTCGTAGGAACTAACCCCGCAGCCACAGGACTCCTGGTTTGAGAATACGATGGTAATTTTCATATTTCTAGACTTAAGCAAAACATGGCGTTAGAGGGGGAGAACTCGAAACAGCCCCCGAACGTCCCCGTGGGTGGCACCAACACCTCCCACGGGACCAATGTAACTCGTAGGATCTAACCCCGCAGCCACAGGACTCCTGGTTTGAGAATACGATGGTAATTTGTATATTTCAAGACATAAGAAAAAGATGGCGTTAGTGGGTGAGAACTCAAAAAAGCCCTCGAACGTCCCCGTGGGTGGCACCAACACCTCCCGCGGGACCAATGTAACTTGTAGGAATGGACCCCGCAGCCTCGGAACTCCCGATTTGAGAATTCGATGGTAATTTGCATATTTTTAGACTTAGGTTTCAAAACATGGCGTTAGAGGGTGAGATCGTGAAACATCCCCCAAACATCCCGGTGGGTTGCACCAACACCTCTTACGGGACCAATGTAACTTGTAGGAACTGACACCACAGCCACGGGACTCCCGATTTGAGAATACGACGGTAATTTGAATATTTCTAGACTTAGGTTTCAAAACATGGCGTTAGAGGGTGAGATCGTGAAACATCCCCCAAACATCCAGGTGGGTTGCACCAACACCTCTTACGGGACCAATGTAACTCGTAGGAACTGACCCCGCAGCCACGGGACTCCCGGTTTGAGAATACGACGGTAATTTGCATATTTCTAGACTTTAGCAAAACATGGCGTTAGTGGGTGATAACTCGAAACAGCCCCCGACCGGCCCCGTGGGTGGCACCAACACCTCCCATGGGACCAATGTAACTCATAGGAACTGACCTCGTAGCCGTGGGACTCCCGATTTGAGAAAAGGATGATAATTTGTATATTTCTAGACTTAGGCTTAAAAACTTGGCGTTAGAGGGTGAGAACTCGAAACAGCCCCCGAACGTCCCCGTGAGTGGCACCAACACCTCCCACGGGACCAATGTAACTGGTAGGAACTGACCCCGCAGCCGGGGACTCCCGGTTTGAGAATACGTCGGTAATTTGCATATTTCTAGACTTAGGCACAAGAATATGGTGTTAGAGGGTGAGAACTCGAAAAACCCCCCGATCGTCCCCGTGGGTGGCACCAACACCTCCCACGGGACCAATGTAACTCGTAGGAACTGACCCCGCAACCACAAGACTCCCGGTTTGAGAATACGAAGGTAAATTTCATATTTCTACACTTTAGCAAAACATGGCGTTAGTGGGTGAGAACTCGAAACAGCCTCGAACAGCCCCGTGGGTGGCACCAACACCTCCCACGGGACCAATGTAACTCGTAGGGACTGACCCCGCAGCCGCTGGACTCCCGGTTTAAGAATACGATGATAATTTGCATATTCTAGACTTAGGCTTAAAAACATGTTGTTAGAGGGTGTGAACTCGAAACATCCCCCGAATGTCCCCGTGGGTGACACCAACACCTCCCACGGGACCAATGTAACTCGTAGGAACTGTCCCCGCAGCCGCGGGACTCCCGGTTTGAGAATACGATGATAATTTGCATATTTCTAGACCTAAGCAAAACATTGCGTTAGTGGGTGAGAACTCGAAACAGCCCCCGAACGTCCCCGTGGGTGGCACCAACACCTCCTATGGGACCAATGTAACTCGTAGGAACTGACCCCGCAGCCACGGGACTCCCGATTTGAGAATACAACGGTAATTTTCATATTTATAGACTTAAGCAAAACATGGCGTTAGAGGGTGAGAACTCGAAACAGCCCTCGACCGGCCCCGTGGGTGGCAACAACACCTCCCACGGGACCAATGTAACTCGTAGGAACTGACCCCGCAGACGCGGGACTCCCGGTTTGAGAATAGGACGATAATTTGCATATTTCTAGACTTAGGCTTAAAAAAATGGCGTTAGAAGGTTAGAACTCGAAACAGCCCCTGAACTGCCCCGTGGGTGGCACCAACACCTCCCACGGGACCAATGTAACTCCTAGGAACTAACCCCGCAGCCGCGGGACTCTCTGTTTGAGAATACGTCGGTAATTTGCATATTTCTAGACCTAGGCTTAAAAACATGGCGTTAGAGGGTGAGAACTCGAAACAGCCCCCGAACGTCCCAGTGGTTGGCACCAACACCTCCCCTGGGACCAATGTAACTCTTAGGAACTAACCCCGCAGCCACAGTACTCCCGGTTTGAGAATACCTTGGTAATTTGCATATTTCTAGACTTTAGCAAAACATGGCGTTATTGGGTGAGAACTCGAAACAGCCCCCAAACGGCCCCGTGGGTGACACCAACACCTCCCACGGGACCAATGAAACTCGTAGGAACTGACCCCGCAGCCACGAGACTCCCGATTTGAGAATACGATGTCAATTTGCATTTTTCTAGACTTAGGCTTAAAAACATGGCGTTAGAGGGTGAGAACTCGAAACAGCCCGCGAACGTCCCCGTGGGTGGCACCCCCACCTCCCACGGGACCAATGTAACTTGTAGGAACTGACCCCGCAGCCACGGGACTCCCGGTTTTTTGAATACGACGGTAATTTGCATATTTCTATACTTAGGCATAAAAACATGGCGTTAGAGGGTGAGAACTCGAAACATCCCCCGAACGTCCCCGTGGGTGGCACCAACACCTCCCACGGGACCAATGTAACTCGTAGGAACTAACCCCGCAGCCACAGGACTCCTGGTTTGAGAATACGATGGTAATTTTCATATTTATAGACTTAAGCAAAACATGGCGTTAGTGGGTAAGAACTCGAAAAAGAACCCGAACGTCCCCGTGGGTGGCACAAACACCTCCCACGGGACCAATGTAACTCGTAGGAACTGATCCCGCAGCCGCGGAACTCCCGATTTGAGAATACGACGGTAATTTGCATATTTTTAGACTTAGTCTTAAAAACATGGCGTGAGAGGGTGAGAACTCGAAAGATCCCTCGAACGTCCCCATGGGAGGAACCAACACCTCCCACGGGACCAATGTAACTCATAGGAACTGACCCCGCAGCCACGGGACTCCCGGTTTGAGAATACGACAGTAATTTGCATATTTCTAGACTTAGGTTTCAAAACATGGCGTTAGAGGGTGAGATCGCGAAACATCCCCCGATCATCCCCGTGGGTTGCACCAACAACTCCTACGGGACCAATGTAACTCGTAGGATCTAACCCCGCAGCCACAGGACTCCTGGTTTGAGAATACGATGGTAATTTGTATATTTCTAGACTTAAGCAAAACATGGCATTAGGGGGTGAGAACTCGAAAAAGCCCCCGAACGGCCCCGTGGGTGTCACCAACACCTCCCACGAACCAATGTAACTCGTAGGAACTGACCCCGCAGCCGCGGAACTCCCGATTTGAGAATACGACGGTAATTTGCATATTTTTTAACTTAGTCTTAAAAACATGGCGTGAGAGGGTCAGAAATCGAAAGATCTCCCGATCGTCCCCGTGGGTGGAACCAACACCTCCCACGGGACCAATGTAACTCATAAGAACTGACCCCGCAGCCACGGACTCCCGATTTGAGAATACGACGGTAATTTGCATATTTCTAGAGTTAGGTTTCAAAACATGGCGTTAGAGGGTGAGATCGTGAAACATCACCCGAACATCCCTGTGGGTTGCACCAACACCTCCTACGGGACCAATGTATCTCGTAGGAACTGACTCCGTAGCCACAGAACACTCGATTTGAGAATACGACGGTAATTTGCATATTTCTAGACTTTAGCAAAACACGGCGTTAGTGGGTGAGAACTCGAAATAGCCCCCGACCGGCCCCGTGGGTGGCACCAACACCTCCCGCGGGACCAATGTAACTCATAGGAACTGACCCCGCAGCAGCGGGACTCCCGGTTTGAGAATAGGACGATAATTTGCATATTTATAGACATAGGCTTAAAAACTTGGCGTTAGAGGGTGAGAACTCGAAACAGCCCCCGAACGTTCCCGTGGGTGACACCAACACCTCCCACGGGTCCAATGTAAGTCGTAGGAACTGACCCCGCAGCCGTGGGACTCCCGGTTTGAGAATACGTCGGTAATTTGAATATTTCTAGACTTAGGCATAAAAATATGGCGTTAGAGGGTGAGAACTCGAAACAGCCCCTGAACGTCCCCGTGGGTGGCACCCACACATCCCACGGGACCAATGTAACTCATAGGAACTTACCCCGCAACCACGGGACTCCCGGTTTAAGAATACGATGGTAATTTTCATATTTCTAGACTTTAGTAAAACATGGAATTAGTGGTTGAGAACTCGAAACAGCCCCAAACGGCCCCGTGGGTGGCACCAACACCTCCCACGGGACCAATGTAACTCGTAGGAACTAACCCCGCAGCCGCGAGACTCCCGATTTGAGAATACGATGATAATTTGCATATTCTAGACTTAGGCTTAAAAACATGGCGTTAGAGGATGAGAACTTGAAACAGCCCCCGAACGTCCCCGTGGGTGGCACCAACACCTCCCACTGGACCAATGTAACTCGTAGGAACTGACCCCGCAGCCGCGGGACTCCCTGTTTGAGAATACGATCGTAATTTGCATATTACTAAACTTAGGCATAAAAACATTGCGTTAGAGGGTGAGATTTCGAAACAGCCCCCAAACATCCCCGTGGGTTGCACCAACACCTCCCACGGGACCAATGTAACTCGTAGGAATTGACCCCGCAGTCATGGGACTCCCGGTTTGAGAATACGATGATAATTTGCATATTTTTAGACTCAAGCAAAACTAGGCGTTAGAGTGTGAGAACTCAAAACAGCCCCCGAACGTCCCCGTAGGTGGCACCAACACCTCCCACGGGACCAATGTAACTCGTAGGGACTGACCTCGCAGCCGTGGGATTCCCGGTTTGAGAATAGGACGATAATTTGCATATTTCTAGACTTAGACTTAAAAAAATTGCGTTAGAGGATGAGAACTCAAAACAGCCCCCAAACAGCCCCGTGGGTGGCACGAACACCTCCCACGGGACCAATGTAACTCCTAGGAACTAACCCCGTAGCCGCGGGACTCCCGATTGGAGAATACGTCGGTAATTTGCATATTTCTACACTTAGGAATAAAAACATGGCGTTAGAGGGTGAGAACTCGAAACATCCCCCGAACGTCACTGTGGGTGGCACCAACACCTCCCCTGGGACCAATGTAACTCGAAGGAACTGACCCCTCAGCCACGGGACTCCCAATTTGAGAATACGACGGTAATTTGCATATTTCAATACTTTAGCAAAACATCCCCCGAACGGCCCCGTCGGCGGCACCAACACCTCCCACGGGACCAATGTAACGCGTAGGAACTGACGCCGCAGCCGTGCGACTCCCGGTTTGAGAATACGATGATAATTTTCATATTTCTAGACTTAGGCTTAAAAATATGGCGTTAGAGGGTGAGAACTCGAAATAGCCCCCGAACGTCCCCGTTTATGGCACCAACACCTCCCACGGGACCAATGTAACTCGTAGGAACTGACCCCGCAGCCGCGGGACTCCCGGTTTGAGAATACGAAGGTAATTTGCATATTTCTAGACTTAGGCTTAAAAATATGGTGTTAGAGGGTAAGAACACGAAACAGCCCCCGAACGTCCCCGTGGGTGGAACCAACACCTCCCACGGGACCAATGTAACTCGTAGGAATTAACCCCGCAGCCACAGGACTACTGGTTTGAGAATACTATGGTAATTTGCATATTTCTACACTTAAGCAAAATATTGCATTAGTGGGTGAGAACTCGAAACATCCCCCGAACGTCCCCGTGGGCGGCACCAACACCTCCCACTGGACCAATGTAACTTGTAGGAACTGACCCCGCAGCCGCGGGACTCCCGATTTGAGAATACGACGGTAATTTGCATATCTCTAGACTTAGGTTTAAAAACATGGCGTTAGAGGGTGAGATCTAGAAACATCCCACGAACATCCCCGTGGGTTTCACCAACACCTCCTACGGGACCATTGTAACTCGTAGGAACTGACCCCGCAGCTGCGGGACTCCCGGTTTGAGAATACGACGGTAATTTGCATATCTCTAGACTTAGGTTTAAAAACTTGGCGTTAGAAGGTGAGAACTCGAAACATCCCCCGACCGGCCCCGTGGGTGGCACCAACACCTCCCACAGGACCAATGTAACTCGTTGGAACTGACCCCGCAGCCGCGGGAATCTCGGTTTGAGAATACGACGGTAATTTGCATATTTCTAGACTTTGGCATAAAAACATGGCATTAGAGGGTGAGAACTCGAAACAGCCCCCGAACGTCCCCGTGGGTGGCACCAACACCTGCCACGGGACCAATGTAACTCGTAGGAACTAACCCCGCAGCCACAGGACTCCTGGTTTGAGAATACGATGGTAATTTTCATATTTCTAGACTAAAGCAAAACATGGTGTTAGAGGGTGAGAACTCGAAACATCCCCCGAACGTCCCCGTGGGTGGCACCAACACCTCCCACGGCACCAATGTAACTCGTAGGATCTAACCCCGCAGCCACAGGACTCCTGTTTTGAGAATACGATGGTAATTTGAATATTTCTAGACTTAAGCAAAAGATGGCGTTAGTGGGTGAGAACTCGAAAAATCCCTCGAATGTCCCCGTGGGTGGCACCAACACCTCCCGCGGGACCAATGTAACTCGTAGGAATGGACCTCGTAGCCGTGGAACTCCCGATTTGAGAATACGATGGTAATTTGCATATTTTTAGACTTAGGTTTCAAAACATGGCGTTAGAGGGTGAGATCGTGAAACATCCCCCAAACATCCCGGTGGGTTGCACCAACACCTCTTACGGGACCAATGTAACTCGTAGGAACTGACCCCGCAGCCACGGGACTCCCGGTTTGAGAATACGACGGTAATTAACATATTTCTAGACTTAGGTTTCAAAACATGGCGTTAGAGGGTGAGATCGTGAAACATCCCCCAAACATCCCGCTGGGTTGCACCAACACCTCTTACGGGACCAATGTAACTCTTAGGAACTGACCCCGCAGCCACGGGACTCCCGGTCTGAGAATACGACGATAATTTACATATTTCTATACTTTAGCAAAATATGGCGTTAGTGGGCGAGAACTCGAAACAGCCCCCGACCGGCCCCGTGGGTGGCACCAACACCTCCCATGGGACCAATGTAACTCATAGGAACTGACCTCGCAGCCGTGTGACTCCCGGTTTGAGAATAGGATGATAATTTGCATATTTCTAGACTTAGGCTTAAAAACTTGGCGTTAGAGGGTGAGAACTCGAAACAGCCCCCAAACGTCCCCGTGAGTGGCACCAACACCTCCCACGGGACCAATGTAACTCGTAGGAACTGACCCCGCAGCCGCGGGACTCCCGGTTTGAGAATACGTCGGTAATTTTCATATTTCTAGACTTAGGCATAAAAATATGGTGTTAGAGGGTGAGAACTAGAAACAACCCTCGATCGTCCCCGTGGGTGGCACCAACACCTCCCACGGGACCAATGTAACTCGTAGGAACTGACCCCGCAACCACGGGACTCCCGGTTTGAGAATACGAAAGTAAATTTCATAATTATACACTTTAACAAAACATGGTGTTAGTGGGTGAGAACTCGAAACAGCCTCGAACGGCCCCATGGGTGGCACCAACACCTCCCACGGGACCAATGTAACTCGTAGGGATTGACCCCGCAGCCGCGGGACTCCCGGTTTGAGAATACGATGATAATTTGCATATTCTAGACTTAGGCTTAAAAACATGTTGTTAGAGGGTGAGAACTCGAAACATCCCCCGAACGTCCCCGTGGTTGGCACTAACACCTCCCACGGGACCAATGTAACTAGTAGGAACTGACCCCGCAGCCGCGGGACTCCTGATTTGAGAATACGATGATAATTTGCATATTCTAGACTTAGGCTTAAAAACATGTTGTTAGAGGGTGAGAACTCGAAACATCCCCCGAACGTCCTCATGGGTGGCACCAACACCTCCCACGGGACCAATGTAACTCGTAGGAACTGACCCCGCAGCCGCGGGACTCCCGGTTTGAGAATACGACGGTAATTTGCATATTTCTAAACCTAAGCAAAACATTGCGTTAGTGGGTGAGAACTCGAAACAGCCCCCGAACGTCCCCGTGGGTGGCACCAACACCTCCTACGGGACCAATGTAACTCGTAGGAAATGACCCCGCAGACGCGGGACTCCCGGTTTGAGAATAGGACGATAATTTGCATATTTCTAGACTTAGGCTTAAAAAAATGGCGTTAGAGGGTGAGAACTCGAAACAGCACCCGAACAGCCCCGTGGGTGGCACCAACACCTCCCACGGGACCAATGTAACTCCTAGGAACTAACCCCACAGCTGCGGGACTCTCTGTTTGAGAATATGTCGGTAATTTACATATTTCTAGACCTAGGCTAAGAAAAATGGCGTTAGAGGGTGATAACTCGAAACAGCCCCCGAACGTCCCTGTGGTTGGCACCAACACCTCCCCTGGGACCAATGTAACTCTTAGGAACTGACCCCGCAGCCACGAGACTCCCGTTTTGAGAATACGACGGTAATTTGCATATTTCTAGACTTTAGCAAAAGATGGCGTTAGTGGGTGAGAACTCGAAACAACCCCCAAACGGCCTCGTGGGTGGCACCAACACCTCCCACGGGACCAATGAAACTCGTAGGAACTGACCCCTCAGCCACGGGACTCCCGATTTGAGAATACGACGATAATTTGCATATTTCTAGACTTAG
This sequence comes from Sambucus nigra, assembly GCA_949130495.1. Taxonomy (NCBI): domain Eukaryota; kingdom Viridiplantae; phylum Streptophyta; class Magnoliopsida; order Dipsacales; family Adoxaceae; genus Sambucus; species Sambucus nigra. The sequence goes on from OX422224.1 coordinate 333,620,546, forward strand.
GCTTAAAAACATGGCGTTAGAGGCTGAGAACTCGAAACAGCCCGCGAACGTCCCCGTGGGTGGCACCACCACCTCCCACGGGACCAATGTAACTCGTAGGAACTGACCCCGCAGCCATGGGACTCCCGATTTTTTGAATACGACGGTAATTTGCATATTTCTAGACTTAGGCATAAAAACATGGCGTTAGAGGGTGAGAACTCGAAACATCCCCCGAACGTCCCCGTGGGTGGCACCAACACCTCCCACGGGACCAATATAACTCGTAGGAACTAACCCCGCAGCCATAGGACTCCTAGTTTGAGAATACGATGGTAATTTGCATATTTATAGACTTAAGCAAAACATGGCGTTAGTGGGTGAGAACTCGAAAAAGAACCCGAACGGACCCGTGGGAGGTACCAACACCTCCTGCGGGACCAATGTAACTCGTAGGAACTGACCCCGCAGCCGCGAAACTCCCGATTTGAGAATACGACGGTAATTTGCATAATTTTAGACTTAGTCTTAAAAACATGGCGTGAGAGGGTGAGAACTCGAAAGATTCCTCGGACGTCCCCGTGGGTGGAACCAACTCCTCCCACGGGACCAATGTAACTCATAGGAACTGACCCCGCAGCCACGGGACTCCCGATTTGAGAATACGACGGTAATTTGCATATTTCTAGACTTAGGTTTCAAAACATGGCGTTAGAGGGTGAGATTGCGAAACATCCCCCGATCATCCCCGTGGGTTGCACCAACAACTCCTACGGGACCAATGTAACTCATTGGAACTGACCCCGCAGCCACGAGACTCCCGGTTTGAGAATACGACGATAATTTGCATATATCTATACTAAAGCAAAACATGGCGTTAGAGGGTGAGAACTCGAAACAGCCCCCGAACATCCCCGTGGGTGGCACCAACACCTCCCACGGGAGCAATGCAACTCGTAGGATCTAACCCCGCAGCCACAGGACTCCTGGTTTGAGAATACGATGGTAATTTGTATATTTCTAGACTTAAGTAAAACATGGCATTAGTGGGTGAGAACTCAAAAAAGCCCCCTAACGGCCCCGTGGGTGGAACCAACACCTCCCACGGGACCAATGTAACTCGTAGGAACTGACCCCGTAGCCGCGGAACTCCTGATTTGAGAATTCGACGGGAATTTGCATATTTTTAGACTTAGTCTTAAAAATATGGCGTGAGAGGGTGAGAAATCGAAAGATCTCCCGATCGTCCCCGTGGGTGGAACCAACACCTCCCACGGGACCAATGTAACCCATAGGAACTGACCCCGCAGCCACGGACTCCCGATTTGAGAATACGACGGTAATTTGCATATTTCTAGACTTAGGTTTCAAAACATGGCGTTAGAGGGTGAGATCGTGAAACATACCCCGAACATCCCCGTGCGTTGCACCAACACCTCCTACGGGACCAATGTAACTCGTAGGAACTCACCCCGCAGCCACGGAACTTTCGATTTGCGAATACGACGGTAATTTGCATATTCTAGACTTTAGCAAAACATGGCGTTAGTGGATGAGAACTCGAAACAGCCACCGACCGGCCCCGTGGGTGGCACCAACACCTCCCGCGGGACCAATATAACTCATAGGAACTGACCCCGCAGCAGCGGGACTCCCGATTTGAGAATAGGACGACAATTTGCATATTTATAGACTTAGGCTTAAAAACTTGGCGTTAGAGGGTGAGAACTGGAAACAGCCCCCGAACGTTCCCGTGGGTGGCACCAACACCTCCCACGGGACCAATGTAACTCGTAGGATCTAACCCCGCAGCCGCGGGACTCTCGGTTTGAGAATACGTCGGTAATTTGCATATTTCTAGACTTAGGCATAAAAATATGGCGTTAGAGGGTGAGAACTCGAAACAGCCCCCGGACGTCCCCGTGGGTGGCACAAACACCTCCCACGGGACCAATGTAACTCCTAGGAACTTACCCCGTAACCACGGGACTCCCGGTTTGAGAATACGACGGTAATTTTCATATTTCTAAACTTTAGCAAAACATGGCGTTAGTGGTTGAGAACTCGAAACAGCCCCGAACGGCCCCGTGGGTGGCACCAACACCTCCCACGGGACCAATGTAACTCGTAGGAACTAACCCCGCAGCCACAGGACTCCTGGTTTGAGAATACGATGGTAATTTGCATATTTCTAGACTTAAGCAAAAGATTGCGTTAGTTGGCGAGAACTCGAAACAGCCCCCGAACGTCCCGTGGGTAGAACCAACACCGCCCACGGGACCAATGTAACTCGTAGGAACTGACCCCGCAGCAGTGGGACTCTCGGTTTGAGAATAGGACGATAATTTGCATATTTATAGACATAGTCTTAAAAACTTGGCGTTAGAGGGTGAGAACTCGAAACAGCCCCCGAACGTCCCCGTGGGTGGCACCAACACCTCCCACGGGACCAATGTAACTCGTAGGAACTGACCCCATAACCGCCGGACTCCCGGTTTTATAATACGTCGGTAATTTGCATATTTCTAGACTTAGGCATAAAAATATGGCGTTAGAGGGTGAGAACTCGAAACAGCCCCCGAACGTCCCCGTGGGTGGCACCAACACCTCCCAAGGGACCAATGTAACTCGTAGGAACTTACCCCGTAACCACGGGACTCCCGGTTTGAGAGTACGATGGTAATTTTCATATTTCTAGACTTTATCAAAACATGGTGTTAGTGGGTGAGAACTCGAAAAAGCCCCGAACGGCCCCGTTGGTGGCACCAACACCTCCCACGGGACCACTGTAACTCGTAGGAACTAACCCCGCAGCCACAGGACTCCCGGTTTGAGAATACGATGGTAATTTGCATATTTCTAGACTTAAGCAAAACATTGCGTTAGTGGGTGAGAACTAGAAACAGCCCCCGAACGTCCCCGTGGGTGGCACAAACACCTCCCACGGGACCAATGTAACTCGTAGGAACTGACCCCGCAGCCGCGGGACTCCCGGTTTCAGAATAGGACGATAATTTGTATATTTCTAGACTTAGGCTTAAAAAAATGGCATTAGAGGGTGAGAAGTCGAAACAGCCCCCGAACAGCCTCGTGGGTGGCACCAACACCTCCCACCGGACCAATGTAACTCCTAGGAACTAACCCCGCAGCCGCGGGACTGCCGGTTTGAGAAGACGACGATAATTTTCATATTTCTAGACCTAGGCTTAAAAACATGGCGTTAGACTGTGAGAACTCAAAACAACCCCCGAACGTCCCTATGGTCGGCACCGACACCTCCCCCGGGACCAATGTAACTCGTAGAAACTGACCCCGCAGCCACGGGACTCCCGGTTTGAGAATACGACGGTAATTTGCATATTTCTAGACTTTAGCAGAAACATGGCGTTAGTGGGTGAGAACTTGAAATACCCCCAAACGGCCCCGTGGGTGGCACCAACACCTCCCAGGGGACCAATGTAACTCGTAGGAACTGACCCCGCAGCCACGGGACTCTCGATTTGAGAATATGACAATAATTTTCATATTTCTAGACTTAGGCATAAAAACATGGCATTAGAGGGTGAGAACTCGAAACAACCCCCAAGCGTCCCCGTGGGTGGCACCAACACCTCCCACGGGACCAATGTAACTCGTAGGAACTGACCCCGCAACCACGGGACTCTCGGTTTGAGAATACGACGGTAATTTGCGTATTTATAGACTTAGGCATAAAAACATGGCGTTAGAGGGTGAGAACTTGAAATAGCCCCCGAACATCCCCGTGGGTGGCACCAACACCTCCCACGGGACCAATGTAACTCGTAGGAACTATCCCCGCAGCCACAGGACTCCTAGTTTGAGAATACGATGGTAATTTTCATATTTCTAGACTTAAGAAAAACATGGCGTTAGTGGGTGAGAACTCGAAAAATCCCCGAATGAACCCGTGGGTGGCACCAACACCTCCCACGGGACCAATGTAAGTCATAGGAACTGACTCCGCAGCCGCGAAACTCCCGATTTGAGAATACAACGGTAATTTTCATATTTTTAGACTTAGTCTTAAAAACATGGCGTGAGAGGGTGAGAACTCGAAATATCCCCCGAACGTCCCCGTGGGTAGAACTAACACCTCCCACGGGACCAATATAACTCATAGGAACTGACCCCGCAGCCACGGGACTCCCGGTTTGACAATACGACGGTAATTTGCATATTTCTTGACTTAGGTTTCAAAACATGGCGTTAGAGGGTGAGATCGCGAAACATCCCCCGATCATCCCCGTGGGTTGCACCAATACCTTCTATGGGACCAATGTAACGCGTAGGAACTGACCCCGCAGCCACGGGACTCCCGGTTTGAGAATATGATAGTAATTTGCATATTTCTAGACTTAAGCAAAACATGGCGTTAGAGGGTGAGAACTCGAAACAGCTATCGACCGGCCCCGTGGGTGGCACCAACACCTCCCACGGGACCAAGGTAACTCGTAGGAACTGACCCCGCAGCCGCGGGACTCCCGGTTTGATAATAGGACGATAATTTGCATATTTATAGACTTAGGCTTAAAAACTTGGCGTTAGAGGGTGAGAACTCGAAACAGCCCCCGAACGTTCCCGTGGGTGGCACCAACACCTGCCACGGGACCAATGTAACTCATAGGAACTGACCCCGTAGCCGCGGGACTCCCGGATTGATAATACGTCGGTAATTTGCATATTTCTAGACTTAGGCATAAAAATATGGCGTTAGAGGGTGAGAACTCGAAACATCCCCCGAACGTCCCCGTGGGTGGCACCAACACCTCCCATGGGACCAATGTAACTCGTAGGAACTGACCCCGTAGCCGCGGGACTGCCGGTTTGAGAAGACGTCGGTAATTTGTATATTTCTAGACCTAGGCTTAAAAACATGGCGTTAGACTGTGAGAACTCAAAACAACCCCCGAACGTCCCTGTGGTCGGCACCGACACCTCCCCCGGGACCAATGTAACTCGTAGAAACTGACCCCGCAGCCACGGGACTCCCGGTTTGAGAATACGACGGTAATTTGCATATTTCTAGACTTTAGCAGAAACATGGCGTTAGTGGGTGAGAACTCGAAATACCCCCAAATGGCCCCGTCGGTGGCACCAACACCTCCCATGGGACCAATGTAACTCGTAGGAACTGACCCCGCAACCACGGGACTCCCGATTTGAGAATATGACAATAATTTTCATATTTCTAGACTTAGGCTTAAAAACATGGCATTAGAGGGTGAGAACTCGAAACAGCCCCCAAGCGTTCCCGTGGGTGGCACCAACACCTCCCACGGGACCAATGTAACTCGTAGGAACTGACCCCGCAGCCACGGGACTCTCGGTATGAGAATACGACGGTAATTTGCATATTTATAGACTTAGGCATAAAAACATGGCGTTAGAGGGTGAGAACTTGAAATTGCCCCCGAACGTCCCCGTGGGTGGCACCAACACCTCCCACGGGACCAATGTAACTCGTAGGAACTAACCCCGCAGCCACAGGACTCCTAGTTTGAGAATACGATGGTAATTTTCATATTTCTAGACTTAAGCAAAACATGGCGTTAGTGGGTGAGAACTTGAAAAATCCCCGAATGAACCCGTGGGTGGCACCAACACCTCCCACGGGACCAATGTAAGTCATAGGAACTGACCCCGCAGCCGCGAAACTCCCAATTTGAGAATACAACGGTAATTTTCATATTTTTAGACTTAGTCTTAAAAACATGGCGTGAGAGGGTGAGAACTCGAAATATCCCCCGAACGTCCCCGTGGGTAGAACTAACACCTCCCACGGGACCAATATAACTCATAGGAACTGACCCCGCAGCCACGGGACTCCCGGTTTGACAATACGACGGTAATTTGCATATTTCTAGACTTAGGTTTCAAAACATGGCGTTAGAGGGTGAGATCGCGAAACATCCCCCGATCATCCCCGTGGGTTGCACCAATACCTTCTATGGGACCATTGTACCGCGTAGGAACTGACCCCGCAGCCACGGGACTCCCGGTTTGAGAATACGACAGTAATTTGCATATTTCTAGACTTAAGCAAAACATGGCGTTAGAGGGTGAGAACTCGAAACAGCCCCCGACCGGCCCCGTGGGTGGAACCAACACCTCCCACGGGACCAAGGTAATTCGTAGGAACTGACCCCACAGCCGCGGGACTCCCGGTTTGACAATACGACGGTAATTTGCATATTTCTTGACTTAGGTTTCAAAACATGGCGTTAGAGGGTGAGATCGCGAAACATCCCCCGATCATCCCCGTGGGTTGCACCAATACCTTCTATGGGACCAATGTAACGCGTAGGAACTGACCCCGCAGCCACGGGACTCCCGGTTTGAGAATATGATAGTAATTTGCATATTTCTAGACTTAAGCAAAACATGGCGTTAGAGGGTGAGAACTCGAAACTGCTATCGACCGGCCCCGTGGGTGGCACCAACACCTCCCACGGGACCAAGGTAACTCGTAGGAACTGACCCCGCAGCCGCGGGACTCCCGGTTTGATAATAGGACGATAATTTGCATATTTATAGACTTAGGCTTAAAAACTTGGCGTTAGAGGGTGAGAACTCGAAACAGCCCCCGAACGTTCCCGTGGGTGGCACCAACACCTGCCACGGGACCAATGTAACTCATAGGAACTGACCCCGTAGCCGCGGGACTCCCGGATTGATAATACGTCGGTAATTTGCATATTTCTAGACTTAGGCATAAAAATATGGCGTTAGAGGGTGAGAACTCGAAACAGCCCCCGAACGTCCCCGTGGGTGGCACCAACACCTCCCACGGGACCAATGTAACTCGTAGGAACTGACCCCGTAGCCGCCGGACTCCCGGTTTGATAATACGTCGGTAATTTGAATATTTCTAGACTTAGGCATAAAAATATGGCGTTAGAGGGTGAGAACTCGAAACAGCCCCCGAACGTCCCCGTGGGTGGCACCAACACCTCCCAAGGGACCAATGTAACTCGTAGGAACTTACCCCGCAACCACGGGACTCCCGGTTTGAGAATACGATGGTAATTTTCATATTTCTAGACTTTAGCAAAACATGGTGTTAGTGGGTGAGAACTCGAAAAAGCCCCGAACGGCCCCGTGGGTGGCACCAACACCTCCCACGGGACCAGTGTAACTCGTAGGAACTAACCCCGCAGCCACAGGACTCCTGGTTTGAGAATACGATGGTAATTTGCATATTTCTAGACTTAAGCAAATCATTGCGGTAGTGGGTGAGAACTCGAAACAGCCCCCGAACGTCCCCGTGGGTGGCACAAACACCTCCCACGGGACCAATGTAACTCGTAGGAACTGACCCCGCAGCCGCGGGACTCCCGGTTTCTGAATAGTACGATAATTTGTATATTTCTAGACTTAGGGTTAAAAAAATGGCGTTAGAGGGTGAGAAGTCGAAACAGTCCCCGAACAGCCTCGTGGGTGGCCCCAACACCTCCCACCGGACCAATGTAACTCCTAGGAACTAACCCCGCAGCTGCGGGACTGCCGGTTTGAGAAGACGTCGGTAATTTGCATATTTCTAGACCTAGTCCTAAAAACATGGCGTTAGACTGTGAGAACTCAAAACAACCCCCGAACGTCCCTGTGGTCGGCACCGACACCTCCCCCGGGACCAATGTAACTCGTAGAAACTGACCCCGCAGCCACGGGACTCCCGGTTTCAGAATACGACGGTAATTTGCATATTTCTAGACTTTAGCAGAAACATGGCGTTAGTGGGTGAGAACTCGAAATACCCCCAAACGGCCCCGTGGGTGGCACCAACACCTCCCATGGGACCAATGTAACTCGTAGGAACTGACCCCGCAGCTACGGGACTCCCGATTTGAGAATATGACAATAATTTTCATATTTCTAGACTTAGGCTTAAAAACATGGCATTAGAGGGTGAGAACTCGAAACAGCCCCCAAGCGTCCCCGTGGGTGGCACCAACACCTCCCACGGGACCAATGTAACTCGTAGGAACTGACCCCGCAGCCACGGGACTCTCGGTTTGAGAATACGACGGTAATTTGCATATTTATAGACTTAGGAATAAAAACATGGCGTTAGAGGGTGAGAACTTGAAATAGCCCCCGAACGTCCCCGTGGGTGGCACCAACACCTCCCACGGGACCAATGTAACTCGCAGGAACTAACCCCGCAGCCACAGGACTCCTAGTTTGAGAATACGATGGTAATTTTCATATTTCTAGACTTAAGCAAAACATGGCGTTAGTGGGTGAGAACTCGAAAAATCCCCGAATAAACCCGTGGGTGGCACCAACACCTCCCACGGGACCAATGTAAGTCATAGGAACTGACCCCGCAGCCGCGAAACTCCCGATTTGAGAATAGAACGGTAATTTTCATATTTTTAGACTTAGTCTTAAAAACATGGCGTGAGAGGGTGAGAACTCGAAATATCCCCCGAACGTCCCCGTGGGTAGAACTAACACCTCCCACGGGACCAATATAACTCATAGGAACTGACCCCGCAGCCACGGGACTCCCGGTTTGACAATACGACGGTAATTTGCATATTTCTAGACTTAGGTTTCAAAACATGGCGTTAGAGGGTGAGATCGCGAAACATCCCCCGATCATCCCCGTGGGTTGCACCAATACCTTCTATGGGACCATTGTAATGCGTAGGAACTGACCCCGCAGCCACGGGACTCCCGGTTTGAGAATACGACAGTAATTTGCATATTTCTAGACTTAAGCAAAACATGGCGTTAGAGGGTGAGAACTCGAAACAGCCCCCGACCGGCCCCGTGGGTGGCACCAACACCTCCCACGGGACCAAGGTAACTCGTAGGAACTGACCCCGCAGCCGCGGAACTCCCGGTTTGAGAATAGGACGATAATTTGCATATTTATAGACTTAGGCTTAAAAACTTGGCGTTAGAGGGTGAGAGCTCGAAACAGCCCCGGAACGTTCCCGTGGGTGGTACCAACACCTGCCACGGGACCAATGTAACTCATAGGAACTGACCCCGTAGCCGCGGGACTCCCGGATTGATAATACGTCTGTAATTTGCATATTTCTAGACTTAGGCATAAAAATATGGCGTTAGAGGGTGAGAACTCGAAACAGCCCCCGAACGTCCCCGTGGGTGGCACCAACACCTCCCACGGGACCAATGTAACTCGTAGGAACTGACCCCATAGCCGTCGGACTCCCGGTTTGATAATACGTCGGTAATTTGCATATTTCTAGACTTAGGCATAAAAATATGGCGTTAGAGGGTGAGAACTCGAAACAGCCCCCGAACGTCCCCGTGGGTGGCACCAACACCTCCCAAGGGACCAATGTAACTCGTAGGAACTTACCCCGCAACCACGGGACTCCCGGTTTGAGAATACGATGGTAATTTTCATATTTCTAGACTTTAGCAAAACATGGTGTTAGTGGGTGAGAACTCGAAAAAGCCCCGAACGGCCCCGTGGGTGGCACCAACACCTCCCACGGGACAAATGTAACTCGTAGGAACTAACCCCGCAGCCACAGGACTCCTGGTTTGAGAATACGATGGTAATTTGCATATTTCTAGACTTAAGCAAAACATTGCGTTAGTGGGTGAGAACTCGAAACAGCCCCCGAACATCCCCGTGGGTGGCACCAACACCTCCCACGGGACCAATGTAACTCGTAGGAACTGACTCCGCAGCCGCGGGACTCCCGGTTTGAGAATACAACGATAATTTGCATATCTCTAGACTTAGGTTTAAAACATGGCGTTAGAGGGTGAGATCTCGAAACATCCCCCGAACATCCCCGTGGGTTGCACCAACACCTCCTACGGGACCAATGTAATTCACAGGAACTGACCCCGCAGCCAAGGGACTCCCGTTTTGAGAATACGACGGTAATTTGCAGATTTCTAGACTTAAGCAAAACATGGCGTTAGAGGGTGAGAACTCGAAACAGCCCCCGACCGGCCCTGTGGGTGGCACCAACACCTCCCACGGGACCAATGTAACTCGTAGGAACTGACCCCGCAGCCGCGGGACTCCCGGTTTGAGAATTGGATGATAATTTTCATATTTCTAGACTTAGGTTTAAAAAAATGGCATTAGAGGGTGAGAACTCGAAACAGCCCCCGAACAGCCCTGTGGGTGGCACCAACACCTCCCACCGGACCAATGTAACTCCTAGGAACTAACCCCGCAGCTGCGGGACTCCCGGTTTGAGAATACGTCGGTAATTTGCATATTTCTAGACCTAGGCTTAAAAACATGGCGTTAGAGTGTGAGAACTCGAAACAGCCCCCGAATGTCCCTGTGGACGGCACCAACAACTCCCCCGGGACCAATGTAACTCGTAGGAACTGACCCCGCAGCCACGGGACTCCCGGTTTGAGAATACGACAGTAATTTGCATATTTCTATACTTAAGCAAAACATGGCGTTAGAGGGTGAGAACTCAAAACAGCCCCCGACCAGCCCCGTGGGTGGCACCAACACCTCCCACGGGACCAATGTAACTCGTAGGACCTGACCCCGCAGCCGCGGGACTCCCGATTTGAGAATAGGACGATAATTTGCATATTTATTGACTTAGGCTTAAAAACTTGGCGCTAGAGGGTGAGAACTCGAAACAGCCCCCGAACGTTCCTGTGGGTGGCACCAACACCTCCCACGGGACCAATGTAACTCGTAGGAACTGAACCCGCAGCCGCGGGGCTCCCGGTTTGAGAATCGGACGATAATTTGCATATTTATAGACTTAGGTTTAAAAAATTGGCGTTAGAGGGTGAGAACTCGAAACAGCCCCCGAACGTTCTCGTGGTTGGCACCAACACCTCCCACGGGACCAATGTAACTCGTAGGAACTGACCCCGTAGCCGCGGGACTTTTGGTTTGAGAATACATCGGTACTTTGCATATTTCTAGACATAGGCATAAAAATATGGCGTTAGAGGGTGAGAACTCGAAACAGCCCCCGAACGTCCCCGTGGGTGGCACCAACACCTCCCACGGGACCAATGTAACTCGTAGGAACTTACCCCTCAACCACGGGACTCCCGATTTGAGAATACGACGGTAATTTTCATATTTCTAGACTCTAGCAAAACATGGTGTTAGTAGGTGAGAACTCGAAACAGCCCCGAACGGCCCCATGGGTGGCACCAACACCTCCCACGGGACCAATGTAACTCGTAGGATCTAATCCCGCAGCCACATGACTCCTGGTTTGAGAATACGATGGTAATTTGCATATTTCTAGATTTAAGAAAAACATTGCGTTAGTGGGTGAGAACTCGAAACAGCTCCCGAACGTCGCTGTGGGTGGCACCAATACCTCCCACGGGACCAATGTAACTCGTAGGAACTGACCCCGCAGCCGCGGGACTCCCGATTTGAGAATACGAAGATAATTTACATATCTCTAGACTTAGGTTTAAAACATGGCGTTAGAGGGTGAGATCTCGAAACATCCCCCGAACATCCCCGTGGGTTGCACCAACACCTCCAACGGGACCAATGTAATTCATAGGAACTGACCCCGCAGCCACGGGACTCCCGATTTGAGAATACGACAGTAATTTTCATATTTCTAGACTTAAGCAAAACATGGCGTTAGAGGGTGAGAACTCGAAACAGCCCCCGACTGGCCCCGTGGGTGGCACCAACAACTCCCACGGGACCAATGTAACTCGTAGGAACTAACCCCGCAGCCGCGGGACTCCCGGTTTGAGAATAGGACGATAATTTGCATATTTCTACACTTAGGCTTAAAAAAATGGCGTTAGAGGGTGAGAACTCGAAACAGCCCCCGAACAGCCCTGTGGGTCGCACCAACACATCCCACCGGACCAATGTAACTCGTAGGAACTAACCCCGCAGCCGCGGGACTCCCGGTTTGAGAATACGTCGGTAATTTGCATATTTCTAGACCTAGGCTTAAGAACATGGCGTTGGAATGTGAGAACTCGACACAGCCCCCGAACGTCCCTGCGGTCGGCACCAACACCTCCCCCGGGACCAATGTAACTCGTAGGAACTGACTCCGCAGCCACAGGACTCCCTGTTTGAGAATACGACGGTAATTTGCATATTTCTAGACTTTAGAAAAACATGGCGTTAGTGGGTGAGAACTCGAAACAGCCCTCAAACGGCCGCGTGGGGGGCACCAACACCTCCCACGGGACCAATGTAACTCGTAGGAACTGACCACGCAGCCACGGAACTCCCGATTTGAGAATATGACAATAATTTGCATATTTCTAGAGTTACGCTTAAAAACATGGCGTTAGAGGGTGAGAACTCGAAACAGCCCCCGAACGTTTCCGTGGGTGGCACCAACACCTCCCACGGGACCAATGTGACTCGTAGGAACTGACCCCGCAGCCACGGGACTGCCGGTTTGAGAATACGATGATAATTTGCATATTTCTAGACTTAGGCATAAAAACAAGGCGTTAGAGGGTGAGAACTCGAAATAGCCCCCGAACGTCCCCGGGGGTGGCACCAACACCTCCCACGGGACCAATGTAACTCGTAGGAACTAACCCCGCAGCCACAGGACTCCTAGTTTGAGAATACAATGGTAATTTGCATATTTCTAAACTTAAGCAAAACATTGCGTTAGTGGTCGAGAACTCGAAACAGCCCCCGAACGTCCCCGTGGGTTTCACCAACACCTCCCACGGGACCAATGTAACTCGTAGGAACTGACCCCGCAGCCGCGGGACTCCCGATTTAAGAATACGACGATAATTTGCATATCTCTTGACTTAGGTTTAAAACATGGCGTTAGAGGGTGAGATCTCGAAACATCCCTCGAACATCCCCGTGGTTTGCACCAACACCTCCTACGGGACCAATGTAATTCGTAGGAACTGACCCCGCAGCCACGGGACTCCCGATTTGAGAATACGACGGTAATTTGCATATTTCTAGACTTTAGCAAAACATGGCGTTAGTGGGTGAGAACTCGAAACAGCCCTCAAACGGCCCCGTGGGTGGCACCAACACCTCCCACGGGACCAATGTAACTCGTAGGAACTGACCCCGCAGCCACGGGACTCCCGATTTGAGAATATGACAATAATTTGCATATTTCTAGACTTAGGCTTAAAAACATGTCGTTAGAGGGTGAGAACTCGAAACAGCCCCCGAACGTCCCCGTGGGTGGCACCAACACCTCCCACGGGACCAATGTGACTCGTAGGAACTGACCCCGCAGCCACGGGACTCCCGGTTTGAGAATACGACGATAATTTGCATATTTCTAGACTTAGGCTTAAAAAAATGGCGTTAGAGGGTGAGAACTCGAAACAGCCCCCGAACAGCCCCGTGCGTGGCACCATCACATCCCACTGGACCAATGTAACTCCTAGGAACTAACCCCGCAGCCGCGGGACTCCCAGTTTGAGAATACGTTGGTAATTTGCATATTTCTAAACCTAGGCTTAAAAACATTGCGTTAGAATGTGAGAACTCGAAACAGCCCCTGAACGTCCCTGTGGTCGGCACCAACATCTCCCCCGGGACCAATGTAACTCGTAGGAACTGACCCCGCACCCACGGGACTCCCGATTTGAGAATACGACGGTAATTCACATATTTCTAGACATTAGCAAAACATGGCGTTAGTGTGTGAGAACTCGAAACAGCCCTCAAACGGCCCCGTGGGTGGCACCAACACATCCCACCGGACCAATGTAACTCCTAGGAACTAACCCCGCAGCCGCGGGACTCCCGGTTTGAGAATACGTCGGTAATTTGCATATTTCTAGACCTAGGCTTAAGAACATGGCGTTGGAATGTGAGAACTCGACACAGCCCCCGAACGTCCCTGCGGTCGGCACCAACACCTCCCCCGGGACCAATGTAACTCGTAGGAACTGACTCCGCAGCCACAGGACTCCCGGTTTGAGAATACGACGGTAATTTGCATATTTCTAGACTTTAGAAAAACATGGCGTTAGTGGGTGAGAACTCGAAACAGCCCTCAAACGGCCGCGTGGGGGGCACCAACACCTCCCACGGGACCAATGTAACTCGTAGGAACTGACCACGCAGCCACGGAACTCCCGATTTGAGAATATCACAATAATTTGCATATTTCTAGAGTTACGCTTAAAAACATGGCGTTAGAGGGTGAGAACTCGAAACAGCCCCCGAACGTTTCCGTGGGTGGCACCAACACCTCCCACGGGACCAATGTGACTCGTAGGAACTGACCCCGCAGCCACGGGACTGCCGGTTTGAGAATACGATGATAATTTGCATATTTCTAGACTTAGGCATAAAAACAAGGCGTTAGAGGGTGAGAACTCGAAATAGCCCCCGAACGTCCCCGGGGGTGGCACCAACACCTCCCACGGGACCAATGTAACTCGTAGGAACTAACCCCGCAGCCACAGGACTCCTAGTTTGAGAATACAATGGTAATTTGCATATTTCTAGACTTAAGCAAAACATTGCGTTAGTGGTCGAGAACTCGAAACAGCCCCCGAACGTCCCCGTGGGTTTCACCAACACCTCCCACGGGACCAATGTAACTCGTAGGAACTGACCCCGCAGCCGCGGGACTCCCGATTTAAGAATACGACGATAATTTGCATATCTCTTGACTTAGGTTTAAAACATGGCGTTAGAGGGTGAGATCTCGAAACATCCCTCGAACATCCCCGTGGTTTGCACCAACACCTCCTACGGGACCAATGTAATTCGTAGGAACTGACCCCGCAGCCACGGGACTCCCGATTTGAGAATACGACGGTAATTTGCATATTTCTAGACTTTAGCAAAACATGGCGTTAGTGGGTGAGAACTCGAAACAGCCCTCAAACGGCCCCGTGGGTGGCACCAACACCTCCCACGGGACCAATGTAACTCGTAGGAACTGACCCCGCAGCCACGGGACTCCCGATTTGAGAATATGACAATAATTTGCATATTTCTAGACTTAGGCTTAAAAACATGTCGTTAGAGGGTGAGAACTCGAAACAGCCCCCGAACGTCCCCGTGGGTGGCACCAACACCTCCCACGGGACCAATGTGACTCGTAGGAACTGACCCCGCAGCCACGGGACTCCCGGTTTGAGAATACGACGATAATTTGCATATTTCTAGACTTAGGCTTAAAAAAATGGCGTTAGAGGGTGAGAACTCGAAACAGCCCCCGAACAGCCCCGTGCGTGGCACCATCACATCCCACTGGACCAATGTAACTCCTAGGAACTAACCCCGCAGCCGCGGGACTCCCAGTTTGAGAATACGTCGGTAATTTGCATATTTCTAAACCTAGGCTTAAAAACATTGCGTTAGAATGTGAGAACTCGAAACAGCCCCTGAACGTCCCTGTGGTCGGCACCAACATCTCCCCGGGGACCAATGTAACTCGTAGGAACTGACCCCGCACCCACGGGACTCCCGATTTGAGAATACGACGGTAATTCACATATTTCTAGACATTAGCAAAACATGGCGTTAGTGTGTGAGAACTCGAAACAGCCCTCAAACGGCCCCGTGGGTGGCACCAACACCTCCCACGGGACCAATGTAACTCTTAGGAACTGACCCCGCAGCCACGGGACTCCCGATTTGAGAATATGCCAATAATTTGCATATTTTTAGACTTAGGCTTAAAAACATGGTGTTAGGGGTGAGAACTCAAAACAGGCTGCGAACGTCCCCGTGGGTGGCACCAACACCTCCAACGGGACCAATGTGACTCGTAGGAACTGACCCCACAGCCACAGGACTCCCGGTTTGAGAATACGACGGTAATTTGCATATTTCTAGACTTAAGTAAAACATGGCATTAGAGGGCGAGAACTCGAAACAACCCCCGACCGGCCTCGTGGGTGGCACGAACACCTCCCACGGGACCAATGTAACTCGTAGGAACTAACCCCGCAACCGTGGGACTCCCGGTTTGAGAATTGGACGATAATTTGCATATTTCTAGACTTAGGCTCAAAAAAATGGCGTTAGAGGGTGAGAACTCGAAACAGCCCGCGAACGTCCCCGTGGGTGGCACCAACACCTCCCCCGGGACCAATGTGACTCGTAGGAACTGACCCCACAGCCACGGGACTCCCGGTTTAAGAATACGACGGTAATTTGCATATTTCTAGACTTAAGGAAAACATGGCATTAGAGGGCGAGAACTCGAAACAGCCCCCGACCGGCCTCGTGGGTGGCACGAACACCTCCCACGGGACCAATGTAACTCTTAGGAACTGACCCCGCAGCCACGGGACTCCCGATTTGAGAATATGCCAATAATTTGCATATTTTTAGACTTAGGCTTAAAAACATGGCGTTAGGGGTGAGAACTCGAAACAACCCACGAACGTCCCCGTGGGTGGCACCAACACCTCCCCCGGGACCAATGTAACTCGTAGGAACTGACCCCGCAGCCACGGGACTCTCGATTTGAGAATACGAAGGTAATTTCCATATTTCCAGACTTTAGCAAAACATGGCGTTAGCGGGTGAGAACTAGAAACAGCCCTCAAACGGCCCCGTGGGTGGGACCAACACCTCCCACGGGACCAATGTAACTCGTAGAAACTGACCCCGCAGCCACAGGACTCCCGATTTGAGAATATGCCAATAATTTGCATATTTCTAGACTTATGCTTAAAAACATGGCGTTAGAGGGTGAGAACTCGAAACAGCCCCCGAACGTCCCCGTGGGTGGCACCAACACCTCACACGGGACCAATGTGACTCGTAGGAACTGACCCCGCAGCCACGGGACTCCCGATTTGAGAATACGATGGTAATTTGCATATTTCTAGACTTAAGCAAAACATGGCGTTAGTGGGTGAGAACTTGAAAAAGCCCCTGAATGGCCCCGTGGGTGGCACCAACACCTCCCACAGGACCAATGTAACTCGTAGGAACTGACCCCGCATCCGCGGAACTCCCGATTTGAGAATACGATGGTAATTATCATATTTTTATAATTAGTCTTAAAAACATGGCGTGAGAGGGTGAGAACTCGAAAGATCCCTCGAACGTCCCCGTGGGTAGATCCAACACCTCCCACGGGACCAATATAACTCATAGGAACTGACCCCGCAGCCACGGGACTCTCAGTTTGAGAATACGACGGTAATTTGCACATTTCTTGACTTCGGTTTCAAAACATGGCGTTAGAGGGTGAGATCACGAAACATCCCCCGATCATCCCCGTGGGTTGCACCAACACCTCCAATGGGACCAATGTAACTCGTAGGAACTGACCCCGCAGCCACGGGACTCCCGGTTTTAGAATACGACAGTAATTTGAATATTTCTAGACTTAAGCAAAACATGGCGTTAGAGGGTGAGAACACGAAACAGCCCCCGACCGGCCCCGTGGGTGGCACCATCACCTCCCACAGGACCAATGTAACTCGTAGGAACTGACCCCACAGCCGCGGGACTCCCGGTTTGAGAATTGGATGATAATTTGCATATTTATAGACTTAGGCTTAAAAACTTGGCGTTAGAGTGTGAGAACTTGAAATAGCCCCCGAATGTTCCCGTGGGTTGCCCCAACACCTCCCACGAGACCAATATAACTCGTAGGAACTGACCCCGCAGCCACGGGACTCCCGGTTTGAGCATAGGACGATAATTTGCATATTTATAGACTTAGGCTTAAAAACTTGGCGTTGGAGGGTGAGAACTCAAAACAGCACCTGAACGTTCCCGTGGGTGGCACCAACACCTCCCACGGGACCAATGTAACTCGTAGGAACTGACCCCACAGCCGCGGGACTCCCGGTTTGAGAATACGTTGGTAATTTTCATATTTCTAGACTTAGGCATAAAAATATGGAGTTAGAGGGTGAGAACACGAAACAGCCCCCGAACGTCCCCGTGGGTGGCACCAACACCTCCCACGGGACCAATGTTACTGGTAGGAACTTACCCCGTAACCACGGGACTCCCGGTTTGAGAATATAACGGTAATTTTCATATTTCTAGACTTTAGCAAAACATGGCGTTAGTGGGTGAGAACTCGAAACAGTCCTGAACGGCCCCGTGGGTGGCACCAACACCTCCCACGGGACCAATGTAACTCGTAGGAACTAACCTCGCAGCCACATGACTCCTGGTTTGAGAATACGATGGTAATTTGCATATTTCTAGACTTAAGCAAAACATTGCGTTAGTGGGTGAGAACTCAAAACAGCCCCCGAACGTCCTCGTGGGTGGCACCAACACCTCCCACGG
The DNA here is from genome assembly GCA_949130495.1 of Sambucus nigra. Taxonomy (NCBI): domain Eukaryota; kingdom Viridiplantae; phylum Streptophyta; class Magnoliopsida; order Dipsacales; family Adoxaceae; genus Sambucus; species Sambucus nigra. The sequence goes on from OX422224.1 coordinate 333,638,736, forward strand.
GACAAATGTAACTCTTAGGAACTGACCCCGCAGCCGCGGGACTCCCGGTTTGAGAATACGATGATAATTTGCATATCTCTAGACTTAGGTTTAAAACATGGCGTTAGAGGGTGAGATCTCGAAACATCCCCCGAACATCCCTGTGGGTTGCACCAACACCTCCTACGGGACCAATGTAACTCGTAGGAACTGACCCCGCATCCGCGGGACTCCCGATTTGAGAATACGACGGTAATTTGCATATTTCTAGACTTAAGCAAAACATGGCGTTAGAGGGTGAGAACTAGAAACAGCCCCCGGTCAGCCCTGTGGCTGGCACCAACACCTCCCACGGGACCAAAGTAACTCGTAGGAACTGACCCCGCAGCCGCGGGACTCCCGGTTTGAGAATAGGACGATAATTTGCATATTTCTAGACTTAGGGTTAAAAAATGGCGTTAGAGGGTGAGAACTCGAAACAGCCCCCGAAAAGCCCCGTGGGTGGCACCAACACCTCCCACCGGACCAATGTAACTCCTTGGAACTAACCCCGCAGCCGCGGGACTCCCGGTTTGAGAATACGTCGGTAATTTGCATATTTCTAGACCTAGGCTTAAAAACATGGCGTTAGAGTGTGAGAACTCGAAAGAGCCCTCGAACGTCCCTGTGGTCGGCACCAACACCTCCCCCAGGACCAATGTAACTCGTAAGAACTGACCCCGCAGCCACGGGACTCCCAGTTTGAGAATACGACGATAATTTTCATATTTCTAGACTTTAGCAAAACATGGCGTTAGTGGGTGAGAACTCGAAACAACCCCCAAGCGGCCCCGTGGGTGGCACAAACACCTCCCACGGGACCAATGTAACTCATAGGAACTGACCCCGCAGCCACGGGACTCCCGATTTGAGAATATGACAATAATTTGCATAGTTCTAGACTTAGCCTTAAAGACATGGCGTTAGAGGGTGAGAACTCAAAACAGCCCCCGAACGTCCCCGTGTGTGGCACCAACACCTCCCACGGGACCAATGTAACTCGTAGGAACTGACCCCGCAGCCACTGGAATCCCGGTTAGAGAATACGACAGTAATTTGCATATTTCTAGACTTAGGCATAGAAACATGGCGTTAGAGGGTGAGAACTCGAAATAGCCTCCGAACGTCCCCGTGGGTGGCACCAACACCTCCTACGAGACCAATGTAATTCGTAGGAACTGACCCCGCAGCCACGGGACTCCCGATTTGAGAATACGATGGTAATTTGCATATTTCTAGACTTAGGCTTAAAAAAATGGCGTTACAGGGTGAGAACTCGAAACAACCTCCGAACAGCCCCGTGGGTGGCACCAACACATCCCACCGGACCAATGTAACTCCTAGGAACTAACCCCGTAGCCGCAGGACTCCCGGTTTGAGAATACGTCGGTAATTTGCATATTTCTAGACCTAGGCTTAAAAACATGGCGTTAGAATGTGAGAACTCAAAACAGCCCCCGAACGTCCCAGTAGTCGGCACCAACACCTCCCCTGGGACCAATGTAACTCGTAGGAACTAACCCCGCAGCCATGGGACTCCCGGTTTGAGAATACGACGGTAATTCGCATATCTCTAGACTTTAGAAAAACATGGCGTTAGTGGGTGAAAACTCAAAACAGCCCTCAAACGGCCCCGTGGGTGGCACCAACACCTCCCACGGGACCAACGTAACTCGTAGGAACTGACCCCGCAGCCACGGGACTCCCGATTTGAGAATATGACAATAATTTGCATATTTCTAGACGTAGGCTTATAAACATGGCGTTAGAGGGTGAGAACTCGATACAGCCCCCGAACGTACCCGTGGGTGGCACCAACACCTCCCACGGGATCAATGTAACTCGTAGGAACTTACCCCGCAGCCACGGGACTCCCGGTTTGAGAATACGACGATAATTTTCATATTTCTAGACTTTAGAAAAACATGGTGTTAGTGGGTGAGATCTCGAAACAGCCCCGAACGGCCCCATGGGTGGAACCAACACCTCCCATGGGACCAATGTAACTCATAGGAACTAACCCCGCAACCACATGACTCCTGGTTTGAGAATACGATGGTAATTTGCATATTTCTAGACTTAAGAAAAACATTGCGTTAGTGGGTGAGAACTCGAAACAGCCCCCGAACGTCACCGTGGGTGGCACCAACACCTCCCACGGGACCAATGTAACTCGTAGGAACTGACCCCGCAGCCGCGGGACTCCCGGTTTGAGAATACGATGATAATTTGCATATCTCTAGACTTAGGTTTAAAACATGGCGTTAGAGGGTGAGATCTCGAAACATCCCCCAAACATCCCCGTGGGTTGCACCAACAACTCCAACGGGACCAATGTAATTCCTAGGAACTGACCCCGCAGCCACGGGACTCCCGATTTGAGAATACGACGGTAATTTGCATATTTCTACACTTAAGCAAAACATGGCGTTAGAGGGCGAGAACTCGAAACAACCCCCGACCGGCCCCGTGGGTGGCACCAACACCTCCCACGTGACCAATGTACCTCGTAGGAACTGACCCCGCATCCGCGGGACTCCTGGTTTGAGAATAGGACGATAATTTGCATATTTCTAAACCTAGGCTTAAAAACATGGCGTTAGAATGTGAGAACTCGAAACAGCCCCCGAACGTCCCAGTGGTCAGCACCAACACCTCCCCCAGGACCAATGTAACTCGTAGGAACTGACCCCGCAGCCATGGGACTCCCGGTTTAAGAATACGACGGTAATTTGCATATTTCTAGACTTTAGCAAAACATGGCGTTAGAGGGTGAGAACTCGAAACAACCCCCGACCGGCCCCTTGGGTGGCACCAACACCTCTCACAGGACCAATGTAAGCAGCCGCGGGACTCCCAGTTTGAGAATAGGATGATAATTTGCATATTAATAGACTTAGGCTTAAAAACTTGGCGTTAGAGTGTGAGAACTCGAAACAGCCCCCGAATGTTCCCGTGGGTTGCACCAACACCTCCCACGGGGCCAATGCAACTCGCAGGAACTGACCCCGCAGCCAGGGGACTCCCGGTTTGAGAATAATACGATAATTTGCATATTTATAGACTTAGGCTTAAAAACTTGGCGTTAGAGGGTGAGAACTCAAAACAGCCCCCAAACGTTCCCGTGGGTGGCACCAACACCTCCCACAGGACAAATGTAACTCGTAGGAACTGACCCCGCAGCCGCGGGACTCCCGGTTTGAGAATACGTGGCTAATTTTCATATTTCTAGACTTAGGAATAAAATTATGGAGTTAGAGGGTGAGAACTCGAAGCAGCCCCCGAACGTCCCCGTGGGTGGCACCAACACCTCCCACGGGACCAATGTTACTGGTAGGAACTAACCCCGCAACCACGGGACTCCCGGTTTGAGAATACGACGATAATTTTCATATTTCTAGACTTTAGCAAAACATGGCGTTAGTGGGTGAGAGCTCGAAACAGCCCCCGAACGTCCTCGTGGGTGGCACCAACACCTCGCACGGGACCAATGTAACTCTTAGGAACTGACCCCGCAGCCGCGGGACTCCCGATTTGAGAATACGATGATAATTTGCATATCTCTAGACTTAGGTTTAAAACATGGCGTTAGAGGGTGATATCTCGAAACATCCCCCGAACATCCCTGTGGGTTGCACCAACACCTCCTACGGGACCAATGTGACTCGTAGGAACTGACCCCGCAGCCACGGGACTCCCGATTTGAGAATACGATGGTAATTTGCATATTTCTAGACTTTGGTTTAAAACATGGCGTTAGAGGGTGATATCTCGAAACATCCCCCGAACATCCCTGTGGGTTGCACCAACACCTCCTACGGGACCAATGTGACTCGTAGGAACTGACCCCGCAGCCACGGGACTCCCGATTTGAGAATACGATGGTAATTCGCATATTTCTAGACTTAAGCAAAACATGGCGTTAGAGGGCGAGAACTCGAAACAACCCCCGACCGGCCCCGTGGGTGGCACCAACACCTCCCACGTGACCAATGTACCTCGTAGGAACTGACCCCGCAGCCGCGGGACTCCCGGTTTGAGAATAGGACGATAATTTGCATATTTCTAGACCTAGGCTTAAAAACATGGCGTTAGAATGTGAGAACTCGAAACAGCCCCCGAACGTCCCAGTGGTCGGCACCAACACCTCCCCCGGGACCAATGTAACTCGTAGGAACTGACCCCGCAGCCATGGGACTCCCGGTTTAAGAATACGACGGTAATTTGCATATTTCTAGACTTTAGAAAAACATGGCGTTAGAGGGTGAGAACTCGAAACAGCCCCCGACCGGCCCCTTGGGTGGCACCAACACCTCCCACAGGACCAATGTAACTCGTAGGAACTGACCCCGCAGCCGCGGGACTCCCAGTTTGAGAATAGGATGATAATTTTCATATTAATAGACTTAGGCTTAAAAACTTGGCGTTAGAGTGTGAGAACTCGAAACAGCCCCCGAATGTTCCCGTGGGTTGCACCAACACCTCCCACGGGACCAATGTAACTCGCAGGAACTGACCCCGCAGCCACGGGACTCCCGGTTTGAGAATAATATGATAATTTGCATATTTATATACTTAGGCTTAAAAACTTGGCGTTAGAGGGTGAGAACTCAAAATAGCCCCCAAACGTTCCCGTGGGTGGCACCAACACCTCCCACGGGACAAATGTAACTCGTAGGAACTGACCCCGCAGTCGCGGGACTCCCGGTTTGAGAATACGTTGCTAATTTTCATATTTCTAGACTTAGGAATAAAAATATGGAGTTAGAGGGTGAGAACTCGAAGCAGCCCCCGAACGTCCCCGTGGGTGGCACCAACACCTCCCATGGGACCAATGTTACTGGTAGGAACTAACCCCGCAACCACGGGACTCCCGGTTTGAGAATACGACGGTAATTTTCATATTTCTAGACTTTAGCAAAACAGGGCGTTAGTGGGTGAGAGCTAGAAACAGCCCCCGAACGTCCTCGTGGGTGGCACCAACACCTCGCACGGGACCAATGTAACTCTTAGGAACTGACCCCGCAGCCGCGGGACTCCCGGTTTGAGAATACGATGATAATTTGCATATCTCTAGACTTAGGTTTAAAACATGGCGTTAGAGGGTGATATCTCGAAACATCCCCCGAACATCCCTGTGGGTTGCACCAACACCTCCTACGGGACCAATGTGACTCGTAGGAACTGACCCCGCAGCCACGGGACTCCCGATTTGAGAATACGATGGTAATTTGCATATTTCTAGACTTAAGCAAAACATGGCGTTAGAGGGCGAGAACTCAAAACAGCCCCCGATCGGCCCCGTGGGTGGCACCAACACCTCCCACGGGACCAATGTAACTCGTAGGAACTGACCCCGCAACCGTGGGACTCCCAGTTTGAGAATTGGATGATAATTTACATATTTCTAGACTTAGGCTTAAAAAAATGGCATTAGAGGGTGAGAACTCGAAACATCCCCCGAACAGCCCTGTGGGTGGCACCAACACATCCCACCGGACCAATGTAACTCCTAGGATCTAACCCCGCAGCCGCGGGACTCCCGGTTTGAGAATACGTCGGTAATTTGCATATTTCTAGACCTAGGCTTAAAAACATGGCGTTGGAATGTGAGAACTCGAAACAGCCCCCGAACGTCCCTGTGGACGGCACCAACACCTCCCCCGAGACCAATGTAACTCGTAGGAACTGACCCCGCAGCCACGGGACTCCCGGTTTGAGAATACGAAGGTAATTTGCATATTTCCATACTTAGCAAAACATGGCGTTAGTGGGTGAGAACTCGAAACAGCCCTCAAACGGCCCCGTGGGTGGCACCAACACCTCCCACGGGACCAATGTAACTCGTAGGAACTGACCCCGCAGCCACGGGACTACCGATTTGAGAATATAACAATAATTTGCATATTTCTAGACTTAGGCTTAAAAACATGGCGTTAGAGGGTGAGAACTCGAAACAGCCGCCGAACGTCCCCGTGGGTGGCACCAACACCTCCTACGGGACCAATGTAATTCATAGGAACTGACCCCGTAGCCACGGGACTCCCGATTTGAGAAGACGACGGTAATTTGCATATTTCTAGACTTATGCAAAACATGGCGTTAGAGGGCGAGAACTCGAAACAGCCCCCGACCGGCCCCGTGGGTGGCACCAACACCTCCCACGGGACCAATGTAACTGGTAGGATCTGACCCCGCAGCCGCGGGACTCCCGATTTGAGAATAGGACGATAATTTGCATATTTCTAGACTTAGGCTTAAAAAAATTGCGTTAGAGGGCGAGAACTCGAAACAGCCCCCGAACAGCCCCGTGCGTGTCACCATCACATCCCACCGGACCAATGTAACTCCTAGGAACTAACCCCGCAGCCGCGGGACTCCCGGTTTGAGAATACGTCGGTAATTTGCATATTTCTAGACCTAGGCTTAAAAACATGGCGTTAGAATGTGAGAACTCGAAACAGCCCCCGAACGTCCCTCTGGTCGGCACCAACACCTCCCCCTGGACCAATGCAACTCGTAGGAACTGACCCCGCAGCCACGGGACTCCCGGTTTGAGAATACGACGGTAATTCGCATATTTCTAGACATTAGCAAAACATGGCGTTAGTGGGTGAGAACTCGAAACAGCCCTCAAACGGCCCCGTGGGTGGCACCAACACCTCCCACGGGACCAATGTAACTCATAGGAACTGACCCCGCAGCCACGGGACTCCCGATTTGAGAATATGACAATAATTTGCATATTTCTAGAATTAGGCTTAAAAACATGGCGTTAGAGGGTGAGAACTCGAAACAGCCCCCGAACGTCCCCGTGGGTGGCACCAACACCTCCCATGGGACCAATTTACCTCGTAGGAACTGACCGCGCAGCCACGGGACTCCCGGTTTGAGAATATGACAGTAATTGGCATGTTTCTAGACTTGGGCATAAAAACATGGCGTTAGTGCGTGAGAACTCAAAATAGCCCCCGAACGTCCCCGTGGGTGGCACCAACACCTCCCACGGGACCAATGTAACTCGTAGCAACTAATCCCGCAGCCACAGGACTCCTAGTTTAAGAATACGATGGTAATTTGCATATTTCTAGACTTAAGAAAAACATGGCGTGAGTGGGTGAGAACTCGGAAAAGCCCCTGAATGGCCCCGTGGGTGGCACCAACACCTCCCACGGGACCAATGTAACTCGTAGGAACTGACCCCGCAGCCGCGGAACTCCCGATTTGAGAATACGACGGTAATTTTCATATTTTTAGACTTAGTCTTAAAAACATGGCATGAGAGGGTGAGAACCCGAAAGATCCCCCGAACGTCCCCGTGGGTAGAACCAACACCTCCCACGGGACCAATATAACTCATTGGAACTGACCCCGCAGCCACGGGACTCTCGGTTTGAGAATACGACGGTAATTTGCATATTTCTTGACTTAGGTTTCAAAACATGGCGTTAGAGGGTGAGATCACGAAACATCCCCCGATCATCCCCGTGGGTTGCACCAACACCTCCTATGGGACCAATGTTACTCGTAGGAACTGACCCCGCAGCCACGGGACTCCCGGTTTTAGAATACGACAGTAATTTGCAAATTTCTAGACTTAAGCAAAACATGGCGTTAGAGGGTGAGAACTCGAAACATCCCCCGACCGGCCCCGTGGGTGGCACCAACACCTCCCACAGGACCAATGTAACTCGTAGGAACTGACCCCGCAGCCGCGGGACTCCCAGTTTGAGAATAGGATGATAATTTGCATATTAATAGACTTAGGCTTAAAAACTTGGCGTTAGAGTGTGAGAACTCGAAACAGCCCCCGAATGTTCCCGTGGGTTGCACCAACACCTCCCACGGGACCAATGTAACTCGCAGGAACTGACCCCACAGCCACGGGACTCCCGGTTTGAGAATAGGACGATAATTTGCATATTTATAGACTTAGGCTTAAAAAGTTGGCGTTAGAGGGTGAGAACTCAAAACAGCCCCCGAACGTTCCCGTGGGTGGCACCAAACCTCCCACGGGACAAATGTAACTCGTAGGAACTGACCCCGCAGCCGCGGGACTCCCGGTTTGAGAATACGTTGCTAATTTTCATATTTCTCGACTTAGGAATAAAAATATGGAGTTAGAGGGCGAGAACTCGAAACAACCCCCGAACGTCCCCGTGGGTGGCACCAACACCTCCGACGGGACCAATGTTACTGGTAGGAACTTACCCCGCAACCACGGGACTCCCGGTTTGAGAATACGACGGTAATTTTCATATTTCTAGACTTTAGCAAAACATGGCGTTAGTGGGTGAGAGCTCGAAACAGCCCCCGAACGTCCTCGTGGGTGGCACCAACACCTCCCACGGGACCAATGTAACTCTTAGGAACTGACCCCGCAGCCGCGGGACTCCCGGTTTGAGAATACGATGATAATTTTCATATCTCTAGACTTAGGTTTAAAACATGGCGTTAGAGGGTGATATCTCGAAACATCCCCCGAACATCCCTGTGGGTTGCACCAACACCTCCTACGGGACCAATGTAACTCGTAGGAACTGACCCCGCAGCCACGGGACTCTCGGTTTGAGAATACGATGGTAATTTGCATATTTATAGACTTAGGCTTAAAAACATGGCGTTAGAGGGCGAGAACTCGAAACAGCCCCCGACCGGCCCCGTGGGTGGCACCAACACCCCCCACGGGACCAATGTAACTCGTAGGAACTGACCCCGCAACCGTGGGACTCCCGGTTTGAGAATCGTACAATAATTTACATATTTCTAGACTTAGGCTTAAAAAAATGGCGTTAGAGGGTGAGAACTCGAAACAGCCCTGTGGGTGGCACCAACACATCCCACCGGACCAATGTAACTCCTAGGAACTAACCCCGCAGCCGCGGGACTCCCGGTTTGAGAATACGTCGGTAATTTGCATATTTCTAGACCTAGGCTTAAAAACATGGCGTTGGAATGTGAGAACTCGAAACAGCCCCCGAACGTCCCTGTGGACGGCACCAACACCTCCCCCGGGACCAATGTAACTCGTAGGAACTGACCCCGCAGCCACGGGACTCCCGGTTTGAGAATACGAAGGTAATTTGCATATTTCCAGACTTTAGCAAAACATGGCGTTAGTGGGTGAGAACTCAAAACAGCCCTCAAACGGCCCAGTGGGTGGCACCAACACCTCCCACGGGACCAATGTAACTCGTAGGAACTGACCCCGCAGCCACGGGACTCCCGATTTGAGAATATAACAATAATTTGCATATTTCTAGAGTTAGGCTTAAAAACATGGCGTTAGAGAGTGAGAACTCGAAACAGCCCTCGAACGTCCCCGTGGGCGGCACCAACACCTCCCACGGGACCAATGTAACTCGTAGGAACTGACCCCGCAGCCACTGGACTAGCGGTTTCAGAATACAACGGTAATTTGCATATTTCTAGACTTAGGCATAAAAACATGGCATTAGAGGGTGAGAACTCGAAATAGCCCCCGAACGTCCCCGTGGGTGGCACCAACACCTCCTACGGGACCAATGTAATTCGTAGGAACTGACACCGCAGCCACGGGACTCCCGATTTGAGAATACGATGGTAATTTGCATATTTCTAGACTTAAGCAAAACATGGCGTTAGAGGGCGAGAACTCGAAACAGCCCCCGACCGGCCCCATCGATGGCACCAAATCCTCCCACGTGACCAATGTAACTCGTAGGAACTGACCCCGCAGCCGCGGGACTCCCGGTTTGATAATAGGACGATAATTTGCATATTTCTAGACTTAGGCTTAAAAAATGGCGTTAGAGGGTGAGAACTCGAAACAGCCTCCGAACAGCCCCGTGGGTGGCACCAACACATCCCACCGGACCAATGTAACTCCTAGGAACTAACCCCGTAGCCGCGGGACTCCCGGTTTGAGAATACGTCGGTAATTTGCATATTTCAAGACCTAGGCTTAAAAACTTGGCGTTAGAATGTGAGAACTCGAAACAGCCCCCGAACGTCCCAGTGGTCGGCACCAACACCTCCCTCGGGACCAATGTAACTCGTAGGAACTGACCTCGCAGCCATGGGACTCCCGGTTTGAGAATACGACGGTAATTCGCATATTTCTAGACTTTTGCAAAACATGGCGTTAGTGGGTGAAAACTCAAAACAGCCCTCAAACGGCCCCGTGGGTGGCACCAACACCTCCCACGGGACCAATGTAACTCGTAGGAACTAACCCCGCAGCCACAGGACTCCCGATATGAGAATATGACAATAATTTGCATATTTCTAGACTTAGGCTTAAAAACATGGCGTTAGAGGGTGAGAACTCGATACAGCCTCCGAACGTACCCGTGGGTGGCACCAACACCTCCCACGGGACCAATGTAACTCGTAGAAACTTACCCCGCAACCACGGGACTCCCGGTTTGAGAATACGACGAAAATTTTCATATTTCTAGACTTTAGCAAAACATGGTGTTAGTGGGTGAGAACTCGAAACAGCCCCGAACGGCCCCATGGGTGGCACCAACACCTCTCACGGGACCAATGTAACTCGTAGGAACTAACCCCGCAGCCACATGACTCCTTGTTTGAGAATACGATGGTAATTTGTATATTTCTAGACTTAAGAAAAACATTGCGTTAGTGGGTGAGAACTCGAAACAGCCCCCGAACGTCGCCGTGGGTGGCACCAACACCTCCCACGGGACCAATGTAACTCGTAGGAACTGACCCCGCAGCCGCGGGACTCCCGGTTTGAGAATACGATGAGAATTTCCATATCTCTAGACTTAGGTTTAAAAAATGGTGTTAGAGGGTGAGATCTCGAAACATCCCCCGAACATCCCCATGGGTTGAACCAACACCTCCAACGGGACCAATGTAATTCGTAGGAACTGACCTCGCTGCCACGGGACTCCCGATTTGAGAATACGACGGTAATTTGCATATTTCTACACTTAAGCAAAACATGGCGTTAGAGGGTGAGAATTCGAAACAGCCCCCGACCAGCACCGTGGGTGGCACCAACAACTCCCACGGGACCAATGTAACTCGTAGGAACTAACCCCGCAGCCGCGGGACTCCCGGTTTGAGAATAGGACGATAATTTGCATATTTCTGCACTTAGGCTTAAAAAAATGGCGTTAGGGGGTGAGAACTCGAAACAGCCCCCGAACAGCCCCGTGGGTGGCACCAACACATCCCACCGGACCAATGTAACTCCTAGGAACCAACCCCACATCCGCGGGACTCCCAGTTTGAGAATACGTCGGTAATTTGCATATTTCTAGACCTAGGCTTAAAAACATGGAGTTAGAATGTGAGAACTCAAAACAGCCCCCGAACGTCCCTGTGGTCGGCACCAACACCTCCCCCGGCACCAATGTAACTCGTAGGAACTGACTCCGCAGCCACGGGACTCCCGGTTTGAGAATACGATGGTAATTTGTATATTTCTAGACTTAAGAAAAAGATGGCGTTAGTGGGTGAGAACTTGAAACAGCCCTCAAACGGCCCCGTGGGTGGCACCAACACCTCGCACGGGACCAGTGTAACTCGTAGGAACTGACCCCGCAGCCACGGGACTCCTGATTTGAGAATATGACAATAATTTTCATATTTCTAGACTTAGGCTTAAAAACATGGCGTTAGAGGGTGAGAACTCGAAGCAGCCCCCGAACGTCCCCTTGGGTGGCACCAACACCTCCCACGGGACCAATGTAACTCGTAGGAACTGACGCCACAGCCACGGGACTCCCGGTTTGAGAATACGACGATAATTTGCATATTTCTAGACTTAGGCATAAAAACATGGCGTTAGAGAGCGAGAACTCGAAATAGCCCCCGAACGTCCCCGTGGGTGGCACCAACACCTCCTACGGGACCAATGTAATTCGTCGGAACTGACCCCGTAGCCACGGGACTCCCAATTTGAGAATACCACGGTAATTTGCATATTTCTAGACTTAAGCAAAACATGGCGTTAGAGGGCGAGACCTCAAAACAGCCCCCGACCGGCCCCGTGGGTGGCACCAACGCCTCCCACGTGACCAATGTAACTCGTAGGAACTGACCCTGCAGCCACGGGACTCCTGGTTTGAGAATCGGACGATAATTTGCATATTTATAGACTTTGGCTTAAAAAAATGGCGTTAGAGGGTGAGAACTCGAAACAGCCCCCGAACAGCCCCGTGGGTGGCACCAACACATCCCACCGGACCAATGTAACTCCTAGGAACTAACCCCGTAGCCGCGGGACTCCCGGTTTGAGATTACGTCGGTAATTTGCATATTTCTAGACCTAGGCTTAAAAACATGGCGTTAGAATGTGAGAACTCGAAACAGCCCCCGAACGTCCCAGTGATCGGCACCAACACCTCCCCCGGGACCAATGTAACTCGTAGGAACTGACCCCGTAGCCATGGGACTCCCGGTTTGAGAATACGACGGTAATTCGCATATTTCTAGACTTTAGCAAAACATGGCGTTAGTGGGTGAAAACTCAAAACAGCCTTCAAACGGCCCCGTGGGTGGCACCAACACCTCCCACGGGACCAATGTAACTCGTAGGAACTGACCCCGCAGCCACGGGACTCCCGATTTGAGAATATGACAATAATTTGCAAATTTGTGGACTTAGGCTTAAAAACATGGCGTTAGAGGGTGAGAACTCGATACAGCCCCCGAACGTACCCGTGGGTGGCACCAACACTTCCCACGGGACCAATGTAACTCGTAGGAACTTACCCCGCAACCACGGGACTCCCGGTTTGGTAATACGACGGTAATTTTCATATTTCTAGACTTTAGCAAAACATGGTGTTAGTGGGTGAGAACTCGAAACAACCCCATGGGTGGCACCAACACCTCCCACGGGACCAATGTAACTCGTAAGAACTAACCCCGCAGCCACATGACTCCTCGTTTGAGAATACGATGGTGATTTGCATATTTCTAGACTTAAGAAAAACATTGCGTTAGTGGGTGAGAACTCGAAACAGCCCCCGAACGTCGTCGTGGGTGGCACCAACACCTCCCACGGGACCAATGTAACTCGTAGGAACTGACCCCGCAGCCGCGGGACTCCCGGTTTGAGAATACGATGATAATTTTCATATCTCTAGACTTAGGTTTAAAACATGGCGTTAGAGGGTGAGATCTCGAAACATCCCCGTTGGTTGCACCAACACCTCCGACGGGACCAATGTAATTTGTTGGAACTGACCCCACAGCCACGGGACTCCCGATTTGAGAATACGACCGTAATTTGCATATTTCTACACTTAAGCAAAACATGGCGTTAGAGGGTGTGAACTCGAAACAGCCCCCGACCGGCCCCGTTGGTGGCACCAACAACTCCCACGGGACCAATGTAACTCGTAGGAACTAACCCCGTTGCCGCAGGACTCCCGGTTTGAGAATAGGACGATAATTTGCATATTTCTACACTTAGGCTTAAAAAAATGGCGTTAGGGGGTGAGAACTCGAAACAGCCCCCGAACAGCCCCGTGGGTGGCACCAACACATCCCACCGGACCAATGTAACTCCTAGGAACTAACCCCGTAGCCGCGGGACTCCCGGTTTGAGATTAGGTCGGTAATTTGCATATTTCTAGACCTAGGCTTAAAAACATGGCGTTAGAATGTGAGAACTCGAAACAGCCCCCGAACGTCCCAGTGATCGGCACCAACACCTCCCCCGGGACCAATGTAACTCGTAGGAACTGACCTCGCAGCCATGGGACTCCCGGTTTGAGAATACGACGGTAATTCGCATATTTCTAGACTTTTGCAAAACATGGCGTTAGTGGGTGAAAACTCAAAACAGCCCTCAAACGGCCCCGTGGGTGGCACCAACACCTCCCACGGGACCAATGTAACTCGTAGGAACTAACCCCGCAGCCACAGGACTCCCGATATGAGAATATGACAATAATTTGCATATTTCTAGACTTAGGCTTAAAAACATGGCGTTAGAGGGTGAGAACTCGATACAGCCTCCGAACGTACCCGTGGGTGGCACCAACACCTCCCACGGGACCAATGTAACTCGTAGAAACTTACCCCGCAACCACGGGACTCCCGGTTTGAGAATACGACGAAAATTTTCATATTTCTAGACTTTAGCAAAACATGGTGTTAGTGGGTGAGAACTCGAAACAGCCCCGAACGGCCCCATGGGTGGCACCAACACCTCTCACGGGACCAATGTAACTCGTAGGAACTAACCCCGCAGCCACATGACTCCTTGTTTGAGAATACGATGGTAATTTGTATATTTCTAGACTTCAGAAAAACATTGCGTTAGTGGGTGAGAACTCGAAACAGCCCCCGAACGTCGCCGTGGGTGGCACCAACACCTCCCACGGGACCAATGTAACTCGTAGGAACTGACCCCGCAGCCGCGGGACTCCCGGTTTGAGAATACGATGAGAATTTCCATATCTCTAGACTTAGGTTTAAAAAATGGTGTTAGAGGGTGAGATCTCGAAACATCCCCCGAACATCCCCATGGGTTGAACCAACACCTCCAACGGGACCAATGTAATTCGTAGGAACTGACCTCGCTGCCACGGGACTCCCGATTTGAGAATACGACGGTAATTTGCATATTTCTACACTTAAGCAAAACATGGCGTTAGAGGGTGAGAATTCGAAACAGCCCCCGACCAGCACCGTGGGTGGCACCAACAACTCCCACGGGACCAATGTAACTCGTAGGAACTAACCCCGCAGCCGCGGGACTCCCGGTTTGAGAATAGGACGATAATTTGCATATTTCTGCACTTAGGCTTAAAAAAATGGCGTTAGGGGGTGAGAACTCGAAACAGCCCCCGAACAGCCCCGTGGGTGGCACCAACACATCCCACCGGACCAATGTAACTCCTAGGAACCAACCCCACATCCGCGGGACTCCCAGTTTGAGAATACGTCGGTAATTTGCATATTTCTAGACCTAGGCTTAAAAACATGGAGTTAGAATGTGAGAACTCAAAACAGCCCCCGAACGTCCCTGTGGTCGGCACCAACACCTCCCCCGGCACCAATGTAACTCGTAGGAACTGACTCCGCAGCCACGGGACTCCCGGTTTGAGAATACGATGGTAATTTGTATATTTCTAGACTTAAGAAAAAGATGGCGTTAGTGGGTGAGAACTTGAAACAGCCCTCAAACGGCCCCGTGGGTGGCACCAACACCTCGCACGGGACCAGTGTAACTCGTAGGAACTGACCCCGCAGCCACGGGACTCCTGATTTGAGAATATGACAATAATTTTCATATTTCTAGACTTAGGCTTAAAAACATGGCGTTAGAGGGTGAGAACTCGAAGCAGCCCCCGAACGTCCCCTTGGGTGGCACCAACACCTCCCACGGGACCAATGTAACTCGTAGGAACTGACGCCACAGCCACGGGACTCCCGGTTTGAGAATACGACGATAATTTGCATATTTCTAGACTTAGGCATAAAAACATGGCGTTAGAGAGCGAGAACTCGAAATAGCCCCCGAACGTCCCCGTGGGTGGCACCAACACCTCCTACGGGACCAATGTAATTCGTCGGAACTGACCCCGTAGCCACGGGACTCCCAATTTGAGAATACCACGGTAATTTGCATATTTCTAGACTTAAGCAAAACATGGCGTTAGAGGGCGAGACCTCAAAACAGCCCCCGACCGGCCCCGTGGGTGGCACCAACGCCTCCCACGTGACCAATGTAACTCGTAGGAACTGACCCTGCAGCCACGGGACTCCTGGTTTGAGAATCGGACGATAATTTGCATATTTCTAGACTTTGGCTTAAAAAAATGGCGTTAGAGGGTGAGAACTCGAAACAGCCCCCGAACAGCCCCGTGTGTGGCACCAACACATCCCACCGGACCAATGTAACTCCTAGGAACTAACCCCGTAGCCGCGGGACTCCCGGTTTGAGATTACGTCGGTAATTTGCATATTTCTAGACCTAGGCTTAAAAACATGGCGTTAGAATGTGAGAACTCGAAACAGCCCCCGAACGTCCCAGTGATCGGCACCAACACCTCCCCCGGGACCAATGTAACTCGTAGGAACTGACCCCGTAGCCATGGGACTCCCGGTTTGAGAATACGACGGTAATTCGCATATTTCTAGACTTTAGCAAAACATGGCGTTAGTGGGTGAAAACTCAAAACAGCCTTCAAACGGCTCCGTGGGTGGCACCAACACCTCCCACGGGACCAATGTAACTCGTAGGAACTGACCCCGCAGCCACGGGACTCCCGATTTGAGAATATGACAATAATTTGCAAATTTGTGGACTTAGGCTTAAAAACATGGCGTTAGAGGGTGAGAACTCGATACAGCCCCCGAACGTACCCGTGGGTGGCACCAACACCTCCCACGGGACCAATGTAACTCGTAGGAACTTACCCCGCAACCACGGGACTCCCGGTTTGGTAATACGACGGTAATTTTCATATTTCTAGACTTTAGCAAAACATGGTGTTAGTGGGTGAGAACTCGAAACAACCCCATGGGTGGCACCAACACCTCCCACGGGACCAATGTAACTCGTAAGAACTAACCCCGCAGCCACATGACTCCTCGTTTGAGAATACGATGGTGATTTGCATATTTCTAGACTTAAGAAAAACATTGCGTTAGTGGGTGAGAACTCGAAACAGCCCCCGAACGTCGTCGTGGGTGGCACCAACACCTCCCACGGGACCAATGTAACTCGTAGGAACTGACCCCGCAGCCGCGGGACTCCCGGTTTGAGAATACGATGATAATTTTCATATCTCTAGACTTAGGTTTAAAACATGGCGTTAGAGGGTGAGATCTCGAAACATCCCCGTTGGTTGCACCAACACCTCCGACGGGACCAATGTAATTTGTTGGAACTGACCCCACAGCCACGGGACTCCCGATTTGAGAATACGACCGTAATTTGCATATTTCTACACTTAAGCAAAACATGGCGTTAGAGGGTGTGAACTCGAAACAGCCCCCGACCGGCCCCGTTGGTGGCACCAACAACTCCCACGGGACCAATGTAACTCGTAGGAACTAACCCCGTTGCCGCAGGACTCCCGGTTTGAGAATAGGACGATAATTTGCATATTTCTACACTTAGGCTTAAAAAAATGGCGTTAGGGGGTGAGAACTCGAAACAGCCCCCGAACAGCCCCGTGGGTGGCACCAACACATCCCACCGGACCAATGTAACTCCTAGGAACTAACCCCACAGCCGCGGGACTCCCAGTTTGAGAATACGTCGGTAATTTGCATATTTCTAGACCTAGGCATAAAAACATGGCGTTAAAATGTGAGAACTCGAAACAGCCCCCGAACGTCCCTGTGGTCGGCACCAACACCTCCCCCGGGACCAATGTAACTCGTAGGAACTGACCCCGCAACCACGGGACTCCCGGTTTGAGAATACGACGGTAATTTGCATATTTCCAGACTTTAGCAAAACATGGCGTTAGTGGGTGAGAACTCGAAACAGCCTTCAAACGGCCCCGTGGGTGGCACCAACACCTCCCACGAGACCAATGTAACTCGTAGGAACTGACCCCGCAGACACGGGACTCCCGAATCGAGAATATGACAATAATTTGCATATTTCTAGACTTAGGCTTAAAAACATGGCGTTAGAGGGTGAGAACTCGAAATAGCCCCCGAACATCCCCGGGGGTGGCACCAACACCTCCCACGGGACCAATGTAACTCGTAGGAACTAACCCCGCAGCCACAGGACTCCTAGTTTAAGAATACGATGGTAATTTGCATATTTCTAGACCTAAGCAAAACATTGCGTTAGTGGGTGAGAACTCGAAACAGCCCCCGAACGTCCCCGTGGGTGGCACCAACACCTCCCACGGGACCAATGTAACTCGTAGGAACTGACCCCGCAGCCGCGGGACTCCCGGTTTGAGAATACGATGATAATTTGCATATCTCTAGACTTAGGTTTAAAAAATGGCGTTAGAGGGTGATATCTCGAAACATCCCACTAGCATCCCCGTGGGTTGCACCAACACCTCCAACGGGACCAATGTAATTCGTAGGAACTGACCCCGCTGCCACCGGACTCCCGATTTGAGAATACGACGGTAATTTGCATATTTCTACACTTAAGCAAAACATGGCGTTAGAGGGTGAGAACTCGAAACAGCCCCCGACCAGCCCCGTGGGTGGCACCAAAAACTCCCACGGGACCAATGTAACTCGTAGGAATGAACCCCGCAGCCGCGGGACTCTCGGTTTGAGAATATGACGATAATTTGCATATTTCTACACTTAGGCTTAAAAAAATGGCGTTAGGGGGTGAGAACTCGAAACAGCCCCCGAACAGCCCCGTGGGTGGCACCAACATATCCCACCGGACCAATGTAACTCCTAGGAACTAACCCCACAGCCGCGGGACTCCCAGTTTGAGAATACGTCGATAATTTGCATATTTCAAGACCTAGGCTTAAAAACATGGCGTTAGAATGTGAGAACTCGAAACAGCCCCCGAACGTCCCTGTGGTCGGCACCAACACCTCCCCCGGCACCAATGTAACTCGTAGGAACTGACACCGCAGCCACGGGACTCCCGGTTTGAGAATACGACAGTAATTTGCATATTTCTATACTTAAGCAAAACATGGAGTTAGAGGGTGAGAACTTGAAACAGCCCTCAAACGGCCCCGTGGGTGGCACCAACACCTCCCACGGGAGCAGTGTAACTCGTAGGAACTGACCCCGCAGCCACGGGACTCCTGATTTGAGAATATGACAATAATTTTCATATTTCTAGACTTAGGCTTAAAAACATGGCGTTAGAGGGAGAGAACTCGAAGCAGCCCCCGAACGTCCCCGTGGGTGGCACCAACACCTCCCACGGGACCAATGTAACTCGTAGGAACTGACCCCACAGCCACGGGACTCCCGGTTTGAGAATACGACGATAATTTGCATATTTCTAGACTTAGGCATAAAAACATGGCGTTAGAGAGCGAGAACTCGAAATAGCCCCCGAACGTCCCCGTGGGTGGCACCAACACCTCCTACGGGACCAATGTAATTCGTAGGAACTGATCCTGCAGCCACGGGACTCCCGATTTGAGAATACGACGGTAATTTGCATATTTCTAGACTTAAGTAAAACATGGCGTTAGAGGGCGAGAACTCGAAACAGCCCCCGACCGGCCCCGTGGGTGGCACCAACACGTCCCACGTGACCAATGTAACTCGTAGGAACTCAACCTGCAGCCGCGGGACTCCCAGTTTGAGAATCGGACGATAATTTGCATATTTCTAGACTTTGGCTTAAAAAAATGGCGTTAGAGGGTGAGAACTCGAAACAGCCCCCAAATAGCCCCGTGGGTGGCACCAACACATCCCACCGGACCAATGTAACTCCTAGGAACTAACCCCGTAGCCGCGGGACTCCCGATTTGAGAATACGTCGGTAATTTGCATATTTCTAGACCTAGGCTTAAAAACATGGCGTTAGAATGTGAGAACTCGAAACAGCCCCCGAACGTCCCAGTGGTCGGCACCAACACCTCCCCCGGGACCAATGTAACTCGTAGGAACTGACCCCGCAGCCATGGGACTCCCGGTTTGAGAATACGACGGTAATTCGCATATTTCTAGACTTTAGCAAAACATGGCGTTAGTGGGTGAAAACTCAAACGGCCCCGTGGGTGGCACCAACAACTCCCACGGGACCAATGTAACTCGTAGGAACTGACCCCGCAGCCACGGGACTCCCGATTTGAGAATATGACAATAATTTGCAAATTTCTTGACTTAGGCTTAAAAACATGGCGTTAGAGGGTGAGAACTCGATACCGCACCCGAACGTACCCGTGGGTGGCACCAACACCTCCCACGGGACCAATGTAACTCGTAGGAACTTACCCCGCAAGCACCGGACTCCCGGTTTGGGAATACGACGGTAATTTTCATATTTCTAGACTTTAGCAAAACATGGTGTTAGTGGGTGAGAACTCGAAACAGCCCCATGGGTGGCACCAACACCTCCCACGGGACCAATGTAACTCGTAGGAACTAACCCCGCAGCCACATGACTCCTGGTTTGAGAATACGATGGTAATTTGCATATTTCTAGACTTAAGAAAAACATTGCGTTAGTGTGTGAGAACTCGAAACAGCCCCCGAACGTCGCCGTGGGTGGCACCAACACCTCCCACGGGACCAATGTAACTCGTAGGAACTGACCCCGCAGCTGCGGGACTCCCGGTTTGAGAATACGATGATAATTTGCATATCTCTAGACTTAGGTTTAAAACATGGCATTAGAGGGTGAGATCTCGAAACATCCCCCGAACATCCCCGTGGGTTGCACCAACACCTCCAACGGGACCAATGTAATTCGTAGGAACTGACCCCACAGCCACGGGACTCCCGATTTGAGAATACGACCGTAATTTGCATATTTCTACACTTAAGCAAAACATGGCGTTAGAGGGTGTGAACTCGAAACAGCCCCCGACCGGCCCCGTTGGTGGCACCAACAACTCCCACGGGACCAATGTAACTCGTAGGAACTAACACCACTGCCGCGGGACTCCCGGTTTGAGAATAGGACGATAATTTGCATATTTCTACACTTAGGCTTAAAAAAATGGCGTTCAGGGGTGAGAACTCGAAACAGCCCCTGAACAGCCCCGTGGGTGGCACCAACACATCCCACCAGACCAATGTAACTCCTAGGAACTAACCCCACAGCCGCGGGACTCCCAGTTTGAGAATACGTCGGTAATTTGCATATTTCTAGACCTAGGCATAAAAATATGGTGTTAAAATGTGAGAACTCGAAACAGCCCCCGAACGTCCCTGTGGTCGGCACCAACACCTCCCCCGGGACCAATGTAACTCGTAGGAACTGACCCCGCAGCCACGGGACTCTCGGTTTTAGAATACGACGGTAATTTGCATATTTCCAGACTTTAGCAAAACATGGCGTTAGTGGGTGAGAACTCGAAACAGCCTTCAAACGGCCCCGTGGGTGGCACCAACACCTCCCACGGGACCAATGTAACTCGTAGGAACTGACCCCGCAGCCACGGGACTCCCGAATTGAGAATATGACAATAATTTGCATATTTCTAGACTTAGGCTTAAAAACATGGTGTTAGAGGGTGAGAACTCGAAACAGCCCCCGAACGTCCCCGTGGGTGGCACCAACACCTCCCACGGGACCAATGTGACTCGTCGAAACTGACCCCGCGGCCACGGGACTCCCGGTTTGAGAATACGATGATAATTTGCATATTTCGAGACTTAGGCATAAAAACATGGTGTTAGAGGGTGAGAACTCGAAATAGCCCCCGAACGTCCCCGGGGGTGGCACCAACACCTCCCACGGGACCAATGTAACTCGTAGGAACGAACCTCGCAGCCACAGGACTCCTAGTTTGAGAATACGATGGTAATTTGCATATTTCTAGACTTAAGCAAAACATTGCGTTAGTGGGTGAGAACTCGAAACAGCCCCCCAACGTCCCCGTGGGTGGCACCAACACCTCCCACGGGACCAATGTAACTCGTAGGAACTGACCCCGCAGCCGTGGGACTCCCGGTTTGAGAATACGACGATAATTTGCATATCTCTTGACTTAGGTTTAAAACATGGCATTAGAGGGTGAGATCTCGAAACATCCCCCGAACATCCCCGTGGGTTGCACCAACACCTCCTACGGGACCAATGTAATTCGTAGGAACTGACCCCGCAGCCACGGGACTCCCGATTTGAGAATACGACGGTAATTTGCATATTTCTAGACTTTAGCAAAACATGGCGTTAGAGGGCGATAACTCTAAACAGCCCCCGACCGGCCCCGTGGGTGGCACCAACACCTCCCACGGGACCAATTTAACTCGTAGGAACTGACCCCGCAGCCGCGGGACTCCCGGTTTGAAAATAGGATGATGATTTGAATATTTCTAGACTTAGGCTTAAAAAAATGGCGTTAGAGGGTGAGAACTCGAAACAGCCCCCGAACAGCCCCATGGGTGGCACCATCACATCCCACCGGACCAATGTAACTCCTAGGAACTAACCCCGCAGCCGCGGGACTCCCGGTTTGAGAATACATCGGTAATTTGCATATTTCAAGACCTAGGCTTAAAAACATGGCGTTAGAATGTGAGAACTCAAAACAGCCCCCGAACGTCCCTGTGGTCGGCACCAACACCTCCCCCGGGACCAATGTAACTCGTAGGAACTGACCCCGCAGCCACGGGACTCCCGGTTTGAGAATACAACGGTAATTCGCATATTTCTAGACATTAGCAAAACATGGCGTTAGTGGGTGAGAACTCGAAACAGCCCTCAAACGGCCCCGTGGGTGGCACCAACACCTCCCACGGGACCAATGTAACTCGTAGGAACTGACCCTGCAGCCACGGGACTCCCGATTTGGGAATATGACAATAATTTGCATATTTCTAGACTTAGGCTTAAAAACATGGCGTTAGAGGGTGAGAACTCGAAACAGCCCCCGAACGTCCCCGTGGGTGGCACCAACACCTCCCATGGGACCAATGTAACTCGTAGGAACTGACCCCGCAGCCACGAGACTCCCGGTTTGAGAATACGACGGTAATTTTCATATTTCTAGACTTAGGCATAAAAACATGGCGTTAGAGGGTGAGAACTCCAAATAGCCCTCGAACGTCCCCGTGGGTGGAACCAACACCTCCCACGGGACCAATGTAACTCGTAGCAACTAACCCCGCAGCCACAGGACTCCTAGTTTGAGAATACGATGGTAATTTGCATATTTGTAGACTTAAGCAAAACATGGCGTTAGTGGGTGAGAACTCGAAAAAGCCCCTGAATGGCCCCATGTGTGGCACCAACACCTCCCACGGGACCAATGTAACTCGTAGGAACTGACCCCGCAGCCGCGGAACTCCCGATTTGAGAATACGACGATAATTTTCATATTTTTAGACTTAGTCTTAAAAACATGGCGTGAGAGGGTGAGAACTCGAAAGATCCCCCGAACGTCCCCGTGGGTAGAACCACCACCTCCCAGGGGACCAACATAACTCATAGGAACTCACCCCGCAGCCACGGAACTCTCGGTTTGAGAATACGACGGTAATTTGCATATTTCTTGACTTAGGTTTCAAAACATGGCGTTAGAGGGTGAGATCGCGAAACATCCCCTGATCATCCCCGTGGGTTGCACCAACACCTCCTATGGGACCAATGTAACTCGTAGGAACTGACCCCGCAGCCATGGGACTCCCGGTTTTAGAATACGACTGTAATTTGCATATTTTTAGACTTAAGCAAAACATGGCGTTAGAGGGTGAGAACTCGAAATAGCCCCCGACCGGTCCCGTGGGTGGCACTAACACCTCCCACAGGACCAATGTAACTGGTAGGAACTGACCCCGCAGCCGCGGGACTCCCGGTTTGAGAATAGGACGATAATTTGCATATTTATACACTTAATCTTAAAAACTTGGCGTTAGAGGGTGAGAACTCAAAACAGGCCCCGAACGTTCCCGTGGGTGGCACCAACACCTCCCACGGGACCAATGTAACTCGTAGGAACTGACCCCGCAGCCGCGGGACTCCCGATTTGAGAATACGTTGGTAATTTGCATATTTCTATACTTAGGCATAAAAATATGGAGTTATTGGGTGAGAACTCGAAACAGCCCCCGAACGTCCCCTTGGGTGGCACCAACACCTCCCACGGGACCAATGTTATTGGTAGGAACATACCCCGCAACCACGGGACTCCCGGTTTGAGAATACGACGGTAATTTTCATATTTCTAGACTTTAGCAAAACATGGTGTTAGTGGGTGAGAACTCGAAACAGCGCCGAACGGCCCCGTGGGTGGAACCAACACCTCCAACACGGCCAATGTAACTCGTAGGAACTGACCCCGCAGCCGTGGGACTCCCGGTTTGAGAATAGGATGATAATTTGCATATTAATAGACTTAGGCTTAAAAACTTGGCGTTAGAGGGTGAGAACTCGAAACAGCCCCCGAACGTTCCCGTGGTTGGCACCAACACCTCCCAAGGGACCAATGTAACTCGTAGGAACTGACCCCGCAGCCGCGGGACTCCCGATTTGAGAATACGATGATAATATACATATCTTTAGACTTAGGTTTAAAACATGGCGTTAGAGGGTGAGATCTCGAAACATCTGCCGAACATCCCTGTGGGTTGCACCAACACCTCCTACGGGACCAATGTAACTCGTAGGAACTGACCCCGCAGCCACGGGACTCCCGATTTGAGAATACGACGGTAATTTCCATATTTCTAGACTTAAGCAAAACAAGGCGTTAGAGGGTGAGAACTAGAAATAGCCCCCGATCGGCCCTGTGGGTGGCACCAACACCTCCCACGGGACCAAAGTAACTCGTAGGAACTGACCCAGCAGCCGCGGGACTCCCGGTTTGAGAATAGGACGATAATTTGCATATTTCTAGACTTAGGGTTAAAAAAATGGCGTTAGAGGGTGAGAACTCGAAACAGCCCCCGAACAGCCGCGTGGGTGGCACCAACACCTCCCACGGGACCAATGTAACTCATAGGAACTGACCCCGCAGCCACTGGACTCCCGGTTTGAGAATACGACGATAATTTGCATATTTCTAGACTTAGGCATAAAAATATGGCGTTAGAGGGTGAGAACTCGAAATAGCCCCCGAACGTCCCCGTGGGTGGCACCAACACCTCCTACGGGACCAATGTAATTCGTAGGAACTAACCCCGCAGCCACGGGACTCCCGATTTGAGAATACGACGGTAATTTGTATATTTCTAGACTTAACCAAAACATGGCGTTAGAGGGCGAGAACTCGAAACAACCCCCGACCGGCCCCGTGGGTGGCACCAACACCTCCCACGTGACCAATGTAACTCATAGGAACTGACCCCGCAGCCGCGGGACTCCCGGTTTGAGAATAGGACGATAATTTGCATATTTCTAGACTTAGGCTTAAAAAAATGGCGTTAGAGGGTGAGAACTCGAAAAAGCCCCCGAACAGCCCCGTGGGTGGCACCAACACATCCCACTGGACCAATGTAACTCCTAGGAACTAACCCCGTAGCCGCGGGACTCCCGGTTTCAGAATACGTCGGTAATTTGCATATTTCTAGACCTAGGCTTAAAAACATGGCGTTAGAATGTGAGAACTCGAAACAGCCCCCGAACGTCCCAGTGGTCGGCACCAACACCTCCCCCGGGACCAATGTAACTCGTAGGAACTGACCCCGCAGCCACGGGACTCCCGGTTTGAGAATACGACGATAATTCGCATATTTCTAGACTTTAGCAAAAACATGGCGTTAGTGGGTGAGAACTCGAAACAGCCCTCAAACGGCCCCGTGGGTGGCACCAACACCTCCCACGGGACCAATGTAACTCGTAGAAACTGACCCCACAGCCACGGGACTCCCGATTTGAGAATATGACAATAATTTGCATATTTCTAGACTTAGGCTTAAAAACATGGCGTTAGAGGGTGAGAACTCGAAACAGCCCCCGAACGTCCCCGTGGGTGGCACCAACACCTCCCTTGGGACCAATGTAACTCATAGGAACTAACCCCGCAGCCACGGGACTCCCGATTTGAGAATACGGCGGTAATTTGCATATTTCTAGACTTAGCCATGAAAACATGGCGTTAGAGGGTGAGAACTCGAAATAGCCCCCGAACGTCCTCGTGGGTGGCACCAACACCTCCCACGGGACCAATGTAACTCGTAGCAACTAACCCCGCAGCCACAGGACTCCTAGTTTGAGAATACGATGGTAATTCGCATATTTCTAGACTGAAGCAAAACATGGCGTTAGTGGGTGAAAACTCGAAAAAGCCCCCGAATGTCCCCGTGGGTGGCACCAACACCTCCCACGGGACCAATGTAACTCGTAGGAACTGACCCCGCAGCCGCGAAACTCCTGATTTGAGAATACGACGGTAATTTTCATATTTTTAGACTTAGTCTTAAAAACATGGCGTGAGAGGGTGAGAACTCGAAAGATCCCCCGAACGTCCCTGTGGGTAGAACCACCCCCTCCCACGGGGCCAATATAACTCATAGGAACTGACCCCGCAGCCACTGGACTCCCGGTTTGAGAATACGACGGTAATTTGCATATTTCTAGACTTAAGCATAAAAATATGGCGTTAGAGGGTGAGAACTCGAAATAGCCCCCGAACGTCCCGGTGGGTGGCACCAACACCTCCTACGGGACCAATGTAATTCGTAGGAACTAACCCCGTAGCCACGGGACTCCCGATTTGAGAATACGACGGTAATTTGTATATTTCTAGACTTAACCAAAACATGGCGTTAGAGGGCGAGAACTCGAAACAGCCCCCGACCGGCCCCGTGGGTGGCACCAACACCTCCCACGTGACCAATGTAACTCATAGGAACTGACCCCGCAGCCGCGGGACTCCCGGTTTGAGAATAGGATGATAATTTGCATATTTCTAGACTTAGGCTTAAAAAAATGGCGTTAGAGGGTGAGAACTCGAAAAAGCCCCCGAACAACCCCGTGGGTGGCACCAACACATCCCACTGGACCAATGTAAGTCCTAGGAACTAACCCCGTAGTCGCGGGACTCCCGGTTTGAGAATACGTCGGTAATTTGCATATTTCTAGACCTAGGTTTAAAAACATGGCGTTAGAATGTGAGAACTCGAAACAGCCCCCGAACGTCCCAGTGTTCGGCACCAACACCTCCCCCGGGACCAATGTAACTCGTAGGAACTGACCCCGCAGCCACGGGACTCCCGGTTTGAGAACACAACGATAATTCGCATATTTCTAGACTTTAGCAAAAACATGGCGTTAGTGGGTGAGAACTCGAAACAGCCCTCAAACGGCCCCGTGGGTGGCACCAACACCTCCCACGGGACCAATGTAACTCGTAGAAACTGACACCACAGCCACGGGACTCCCGATTTGAGAATATGACAATAATTTGCATATTTCTAGACTTAGGCTTAAAAACATGGCGTTAGAGGGTGAGAACTCGAAACAGCCCCCGAACGTCCCCTTGGGTGGCACCAACACCTCCCACGGGACCAATGTAACTCATAGGAACTAACCCCGCAGCCACGGGACTCCCGATTTGAGAATACGACGGTAATTTGCATATTTCTAGACTTAGCCATGAAAACATGGAGTTAGAGGGTGAGAACTCGAAATAGCCCCCGAACGTCCTCGTGGGTGGCACCAACACCTCCCACGGGACCAATGTAACTCGTAGCAACTAACCCCGCAGCCACAGGACTCCTAGTTTGAGAATACGATGGTAATTCGCATATTTCTAGACTGAAGCAAAACATGGCGTTAGTGGGTGAAAACTCGAAAAAGCCCCCGAATGTCCCCGTGGGTGGCACCAACACCTCCCACGGGACCAATGTAACTCGTAGGAACTGACCCCGCAGCCGCGGAACTCCTGATTTGAGAATAGGACGGTAATTTTCATATTTTTAGACTTAGTCTTAAAAACATGGCGTGAGAGGGTGAGAACTCGAAAGATCCCCCGAACGTCCCTGTGGGTAGAACCACCCCCTCCCACGGGGCCAATATAACTCATAGGAACTGACCCCGCAGCCACGGGACTCCCGGTTTGAGAATACGACGGTAATTTGCATATTTCTAGACTTAGATTTCGAAACATGGCGTTAGAGGGTGAGATCGTGAAACATCCCCCGATCATCCCCGTGGGTTGCACCAACACCTCCTATGGGACCAATGTAACTCGTAGGAACTGAACTCTCAGCCACGGGACTCCCGGTTTTAGAATACGACAGTAATTTGCATATTTCTAGACTTAAGCAAAACATGGCGTTAGAGGGTGAGAACTCGAAACAGCACCCGACCAGCCCCGTGGGTGGCACCAACACCTCCCACAGGACCAATGTAACTCGTAGGAACTGTCCCCGTAGCCGCGGGACTCCCGGTTTGAGAATAGGATGATAATTTACATATTAATAGACTTAGGCTTAAAATCTTGGCGTTAGAGGGTGAGAACTCGAAACAGGCCCCGAACGTTCCCGTGGGTGGCACCAACACCTTCCACGGGACGAATGTAACTCATAGGAACTGACCCGCAGCCGCGGGACTCCCGGTTTGAGAATAGGATGATAATTTGCATATTTATATACTTAGGCTTAAAAACTTGGCGTTAGAGGGTGAGAACTCGAAACAGCCCCCGAACGTTCCCGTGGGTGGCACCAACACCTCCCACGGGACCAATGTAACTCGTAGGAACTGACCCCGCAGCCGCGGGACTCCCGGTTTGAGAATTCGTTGGTAATTTGCATATTTCTAGACTTAGGCATAAAAATATGGAGTTAGAGGGTGAGAACTCGAAACAGCCCCCGAATGTCCCTGTGGGTGGCACCAACACCTCCCACGGGACAAATGTAACTCGTAGGAACTTACCCCGCAACCATGGGACTCCCGGTTTGAGAATACGACGGTAATTTTCATATTTATAGACTTTAGCAAAACATGGCGTTAGTGGGTGAGAACTCGAAACAGCCCCGAACGGACCCGTGGGTGGCACCAACACCTCCCACGGGACCAATGTAACTCGTAGGAACTAACCCCGCAGCCACGGGACTCGTGGTTTGAGATTACTATGGTAATTTCCATATTTCTAGACTTAAGTAAAACATTGCGTTAGTGGGGGAGAACTCGAAACAGCCCCCGAACGTCCCCGCGGGTGGCACCAACACCTCCCATGGGACCAATGTAACTGTTAGGAACTGACCCCGCAGCCACGGGACTCCCCGTTTGAGAATACGATGATAATTTGCATATCTCTAGACTTAGGTTTAAAACATGGCGTTAGAGGGTGAGATCTCGAAACATCCATCGAACATCCCTGTGGGTTGCACCAACACTCCTACGGGACCAATGTAATTCGTAGGAACTGACCCCGCAGCCACGGGACTCCCGACTTGAGAATACGACGGTAATTGGCATATTTCTAGACTTATGCAAAACATGGCGTTAGAGGGTGAGAACTGGAAATAGCCCCCGATCGACCCTGTGGGTGGCACCAACACCTCCCACGGGACCAATGTAACTCGTAGCAACTAACCCCGCAGCCACAGGACTCCTAGTTTGAGAATACGATGGTAGTTTGCATATTTCTAGACTGAAGCAAAACATGCCGTTAGTGGGTGAAAACATGAAAAATCCCCCGAACGTCCCCGTGGGAGGCACCAACACCTCCCACGGGACTAATGTAACTCGTAGGAACTGACCCCGCAGCCACGGGACTCCCGGTTTGAGAATACGACGGTAATTTGCATATTTCTAGACTTAGGCATCAAAACATGGCGTTAGACGGTGAGAACTCGAAATAGCCCCCGAACATCCCCGTGGGTGGCACCAACACCTCCCACGGGACCAATGTAACTCATAGAAACTAACCCCGCAGCCACAGGACTCCTAGTTTGAGAATACGATGGTAATTCGCATATTTCTAGACTGAAGAAAAACATGGCGTTAGTGGGTGAAAACTCGAAAAAGCCCAAAATGTCCCCGTGGATGGCACCAACACCTCCCACGGGACCAATGTAACTCGTAGGAACTGACCCCGCAACCGCAGAACTCCCGATTTGAGAATACGACGGTAATTTTCATATTTTTAGACTTAGTCATAAAAACATGGCGTGAGAGGGTGAGAACTCGAAAGATCCCCCGAACGTCCCCGTGGGTAGAACCACCCCCTCCCACGGGGCCAATATAACTCATAGGAACTGACCCCGTAGCCACGGGACTCCCGGTTTGAGAATACGACGGTAATTTTCATATTTCTAGACTTAGGTTTCGAAACATGGCGTTACAGGGTGAGATCGCGAAACATCCCCCGATCATCCCCGTGGGTTGCACCAACACCTCCTATGGGACCAATGTAACTCGTAGGAACTGACCCCGCAGCCACGGGACTCCCGGTTTTAGAATACGACAGTAATTTGCATATTTCTAGACTTAAGCAAAACATGGCGTTAGAGGGTGAGAACTCGAAACAGCCCCCGACCAGCCCCCTGGGTGGCACCAACACCTCCCACAGGACCAATGTAACTCGTAGGAACTGACCCCGTAGCCGCGGGACTCCCGGTTTGAGAATAGGATGATAATTTGAATATTAATAGACTTTGGCTTAAAATCTTGGCGTTAGAGGGTGAGAACTCGAAACAGGCCCCGAACGTTCCCATGGGTGGCACCAACACCTCCCACGGGACCAATGTAACTCATAGGAACTGACCACGCAGCCGCGGGACTCCCGGTTTGAGAATAGGACGATAATTTGCATATTTATATACTTAGGCTTAAAAACTTGGCGTTAGAGGGTGAGAACTCAAAACATCCCCCGAACGTTCCCGTGGGTGGCACCAACACCTCCCACGGGACCAATGTAACTCGTAGGAACTGACCCCGCAGCCGCGGGACTCCCGGTTTGAGAATTCGTTGGTAATTTACATATTTCTAGACTTAGGCATAAAAATATGGAGTTAGAGGGTGAGAACTCGAAACAGCCCCCGAATGTCCCCGTGGGTGGCACCAACACCTCCCACGGGACAAATGTAACTCGTAGGAACTTACCCCGCAACCACGGGACTCCCGATTTGAGAATACGACGGTAATTTTCATATTTCTAGACTTTAGCAAGACATGGCGTTAGTGGGTGAGAACTCGAAATAGCCCCGAACGGCCCCGTGGGTGGCACCAACACCTCCCACGGGACCAATGTAACTCGTAGGAACTAACCCCGCAGCCACATGACTCGTGGTTTGAGAATACGATGGTAATTTGCATATTTCTAGACTTAAGCAAAACATTGTGTTAGTGGGTGAGAACTCGAAACAGCCCCCGAACGTCCCCGCGGGTGGCACCAACACCTCCCACGAGACCAATGTAAATCTTAGGAACTGACCCCGCAGCCGCGGGACTCCCGGTTTGAGAATACGATGATAATTTTCATATCTCTAGACTTAGGTTTAAAACATGGCGTTAGAGGGTGAGATCTCGAAACATCCCCCGAACATCCCTGTGGGTTGCACCAACACTCCTACGGGACCAATGTAATTTGTAGGAACTGACCCCGCAGCCACGGGACTCCCGATTTGAGAATACGACGGTAATTTGCATATTTCTAGACTTAAGCAAAACATGGCGTTAGAGGGTGAGAACTCGAAACAGCCCCCGATCGGGCCTGTGGGTGGCACCAACACCTCCCACGGGACCAATGTAACTCCTAGGAACTGACCCCGCAGCCACGGGACTCCCGGTTTGAGAATACGACGGTAATTTGCATATTTCTAGACGTAGGCATCAAAACATGGCGTTAGAGGGTGAGAACTCAAAATAGCCCCCGAACGTCCCCGTGGGTGGCACCAACACCTGCCACGTGACCAATGTAACTCGTAGCAACTA
Organism: Sambucus nigra; assembly: GCA_949130495.1. NCBI lineage: Eukaryota > Viridiplantae > Streptophyta > Magnoliopsida > Dipsacales > Adoxaceae > Sambucus > Sambucus nigra. The sequence continues at coordinate 333,670,189 of OX422224.1, forward strand.
ACCCCGCAGCCACAGGACTCCTAGTTTGAGAATACGATGGTAATTTGCATATTTCTAGACTGAAGCAAAACATGGCGGTAGTGGGTGAAAACTCGAAAAAGCCCCAAATGTCCCCGTGGGTGGCACCAACACGTCCCACGGGACCAATGTAACTCGTAGGAACTGACCCCGCAGCCGCGGAACTCCCGATTTGAGAATACGACGGTAATTTTCATATTTTTAGACTTAGTCTTAAAAACATGGCGTGAGAGGGTGAGAACTCGAAAGATCCCCCGAACGTCCCCGTGGGTAGAACCACCCCCTCCCACGGGGCCAATATAACTCATAGGAACTGACCCCGTAGCCACGGGACTCCCGGTTTGAGAATACGACTGTAATTTTCATATTTCTAGACTTAGGTTTCGGAACATGGCGTTAGAGGGTGAGATCGCGAATAATCCCCCGATCATCCCCGTGGGTTGTACCAACACCTCCTATTGGACCAATGTAACTCGTAGGAACTGACCCCGCAGCCACGGGACTCCCGGTTTTAGAATACGACAGTAATTTGCATATTTCTAGACTTAAGCAAAACATGGCGTTAGAGGGTGAGAACTCGAAACAGCCCCCGACCGGCCCGTGGGTGGCACCAACACCTCCCACAGGACCAATGTAACTCGTAGGAACTGACCCCGTAGCCGCGGGACTCCCGGTTTGAGAATAGGATGATAATTTGCATATTAATAGACTTAGGCTTACAATCTTGGCGTTAGAGGGTGAGAACTCGAAACAGCCCCCGAACGTTCCCGTGGGTGGCACCAACACCTCCCACGGGACCAATGTAACTCATAAGAACTGACCCCGCAGCCGCGGGACTCCCGGTTTGAGAAAGGACGATAATTTGCATATTTATATACTTAGGCTTAAAAACTTGGCGTTAGAGGGTGAGAACTCGAAACAGCCCCCGAATGTTCCCGTAGGTGGCACCAACACCTCCCACGGGACCAATGAAACTCGTAGGAACTGACCCCGCAGCCGCGGGACTCCCGGTTTGAGAATACGTTGGTAATTTGCGTATTTCTAGACTTAGGGATAAAAATATGGAGTTAGAGGGTGAGAACTTGAAACAGCCCTCGAACGTCCCCGTGGGTGGCACCAACACCTCCCACGGGACCAATGTAACTCATAGGAACTTACCCCACAACCACGGGACTCCCGATTTGAGAATACGACGGTAATTTGCATATTTCTAGACTTAAGCAAAACATGGCGTTAGAGGGTGAGAACTAGAAACATCCCCCGATCGGCCCTGTGGGTGGCACCAACACCTCCCACGGGACCAATGTAACTCGTCGGAACTGCCCCCGCAGCCGCGGGACTACCAATTTGAGAATATGACAATAATTTGCATATTTCTAGACTTAGGCTTAAAAAAATGGCGTTAGAGGGTGAGACCTCGAAAGAGCCCCCGAACGTCCCTGTGGTCGGCACCAACACCTCCCCCAGGACCAATGCGACTCGTAGGAACTGACCCCGCAGCCACGGGACTCCCAGTATAAGAATACAACGGTAATTTTCATATTTCTAGACTTTAGCAAAACATGGCGTTAGTTGGTGAGAACTCGAAACAGCCCCCAACCGGCCCCGTGGGTGGCACCAACACCTCCCACAGGACCAATGTAACTCGTAGGAACTGACCCCGCAGCCACGGGACTCCCGATTTGAGAATATGACAATAATATGCATATTTCTAGACTTAGGCATAAAAATATGGCGTTAGAGGGTGAGAACTCGAAATAGCCCCCGAACGTCCCCGTGGGTGGCACCAACACCTCCCACAGGACCAATGAAACTCGTAGGAACTAACCCCGCAGCCACAGGACTCCTAGTTTGAGAATACGATGGTAATTTGCATATTTCTAGACTTCAGCAAAACATGGCGTTAGTGGGTGAGACTCGAAAAAGCCCGCGAATGGCCCCGTGGGTGGCACCAACACCTCACACGGGACCAATGTAACTCGTAGGAACTGACCCCGCAGCCGCGGGACTCCCGGTTTGAGAATAGGACGATAATTTGCATATATCTAGACTTGGGCTTAAAAAAATGGCGTTAGAGGGTGAGAACTCCAAACAGCTCCCGAACAGCCCCGTGGGTGGCACCAACACATCCCACCGGACCAATGTAATTCCTAGGAACTCACCCCGCAGCCGCGGGACTCCCGGTTTGAGAATACATCGGTAATTTGCATATTTCTAGACCTATGTGAGAACTCGAAACAGCCCCCGAACGTCCCTGTGATCGGCACCAACACCTCCCCCGGGACCAATGTAACTCGTAGGAACTGACCCCGCAGCCACGGGACTCCCAGTTTGAGAATACGACGGTAATTTTTATATTTTTAGACTTTAGCAAAACATGGCGTTAGTGGGTGAGAACTCGAAACAGCCCCCAACCGGCCCCGTGGGTGGCACCAACACCTCCCACGGGACCAATGTAACTCGTAGGAACTGACCCCGCAGCCGCGGAACTCCCGATTTGAAAATACAACGGTAATTTTCATATTTTTAGACTTAGGTTTCAAAACATGGCGTTAGAGGGTGAGATCGCGAAACATCCCCTGATCATCCCCGTGGGTTGCACCAACACCTCCTATGGGACCAATGTATCTCGTAGGAACTGACCCCGCAGCCACGGGACTCCCGGTTTTAGAATACGACAGTAATTTGCATATTTCTAGACTTAAGCAAAACATGGCGTTAGAGGGTAAGAACTCGAAACAGCCCCCGACCGGCCCCGTGGGTGGCACCAACACCTCCCACAGGACCAATGTAACTCGTAGGAACTGACCCCGTAGCCGCGGGACTCCCGGTTTGAGAATAGGATGATAATTTGCATATTAATAGACTTAGGCTTACAATCTTGGCGTTAGAGGGTGAGAACTCGAAACAGGCCCCGAACGTTCCCATGGGTGGCACCAACACCTCCCACGGGACCAATGAAACTCGTAGGAACTAACCCCGCAGCCACAGGACTCCTAGTTTGAGAATACGATGGTAATTTGCATATTTCTAGACTTCAGCAAAACATGGCGTTAGTGGGTGAGAACTCGAAAAAGCCCCCGAATGGCCCCGTGGGTGGCACCAACACCTCACACGGGACCAATGTAACTCGTAGGAACTGACCCCGCAGCCGCGGGACTCCCGGTTTGAGAATAGGACGGTAATTTGCATATTTCTAGACTTAGGCATAAAAACCTGGCGTTAGAGGGTGAGAACTCGAAATAGCCCCCGAACGTCCCCGTGGGTGGCACCAACACCTCCCACAGGACCAATGAAACTCGTAGGAACTAACCCCGCAGCCACAGGACTCCTAGTTTGAGAATACGATGGTAATTTGCATATTTCTAGACTTCAGCAAAACATGGCGTTAGTGGGTGAGAACTCGAAAAAGCCCCCGAATGGCCCCGTGGGTGGCACCAACACCTCACACGGGACCAATGTAACTCGTAGGAACTGACCCCGCAGCCGCGGGACTCCCGGTTTGAGAATAGGACGATAATTTGCATATATCTAGACTTGGGCTTAAAAAAATGGCGTTAGAGGGTGAGAACTCCAAACAGCCCCCGAACAGCCCCGTGGGTGGCACCAACACATCCCACCGGACCAATGTAATTCCTAGGAACTCACCCCGCAGCCGCGGGACTCCCGGTTTGAGAATACATCGGTAATTTGCATATTTCTAGACCTATGTGAGAACTCGAAACAGCCCCCGAACGTCCCTGTGATCGGCACCAACACCTCCCCCGGGACCAATGTAACTCGTAGGAACTGACCCCGCAGCCACGGGACTCCCAGTTTGAGAATACGACGGTAATTTTTATATTTTTAGACTTTAGCAAAACATGGCGTTAGTGGGTGAGAACTCGAAACAGCCCCCAACCGGCCCCGTGGGTGGCACCAACACCTCCCACGGGACCAATGTAACTCGTAGGAACTGACCCCGCAGCCGCGGAACTCCCGATTTGAAAATACAACGGTAATTTTCATATTTTTAGACTTAGGTTTCAAAACATGGCGTTAGAGGGTGAGATCGCGAAACATCCCCTGATCATCCCCGTGGGTTGCACCAACACCTCCTATGGGACCAATGTATCTCGTAGGAACTGACCCCGCAGCCACGGGACTCCCGGTTTTAGAATACGACAGTAATTTGCATATTTCTAGACTTAAGCAAAACATGGCGTTAGAGGGTAAGAACTCGAAACAGCCCCCGACCGGCCCCGTGGGTGGCACCAACACCTCCCACAGGACCAATGTAACTCGTAGCAACTAACCCCGCAGCCACATGACTCCTAGTTTGAGAATACGATGGTAATTTGCATATTTCTAAACTGAAGCAAAACATGGCGTTAGTGGGTGAAAACTTGAAAAAGCCCCCGAATGTCCCCGTGGGTGGCACCAACACCTCCCACATGACCAATGTAACTCGTAGGAACTGACCCCGTAGCCGCAGGACTCCCGGTTTGAGAATAGGATGATAATTTTTATATTAAAAGACTTAGGCTTAAAATCTTGGCGTTAGAGGGTGAGAACTCGAAACAGCCCCCGAACGTTCCCGTGGGTGGCACCAACACCTCCCATGGGACCAATGTAACTCATAGGAACAGACCCCGCAGCCGCGAGACTCCCGGTTTGAGAATAGGATGATAATTTGCATATTTATATACTTAGGCTTAAAAACTTGGCGTTAGAGGGTGAGAACTTGAAACAGCCCCCGAACGTTCCCGTGGGTGGCACCAATACCTCCCACGGGACCAATGAAACTCGTAGGAACTGACCCCGCAGTCGCGGGACTCCCGGTTTGAGAATACGTTGGTAATTTGCATATTTCTAGACTTAGGCATAAAAATATGGAGTTAGAGGGTGAGCACTCGAAACAGCCCCCGAACGTCCCCGTGGGTGGCACCAACACCTCCCACGGGACCAATGTAACTCGTAGGAACTTACCCCGCAACCACGGGACTCCCGATTTGAGAATACGACGGTAATTTGTATATTTCTAGACTTAAGCAAAACATGGCGTTAGAGGGTGAGAACTAGAAACAGCCCCCGATCGGCCCTGTGGGTGGCACCAACACCTCCCACGGGACCAATGTAACTCGTCGGAACTGACCCCGCAGCCGCGGGACTCCCGGTTTGAGAATAGGACGATAATTTGCATATTTCTAGACTTAGGCTTAAAAAAATGGCGTTAGAGGGTGAGACCTCGAAAGAGCCCCCGAACGTCCCTGTGGTCGGCACCAACACCTCCCCCAGGACCAATGCAACTCGTAGGAACTGACCCCGCAGCCACGGGACTCCCAGTTTGAGAATAAGACGGTAATTTTCATATTTCTTGACTTTAACAAAACATGGCGTTAGTGGGTGAGAACTCGAAACAGCCCCCAACCGGCCCCGTGGGTGGCACCAACACCTCCCACGGGACCAATGTAACTCGTAGGAACTGACCCCGCAACCACGGGACTCCCGATTTGAGAATACGACGGTAATTTGCATATTTCTAGACTTAAGGAAAACATGGCGTTAGAGGGTGAGAACTAGAAACATCCCCCGATCGGCCCTGTGGGTGGCACCAACACCTCCCACGGGACCAATGTAACTCGTCGGAACTGCCCCCGCAGCCGCGGGACTACCGATTTGAGAATATGACAATAATTTGCATATTTCTAGACTTAGGCTTAAAAAAATGGCGTTAGAGGGTGAGACCTCGAAAGAGCCCCCGAACGTCCCTGTGGTCGGCACCAACACCTCCCCCAGGACCAATACAACTCGTAGGAACTGACCCCGCAGCCACGGGACTCCCAGTATGAGAATACAACGGTAATTTTCATATTTCTAGACTTTAGCAAAACATCGCGTTAGTTGGTGAGAACTCGAAACAGCCCCCAACCGGCCCCGTGGGTGGCACCAACACCTCCCACAGGACCAATGTAACTCGTAGGAACTGACCCCGCAGCCACGGGACTCCCGATTTGAGAATATGACAATAATATGCATATTTCTAGACTTAGGCTTAAAAACATGGCGTTAGAGGGTGAGAACTCGAAACAGCCCCCTAACGGCCCCGTGGGTGGCACCAACACCTCCCACGGGACCAATGTGACTCGTAGGAACTGACCCCGCAGCCACGGGACTCCCGGTTTGAGAATACGATGGTAATTTGCATATTTCTAGACTTAGGCATAAAAACATGGCGTTAGACGGCGAGAACTCGAAATAGCCCCCGAACGTCCCCGTGGGTGGCACCAACACCTCCCACATGACCAATGAAACTCGTAGGAACTAACCCCGTAGCCACAGGACTCCTAGTTTGAGAATACGATGGTAATTTGCATATTTCTAGACTTCAGCAAAACATGGCGTTAGTGGGTGAGAACTCGAAAAAGCCCCTGAATGGCCCCGTGGGTGGCACCAACACCTCACACGGGACCAATGTAACTCGTAGGAACTGACCCCGCAGCCGCGGGACTCCCGATTTGAGAATAGGACGATAATTTGCATATATCTAGACTTAGGCTTAAAAAAATGGCGTTAGAGGGTGAGAACTCGAAACAGCCCCCGAACAGCCCCGTGGGTGGCACCAACACATCCCACCGGACCAATGTAATTCCTAGGAACTCACCCCGCAGCCGTGGGACTCCCGGTTTGAGAATACGTCGGTAATTTGCATATTTCTAGACCTATGTGAGAACTCGAAACAGCCCCCGAACGTCCCTGTGGTCGGCACCAACACCTCCCCCGGGACCAATGTAACTCGTAGGAACTGCCCCTGCAGCCGCGGGACTCCCGGTTTGAGAATACGATGATAATTTGCATATCTCTAGACTTAGGTTTAAAAAATGGCGTTAGAGGGTTATATCTCGAAACATCCCACTAGCATCCCCGTGGGTTGCACCAACACCTCCAACGGGACCAATGTAATTCGTAGGAACTGACCCCGCAACCACGGGACTCCCGATTTGAGAATACGACGGTAATTTGCATATTTATAAACTTAAGCAAAACATGGCGTTAGAGGGTGAGAACTAGAAACATCCCCCGATCGGCCCTGTGGGTGGCACCAACACCTCCCACGGGACCAATGTAACTCGTCGGAACTGCCCCCGCAGCCGCGGGACTACCGATTTGAGAATATGACAATAATTTGCATATTTCTAGACTTAGGCTTAAAAAAATGGCGTTAGAGGGTGAGACCTCGAAAGAGCCCCCGAACGTCCCTGTGGTCGGCACCAACACCTCCCCCAGGACCAATGCAACTCGTAGGAACTAACCCCGCAGCCACGGGACTCCCAGTATGAGAATACAACGGTAATTTTCATATTTCTAGACTTTAGCAAAACATCGCGTTAGTTGGTGAGAACTCGAAACAGCCCCCAACCGGCCCCGTGGGTGGCACCAACACCTCCCACAGGTCCAATGTAACTCGTAGGAACTGACCCCGCAGCCACGGGACTCCCGATTTGAGAATAAGACAATAATATGCATATTTCTAGACTTAGGCTTAAAGACATGGCGTTAGAGGGTGAGAACTCGAAACAGCCCCCTAACGTCCCCGTGGGTGGCACCAACACCTCCCACGGGACCAATGTGACTCGTAGGAATTGACCCCGCAGCCACGGGACTCCCGGTTTGAGAATACGATGGTAATTTGCATATTTCTAGACTTAGGCATAAAAACATGGCATTAGACGGTGAGAACTCGAAATAGCCCCCGAACGTCCCCGTGGGTGGCACCAACACCTCCCACAGGACCAATGAAACTCGTAGGAACTAACCCCGCAGCCACAGGACTCCTAGTTTGAGAATACGATGGTAATTTGCATATTTCTAGACTTCAGCAAAACATGGCTTTAGTGGGTGAGAACTCGAAAAAGCCCCCGAATGGCCCCGTGGGTGGCACCAACACCTCACACGGGACCAATGTAACTCGTAGGAACTGACCCCGCAGCCGCGGGACTCCCGATTTGAGAATAGGACGATAATTTGCATATATCTAGACTTAGGCTTAAAAAAATGGCGTTAGAGGGTGAGAACTCGAAACAGCCCCCGAACAGCCCCGTGGGTGGCACCAACACATCCCACCGGACCAATGTAATTCCTAGGAACTCACCCCGCAGCCGTGGGACTCCCGGTTTGAGAATACATCGGTAATTTACATATTTCTAGACCTATGTGAGAACTCGAAACAGCCCCCGAACGTCCCTGTGGTCGGCACCAACACCTCCCCCGGGACCAATGTAACTCGTAGGAACTGACCCCGCAGCCACGGGACTCCCAGTTTGAGAATACGACGGTAATTTTTATATTTCTAGACTTTAGCAAAACATGGCGTTAGTGGGTGAGAACTCGAAGGAGCCCCCAAACGGCCCCGTGGGTGGCACCAACACCTCCCAGGGGACCAATGTAACTCGTAGGAACTGACCCCGCAGCCGCGGAACTCCCGATTTGAAAATACGACGGTAATTTTCATATTTTTAGACTTAGGTTTCAAAACATGGCGTTAGAGGGTGAGATCGCGAAACATCCCCTGATCATCCCCGTGGGTTGCACCAACACCTCCTATGGGACCAATGTATCTCGTAGGAACTGACCCCGCAGCCACGGGACTCCCGGTTTTAGAATACGACAGTAATTTGCATATTTCTAGACTTAAGCAAAACATGGCGTTAGAGGGTGAGAACTCGAAACAGCCCCCGACCGGCCCCGTGGGTGGCACCAACACCTCCCACATGACCAATGTAACTCGTAGGAACTGACCCCGTAGCCGCGGGACTCCCGGTTTGAGAATAGGATGATAATTTTTATATTAAAACACTTAGGCTTAAAATCTTGGCGTTAGAGGGTGAGAACTCGAAACAGCCCCCGAACGTTCCCGTGGGTGGCACCAACACCTCCAACGGGACCAATGTAACTCATAGGAACAGACCCCGCAGCCGCGAGACTCCCGATTTGAGAATAGGATGATAATTTGCAATATTATATACTTAGGCTTAAAAACTTGGCGTTAGAGGGTGAGAACTTGAAACAGCCCCCGAACGTTCCCGTGGGTGGCACCAACACCTCCCACGGGACCAATGAAACTCGTAGGAACTGACCCCGTAGTCGCGGGACTCCCGGTTTGAGAATACGTTGGTAATTTGCATATTTCTAGACTTAGGCATAAAAATATGGAGTTAGAGGGTGAGAACTCGAAAGAGCCCCCGAACGTCCCCGTGGGTGGCACCAACACCTCCCACGGGACCAATGTAACTCGTAGGAACTTACCCCGCAACCACGGGACTCCCGATTTGAGAATACGACGGTAATTTGCATATTTCTAGACTTAAGCAAAACATGGCGTTAGAGGGTGAGAACTAGAAACAGCCCCCGATCGGCCCTGTGGGTGGCACCAACACCTCCCACGGGACCAATGTAACTCGTCGGAACTGACCCCGCAGCCGCGGGACTCCCGGTTTGAGAATAGGACGATAATTTGCATATTTCTAGACTTAGGCTTAAAAAAATGGCGTTAGAGGGTGAGACCTCGAAAGAGCCCCCGAACGTCCCTGTGGTCGGCACCAACACCTCCCCCAGGACCAATGCAACTCGTAGGAACTGACCCCGCAGCCACGGGACTCCCAGTTTGAGAATAAGACGGTAATTTTCATATTTCTTGACTTTAACAAAACATGGCGTTAGTGGGTGAGAACTCGAAACAGCCCCCAACCGGCCCCGTGGGTGGCACCAACACCTCCCACGGGACCAATGTAACTCGTAGGAACGGACCCCGCAGCCACGAGACTCCCGATTTGAGAATATGACAATAATTTGCATATTTCTAGACTTAGGCTTAAAAACATGGCGTTAGAGGGTGAGAACTCGAAATAGCCCCGAACGTCCCCGTGGGTGGCACCAACACCTCCCACGGGACCAATGTAACTCATAGGAACTGACCCCACCACCACGGGACTCCCGGTTTGAGAATACGATGGTAATTTGCATATTTCTAGACTTACGCATAAAAACATGGCGTTAGAGGGTGAGAACTCGAAATAGCCCCCGAACGTCCCCGTGGGTGGCACCAACACCTCCCACGGGACCAATCAAACTCGTAGGAACTAACCCCGCAGCCACAGGACTCCTAGTTTGAGAATACGATGGTAATTTTCATATTTCTAGACTTAAGCAAAACATGGCGTTAGTGGGTGAGAACTCAGAAATGCCCCCGAATGGCCCCGTGGGTGGCACCAACACCTCCCACGGGACCAATGTAACTCGTAGGAACTGACCCCGCAGCCGCGGGACTCCCGGTTTGAGAATATGACGATAATTTGCATATTTCTAGACTTAGGCTTAAAAAAATGGCGTTAGAGGGTGAGAACTCGAAACAGCCCCCGAACAGCCCCGTGGGTGGCACCAACACATCCCACCGGACCAATGTAACTCCTAGGAACTAACCCCGCAGCCGCGGGACTCCCGGTTTGAGAATACGTCGGTAATTTTCATATTTCTAGACCTATGTGAGAACTCGAAACAGCCCCCGAACGTCCCAGTGGTCGGCACCAACACCTCCCCTGGGACCAATGTAACTCGTAGGAACTGACCCCGCAGCCACGGGACTCCTGGTTTGAGAATACGACGGTAAAATGCATATTTCTAGACTTTAGCAAAACATGGCGTTAGTGGGTGAGAACTAGAAACAGCCCTCAAACGGCCTCGTGGGTGGCACCAACAGCTCCCACGGGACCAATGTAACTCGTAGGAACTGACCCCGCAGCCACGGGACTCCCGATTTGAGAATATGACAATAATTTGCATATTTCTAGACTTAGGCTTAAAAACATGGCGTTAGAGGGTGAGAACTCGAAACAACCCCCGAACGTCCCCGTGGGTGGAACCAACACCTCCCACGGGAGCAATGTAACTCGTAGGAACTGTCCCCGCAGCCACAGGACTCCCGGTTTGAGAATACGACTGTAATTTGTATATTTCTTGACTTAGGCATAAAAACATGGCGTTAGAGGGTGAGAACTCGAAATAGCCCCCGAACGTCCCCGTGCGTGGCACCAACACCTCCCACGGGACCAATGTAACTCGTAACAACTAACCCCGCTGCCATGGGACTCCTAGTTTGAGAATACGATGGTAATTTGCATATTTCTAGACTGAAGCAAAACATGGCGTTAGTGGGTGAAAACTCGAAAAAGCCCCCCGAATGTCCCCGTGGGTGGCACCAACACCTCCCACGGGACCAATGTAACTCGTAGGAACTGACCCCGCAGCCGCGGGACACCCGGTTTGAGAATAGGACGATAATTTGCAGATTTCTAGACTTAGGCTTAAAAAAATGGCGTTAGAGGGTGAGAACTCGAAACAGCCCCCGAACAGCCCCGTGTGTGGCACCAACACATCCCACCGGACCAATGTAACTCCTAGGAACTAACCCCGCAGCCGCGGGACTCCCGGTTTGAGAATATGTCGGTAATTTTCATATTTCTAGACCTATTTGAGAACTCGAAACAGCCCCCGAACGTCCCAGTGGTCGGCACCAACACCTCCCCCGGGACCAATGTAACTCGTAGGAACTGACCCCGCAGCCACGGGACTCCTGGTTTGAGAATACGACGGTAATTTGCATATTTCTAGACTTTAGCAAAACATGGCGTTAGTGGGTGAGAACTAGAAACAGCCCTCAAACGGCCTCGTGGGTGGCACCAACAGCTCCCACGGGACCAATGTAACTCGTAGGAACTGACCCCGCAGCCACGGGACTCCCGATTTGAGAATATGACAATAATTTGCATATTTCTAGACTTAGGCTTAAAAACATGGCGTTAGAGGGTGAGAACTCGAAACATCCCCCGAACGTCCCCGTGGGTGGCACCAACACCTCCCACGGGACAAATGTAACTCGTAGGAACTGACCCCGCAGCCACAGGACTCCCGGTTTGAGAATACGACTGTAATTTGTATATTTCTTGACTTAGGCATAAAAACATGGCGTTAGAGGGTGAGAACTCGAAACAGCCCCCGAACGTCCCCGTGGGTGGCACCAACACCTCCCACGGGACCAATGTGACTCGTAGGAACTGACCCCGCAGCCACGGGACTCCCGGTTTGAGAATACGATGGTAATTTGCATATTTCTAGACTTAGGCATAAAAACATGGCGTTAGACGGTGAGAACTCGAAATACCCCCCGAACGTCCCCGTGGGTGGCACCAACACCTCCCACAGGACCAATGAAACTCGTAGGAACTAACCCCGCAGCCACAGGACTCCTAGTTTGAGAATACGATGGTAATTTGCATATTTCTAGACTTCAGCAAAACATAGCGTTAGTGGGTGAGAACTCGAAAAAGCCCCTGAATGGCCCCGTGGGTGGCACCAACACCTCACACGGGACCAATGTAATTCCTAGGAACTCACCCCGCAACCGTGGGACTCCCGGTTTGAGAATACATCGGTAATTTGCATATTTCTAGACCTATGTGAGAACTCGAAACAGCCCCCGAACGTCCCTGTGGTCGGCACCAACACCTCCCCCGGGACCAATGTAACTCGTAGGAACTGACCCCGCAACCACGGGACTCCCAGTTTGAGAATACGACGGTAATTTTTATATTTCTAGACTTTAGCAAAACATGGCGTTAGTGGGTGAGAACTCGAAGCAGCCCCCAAACGGCCCCGTGGGTGGCACCAACACCTCCCACGGGACCAATGTAACTCGTAGGAACTGACCCCGCAGCCGCGGAACTCCCGATTTGAAAATACGACGGTAATTTTCATATTTTTAGACTTAGGTTTCAAAACATGGCGTTAGAGGGTGAGATCGCGAAACATCCCCCGATCATCCCCGTGGGTTGCACCAACACCTCCTATGGGACCAATGTATCTCGTAGGAACTGACCCCGCAGCCACGGGAATCCCGGTTTTTGAATACGACAGTAATTTGCATATTTCTAGACTTAAGCAAAACATGGCGTTAGAGGGTGAGAACTCGAAACAGCCCCCGACCGGCCCCGTGGGTGGCACCAACACCTCCCACATGACCAATGTAACTCGTAGGAACTGACCCCGTAGCCGCGGGACTCCCGGTTTGAGAATAGGATGATAATTTTTATATTAAAAGACTTAGGCTTAAAATCTTGGCGTTAGAGGGTGAGAACTCGAAACAGCCCCCGAACGTTCCCGTGGGTGGCACCAACACCTCCCACGGGACCAATGTAACTCATAGGAACAGACCCCGCAGCCGCGAGACTCCCGGTTTGAGAATAGGATGATAATTTGCATATTTATATACTTAGGCTTAAAAACTTGGCGTTAGAGGGTGAGAACTTGAAACAGCCCCCGAACGTTCCCGTGGGTGGCACCAACACCTCCCACGGGACCAATGAAACTCGTAGGAACTGACCCCGTAGTCGCGGGACTCCCGGTTTGAGAATACGTTGGAAATTTGCATATTTCTAGACTTAGGCATAAAAATATGGAGTTAGAGGGTGAGAACTCGAAACAGCCCCCGAACGTCCCCGTGGGTGGCACCAACACCTCCCACGGGACCAATGTAACTCGTAGGAACTTACCCCGCAACCACGGGACTCCCGATTTGAGAATACAACGGTAATTTGCATATTTCTAGACTTAAGCAAAACATGGCGTTAGAGGGTGAGAACTAGAAACAGCCCCCGATCGGCCCTGTGGGTGGCACCAACACCTCCCACGGGACCAATGTAACTCGTCGGAACTGACCCCGCAGCCGCGGGACTCCCGGTTTGAGAATAGGACGATAATTTGCATATTTCTAGACTTAGGCTTAAAAAAATGGCGTTAGAGGGTGAGACCTCGAAAGAGCCCCCGAACGTCCCTGTGGTCGGCACCAACACCTCCCCCAGGACCAATGCAACTCGTAGGAACTGACCCCGCAGCCACGGGACTCCCAGTTTGAGAATAAGACAGTAATTTTCATATTTCTTGACTTTAACAAAACATGGCGTTAGTGGGTGAGAACTCGAAACAGCCCCCAACCGGCCCCGTGGGTGGCACCAACACCTCCCACGGGACCAATGTAACTCGTAGGAACTGACCCCGCAGCCACGAGACTCCCGATTTGAGAATATGACAATAATTTGCATATTTCTAGACTTAGGCTTAAAAACATGGCGTTAGAGGGTGAGAACTCGAAATAGCCCCCGAACGTCCCTGTGGGTGGCACCAACACCTCCCACGGGACCAATGTAACTCATAGGAACTGACCCCACCACCACGGGACTCCCGGTTTGAGAATACGATGGTAATTTGCATATTTCTAGACTTACGCATAAAAGCATGGCGTTAGAGGGTGAGAACTCGAAATAGCCCCCGAACTTCCCCGTGGGTGGCACCAACACCTCCCACAGGACCAATCAAACTCGTAGGAACTAACCCCGCAGCCACAGGACTCCTAGTTTGAGAATACGATGGTAATTTGCATATTTCTAGACTTAAGCAAAACATGGCGTTAGTGGGTGAGAACTCGAAAATGCCCCCGAATGGCCCCGTGGGTGGTACCAACACCTCCCACGGGACCAATGTAACTCGTAGGAACTGACCCCGCAGCCGCGGGACTCCCGGTTTGAGAATATGACGATAATTTGCATATTTCTAGACTTAGGCTTAAAAAAATGGCGTTAGAGGGTGAGAACTCGAAACAGCCCCCGAACAGCCCCGTGGGTGGCACCAACACATCCCACCGGACCAATGTAACTCCTAGGAACTAACCCCGCAGCCGCGGGACTCCCGGTTTGAGAATACGTCGGTAATTTTCATATTTCTAGACCTATGTGAGAACTCGAAACAGCCCCCGAACGTCCCAGTGGTCGGCACCAACACCTCCCCCGGGACCAATGTAACTCGTAGGAACTGACCCCGCAGCCACGGGACTCCTGGTTTGAGAATACGACGGTAAAATGCATATTTCTAGACTTTAGCAAAACATGGCGTTAGTGGGTGAGAACTAGAAACAGCCCTCAAACGGCCTCGTGGGTGGCACCAACAGCTCCCACGGGACCAATGTAACTCGTAGGAACTGACCCCGCAGCCACGGGACTCCCGATTTGAGAATATGACAATAATTTGCATATTTCTAGACTTAGGCTTAAAAACATGGCGTTAGAGGGTGAGAACTCGAAACAGCCCCCGAACGTCCCCGTGGGTGGCACCAACACCTCCCACGGGACCAATGTAACTCGTAGGAACTGACCCCGCAGCCACAGGACTCCCGGTTTGAGAATACGACTGTAATTTGTATATTTCTTGACTTAGGCATAAAAACATGGCGTTAGAGGGTGAGAACTCGAAATAGCCCCCGAACGTCCCCGTGGGTGGCACCAACACCTCCCACGGGACCAATGTAACTCGTAACAACTAACCCCGCTACCACAGGACTCCTAGTTTGAGAATACGATGGTAATTTGCATATTTCTAGACTGAAGCAAAACATGGCTTTAGTGGGTGACAACTCGAAAAAGCCCCCCGAATGTCCCCGTGGGTGGCACCAACACCTCCCACTGGACCAATGTAACTCGTAGGAACTGACCCCGCAGCCGCGGGACTCCCGGTTTGAGAATAGGACGATAATTTGCAGATTTCTACACTTAGGCTTAAAAAAATGGCGTTAGAGGGTGAGAACTCGAAACAGCCCCCGAACAGCCCCGTGGGTGGCACCAACACATCCCACCGGACCAATGTAACTCCTAGGAACTAACCCCGCAGCCGCGGGACTCTCGGTTTGAGAATACATCAGTTATTTTCATATTTCTAGACCTATGTGAGAACTCGAAACAGCCCCCGAACGTCCCAGTGGTCGGCACCAACACCTCCCCCGGGACCAATGTAACTCGTAGGAACTGACCCCGCAGCCACGGGACTCCTGGTTTGAGAATACGACGGTAATTTGCATATTTCTAGACATTAGCAAAACATGGCGTTAGTGGGTGAGAACTAGAAACAGCCCTCAAACGGCCTCGTGGGTGGCACCAACAGCTCCCACGGGACCAATGTAACTCGTAGGAACTGACCCCGCAGCCACGGGACTCCCGATTTGAGAATACGACAATAATTTGCATATTTCTAGACTTAGGTTTAAAAACATGGCGTTAGAGGGTGAGAACTCGAAACAGCCCCCGAACGTCCCCGTGGGTGGCACCAACACCTCCCACGGGACCAATGTAACTCGTAGGAACTGACCCCGCAGCCACAGGACTCCCGGTTTGAGAATACGACTGTAATTTGTATATTTCTTGACTTAGGCATAAAAACATGGCGTTAGAGGGTGAGAACTCGAAATAGCCCCCGAACGTCCCCGTGGGTGGCACCAACACCTCCCACGGGACCAATGTAACTCGTAGCAACTAACCCCGCTGCCACAGGACTCCTAGTTTGAGAATACGATGGTAATTTGCATATTTCTAGACTGAAGCAAAACATGGCGTTAGTGGGTGAAAACTCGAAAAAGCCCCCGAATGTCCCCGTGGGTTGCACCAACACCTCCCACGGGACCAATGTAACTCGTAGGAACTGACCCCGCAGCTGCGGAACTCCCGATTTGAGAATATGACGGTAATTTTCATATTTTTAGACTAAGTCTTAAAATCATGGCGTGAGAGGGTGAGAACTGGAAAGATCCCCCGAACGTCCCCGTGGGTAGAACCAACACCTCCCAGGGGACAAATATAACTCATAGGAACTGACCCCGCAGCCACGGGACTCCCGGTTTGAGAATACGATGATAATTTGCATATCTCTAGACTTAGGTTTAAAACATGGCGTTAGAGGGTGAGATCGCGAAACATCCCCCGATCATCCCCGTGGGTTGCACCAACACCTCCTATGGGACCAATGTAACTCGTAGGAACTGACCGCGCAGCCACGGGACTCCCGATTTTAGAATACTACAGTAATTTGCATATTTCTATACTTAAGAAAAACATGGCGTTAGATGGTGAGAACTCGAAACAGCCCCCGACCGGCCCCGTGGGTGGCACCAACACCTCTCACAGGTCCAATGTAACTCGTAGGAACTGACCCCGCAGCCGCGGGACTCCCGGTTTAAGAATAGGATGATAATTTTCATATTAATAGACTTAGGTTTAAAAACTTGGCGTTAGAGGGTGAGAACTCAAAACAGACCCCGAACGTTCCCGTGGGTGGCACCAACACCTCCCAAGGGACCAATGTAACTCGTAGGATATGACCCCGCAGCCGCGGGACTCCCGGTTTGAGAATAGGACGATAATTTGCATATTTATAGACTTAGTCTTAAAAACTTGGCGTTAGAGGGTGAGAACTCTAAACCGCCCCCGAACGTTCCCGTGGGTGGCTCCAACACCTCCCACGGGACCAATGTAACTCGTAGGAACTGACCCCGCAGCCGCGGAACTCCCGGTTTGAGAATACGTTGGTAATTTGCATATTTCTAGACTTAGGCATAAAAATATGGAGTTAGAGGGTGAGAACTCGAAACAGCCCCCGAACGTCCCGGTGGGTGGCACCAACACCTCCCACGGGACCAATGTAACTCGTAGGAACTTACCCCGCAACCACGGGACTGCCGGTTTGAGAATACGATGGTAATTTTCATATTTCTAGACCTTAGCAAAACATGGCGTTAGTGGGTGAGAACTCGAAACAGCCCAGAATGGCCACGTGGGTGGCACCAACACCTCCCACGGGACCAATGTAACTCGTTGGAACTAACCCCGCAGCCACAGGACTCGTGGTTTGAGAATACGATGGTAATTTGCATATTTCTAGACTTAAGCAAAAAATTGCGTTAGTGGATGAAAACTCGAAACAACCCCCGAACGTCCCCGCGGGTGGCACCAACACCTCCCACGGGACCAATGTAACTCTTAGGAACTGACCCCGCAGCCGCTGGACTCCCGGTTTGAGAATACGATGATAATTTGCATATCTCTAGACTTAGGTTTAAAACATGGCGTTAGAGGGTGAGATCTTGAAACATCCCCCGAACATCCCTGTGGGTTGCACCAACACCTCCTACCGGACCAATGTAATTCGTAGGAACTGACCCCGCAGCCACGGGACTCCCGATTTGAGAATACGACGGTAATTTGAATATTTCTAGACTTAAGCAAAACATGGCGTTAGACGGTGAGAACGCGAAACAGCCCCCGATCGGTCCTGTGGGAAACACCAACACTTCCCACGGGACCAATGTAACTCGTAGCAAATAACCCCGCAGCCACAGGACTCATAGTTTGAGAATACCATGGTAATTTGCATATTTCTAGACTGAAGAAAAACATGGTGTTAGTGGGTGAAAACTCGAAAAAGCCCCCGAACGTCCCCGTGGGTGGCACCAACACCTCCCACGGGACCAATGTAACTCGTAGGAACTGACCCCGCAGCCACGGGACTCCCGGTTTGAGAATACGACGGTAATTTGCATATTTCTAGACTTAGGCATAAAAACCTGACGTTAGAGGGTGAGAACTCGAAATAGCCCCCGAACGTCCCCGTGGGTGGCACCAACACCTCCCACGGAACCAATGTAACTCATAGGAACTGACCCCACCACCACGGGACTCCCGGTTTGAGAATACGACGGTAATTTGCATATTTCTAGACTTACGCATAAAAACATGGCGTTAGAGGGTGAGAACTCGAAATAGCCCCCAAACGTCCCCGTGGGTGGCACCAACACCTCCCACAGGACCAATCAAACTCGTAGGAACTAACCCCGTAGCCACAGGACTCCTAGTTTGAGAATACGATGGTAATTTGCATATTTCTAGACTTAAGCAAAACATGGCGTTAGTGGGTGAGAACTCGAAAATGCCCCCGAATGGCCCCGTGGGTGGCACCAACACCTCCCACGGGACCAATGTAACTCGTGGGAACTGACCCCGCAGCCGCGGGACTCCCGGTTTGAGAATATGACGATAATTTGCATATTTCTAGACTTAAGCAAAACATGGCGTTAGAGGGTGAGAACTAGAAACAGCCCCCGATCGGCCCTGTGGGTGGCACCAACACCTCCCACGGGACCAATGTAACTCGTCGGAACTGACCCCGCAGCCGCGGGACTCCCGGTTTGAGAATAGGACGATAATTTGCATATTTCTAGACTTAGGCTTAAAAAAATGGCGTTAGAGGGTGAGACTTCGAAAGAGCCCCCGAACGTCCCTGTGGTCGGCACCAACACCTCCCCCAGGACCAATGCAACTCGTAGGAACTGACCCCGCAGCCACGGGACTCCCAGTTTGAGAATAAGACGGTAATTTTCATATTTCTTGACTTTAACAAAACATGGCGTTAGTGGGTGAGAACTCGAAACAGCCCCCAACCGGCCCCGTGGGTGGCACCAACACCTCCCACGGGACCAATGTAACTCGTAGGAACTGACCCCGCAGCCACGAGACTCCCGATTTGAGAATATGACAATAATTTGCATATTTCTAGACTTAGGCTTAAAAACATGGCGTTAGAGGGTGAGAACTCGAAATAGCCCCCGAACGTCCCTGTGGGTGGCACCAACACCTCCCACGGGACCAATGTAACTCATAGGAACTGACCCCACCACCACGGGACTCCCGGTTTGAGAATACGATGGTAATTTGCATATTTCTAGACTTACGCATAAAAGCATGGCGTTAGAGGGTGAGAACTCGAAATAGCCCCCGAACTTCCCCGTGGGTGGCACCAACACCTCCCACAGGACCAATCAAACTCGTAGGAACTAACCCCGCAGCCACAGGACTCCTTGTTTGAGAATACGATGGTAATTTGCATATTTCTAGACTTAAGCAAAACATGGCGTTAGTGGGTGAGAACTCGAAAATGCCCCCGAATGGCCCCGTGGGTGGTACCAACACCTCCCACGGGACCAATGTAACTCGTAGGAACTGACCCCGCAGCCGCGGGACTCCCGGTTTGAGAATATGACGATAATTTGCATATTTCTAGACTTAGGCTTAAAAAAATGGCGTTAGAGGGTGAGAACTCGAAACAGCCCCCGAACAGCCCCGTGGGTGGCACCAACACATCCCACCGGACCAATGTAACTCCTAGGAACTAACCCCGCAGCCGCGGGACTCCCGGTTTGAGAATACGTCGGTAATTTTCATATTTCTAGACCTATGTGAGAACTCGAAACAGCCCCCGAACGTCCCAGTGGTCGGCACCAACACCTCCCCCGGGACCAATGTAACTCGTAGGAACTGACCCCGCAGCCACGGGACTCCTGGTTTGAGAATACGACGGTAAAATGCATATTTCTAGACTTTAGCAAAACATGGCGTTAGTGGGTGAGAACTAGAAACAGCCCTCAAACGGCCTCGTGGGTGGCACCAACAGCTCCCACGGGACCAATGTAACTCGTAGGAACTGACCCCGCAGCCACGGGACTCCCGATTTGAGAATATGACAATAATTTGCATATTTCTAGACTTAGGCTTAAAAACATGGCGTTAGAGGGTGAGAACTCGAAACAGCCCCCGAACGTCCCCGTGGGTGGCACCAACACCTCCCACGGGACCAATGTAACTCGTAGGAACTGACCCCGCAGCCACAGGACTCCCGGTTTGAGAATACGACTGTAATTTGTATATTTCTTGACTTAGGCATAAAAACATGGCGTTAGAGGGTGAGAACTCGAAATAGCCCCCGAACGTCCCCGTGGGTGGCACCAACACCTCCCACGGGACCAATGTAACTCGTAACAACTAACCCCGCTACCACAGGACTCCTAGTTTGAGAATACGATGGTAATTTGCATATTTCTAGACTGAAGCAAAACATGGCTTTAGTGGGTGACAACTCGAAAAAGCCCCCCGAATGTCCCCGTGGGTGGCACCAACACCTCCCACTGGACCAATGTAACTCGTAGGAACTGACCCCGCAGCCGCGGGACTCCCGGTTTGAGAATAGGACGATAATTTGCAGATTTCTACACTTAGGCTTAAAAAAATGGCGTTAGAGGGTGAGAACTCGAAACAGCCCCCGAACAGCCCCGTGGGTGGCACCAACACATCCCACCGGACCAATGTAACTCCTAGGAACTAACCCCGCAGCCGCGGGACTCTCGGTTTGAGAATACATCAGTTATTTTCATATTTCTAGACCTATGTGAGAACTCGAAACAGCCCCCGAACGTCCCAGTGGTCGGCACCAACACCTCCCCCGGGACCAATGTAACTCGTAGGAACTGACCCCGCAGCCACGGGACTCCTGGTTTGAGAATACGACGGTAATTTGCATATTTCTAGACATTAGCAAAACATGGCGTTAGTGGGTGAGAACTAGAAACAGCCCTCAAACGGCCTCGTGGGTGGCACCAACAGCTCCCACGGGACCAATGTAACTCGTAGGAACTGACCCCGCAGCCACGGGACTCCCGATTTGAGAATACGACAATAATTTGCATATTACTAGACTTAGGTTTAAAAACATGGCGTTAGAGGGTGAGAACTCGAAACAGCCCCCGAACGTCCCCGTGGGTGGCACCAACACCTCCCACGGGACCAATGTAACTCGTAGGAACTGACCCCGCAGCCACAGGACTCCCGGTTTGAGAATACGACTGTAATTTGTATATTTCTTGACTTAGGCATAAAAACATGGCGTTAGAGGGTGAGAACTCGAAATAGCCCCCGAACGTCCCCGTGGGTGGCACCAACACCTCCCACGGGACCAATGTAACTCGTAGCAACTAACCCCGCTGCCACAGGACTCCTAGTTTGAGAATACGATGGTAATTTGCATATTTCTAGACTGAAGCAAAACATGGCGTTAGTGGGTGAAAACTCGAAAAAGCCCCCGAATGTCCCCGTGGGTTGCACCAACACCTCCCACGGGACCAATGTAACTCGTAGGAACTGACCCCGCAGCTGCGGAACTCCCGATTTGAGAATATGACGGTAATTTTCATATTTTTAGACTAAGTCTTAAAATCATGGCGTGAGAGGGTGAGAACTGGAAAGATCCCCCGAACGTCCCCGTGGGTAGAACCAACACCTCCCAGGGGACAAATATAACTCATAGGAACTGACCCCGCAGCCACGGGACTCCCGGTTTGAGAATACGATGATAATTTGCATATCTCTAGACTTAGGTTTAAAACATGGCGTTAGAGGGTGAGATCGCGAAACATCCCCCGATCATCCCCGTGGGTTGCACCAACACCTCCTATGGGACCAATGTAACTCGTAGGAACTGACCGCGCAGCCACGGGACTCCCGATTTTAGAATACTACAGTAATTTGCATATTTCTATACTTAAGAAAAACATGGCGTTAGATGGTGAGAACTCGAAACAGCCCCCGACCGGCCCCGTGGGTGGCACCAACACCTCTCACAGGTCCAATGTAACTCGTAGGAACTGACCCCGCAGCCGCGGGACTCCCGGTTTAAGAATAGGATGATAATTTTCATATTAATAGACTTAGGTTTAAAAACTTGGCGTTAGAGGGTGAGAACTCAAAACAGACCCCGAACGTTCCCGTGGGTGGCACCAACACCTCCCAAGGGACCAATGTAACTCGTAGGATATGACCCCGCAGCCGCGGGACTCCCGGTTTGAGAATAGGACGATAATTTGCATATTTATAGACTTAGTCTTAAAAACTTGGCGTTAGAGGGTGAGAACTCTAAACCGCCCCCGAACGTTCCCGTGGGTGGCTCCAACACCTCCCACGGGACCAATGTAACTCGTAGGAACTGACCCCGCAGCCGCGGAACTCCCGGTTTGAGAATACGTTGGTAATTTGCATATTTCTAGACTTAGGCATAAAAATATGGAGTTAGAGGGTGAGAACTCGAAACAGCCCCCGAACGTCCCGGTGGGTGGCACCAACACCTCCCACGGGACCAATGTAACTCGTAGGAACTTACCCCGCAACCACGGGACTGCCGGTTTGAGAATACGATGGTAATTTTCATATTTCTAGACCTTAGCAAAACATG
Source organism: Sambucus nigra (assembly GCA_949130495.1). Lineage (NCBI taxonomy): Eukaryota > Viridiplantae > Streptophyta > Magnoliopsida > Dipsacales > Adoxaceae > Sambucus > Sambucus nigra. The sequence goes on from OX422224.1 coordinate 333,693,169, forward strand.
GCGTTAGTGGGTGAGAACTCGAAACAGCCCAGAATGGCCACGTGGGTGGCACCAACACCTCCCACGGGACCAATGTAACTCGTTGGAACTAACCCCGCAGCCACAGGACTCGTGGTTTGAGAATACGATGGTAATTTGCATATTTCTAGACTTAAGCAAAAAATTGCGTTAGTGGATGAAAACTCGAAACAACCCCCGAACGTCCCCGCGGGTGGCACCAACACCTCCCACGGGACCAATGTAACTCTTAGGAACTGACCCCGCAGCCGCTGGACTCCCGGTTTGAGAATACGATGATAATTTGCATATCTCTAGACTTAGGTTTAAAACATGGCGTTAGAGGGTGAGATCTTGAAACATCCCCCGAACATCCCTGTGGGTTGCACCAACACCTCCTACCGGACCAATGTAATTCGTAGGAACTGACCCCGCAGCCACGGGACTCCCGATTTGAGAATACGACGGTAATTTGAATATTTCTAGACTTAAGCAAAACATGGCGTTAGACGGTGAGAACGCGAAACAGCCCCCGATCGGTCCTGTGGGAAACACCAACACTTCCCACGGGACCAATGTAACTCGTAGCAAATAACCCCGCAGCCACAGGACTCATAGTTTGAGAATACCATGGTAATTTGCATATTTCTAGACTGAAGAAAAACATGGTGTTAGTGGGTGAAAACTCGAAAAAGCCCCCGAACGTCCCCGTGGGTGGCACCAACACCTCCCACGGGACCAATGTAACTCGTAGGAACTGACCCCGCAGCCACGGGACTCCCGGTTTGAGAATACGACGGTAATTTGCATATTTCTAGACTTAGGCATAAAAACCTGACGTTAGAGGGTGAGAACTCGAAATAGCCCCCGAACGTCCCCGTGGGTGGCACCAACACCTCCCACGGAACCAATGTAACTCATAGGAACTGACCCCACCACCACGGGACTCCCGGTTTGAGAATACGACGGTAATTTGCATATTTCTAGACTTACGCATAAAAACATGGCGTTAGAGGGTGAGAACTCGAAATAGCCCCCAAACGTCCCCGTGGGTGGCACCAACACCTCCCACAGGACCAATCAAACTCGTAGGAACTAACCCCGTAGCCACAGGACTCCTAGTTTGAGAATACGATGGTAATTTGCATATTTCTAGACTTAAGCAAAACATGGCGTTAGTGGGTGAGAACTCGAAAATGCCCCCGAATGGCCCCGTGGGTGGCACCAACACCTCCCACGGGACCAATGTAACTCGTGGGAACTGACCCCGCAGCCGCGGGACTCCCGGTTTGAGAATATGACGATAATTTGCATATTTCTAGACTTAGGCTTAAAAAAATGGCGTTAGAGGGTGAGAACTCGAAACAGCCCCCGAACAGCCCCGTGGGTGGCACCAACACATCCCACCTGACCAATGTAATTCCTAGGAACTCACCCCGCAGCCGTGGGACTCCCGGTTTGAGAATACGTCGGTAATTTGCATATTTCTAGACCTATGTGAGAACTCGAAACAGCCCCCGAACGTCCCAGTGGTCGACACCAACACCTCCCCCGGGACCAATGTAACTCGTAGGAACTGACCCCGCAGCCACGGGACTCCTGGTTTGAGAATACGAAGGTAATTTGCATATTTCTAGACTTTAGCAAAACATGGCGTTAGTGGGTGAGAACTAGAAACAGCCCTCAAACGGCCCCGTGGGTGGCACCAACAGCTCCCACGGGACCAATGTAACTCGTAGGAACTGACCCCGCAGCCACGGGACTCCCGATTCGAGAATATGTCAATAATTTGCATATTTCTAGACTTAGGCTTAAAAACATGGCATTAGAGGGTGAAAACTCGAAACAGCCCCCGAACGTCCCCGTGGGTGGCACCAACACCTCCCACGGGACCAATGTAACTCGTAGGAACTGACCCCGCAGCCACAGGACTCCCGGTTTGAGAATACGACTGTAATTTGTATATTTCTTGACTTAGGCATAAAAACATGGCGTTAGAGGGTGAGAACTCGAAATAGCCCCCGAACGTCCCCGTGGGTGGCACCAACACCTCCAACGGGATCAATGTAACTCGTAGCAACTAACCCCGCTGCCACAGGACTCCTAGTTTGAGAATACGATGGTAATTTGCATATTTCTAGACTGAAGCAATACATGGTGTTAGTGGGTGAAAACTCAAAAAAGCCCCCGAATGTCCCCGTGGGTGGCACCAACACCTCCCACGGGACCAATGTAACTCGTAGGAACTGACCCCGCAGCTGCGGAACTCCCGATTTGAGAATACGACGGTAATTTTCATATTTTTAGACTTAGTCTTAAAAACATGGCATGAGAGGGTGAGAACTGGAAAGATCCCCCGAACGTCCCCGTGGGTAGAACCAACACCTCCCACGGGACCAATATAACTCATAGGAACTGACCCCGCAGCCACGGGACTCCCGGTTTGAGAATACGATGATAATTTGCATATCTCTAGACTTAGGTTTAAAACATGGCGTTAGATGGTGAGATCGCGAAACATCCCCCGATCATCCCCGTGGGTGTCACCAACACCTCCTATGGGACCAATGTAACTCGTAGGAACTGACCGCGCAGCCACGGGACTCCCGGTTTTAGAATACTACAGTAATTTGCATATTTCTATACTTAAGAAAAACATGGCGTAAGATGGTGAGAACTCGAAACAGCCCCCGACCGGCCCCGTGGGTGGCACCAACACCTCTCACAGGTCCAATGTAACTCGTAGGAACTGACCCCGCAGCCGCGGGACTCCCGGTTTGAGAATAGGATGATAATTTTCATATTAATAGACTTAGGTTTAAAAACTTGGCGTTAGAGGGTGAGAACTCAAAACAGACCCCGAACGTTCCCGTGGGTGGCACCAACACCTCCCAAGGGACCAATGTAACTCGTAGGAACTGACCCCGCAGCCGCGGGACTCCCGGTTTGAGAATAGGATGATAATTTGCATATTTATAGACTTAGGCTTAAAAACTTGGCGTTAGAGGGTGAGAACTCGAAACCGCCCCCGAACGTTCCCGTGGGTGGCTCCAACACCTCCCACGGGACCAATGTAACTCGTAGGAACTGACCCCGCAGCCGCGGGACTCCCGGTTTGAGAATACGTTGGTAATTTGCATATTTCTAGACTTAGACATAAAAATATGGAGTTAGAGGGTGAGAACTCGAAACAGCCCCCGAACGTCCCCGTGGGTGGCACCAACACCTCCCACGGGACCAATGTAACTCGTAGGAACTTACCCCGCAACCACGGGACCCCCGGTTTGAGAATACGACGGTAATTTTCATATTTCTAGACCTTAGCAAAACATGGCGTTAGTGGGTGAGAACTCGAAACAGCCCAGAATGGCCTCGTTGGTGGCACCAACACCTCCCACGGGACCAATGTAACTCGTTGGAACTAACCCCGCAGCCACAGGACTCGTGGTTTGAGAATACGATGGTAATTTGCATATTTCTAGACTTAAGCAAAAAATTGCGTTAGTGGATGAGAACTCGAAACAGCCCCCGAACGTCCCCGCGGGTGGCACCAACACCTCCCATGGGACCAATGTAACTCTTATGAACTGACCTCGCAGCCGCGGGACTCCCGGTTTGAGAATACGATGATAATTTGCATATCTCTAGACTTAGGTTTAAAACATGGCGTTAGAGGGTGAAATCTTGAAACATCCCCCGAACATCCCTGTGGGTTGCACCAACACCTCCTACCGGACCAATGTAATTCGTAGGAACTGACCCCGCAGCCACGGGACTCCCGATTTGAGAATACGACGGTAATTTGAATATTTCTAGACTTAAGCAAAACATGGCGTTAGACAGTGAGAACTCGAAACAGCCCCCGATCGGTCCTGTGGGTGGCACCAACACTTCCCACGGAACCAATGTAACTCGTAGCAACTAACCCCGCAGCCACAGGACTCATAGTTTGAGAATACCATGGTAATTTGCATATTTCTAGACTGAAGAAAAACATGGTGTTAGTGGGTGAAAACTCGAAAAAGCCCCCGAACGTCCCCGTGGGTGGCACCAACACCTCCCACGGGACCAATGTAACTCGTAGGAACTGACCCCGCAGCCACGGGACTCCCGGTTTGAGAATACGACGGTAATTTGCATATTTCTAGACTTAGGCATAAAAACCTGGCGTTAGAGGGTGAGAACTCGAAATAGCCCCCGAACGTCCCCGTGGGTGGCACCAACACCTCCCACGGCACCAATGTAACTCGTAGCAACTAACCCCGAAGCCAAAGGACTCCTAGTTTGAGAATACGATGTTAATTTTCATGTTCCTAGACTGAAGCAAAACATGGCGTTAGTGAGTGAAAACTCGAAAAAGCCCCCGAATGTCCCCGTGGGTGGCACCAACACCTCCCACGGGACCAATGTAACTCGTAGGAACTGACCCCGCAGCCGCGGAACTCCCGATTTTAGAATACGACGGTAATTTTCATATTTTTAGACTTTGTCTTAAAAACATGGCGTGAGAGGGTGAGAACTCGAAAGATCCCCCGAACGTCCCCGTGGGTAGAACCACCACCTCCCACGGGACCAATATAACTCAGAGGAACTGACCCCGCAGCCACGGGACTCCCGGTTTGAGAATACGATGGTAATTTGCATATTTCTAGACTTAGGTTTCAAAACATGGCGTTAGAGGGTGAGATCGCGAAACATTCCTCGATCATCCCCGTGGGTTGCACCAACACCTCTTATGGGACCAATGTAACTCGTAGGAACTGACCCCGCAGCCACGGGACTCCCGGTTTTATAATACGACAGTAATTTGCATATTTCTAGACTTAAGCAAAACATGGCGTTAGAGGGTGAGAACTCGAAACATCCCCCGATCGGCCCCGTGGGTGGCACCAACACCTCCCACAGGACCAATGTAACTCGTAGCAACTAACCCCGCAGCCACATGACTCCTAGTTTGAGAATACGATGGTAATTTGCATATTTCTAAACTGAAGCAAAACATGGCGTTAGTGGGTGAAAACTCGAAAAAGCCCCCGAATGTCCCCGTGGGTGGCACCAACACCTCCCACGGGACCAATGTAACTCGTAGGAACTGACCCCGCAGCCACGGGACTCCCGGTTTGAGAATACGACGGTAATTTGCATATTTCTAGACTTAGGCATAAAAATAAGGCGTTAGAGGGTGAGAACTCGAAATAGCCCCCGAACGTCCCCGTGGGTGGCACCAACACCTCCCACGGGACCAATGTAACTCGTAGCAACTAACCCCGCAGCCACAGGACTCCTAGTTTGAGAATACGATGGTAATTTGCATATTTCTAGACTGAAGCAAAACATGGCGTTAGTAGGTGAAAACTCAAAAAATCCCCAGAATGTCCTCGTGGGTGGCACCAACACCTCCCGCGGGACCAATTTAACTCGTAGGAACTGACCCCGCAGTCGCAGAACTCCCGATTTGAGAATACGACGGTAATTTTCATATTTTTAGACTTAGTCTTAAAAACATGGCGTGAGAGGGTGAGAACTCGAAAGATCCCCCTAACGTCCCCGTGGGTAGAACCACCACCTCCCACGGGACCAATATAACTAATAGGAACTGACCCCGCAGCCACGGGACTCCCGGTTTGAGAATACGACGGTAATTTGCATATTTCTAGACCTAGGTTTCAAAACATGGCGTTAGAGGGTGAGATCGCGAAACATCCCCCGATCATCCCCGTGGGTTGTACCAACACCTCCTATGGGACAAATGTAACTCGTAGGAACTGACCCCGCAGCCACGGGACTCCCGGTTTTAGAATACGACAGTAATTTTCATATTTCTAGGCTTAAGCAAAACATGGCGTTAGAGGGTGAGAACTCGAAACAGCCCCCGAACGTTCCCGTGGGTGGCACCAACACCTCCCACAGGACCATGTAACTCATAGGAACTGACCCCGCAGCCGCGGGACTCCCGGTTTGGGAATAGGACGATAATTTGCATATTTATAGACTTAGGCTTAAAAACTTGGCGTTAGAGGGTGAGAACTCGAAACAGCCCCCCAACGATCCCGTGGGTGGCACCAACACCTCCCACGGGACCAATGTATCTCGTAGGAACTGACCCCGCAGTCGCGGGACTCCCGGTTTGAGAATACGTTGGTAATTTGCATATTTGTTGACTTAGGCATAAAAACTTGGCGTTAGAGGGTGAGAACTCGAAACAGCCCCCGAACGTCCCTGTGGGTGGCACTAACACCTCCCACGGGACCAATGTAACTCATAGGAACTTACCCCACAACCACGGGACTCCCGGTTTGAGAATACGACGGTAATTTTCATATTTCTAGACTTTAGCAAAACATGGCGTTAGTGGGTGAGAACTCGAAACAGCCCCGAACGGTCCCGTGGGTGGCACCAACACCTCCCACGGGACCAATGTAACTCGTAGGAACTAACCTCGCAGCCACAGGACTCGTGGTTTGAGAATACGATGGTAATTTGCATATTTCTAGACTTAAGCAAAACATTGCGTTAGTGGGTGAGAACTCGAAACAGCCCCTGAACGTCACCGCGGGTGGCACTAACACCTCCCACGGGACAAATGTAACTCTTAGGAACTGACCCCACAGCCGCGGGACTCCCTGTTTGAGAATACGATGATAATTTGAGTATCTCTAGACTTAGGTTTAAAACATGGCGTTAGAGGGTGAGATCTCGAAACATCCTCGAATATCCCTGTGGGTTGCACCAGCACCTCCTACGGGACCAATGTAATTCGTAGGAACTGACCCCGCAGCCACGGGACTCCCGATTTGAGAATACGACTGTAATTTGCATATTTCTAGACTTAAGCAAAACAAGGCGTTAGAGGGTGAGAACTCGAAACAGCCCCCGATCGGCCCTGTGGGTGGCACCAACACCTCCCACGGGACCAATGTAACTTGTAGGAACTGAAACCGCAGCTGCGGGACTCCCGGTTTGAGAATAGGACGATAATTTGCATATTTCTTGACTTAGGCTTAAAAAAATGGCGTTAGAGGGTGAGATCTCGAAACAGCCCCCGAACAGCCCCGTGGGTGGCACCAACACCTCCCACCGGACCAATGTAACTCCTAGGAACTAACCCCGCAGCCGCGGGACTCCCGGTTTGAGAATAGGTCAGTAATTTGCATATTTCTGGACCTAGGCTTAAAAACATGGCGTTAGAGTGTGAGAACACGAAAGATCCCCAGAACGTCCCTGTGGTCGGCACCAAAACCTCCCCCAGGACCAATGTAACTCGTAGAAACTGACCCCACAGCCACGGGACTCCCGGTTTGAGAATACGATGGTAATTTTCATATTTCTAGACTTTAGCAAAACATGGCGTTAGTGGGTGAGAACTCGAAACAGCCCCCAAACGGCCCCGTGAGTGGCACCAACACCTCCCACGGGACCAATGTAACTCGTAGGAACTGACCCCGCAGCCACGGGACTCCCGATTTGAGAATATGACAATAATTTGCATATTTCTAGACTTAGGCTTAAAAACATGGCGTGAGAGGGTGAAAACTCGAAACAGCCCCCGAACGTCCCCGTGGGTGGCACCAACACCTCCCACGGGACCAATGTAACTCGTAGGAACTGACCCCATAGCCACGGGACTCCCGGTTTGAGAATACGAAAGTAATTTGCATATTACTAGACTTAGGCAAAAAAACATGGCGTTAGACGGTGAGAACTCGAAATAGCCCCCGAACGTCCCCGTGGGTGGCACCAACACCTCCCACAGGACCAATGAAACTCGTAGGAACTAACCCCGCAGCCACAGGACTCCTAGTTTGAGAATACGATGGTAATTTGCATATTTCTAGATTTAAGCAAAACATGGCTTTAGTGGGTGAGAACTCGAAGAAGCCCCGGAATGGCCCCATGGGTGGCACCAACACCTCCCACGGGACCAACGTAACTCGTAGGAACTGACCCCGCAGCTGTGGAACTCCCGATTTGAGAATACGACGGTAATTTTCGTATTTTTAGACTTAGTCTTAAAAATATGGCGTGAGAGGGTGAGAACTCGAAAGATCCCCCGAACGTCCCCGTGGGTAGAACCACCACCTCCCACGGGACCAATATAAGTCATAGGAACTGACCCCGTAGCCACGGGACTCCCGGTTTGAGAATACAATGGTAATTTTCATATTTCTAGACTTAGGTTTCAAAACATGGCGTTAGAGGGTGAGATCCCGAAACATCCCCCGATCATCCCCGTGGGTTGCACCAACACCTCCTATGGGACCAATGTAACTCGTAGGAACTGACCCCGTAACCACGGGACTCCCGGTTTGAGTATACGACAGTAATTTTCATATTTCTAGACTTAAGCAAAACATGGCGTTAGAGGGTGAGAACTCGAAACAGCTCCCGACCGGCCCCGTGGGTGGCACCAACACCTCCCACGGGACCAATGTAACTCGTACGAACTGACCTCGCATCCGCGGGACTCTCGGTTTGAGAATCGAACGATAATTTTCATATTTCAAGACTTAGGTTTAAAAAAATGACGTTAGAGTGTGAGAACTCGAAACAGCCCCCGAACAGCCCCGTGGGTGGCACCAACACCTCCCACTAGACCAATGTAACTCCTATGAACTAACCCCGCAGCCACGGGACTCCCAATTTGAGAATATGACAATAATTTGCATATTTCTAGACTTAGGCTTAAAAACATGGCGTGAGAGGGTGAAAACTCGAAACAGCCCCCGAACGTCCCCGTGGGTGGCACCAACACCTCCCACGGGACCAATGTAACTGGTAGGAACTGACCCCATAGCCACGGGACTCCCGGTTTGAGAATACGAAAGTAATTTGCATATTACTAGACTTAGGCAAAAAAACATGGCGTTAGACGGTGAGAACTCGAAATAGCCCCCGAACGTCCCCGTGGGTGGCACCAACACCTCCCACAGGACCAATGAAACTCGTAGGAACTAACCCCGCAGCCACAGGACTCCTAGTTTGAGAATACGATGGTAATTTGCATATTTCTAGATTTAAGCAAAACATGGCTTTAGTGGGTGAGAACTCGAAGAAGCCCCGGAATGGCCCCATGGGTGGCACCAACACCTCCCACGGGACCAACGTAACTCATAGGAACTGACCCCGCAGCTGTGGAACTCCCGATTTGAGAATACGACGGTAATTTTCGTATTTTTAGACTTAGTCTTAAAAACATGGCGTGAGAGGGTGAGAACTGGAAAGATCCCACGAACGTCCCCGTGGGTAGAACCAACACCTCCCAGGGGACCAATATAACTCATAGGAACTGACCCCGCAGCCACGGGACTCCCGGTTTGAGAATACGATGATAATTTGCATATCTCTAGACTTAGGTTTAAAACATGGCGTTAGAGGGTGAGATCACGAAACATCCCCCGATCATCCCTGTGGGTTGCACCAACACCTATTATGGGACCAATGTAACTCGTAGGAACTGACCCCGCAACCACGGGACTCCCGGTTTGAGAATGCGAAAGTAATTTTCATATTTCTAGACTTAAGCAAAACATGGCGTTAGAGGGTGAGAACTCAAAACATCCCCCGACCGGCCCCGTGGGTGGCACCAACACCTCCGACGGAACCAATGTAACTCGTAGGAACTGAAACCGCATCCGCAGGACTCCCGGTTTGAGAATCGGACGATAATTTTCATATTTCAAGACTTAGGCATAAAAAAATGGCGTTAGAGTGTGAGAACTCGAAACAGCCCCCGAACAGCCCCGTGGGTGGCACCAACACCTCCCACAGGACCAATGTAACTCCTAGGAACTAACCCCGCAGCCGCGGGACTCCCGGTTTGAGATTACTTCATTAATTTTCATATTTCTAGACCTAGGCTTAAAAACATGGCATTAGAGGGTGAGAACTCGAAATAGCCCCCGAACGTCCCTATGGTTGGCACCAACACCTCCCACGGGACCAATGTAACTCGTAGGAACTGACCCCGCAGCCACAGGACTCCCGGTTTGAGAATACGACGGTAATTTGCATATTTCTAGACTTAGGCGTAAAAACATGGTGTTAGAGGGTGAGAACTCGAAATAGCCCCCGAACGTCCCCGTGAGTGGCACCAACACCTCCCACGGGACCAATGTAACTCGTAGAAACTGACCCCGCTGCCGCGGGACTCCCGGTTTGAGAATACGATGATAATTTGCATATCTCTAGACTTTAGTTTAAAAACATAATGTTAGAGGGTGAGATTTTGAAACAGCCCCCGAACATCCCCGTGGGTTGCACCAACACCTCCTACGGGACCAATGTAACTACTAGGAACTAACCCCGTAGCCACGGGACTCCTGGTTAGAGAATACGACGATAATTTGCATATTTCTTGACTTAAGCAAAACGTGGCGTTAGAGGGTGAGAACTCGAAATAGCCCCCGAACGTCCCCGTGGGTGTCACCAACACCTCCCACGGGACAAATGTAACTCGTAGGAACTGAACTCGCAGCCACGGAACTCCCGATTTGAGAATACGATGGTAATTCGCAGATTTCTAGACTTAGGCTTAAAAACATGGCGTGAGAGGGTGAGAACTCGAAACAACCCCCGAACGTCCCCGTGGGTTGAACCAACACCTCCCACTGGAGCAATGTAACTCATAGGAACTGACCCCGCAGCCACAGGACTCCCGATTTGATAATCCGATGGTAATTTGCATATTTTTAGACTTAGGTTAAAAGCATGGCGTTAGAGGGTGAGAACTCGAAACAGCCTCCGAACGGACCCGTGGGTGGCAGTAACACCTTTCACGGGACTAATGAAACTCGTAGGAACTGAGCCCGCAGCTGGGGGACTCCCGGTTTGAGAATACGATGATAATTTACATATTTCTATACTTAGGAATAAAAAGATGGCTTTGGAGGGTGAGAACTCAAAACAGCCCCCAAACGGCCCCGTGGGTGGCACCAACACCTCCCACGGGACCAATGTAACTCATAGGAACTTACCCCGCAGCCGCGGGACTCCCGATTTGAGAATACGATGATAATTTTGATATTTCTAGACTTAAGCTTAAAAACATGACGTCATAGGGTGAGAACTCGAAACATCCCCCGAACGTCCTAGTGGGTGCACCAACACATCCCACGGGACTAAAGTAACTCGTAGGAGCTGACCCCGCAGCCAAGGGACTCCCAGTTTGAGAATGCGACGGTAATTTTCATATTTCTAGACCTAAGCAAAACATGGCGTTAGTGGCTGAGAACTCGAAACAGCCCCGAACGTCCCTGTGGGTGGTACCAACACCTCCCACAGGACCAATGTAAATCGTAGGAACTGACCCCGTAGCCGCGGGACTCCTGATTTTAGAATATGTCGATAATTAGCAAATTTCTAGACTTTGGCTGAAAAACATGGCGTTAGAGGGTGTGAACTCAAAAAATCCCCTGAACGGCCCCGTGGGTGGCACCAACACCTCCCACGGGACCAATGCAACTCGTAGGAACTGACCCCGCAGCCGCGGGACTACCGGTTTGAGAATACGATGATAATTTGCATATTTCTAGACTTGGGCTTATAAACATGGCGTTAGAGGGTGAGAACTCGAAACAGCCCCCCAACATCTCCGTGGGTGGCACCAATACCTCCCACGGGACAAATGTAACTAGTAGGAACTGACCCCGCAGCCGCGGGACTTCCGGTTTGAGAATACCAAGATAATTTGCATATTTCCAGACTTAGGATTAAAAACATGGCGTTAGAGGGTGAGAACTCGAAACAGCCCCCGAATGTCCCCGTGTGTGGCACCCACACATCCCACGGGGCCAATGTTACTCGTAGGAACTAACCCCGCAGTCGGGGGACTCCCAGTTTGAGAATACGATGGTAATTTGCATATTTCTAGACTTAAGGAAAACATGGCGTTAGTGGGTGAGAACTCGAAAAAGCCCCCGAACGGCCCCGTGGGTGGCACCAACACCTCCCGCGGGACCAATGTAACTCATCGGAACTGACCCTACAGCCACGGGACTCCTGGTTTGAGAATAAGAAGCTAATTTACACATTTCTAGACTTAAGCAAAACATGGCGTTAGTTGGTGATAACTCGAAATAGCCCCCGAACGGTGCCGTGGGCAGCACCAACACCTCCCACGGGACCAATGTAACTCGTAGGAAATGACCCCTTAGCCGGGAAACTCCCGGTTCGAGAATACGATGATAATTTGCGTATTTCTAGACTTAGGCTTAAAAACATGGCGTTAGAGGGTGAGAACTCGAAACAAACCCCGAACATCCCCGTGGGTGGGACCAACACCTCCCACGGGACCAATGTAACTCTTAGGAACTGACCCCGCAGTCGCGGGACTCCCAGATTGAGAATACGACGGTAATTTGTATATTTCTAGACTTAGGCATAAAAACATGTCGTTATAGGGTGAGAACTCGAAACAGCCCCCGAACGTCCCTGTGGGTGGGACCAACACCTCCCACGGGACCAATGTAACTCGTAGGAACTAACCCCGCAGCCACAAGACTCCTGGGTTAAGAATACAATGGTAAATTGCATATTTCTAGACAAAAGGAAAACATGGCGTTAATGGGTGAGAACTCGAAACATCCCCCGAACGTCCCCGTGGGTGGAACCACCACGTCCCACGGGACCAATGTAACTTGTAGGAACTGACCCCGCAGCCACGGGACTCCCGGTTTGAGAATATGACTGTAATTTGCATATTTCTAGACTTTAGCAAAACATGGCGTTAGTGGGTGAGAACTCGAAACAGCCCCCGAACAGCCCCGTGGGTGTCACCAACACCTCCCACGGGACCAATGTAACTCGTAGGAACTGACCCCGCAGCCGCGAGACTCCCAGTTTGAGAATACGATGATAATTTGCATATTTCTAGACTTAGGCTTAAAAACATGGCGTTACAGGGTGAGAACTCAAAACAGCCCTCAAACGTCCCCGTGGGTGGCACCAACACCTCCCATGGGACCTATGTAACTTGTAGGAACTGACCTCACAGCCGCAGGCCTCCCGGTTGAAGAATACGACGGTGATTTGTATATTTCTAGACTTAATGGCGTTAGAGGGTGAGAACTCAAAACAACCCCTGAACGTCCACGTGGGTGGCACCAACACCTCCCACGGGACCAATTCAACTCGTAGGAACTGACCCCGTAGCCACAGGACCCCCCGTTTAAGAATACGAGGATAATTATCATATTTCTAGACTTAGTCATAAAAACATGGCGTTAGAGGGTGAGAACTCGAAACAGCTCCCGAACGTCCCCGTGGGTGCAACCACCACCTCCCACGGGACCAATGTAACTCGTAGGAACTGACCCCGCAGCCACAGGACTCCTGGTTTGAGAATACGACGGTAATTTATATATTTCTAGACTTAGGTTTCAAAACATGGCGTTAGAGGGTGAGATCGCGAAATATCCCCCGATCATCCCCGTGGGTTCAACTAACAACTCCTATGGGACCAATGTAACTCGTAGGAACTGACCCCGCAGCCACAAGACTCTCACTTTGAGAATACGACGGTAATTTGCATATTTCTAGACTTAAGCAAAACATGGCGTTATATGGTGAGAACTCTAAATAGACCCCGAATGTCCCCGTGGATGGCACCAACACATCCCACGGGACCAATGTAACTCGTAGGATCTAACCCGCAGCCACTGGACAACTGGTTTGAAAATACGATGGTAATTTGCATATTTCTATACTTAAGCAAAACATCGCATTAGTGGGTGAGAACTCGAAAAAGCTACCGAACGGCCCCGTGGGTGGCACCAACACCTCCCACGGGACCAATGCACCTCGTAGGAACTGACCCCGCAGCCGCGGAACTCCTGATTTGAGAATACGACGGTAATTTGCATATTTTTAGACTTAGTCTTAAAAACATGGCGTGAGAGGGTGAGAACTCGAAAGATCTCCTGAACGTCCCCGTGGGTGGAACCAACACCTCCCACGGGACCAATGTAACTCATAGGAACTGACCCCACAGCCACGGACTCCCGGTTTGAGAATACGATGGTAATTTGCATATTTCTAGACTTATGTTTCAAAGCATGGCGTTAGAGGGTGAGATCGTGAATCATCCCCTGAGCATCCCCGTGTGTTGCACCAACACCTCCAACAGGACCAATGTAACTCGTAGGAACTGACCCCGCAGCCACGGAACTCTCGATTTGAGAATACGACGGTAATTTCCATATTTCTAGACTTTATCAAAACATGGCGTTAGTGGGTGAGAACTCGAAACATCCCCCGACCGGCCCCGTGGGTGGCACCAACACCTCCCACGAGACCAATGTAACTCAACGGAACTGACCCCGCAGCCGCGGGACTCCCGGTTTGAGAATAGGACGATAATTTGCATATTTCTAGACTTAGGCTTAGAAACTTGGCGTTAGAGGGTGAGAACTCGAAACAGCCCCGAAACGTTCCCGTGGGTGGCACCAACACCTCCCACGGGACCAATGTAACTCATAGGAACTGACCCCGTAGCCGCGGGACTCCCGATTTGAGAATACGTCGATAATTTGCATATTTCTGGACTTAGTCATAAAAATATGGCATTAGAGGGTGAGAACTCGAAACATCCCCTGAACGTCCCCGTGGGTGGCACCAACACCTCCCACGGGACCAATGTAACTCGTAGGAACTTACCACGCAACCAAGGGACTCCCGATTTGAGAATATGATGGTAATTTGCATATTTTTATACTTTAGCAAAACATGGCGTTAGTGGGTGAGAACTCGAAACAGCCCCGAACGGCCCCGTGGGTGGCACCAACACCTCCCACGGGACCAATGTATCTCGTAGGAACTAACCCCGCAACCACTGGACTCCTGGTTTGAGAAAACGATGGTAATTTGCATATTTCTAGACTTAAGCAAAACATTGCGTTAGTGGGTGAGAACTCGAAACAGCCCCCGAACGTCCCCGTGGGTGGCACCAACACCTCCCACGGGACCAATGTAACTCGTAGGAACTGACCCCGCAGCCGCGGTACTCCCAGTTTGAGAATACGACGATAATATGCATATCTCTAGACTTAGGTTTAAAACATGATGTTAGAGGGTGAGATCTCAAAACATCCCCGTGGGTTGCACCAACACCTCCTACGGGACCAATGTAACTCGTAGAAACTGACCCCGCAGCCACAGGACTCCCGATATTAGAATACGATGGTAATTTGTATATTTTTAGACTTAAGAAAAACATGGCGTTAGAGGGTGAGAACTCGAAACAGCCCCCGACCGGCCCCGTGGGTGGCACCAACACCTCCCACGGGACCAATGTAACTCGTAGGAACTGACCCCGCAGCCGCGGGACTCCCGGTTTGATAATAGGATGATAATTTTTCATATTTATTGACTTAGGCTTAAAAAAATGGCGTTAGAGGGTGAGAACTCGAAACAGCCCCCGAACAGCCCCGTGGGTGGCACCAACACCTCCCACCGGACCAATGTAACTCCTAGGAACTAACCCCGCAGCCGCGGGACTCCCGATTTGAGAATACGACGGTAATTTGCATATTTCTAGACTTAGGCTTAAAAACATGGCGTTAGAGGGTGAGAACTATAAACATCCCCCGAACGTCCCCGTGGGTGGCAGCAACACCTCCCACGGGACCAATGTAACTCATAGGAACTGACCCCGCAGCCGCAGGACTCCCGGTTTGATAATTGGACGATAATTGGCATATTTCAAGACTTAGGCTTAAAAAAATGGCGTTAGAGTGTGAGAACTCGAAACAGCCCCCGAGCAGCCCCTCGGTGGCACCAACACCTTCCACGGGACCAATGTAACTCCTAGGAACTAACCCCGCTGCCGCGGGACTCCCGGCTTGAGATTACGTCAGTAATTTGCATATTTCTAGACCTAGGCTTAAAAACATGGCGTTAGAGGGTGAGAACTCGAAACAGCCCCCGAACGTCCCTGTGGTTGGCACCAACACCTCCCACGGGACCAATGTAACTCGTAGGAACTGACCCCGCAGCCACGGGACTCTCAGTTTGAGAATACGACGGTAATTTGCATACTTCTCGACTTAGGCATAAAAGCATGGCGTTAGAGGGTGAGAACTCGAAATATCCCCCGAACGTCCCCGTGGGTGGCACCGACACCTCCCACGGGACCAATGTAACTCGTAGGAACTAGCCCCACAGCCACAGGACTCCTGGTTTGATAATACGATGGTAATTTGAATATTTCTAGACTTAAGCAAAACATGGCGTTAGTGGGTGAGAACTCGAAAAATCCCCTGAACGGCCCCGTGGGTGGCACCAACACCTCCCACGGGACCAATGTAACTCGTAGGAACTGACCCCGCAGCCGCGGGACTCCCGGTTTGAGAATACGACGATAATCTGCATATCTCTAGACTTTGGTTTAAAAACATGGCGTTAGAGGGTGAGATTTCGAAACAGCCCCCGAACATCCCCGTGGGTTGCACCAACACCTCCTACGGGACCAATGTAACTCGTAGGAACTAACCCCGCAGCCACGGGACTCCCGGTTTGAGAATACGACGGTAATTTGCATATTTCTTAACTTAAGCAAAACGTGGCGTTAGAGGGTGAGAACTCGAAACATCCCCCAAACATCCCCATGGGTGGCACCAACACCTCCCACGGGACCAATGTAACTCGTAGGAACTGACCCCGCAGCCACGGAACTCCTGATTTAAGAATACAATGGCAATTTGCAGATTTCTAGACTTAGGTTTAAAACCATGGCGTGAGAGGGTGAGAACTCGAAACAGCCCCCGAACGTCCCCGTGGGTGGAACCAACACCTCCCACGGGACCAATGTAACTCGTAGGAACTGACCCCGCAACCACGGGACTCCCAATTTGAAAATCCGACGATAATTTGCATATTTCTAGACTTAGGTTAAAAACATGGCGTTAGAGGGTGAGTACTCGAAACAGCCCCCGAACGGACTCGTGGGTGGCAGCATCACCTTTCACGGGACCAATGAAACTCGTAGGAACTGAGCCCGCAGCCGGGGGACTCCCGGTTTGAGAATACGATGATAAATTACATATTTCTAGACTTAGGAATAAAAATATGGCGTTGGTGGGTGAGAACTCAAAACAGCCCCCGAACGGCCCCGTGGGTGGCACCAACACCTCCCACGGGACCAATGTAACCCATAGGAACTTACCCCGCAGCCGTAGGACTCCCGATTTGAGAATACGATGGTGTTTTTCATATTTCTAAACTTAGGCTTAAAAACATGACGTCATAGGGTGAGAACTCGAAACATCCCCCGAACGTCCCAGTGGGTGCACCAACACCTCCCACGGGACTAATGTAACTCGTCGGAACTGACCCCCGCAGCCACGGGACTCCCAGTTTGAGAATACGACCGTAATTTGCATATTTTTAGACTTAAGCAAAACATGGCGTTAGAGGGTGAGAACTCGAAACAACCCCCAAACATCTCCGTGGGTGGCACCAACACCTCCCATGGGACCAATGTAACTAGTAGGAACCGACCCCGCAGCCGCGGGATTCCCGGTTTGAGAATACGACGGTAATTTGCATATTTTTTGACTTAGGCTTAAAAACATGGCGTTAGAGGCTGAGAACTCGAAATAGCCCCCGAACTTCCATGTGGGTGGCACCAACACCACCCACGGGATCAATGTAACTCGTCGGAATGGACCCCGCAGCCGCGGGACTCCCGATTTGAGAATACGACGATAATATGTATATCTCTAGACTTAGGTTTAAAACATGATGTTAGAGGGTGAAATCTCAAAACATCACCCGAACATCCCCGTGGGTTGCACCAACACCTCCTACGGGACCAGTGTAACTCGTAGAAACTGACCCCGCAGCCACAGGACTCCCGATATTAGAATACGACGGTAATTTGCATATTTTCAGACTTAAGAAAAACATGGCGTTAGAGGGTGAGAACTCGAAACAGCCCCCGACCGGCCCCGTGGGTGGCACTAACACCTCCCACGGGACCAATGTAACTCGTAGGAACTGACCCCGCAGCCGCGGGACTCCAGGATTGAGAATACATCGGTAATTTGCATATTTCTAGACCTAGGCTTAAAAATATGGCGTTAGAGTGTGAGAACTCGAGCCTCCAAACGTCCCTGTGGTTGGCACCAACACCTCTCCCGGGACCAATGTAACTCGTAGGGACTAACCCCGCAGCCACGGGACTCCCGGATTGAGAAGACGACAGTAATTTGCATATTTCTAGACCTTAGCAAAACATGGCGTTAGTGGGTGAGAACTGGAAACAGCCCCCAAACGGCCCCGTGGGTGGCACCAACACCTCCCACGGGACCAATGTAACTCGTAGGAACTGAACCCGCAGCATCGGGACTCCCGGTATGAGAATACGACGGTAATTTGCATATTTCTAGAGTTAGGCATAAAAACGTGGCGTTAGAGGGTGAGAACTCGAAATAGCCCCCGAACGTCCCCGTGGATGGCACCAACACCTCCCACGGGACCAATGTAACTCGTAGGAACTAACCCGCGGCCACAGGACTCCTAGTTTGAGAATACGATGGTAATTTTCATATTTCTAGACTTAAGCAAAACATGGCGTTAGTGGGTGAGAACTCGAAAAAGCCCCCAAATGGCCCCGTGGGTGGCACCAACACCTCCCACAGGACCAAAGTAACTCGTAGGAACTGACCCCGCAGTCGCAGATTTGAGAATACGACGGTAATTTTCATATTTTTAGACTTAGTCTTAAAAACATGGCGTGAGAGGGTGAGAACTCGAAAGATCCCCCGAACGTCCCCGTGGGTGAACCAACACCTCCCACGGGACCAATATAACTCATAGGAACTGACCCCGCAGCCACGGGACTCCCGGTTTGAGAATACGATGGTAATTTTCATATTTCTAGACTTAGGTTTCAAAACATGGCGTTAGAGGGTGAGATCGCGAAACATTTTCCCATCATCCCCGTGGGTTGCACCAACACCTCCTATGGGACCAATGTAACTCGTAGGAACTGACCCCGCAGCCACGGGACTCCTGGTTTGAGAATACGACTGTAATTTGCGAATTTCTAGACTTAAGCAAAACATGGCGTTAGAGGGTGAGAACTCGAAACATCCCCCGACCGGCCCCGTGGGTGGCACCAACACCTCCCACGGGACCAATGTAACTCGTAGGAACTGACCCCGCACCATCGGGACTCCTGATTTGATAATACAACGGTAAGTTTCATATTTATAGACTTAGGCTTAAAAACATGGCGTTGGAGGCTGAGAACTCAAAACATCCCCCGAAGTCCCCGTGGGTGGCATCAACACGTCTCACGGGACCAATGTAACTCGTAGGAACTGACCCCGCAGCCTCGGGACTCCCGGTTTGAGAAAGGATGATAATCTGCATATCTCTAGACTTTGGTTTAAAAACATGGCGTTAGAGGGTGAGATTTCGAAACAGCCCCCGAACATCCCCGTGGGTTGCACCAACACCTCCTACGGGACCAATGTAACTCGTAGGAACTAACCCCGCAGCCACGGGACTCCCGGTTTTAGAATTCGACGGTAATTTGCATATTTTTTGACTTCAGAAAAACGTGGCGTTAGAGGGTGAGAACTCCAAACAGCCCCCGAACATCCCCATGGGTGGCACCAACACCTCCCACGGGACCAATGTAACTCGTAGGAACTGAACCCGCAGCCACGGAACTCCCGATTTAAGAATACGATGGTAATTTGCAGATTTCTAGACTTAGGCTTAAAACCATGGCGTGAGAGGGTGAGAACTCGAAACAGCCCCCGAACGTCCCCGTGGGTGGAACCAACACCTCCCACGGGACCAATGTAACTCGTAGGAACTGACCCCGCACCCACGGGACTCCCGATTTGATAATCCGACGGTAATTTGCATATTTCTAGACTTAGGTTAAAAACATGGCGTTTGAGGGTGAGAACTCGAAACAGCCCCCGAACGGACCCGTGGGTGGCACCATCACCTTTCACGGGACCAATGAAACTCGTAGGAACTGAGCCCGCAGCCGGAGGACTCCCGGTTTGAGAATACGATGATAAATTACATATTTCTAGACTTAGGAATAAAAATATGGCGTTGGTGGGTGAGAACTCAAAACAGCCCCCGAACGGCCCCGTGGGTGGCACCAACACCTCCCACGGGACCAATGTAACCCATAGGAACTTACCCCGCAGCCGTAGGACTCCCGATTTGAGAATACGACGGTGATTTTCATATTTCTAGACTTAGGCTTAAAAACATGACGTCATAGGGTGAGAACTCGAAACATCCCCCGAACGTCCCAGTGGGTGCACCAACACCTCCCACGGGACTAATGTAACTCGTAGGAACTGACCCCGCAGCCACGGGACTCCCAGTTTGAGAATACGACGGTAATTTGCATATTTTTAGACTTAAGCAAAACATGGCGTTAGAGGGTGAGAACTCGAAACAGCCCCCGATCATCTCCGTGGGTGGCACCAACACCTCCCACGGGACCAATGTAACTAGTAGGAACTGACCCCGCAGCCGCGGGACTCTCGGTTTGAGGATACCATGATAATGTGCATATTTACAGACTTAGGCTTAAAAACATGGCGTTAGAGGGTGAGAACTCGAAACAGCCCCCGAACGTCCCCGTGTATGGCACCCACACATCCCACGGGACCAATGTTACTCGTAGGAACTAACCTCGCAGCCGCGGGACTCCCGATTTGAGAATACGACGGTAATTTGCATATTTTTAGACTTAGGCTTAAAAACATGGCGTTAGAGGTTGAGAACTCGAAACAGCCCCCGAACTTCCATGTGGGTGGCACCAACACCACCCACGGGATCAGTGTAACTCGTCAGAACTGACCCCGCAGCCACGGGACTCCCGGTTTGAGAATACGACGCTAATTTGCACATTTCTAGACTTAAGCAAAACATGGCGTTAGTGGGGGATAACTCGAAATAGCCCCCGAATGGCGCCGTGTGGGGCACCAACACCTCCCACGGGACCAATGTAACTCGTAGGTCTTGACCCCTTAGCCGGGAGACTCCCCGTTCGAGAATACGATGATAATTTGCATATTTATAGACTTAGGCTTCAAAACATGGCGTTAGAGGGTGAGAACTCGAAACAGCTCCCGAACGTCCCCGTGGGTGGCACCAACACCTCCCACGGGACCAATGTAACTCGTAGGAACTGACCCCGCAGCCGCGGGACTCCCGGATTGAGAATACGACGATAATTTGCAAATTTCTAGACTTAGGCATAAAAACATGGCGTTAGAGAGTGAGAACTCGAAACAGCCCCCGAACGTCACCGTGGGTGGCACCAACACCTCCAACGGGACCAATGTAATTAGTAGGAACTGACCCCGCAGCCACAGGACTCCTGGTTTGAGAATACGATGGTAAATTGCATATTTCTAGACTTAGTCTTAAAAACATGGCGTTAGTGTGTGAGAACTCAAAACAGCCCCCGAACGTCGCCGTGGGTGGAGCCACCACCTCCCACGGGACCAATGTAACTTGTAGGAACTGACCCCGCAACCAAGGGACTCCCGGTTTGAGAATACGACGATAATTTGCATATTTTTAGACTTTAGCAAAACATGGCGTTAGTGGGTGAGAACTTGAAACAGCCCCCGAACAGCCCCATGGGTGGCACCAACACCTCCCACGGGACCAATGTAACTCGTAGGAACTGACCCCGCAGCCACGAGACTCCGAGTTTGATAATTGGATGATAATTTTCATATTTCTAGACATAGGCTTAAAAACATGGCGTTAGAGGGTGAGAACTCAAAACAGCCCCCGAAACATCCCCGTGGGTGGCACCAACACCTCCCACGGGACCAATG
Organism: Sambucus nigra; assembly: GCA_949130495.1. Classification (NCBI taxonomy): domain Eukaryota; kingdom Viridiplantae; phylum Streptophyta; class Magnoliopsida; order Dipsacales; family Adoxaceae; genus Sambucus; species Sambucus nigra. Next base: position 333,714,993 of record OX422224.1, read on the forward strand.
TAACTCCTAGGAACTGACCCCGCAGCCGCAGGACTCCCAGTTGTAGAAAACGATGGTGATTTGCATATTTCTAGATTAGGCATAAAAACATGGCGTTAGAGGGTGAGAACTCGAAACAGCCCCCGAACGACCCCGTGGGTGGCACCAACACCTCCGACGGGACCAATATAACTCGTAGCAACTGACCCCGTAGCCACAGCACTCCTGGTTTGAGAATACGACAATAATTAGTATATTCCTTGACTTAGGCTTAAAAACATGGGGTTCAAGGGCGGGAACTCAAAACAGACCCCGAATGTCCCCGTGGGTGGAACCAACACCTCCCACGGGACCAATGTAACTCGTAGAAACTGACCCCGCAGCTGCGGGACTCCCGGTTTGAGAATATGACCATAATTTGCATATTTCTAGACTTAGGCTTAAAAACATGGCGTTAGAGGGTGAGAACCAGAAACAGCCCCCGAACGTCCCCGTGGGTGGCACCAACACCTCCCACAGGAACAATGTAACTCGTAGGACCTCACCCCGCAGTTGCGAAACTCCGGGTTTGAGAATACGATGATAATTTGCATATTTTTAGACTTAGGCTTAAAAACATGGCGTTAGAGGTCTTGAACTCGAAAAATCACCCGGACGGCCCCGTGGGTGGCACCAACACCTCCCACGGGACCAATCTAACTCGTAGGAACTGACCCCGCAGCCGCGGGACTCCCGGTTTGAGAATACGTTGGTAATTTGCATATTTTTAGACTTACGCTTAAAAACATGGCGTTAGAGGGTGAAAACTCGAAACAGCCCTCTAACAGCCCCGTGGGTTGCACCAACACATCCCACGGGACCAATGTAACTCGTAGGAACTGACCCCAGAGCCGCTGGACTCCCGGTTTGATAATACGATGATAATTTGGGTATTTCTAGACTTGGGCTAAAAAACATGGCGTTAGAGGGTGAGTTCTCGAAACAGCCCTCGAACATCCCCGTGGGTGGCATCAACACCTCCTACGGACCAATGTAACTCGTAGGAACTGACCCCGGAGCCACGGGACTCCCGGCTTGAGAATACGACGATAATTTGCATATTTCTAGACTTAAGCAAAACATGGCATTAGTGGTTCAGAACTCGAAATAACCCCCGAACGGCCCTTGGGTGGCACCAACACCTCCCACGGGATCAATGTAACTCGTAGGAACTGACCCCGCAGCCGCGGGACTCCCGGTTAGAGAATTGGACGATAATTTGCATATTTCTAGTCTTACGCTTAAAAACATGGAGTTAGAGGGTGAGAACTCGAAATAGCCCCCGAGTGGCCCCGTGTGTGGCACCAACACCTCCCCCGGGACCAATGTTACTCGTAGGAACTAACCTCAAAGACGCAGGTCTCCTGGTTTGAGAATACAACAGTAATTTGCATATTTCTATACTTGGGCTTAAAAACATGGCGTTAGAGGATGAGAACTTGAAAAAGCCCCCGAACGTCCCCGTGGGTGGCACCAACACCTCCCATGGGTCCAATGTAACTCGTAGGAACTGACCCCGCAGCCACGGGACTCCGGGTTTGAGATTATGACGGTAATTTGCATATTTCTAGACTTAAGAAAAATATGGCGTTATTGGGTGAGAACTTGAAATAGCCCCCGAACGGCGCCGTGGGGTCCACTAACACCTCCCACGGGACCAATGTAACTCGTAGGAACTGACCCCGCAGTCACGGGACTCTCGGTTTGAGAATACGGTGATAATTTGCATATTTCTAGACTTAGGCTTAAAAACATGGCGTTAGAGGGTGAAAACTCGAAACAGCCCCCGAACGTCCCCGTGGGTGGCACCAACACCTCTCACGGAACCAATGTAACTTGTATTAACTGACTCCGCAGCCGCGGGACTCATGGTTTGAGAATACCACGATAATTTGCATATTTCTAGACTTTGGCTTAAAAACATGGCGTTAGAGGTTGAGTTCTCGAAACAGCCCCCGAACATCCCCGTGGGTGGTACCAACACCTCCTATAGGACCAATGTAACTCGTAGGAACTGACCCCGGAGCCACGGGACTCCCGGCTTGAGAATACGACGATAATTTTCATATTTCTAGACTTAAGGCAAACATGGCATTAGTGGTTCAGAACTCGAAATAACCCCCGAACGGCCCCTTGGGTGGCACCAACACCTCCCACGGGATCAATGTAACTCGTAGGAACTGACCCCGCAGCCGCGGGACTCCCGGTTAGAGAATTGGACGATAATTTTCATATTTCTAGTCTTACGCTTAAAAACATGGCGTTAGAGGGTGAGAACTCGAAATAGCCCCCGAGTAGCCCCGTGGGTGGCACCAACACGTCCCCCGGGACCAATGTTACTCGTAGGAACTAACCTCAAAGCCGCAGGTCTCCCGATTTGAGAATACAACAGTAATTTGCAAATTTCTATACTTGGGCTTAAAACATTGCGTTAGAGGATGAGACCTCGAAAAAGCCCCCGAACGTCCCCTTGTGTGGCACCAACACCTCCCACGGGTCCAATGTAACTCGTAGGAACTGACCCCGCAGCCACGGGACTCCGGGTTTGAGATTATGACGGTAATTTGCATATTTCTGGACTTAAGAAAAACATGGCGTTATTGGGTGAGAACTCAAAATAGCCCCCGAACGGTGCCGTGGGGTGCACCAACACCTCCCACGGGACCAATGTAACTCGTAGGAACTGACCCCGCAGTCACGGGACTCTCGGTTTGAGAATACGGTGATAATTTGCATATTTCTAGACTTAGGCTTAAAAACATGGCGTTAGAGGGCGTGAACTCGAAAAATCCCCCGGACGGCCCCGTGGGTAGCACCAACACCTCCCACGGGACCAATCTAACTCTTAGGAACTGACCCCGCAGCCGCGGGACTCCCGGTTTGAGAATACGATGGTAATTTGCATATTTTTAGACTTACGCTTAAAAACATGGCGTTAGAGGGTGAAAACTCGAAACAGCCCTCTAACAGCCCCGTGCGTTGCACCAACACCTCCCACGGGACCAATGTAACTCGTAGGAACTGACCCCAGAGCCGCTGGACTCCCGGTTTGATAATACGATGATAATTTGCGTATTTCTAGACTTGGGCTAAAAAACATGGCGTTAGAGGGTAAGAACTCGAAACAGCCCCCGAACGTCCCCGTGGGTGGCACCAACACCTCTCACGGAACCAATGTAACTTGTATTAACTGACTCTGCAGCCGCGGGACTCATGGTTTGAAAATACCACGATAATTTGCATATTTCTAGACTTAGGCTTAAAAACATTGCGTTAGAGGGTGAGTTCTCGAAACAGCCCCCGAACATCCCCGTGGGTGGCACCAACACCTCCTACAGGACCAATGTAACTCGTAGGAACTGACCCCGGAGCCACGGGACTCCCGGCTTGAGAATACGATGATAATTTGCATATTTCTATACTTAAGGCAAACATGGCATTAGTGGTTGAGAACTCGAAATAACCCCCGAACGGCCCTTGGGTGGCACCAACACCTCCCACGGGATCAATGTAACTCGTAGGAACTGACCCCGCAGCCGCGGGACTCCCGGTTAGAGAATTGGACGATAATTTGCATATTTCTAGTCTTACGCTTAAAAACATGGCGTTAGAGGGTGAGAACTCGAAATAGCCCCCGAGTGGCCCCGTGGGTGGCACCAACACCTCCCCCGAGACCAATGTTACTCGTAGGAACTAACCTCAAAGCCGCAGGTCTCCCGGTTTGAGAATACAACAGTAATTTGCATATTTCTATACTTGGGCTTAAAAACATGGTGTTAGAGGATGAGAACTCAAAAAAGCCCCCGAACGTCCCCGTGGGTGGCACCAACACCTCCCACGAGTCCAATGTAACTCGTAGGAACTGACCCCGCAGCCACGGGACTCCGAGTTTGAGATTATGACGATAATTTGCATATTTCTAGACTTAAGAAAAACATGGCGTTATTGGGTGAGAACTCGAAATAGCACCCCAACGGCGCCGTGGGGTGCACCAACACCTCCCACGGGACCAATGTAACTCGTAGGAACTGACCCCGCAGTCACGGGACTCTCGGTTTGAGAATACGGTGATAATTTGAATATTTCTAGACTTAGACTTAAAAACATGGTGTTAGAGGGTGAAAACTCGAAACAGCCCCCGAACATCCCCGTGGGTGGCACCAACACCTCTCACGGAACCAATGTAACTTGTATTAACTGACTCCGTAGCCGCGGGACTCATGGTTTGAGAATACCACGATAATTTGCATATTTCTAGACTTAGGCTTAAAAACATGGCGTTAGAGGGTGAGTTCTCGAAACAGCCCCCGAACATCCTCGTGGGTGGCACCAACACCTCCTACGGGACCAATGTAACTTGTAGGAACTGACCCCGTAGCCACGGGACTCCCGACTTGAGAATACGACGATAATTTGCATATTTCTAGACTTAAGCAAAACATGGCATTAGTGGGTGAGAACTCGAAATAACCCCCGAACGGCCTCTTGGGTGGCACCAACACCTCCCACGGGATCAATGTAACTCATAGGAACTGACCCCGCAGCCACGGGTCTCCCGGTTTGAGAATTGGACAATCATTTGCATATTTTTAGTCTTACGCTTAAAAACATGGCGTTAGAGAGTGAGAACTCGAAATAGCCCCCGAGTGGCCCCGTGGGTGGCACCAACACCTCCCTCGGGACCAATGTTAATCGTAGGAACTAACCTCACAGCCGCAGGTCTCCCGGTTTGAGAATACAACAGTAATTTGCATATTTCAATACTTAGGCTTAAAAACATGGTGTTAGAGGATGATAACTAAAAAAAGCCACCGAACATCCCCGTGGGTGGCTCCAACACCTCCCACGGGTCCAATGTAACTCGTAGGAATCGACCCCGCAGCCACGGGACTCCGGGTTTGAGATTACGACGGTAATTTGCATATTTCTAGCCTTAAGCAAAACATGGCGTTATTGGGTGAGAACTCGAAATAGCCCCCGAACGGCGTCGTGGGGTGCACCAACACCTCCCACGGGACCAATGTAACTCGTAGGAACTGACCCCGCAGCCGCGAGACTCCCGGTTTGAGAATACGATGATAATTTGCATATTTCTAGACTTAGGCTTAAAAACATAGCGTTAGAGGGTGAGAACTCGAAACAGCCCCCGAACGTCCCCGTGGGTGGCACCAACTCCTTCCACGGGACCAATGAAACTCGTTGGAACTGACCCCGCAGTCGCGGGACTCCCGATTTGAGAATACGATGGTAGTTCGCATATTTTTAGACTTAGGCATAAAAACATGGTGTTAGAGGGTGAAAACTCGAAATAGCCCCCGAACGTCCCCGTGGATGGCACCAACACCTCCCACGGGACCAATGTAACTCGTAGTAACTGACCCCGCAACCACAGGACTCCTGGTTTAAGAATACGATGGTAATTTGTATAATTCTAGACTTAAGGAAAACATGGCGTTAGTGGGTGAGAACTCGAAAAAGCCCCCGAACGACACCGTGGGTGGCACAAACTCCTCCCACGGGGCTAATGTAACTCATAGGAAATGGCCCCGCAGTCACGGGACTCCCGGTTTGAGAATACGGTGATAATTTGCATATTTCTAGACTTAGGCTTAAAAACACGGCGTTAGAGGGTGAGAACTCGAAACAGCCCCCGAACGTCCCCGTGGGTGGCACCAACACTCCCACGGGACCAATGTAACTCATACGAACTGACCCCGCAGCCGCGGGACTCACCGTTTGAGAATACGACGATAATTTTCATATTTCTAGACTAAAGAAAAACATGGCGTTAGTGGGTGAGAACTCAAAACAGCCCCGAACGTCCCCGTGCGTGGCACCAACACCTCCCACGGGACCAATGTAACTCGTAGGAACTGACCCCACAGCCGCGGGACCCCCCATTCGAGAATACGAGGATAATTTGCATATTTCTAGGCCTAGGCTTAAAGACATGACTTTAGAGGGTGAGAACTCGAAACAGCCCCCGAACGTCCCCGTGGGTGGCACCAACACCTCCCACGGGACCAATGTAACTCGTAGGAAATGACTCCGTAGCCGCGGGACTCCCCATTTGGGAATACGACGATAATTTGCATATTTCTAGACTTAGGCTTAAAAACATGGCGTTAGAGGGTGAGAACTCGAAACAGCCCGAGAACGTCCCCGTGGGTGGCACCAACACCTCCCACAGGAACAATGTATCTCGTAGGAACTGACCCCGCAGCCACGGGACTCCCCGTTTGAGAATACGACGATAATTTGCATATTTCTAGACTTAAGGAAAACATTGCGTTAGTGGGTGAGAACTCGAAACAGCCCCCGAACGTCCTCGTGGGTGGCACCAACACCTCCCACGGGACCAATGTAACTCGTAGGAACTGACCCCACAGCCGCGGGACCCCCCGTTCGAGAATACGAGGATAATTTGCATATTTCTAGACCTAGGCTTAAAAACATGGCTTTAGAGGGTGAGAACTCAAAACAGCCCCCGGACGTCCCCGTGGGTGGCACCAACACCTCCTACGGGACCAATGTAACTCGTAGGAACTGACCCCGCAGCCGCGGGACTCCCCATTTGAGAATACGACGGTAATTTGCATATTTATAGACTTAGGCTTAAAAACATGGCGTTAGAGGGTGAGAACTCGAAACAGCCAGAGAACGTCCCCGTGGGTGGCACCAACACCTCCCACGGGATCAATGTAACTCGTAGGAACTGACCCCGCAGCCGCGGGACTCCCGGTTAGAGAATTGGACGATAATTTGCATATTTCTAGTCTTACGCTTAAAAACATGGAGTTAGAGTGTGAGAACTCGAAATAGCCCCCGAGTGGCCCCGTGTGTGGCACCAACACCTCCCCCGGGACCAATGTTACTCGTAGGAACTAACCTCAAAGACGCAGGTCTCCTGGTTTGAGAATACAACAGTAATTTGCATATTTCTATACTTGGGCTTAAAAACATGGCGTTAGAGGATGAGAACTTGAAAAAGCCCCCGAACGTCCCCGTGGGTGGCACCAACACCTCCCATGGGTCCAATGTAACTCGTAGGAACTGACCCCGCAGCCACGGGACTCCGGGTTTGAGATTATGACGGTAATTTGCATATTTCTAGACTTAAGAAAAATATGGCGTTATTGGGTGAGAACTTGAAATAGCCCCCGAACGGCGCCGTGGGGTCCACTAACACCTCCCACGGGACCAATGTAACTCGTAGGAACTGACCCCGCAGTCACGGGACTCTCGGTTTGAGAATACGGTGATAATTTGCATATTTCTAGACTTAGGCTTAAAAACATGGCGTTAGAGGGTGAAAACTCGAAACAGCCCCCGAACGTCCCCGTGGGTGGCACCAACACCTCTCACGGAACCAATGTAACTTGTATTAACTGACTCCGCAGCCGCGGGACTCATGGTTTGAGAATACCACGATAATTTGCATATTTCTAGACTTTGGCTTAAAAACATGGCGTTAGAGGTTGAGTTCTCGAAACAGCCCCCGAACATCCCCGTGGGTGGTACCAACACCTCCTATAGGACCAATGTAACTCGTAGGAGCTGACCCCGGAGCCACGGGACTCCCGGCTTGAGAATACGACGATAATTTTCATATTTCTAGACTTAAGGCAAACATGGCATTAGTGGTTCAGAACTCGAAATAACCCCCGAACGGCCCCTTGGGTGGCACCAACACCTCCCACGGGATCAATGTAACTCGTAGGAACTGACCCCGCAGCCGCGGGACTCCCGGTTAGAGAATTGGACGATAATTTTCATATTTCTAGTCTTACGCTTAAAAACATGGCGTTAGAGGGTGAGAACTCGAAATAGCCCCCGAGTAGCCCCGTGGGTGGCACCAACACGTCCCCCGGGACCAATGTTACTCGTAGGAACTAACCTCAAAGCCGCAGGTCTCCCGATTTGAGAATACAACAGTAATTTGCAAATTTCTATACTTGGGCTTAAAACATTGCGTTAGAGGATGAGACCTCGAAAAAGCCCCCGAACGTCCCCTTGTGTGGCACCAACACCTCCCACGGGTCCAATGTAACTCGTAGGAACTGACCCCGCAGCCACGGGACTCCGGGTTTGAGATTATGACGGTAATTTGCATATTTCTGGACTTAAGAAAAACATGGCGTTATTGGGTGAGAACTCAAAATAGCCCCCGAACGGTGCCGTGGGGTGCACCAACACCTCCCACGGGACCAATGTAACTCGTAGGAACTGACCCCGCAGTCACGGGACTCTCGGTTTGAGAATACGGTGATAATTTGCATATTTCTAGACTTAGGCTTAAAAACATGGCGTTAGAGGGCGTGAACTCGAAAAATCCCCCGGACGGCCCCGTGGGTAGCACCAACACCTCCCACGGGACCAATCTAACTCTTAGGAACTGACCCCGCAGCCGCGGGACTCCCGGTTTGAGAATACGATGGTAATTTGCATATTTTTAGACTTACGCTTAAAAACATGGCGTTAGAGGGTGAAAACTCGAAACAGCCCTCTAACAGCCCCGTGCGTTGCACCAACACCTCCCACGGGACCAATGTAACTCGTAGGAACTGACCCCAGAGCCGCTGGACTCCCGGTTTGATAATACGATGATAATTTGCGTATTTCTAGACTTGGGCTAAAAAACATGGCGTTAGAGGGTAAGAACTCGAAACAGCCCCCGAACGTCCCCGTGGGTGGCACCAACACCTCTCACGGAACCAATGTAACTTGTATTAACTGACTCTGCAGCCGCGGGACTCATGGTTTGAAAATACCACGATAATTTGCATATTTCTAGACTTAGGCTTAAAAACATTGCGTTAGAGGGTGAGTTCTCGAAACAGCCCCCGAACATCCCCGTGGGTGGCACCAACACCTCCTACAGGACCAATGTAACTCGTAGGAACTGACCCCGGAGCCACGGGACTCCCGGCTTGAGAATACGATGATAATTTGCATATTTCTATACTTAAGGCAAACATGGCATTAGTGGTTGAGAACTCGAAATAACCCCCGAACGGCCCTTGGGTGGCACCAACACCTCCCACGGGATCAATGTAACTCGTAGGAACTGACCCCGCAGCCGCGGGACTCCCGGTTAGAGAATTGGACGATAATTTGCATATTTCTAGTCTTACGCTTAAAAACATGGCGTTAGAGGGTGAGAACTCGAAATAGCCCCCGAGTGGCCCCGTGGGTGGCACCAACACCTCCCCCGAGACCAATGTTACTCGTAGGAACTAACCTCAAAGCCGCAGGTCTCCCGGTTTGAGAATACAACAGTAATTTGCATATTTCTATACTTGGGCTTAAAAACATGGTGTTAGAGGATGAGAACTCAAAAAAGCCCCCGAACGTCCCCGTGGGTGGCACCAACACCTCCCACGAGTCCAATGTAACTCGTAGGAACTGACCCCGCAGCCACGGGACTCCGAGTTTGAGATTATGACGATAATTTGCATATTTCTAGACTTAAGAAAAACATGGCGTTATTGGGTGAGAACTCGAAATAGCACCCCAACGGCGCCGTGGGGTGCACCAACACCTCCCACGGGACCAATGTAACTCGTAGGAACTGACCCCGCAGTCACGGGACTCTCGGTTTGAGAATACGGTGATAATTTGAATATTTCTAGACTTAGACTTAAAAACATGGCGTTAGAGGGTGAAAACTCGAAACAGCCCCCGAACATCCCCGTGGGTGGCACCAACACCTCTCACGGAACCAATGTAACTTGTATTAACTGACTCCGTAGCCGCGGGACTCATGGTTTGAGAATACCACGATAATTTGCATATTTCTAGACTTAGGCTTAAAAACATGGCGTTAGAGGGTGAGTTCTCGAAACAGCCCCCGAACATCCTCGTGGGTGGCACCAACACCTCCTACGGGACCAATGTAACTTGTAGGAACTGACCCCGTAGCCACGGGACTCCCGACTTGAGAATACGACGATAATTTGCATATTTCTAGACTTAAGCAAAACATGGCATTAGTGGGTGAGAACTCGAAATAACCCCCGAACGGCCTCTTGGGTGGCACCAACACCTCCCACGGGATCAATGTAACTCATAGGAACTGACCCCGCAGCCACGGGTCTCCCGGTTTGAGAATTGGACAATCATTTGCATATTTTTAGTCTTACGCTTAAAAACATGGCGTTAGAGAGTGAGAACTCGAAATAGCCCCCGAGTGGCCCCGTGGGTGGCACCAACACCTCCCTCGGGACCAATGTTAATCGTAGGAACTAACCTCACAGCCGCAGGTCTCCCGGTTTGAGAATACAACAGTAATTTGCATATTTCAATACTTAGGCTTAAAAACATGGTGTTAGAGGATGATAACTAAAAAAAGCCACCGAACATCCCCGTGGGTGGCTCCAACACCTCCCACGGGTCCAATGTAACTCGTAGGAATCGACCCCGCAGCCACGGGACTCCGGGTTTGAGATTACGACGGTAATTTGCATATTTCTAGCCTTAAGCAAAACATGGCGTTATTGGGTGAGAACTCGAAATAGCCCCCGAACGGCGTCGTGGGGTGCACCAACACCTCCCACGGGACCAATGTAACTCGTAGGAACTGACCCCGCAGCCGCGAGACTCCCGGTTTGAGAATACGATGATAATTTGCATATTTCTAGACTTAGGCTTAAAAACATAGCGTTAGAGGGTGAGAACTCGAAACAGCCCCCGAACGTCCCCGTGGGTGGCACCAACTCCTTCCACGGGACCAATGAAACTCGTTGGAACTGACCCCGCAGTCGCGGGACTCCCGATTTGAGAATACGATGGTAGTTCGCATATTTTTAGACTTAGGCATAAAAACATGGTGTTAGAGGGTGAAAACTCGAAATAGCCCCCGAACGTCCCCGTGGATGGCACCAACACCTCCCACGGGACCAATGTAACTCGTAGTAACTGACCCCGCAACCACAGGACTCCTGGTTTAAGAATACGATGGTAATTTGTATAATTCTAGACTTAAGGAAAACATGGCGTTAGTGGGTGAGAACTCGAAAAAGCCCCCGAACGACACCGTGGGTGGCACAAACTCCTCCCACGGGGCTAATGTAACTCATAGGAAATGGCCCCGCAGTCACGGGACTCCCGGTTTGAGAATACGGTGATAATTTGCATATTTCTAGACTTAGGCTTAAAAACACGGCGTTAGAGGGTGAGAACTCGAAACAGCCCCCGAACGTCCCCGTGGGTGGCACCAACACTCCCACGGGACCAATGTAACTCATACGAACTGACCCCGCAGCCGCGGGACTCACCGTTTGAGAATACGACGATAATTTTCATATTTCTAGACTAAAGAAAAACATGGCGTTAGTGGGTGAGAACTCAAAACAGCCCCGAACGTCCCCGTGCGTGGCACCAACACCTCCCACGGGACCAATGTAACTCGTAGGAACTGACCCCACAGCCGCGGGACCCCCCATTCGAGAATACGAGGATAATTTGCATATTTCTAGGCCTAGGCTTAAAGACATGACTTTAGAGGGTGAGAACTCGAAACAGCCCCCGAACGTCCCCGTGGGTGGCACCAACACCTCCCACGGGACCAATGTAACTCGTAGGAAATGACTCCGTAGCCGCGGGACTCCCCATTTGGGAATACGACGATAATTTGCATATTTCTAGACTTAGGCTTAAAAACATGGCGTTAGAGGGTGAGAACTCGAAACAGCCCGAGAACGTCCCCGTGGGTGGCACCAACACCTCCCACAGGAACAATGTATCTCGTAGGAACTGACCCCGCAGCCACGGGACTCCCCGTTTGAGAATACGACGATAATTTGCATATTTCTAGACTTAAGGAAAACATTGCGTTAGTGGGTGAGAACTCGAAACAGCCCCCGAACGTCCTCGTGGGTGGCACCAACACCTCCCACGGGACCAATGTAACTCGTAGGAACTGACCCCACAGCCGCGGGACCCCCCGTTCGAGAATACGAGGATAATTTGCATATTTCTAGACCTAGGCTTAAAAACATGGCTTTAGAGGGTGAGAACTCAAAACAGCCCCCGGACGTCCCCGTGGGTGGCACCAACACCTCCTACGGGACCAATGTAACTCGTAGGAACTGACCCCGCAGCCGCGGGACTCCCCATTTGAGAATACGACGGTAATTTGCATATTTATAGACTTAGGCTTAAAAACATGGCGTTAGAGGGTGAGAACTCGAAACAGCCAGAGAACGTCCCCGTGGGTGGCACCAACACCTCCCACGGGATCAATGTAACTCATAGGAACTGACCCCGCAGCCACGGGTCTCCCGGTTTGAGAATTGGACAATCATTTGCATATTTTTAGTCTTACGCTTAAAAACATGGCGTTAGAGAGTGAGAACTCGAAATAGCCCCCGAGTGGCCCCGTGGGTGGCACCAACACCTCCCTCGGGACCAATGTTAATCGTAGGAACTAACCTCACAGCCGCAGGTCTCCCGGTTTGAGAATACAACAGTAATTTGCATATTTCAATACTTAGGCTTAAAAACATGGTGTTAGAGGATGATAACTAAAAAAAGCCACCGAACATCCCCGTGGGTGGCTCCAACACCTCCCACGGGTCCAATGTAACTCGTAGGAATCGACCCCGCAGCCACGGGACTCCGGGTTTGAGATTACGACGGTAATTTGCATATTTCTAGCCTTAAGCAAAACATGGCGTTATTGGGTGAGAACTCGAAATAGCCCCCGAACGGCGTCGTGGGGTGCACCAACACCTCCCACGGGACCAATGTAACTCGTAGGAACTGACCCCGCAGCCGCGAGACTCCCGGTTTGAGAATACGATGATAATTTGCATATTTCTAGACTTAGGCTTAAAAACATAGCGTTAGAGGGTGAGAACTCGAAACAGCCCCCGAACGTCCCCGTGGGTGGCACCAACTCCTTCCACGGGACCAATGAAACTCGTTGGAACTGACCCCGCAGTCGCGGGACTCCCGATTTGAGAATACGATGGTAGTTCGCATATTTTTAGACTTAGGCATAAAAACATGGTGTTAGAGGGTGAAAACTCGAAATAGCCCCCGAACGTCCCCGTGGATGGCACCAACACCTCCCACGGGACCAATGTAACTCGTAGTAACTGACCCCGCAACCACAGGACTCCTGGTTTAAGAATACGATGGTAATTTGTATAATTCTAGACTTAAGGAAAACATGGCGTTAGTGGGTGAGAACTCGAAAAAGCCCCCGAACGACACCGTGGGTGGCACAAACTCCTCCCACGGGGCTAATGTAACTCATAGGAAATGGCCCCGCAGTCACGGGACTCCCGGTTTGAGAATACGGTGATAATTTGCATATTTCTAGACTTAGGCTTAAAAACACGGCGTTAGAGGGTGAGAACTCGAAACAGCCCCCGAACGTCCCCGTGGGTGGCACCAACACTCCCACGGGACCAATGTAACTCATACGAACTGACCCCGCAGCCGCGGGACTCACCGTTTGAGAATACGACGATAATTTTCATATTTCTAGACTAAAGAAAAACATGGCGTTAGTGGGTGAGAACTCAAAACAGCCCCGAACGTCCCCGTGCGTGGCACCAACACCTCCCACGGGACCAATGTAACTCGTAGGAACTGACCCCACAGCCGCGGGACCCCCCATTCGAGAATACGAGGATAATTTGCATATTTCTAGGCCTAGGCTTAAAGACATGACTTTAGAGGGTGAGAACTCGAAACAGCCCCCGAACGTCCCCGTGGGTGGCACCAACACCTCCCACGGGACCAATGTAACTCGTAGGAAATGACTCCGTAGCCGCGGGACTCCCCATTTGGGAATACGACGATAATTTGCATATTTCTAGACTTAGGCTTAAAAACATGGCGTTAGAGGGTGAGAACTCGAAACAGCCCGAGAACGTCCCCGTGGGTGGCACCAACACCTCCCACAGGAACAATGTATCTCGTAGGAACTGACCCCGCAGCCACGGGACTCCCCGTTTGAGAATACGACGATAATTTGCATATTTCTAGACTTAAGGAAAACATTGCGTTAGTGGGTGAGAACTCGAAACAGCCCCCGAACGTCCTCGTGGGTGGCACCAACACCTCCCACGGGACCAATGTAACTCGTAGGAACTGACCCCACAGCCGCGGGACCCCCCGTTCGAGAATACGAGGATAATTTGCATATTTCTAGACCTAGGCTTAAAAACATGGCTTTAGAGGGTGAGAACTCAAAACAGCCCCCGGACGTCCCCGTGGGTGGCACCAACACCTCCTACGGGACCAATGTAACTCGTAGGAACTGACCCCGCAGCCGCGGGACTCCCCATTTGAGAATACGACGGTAATTTGCATATTTATAGACTTAGGCTTAAAAACATGGCGTTAGAGGGTGAGAACTCGAAACAGCCAGAGAACGTCCCCGTGGGTGGCACCAACACCTCCCACGGGAACAATGTATCTCGTAGGAACTGACCCCGCAGCCACGGGACTCCCCGTTTGAGAATACGACGATAATTTGCATATTTCTAGACTTAAGGAAAACATTGCGTTAGTGGGTGAGAACTCGAAACAGCCCCCGAACGTCCTCGTGGGTGGCACCAACACCTCCCACGGGACCAATGTAACTCGTAGGAACTGACCCCGCAGCCGCGGGACTCCCCGTTTGAGAATACGATGATAATTTTCATATTTCTAGAATTAGGAATAAAAATATGGCGTTATAGGGTGAGAACTCGAAACAGCCCCCGAACGTCCCCGTGCTTGGCACCAACACCTCCCACAGGAGCAATATAACTCGTAGGAACTGACCCCGCGGCCGCGGGACTCCCGGTTTGAGAATACGACGGTAATTTGCATATTTCTTGACTTAGGCATAAAAATATTTATATGTTGATAATTTTAACTCATTTATGCAATTTTTCATCTTGATTAAATTTTTTCTAGAACTACTCAGTTACTGATATTTTTTTTATGTATCCTATCATTTGTAGGATTTTTGCACGCGGAACAAATGGAGGAGGCAATGATTTACAACGTGAATATTGTTTATATGTTGTGGACATTTAGGATTTTTTTTATGTGTTACAGCCGTGCGGGCTTTTATTGTTTAGTTTTACGGTCGTGCGGGCTTTTATAATTTGATTGTTGAATTTTAAGGTCGTGCGGGCTTTATAATAAGAAGGTTTTACATTTACAGGGTTTGGAATGTCAAGAAAATAGAGGAAACTCTCCCTAATTTTGTTTTGGTCGGTGACTTATTAAGACGTGTAATATTTTTAAGTTTGTATATATATTTGTTTGTTAACAACATTCTCAATTCGCAATTTGTGGTTTTTTTTATTGTTTTGCCAATAATAAATATTTGTAACACCTCGTACGCGTCCAACGTTACACGTAGCAACCGGCTGTGCACTCACAGGAACCCCAATTTTAGGATTGGACCAAAAAAATACATTTTTTTAAAAATTATAGTTAAATATGGTCATGGACTTTGTCCATGACCATTTTTATTTTTTTCATCGCGCATAAAAATGGTCGCGGCCAAAGTCCGCGACCATTTGTTTTCTTTTTTTCGTCACGGTTGTGGGTCACGGACTTGGGTAGCAACCATTTTTTTTTTTTTTTGTCACGGTTGTGGGTCGCGGACTTTTGCCGCGACTAATTTGTCACGGTTGTGGGTCACGGATGAGGGCCGCGACCAAGTTTTTTATATTTTTTTGTCACGGTCGTGGGTCGCGGACTTTGGCCGCGACCAATTTTTTTTTCACGATCGTGGATCGCGGACTTTGGCCTATCAATTTTTTTATTTTTTTGTCACGGATGAGGGTCGCGACCAACACAAGCATATCGACTGGAAAAATGAATCTCCCAATTTCTATACCTATGCCTCGACAGATAAGGAAAATAACTGTTCCATTACCCAATGATGAATCTACACCCGTAACAGTATTATCTGCTATATCTAATAACCCTATAGCACGTGAAAATCTAGTGGTAATAAATGAGTGTGAAACCCCCATGTTTGATAAAATGAGCCCCATATTCCCCTGGATACAAAACATAACCTCAACTATGGGTGGAGCTTGCGGGACTGTGGCTTGGTGGATGTTGTAAATATGCCCATACTGTAGTTGTCCCTGCTGAACCGAAACAACTAGAATGGTAGGAAAAGATGGAATATGTGGTGGTGCTGGGAGGCTGGCGAGAAATATAGATAGTTGGGTCTCCTTACGAGCACACTGTTGCTGCTGCTGTGCGGCTCTGCCCTTCTCAGGACACTCATGACGCTTGGGGAAAGTTTTACCACATACGTAACATTTACCAACAAAATTTCCTCCTATTTATCCCCGCTGACATCGTCCCTACTGGCCGTTATCGCCTCTCCATTGGCCCTGCTATGCACGTTAATGGCCTTGTTGGCCCTGCTAATTCTATTGACCACGATGGCCTTACCTAGAGCCTCCCTATCCCTACCTGTAATCACTGGATATGTGTCTCTTAGAAGGGTCCACCTCATGGGAACTCTTCTCACCCTATCTTTGCTGACCCTGAGCTGGCTGTGCCCCACTGGAACCACTACTTCCTGTCATGCCTTGCTAGCTGGACTCCCTTGCTCACTTACTTCCCTTCAGATGGAAGCGGTGATCCTGGCAGTGTAGTAAGGCAGCGTTAAGAATATTTGTGTATGACCTCAACGAAAGATTACCCAAAAGGTGCTGACGAATTCTCCAAGTCAAGACATCATCTGAATCCTCTTCTCTTTAGTAAGTACCTCATCTGGCACCAGGTTAGTCAATCTCCTCATATTCAACAATAGTTCTTACTCTCTAAGGTGAGGTCTAACAATTTCAGCCTCATCTCAGTCTGAACGGCGGAAGGAAAATATTTACGGTCAAACTGTACCCTAAACTCCTGAATCATCATGTCATATCTCTCCCCAGTAGTGTTAACAAACTCCCACCACTGCAGTGCCACTCACACTAGCTTAAATTTAGCGAGTATCTGTTTCTGAATCTTTGTGCACTCGTACATTCTCAAGTGACACTAGATATCTTTCTTCCATTGGCTAGTTACCACGACATCGAAACTCCCTGAAAACTCCGGAGGATGTGCTTTCTAGAAGGCATCCCTGACTCGTTCCCAAGAGGAAGGGAACGCATGAGCTGGTGCTGGTGCCACTGCCTATGCCTGAGGTGGTACCTATTGTACGACAGTTAAAGCTTCATTTACCGCTTGTGCCACTATAGCCATAACATGTGCAACATTCATAGTACTCTGGGTCTGAGATGGCTGAGGTTCAGGCTCTACGCCTCTACGAGCTCTCTGTGCACATCTGGGAGGCATCTTAAATGAGAGAGAAGTTTTATAAGTCCACAATTATTATCTCGAAATAGCTGAATGCGTAAAATGCGCAATTATTGAATACAACAGTCCTAAATATACAGCTCTATATCAAAGAATGCTACACTGAAATGTAGAAAGCCGCACAGATCCTAAGGACACTAGAACCTGATGCTCTGAGACCACATGTGACACGCCACCTAATTAAATATCGGGTGATCAGTCCTTTATTAAATTTAAAATAGAATATCCAGTTGGTTCAGTCTTAGCATCACTGTCGAAAACATTTATTAATTACTAACCACCTAGTAGTTAAAAGTCTGGTGTCAAATTATATCTTTTAAATTAACATACAACTAAATAAATAATTAACTAAGCATTCTCCATCCAATAAACAATCTCATAGTAAGAAAATTCCATAAAGAAATAACTGCATATGGAATAAATATTTCCATTCTGAATCCCAAATACAATAGTCTGAAATGAAATAAAACCCAACAACTGAAATATAAATAAATGTCTGCAATCTCAATATCTGGATACATCAGAATAATGATGGGAAACATGCCCGACCGGAGTAAATAACTCAAAAAGAATCAAAGATATGTGTGGAGGCGTCTAGTACCGAGGTCCTATAACTTCCACAACAGCTACAGCACGTCAACAGATAAGAACTCATATGCTTGGCATCCCTGTGGATGAGCACCTAAAAGGTTTTAACAAAAACAAAATAGATTTGGAAGAAAATGGATCAGAGGCCGAGTTGAAAATATTTTAAAATTAGCAAGTATTTAAAATGCATTGAAAAGTATATATTATATACACGTTAGTTCCACGTGCACTCACTTGATATTTTCACCTCTCAACTATTGTGCACGCTTAACGTAAGATCCTAATCCATCCTTATTACGCCATACCACTTATCTAATTTAAATCGAGTCTCTTACTATAATGCCTAAGTCATTATGCCCACATGTAATACCCGAATAATACAACTTCCATTTTCAATATAAATTAAATTGAATTCAAGTATCTCATTACTCATTCAAGTTTACACATTCTTGATTAATATAAGATGGCGTAGTCTTTATCATCTACTAAGAAACAAAGTAGAATAATCAGAAGTGTAAATATATAAATCACTATCACATATATCTACTAATACGGCACCCCAGAAGGCTAAACCTGCGATGCGCACATACTCTGTTATCAAATTCTGGTACATCATGTACATAAGGATTATGAGTTTCGAATCACTCCGGAACCGTATCAATACAAATCACATATATTGGAGGCGAACATAGTTCCTAGACCTATGGTATATGCACATCACTTCACCAAAACAAGCCAATTGTAATGGGCAAAAACCGTTATAAAAAATATTTGTAACGGATTAAATCCGTTAAAAAAATTGGAGTTATTTATTTTACCATCAAAATTTGTAACGGGTAAAATCCGTTACAAATTTAATATTTGTGACGGAGTAAGACCGTTACAATTTATTTGTAACGGATTTGGCAAATACATTGTAACAAATTAAAAATGTCTGATGTTTTTATTTGTAATAGTTAAAGTCCGTTAGGAATATTATTATATTTTTAAAAAAATATTAATTTCTCATCAAACAAATAGATATGAATAGACTAGTAAGAACTCATGCTCAACCAATGGCAATGCAGAACCAATGCCTTCAAATTTCACTCAAAACATAATTCAGAAACACATGAGACAAAATGAATGACACTACGTTTCAGTGATATTAAATCGATATAAAACTATAATTCATTCATAACCATTCAAATTCCCCAAAAAATGCAGTACAAGATAAGCATCTAGCTTTTAATAATGAACTTGAAAGAAGTATAACATCAATGAAGTTCTAAACATATTATTCTCCTAAAAGTAGTCCTCATGATATTCCATGCAATAGTAGACTTCATTCTCCTAAAGGTAATCTTCACATTTCCCACTAAGAACATGTTAAACAAACTCAATCTTAGTAAATGTGTAAGCTTAAATGAGTAAATAACATTAAAAAAAACTAGGGAGTAATCCATAAACTACAAATGGTCATACCCGACAAGGACGCGGTTAGTTTGGACAAGTTACTTTGGTATCTCTTGATGTGTCTATACCTATTTTTAAGTCGCTAGGTTGGTGTTTCCAGTTTTTGCCACCCAACGCCCATTTTGAAAGCCCAAAAAGTGTATTATAGTCACTTCAACAACTCTCTGGTCCGTCGAGTACACGATTTGTATTGAAAAGTTAATTTGGTATCGCTTGATATGTTTGTACCTATTTCTAGGCTGCTAGGTTGTTTTAAGTTTTCGCCTCCAACACTGATTTTAACCTCACAAAAGAAGTGTATAGTAGTCAATTAGGTCAATCGAGAGTCATATGAGGAGTTTGTTGTGTGTTTGTACCGATTTCTAGGCCGCTAGGTTGTTGTTTTATGTTTACCCCCCTCAACACCCATTTTAACCCCTAAAAGAAGCATGCAATTACGCAAATCGAATCCAATGAGGATGTGGTTAGTTTAGACAAGTTAATTTGGTATCTCTTCGTGAGTTTGTACCTATTTCTAGTCCACTAGGTTGAATTTTTAGTTTTCACCTCCAAGACCCAATTTTAACCCCAAAAAGAAGCATAAGTTAGTCAATTTGGCCAACCGAGAGTCCGATAAGGTCGATAAAGCCAATTCACACGCATACTTAAACTTTCCTCTTTGCCGATAATTAACTAACAAAATATTCCAACAAAAGTGGGGGAATCTTGGGGTGGCTTGAACAATGCACAGTCGCCAACGTGAATCTTACGACCATCCTACAAGCAAGAAAAACATGAGTGAATGATAATCCCAAATATACATATGAATTATGCTAGTAGTCTTGTCTAGTAATATGCCAAATTTGATTGAGATATTCATACATGTTCACCTTTGGGAACCTTAGAAGATTTTGAAAAATTAAAAATCAAAACAAAAAAATTGCCCGTGCCGTAATACAATTTATAACAATAAAAATGCAAGATCAATCCACAATTTAAAAGCTACCAGAGAAAAAAGTAAAGAGAATTCTCACACTCACAAATAAAGCTCATTACATTAAACAGAGTAATGTAATGTAAATTTATTCTATAAAAAGAGGCAAAGGGAAAAACTATCCCACAAGCATGACGCTAAAAAATTGATTTTCAATATATTCAAGCAACTCTTGACAAGTGGCCTACACCAAATGACAAAGGAAGTTTTTTTCATACTCGGCTGACAAAGAAATCCTAAGAAATTTCATCATTTAATATTCCCATTATCATAATTTATGCTATTATTATCATTATAATGACAAGTAATCTTTAAGAATTAATGAAGGACATTCACTGAAAATATATTTCAATCATCCAAACGTAATTACCTGTATTCTTGATAACAACTTATTTCCTAAAGTCGTCTAAAATGAATTTGTCATTTAGTCATGAATAACATTCAGTCACAATACATATAGCACCTTGCATTATCATATGTGCTGAAAATTTATTAACAAAGTATATAGCGATGTAAGCCTATTCAATTGAACACAAAATGAAATGTAATAAAACCACTATCATCCTTAAAACTTTAAACCGCTCATTGATGAGATCCAATCAAGTTGACATCCACACAACCTTCATTCGAGTGAAAATTTGTCTAGCCTCTTCAAGGAGGGGGTTATGATGACCTCCCATCTCAAATTACAATAAAAACCCATACACACACAAAGAGGGAGAATTTTCAGGATTAAAAAACAAGAATAAACATTCAATTACAAAAGATATATATATATATATATATATATATATATATATATATATATATATATATATATATATAATGAACATGGTGAACTATAGCCTCAATCGCCTTGCTTTGTAAATCACTACCAGTTTCATCATCTTCACTTTCTCAGTATAACTTTAGTAAGTAACAAAGCAAGTACTACTTGTCAAATACAACCAACAAACAGAGAAGAAAGAAAAATAAAAGTCCTCTAAATCAAAATCAGGGACTTCAGTAATTGGAGAAATAAGGAGCATGAAAAATACCAATAATTCAATCCCTTAACAAATACCATACAAATATAAAGTTATAAAAATAGCCCACAATTCACCATATTCATAAACTTAGTTCCTCAAGTAACAAAATGAAATATCATATTTAAATCTTAAATATCTCAAATAAATGGATTTATGCCAACATAGTATAAATAAATTGGATTGCTATTAAAGTCAACAAAACTAAGTGTAACAAATTATAACATAATGCACAGATCAAAATTCTACCAAACCAATTTGCAAAGAAAATGAACTTAAGATTTAAAAAATAAAAATAAACATGGAAAAATATACCTCATGAGAAAATTGATCCAACTAATTTGAATTAATAAAATTGTGTCACTATGTCACCTCAATTGTGCTAACAAACAGCATTCCCCTGAAATTACCACTAGATAAATCATTAATTTATAAATCATAACACAAAACAAATTAGTAAAATCAAACTATTACAATCTGAACAGATAATAAATACTACTTCTAATTAATCAATGTGTCATACAACTATCCACCAATCTATAATTCAGAATTATAGTACCAACATATAATTTAACTGAAATATTAACGAGTTCAATTTGGCCTTTACAGTTCTTCACAAGTTCATCACAAGTTCAGGATCCACATAAATGGTTAGTGAAATAGGGGTAATTTTCAATGTGCTCGAACCTTTTATAGGGAGAACAGACACGCTTTCTCAGGTAATCCGGATTAGTCATCTTCATTTCAAACAAAAGGTGGATCCACTTAATGACGATGGAAAAATAATTATTTCCAACTTTGTCCAGGTTTGGAACTATTAGCAACGCTTACAATTGAATAATTTAATCCAAACATTATCTCATGCATTTAGTTAACACCTTGATGGAACTGCAGAACCCTCACTAAATAGAAATTTTCATTTTCCATTATATGGACAACTTACTCTTGCTCACAAAAGTATTTTATACTGACATTTCCATGCTCGATATTTAAAGGAATTAAAAACGAAAGTATTAGTAAAGATATTATTTCTGACATAATTGCTTGGTGACTTCAATATAGAGGTAATTTTTCATCTTTAACCAATTAAATGTATAAAGAATTTGATAGAACACCAACATATAAATCTCTCAAAGGTGTTTACTTTTTCGTTATTTGACAGAGAGAAAAAAAATATGGTTAAACAAACACTTTATTATATTTGGCCAGCTCCTTCGAGATGCATCCATTATACTAACCTATCAACAAAAAATATAATTAAACGCAATGGGAGAAAAATAAAGGAGATTTATTATAATTAGTAAACTTCAGTGTGGCAATGGTTCAAATTCAAATGCCTAAAATGCGGTATCTTAAGAGTTGTTTGAAGACCTGGAGATAAAACCAACTGATTTTAGAGAAAAAAAGAACTGAACCTTTTTAAAAAAAATCGACTAGGTAGAAATCCTACCATGATGAAGTAAATGATTTTCTAATTTTCTGAAAATGAAACTAGAATTATACAAACCATTAGATTTCGAAAATCAAGCTTTCAATCTATTAACCATTAAAATCAGAACATTAACCATTAAATGGTTATATCTCCCTCAGTTTTTTATTTTCTCATTAACTCTCAACGAGGCTAAAATTAAAAAGGAGACATTTAAGAACCTCAAAATTATATAACGAAGTAACTTACAACTAACATGCACCAGCACTCTGAACAAGAAACCCTAGAAATTATAGAAGATATTCGAACAAGAAACCCCAAAAATTCTAAAAGAAACTCAAACAAGATACCTGAACTATTTTCCCTAGTCAAATATGATATTCCATCCACAGAAAAATCATAGAAGAATCGCGCAATATGATACATCAATATGAAATCACAGAACATAACTAGCAAAGAAATCAAAGAAGGTTAAATTTCTTACCCAGATGGGAAACGAGATAAAGGAGGGCTAAAATAAATATAAAAAAATGATGAGATACAACATGTGGTCGCTGATAGGTAGAGGTATAGAGGTCACCGACGAGGAAAGGTAGAGAGGGTTAAGGGTGAAAATGGGTTTGGTTGAGACAATTAAACTGGGATTGGGATTTGGGGGGAATTATCTCGCGCGAACTTCCCTTAACTTGTTTTTCCTTTTTAATGACTTTAGGAACGGTTATCAATATATTCCAATGGATTTTTTCTTTTTATAACGGATATTGACCGTTACATATTTATAATGGTTAAAATCCATTAGAAATAGAAAACAAAAATCCGTTACAATTTTTATGTTTTGGTGTAGTGCATACGTACGCACCCACACGACCACAAACTTATCAACTCACCGATTTGTCTTTCCCATGCCTATATTCTGAGGCACCAATCTAAAATCCCCCCGAAGGCTCATCAAGATAAGATTGTCCCCTTTATAAGACCTCCCTGACAGCAAGTATGGTCGGTACGCTATACACACAATCAATCAATCATACATTAGGTATTCACACAACCTTATTACAGAAATCCCTATCTTTAATATAAATGTACGCACATCTTATAACATATGTTTTATACGTAGTATATCTATATCACGAATATCCTACGTTTTAATGAAATATATTACTGCTCTTTTCGTACGCTCCAGAGTAATTCTCTCCACTCGACATGTCTCATTTATTTCCTAACAGAATATCAGTAAATAACCCACTTATATCCTATGGGTCTAAGTCATCATATCCTTTGAATTTTTGGGATTTGAATTAGTCTCCGATTTAGGTATTTCTCTCGATTAAGTCTAATTAATTTTAGCCCTTAATTCGTTGTCATGGAACTAAACCTAAATTACAATCTAGTCCTACAGGTATTCCCAAATACTCTTCAATATGTTTAAAATTAAAGTCCACGATTAAATCCCGAACATCTCCCCAAAAATGTAAATAAAAGGGGAAAGAAGAATAGTTCTGGCCAGCCGAACCGATTCGGCCTGGTCCGAGTCGAGTCGCTCGTAGTGGTATGGAAAACTCTTCACATATTTCTTATGGGTTTCTCCCAATTTCAACCTCAAATACTCAATTTAATCATCCCCAACTCCCAATAAATCGTACTAAATGTTGTACTAACATAATTACATGATTTTTAACGTATAAGAATCATAAAATCATCATGGGGCATCGATTTCTTGGATTAATTCACGAATATTTATTAAGAACCCTAGTTCCTCAAATTGTATTCAAGAACACCATAATCCTTAAATTTAATCTGTGATTTCTAACACTTAATTTATAATTTTGTTTTTCCAATGATTCCATAAATTTATCTACATGAAAAACCTTCCCATAATCATGATTCAATTATCCAAATTTATGAATTATCAATTATTCATGGTTATTTATTTCAATCTAAACTACCATGGATAATATATGCACTGAATATTTGCAGGATAAAACACTTGACTTTAACAGAAGCTTTGATCCGTTGAAGAAGATGGTAGATGCTCTCTTTTCGATCTACGTGTTGGTGGTGACAGTGGCGCAAGAGGTGTGTAATACCCCGTATTTTTATGCTATATTAATTTGGGGATTTATTAAATTTAATGTGAGTGAATTATTTAATAAAAATCCGGAAATTAATTATGTTATAATTATTAACGTGACGAGAGTTAGTAATTATGGGAAACTTGTTGAATATTACTAATGACCAAAGTAATATATTATATTGGTTATATTGAATGTCATGAGTGAATTAAATGACAATTTCGGAAATTTAAGTCGGGACGTGCCCGTGACACGTCGGGAATAAATTTGTTAAATAAAAAGTGAATATGTTATAAGTTGTTCATATGGTCGTTTTGAGTGCACCAACGCGTCCCAAAGGGTTGAGATAGTCCGAAAAGTATACCCGGGGGTTTCGTTTGGGTCTCGAGGCGTTTTTAGGCCTAATTGGTACCCCTAGAGGGCAATTTAGTCATTTCACCTTTTTGGGTAATTAAACCCACGAATTTTAGCAACCTATATCAGCCATCTAGGTTAGTCATTTAGGGTTAGAATATTCAGAAAACCCTAGTACGGCCATTGGAGAAGAGAGGAAAAGCCCTCAAGGCAATTCAACGCCAAAAAGTCACCGGTTTGCACCACAACCACCACAACCGCGTAGATCGCGCAACGGGCTACGCAACCACACCAAAATCATTTGCGAATCAGAACTTCGGAAATCCCAGGCAAGTATTCATCTTGCGTATTTTCGTTAGTGCAATCTTCATATTAGTTTAGGAATGATTAAAGATGAAAAATATGGAAGAAAACCCAATTTGTGTTAGGAAAATGCATGTAGTATTGATTTATATGAAAATTCTGGAATCCTTGCCATGTAGAGGAATATAACCCACGAAATTTTGATGATATATTAGAAGGAAATTCTGGTAAAAATAGATTAGAACAATGATTAAGAAAAACTCTAGGGTTCTTGATGATTAGATGAGATTTTGGGTTAATTATCCATGTTTAATGTTAGATATACACATGCTTTACGTTGAAAACATCTGGTATATTGTTATAATGTTAGTAGTAGGATTTTTGGAACGTTTAGAATGGAAAAACATGGTTTTGGATGAAGAAAATTTGTAGAACCCGTAACTGCAATTCTGCAGATTTTCGCAGATCTGCTTGATCGATCGATCGAGCCTAGAGCTTCGATAGATCAAAGGTTCGATCGATCGAGCCCCAAACCTCGATCGATCGACCCCTCCTGGCAGACTACTATTTCCCTTTGTAAATGATTTAAAAATTGAATTGTCGTGATATAATTCTTGGGTGTTCTTCATAAAATGTTTTGGGAGATAGGAAAGACCAGTAGAACATATGAATAAGTGTTGGGAACTTTATTATGAGATGAGAATTTGGCTTTCGGGATAATTATATAATAAACGATGAAACTACGTATTCCAAGTGAGAGATTACGGCGAATAGTTACGATAGTGAATAAAGGTATACCTACTGAATTTTCTGCTTGGAAGGATAAAGTCCACGAGTATCACGAAATAAGTGAGAAAACCCTTCGAGTTAAGGTTAGAGATGAAACCTTATACATAATACTAATAATGTGAAATTAAGGATAAATGTTGTAATTATGGGTGATGAGAGGAACCTATATTAATACGATAAAAGTGGTATATTTATATGATTGTGTGTACATATATTATATACATGTGAAAAACATACCGCGCTACTTGCTATCCTTGAGGTTACTGCGCTGGGACAGTCTTATCTCGATGGGACCTTTATGGGGGATATTGACTTGTACCCTAGAAGATAGATATCCTTGGTACAGGCTATCGAATCGATAGTTCAGACAGTCCTAAGAGACGCGAGTATGTGCCATCCTCTTAGAGACTTGGAATCTATGCTTCGCCTCGATATTGTTTGTGTATGTGTTAATACAGTTCGAGAGTGATTCGGAACTTTTATTCCCCTTGATACGAGTGGTATGGGGTTTGGATAGTAGAAGTATGCATGCACCATAGTTTTTATTTGGGGTGATGTTATTATATATATATTATACGAGTAGTTAATATATATAAATATCTATATAATAAAGTAGGAAACTTATGTATGTCATAAGATAGCACCATGATGTCAATAATATGAATTTTTTTTGCACTCCCTATTTTACCCCTCAAGTTTTTGATTTCCCCCTCTTTTGGTACACTCTAATTTGTTCCCTTCTTTTAAAAAAATTCAAAACCAAGGATATAATAGTATTTGTACAATTTTCTCACTTTACCCACATTATACAAACCTACCCGTCACTTTCCCTCACTTATCTTCCCCATCATTCTCTACACGCTCCCCAAAACACACAAAACACACCCAACACATAGAACACTATCTCCTCTCTCCCACATTCCACCGCTGCCAAGTTTTCACTAACATGGTATCATTTTTTTAGATGCTTTTGAATTTAAAGGTTCACTAACATGGTAACATTAACATTGTATTTATTTTGATTTGTAAATCTAGGTATAAACTAAGCATTGTTTGGTATGAGTGGATCTTACACACTTCTGGTATAAACTAAGCATTGTTTGGTATGATTTGTAAATCTAGGTATAAACTAAGCATTGTTTTGAAGATTTACCTCTATCCTTTACTCTGTATTTTTCTCTGATATGAGTGGATCTTACACACTTTTGGCCAAGACTCAGCGCCACAAAACACCTTCTTCCACTCAAGTTGCGATTTAAGAAATACCTTCTTGCTCCTATTTGGATCTTGAATATACAATACACACGAGCATTATTGACCCTCGCTGGATTTTATTGGTCCTCGCCGGCTCCCGTAGGATGGGTTTGAACTTGGTACGGCCTAATTTTGTACTGCTTTGTTACTTATCGGGGTTTTCTAAACAAATAAGGTTTTGAATCAGGGGAGCATTTATGGCTAATTTTTGTACTGCTTTGTTAACAAATAGCCATAAAAGCAAAGTGTTTTACTGCATTTATGGTCTGATTTTGTACCGCTTAGTTAACAAATAAGGTTTTGGTTGGTTACATATCTATGTGGAGCATTTATGGTCTGATTTCGTTGGTTGTTTACATATTAAATGTTTGATACAGTGGCATCTTCTTTGCTTTTAAGGTTCTTCATACTTTTTTTTTTCAAAACTGATCGATTTTATTTCTCTTTGATAGAGGGGATTTTGCATTCTGATGTCGGCAACCTATTTGTAGAAGCTCTCATCCGATTTGTTTAGGTGTTTATGCCCCCATCCGAATATTCATTTTTCTGACCTTTAACACTTAACTCATTCTTTTTTATGTTTTGTTTAGACCATCTCTATTTCAGGTATTTCCAGGAGGATGCCTTTGGGGGCTTGATTTTTCCTGAGGATTTGCGTTTTGGAGTTTATTTTTGTTTTATAGATAAGGGTATAATCTTACTCCGACCTAAACACTGATTCCTTCAGTTTTTTACCTTTAGTTTTGCTATCATGATTCTTTCGGTTATTTACTTATTTGTTAAAATTAGACTGTAGTAATTTAACTGGTTGAATTGAAAATGGCTGCAGCCCTCAATATGCTGCTGCTGCTTCCAAACGAACCCAAAGCCTTAATTTGTTGTTGCTGTCGCAAACGCTCACTCATTATTTCATGCAGGTAATCTCCCTCACCTACCTAACACATACACACACACATATATGTCACACACACACGCATCTATATACCCCCCCCCACACGCATGCACGTGCACGCACAGAGTCCAACCACCATTACCTCAAAATTTGTTTCATTATTTGATATTATGAAGGCAAAGTCACACCATTGGTCAACCCCCACCCCCATCCCCTAGACTACTAATCCATCAGCATAAGCATTGATGTCAAGAGAACAATTTGTTGGGCATGAATTAATATTGGAACTCAGACACTCTAAAGAATATCTCTTGCAGTTTGCCTTTCATTCTAAAATAATTACCCAAAAAACTACTATTCAGAAGGGTGCAATATATCAACCAAATGTTGTGGCACTTCCTTTCTTTGCACAATGCTTTTTCTATCCATCGTGGGCCATGAGATAACGAGGAGTATATGTTTCTTATCCCGAGTCTCATTTGTCATCATAGAGGAGGGTGAGTAGGTGGTGCCAATGAGGCCGTGATGGCGAAAGGAGGGTACATATGGCCCGAAAAGAGTTATTTCTTATAGGAGATGCAATCAAAGTAAACAATAATATTGGTGGTTTAATTAGCTATTATTTGGATGCATAGAAAAAAATTATGGACTTGACATATAATTACTCTTCTTCATAAATAATTAAAATGATGAATGTATTTTATATTTAACTCCGCGTAATGTTTTGAATTATTTTTCCCAGGTGATCAGCTATAGGCATGAGTATTATCTCAATATGTATGCATTAACAATTGTTATGTAGGTGATTAAACTGTCATCTGTATAGAGTTTTTTTATTGCATTATTATCCAAGTCCTATACCCACAAAGGTAAATAGATTTAGCCACTAAAAAGTAAGGATTGTTGTAAAGGTATAAAGCTTTGTAATTAGTTCCTGTACAATAGGACATGAACATACATGAAAGCTTCATGAGATCTGTTTGCAAGCTTACGTTTTATATTATCTATATATTTTGCTATATGATTCAATACATAACTTTTTACATATCATTAGTTGGTTAACACAGAAGAAACAATTATAAATTCCAGTTATAAAATATTGAATTCCTGTTATGTAGCTGTTGGCTACTGCATGTTCTCAGCATTGTCGTGTATTTTCCATTTTTGCATAAGGTGTATTTAGCCATTAAGAATGTTATTTAAGGCTTTGTTTGTGAATGGGTCTAAATAATTCAATAAAGTACAAGAAGGATACCCCGCCTAATAAAAATAGAGGCGAAATAAAGCCAAAACAGTTAAATAAAGCCAACATAGTTTTTTAGCATTGTTTGTGAGTGTTTATTATTTACATTTACATTCCCCCTCCCATTTCCATTATTATGCATTCATTCGCATTATCTAATTTTCTTTGTTTGTTACCAGATCATTTTCTGGTACTTGCAATAATGACTATTTTTTATATTTCAGATAGAGCAACATAGACTGCTGGCAGTTACTGATATGATATTCTTCCCTACCATCAGAGATACAATTGAGGGTGCGAGAAAGCATCTATTCTAATTCAATTGTTATAGTTTCCCTTTTCATTTGCAAGTCTATTATTTCTCAATTGTGCAGGTATGTTACTTCTATTATTCCAACTGTGCACACTTGACTAAGTATAATTGTAGTCTAATTCAATTAGAACTACAAGTGTGCACAATTAGAATTAGAATTACAAGTGTGCACAATTACTTCTAATTGTTCAGACTACAAGTGTGCGTAATTAGAATTAGACTACAATTGTGCAGGTCTGTTAATTCTAATTCAATCATCAGAAAAAATAAATAATAGATACCATTTTAGTATAGTTCAAACTACAATTGAATTAAAAGTGTATGAACTATACTAAAATTGTATCTATTATTTCTTTTTCGTTTGTTTTTTAGTACAACATTCAGATTGATATTATGTATTATAAGAATACACTTCTTAAGTAATATGAATCTAAATGATACTGATTTTAGGGCTACATGTTATTTTGCTGGAAAATGAATTTGTAAGCTAATTCCTCATAGTTTACTTAAAAAACAACTAATTCTTGATGATTGAAATTCTTATTTATCTCTCAGGGAATCAAATGGAAGTAACGAAATGGATGATCTAGAAAGCACAATGTCTAGGGTTGCTTACTTTATTGAGCATCCACAAGTTTTGGGTATCATCGAATCAAGAAAGGAAACGAGGGACCTTATTGATTCACATGCTCAAGCAAATCAATTTTTCATATCTATTCTTAGGAGTGTCACTCCTGTGGCAAAGGAAAATGTTGCTGCAACATTGAGTGTGCTTTGCAAAGACGAAGACTTGAGCTTGGAGGTGCTTCTCT
The DNA here is from genome assembly GCA_949130495.1 of Sambucus nigra. Taxonomy (NCBI): domain Eukaryota; kingdom Viridiplantae; phylum Streptophyta; class Magnoliopsida; order Dipsacales; family Adoxaceae; genus Sambucus; species Sambucus nigra. The sequence goes on from OX422224.1 coordinate 333,745,850, forward strand.
ATTGACATTATGGTATTCTAGCTACTGTGTGATGCAGATTTGCAAATATTCTAGATGATGCATAAATTCTAAATAGTCCATTTTCTCTTCCATTTTGTGGAGCTTATTCTCTGTTTTATACTCTGTTCAGTTAATATTAAAGGTAAAGTAGACCCTGTGGAGCTCATTAAGAAATTTTCAAAACGGGGTAAAAATGCAGAGCTTTTGTTCTATGAGAAAAAGTCCATGAATGACAACCAAGGCCATGTTGAAGATCAATTCATGAGCATGAATATTCTAGCAAACATAAGAAATACTTGCTACAAGAAAATTATTCTAGACTGTTGTTGCCATTATGACGAGGCAGGAAACTATGTAGCGCTACCACGGGAGCTAAATTGTAAAATCCTCCACATTACACCTAATGGTTACCCCATACCCCTTAAGGATAATGGGGTCGTGGTTCGGTCCCATTATTCAAATCATGGATATCCTCACGCACATTATCCAGAATCGTCATGGCCCCTTTATCCAAATCATAGATATCTTCATCAACATTATCCGGAATGGTCGCAATATCAACATTACCATCCAAGTACGGCACTGTATGCATATGGTTATCAAGAGGGGATGTCCATGCAAGGGTTTGATAACTTCAATGACTACTTCAGTGATGAAATCACAAGGGGTTGCAGCGTAATGTGAGCTGAAATTGAACTCATCTTTGATGCATGGGATATTTTGATACATTATGCTGATTTTTGGTTTTTCATTTCTTTAACTTGAAGGTTTTGAGTTGAATTGAATTTGATAGGGTGCTATGGTTGTAATTTTGATTATAAAACATTGGAGTTGATGTTGAGGCATTATAATACTCCGTATGTGGTTTTTCCTTATTCATGTTTTATGTACTTGGATTCATGAGCGGACCTAAATGAGAAAGAGTGGACAGAGATTTTGATACTTAAAAAAAACATATATTCTAGATGCAGATTTGCAATTGTCAATAGATTTGCAACTATCAATATTTACACGACGTCATGAAGGCAGACTTGGGATGAAAAACTGTCAATAGAGGCTTACAAAATGAACAACACATTCTACCGTATTATAAGTTTGATTATCTCAATTTCTTTCGCATAACACATTAAGAACGCATCTTTTATTTTATCTTTGTTGAAACTATATGCCATTTAGAACTTTAATTTAAAAGGAGATTTAGGAAACCGTCTTCTTATGGAACATAAATACGACGACTGTTCAATTTCAGTGTCTTAGTCAGTATTTTGGGTTCATTAGTTTGTCATACATAAATAGTTCTCATACAGTGCCTTCATTAATTTGTAATTATATTATGATATTCTTGATATTATTAAATGTATTACATCAGATCAATCAATACATTCATGTTTATTCCTTATCATTCAATCATCTTATGCATGAAATATTTTACACCGTTTCCTACATATGTTCGAAAGGAAAATGGAGCAAATGTGTCTTTTCTTAGTTTGGGATGGATTGTGATAATATTTACATAATACGTGAATGATGGTTGGCAAAATGCGTAACTAACTTTACAATCTGGATGGCTTTTTAATTTTTTTTTAACATAACTAGAGAGTTTCTTAGATGCGAGAATGGAGGAAAAAGAAATAATTGAGCTTGGTTGGGTGTGATAATTTAAGAACTTAGGTTTGAGGTTGTACATAATTATTTAATTATTATTGTGATCTGTACGTTTGATTCTACATGATACACATGGTAGTTGGTATTTTTCCTCTTAAACGGTGGATTAGCTCATAAATAATGGAAATTTTGCCTACTTTTTTTAAACTATTAGGTTCGTACCATAGGTTATTTCAAAAATTGTTTATCTATTGCGAACTAAATACGTCATATGGTCCTATCAAATTTTGTACACTTTCGAAAATGAGCATCGTGCCTTCGGGCACGGGCATACCCTAGTGTGTGTATATATATATATATATATATATATATATATATATATATATATATATATATATATGAGATTTGGAAACTGGAAACTGCCTACGGTGATTTGATAAGTAGGACATGGTTGATGACTCAAATAGTAAGTACTTTTTTTGTGAAAGTATAATATGGCACTGGGAAACTTTTTAAAGTAATAAAGCTAAAACGAGAGTTGTGTTGCTAATTGGAAGTATCTTTTTAAACACTGATATTGTTCGGTTTTGAAATCTTATGAGTAAGTTAAGATAAGCTAAATTATGGGGAAGGTTCGTATGATAAAATTATAAGTTAAACCGTTGGGAAGGTTAGTGCGATAGGTGTGCACATTAGAAGAGAGGTGAGATTTTCTCAAGAGTGTGTCGCCCTAATATGTTGTTGCATTGGCCTGTATCAATTTGAATACTCGCTAAACGTATTTTAGATCAAACACACTTTCGGGCTCTGACCCGTTTCTTTTTCTCTCTCTCTTGTATATATATGTATATATTTCAGGTGCCCAGCCACAGGGGCGTCTTGCTTAGGATCCCTTGAAAGGAACGTGTTGCAGCTTACGTGGGAGTTGCAGGTCACTTGTGTAGACGACTTCCTTTATTGACTCCACTTCTAGCATTCTCATTTATTGGGCATGTGTCGCCCTATCCATTATTTCATTGTTATTGGGACATTTGTATTTCAGTTATCTCCAGTATTGTTACTATGGATTTATTCAGTTTAGTTATGTGATTTTAGATTTCGTATACTGACATTCGATTGACGAATGTATTCTATTAATTGGTTTATGTTGCAGAATTTAATGTGGTGTGATTCTTACTTAGTTAATGTTGCTAAAAAATAAATAAATCTTTTTCTTAAAATAAAATTTGGAAAGTTATGTATGAAAATGGTCTTCACACTTAGCTTAATTATTTAGGGTGTTAAATTGAAAAATTTATTTTTATCGACAGTGATGCTGAGAATGAACCAACTGTTTACCTTGATTTAATTTAATAAAGGAGTGATCGCCCGGTATTTAATTAGGTGGGGTGTCACAGGTGGTATCAGAGATCAAGTTCTAGTGTCCATAGGATCTGTACGGCTTATTTCGCTTTCAGCTTAACGTTATTGCTATAGAGCCCTATTTTTAGGATTGTTGTATTCTTCCTTTTACATTTAAGTCTTCAGCTATTTGAGATTTGATAATAACTGTAGACTAATAAACTTGTTCACATTTCAGATGCCTCCGAGACGTGCTCCGAAAGATAGGCGTGCCCAAGCCGAGCAGCCAGCAGCTCCGGCACCAGGCACAATGAATGCAAACGAAGTAGCCGCCATTGTTGCTCAGGCTGTGAATGCCGCACTAGCGGTGGTTCAGCAGGCTCCACCCTAGGTTCAGGCAGTGGCGCCAGTACCAGCACAGTTTCCATCTGCATGGGAGAGGGTTCGGGATGCTTTTCAGAAAGCGCATCCCCCTGAGTTCTCTGGTAGCTCCGATATTATCACAGTGAGCCAATGGAAGAAAGACATCCAGTGGTACCTCCGTATGTATGAGTGCACTGATGTGCAAAAGCAGTTATTGGCTTCCTTTAAGCTGGTGGGAGCCGCATTACAGTGGTGGGAATCCACTACCACTTTGGAAGAGAGGGACACGATCCCTATTCAGTTGTTCTGGGAGCGGTTTGACCGCAAGTATTTTCCACCCAAAGTGCAGACTGAGATGAGGCGGAGATTACTAAATCTGAAGCAGTAGAGTCTTACCTTAGCGGAGTATGAGGAGGAGTTCATAAGACTTCTCACCATTGTGCCAGATGAGGCACCTATTGAGAGTAAGAAGATTATGTTGTTTGTCGACGGGTTAGCTTGGAGGATCCGTCAGCACCTTATTGGGAATTTATCCCTGAGTACTATCACTGATGTACTCAATGCCGCGTTGTTACATTGCCAGGATCACCGCTTCGATCTGCAGGGTAGCAAGAGAGCAGGAGAGTCCAGCCAGCAGGGCAGGGCCGGGGGTAATAGTGCCAGTGGGGCACCATCTCAAGGACAGACTCGTCAGCACGAGCAGAGTTCCCATCAGGGGGACCCTGCTAAGTGATTCCGTTCCGGTGATTCTAGGCAGGGATTCGGGGGTTTTAGGCAGATCCAGCCTAATCAGCAGGGCCAGCACCGACAGCAGCAGGGCCAGCAGGGCCAGCAGCGTGCTAATCAGGGCCAACAGGGCCAATGGCGGGGAGGTAACGGCCAGCAGGGTCGTGGTCAACAGGGACAGAGGGGAGGAAACTTCAAAGGCCGATGTTTGGGGTGCGGTAAACATGGCCATAGGCGTCAGGATTGCCCAGAGGGCGATAGGGCCCCACAGCAGCAGGGAGCCCGTAATGAGCCACATAGACCACTTTTTCCACCTGCCCTCCCAGCTCCAGCCCAGGTGCCAGCCCTACCAGCCATTCCAGCAGCTCCAGTGCAGCAGGGACAATTACAGTATAGACGTGTCTATAATGTCCACCAGGAAGCATCTCCACAGGCACCACCCGCGATTGAGGGTATGTTTCCTATCCATGGTACTATGGGTCGGGTTTTGTTTGATACGGGGGCAACGCATTGTTTTATAGCTACACATTTTGTGAAGGCCTTAGGGTTGTTAGCCACAGCTGAGAGCACAGTGACGTGTGTGGACTCACCACTGGGGAGTGGGTCACTTATTTTCTTTTTATGTCGAGGAGTGGTGGTAGAGACTGGTAGCTTGGTATTACCTGCAGACATGTTAGTCTTAGACATGCATGAGCATGATGTGATGATGGGTATGGATTGGCTCGCAACCTATAGAGCCATGATTGATTGCTTCGGTTGGAGCATTGTTTTTGCCATTCCGGGGCAAGAGATGTTTGTAGTGGCGATGCCTCGCCCAGAGGGAGGTTTAACCGCTCATTTGTATTACATAGAGGAGGATACCTCTAAGGAGGTTGTGATTCCCTTAGATTCGATCCCAGTTGTCAAGGAGTATTCTGATGTGTTTCAGGAAATAACAGGCCTACCCCCCAGTCATGAGATAGACTTTGTCATAGATTTATTACCAGATACGAGACCTATAGCACGCGCACCGTACCGTATGGCTCCGGCAGAGATGCGAGAGCTACGAGATCAGATAGAGCAGCTGTTAGGTCAGGGCTTCATTCGTAGGAGTACCTCACCTTGGGGCGCTCCATTTTTGTTTGTGAAGAAGAGAGATGGTTCACTAAGATTGTGTGTGGACTACAGGGAAGTGAACAAGGTCACGATACGGAATAAGTATCTGTTGCCTCGAATCGATGATCTGTTCGACCAGCTGAGAGGAGCAACTTTCTTTTTGAAGATAGATCTGAGGTCGGGGTACCATCAGCTACGTATTCGGGAGCATGATGTTTCGAAGACTACTTTCTTGACGAGATATGGGTCCTATGAGTTTAGGGTGATGCCGTTCGGGCTCACAAATGCTCCAGCCGTTTTCATGGACTTAATGAACTGAGTATTCAGAGAGTTCTTGGATCAGTTTGTCATAGTCTTCATAGATGACATCTTGATATATTCACACTCCGAGGAAGAGCATGCTGAGCACTTGAGGCAGGTTTTTCAGACTCTACGAGAGCATCAATTGTATGCAAAGTACGAGAAGTGTGGATTCTGGTTGCGAGAAGTATAGTTCTTGGGCCATGTTGTTTCTGAGCAGGGGATAGCAATTGACCCAAGTAAAGTATCGGCGGTGAGGGAGTGGGGACAGCCCACGACATTGAAGGAAGTACGTAGTTTCTTGGGATTAGTTGGTTACTACAGGAGATTTATTCGGGGATTCTCCAAAATAGCGTGTCCATTGACCAATCTAACTCGCAAGGGAGTACCACATGTTTGGGATGACGCTCGTCAGTTGGCTTTCGACGAGCTGAAAGACAAGCTTACTTCAGCGCCAGTCCTTGCGTTACCGCAGCTGGGTATGGAGTACCTTGTTTACACTGATGCGTCCTTACGAGGACTTGGGGGAGTACTTCAGCAAGAAGAGAAGGCTATAGATTTTGCCTCCCGCAAGCTTAAGCCGCATGAGAAGAATTACCCCACCCACGACCTAGAGTTAGCAGTGGTCGTCTTTGCATTAAGGATATGGAGGCACTACTTATTGGGTGAGAAATTCCGTTTGTTCACAGACCACAAGTCATTGCAGTACCTGTTCACTCAGCGAGAGCTGAATATGCGTCAGTGAAGATGGCTAGAGTTTATGAAGGACTACCAGTTCGACATATAGTATCATCCGGGAAAGGCCAACGTAGTTGCTGATGCGTTGAGTCGTAGACCGGTAGACGAAGTAGCAGACGTCTGGAAAGCGAAGTGGAAGGAGTTAGGCCACTAGGACGCTGTAGCCCGTTCTTTCATATCTGCGATGTCAGTCACTCCTGAGATTGTTACGAGGGTGATACAGGCACAGACCACAAACCCGTTTTTCCAAGAGCAGATTGTGCGACTTCTAGCCGAGGGTGCTGAGTCCTATTCTGTTAGTTCTGATGGAGGTTTATGCTTTATTGGGAGATTAGTGGTTCGAGAAGGAGTAGAATTACGTCATGCAGTGATGACTCATTCTCATGGGTCCCGATTTGCAGTACATCCGGGAGGCGATAAGATGTACCAGGATATGAGGAGGCAATACTGGTGGAGTGGAATGAAGAAGGACATCACCGAGTTTGTGTCCAAGTGTTCTACCTGCCAAGTGGTGAAGGTGGACCACCAGAAACCGTCAGGATTGCTTCAGCCATTGGAAGTACCCGCGTGGAAGTAGAAGAGTATTTCCATGGATTTTATTATAGGGTTCCCTACATCACAGCGGGGCCACGATTTTATCTGGGTGATTGTAGACCGTTTGACCAAGGTGTCTCATTTTCTTCCGATTAGGACAGATTATACCACGGGTCAGTATGCTCAGTTGTTCATCGCTGAAATTATCAGATTACACGGGGTGCCCCTGAATATTGTGTCAGATAGAGACAAGATTTTCGTGTCACGTTTCTGGGAAAGCTTTCAGGAAGCTATGGGTACTGAGTTGAGGTTGAGTTCAGCTTACCACCCACAGACAGATGGACAAACAGAGCGTACTAATCAGGTGTTATAGGATAAGCTACACATGTGTGTTCTTGATTTTGGAGGAGGTTTGGAGCCACATCTCCCACTGGTAGAGTTTGCTTATAATAACTCTTATCAGTTTATGATTGGTATGGCTCCATTTGAGGCTTTGTATGGAAGGCCTTGTCGTTCCCCAGCTTGTTGGCTCGAAGTGGGGGATAACAAGTTGCTAGGACCAGAGGTGATTCAGGAGACCTCCGCGAGGATTGAGATAATCAGGAGTCGCATTCGGATAGCCCAGGATAGGCAGAAGGGCTACGCCGATGCGAAACGGTTCTTCCTGGAGTTTAGTGTGGGGGACCAAGTGTTATTGAGGGTATCTCCTATAAAGGGAGTGATGAGGTTCGAGAAGAAGGGGAAGTTGGCTCCGAGGTACGTGGGACCATTTCCCATCATCGAAAGGATTGGGCCGGTTGCATACAGGTTGGGACTGCCAGAACATTTACATCGCATCCACGATGTATTCCACATCTCGTCGTTGAGATGCTACCTTCGGGATGATATGGCCCATACTCACATTGCTATAGATGATATCGACTTACAGCCTGATAGCTCTTACGAGGAGAGACCGGTGGCTATCCTAGACTATAGTGAGAGGAGATTGAGGTCGAAGATAGTTCCACTTGTGCGGGTCTAGTGGGAGCATCATAATGTGGAGGAATCCACTTGGGAGCGCGAGGCAGATATACGCGAGAGATATCCAGAGTTGTTTTTACCAGGTACACCTTATTTCCAAATTTCGGGACGAAATTCCATTATTAGGGGGGAGTATGTAATACCCCGTATTTTTATGCTATATTAATTTGGGGATTTATTAAATTTAATGTGAGTGAATTATTTAATAAAAATCTGGAAATTAATTATGCTATAATTATTAACGTGATGAGAGTTAGTAATTATGGGAAACTTATTGAATATTACTAATGAGTAAAGTAATATATTATATTGGTTATATTGAATTTCATGAGTGAATTAAATGACAATTTCGAAAATTTAAGTCGGGACGTGCCCGTGTCACGTCGGGACTAAATTTGTTAAATAAAAAGTGAATATTTTATAAGTTGTTCGTATGGTCATTTTGAGTGCGCCAACGCATCCGGAAGGGTCAAGATAGTCAGAAAAGTGTACCCGGGGGTTTAGTTTGGGTCTCGGGGCGTTTTTAGGCCTAATTGGTACCTCGGGAGGGCAATTTAGTCATTTCACCTTTTTGGGTAATTAAACCCACGAATTTCAGCAACCTATATCAGCCATCTAGGTTAGTCATTTAGGGTTAGAATATTCAAAAAACCCTAGTACGGCCATTGGAGAAGAGAGGGAAAGCCCTCAAGGCAATTCAAGGCCAAAAAGTCACCGGTTTGCACCACAACCACCACCACCGCGTAGATCGTGCAACGGGCTACGCAACCACACCAAAATCATCTGCGAATCAGAACGTCGGAAATCCCAGGCAAGCATCCATCTTGCATATTTTCGTTAGTGCAATCTTCATATTAGTTTAGGAATGATTAGAGATGAAAAATATGGAAGAAAACCCAATTTGTGTTAGGAAAATGCATGTAGTATTGATTTATATGAAAATTCTGGAATCCTTGCCATGTAGAGGAATATAACCCACGAAATTTTGATGATATATTAGAAGGAAATTCTGGTAAAAACAGATTAGAACCATGATTAAGAAAAACTCTAGGGTTCTTGATGATTAGATGAGATTTTGGGTTAATTATCCATGTTTAATGTTAGATATACACATGCTTTACGTTCAAAACATCTGGTATATTGTTATAATGTTAGTAGTAGGATTTTTGGGACGTTTAGAATGGAAAAACATGGTTTTCGATGAAGAAAATTGGTAGAACCCGTAACTGCAATTTTGCAGATTTTCGCAGACCTGCTTGATCGATCGATCGAGCCTAGAGCTTTGATCGATCGAAGGTTCGATCAATCGAGCCCCAAACCTCGATCGATCGACCCCTCCTGGCAGACTACTATTTCCCTTTGTAAATGATTTAAAAATTGAATTGTCGTGATATAATTCTTGGGTGTTCTTCATAAAATGTTTTGGGAGATAGGAAAGACCAGTAGAACATATGAATAAGTGTTGGGAACTTTATTATGAGATGAGAATTTGGCTTTCGGGATAATTATATAATAAACGATGAAACTACGTATTCCAAGTGAGAGATTACAGAGAATAGTTACGATAGTGAATAGAGGTATACCTACTGAATTTTCTACTTGGAAAGATAAAGTCCACGAGTATCACGAAATAAGTGAGAAAACCCTTCGAGTTAAGGTTAGAGATGAAACCTTATACGTAATACTAATAATGTGAAATTAAGGATAAATGTTGTAATTATGGGTGACGAGAGGAACCTATGTTAATACGATAAAAGTGGAATATTTATATGATTGTGTGTACATATATTATATACATATGAAAAACATATCGCGTGACTTGCTATCCTTGAGATTACCGCGCTGGGACAGTCTTATCTCGATGGGACCTTTATGGGGGATATTGACTTGTACCCTAGAAGATATATATCCTTGGTACAGGCTATCGAATCGATAGTTCAGACGGTCCTAAGAGACGCGAGTATGTGCCATCCTCTTAGAGACTTGGAATCTATGCTTCGCCTCGATATTGTTTGTGTATGTGTTAATACAGTTCGAGAGTGATTCCGAACTTGTATTCCCATTTATACGAGTGGCATGGGGTTTGGATAGTAGAAGTATGCATGCACCATAGTTTTTATTTGGGGTGTTGTTATTATATATATATTATACGAGTAGTTAATATATATATATATATATATGAGATTTGGAAACTTGAAACTGCCTATTGTGATTTGATAAGTAGGACATGGTTGATGACTCAAATAGTAAGTTCTTTTTTTGTGAAAGTATAATATGACACTGGGAAACTTTTTAAAGTAATAAAGCTAAAACGAGAGTTGTGTTGCTAATTGGAAGTATCTTTTTAAAAACTGATATTGTTCGGTTTTGAAATCTTCTGAGTAAGTTAAGATAAGCTAAATTATGGGGAAGGTTCGTATGATAAAATTATAAGTTAAACCGTTGGGATGGTTAGTGTGATAGGTGTGCACATTATAAGAGAGGTGAGATTTTCTCAAGAGAGTGTCGCCCTAATGTGTTGTTGCATTGGCCTGTATCAATTTAAGTACTTGCTAAACGTATTTTAGATCAAACACACTTTCGGGCTCTGACCCGTTTCTTTTTCTCTCTCTCTTGTATATATATGTATATATTTCAGGTGCCAACCACAGGGGCGTCTTGCTTAGGATCCCTTGAAAGGAACGTGTTGCAGCTTACGTGGGAGTTGCAGGTCACTTGCGTAGACGGCTTCCTTTATTGACTCCACTTCTAGAATTCTCATTTATTGGGCATGTGTCGCCCTATCCATTATTTCATTGTTATTGGGACATTTGTATTTCAGTTATCTCCAGTATTGTTACTATGGATTTATTCAGTTTAGTTATGTGATTTTAGATTTCGTATGCTGACATTCGATTGACGAATGTATTCTATTAATTGGTTTATGTTGCAGAATTTAATGTGGTGTCATTCTTACTTAGTTAATGTTGTTTATAAATAAATAAATCTTTTTCTTAAAATAAAATTTGGAAAGTTATGTATGAAAATGGTTTTGACACTTAGCTTAATTATTTAGGGTGTTAAATTGGAAAATTTATTTTTATCGACAATGATGCTGAGAATGAACCAACTGTTTACCTTGATTTAATTTAATAAAGGAGTGATCGCCCGATATTTAATTAGGCGGGGTGTCACAAGGTGTAGGAAAGCCTTGAATCTCCTTTGGAATTCTCCTCCTTCCTTTCCTAGATAGCCTCTCTAAATTTTTGATTATGATAACCCTAACTTCCTCGAGACACCATCTGATTTATCCCTATAAAATTCGTGGGTTTAATTCCCTAAAAAAATGAAAATGACTAAATTACTCCTCCGGGTTGCTAGTATGGCCTAAAAGTGTCACGTGACCTAAACTAAACCCCTAGGCAGACTTTTCTAACTATTTCAAACCTTACGGACAATTTAGCGTAGTCAAAATGACCATTTTGATGATTTAAAAATAAATTACCTTTTTATTCCATAACATTGAGTCGCAACACCGCTGATACACGTGTCCCGACTTAGTTACTGAAACTCTCATATTTTCCACTCGTGATAATTTTAATAAATTCATAATCACATATTACTTTATTCACTTAGTAATATTCAATATGATTCGCATCTATAAATACTAACCCTCATCTCGCTAGTTAATATTCATCTAAAATCGGATTTATTTTAAGTAAAATTTTCATATTTATTTCAATTAATCCCACAATTAAAAATCAATAAAATTACGGGGTATTACATACTTCCCCCCTAATAACGGAATTTTGTCCCAAAATTTTGGATATAAAAGTATACCTGGTAAGAACAACTCAGGATATTTTTCACGCATCTCATCCTCAAGATCCCAAGTAGACTCCTCGATATTATGATGCCACCACTGAACACATACTAACGACACTACCTTCGACCTCAGTTTTCTCTCGCTACGGTCTAGGATAGCAACTGGCCCTTCCTCAGTGGAACTATCGGGTTTTAGATCAATCACCTATAAATCAATGTGAGTGTGTTCCAACTCATCCTAAAGATATCTCCTCAACGAAGAAATATGTAACACATTATTAATCCTATGTAAGTGCTCATGTGACCCAAGTCCGTAAGCCACTCGCCCAATTCGCTCAACAATAGGGAATGGACCTACATACCTCGGTGCCAACATAATTTTATTCCCTAACCTCATTATCCCCTTCATAGGAGATACTTATAGCAATACCCAATCTCTCACACTGAACTCCTTGAAGAACCACTTGGCATCGGCGTAGCTTTTCTGTCTATCCTGAGCAACCCGTATAAGACTCTGAACCACCTCAATCCTGGCTGAAGTATCCTGGATCACCTCTAGCCCATGTAGCTTATTGTTCCCCACTTCTAGCCAACACGCTGGAGAATGACAAGTCCTACCTTATAGTGCCTCAAATGCATCCACGCCAATAGTAAACTAGTAGGAGTTTTTGTAAGCAAACTACATCAATGGATACTGCTCCCAGCCCCCGCAAAAATCAAGGACACACATACGTAACATATCCTCTAACATTTGATTGGTCCTCTCAGTCTGCCCATCAATCTGTGGGTGATAGGCCTGATCTAGGTGGAAATCGAACGTTTGTGTAAATACGCTAATCATGGTTATTGTATTCCGACCACAATACAAAAAAAACAAAACTCTAACTACACTTTTATGGATTATAGTGGCGAGTTTGGTTATCGAATCCACATTCAATGTTTGGTAGATTTTAATTAATTTATTACTTCAAAAATAAAGTGTAAAAGATGATGATGGGGTGAGAAACAAAAAAGGGGAAAAATAAATAAGTTAGCTAAAACTAATTGGAAAATTAAGGTAGGGACACAATCCCCCAACTCTTAGTATGTTTCCCACTACAAAACTAGTCGTAAATTAATTAATTGATCAAACCCGGTCTTTAGTACTCCTAAACATTACATATATGAGGGATCGTAGCCCGCACCATATATAATCAAGAGATGAGTAAAGTAGTGTCGTATTAGCTACACTCACGTTTCACTCTTAAGCATCCCAATTACTTAGCACAAACGAGATCAAAAGTCCTACAACGGTTGTGATCACCATACTACAAGATCTAAACAATTATTAAATTTAGATAACTAATTTTATACTCGTGCAAACCACATCGAGTTGGGTTCATGCATCCCAACCCTTAGAAATCTAGCCTAACATGGTGAAATTACTGAAAACTACGTTATCTACGTTTCATGAACTCATAATTGCGTGGATAGAGAGATTAAACATGAGAAATAGTAATAAAGGTACTGGAAATAAAGGTTATCGAGATTGAAGAACAAAACCATTCAAGAAGAAATAAAAGGTTGAAGAAAAACTGGAAAACCTCTTGAATTAAAGGTGCAAAATATGTAAATTCTTCTCCTAGATGTTTCTACTTATTTTGGAGCTTTTACATGAATGAAATCTGAATAAAAAAAGTCCTAATGACCAAATATATAAGCTAGAATTATTTAGAAGAGTTCCCAAAACATAGAACTCTTTTGGCTAAAAGATAAGGACAAAATAAAAATCCCGTATCTGGAAATTTGTCACACTTAGAAAGTGTGACTAAGCTTGTAACGAATTTGGAGCGTGACAAAAGGCGGATCGGTTTTTTTCCCATTGAATTTGGATCGGTATGCTTCGCAAATTTAGGCGTGACCATAAATTCTTCACCGTAACTTGGATTGATGTGCCATTTTTTCAGTGTTCTTATAATTGAAAGCTCTTCAACTTTCCAGTTGAACCCACCTTCGGACTAAGGTTGAAAATTATGAAAATGCCCTTGAACTCTCCATTTCTTGCTTTCTTTCACTATTTGCGTTCTCTTTCGCACTAATTTGCATGAAATACCTGTAAAACACATAAGAGATACACAAAATACGAAATACATGCCAAAAGGGGTTACTAGCATAAGTATGAGACAAATCCAAGCTATTTACATCGCACGGGATCATAAAAATATCAAAATTAAGGGGATAAATGTGATGAATTCATGCCTAACAAAACCATTACACCAAATCCTGCGAATGGTCACGCCGAGTTGGTCACGGCCCAAGTCCTTGACCATTTGGTCGTGGACTTGGGCCGTGACCATCTGAATTTTTGTCGTGACCATATTCATTACCATACTGAGTCATGGATGCTCTCTAAGTGATCACGGACCAAATCCATGACCACCGTGGGTCACGAACTTGGGTCGTGACCACGTCGTGACCATCTTAGTGCCAAAATTCCCTCCAAAATTTGGTCGCGAATGGGTCATGGACTTGGTCCGTGACCATAGGCATGACGAAGAACAAAACATACACATATGGGGTCACGGCTTGCGTCCATGACCATTTCTTGGTGTAGGTCACGGCTATGGGTTGTGACTAATAGTCAATCGTCCACGTTGCTAGGCTTTATTTATGGGTCACACTTGCTCGGTCACGGCTCTAGGTCGTGACCACTATCAATCCTAACAAAAAAAGAAGCACCTCATATTTTCATTTCCCCACCTCATATTTCATTTTCTTTCTCATTCTGTCTTCGCTGATGTCATATTACCAAATGCTGTAAACATTTTGAAAAAACACATCACCAAATGTTTGGTATGGATTTTGGTTTTTGATGATTTGTATGGGAATGAGCAGGTGGCGACGGGTGGTGCTCCGGGTTCGATTGGCTTTGGGTTCTCAGCTGGGTTTGGCAAGTGTTGGTTTGAAATCGGGCACAACAAAACAGATAATTAGTGGCAAAAAAATTCGTCACCAAAGACATTTGGTGACGTAAAAAAATTCGTCAATCATCCGTCACGAAAGCCCCGTCGCTAAAGGTTTTGGTGACGAAATACAAATTTCGTCACCAAATAGTACACCTTTTGGTGACAAAATATGTTTTGTCACGTAATAACAGACTTTTAGTGACAAAATTATTTGTCACCAAAAGTCTTATTTTTTGTCACAAAAATACAAATTTTGTCACCTAATGTATATGATAATATGCAAAATGAATACCATTTGGTGAGAAAATTAATATACTTATGGGACAAAATATTTTTGTCACGAAATGAATTTTGTCAAAAAAATTTAAATTTAAAACTTATATTTTTTTAATTTCAATTTCACTTCTCATAATTATTCAATCAAATAAATATTAATTATAGAATCAACTAAATTTCATCAGCATTATATAAGTAATCAACTACCATCATATACATACTCAAAATTAAGGTTCAAAAGATTATATAATTGATACGAAAGCATTCGTACAAATATCTCAAAATCATTGATGAATTACAAAGTAGCCTACATCATTTATTACAACACATTAACTAAGGCATTAGTTTCTAACTTTATATTTCCTAAGGCATCAATTTATAATCAATTACAATGTATCCTCCAAAAAAATAATTCCCAACAAGTTTGTTAAGTGCTCCTTCCATTTTCATCATCATCCTAAAAATAATTTCCAAAAAAGCGTCCTCACAACGTCCCAATCTGCAATTCAAAAAGTACCAAGGCATTAGTTTCTAACTTTATAAGTATATTAACAATTGATAAATAGAATAATATCAATTAAGAAATAACACCCGTTGAGCTAAACACAAAAAAAAATACGAAATTCAATTTTATTTTTAATATTTTAAAAAAATTGGCAGAATTGCCTTTGTTTATAGACTAAAACCACCCTGCTAAATTAAAAATAAAAAAGTCGTGACACCCAATGACAATCCACCAAAATTCCCCTTCCACCAATTCAAAAGATTAACATCGCCAATATTTTAAAAAAAATCGGCAGAGTTTCCTTTGTTTATAGACTAAAACCACACTGTTAAATTAAGAAATAAAAAAAGTCAAGAAACCCAACGACAATCCACCAAAATGTCCCTTCCACCAATTCAGAAAATAAGGTAATAGCTACATCAATATAGCTATTAAATAAGTCAAAAGGATGTGAATCCAACAAAGTAATTTCAATAAATTCAACATTGAAATTATTAAAACTTACCTATAGTAAATGTGGGAGGAAGGGAACCTGATTCTTTTAAAGCATCACACATCTTGTCGAATCCAAATTGATGAGCCTCTAAACATTCTAGACGCTCATCACGAGCCTGTAGTTGTTCCTTTAACTCATAATTTTCTCTCTGATCTTCTCTAAGGGCCTCCCCAACACTGCGTCTCATCACGATGTTTTTTATTTGGTATCTTTTGGTTCATGCCCAAGACCTATGATATATCCCGATTTAGTACTAAATACTCGATCAACTATCTCATCAGGAGTCAAAGGTTCATTACCCTCTGGAGTAGGCTCAACTTGCAACTGTTTCATCTCAATCTGTAAAACAAATTAGCATATATCATTTCACAAAATCGAAGTTATGGTATTTGTCTAATATATGTTATATTCTTACATATAGTTCTTCAGCTTCGAGAGAAGACCATTTTTCATTAGTGCACTGGGTTGCCTTGTAGAACTCAATTTGATCTAGCTCCTCATTCGCCACATCGTTCTTCATAATCATGAAAGACAATCATTATCGTCAATATTTGTGAAAGATAAGATCAACTTTAGAGAAAAATAAATATATAGAAATATATAACAAGTGATATAGGGCAGTTACAAATGCCCTCGACCCTTGATTGTGTTTGATAGTTTGCATCACTCGATATTCTTATTGATGTCACATTGATGCTTCAATAATAGTTGATGGATAATGAGTATGATATGTGTCAATTAAAAGAACATATTTGTTATATTATATAAATTTATTATACCCGATGCTCAGAGTTAGAGAACAAATCACAAAGAAAACGAGAATTCTCTCATTGGTTGATTGATTCTTTCTAAATGATAACATAAGTGGAAAACGGTGGATCTTAAATCAAGACTTTTTGGGATTTGGAAGATTGACCCATATTTGCTTAAGAAGTTCTCATACCTATTCATAATAGTTCTCTATTGGAATGTTAAAGGGATTTCCATTTCCCCTACTCGATTAGCCATTAAAAGTCTATGTGATCTACATATACCTAATTTCTTATTCATATCTCATCCCATGTCAGACTTCTCTTATATAAGTGATGTTTTCAGCCTTTTCTAATTATTTTTGTACATTTCTTTTCTCATCCCAAGATTAATGCAGCACATAAAAAAATCAAGACTTTTCATAGGAGGCTTTTTTATATGACATTACAAGAAAATGACTTCAAGGCCTTGTTTCATTCAGGGTGAAATGTGTTTCATCAGAGTCAAAGTGAATATTTTTCAACTTGGTTCTTGTTAAACCCCAAACCAAGTCCAAACCAAACAGGGCTAAAAGATCAAACCAGAAGAGCCTTATAATGTATAAAAAAAATCTTCTAACCTGGAGATGACTCACTACATTATGTCTGGTCCAACCGTCTAATTTCATTAGGTATAGTATATGATAAGGGATGACTTGATCTACACTAAGTTTCTCAACAGCTTGTACAAATTTTTTGTGCAATTCAGGTGTCCAGTCCACCTGAAACCAACCAGAGATGAACCACATTTATAAACATTATACACAATTTAACTCCGGATAAGTATTCGAATACAGGTTTTGAATGTTCATATGGAATCAAGTGATGTTTTGCAATATTAAGAGAATCTCTAAACGTTATGGAAAAAATAAAAAAATTGGCAATTTACAAGGTGTGACACCCCGACTAATTAAATACCGGATAGCTACTCCTTTATTCAAATTAATACAAAATGTCAAGTTGGTTCAGTGCATAGCATCACTGTCGAAAACATTTTTAAACAATTACTAGCCACCTAATATTTAAAAAGTGAGTTGTCAAATTTTATTTAAATGAGATTAACGTGCAACCAATTAAATTATTAACTAATGACACCACAATCAGATCACAGTCACAACATAATATAAATGTAATAATAAATGAGTCTGGAGTAACACTCCTCTGAATAATCCAAACACTAAATAAAACCAAATATAAAGTCTGAAAAATAAACTAACGAACTCCAAAACTGAAATGAAAACTGAAAGTATAATAAATATGTCTCTAAAGAAAAGAGGCGATGTGCCCTAACTGATGAATAAATCTAAAATAGAATCAAGGTAGAATGTGGAGGCGTCTACTATCGAGGTCCTATAACTTCCACAGCAGCTAAAACACGTCAAAGGAATGGAACTCCTAAGCTTGGCGTCCCTGTGGCTGGGCACCTAAAAGGTTTTTACAATAAAATAGTTTTGAAAGAAAATGGGGCAGAGCCCGAGGTGAAAACCGTTGAAAAATATAGCAAGTGTTTAATTCCATTAAACATTAAATATTAAATACATGTTAGTGGCGTGTGACATGACTGAAAATGTGTCTTAGAAATGCGTTCACTCTAGGCTCAAGTGCAAGCCTGTCGCTCAAGTAATAATCCGATAAGTCGGGTATCGATCCTTAGGTAACTAAGACAACGAAGTGGTGACGACGGGAAAAGACTAAGGAATCCTAACTTTGACTCTAAAAAGAAAAAAAGAAAATGATTTGGTTTTCGGAATGATTAAACTAAATGCAATTCTAAAATTATGAAAAGATGAAATTATACTAAATTACCTAAAATGCTAATGAAAACTGGTTTAAAATTTTAAACTATGAATGAGAAAAATAGGATGGGAAAACAATACCCCAACCCTAGTGTATTGCAGTTATAATACTAATAGTAAATTTAACTGATTAATTTGACCCAGAATTTAGTACTCCCAAGCATTACGTATACGAGGTTCAAGCCCGCGTCATACTTAATCTGAGGACGAGTAAATCGGTATCGCGATAGTAACACTCGAATTGCATTCTAAATTATCCCGGTTACGCAGAGGCAAACGAGGTATAAAGATCTACGATTGTTGTGTTCCTACGCAATACGGTCGTAATAAATCACCAAATTCAAAGGATTAATGTTATACACATGCAACTAACACATCAGGTTGGGTTCATGTATCCTGACCTTAGAAAATCTAGCCTAGCATGCTGAAAGTAATGAAAACAGGGTTTGATATGCAAAATGCCATGATTAATCTAAGGAAAAACTTGTCAATTGATGTAGAAAGGAATTTAAGATAAGAAACAACTCACTAATTTAACCAAAGTAGTAACTACAACAATTACGAATACTGGTAATCAAAGAACTTCTGAATAATCTTCACTATTGCAATTAAAACTGGAAATTGTATCTAAACTAGGGTTTTTTGGAAAATAAAGGAAAATTCTATTAATTCCCCTTAATTCTCCGTCCAAATAATGATAATAAAATGGGTTTTTATACCCTACAAGAATTTCAGAGTTTCAGCTACACTAGGATTCTTTTTAGGAAAAGATACGATTTGCAAATCTCGATGGCCGGATCGGTCCGGGCCTTAGGCGGACCGGTCTGCCTCCCAAGCGAATCATTTTTTTTCCAGGCGGACCGATTCTTTTATTTTTCACCCTCCTTCGGTTTTCTTTCGATCCGGGGTCTTATGTAGGTTTGCACAGTGGACCGGTCCGGGGTAGGGGCGGACCGGTCTGCCTGTTTGACTTTTTTCCTCATCTTTGACTGCTCATATCTTTTGTTCCAGAACTCCGGCTGAGGCGTCGTTTCTTCCTATGTGCTCATGAATGAGATATCTTCAACATCTCTTTAGGTACCTTATCCGAATTCTGGGTAAAAATTATGCTTTTGCCCTTTTGACTTTCCTTCTTGTCTTTACTTATTCTTCCGGTCTCCTTCTTTCATTTCTTGATATCAAATGCCTGCAAAACTCATACGAAATACCGAAAACTCGGTGTACTTGTTAGGATAAGTCAGTAGCAAGATTATGAGATAAAGTCAAATCTATTACATTGTTCGAGGTGCTAAAAGTAACTAAATTAAGGGATAAATTAGGAAGAATTTATGCCTAATCAAACCCCCTAACTTAGAACTTTGCGCGTCCCGAGCAATGTAAAAGAATCCTAGCAAGGCTCAACTCTTGAAAAACATTTTATTAGGATAGAATACCTTTTTTGCGGGCAAGCAATTGCATTTAGCGTATGCAATTGGCCTTTAAACCCCTAGGTTACCCTAGTAGGACGAGTTGTGTCTCGTGAGGTTTTGCAGTGAATATACCCACACAATTCGACTCAAAGAAAAAAAATCAAAATACTTAAAAATTGTACAATTCCAACTTTTCCAGAAAATAGTCATCATCAAGTCATATTTACAAGTCTCAAATCATAGTGCGTGTGTGCGATGCCGGAAATATAATCGCAAATTTCGACCAATTGATCATTAAGTTACTTATCCGAAAATTCGTTTTGATTTCAAATTCTCACGGAATGCTCTCTCAAACGAATCACTCGGAATGTGGTTATTCTCTCGGTGTGCGTGATGTAAAGAGTAAATATAATGGATGCAAAGTCACGCACTCAAGTAGAAAGACGGAAATTTTATAGTGATTAGAATCTCGTCAACAGAATACGGTTTGAAAAATGGGAACATTGCCTCTTATTCACGCACTCAATCTCTTTTTATTATCTTTTGGTGACTTAGTTCTCCATGCAGTAATCAATTTTTCAATTTGGACTCGGTTAGGACTTTTTCAGATTTTAAGGTATAGTGGGTAAAATGAAAATGGTAGGGAAGGTTGGAATTGGAAAAGCCATTTATGATGTCCATTTGTGCTTTTTCCGGGCTATTGCTCATTTTTTTCTTCTTTTTCTCTATTTTTCTATTTTTCACTTCTTTTCTTTTCTTGCTATTTTGTTGAGCATATCTATTTTTTTCTTGCCTCTTTTTATGCACTTTTTGGACTAAATTCTGAATTTTTTCATTTTTCGCAATTTCGAGCTATTTGGGTTTTTCGGGTTGTCAAACAAAAGGGAAAATCTATTTGTCTCAAACGAGGGCCTACTTCATTATCCAAAATACCAATTGCATTACCATATGTGTTTCGAGATGAATTTAAGTTTAGAGATCATTTTTGGCACATTTTTCAAGGCAATATCACACACGTTTTTCATAACCGATCAAAATGAAAAGGGTTGAGATCCTCGATAAATTTTTAGGTGCTGAAAAGAACTTTGAGTTAACAATTAACTCGAATTGATTTAAAAACTCGCAAAAAGTGATAGGCTCAAATCTCACCGGGTTTGTTAATTTCCACACTTATTCGTTAAGTTGTCAAATTTCGCTCAATTTCCATCTTTTAATCAATTTCGGCTTTGTGTATGTTGAATTTTACAACTCGAGACTTTAAACCGACTTTTAATGATATTTTTGAAAAATTTGAATTCCAATTTTTATTTATTTTGAACAAAAATATTTTTGAATTTTTCAAAATTTTATGATTTTTTTGGAAATTTCTGGGCATTTTTGAAAACTTTTGAAGTTTTAGAAATACGCACTTGTGACCCCCCTAACTTAGACTTTTGCATTGTCCTCAAGCAAAAAGGACTAAAATCTAAACAAGGCAAAATAATAAGTGCGATAAATAAAACCAACAAATGGAGAAAAATGACGATTTTATAACAAACAAGACTGTGGTACAATTACAAGGCAAAACATTCAAACATGTGAACAGGGAAAAACAAGTAAAAACTGCAGAACCACATCAAGCTTCACTAGGGAGGGGGATGGGAAGAACCGGGCGCATCGGGGACATAGGGGTAATAGAAATAGGGTGGCAATGGCTCATTAGGATCCCCTTAGTGGCGATATATTTCTGATTGGAAGCGGAGTATCAAGTTCGTATCGCGACGGTAGTCGGTCAAAAAGTTGTCGAAGTTCTTCTCAAGTGCCACCATTTGGTTAGTGAGGTCGCTACCCGCCCACTCAAAATCAGGATTGTCCTCTTCGTCCGGGCCAACATCCCCCATTTCGACATCCGCACCGACTGCCTCTTCTTCCTCGTCACTTTCGCTCGAGGCAAACACTTCTTCACTATCACCTCCTCGTCGTTCCCGTAGGACAGCTAGTTGTTTGGCGCTCTTTATGCGGGTCCCTTGTCCAAAAGGACTGGGAGTGCGAGTATGATCGAGCGGTGTCGCTATGCCAGCATCCTTGAGGATAGAAGTGATCAAACGGGCATAGGGTAATGGGGCAACACCCTTCTCATCCAAGGACACATTGATGATGTCGGCGTATAAAGTCCGGACCAGGTGGATGGAAGTGTGTGGGTAAAAAATATGGTAGGTCAAAGTGGCCTACCGGGGCCGCATGGCAGAATCGTTGGACGTTTGCAATATGTTGGCGCACACAATCTGAAAGGTGAGGCGCGCCTTCTCGTTAAGGCATCTAACGACGACGGTTTGCCCCGTCCAAACCACATCCGGTGCAATGCGGGTCATGATAACTTCTTTGGCAACCGGGGGGACGTTTCATGGATAGGTGAATTCTTGAACGTTCGGAACATCGTACTCGGCCAACTTGGCCATGAGAAGAGCCAAAGAAAATGGGATGATATTCCCATCCATGTAATCTTGGGCCTCGAATTGTCCCGCCTGAACTAGGGTACCATAAAAGGATCGGACTTCGGTTGCCCAAACAAATTCATAAGGTTAGTTGAGGAATCGACACCACCCCCTAGCCATGAATAGGGTGGTGACGGAGTTGGGCAGTTCGGTCCATTGGACAACGCGCTCCATATGGAGTTTGCGATCCAAATTGAAAAAGCGATGGCACCATCGCTCCTCTTGGAAGGAGCAGAATTCTCCATGACCGGAGGGTTGGATGTCGGTGGAGTCATACTTAGTGGGGACAGCGCGTTGGGCCATGAGAACAAGAGAGATTTCTGCTTGGGAAAACTAGGGAGGGAGAAGAGAGGAGTTTTATTGAAGGTGTGGATGGAAAGGGAGGGTATGGGTGTGTATTTATAGGTGAAGAGGTGGGTGTAGGGGTTGTATTTGGAGGGAAAAGGGTTGGAGGGAAAAAGAGGTGAATTTGGGAGGGAAAGGGTAGGCTTGGGAGTTGGGGAAATGAATTGGAGGGAAAGAAGAGGATTGGGGAGAAGGGGGTGGACCTTGGGAAGGGTTAAAAACAGATATGCAGAAGGCGGACTGGTCCGGGGTAAGGGCGGATCGATCCAGTATTTTTAAATTCAGGCAAATTCGACTAGCGTACTGGTCCTTTTAAAAATTAAAGGAACCAATCCGGCCCTAAAATAAAGGAACCGGTCCGGCCCAGAGTTTTTGGGCCGGATTTTCCCCTAACTTAATTTCGAATGCTCTTCTCCGAAATTTTTTTGCTTTCGCAACATACTCCCCATCAATATGGATTAAAAACCTATCGGTAGCCATGACCAACGCAATTTGACTCAATGTTCCCGAAACATGCGAATGCTCTTTCCCGAATGTACCCTAATCCTATCGATGCTCACTACACACACGACTCTCTCTACACACACGACTCTCACCCCATACGCGTCGGGGGTGCGACAACCTCGCTGTAACAGCTCACTCTACCCCGTAAATGAGGTCCGATAACCAAACAGTGTTGACTTTTTCCGTACACGCCTCTAGATATTGCTTTAGGCGTTGTCCATTCACTTTGAATGTATTTCCCCCTTTTAAATCATCTAATTCAACAGCTCTGTGAGGGAAAACATTCTTCACAATGAACGGGCCAGACCATAATGACCGCAACTTGCTCGGAAAGAGATGAAGCCGAGAGTTATAGAGAAGAATTTTTTGCCCAGGAAGAAACTCTTTGCATCGAATGATGTTATCGTGTGCGAGTTTCATCCTTTCTTTAGAAATTTTAGCATTCTCATACGCATCATTGCGTAGTTCTTCTAACTCGTTCAATTGAAGCTTTCGGGCTTCACCGGCCTTATCCATAGCATAATTCAATTGCTTAATCGCCCAATATGCCTTGTGATCTAATTCAATGGGAAGATGGAAAAGTTTTCCATACACAAAGGCGAAAGGGGACATGTCGAGTTGATTTTTATATGCGGTACGATAGGCCCATAGCAAATCTTTCAATCTAAGTGACCAATCTTTCTGGGTAGGATTGACGGTCTTTTCAAGAATGTTCTTGATTTCCCGATTTTCTAGTTCGGCCTACCCATTCGTTTTTGGGTGATAAGTCGTTCCAACCTTGTGAACGACACCATACTTTCTCATTAGCTTCTCGAATGGCCTATTGCAAAAGTGTGTGCCATTATAACTGATTATCACTTTCGGAGCACCGAAGCGGGAAAGTATGTGTTCCTGAAGGAATTTTATCACCACTTTGTTGTCATTTTTCTTGGTAGCTATAGCTTCCACCAATTTAGAAATGTAGTCTACCGCGATAAGGATGTATAGGAAACCAAAGGACGGGGGGAAGGGACCCATGAAGTTAATACCCCAACAGTCGAAGATCTCAATGATGAGTATGGGGGTAAGAGGCATCATGTCTCGTCGGGTAATGGCTCCCATCCGTTGGCACCTATTGCAAGATTTGCAAGCATCGTTCACATCCCAGAATATTGTGGGCCAATAGAGGCCGCATTGCAAAATTTTAGCGGCCGTCTTTTTCGTCGAAAAAATGGCCTCCACAAGCTTTCGAATGATAAAAGTTGATGACTTTTGGGATCTCGTCATCCGGTACACATCTTCGGATGATTTGGTCGGCGAAAAATTTAAAAAGGAATAGATCGTCATAGAAAAACATGCGCGACCAAGTAAAAAACCTGTTCTTATCTTGCGATTTCCAGTAGGGAGGGACGGCTCCCGTGATAAGGTAGTTCACTATATCCGCAAACCAAGGCAAAGGAGAGGTAGCAAAAAGTTGCTCATCCGGAAAGTACTCATCTATGGGTATGGGATCACTAGGTACGTCGGACAAAAGTCATGATAAGTGGTCGGCAATGACGTTTTCTACTCCTTTCTTATCTTTAATTGAGAGATTGAACTCTTGTAGGAGTAGGATCCACCTTATGAGGCGTGACTTTGCATCTTTCTTTACAAGTAGGTATTTTAAAGTCGCGTGGTCGGTGAAGCAAGTAATGGGAGAACTGATGAGATATGACCGGAATTTATCATGGGTAAAGACTACCGCTAGCAATTCTTTCTCCGTGGTAGAGTACTTGAGTTATGGTCCGGTAAGAGTCCGGCTAGCGTAGTAGATGACATGAGCTTGCTTATCTTTTCTTTGGCCCAAAACAGCCCCTATCGCATAATCGCTAGAATCACACATTAGTTCGAATGGCAAAGACCAATTTAGAACTTGCATGATAGGAGCGGACACAAGCATGGTTTTCAGTTTTTCAAAAGAGCTTTGGCATGCTTCCGTCCACTCGAATGGGGTGTCCTTCATGAGTAGGTTGCTTAAGGGTCTAGCGATGGAGCTAAAGTCCTTAATGAACCTTCGATGAAACCCCGCGTGGCCCAAGAACAAGTGCACATCTTTGAGCGATTTTAGTGGGGGAAGATCAGCTATGACATCAATTTTTGCCCTACCAACTTCTATCCATTTTGATGATACTATGTGGCCAAGAACTATTCCATTGGTGACCATGAAATGTCATTTCTCCTAATTCATTACTAAGTTCTTTTCCACATACCGGGCAAGTACTTTTTCCAGTTTCTCTAGACAATGATCGAAAGAGGTGCCAAAAATGCTGAAATCGTCCATGAACACTTCGAGTCCTCTCTCGACCATGTCATTAAATAAGCTCAACATGCACCTTTGGATGGTCGCGGGTGCATTACACAAGCCGAATGGCATACGTTTGTAGGCAAACATACCAAAAGGGCAAGTGAAAGTTTTTTTCTCCTGGTCAAGTACATCTACCTCAATTTGGTTATATCTGGAATAACCATCGAGGAAACAATATTAAGGGTGGCCTGCTACTCTCTCAGGCATTTGATCAATAAATGGTAAGGGGAAATGATCTTTCCTAATTCCCGCATTGAGTTTTCGGTAATCAATGCAAACACGCCACTTGGTGGTGGTACGTTGGGGAACTAGCTCTCCCTTAGCATTCTCAATCACTGTCATGCCCGACTTCTTCGGGACGACTTGAATGGGGATCACCCACTTGCTATTCGAGATTGGGTAGATAATCTCGGCATCCAATAACTTGATAATCTCGGTTCTCACTACTTCTTTCATGTTGGGATTAAGTCTTCTTTGCATTTCTCTTGAGGGCTAAACATCCTCTTTGAGATGGATTTTATGAGTGAAAATCAAAGGACTTATCCCCTTCAAATCAGCAATGCACCAACCAAAAGCACTTTGGTGCTTTCTCAGAATTTTTAACAGTTTACCCTCCTGCTCGTCATCTAGGCTAGAGGAGACAACAACAGGAAGTGTCTCATCCTCTCCTAGGTATGCATATTTAATATGGGAGGGGAGTTTCTTCAATTCAAGGGTTGGAAATTTTTCACTGGAGGGAACCATGCGTGTATCCCTTGGTGGTAACTCCTCGAATCTCGAAACCCAATTAACATCTCTCGCATCCTCATCCGACGCTATCTCATCGAGAAAGTCTCTCAACTCCCTAACCTCCCTCGCGAAGTCGGTGTACGTCCCCTCACTATCATGGCTCGACACTAGACATGACCCTAAGGCATCGTCGTAATAATTCTCCTCAAATTACTCTTCTACTATCTCATCTATGAAGCTCACCGTGTGAAAATCATCTTCCTCCCCCGTATGTTGGGCTATGTGGAAGATGTTGGTCTCTAGGGTCATGTTCCCAAAGGTGAGTTGCATTCGCCCATTCCGAGTATTGATGATTGCGTTATCCGTAGCTAAGAACGGGTGCCCAAGGATGATGGGAACATGATTTCTCGAGTTGAAAGAGGGATCCATGTCCCAAATGACAAAATCCACCGGGAAGTAGAAAGTGTCAACTTGGACGATCACGTCCTCGACTATACCTCTTGTGATCCTCACGGTTCGATCCGCTAATTGGAGAGTGACCTTTGTGGGCTTGAGGTCGCCTAAGTCAAGTTGCTTATAGATGGAGTAAGGGAGGATATTTACACTTGCTCCCAAGTCAAGTAAGGCCTTCTCGATTTTGTTTTCTCCAATGATGCAGGAAATGATGGGTGCATCGGGATCTTTGAATTTAGGCGGGAGATCATTTAGTAGAATGGAGCTCACATTTTGTGCCAGAAAGATATTCTTCTTTGCCTTCATCTTTCTCTTTACCATCAACAAGTCTTTGATGACTTTTCCATAAGATGGAAATTTCTTAATGGCGTCAAGGAAATGTAAATTCGGCTTTACTTGTTTTAGCACTTTTAGCACGTCTTCACGTGGGTTTCCTTTATGGGAAGGAATCAACCTTTGAGGAAACAGTGCCGCGGAGGGTGGTTTCACTACTACCTCGGGCTCACTAGTGTCTTCTTTGTCACTCTCATTCAAGGGGACATATTCAGCCTCTTTTGAGCCGGGCGAAATCTCCTTGTTTTTTGTTGTGTCGTGTTGGGGAGGTGATAAATCAACGACTCTCCCACTACGAAGAGTGGTCACAGCTTGACATTGCTCCTGATGTTCAGTAGAAGTGGAGCTAACACTAGTTTAACCTTGGGGAGGTCTTTGGCCTTGGGCAGGAAACTTTCCCTTCTCTTGGACACTCAATGAGGATTGTATTTGTGATTGACTCACATTTATGTCGCTAATCAGACGATCATATTTAGCATTGGTTACAGTCTGTCTAGTGATAAATTGATTCATGGTATCCTTGAGAGTTCTCCGCGGTGGCGGGATATATTCTCCTGGAAGTGGTGGTGCTTGAACATGTCCTTGCATGTGTGGGGCTTGTTGAAAATGTTATGGTGGAGGAGGGGAAACATGGGAAGTAGGGTTCATCGCAGCATGTTGTTGCCCGTAGCTAAAACCAGGATGATTTTTCCATGAAGGGTTGTAAGAATTCCCATGAGGTGCACCGAAATTACCCTTAAAACCTCTTATACCACTAACTTTCTCTTGAAGCATCACTTTGTAGGCGAGTATAGTCGGGCATTCCTCAGTTGAATGACCCGCCTCACAAATTGCACACACCTTTTCAACGGGGTTGGTAGGGATCCAGTTCGTTCTCTTCCACATATCCCACATAGGTCTCGCACTTCTTTCTAAAGTATATCGATCCGACTGTCCGCTATAGAACTCTTTTCTACATGAAATAGGTCGGACGCTGTCGGAGTGGTGGTCACTTCACGATTTCGATTTTGAGCAATAGGGTCAGATTTATCCCAGGATTGGGTAGTCTCGGCTACATACCTTTGGTGAAGCTCAGCATCGTGGGCGTCTAAATCGATAAAGGGACCACTTCCCATGGTTTCAACAAGAGTCTTGGAGTTAAGATTCGGCCCATTTATAGATAAAATAGATGATTTGCGTTGCATCAAATCCATGATGGGGGCATGAGGTAACTAACTCGTTGAAACGCTCGTAACATCGATGAAATGGCTCATTTTCAGATTGCATGAATGCTTGAATTTGAGCCTTTATGGAGATCGTTCGATGTGGTGGGAAGAATTTCTTGAGAAATCTCAATTGTAACTCATTACAAGATGGAATCGAGCTTGGAGGTAATGACCATAGCCAGGTCTTAGCTTTATCTTTGAGCGAGAAGGGGAAGAGTTTGAGGCGGATCACCTCTTGTGTGCAAGTTTGATCATTGAGAGTATCGCACACATCCTCAAATTCCCTAATGTGGAGATATGGCTTTTCAGAATCCATGACATGGTAATGGGGTAACATCTGAATCATACCATTTTTGAAACAGAATTGCGAAGAATTATACGGGAGTATAATGCATCCCGGAGTGACAGTGCGCTCGGGATATAAGAATTCTCTCAGCGGGCGGTATGGGGCCTCTTTCTCACCGACAGGTGCATTACTGTGTGGTGACATATCGCTCTCACTTAATGACTCGGTGCTCTCACTTGGTGTGCTCGAAGTGTGCTTGGAGGTGTGTCAAAGGAAGGAAAATGGAGTGTTATTGGAGATTAAGTGTGACGGTGTGGGAGGTGGGATCCAGAACTGTGGGGCGTTTGGAGTGTGGGGGCTATCGGGGTTATACTCAACTATTGGATTTTCGTGAATGCCGGTTGGAGTATTATGGGGTGTGGGAGTGAGTTCATAATTTTGCATTAAAATCTTGTGAGACATGGTGGTGAATCTTTTTGGGCTTTTTGAATTTTTTTTATGTTTTTGGATTTTTGAAATCTTTGGTCAAAGCTTTAGATTGACTCGATCTAATCCTAAGTCTACCTAATTCCTCGGCAACGGCGCCAAAAACATGACGCGACTAAAAATGTGTCTCAGAAATGCGTTCACTCTAGGCTCAAGTGGAAGCTTGTCGCTCAAGTAATAATCCGATAAGTCGGGTATCGATCCTCAGGGAACTAAGACAACGAAGTTGTGATGACGGTAAAAGACTAAGGAATCCTAACTCTAACTCTAAAAAGAAGAAAAGAAAACGATTTGGTTTTGGGAATGATTAAACTAAATGCAATTATGAAATTATGAAAAGATGAAATTATACTAAATTACCTAAAATTCTAATGAAAATTGGTTTAAAATTTTAAACTATTAATGAGAAAAACAGGACGGGAATACAATCACCCAACCCTAGTGTATTGCAGTTATAATACTAATCGTAAATTTAACTAATTAATTTGACCCAGAATTTAGTACTCCCAAGCATTATGTATACGACGTTCAAGCCCGCATCATACTTAATCTGAGGAAGAGTAAATCGGTATCGCGATAGTAACACTCGAATTGCATTTTAAATCATCCCGGTTACCCAGAGGCAAACGAGATATAAAGATCTAGGATTGTTGTGTTCCTACGTAATACGGTCGTAATCACTAAATTCAGAGGATTAATGTTATACACATGCAACTAACACATCAGGTTGGGTTCATGTATCCCGACCTTAGAAAATCTAGCCTAGCATGCTGAAAGTAATGAAAACAGGGTTTGATATGTAGAAAGCCATGATTAATCTAAGGAAAAACTTGTAAATTGATGTAGAAAGGAATTTAAGAGAATAAATAACTCACTAATTTTACCAAATAAGTAACTACAACAATTACGAATACTGGTAATCAAAGAACTTTTGAATAATCTTCACTATTGCAATTAAAACTGGAAATTGTATCTAAACTAGGGTTTTCTGGAAAAGAAAGGAAAATTCTATTAATTCCCCTTAATTCTCCGTCCAAATAATGATAATAAAATGAGTTTTTATACCCTACAAGAATTTCGGAGTTTCAGCTGCACTAGGATTCTTTTTAGGAGAAGATAAGATTTGCAAATCTCGATGGCCGGACCGGTCCGGGCCTTAGGCGGGCCGGTCTGCCTCCCAAGCGGATTGGTTCTTTTTATTTTCAGGCGGACCGGTTTGGGGGGGACAGATTCTTTTATTTTTCACCCTCCTTTATTTTGCTTTCGATCCTGGGTCTTCTGGAGGTTTGCACAGCAGACCGGTCCGGGGTAGGGGCAGACCAGTCTGCCTCTTTGACTTTTTTTCTCATCTTTGACTGCTCATATCTTTTGTTCTGGGACTCCAATTGAGGTTCCGTTTCTTCCTATGTGCTCATGAATAAGATATATTCAACTTCTCTTTAGGTACCTCATCCGAATTCTGGGTAAAAATTATGCGTTTTCCCTTTTGACTTTCCTTCTTGTCTTTCCTTATTCTTTCGATCTCCTTCATTCGTTTCTTGACATCAAATGCCTGCAAAACTCATACGAAATACCAGAAACTCGGTGTACTTGTTAGGATAAGTCAGTAGCAAGGTTATGAGATAAATTCAAATCTATTATGTTGTTCGAGGTGCTAAAAGTAACTAAATTAAGGGATAAATTAGGAAGAATTTATGCCTAATCAGCGTGCCCTCACATGAGTTCCTCACCCCTCAACTATTGTGCACGCCTAACGTGTATCCTTAACCCGTCCTAATTATGCCACTAAATAACCTATTTGTCTATCATTTTATCCTCACATTAATAAGGGATTTTATTTATAACATTCTAATATAACCTATGTATACCTCACTCTTTCATTAATCATTTGAATGTGTAACAGTTACAATAGGACATTCTCCGTATTAAATTCCATTAAAAAATGTCCCAATAATTTATATCCACACTTTAACATATGAAATCATTAAAATCACAAGTACATTATTCTCAGCACAAATATACAAAATAGGGCACCCCTAGGCTAAGATGCAGTGCACACATACACTGCTATCGAATCCCGGTACATCACGTACATAAGGACTACGTATTCCGAATCTCTCAGGAATCGTTTCAATAAGCAAAATCACACATAATGGAGGCGAACATAGTCACATACCCATGGGTCACGCACATACCTATGCTCCAATGGTCAACTGACTTATTAACTCACAAATAAGCCATTCACATTCCTATGTCCTTAAGGTACCAATCTAAATCCCCCCGTAGCCACACAAATATTAGATGGCCTTGTTTTGAAAACTGACCTCCCGTGATAGCAAGTATGGTAGGTATGCTATACACATACTAATTAATACACTAAGCATTCACACAACTTAGATAACTTATAATATTATTAAAGGTACATTCTCAACCCTATACCGTTATTCAATTTTGTACGCTTTGATATTTTTAGATGGTATATCATATATCTTGCCGATACATCTCGCATCGTATAGTTTAAGTGCTTAAAACCTAACCAAGAAGGTTACTAAGTCTCCTATTATTCTCACATTTCAATTCATAAATCTTATGGTCCATATTTATGTCTCTAACCTTAAATTATCAACTATATAGATTTAATTCCTTTTCCCGACATCTCTAATAGCATTTCACTCGTTTGACCCTATTAAGTCTAACATAAAGTCCCAATTCAATTTTGATATAATTCGATTTCTATATACACCCGTACTGGTCCTCCTTAAACTAAAATGTGTTCACAAGATCCTTATAAGTAATTTACAAAGGGTCGGAATTGGATAAACTCAAAAAGGAAAAATATCACAATTTCTGGGGAGGTCGATCGATCGAACATGAATGTCGATCGATCGATGCTATCGATCGATCGACTATGAATGTCGATCGATCGATCAAGCAGTTGCAGGTTACGGGTTTCTTAGTTTTCCAGTCCCAGATTTGTCCCAAAATGCCATTACATGATAAAAAATTCTAATGTAAGTATAAAGGATCATTATACAACCAAATTCCATTATTTCTAACGTTCTAAAACCTTTAAAACATCAACAATTAACCTTTCTTGGATTGAATCTTCATAATATCCAAAAAATCCTATTTTATTCTATTTCATCAAGAATCATCATGTTTCTCTTCCAAATTCATTTTTTTATTTATCTACAGTTTCGGTCTTTGCTACTGAATAATTTCCAGAACTATTCTACATGCAAGTCCTATCCAAGATTTAGGTTTATTCTCCAAATTTCCATGAGTATTCATCATTTTTCAAGGTTGTCCTATAATCCTACACTAGCATGGATGATATATTTACTGAAATTAGTTGAAATCCAATCACTTGCCTTATAAATAGTGCTCTGATCTCCTGGTGGAGAAAATGGTTGGTTCTCCCTCTCTCTCCGTTGACAAATCCGATGGATTTTGGTGGTGGATGGTGGTTATGGCTTTGGAAGCCCTTTTGTAACCTCTCCTCTAACTCATGTTGCCCACTCTTGATTTTTGGTTGATAATGGCCCTAATGGCCCTCATAATAACTATTAACTAAACCCTAAAATCCGTGGGTCTAAATTCCTTAAAATTGAAAATGGCTAAAATACCCTCCCGAGTTGCCGGTTTGGCCTAAAAATGCCTCGGGACCCAAACTAAACTCCCGACTAGTATTTTTTGACTATTTCGACCTCTCCGGACATGTTAGCACACTCAAAATAACCATACGAGTGATCAAATTATAATTTACTTATAAATCTCATTAAATTAATTTCTGACGCGACTGATATGCGCGTCCCAACTAAATTTCTCGAATTGTCGTATTTATGACTTGCGACAATTTTAATAAATTTAACAATCATATGTTACCACATATATCCAGTAATATTCATCATTTTTTTATCATAACCAAATACCAACTTACGTCTCGCTAGTATTTAAATCCAGATTAATTTCTAATTAATTCCCATTTAATTATATTAATCCCATTAAATAAAATCAATAAAATTACGGGGTATTACATACTTCCCCCCAATAACAGAATTTCGTCCCGAAATTCAGAAATAAAGTATACCTGGCAAAAATAACTCTAGATAACGCTCGCGCATCTCATCCTCTCGTTCCCAGGTAGACTCCTCGGGATTATGATGCCGCCTATGAACACGTACAAATGGTACTATCTTCGACCTCAGTTTCCTCTCGCTGTGGTCCAGAATAGCAATCGGCCCCTCCTCATAGGAACTATCAGACTGTAGATTGATGTCCTCTAAAGGAATGTGGGTAGGAGCCAAATCATCCCTAAGATATCTCCTTAGTGAGGAAATATGGAACACGTCATGGGTCCTATGCAGGTGTTCCGGTAACCCAAGTCTATAAGAAACTGGCCCAATTCTCTCGATAATAGGAAATGGCCCCACATATCTAGGTGCCAATTTCCCCTTCTTCCCAAAACGCATAATCCCATTCATAGGGGACACTCTGAGTAGCACCTGATCCCTCACCTTGAATTCTCTGAAGAATCTCTTGGCATCAGCATAACTCTTCTGTCGGTCCTGAGCTACCCGAATATGGCTCCGTATCATCTCTATCCTCGCTGAAGTATCTTGAATCACCTTAGGTCCAAGGAGTTTGTTATCTCCCCACCTCTAGCCAACATGTTGGGGAACGACAAGGTCTACCGTATAATGCCTCGAATGGAGCCAGGCTAATCGTGAACTGATAGGAGTTATTATAGGCAAACTCCACCAGTGGAAGGTACTAATCCTAGCCACCTCCAAAGTCTTGGATGCACATCCGCAACATGTCTTCCAACATCTTATTCATCCTCTCGGTCTACCCATTTGTCTGCGGGTGATATGTTGTACTCAGTCGCAACTCTGTACCCATGGCTTCTTGGAAACTCTCCTAAAATTACGAAATAAATATCTTATCTTGGTCAGACACGATATCGAGAGGCACCCCGTGGAGTCTCACTATCTCCGCTATGAAAATCTGGGCATACTGTCCCATAGTGTAGTCTGTTCGGGATGGAAGAAAATGAGCAACTTTGGTCAACTGATCCACGATTACCCATATGGAGTCGTGACCCCTATGTGATGTAGGTAACCCCACGATGAAGTCTATGGAAATGCTCTCCCATTTCCACATAGGAACCTCTAATGGTTGTAGAATTCCTGCCAGTCTCTAATGGTCCACTTTTACCAGATGACAAGTGGCACATTTGGAAACAAACTTGGTAATGTCTCTCTTCATCCCGCTCCACCAGTATTGTTGCCTCATATCTTGGTACATATTATCCCCACTAGGATGTACCACGAATCTCGAACCGTGCGACTCTGTCATTAGCTCGTATCGCAAGTCTTCCCCCTCCGGAACAACCAATCTCCCATTGAAGTGTAAGCCCCCGTCTGAACTAATGGTATAAGACTCGCCCCCCTCTGCTAGTAAGTGTACGATCTGCTCTTGACAGAACAGGTCTGCTGCCTCGGCCTGTATCACTCTGGTAATGAGTTGTGGCATGACTATCATCACTGACATGAATGATCGGGCTACTACGTCATGGTGTCCCAACTCCTTCCACTTTGCTCTCCACACCTCGGCCACCTCACCTATTGGCCTATGGCTCAACGCGTCTTCTACCACGTTAGCCTTCCCTGGGTGATATTGGATATCAAATTGATAATCTTTCACGAACTCAAGCCACCTACGTTAACGCATGTTCAACTCCTTCTGCGTGAAGAGGTACTATAAGGACTTGTGGTTTGTGAATAAATTAAATTTGTCCCCCAGGAGATAATATCTCCAAATCCGAAGAGCAAATACGACTGCTTCTAACTCCAAGTCGTGGGTGGGGTAATTCTTCTCATGAGGCTTAAGCTTACGGGAAGCATAAGCTATAGCCTGACTCTCTTATTGCAGTACACCCCCAAGTCCTAGTAAGGACACATCGGTGTAGACTAAATACTCAACTCCCGGCCAGGGCAATGCCAACACTGGTGCTGAGGTCAACTTGTCCTTAAACTCGTTGAATGCCAACTGGAGGGAATCGCTCCAGATAAATGGCACACCCTTACGAGTCAGATGTGTCAAAGGACCTTCAATCTTTGAGAAACCCTGAATAAATCGCCTATAGTATCCTGCTAGGCCCAAGAAACTGCGTATTTCCATCGGTGTCATGGGATATCCCCACTCCCTCACCGATGATACCTTCCCCAGATCAATATATATTCCCCTATCAAAAATGATATGCCCCAAAAACTGAACCTCCAACAGCCAGAATCCACAAATCTCAAACTTTGCATATAACTCATTCTGATGCAGCGTCTGCAAAACCTGCCTTAAGTACTCGACATGTTCCTCCTCTGTCTGGGAGTAAACCAGAATGCCATCAATGAAGACGATGACGAACTGGTCTAGGAACTCTCTGAACACCCTATTCATTAAGTCCATAAACATGGCTAGGGTGTTAGTTAGGCCAAAAGGCATAACCCTGAACTCGTAGGAACCATACCTTATTAAGAAGGTAGTCTTCGAGACATCCTTCTCCCTAATTCTCAACTGATGGTATCCCGATCTCAAGTCAATATTTAAGAAGAAGGAAGCTCCTATAAATTGGTAG
Organism: Sambucus nigra; assembly: GCA_949130495.1. Taxonomy (NCBI): domain Eukaryota; kingdom Viridiplantae; phylum Streptophyta; class Magnoliopsida; order Dipsacales; family Adoxaceae; genus Sambucus; species Sambucus nigra. The sequence continues at coordinate 333,781,363 of OX422224.1, forward strand.
AGTAAGTCATCGATTCGGGGCAGAGGATACTTATTTTGTATTGTGACTTTATTCAACTCTCGATAATCTACACACAACCTTAAAGATCCATCCATCTTCATAACGAACAGAACAGGAGCACCCAATGGTGAAGTACTCCTACGGATAAACCCCTAACCTAATAGTTTCTCTATCTGATCATGTAGCTCCCTCGTCTCCACTGGAGCTATACGGTAAGGTAAACGGGCTATGGGTCGAGTGCCCAGCATCAAATAAATAACAAAGTCTATCTCTCCGCTAGGAGGTAATCCTAGAATATCCTGGAGTACGTCAGTGAACTCCCTCACAACTAGAATCGAATCAAGTGGTATCACTACTTCCCTAGAGGTCTCCTCCTCTATATAGTACAAGTGAGTGGATGATCCTCCCGTAGGACGAGGCATCGCCAATAGGAACATCTCATGTCCGGGTATGGAAAAAATAATACTCCTACTAAAACAATAAATCATGTCTTGATATGCAACTAGCCAATCCATACCGATAATCGCATTGTACGCGGTCATATCTAACACTAACATATCAGCAGGTAAAGTAAACCTCCCGATCTCTACACCCACACCTTGACATATAAGGGAAATCATAGAACCCCTACTCAACGACGAATCTACGCAAGTACTAGTGCTCTCCATGGTGTCTAACAACCCTATAGTGCGTACAAATCTCAAGGCAATAAAATAGTGTGTGACCCCCGTGTCAAATAAAATACGTCCCATAGTCCCCTGAATAGAAAACATACCTCAATAGCGTGTGGATCCTGTGGGACTGCGGCTTGCTGGAGCTGATAAACTCACTCGTACTGAAGTTTTCCGTATTGGACTTGGACTACTGGGATGGGTGGTAAAGTTTTCATCTACGGTGGTGCTGGGAGGGAGGCGGGAAACATAGGTCTCTAAGGCTCATGTCGAGCACCCTGCTACTGCTGCTGTGGGGCCCTTTCCCTTTCAGGACACTCCTAGCGTTTGTGGCCAATCTTGCCACAAATAAAACATTTCCCCGCAAAGTTTCCCCCTCTCTATCCTTGCTACCCATGGCCCTGATGGTCGTTACCATTCCTACCCTGACTATGCTAGACCTGGTGAAAGTGTTGTTGCTGGCCGTGCTGGCCCTGCTAGCCCTAATGGACGTGATGACCCTGTTGGCCATGTTGAAAACCTCCCTGACCATTTCTGAAACCTCCAGATCTAAATCTCTTAGAATCCCCCTGCTGGGAACTCTGATCACCCTGTCTGTGTTGACCCTGAGCTGATTCTGCCCCGCTGGCACCATTCCCCTCTATTTTGCCCTAATGGCTGGACTTTCCTGCTCGCTTACCCTCTGACAAGTGAAAGCGGTGGTCCTGGCAGTGAAGCAATGTTGCGTTAATTACATCAGAATAAGTGGCCAATGAGAGATTACGTAGAAAGTGCTGACGAATCCTCCATGTCAACCCATCTATGAATTTTTGGATCTTCTTCTCTTCAGTCAGAATTTCATCGGGAACAATGTTCAGAAGATTTATGAACTCGGCCTCATACTCAGCCATTGTCTTCCCCTCCTACTTAAGGTTCATTAGTTTCCTCTTCATCTCGGTATGAACTGCTGGGGGAAAATATTTGCGGTCAAACCGCACCCAGAACTCCAGAGTAGTAAGAACATCTCTCTCCTCCTTGGTGGTAATAGATTCCCACCACTGCAATGCTTTCCCTACCATCTTAAAAGTATCCAGTATCTGCCTTTGTATATCCTTACACTCGTACATCCTCAAGTGTCTTTGGATGTCCTTCTTCCACTGATCAGACACAATGACGTCGGAGCTACCTGCGAACTCCGGAGGGTGTGCCTTCGGACCCATTGCCATGCATACGGGAATACATGAGCCTAAAATGGGGCTACCATAGGTGGATGAGGTGGCGCCTACTGTACAACTGCTATAGCGGCATTTACTGCCTGGGCTACAATGGCGGCAACTTCTTTAGCGTTCATAGAACCCTAAACTAGTGCAGGCTGTGGTTCGGGCTGGGCACCCCTAGGAACTTTCTGTGCATGTCGTGGAGGCATATGAAATGAGAGAGAAGTCTGATAAGTCCACAGTTAATATCTCAAGATAGCTGAAGAGCGCAAGATAAACAAAAGAGTACAACAGTCCTAAAATATAGGGCTCTATATCAAAGGACGCTATGCGGAAACATAACAAGCCGTGCAGATCCTAAGGACACTAGAACCTGATGCTTTGATACCACCTATGACACCCCAACTAATTAAATACCGAGTAGCTACTCATTTATTCAAATTAATACAAAATGTCAAGTTGGTTCAGTTCATAGCATCACTGTCGAAAACAGTTTTTAAACAATTACTATCCACCTAATATTTAAAAAGTGAGTTGTTAAATTTTATTAAAATGAAATTAACGTGCAACCAATTAAATTATTAACTAATGACACCACAATCACATCACAGTCACAACATAATATAAATGGAATAATAAATGAGTCTGGAGTAACACTCCTCTGAATAATCCAAATAATGAATAAAACCAAATATAAACTCTGAAAAAAAATAATGAACTCCAAAACTGAACTGAAAACTGAAAGTACAATAAAGATGTCTCTAAAGAAAAGGGACAACATTCCCTAACTGATGAATAAATCTGAAATAGAATCAAGGTAGAATGTGGAGGCGTCTACTATCGAGGTCCTGTAACTTCCACAGCAGCTACAGCACGTCAAAGGAATGGAACTCCTAAGCTTGGTGTCCCTGTGGCTAGGCACCTAAAAGGTTTTTACAATAAAATAGTTTTGAAAGCAAACGAGTCAGATTCCTAGGTGAAAAAAGTTTAAAAATATAGCAAGTGCTTAATTGCATTAAACGGTAAATATTAAATACATGTTAGTTGTGTGCCCTCACATGAGTTCCTCACCCCTTAACTATTGTGCACGCCTAACGTGTATCCTTAACCCGTCCTAGTTATGCCACTAAATAACCAGTCTGTCTATAGTTTTATCCTCACATTAATAAGGGATTTTATTTATAACATTCTAATATAAGCTACATATACCTCACTCTTTCATTAATCATTTGAAAGTGTAACAGTTACGATAGGACATTCTCCATATTAAATTCCATTAAAAAATGTCCCAATAATTTATATCCACACTTTAACATATGAATTCATTAAAATCAAAAGTACATTATTCTCAGCACAAATATACAAAATAGGTCACCCCTAAGCTAAGCTGTGGTGCACACATACTCTGCTATCGAATCCCGGTACATCACGTACATAAGGACTACGTATTTCGAATCTCTCAGGAACCATTTCAATAAGAAAAATCACACATAATGGAGGCGAACATAGTCACATACCCATAGGTCACGCACGTACCTACGCTCCCATGGTCAGCTGACTTATTAACTCAAAAATAACCCATTCACATTCCTATGTCCTTAGGGTACCAATCTAAATCCCCCCGTAGGCACACAAAGATTAGATGGTCCTGTTTCGAAAATCGACCTCCCGTGATAGGAAGTATGGTAGGTATGTTATACACATACTAATTAATACACTAAGCATTCACACAACTTAGATAAATTATAATATTATTAAAGGTACATTCTCAACACTATATTGTTATTCAATTTCGTATGCTTTAATATTTTTAGATGGTATATCATATATCTTGCCGATACATCTCACGTCGTATAGTTTAAGTACTTAAAACCTAACCAAGAAGGCTACTAAGTCTCCTATTATTCCCATATTTTAATTCATAAATATTAAGGTCCATATTTCTCTCTCTAACCTTAAATTATCAACTATATATATTTAATTCCTTTTCCCGACATCTCCAATAGCATTTCACTCGTTTGACCCTATTAAGTCTAACATAAACTCCCAATTCAATTTTGATATAATCCGATTTCTGTATACACCCCTACTGGTCCTCCTTAAACTTAAATGTGTTCACAAGGTCCTTATTAATAATTTACAAAGGGTCGGAATCGGATAAACTCAAAAAGAAAAAATATCACAATTTCTAGGGAGGTCGAGGATCGAACAGGAATGTCGATCGATTGAACATGAATGTTGATCGATCGATGTTGTCGATCGATTGACTATGAATATCGATTGATCGATCAAGCAGTTGTAGGTTACGGGTTTCTTAGTTTTTCAGTCCCAGATTTGTCCCAAAATGCCATTACATGATCAAAAATTCTAATGTAAGTATAAAGGATCATTATACAACCTAATTCCATGATTTTTAACGTTCCAAAACCTTTAAAACGTCAACAATTAACCTTTCTTGGATTGAATCTTCAAAATATCCAAAAAAAAACTATTTTCTTCTATTTCATCAAGAATCATCATGTTTCTCTTCCAAATTCATTTTTTATTTATCTACGGTTTCGATCTTTGCCACTGAATAATTTTCAGAACTATTTTACGTGCAAGTCCTATCCAGGATTTAGGTTTATTCTCCAAATTTCCATGAGTATTCATCATTTTTCAAGGTTGTCCTATAATCCTACACTAGCATGGATGATATATCCACTGAAATTAATTGAAATCAAATCACTTGCCTTATAAATAGTTCTCTGATCTGCTGGTGGAGAAAATGGTTGGTTCTCCCTCTCTCTCTCCGTTGACAAATCCGGTGGATTTTGGTGGTGGATGGTGGCTATGGCTTTGGAAGCCCTTTTGTAACCTCTCCTCTAACTCACGTTGCGCACTCTTGCTTTTTGGATGATAATGGCCCTCATAATAGCTGTTAAATAAATCCTGAAATTCGTGGGTCTAAACTCCTTAAAATTTAAAATGACTAAAATACCCTCTCGGGTTGCCGGTTAGGCCTAGAAATTCCCCGGGACCCAAACTAAACTCCCAACTAGTGTTTTCTGACTATTTCGACATCTCCGGACACGTTAGCACACTCAAAATAACCATACGGATGATCAAATTATAATTTACTTTTAAATCTCATTAAATTAATCTATGACGCGACTGGCACGCACGTCTCAACTGAATTTACCGAATTGTCGTATTTATGACTCACGACAATTTTAGTAAATTTAAAAATCATATGTTACCACATATATCTAGTAATATTCATCATTCTTTTATCATAACCAAATACCAACTTACGTCTCTCTAGTATTAATATCCGAATTAATTTCTAATTAATTCCCATTTAATTATATTAATCCCACTAAATAAAATCAATAAAATTACGGGGTATTACACAAGGTTTTCATGAAATATTCACTCTACCCATTCCTCTAAATGGAAAATTTACAATAGTTTGGGCGAGCAAATGGTTTTTGCTGAAGAGGGACTTAATTTTCTTCATAGATGCAATGACAGATCTTGGAACTGTTACAATGCCATTACAAATGTATGAACCCACATCAATTTACAGTAAAATCACAAAACATGGTATGTGATTCATACAATACTCTTTTATGACACTCACCATAACCTTCAAGATCCTTATTAATGTGTTTCACCAAGGACTCGTTTGGTATCAAGATCAAGCCATTGAACTGGTTTTCCACAATTCACAAACAAAAACCATAATTATTTGCAACCAAGCTACATCCGAGTCTTTGAATACATGTATATGAAATGAATAATTTGTTTCAACAATGTTGTATGTGCACGTAAATTACATAATCTTAATTCAAAATGACAAAGAAGCAAAATTTATAACGTCTAGAATCCTATAATTTTGATCTCAGATGCTATTGAGAAATCTGTACAATTAATCAATTAAGGGCAAGAGCTGGTATTGCCAGAGCATACAACACAAATATGATGAGAATGAATTCCCATTCACGTGCCTTTCACGTGGCTTTCCAAGTGTTCGGCCACGTGGTACCAATTCGGTCATACTCCCCCCACATACTAAATATAAATGGGTGGTAGTCGGGTAAAATTGATCTTCTTAAGTGTTTTGTAATTAGGTCAAAACAAACCAATTTTTTTTATCAATTCTATGTCAAACCAGGAATACAATCAGCTATTGTGCCAAAATATAGGACATACCCGATTAATTTTATGTCAATTTCTTGTTGGATCATATTTTTATTTTCATCAAAAACTACGTGTCAGTTTAGATATATTCCAGATTTATAACCATGTTGGGCAGGCCTCCCAATCCAAATCGTCCAACACGGACAGGAAAACTCCCAAATTTGAACAAAAGTAAAAAAATCTCGACCTAGTTCATAAAACAACCCCTCAAAATTGACCAAGTGATCATGAATAGCATATAACTCATCATGACCAAGTGAGCATGAACAACATATAACTCACCATGAACAAGACAAGCATTAATCGATTAAAACTAAAGAAAATAATAATAATAGATACAAAGATACCACAATAAAGAAAATAGAAAGATCGTACCTTTGGTAGATTGAGAGTTTCTTTGTCGTAATTTGGGAGGAGGGGGGATTTGGGGAGGCGGGGGATTAGGTAGGGGATTTGGGAGTTTTCGGGTGGGGGAATTTGGACATACTTTACTAGTAGTTTATTTACAATAGATATATATTAGGATAGATTACCAAATTCCCTTCAATAAAATGAGACTTCTCGCATTGGTTGAGTGATTCTTTCTAAATGATACCATATGTCGAAAACAATGGATCTTAAATCAAGACTTTCCGAGATTTGGATGATTGAATTAGCGTGGAGATTTATTCCACTTGGTAAAGACTTCTTTAAGGTGAAATTTACCTCTAAAGAACTCAAGAACCATATTTAGGAGAGAGGTAAAACCACTTTGGAACCATGTTTCTATTCATAATAGTTCTCTAAAGAACTTAAGAGACATATTTACTTAAGAAGTTCTCATACCTATTCATAATAGTTCTCTATTATAATGTTAAAAGTATTAGGCCATTGCTTATGGGGAGTGGAGCTGTTCTTGGTCTTACGCCAGCTCTTGAGTACGCCTTTATGATCTATGTTTCTCCTATTAGGAATTATTTCAAGGAAGGATTGACACCAATAAATTTGTTAATTGATAATGAAATGCACTGAGCAACCCCTGGTGGAACTGGAGGCGTAAAGACCATCAGAAACTATACTACGGTTTTAAAGGCACAAAGTGCTGCGAAAGCCAAAGGTTATTCTGATTTTCTATACCTTGATTTTTTCATAAAAGATATCTAAAAGAGTTTTCCTCTTATAATGTTTTTATTGTGAAGGGTAGTGTTATATCTACTCCTGCAATAAAAGGGATCATCCTGCCTGGAATCACACAAAAGAGTATAATCGACGTGGCATGTAACCAAGGATTTCAGGATGAGGAACGGATGGTACCAATAGAAGTGTTGCTTGATGCCGATGAGGTTTTCTGCATCGGAACAACCGTGGTTATATCACCTGTGGGAAGCATAACATATATGGGTAAAAGGGTAGCTTACGGGAACAGTGGGGTTGGTCTGGTGTCACAGCAGCTGTATTCTGCACTAACTAGACTACAGATGGGCCTCGCATAGGACGATATGGATTGGATCATGAAGCTCTAGTAGTCATATTTTCCAATTCCATTCGTCTTGTTTAAATTTATATTTGACTTTGATTTTTAGCTCACTCTGAAAAGTGTTAAAAGGTTATATAGTTACTTTCTCAGTGATATGTATACACTTTATGCAATATAATTAAAAAAAAAAGGAGATTGCCATTTACCCTACTCAATAAGCCATTAAAATTCTATGTGATCTACAACTGTGTTAAAGATAGACGTAATGATATTCAGCTGTGTTTCGCATTAGTAACATCTCAAACAAAGTCTATCGAGGAGAAAACATCTAAGAAAGACTTACAGACTTTTCATTGTGTATTAGAGTTCTTGTAATGTGCATGTTTGCGGCATATTTATTGTAGGATAACGATATACTCTATCTCTAGAAGTGTAGGACTCATAACACCAGACCTACCTTGATGAATGTACACATTTCCCTTTACTGTGTTTTAATCTGAATTACCTAACACACAATTACTAATAACGATAAATTGCAAGTAAAATATTATTCTAGTATCTTCTTAACAGCTCTTAATTTCACAATCAAGAATCTCTTTTAGGGTAGCAGTAACTAAATTAGAACATATTTGCTAACTAGTACCATAACTATGCTGCTTATTCCAATTAAGCTCTTAAACTATATCTTTTTCAAGTGAGCGCTCGAACTTCTTAATTGAACTCAATCGTAGTACAAAGGAGTTAAGCTGCATCAAAATACTAGAGTGATTAAAATACTAAAATAGTTTATCATGTGTAATGATATGCTAATATGCATCAAAATACTATACTGAAAGTTTTCTTTCAAAGGGAGGGGCAGTCCAACTTAAATCTGATAAGTGTAATTGTCATGACCCCGACCCAAAATAGTATTAGGGAACGAGTGTCTTGACATGCCACCAAGGCAATAAATATTCCGATTTAATTGTTTCCTTAAATAAATGCAACGGATATATTATCAAATGGTTATGAATCGTAAAATACTGAAAGTAAAGGAATGACATCATCAGAGCTTTCTAAAGGAAACTTCATATATATAAAAGTAACAACGAGTTACAACTTAAGAGAAAATTTAAACCTTTTTACAAGAGAGCCAAACATGCTCTAAATAAACATTTTACAAAAAGAGCTCTAAAAGCTAAATCTTCAATATAGTCCATTTTCGTTCCGTCCGTGAGCCTAAACATTTCCTGAAAAATGGTTATTTATACAACATTAGCTAAAAGCCAAATGAGGTTCAATCTCCAAACATTCCAGGGTTTTAAGAAAATAGATACCTATTCAAGTCAAAGGAGAAGGCATATACATATATGGAGAGGAACTTGCAGTAAATAGATATAATTTTGAAATGAAATTATATATATCACAATTGGATAGCTCAGAGTAAGACGAATGCAACAAATCAAATGTGATATCTTTTTCTTTCAATCATATCATTTTGATGGCCAAGTACACTCTAATACCGTATTCTTCTACCGTATTATACCCCGATAGTTGAGGGTCAATCGAACTAGTTCATCACAACGCCTTATTTAGGGCACACCAGCGATAACCCATCTGGGAAGGTCAGTCAGTAAAGAGGTCCCTTAGGCCGAATCATATTTTCAATATTCAATATCATTTTTAATAATCATTTTAATCGGTATGTTTATATGGACAAATATAAACATATCACAAATGAATGAATCATCGGTATCACATGAATTTTGAGAATAAAAGCAGTTCACAAAATATATAGTTTGCATAATATCATATAATCAAAATGCACAAGGAATGTCAGAGTACATACCCAAAATGGAGGTCAAATTTACTGGTATTGGTCTTCGATCACACGTTAATCTGATAAAGATTTAAGTACACATTCTAAGGTCCAGTTTATACCATACTAACCTCTTCTTTTAAAGGATTACTGAATCCCTATTTGTTAACTTTTAAAACTCATTGATCGTAATTGAAGAATTCAATTCATAGTCTTTCCTCATCAGTCGGCTCCAAGTAGAGATGGAGGGTCACAGAGGCACCACTTAAATACCATATCATCTAGACAGAACATTTCCGGATTCATTCCCAGTAGAGATGGAGGGTCACAGGGGCACCACTTAAATACCATCTCATCTAGACAGAACTTCACCGGGCCTGACTTTGGAATTGCATAAATGGAATTCCATAATAACGAGTAATTTCTTTAAAAAGAATCATTTTTAAAAGCGTATAATTTCAAACAAGTTTATAAAATCAACTTCGATTTGTTCTAAATTTTAAGTTTTGATTAGTGAATTCTTTATTGTATTTTACCAGCATAACTACTAAGTAAAGCTATAAAACAATAAATTAAAACTATAAAGATGCATTATAACATTAAGATTACCTTAAGATGAATATCCCTAAGAACTTCTTCTTAAACTTTCTCACACTTTCTCTCACTATTTATTTCTATAATTCTCAAGGAATTGGTGTGAGTTTCAAATGATCCCCAAAGTCCCTATTTATAGTTTTACAAAGATATTTAGGTGTTGACACGCGTCTGGGTGATAAGGTTTCACTTTGGTGAGTCGTCGTTCACGTGTCGTGCAACGGATCAGCCTTGCAGTCTTGGTTTACCAAACAGCGGCACGTGATTTTTCCTTTTTCTAGAGGATTTGCGTGAGTTTTATCCTTTCCTATAGAGGTGACGCATGTGCAGTGGATATGTTCAAAATAAGGCACGAGGTGGAAAGTTATTAAGGGTATAAGGGTCATTTTACACCTGAAGGGTATTTTAGTAATTTTACACCATATATTTTCAATATTTATTTTAGGTCCCTGAAAATATTTTATTTACAAAAAGGCCCCTTTTTATTTTTCATTTTGGTCCCTAAAAATTTCTTTCTTAAAACCAAGTCCTTAAAGTTTCATAAAATTATATTTTCTACCCCAAAACTTATCATTTAGATTAGGATGTGCCATAAAATCTCAGTTTGACCCATTTTACCGTTGATTCTTCAAATTCAAAAATGGGCTTTATCATATTAAGAACTCGGAATATCATATATGTAATAATATATCATTATTAAATAGTAAGTGTGACGAAATTGAAAGAAGACAATTATATATTGGCATAAGAAAATGGGGTCATTACATCCTACCCTCCTTATAAAAAGTTTGGTCCCCAAACTTTACTTACATTAATTTCCAAAAAGGTATGGATATCTCTCTTTTATTTCATCTTCCCACTCCCATGTTGCTTCTTCAACAGAATGATTCTTCCATAACACTTTGACTAGTGGAATAACCTTGGTTCGTAATATTTGATCTTTATGGTCCAAGATTTCCACTGGATGCTCAATGTATGTAAAATCTTCTCTAACTTGAAGAGGCTCATGACTTAAGATATGTGCTGGATCAGGGATGTATTTCTTCATCATTGAAACATGAAATACATTATGCACACTCGAGAGTTCAGGGGGTAAGGCTATTCTATACGCAACAACACCTACCCTTTCAAGGATTTCAAAAGGCCCTATGTATCTTGGAATTAACTTTCCCTTCTTCCCAAATCGAATTACTCCCTTTGTCGGTGATACTCGTAAGATAACATAGTCTCCTCTTTGGAATTCTAACAGTCGGTGTCGATTGTCAACATAACTCTTTTGACGGCTTTGAGCGATTTGAAGTCGGTATTGTATCAATTTCACTTTCTCTGTTGTGACCTGAATCAATTCTGGTCCCAACAATTTTCTTTCCCCAACTTCTTCCCAACATGCAGGAGAACGACACCTTCTACCATAGAGTGCCTCATACGGAGCCATTTGAATACTTGCTTCATAGTTATTGTTATATGCAATTTCCACTAACGGTAAATGATCGTCCCAATTCCCCTTCAAATCAAGTACACATGCCCTAAGCATATCCTCTAAGGTTTGGATAGTTCTCTTAGATTGTCCATTTGTTTGAGGATGAAAGCGGTGATGAAATTCAATTTTGTTCCCATGGCTACTTGTAGGCTTTTCCAAAAGCGAGACACGAATCTAGGGTCACAATCAGAAACAATTGAAACTGGGGTTCCATGAAGCTTAATAATTTCTCGTATATACAATTTACCTAACTTTTCTATGGAATGGGTAATCTTAATGGAAAGAAAATGAGAAGATTTAGTTAACCTATCAATAATTACCCAAATGGAATCATTACCATTGGAACTCCTTGGTAGCCCTGTCACAAAATCCATGGTAATATGTTCCCACTTCCACTCAGGGATTGGTAAAGGTTGTAATAATCCTGATGGTTTCTGATGTTCATCTTTTACTCGTTGATAGATCAAGCACTGAGATACAAAATCTTCTATCTCCCTTTTCATGTTATTCCACCAAAACACTTCTCGGAGATCTCTGTACATCTTGGTATTTTCGGGATGAACTGTGAATCTCGAGTAATGACCTTCCTCCAAAATTTGCTTCTTTAGATGGGCATCACCAGGTATACAGACTCTATTTCCAAACGTTAATATATCATCTCATATCGTAAATTCAATTCTCTTCCCTTCAATAACCTCTTCTTTAATCTTCCTCAGTTGTGGGTCATTTACTTGTGCAACTTTAATTCTTTCCATCAACATGGGTTGTATTTGTAAGTTTGCGATTATTCCTCCTTCGCCATAAATATGTACATCTATTTCCATACTTCTCAAGTCTTTCAATAGAGCTTCCTGGCTGGTAATAAGACATGTTAAATTTGGTGTAGACTTTCTACTCAACGCGTTGGCAACTACATTAGCTTTCCCCGGGTGATAGTGAATATTTACATCATCATCCTTCATCAATTATAACCACATCATTTGTCTCATGTTCAATTCCTTCTGAGTAAAGATATATTTCAAACTCTTATTATCGGTATAAATCTCACAAGTCTCACCATACAAATAATGTCTCCAAATCTTAAGAGCAAAAATTACCGCTTCTAATTCTAAGTCATGGGTTGGATAATTTTGCTCATGGGGTTTTAACTGTCTCGAGGCATAAGCTACTACTTTTCCATTTTTCATTAGCACACATCCCAAACCATTTTTAGAAGCATCATTATAAATCACCAATCCTCCTGTACTGGAAGGAATAGTCAAAATTGGGGCAGTTACTAATCGATTCTTAAGTTCTCGAAAATTATTCTCAACTTCCTCAGACCATTCATATTTCACCGTCTTTTGTGTTAATCTAGAGAGAGGTTTGACAATACTAGAAAATACTTCAACAAATCTTCGATAATAACCTGCTAACCCTAGGAAACTACAAATCTCCGTCACATTAGTTGGTCTTGGCCAATCTAGTATAGCCTCGATCTTTTGAGGATCAACCGACACTCCCTCCTTGGATATGATATGTCCTAGAAAGAAAACACTAGGCAACCAAAATTCACATTCTTTAATTTCGCATATAACTTCTCTTTCCTAAGGATTTGCAATACTATCTCCAAATGCTTCTCAGGTTCTTTAATACCTTTGGAATAAATAAGGATGTCATCAATGAAAGCAACCACACACTGATCCAGATATTTCCTAAACACTCTATTCATCATATCCATAAAAGCGGCTGGTGCATTAGTTAATCCAAATGGCATCATAAGAAATTCATAGTGACTATATCAAGTACGAAGAGTTGATTTCGAAATATCCTCTTCCTTAATCTTCAATTGGTGATAGCCTAACCTAAGGTCAATCTTTGAAAATACTTGCGCACCTTGCAGTTGGTCAAACAAATCATCTATACGAGGTAAGGGGTATTTATTCTTAATGTTCACCTTATTTAGTTCACGATAATCTATACATAACCTCATCGTTCCATCCTTCTTTTTAACAAATAACACTGGAGCACCCCAAGGGGATATACTAGGTCTAATAAAATCCTTGTCTAACAGATCTTGTAATTAAACTTTTAATTCCCTTAATTCTAAAGGTGCCATGCGATAAGGTGGTTTTGAGATTGGCGTGGTTCCAGGAACAAGGTCAATGGTAAATTATACTTCTATACTAGGAGGTAGACTGGGCAAATCATCTGGAAAAACATCTGGAAAAGCCTAGCTATAGGAATATCTTCTAAACTAGGCTCTTTTGTTTTCAAATCAATAACACTGGCAAGGAATCCTTAACATCCCTTCTTAAGAAAACTACAAGCTTGCATTGCAGAGATAATACGCATGGGAGATAAGATGCTAGTTCCTTCAAAACTGAATTCTGGTTGGTTAGGAATTTGGAAAATAACTCTATTCTCAAAACAATCCACCCTATCATGATATGATGCTAACCAATCCATCCCCAAAATGACTTCAAAATCTCTTATGTCTAAAACTATCAAATCAGCGAATAGTTTATGACTACTGACATTTATAGGGCAAGACTTATATACTAATGTTCCCGTCAATAACTCACCCGAAGGAGTAGAAACGTGTATGATATGATTCAAGGATTGAGGAATGTTCGGAAAGCGATTAACAAAACGCACAGACACAAATGAATGGGTAGAACCAGGATCAATTAAAACTTGAAAATGTTGTGAACATATAGAAAGTGTATCTGTCACTATTACATTAGAAGCATTTGCATTGGAAAGATTAAAGACTCTACCTTGTCTGCCCTAATCCTTATTGTCATTAGAAGTCTTTGTTGCCGTCTTCCCTTTGTTAGGACAATCTCGCATTTTATGTCCCTTTTGGCCACACCCAAAGCAACTCCTCGTCTCCAGGTAACACGGTCGCCCTCTATGAATATTACCACAACGTTGGCATTTATCAACATTAGAGGGTTTGTTTACTAAAGGTTGTCATGTATTAGATATAGTCCTAAAGGGTTTGTTATTGGGGTTCCTTCCTCTTTGTTCTCTAAACTTCCTCTTCCCCTCTCTAACCTGATTATATTCTTCACTATCCTTCTCAGCTATTGTTGCCCTATCCACAACGTCATTATATGATGTCAACTTTAGGATGGAAATTCGGCTACGAATATTCAACCTTAACCCACGTTCAAACTTCTTGGCTCTTAAAACATCGGTTATCACAACATGAGGTGCAAAACAGGATAACTCAGTAAACTTCGCCTCATATTGACTAACCGTAATATTTCCTTGAACCAGACCCATGAAGTCAGCTGCTTTTTGGTCTTGCACCATTTCGGGAAAGTATTTCTCGTAGAAGATCACTAAGAAGTCATTCCAACCTATGGGATTATTCCTTTCCCCATGCATTCTCTTAGTCATTCTCCACCAATGTTCGGCTTCACCTTCTAACATGAATGTTCCAAATAAAACCCGTTGTTCATCTGTACACTTAAGAACATCGAACATCTTTTCCATTTGCATCACCCAGGTTTCTGCTTCAGTGGGGTTAGGAGTCCCTTTAAAAGACGGCGGATTCAACTTCTTGAACTGTTCAATAGTACAACTACTTAGTTAAAGATTCCTTGGTGCTCCATTATTCACCTGATGCTCCACAATTCTTGCTAGGCTTTCAATTTCCTTGTATGCACCTTCCAGTCCTTCCATAATCGAACCACTAGTCCCTGGAGTTGATCTTGCCTTGGTCATTTTCTACAGTCATGGCCAAACGTAAGATGTATTATACTAGCCCAAGATTGAAATTTAGAAGAACAATGATATATAAATAATTATATATATTTTAATACATGGGGAGTTTTATCACATAAGTCGGATATTTAATCTTGTATCCTATGAATGGAAACTTAAAATCTATAACGTTCGAAACTTATGTTCAGTAGTCTACGGGTTCATAACCTATGCTCTGATACCACCTTTGTCATGACCCCGACCCAAAATAGTATTAGGGAACGAGTGTCTTGACATGCCACCAAGGCAATAATTATTCCGAATTAATTATTTCCTTAAATAAATGCAACGGATATATTATCACATGGTTATGAATCGTAAAATACTGAAAGTAAAGGAATTACATCATCAGAGCTTTCTAAAGGAAACTTCATATATATAAAAGTAACAACGAGTTACAACTTAAAAGAAAATTTAAACCTTATTACAAGAGAGCCAAACATGCTCTAAATTAACATTTTACAAAAAGAGCTCTAAAAGCTAAATCTTCAATATAGTCCATTTTCGTTCCGTCCGTGAGCCTAAACGTTTCCTGAAAAATTGTTATTTATACAACATCAGCTAAAAGCCGAATGAGGTTCAATCTCCAAACATTCCAGGGTTTTCAGAAAATAGATACCTATTCAAGTCAAAAGAGAAGGCATATACATATATAGAGAGGAACATGCAGTAAATAGATATAATTTTGAAATGAAATTATATATATCACAATTGGATAGCTGAGAGTAAGACGAATGCAACAAATCAAATGTGATATCTTTTTCTTTCAATCATATCATTTTGATGACCAAGTACACTCTAATACCGTATTCTTCTACCGTATTATACCCCGGTAGTTGAGGGTCAATCGAACTAGTTCATCACAACGCCTTATTTAGGGCACACCAGCGATAACCTAGCTGGGAAGGTCAGTCAGTAAAGAGGTCCCTTAGGCCGAATCATATTTTCAATATTCAATATCATTTTAATCGGTATCTTTATATGGACAAATATAAACATATCACAAATGAATGAATCATCGGTATCACATGAATTTTGAGAATAAAAGCAGTTCACAAAATATATAGTTTGCATTATATCATATAATCAAAATGCACAAGGAATGTCATAGTACTTACCCAAAATGGAGGTCAAATTTACTGGTATTGGTCTTCGATCACACGTTAATCTGATAAAGATTTAAGTACGCATTCTAAGGTCCAGTTTATACCATACTAACCTCTTCTTTTAAAGGATTACTTAATCCCTATTTGTTAACTTTTAAAACTCATTGATCGTAATTAAAGAATTCAATTCATAGTCTTTCCTCATCAGTCGGTTCCCAGTAGAGATGGAGGGTCACAGGGGTACCACTTAAATACCATCTCATCTAGACAAAACTTTTTCGGATTCATTCCCAGTAGATATGGAGGGTCACAGGGGCACCACTTAAATACCATCTCATCTAGACAGAACTTCACCCGGCCTGATTTTGGAATTACTTAAATGGGATTCCATAATAACGAGCAATTTCTTTAAAAAGAATCATTTTTAAAAGCGTATAATTTCAAACAAGTTTATAAAATCAACTTCGATTTGTTCTAAATTTTAAGTTTTGATTAGTGAATTCTTTATTGTATTTTACCAGCATAACTACTAAGTAAAGCTATAAAACAATAAACTAAAACTATAAAGATGCATTATAACATTAAGATTACCTTAAGATGAATATCCCTAAGAACTTCTTCTTAAACTTTCTCACACTTTCTCACACTATTTCTTTCTATAATTATCAAGGAATTGGTGTGAGTTTCAAATGATCCCCAAAGGCCCTATTTATAGTTTTCCAAAGATATTTAGGTGTTGACACGTGTCTAGGTGATAAGGTTTCACTTTGGTGAGTCGTCGTTCACGTGTCGTGCAACGGATCA
Source organism: Sambucus nigra (assembly GCA_949130495.1). Lineage (NCBI taxonomy): Eukaryota > Viridiplantae > Streptophyta > Magnoliopsida > Dipsacales > Adoxaceae > Sambucus > Sambucus nigra. The sequence continues at coordinate 333,798,403 of OX422224.1, forward strand.
GCCTTGCAGTCTTGGTTTACCAAACGGCGACACGTGTTTTTTCCTTTTTCTAGAGGATTTACATGAGTTTTATCCTTTCCTATATAGGTGACACGTGTGCAGTGGATATGTTCAAAAGAAGGCACGAGGTGGAAAGTTATTAAGGGTATAAGGGTCATTTTACACCTGAAGGGTATTTTAGTAATTTTACACCATATATTTTCAATATTTCTTTTAGGTCCCTGAAAATATTTTATTTACAAAAAGGCCCCTTTTATTTTTCATTTTGGTCCCTAAAACTTTCTTTATTAAAACCAAGTCCCTAAAGTTTCATAAAATTATATTTTCTACCCCAAAACTTAGCACTTAGCTTAGGATGTGCCATAAAATCTCAGTTTGACCCATTTTACGGTTGATTCTTCAAATTTAAAAATGGGCTCTATCATATTAAGAACTCAGAATATCATATATGTAATAATATATCATTATTAGATAGTAAGTGTGACGAAATTGAAAGAAGACAATTATATATTGGCATAAGAAAATGGAGTCATTACAGTAATGATCTGTTGGAACACTCAAGGTTTTAATTATAAGGTGGATAGGTTTTAAGCATTCACTAGCATGGAGCTCGCGCGATGCGCGGCCATTTTCGTATTATACATCTATAGAAACCTATTTATTTCATTAAAATCAAGCAATAAATATTAGTGAAATAAATTATCAAATAAAACAAAATGGACATGTTTCGATAGTTTTCAAAATATCACCCGTATATTATTAAAATCAAGCAATAAATATTAGTTTTCAAGCAGACCTGCTTGTTATTATTTGATAGTTTTCAAGCAAACCTGTCTATATATTTTAACCAAACAACTAAAACATAAAAAGTAAAAAGATGAAGCAATACATACAACGTTTAAGTTGTGGTGACCGCAAAAGAATACAAATGTCATTGATTGCCTGATCTACAACTGCTTGCTCTGCTTCACAATGAAATGAGACAGAAATGGGAAAGGGGAAAAAAGAACAGAACACAGAAATGTTTTATACTGTAATGCATTTTTAATTGTTCAACATGAACTACAAAGAGTGCCTTGAAAATTTTCACCTAGTGCAAGTATTTTTCGAATTCCAAATTCTAGTTATAGTAAATAAAGAAATGATACAAGCTGACCTAAAAAAATAATGCTAGTGAAATAGAATTCAGTTTGACCTCGAAAAATAGAAGGATGCATGCAATATATCTCTCTTTTTTATCCGTGGCGGTTCTATCGAAGAAGTTGTTGAACAATCAGTAGCAACCGTAGTAAGACATCTAAGAAATTTAAGAGATCATGTTAAGAACTACTAGTATTAAAAAATTTCCCTTTTTCTTTTTTTAAATTATAATGTTAATGGAAACTAAAGAGCTTATTTCATGAAATTTAGAATATGTATGACATCTCCTTTAGAAGTTTTAATACGAAAAATCATCCTTACATCAAGCATGACTCACCCAGCCGTCGTGCATGGCATTCTCTCTGTAATGTGAGAGCTTCCTTTAACTTGGGTAAATCAGAGTTGCAATACTGTACATAAGATAAAAAATCAACCTAACATATTCATTGACATCATAAGAATTGTATATACAAAAAACGATTATGCCCCTGAAATATTAAACACCTAAGAGATCTTTATTTCACACATTATTGAGACATGAATGCCCTTGTTATCATCTTACAAGTGAAAATTAAACAAACTTCAAGCGCTTTTATATGACGTTATCTATCATATAAAAGGCTTTGCCAACAAGTGAAATTAAATATCTAGTTAGAGGAGATATATATGATGTTGCAAATGGCACGGGGATGACTTATGTGATTCCTTAGCTACCACCAAATACATATGAGACAATATTGTGATGGTATAATCTTCAAAATAAAACATACCTAGAGAACAAGGATTTTATGTGAATCATCTAAATCTCGATGTCCTATTATAATCTCCAAAAGTATCATCCAAAAGTAAAGACATCATTTTCTCATCCACTATACCATGCATGAAGTACTCTGAAGCAAAATAGTTGCATTAATGAAAAGAAAGAGCATATTATATACACATCCAAGGACAAAGAAAAAGAATGAAATCTATGACAAGTATGCAAACAGACTGAATATATATATACACACATCACACATTAGATTTTATCGAAATAACACAAATAACAATCACAATGTAATAGTTGAAAACATTTAAGTTGTTGACGAAGACATGGCTTTAAAAGAAAAAATTGAAACAACACAGGCGAAATATTATATCTAAGATAGTTATAAATGTTTTGAGCATAAGCAAAAGCAGATTGTTATGAGTAACATACTCTCCATCATCATTATGAAAGTATATACTACTGACTCCTTAAACTTAAAACATTCACTTAAACTTGTGTGTAAACTTGGAGGCTTTCCTTTTGAAAGATAGTTTTGATATAATGGGAGAACTCTGCTTTTGGCCATCCCAAACGTGGAACCATCAAATTAGGACAATAGATTATGTAAATTTTTTGGTTAGCGATAAGAAATCTAATTTCTTATTTTGAACAAAGTTTTAATCTACTATATATATAATTTTTCTTATTACAAAAACTAAATAACATTTTAAGTAGCAAATTGTAAAAACTCGTAAATTTAAGACACCCAATGATCATCTATACTCATCAAGATGGTAGTGAAAATTATGTGAGTAGATAACCACAATAACTTCTTCTTTTATTGAATAGAAAAGGGAAAGGGGAAAAAAATTAAGAGAACATAAACAGTAAGGACAATGTACTACATTTACCTAAATTATTTATAAATTAGATATATTAGGAAAACTTGATGAGAACGACACCAAAAAAATTATTGGTACCACATCAATACATCACCAAATGGCTAAAATATTCATAAACAGTGTGAGCTATGTCAGCAAGGCACAAGAAACTCGCAACAAAAGGTTCTTTATATATACCTAAATAACCTAATAATATTTGTTCAGCCATCATTTTTTCATGTTAGGAATGCAATTGGGCTTCCCAACACACTCTTATTCTTAGTTTAATCAAATTAGTTTGTTTAGTTTTTTTCTGAAGAATAAAGAAAGCAAGAAAAGAAATCAATTACTCAGAATTCAACAATCATCCATGTTGACTGACGGTCGGAAGCTACATTACGGAGATCATCATGTACTGTACTGCCAAACCAAAGGTCTTTCTCTACTACCCAGTTCACAGAATAACCCATCAAAATTGACCAAGTGAGCATGAACAACATATAACTCACCATGACCAAGTGATCATGAACAACATACAACTCACCATGAACAAGACAAGCTTTAATCGATTAAAACTAAAGAAAATAAGAAAAATACATATAAAGACACCGTAATAAAGAAAAGATAAAGACCGTACCTTTGGTAGATTGAGAGTTTCTTTGTCACAATTTGGTAGGAAGGGGGATTTGGGGAGGGCGGCAGATTAGGTAGGGGATTTTAGGGGTGGGGATTTGGGAACTTTCGGGCGGGGCAATTTGGGGATATGAAAGCCACGATTGGGTTTTAGAAAATTTTAGATTTTTTTTTAGTATATTTTTAGTAATAGGTGAGGAAATTGTGTTGTCACAAATAAAAAAAGTTTTTGTGATAAATTGATTTGTCACTAAATGTGTAATAAATTTGTCACGGTTAGATAGGTTGAACAATTTTTAGCGCGGGAAGTGAGGCGCCAAAAGTTAAATGACTATTTGGTGACAAATATTATTAATTCGTCACCAATTTAACATCCTCCAGCTCAATTCGTGATGAAATTAATTTTCCTCATGAAAAGATAACTTTTAGTGATAAAAATACTTTTGTCTTGATTTATTTTTTGTAACTAATGAAACATTTTGTTGTAGTGGGGGCTTCCAGATATTGGGTTTGTGCCGGTTCAAACCGGGTTGATGTTGGGAGGATAAGTATCGGGTTAAGAGGTTTATTGTGCATTTCGTTCAGGTGTGGGTAGTTCTGGGTCTGGGTTAAAGTTGGTAAGGTTTGATTGGGTCGAGCAGATTTGGAGGTTTAGGAAATGGGTTTATGGTCAGATGGGTTCTCGAGTCGAGATTCGGGTCTTTGGTTTCTCCAGGTGTAGAAGGTATGCAGTGGCTTGGTTTGGAGTTATGGCTCGTGGGTTCAAGCTGGATTGGGTCGCTGCTGGTGGTTCTGGGCTTACAGTGGTTTCGCGGGTTTGGATATGTGTTGGTTCATCATATCTCATCTTTTTTTTTCAGATCTTCTTATGATAAATACATTTTGATACCGGTGGGGTAAACATTTTTTTCTTCTTTATTTCAAACCAATATGTTTTCGTTTATTTATTTTATTTTGCCTGTGGTCTGTTACGCTTTAGGTTTTCCTAATTCTTTAGTTTCATTTTTTTGCAAATGATTTATATATTAGGGGATGCCAATTTTTTCGAGATATGCTTGTGAAGCTATTTTTTTAGGCGTAATTTGTAGGAGATGTCGCCATAGGGTGCTTTGTCATCGGGTGAAGATTTTATCAATCGTGGTCGAACAATAAATATGAGGAGAGAGATTCCTAGTTAGAACATAAGTTTCCCCGATCTTTTTTCATGTTTAAAATTGTGTAATGTTTGAAACTGAGGTTCGTTTCCTCAAACTTAAACTCAAATGTTTTTTTCATATTTTCTTAACAAAATGCATTTTGTAAATGTTTTAAATAATAAACAAAAGCTATATATTATGATTTTTACAGTTCTCATTTCGGATTTTGATTTTTACAGATCTCATCTTTGATTTCTCATTGTTGAGCAGTAGTTGTATATTTTTTAACTATATTTTCTAAATGATTATGAGGATTTCCGAATGTTTATTTTTTTAACTAGACTCAGGTGTTGTTTGTTTTTACCTCTTTAGTCTGAATCTGAACTATTCAGACTTAAGAGGTATGAAAAAGTGTTTATTTTTTAAATGATTGAGAGGTTAACGATCATAATTGGATTTTAATGATTAAGAGGTTGAGTTATGTCTCAAGTCTGAATCTAAAATCTTAATCAGTCTAAATACATTCATTCAGAAGTATATTCAGACGTGAAAACAAACATATTTTTTAGATTCAGATTTCAGACTTCAGATTCAGTCTTCAGATTTCAGATTCAGATAAAAAAACAAACGCAACCTTAATATTCATAAGTTATGAATATTAAGTCGTTGTTGTACAAAAAATCAGTAGCGTTTGGGGATATTATTGGGCAAAAAATCAGTAATGAATATTAAAAATAAATTGTTCAGATTCTAACAAAATCTTATTCAAAATGTCTCTTATCTTCCCCATATTAGTCTCTCTCCAATATCAAATGATCGAAGGTTCAGGCGTTATCTTCCTTTTTCCTTATTTTCGTTTGATCCTTTTCAAATTAGGGCTTTTATGTGAATTTCTAATTAGGTTGTTGAGGCGTCAACTTCGACTAACGATATGGCGTCATCTCCGAAGGTTTTGAATGCAGATTTGAAGGAGAAATGTGTCGATGTTATCTTTGGGTTCGATTTATTTTTTTGTTTACTTGCATATAAATGCTTTGACTTTGTTGGATTTTTATTCTTTTGACTGATTGATTGGTGTTTTGGGCAGATGATTTTGGCATATGACTTTGTTGGCGGTTTTATGTTGCGATTTGGTGCGATTGTTCATTTTCGTAGATTCTTTCCCGACAAAGCAGTATAATTGGCTTCAGAAATTCTCAATGAGCTTGCTAAGGTTAGCTCTATAACACTTCACTAGCTATATTGAGGTGGATCCCCTTTTAACAGTCTTCCATTTGGAATCCTATAAATTAACAAAGAAATAGAGAGTTAAAAATTATTTCCAGGTTGTTGTTTAGGTTTTCATCACATGTTTTCGCTCCCTCCCTACTAGAGAAACATTGGTATAATTTTTGTTGGTAGTAGGTAAACAGTAATGCAATATCTGAAATCATTTTGGCACTCTAATTTTGATTTTTTATTTGTTGAAACTAAACTATATTGTGGGTGAAAGTAGAATGATTTTTAAGGTTACTAATAACTTTTCTTTCATTTGTATACAAATGAGCTAAATTTAGACCATGCCCAGTTGTCTTTGCATCTTTTTCTAGTGGCCCAAAAGTGTGTATGTACAAGGTTCTCCAGGTAATTGTCTTAGATAACTTGTATGAGAATGTGTTTAGTGGTGAATTTAACTTTCCTTTCGATTTTATTACGAGTTCAAATAGATCAGTTTTAATATTTTTTTCTCTTTTGGTTGCAGATAATAATGGAGAAATGTGAAAAACATTTGAATCTGGTATGCTTCATTCATCTTATATATATGTGTGTTTCAATAACATTTTCAGTTTTCACCATACCTGCCCCATAAACGCAGTTTCCCAAAGGCTGTATAGAAATTAATAATTGTGTTCCCAATTAACATACCAAAGTTCTGGGTGGGGAAGGGGGTGAAGAACATACTAACGGTAAAAAAATTGTGTTGTTATTTTATGTGAGATATATGGGACGATTGTTCAATTCTGTAAATAGATGGTAAAAGAACTATAATACTGTTCTCATGTTGTGTTTGTGTTGCAATTAAGACTCGCGTCAATCATTTTATCGTGTCTTGTCGTCGTGTTATTAATGTTTTACTTGTATTTTCGTGTTATTCATTTCTTTACTTCGCTACTTTAAATATGAATTGAAAACACGTGTGCACATTAATAACTGTATCGTTTATGAATTTATCATGTATAAAATGAGAAATGATCCAACTACAGTGAGATATTGTGATTATGGGTATGTCTTTTATCACGTAGATGATAGAAGGAGTACCTGATAATTATTGTTGTTGGTTTGGCTGTTGTTGGATACTATGTTGGATTTCTTCGATTGATAATACACATATACTTTTAAACTCTCTCATAATAAACCCTAACAACGGGTTACATAAAAAATGGCATTAGAGGGTGAAACCCCGAAAGTTCCCCTGAACGACCCCTTGAAAGGCATCAATACCTCGTACGAGACCAATGTAACTCCTATGAACTGACCGAGAGATCATGGGAACCCCGATTTTTGAATACGATGATAATTTGAAATATATAGACTAAGGCTTAAAAAATGGCATTACTGGGCGAAACCCCAAAACAACCCCCGAACAGTCCCGTAAGAGGAACCAACACCTCGCACGGGACCAATGTAACTCGTAGGAAATGACCGCGCGATCACGAGACCCTTGGTTTGAGAATACGAGGATAATTTGAAAATATCAGGACTTAAGCTTAAAAACATGGCGTTAGATGGCCAAAACTCGAAATAGCCCCCGAACGGCCCCGTAAGAGGAACCAACACATCGCACGGGATGAACGTGACTCGTATGAACTGATCGCACGATCATGGGACCCCCGATTTGAGAATACGAGGATAATTTGAAAATATCAGGACATAGGCTTAAAAAAATGACGTTAGATGGCCAAAACCTAAAACAGCCCTCGAACGATCCCATGAGAGGCACAAACACCTTGCACGGGACTAATGTAACTCGTACGAATAGACCACGCGATCACTAGACTCTCGGTTTGAAAGTATGAGGATAATTTTCATATATCAGGACTTACTCTTAAAAAATGGCATTAGATGGCCACAACTTGAAACAACATCTGAACGGCCCCGTTAGAGGCACCAACGCCTCGCGTGGTACCATTGTAACTCGTACGAATAGATCGTGCAATCACGAGACTCCTAATTTGAGAGTACGAGGATAACTTGCATATATCAGGACTTTGGCTTAAAATTATGGCTTTAGAGTGCGAACACCCGAACGGCCCCGTAAGAGGCACCAACACCTCGCACGGGACCAATGTAACTCGTAGGAACTAACCGCGCGATCACGAGACTCTCGGTTTGAGAATATGATGATACGTTGCATATTTCTAGATTTAGGCTTAAAAACATGGCTTTAGTGGGTGAAAACTCGAAACAGCCCCCGAACGGCCCCGTGAGTGGCACCAACACCTCGCACGGGATCAATGTAACTCGTAAGACCTGATCGGGCGATCACAGGACCCTTTGTTTGAGAATACGATGATAATTTGCATATATATAGACTTAGGCATAAAAACATGGCGTTAGTGGGTGAAAACCCGAAACCAAACACGAACGGACCTGTGAGTGGCACCAACACCTCGCACGGGACCAATGTAACTCGTAAGAACTCACCACATGATCACGGGACTCTTGGTTTGAGAATAATAATGATAATTTTCATGTTTCTAGATTTAGGCTTAAAAATATGGCATTAGTGGGTGAAAACCAGAAATAGCCCCCGAATGGCCCTGTGAGTGGCACCAACACCTCGCACGGGTCCAATGAAACTCGTAGGAACTGATCACGCGATCACGGGACCCCTGGTTTGAGAATACAATGATAATTAGAATATATAGAGACTTAGGCAAAAAAAAACATGGTGTTAGTGGGTGAAAACCCAAAACAACCACTAAATGACCCTGTGAGTGGCACCAAAACCTCGCACGGGACCAATGTAACTCGTAGGAACGGACAGCGTGACCACGGGACTCCCGATTTGAGAATACAATGATAATTTTTATATTTCTAGACTTCGGCTTAAAAACAAGGCGTTAGTGGGGGAAACCCAAAACAGTCCCCGAACGGCCCCGTGAGTGGCACAAACACCTCGCATGGGACCAATGTGACTCGTAGGAACTGACCACGCGATCACGCGACTCCCGGTTTGAGAATATGACAACAATTTGTATATTTTTAGATATAAGCTTAAAAACATGGCATTAATGGGCAAAAATCCAAAATAGCCCGCAAACGGATCCGTGAGAGGCACCAACACCTCGCATGAGACCAATGTAACTCCTAGTAACTGACCACGCGATCACGGGACTCCTGGTTTGAGAATATGATGATAATTTACATATTTGTAAACATAGGCTTAAAAACATGGCGTTAGTGGGTGAAAACCCGAAACAGCCTACGAACAGTCCCATGAGTGGCACCAACACCTTCCACGGGACCAATGTAACTCATAGGAACTAATCGCGCGATCACGGGACCCCCGATTTGAGAATGCAATGATAATTTGCATATATATAGAATTAGGCATAATCACATGGCGTTAGTGGGTGAAAACTCGAAAAAGCCCCCGAACGACCGCATGAGTGGCACCAACACCTCGCACGGGACCAATATAGTTCGTAGGAACTGATCGCGCGATAACGGGACTCTCAGTTTGAGAATATGATGATAATTTGTATACTTCTAGATGTAGACATGAAAACATGGCGTTAGTGGGTGAAAACCCGAAATAGCCCCTGAACGGCCCCGTATGTGGTACCAACACCTCGCACGGGACCAATGTAACTCGTAGGAACTGAACACGCGATCACGGGATTCTCGGTTTCAAAATATGACGATAATTTCCATATTTCTAGACTTAGGCATAAAAATAGGGCGTTAGTGGGTGGAAACTCAAAATAGCCCTCGAATGGCCCCATTAGTGGCACCAACACCTCACACGGGACCAATGTAACTCATAGGAACTAGCCACACGATCATGGGACTCCAGAATTGAGAATATGACTATAATTTCCATATTTCTAGACTTAGGCTTAAAAACAAGGCGTTAGTGGGCAAAAACCTGAAACAGCCCCCGAACGACCCAGTGAGAGATACCAACACCTCGCACGGGACTAATGGAACTTGTAGGAACTGACCGTGCGATCACGGGACTCCCAGTTTTAGAATACCACAATAATTTGCATATTTCTAGACTTAGGCATAAAAACATGGCGTTAGTGGGTGAAAACTCGAAACACCCCCCGAACGGCCCTATGAGAGGCACCAACACCTCGCACGGGACCAATATAACTCGTAGGAACTGACCGCGCGATCTCAGGACTTCCGGTTTGAGAATACGTAGATAATTTTTATATTTCAAGACGTAGGCTTAAAAACACGGCATTAATGGGCAAAAATAGGAAACTGCCTCCGAACGGCCCATAAGAGGCACCAACACCTCGCACGGGACCAAAGTAACTCATAGTAACTGACCTCACAATCACGGGACTCCCGGTTTGAGAATACGACGATAATTTGCATATTTCTAGACTTAGGCATAAAAACATGGCGTTAGTGGGTGAAAACCCAAAACAACCCACGAACGGCTCCGTGAGTAGCACCAACACCTCACACGGGACCAATGTAACTCGTGAAAAGTGACTGCACAATCATGGGACCCCCGGTTTGAGAATACGATGATAATTTATAAATATTAGGAGTTAGGCAAAACATGTGGTTAGTGGGTGAAAACCCAAAACATCCTCCGAACGGCCCTGTGAGTGGCACTAACACCTCGCACAGGACCAATGCAACTCGTAGGAACAGACCACGCGATCACGGAACTCCCAGTTTGAGAATACGATGATAATTTGAATATTTCATAACTTAGGCTTAAAAACATGGCGTTAGTGGGTGAAAACTTGATGCAACCCCCGAACAGCCTCATGAGTGGCACCAACACCTCGCACGGGACCAATGTAACTCGTAAGAACTGACCGCGCTATCACGGGACTCCCGGTTTGAGAATACGACGATAATTTGGATATTTTTAGACTTAGGCTTACAAACATGGCGTTAGTGGGTGAAAGCCCAAAATAGCCCTCGTACAGCCACGTGAGTAGCACCAACTTGCATGGGACCAATGTAACACGTAGGAACTGATCCCGCGATCACAGGACTCTCGGTTTGAGAATACGACGATAATTTGCATATTTGTAGACATAGGGTTAAAAACACAGTGTTAGTGGGCGAAAACCCAAAATAACCTTCGAACAACCACGTAAGTGGCACCAACACCTCGTACGAACTGACTGCGTGATCACGGGACCTCGGTTTGAGAATACAACGATAATTTGCATTTATATAGACTTAGGCATAAAAACATGGCGTTAGTGGGTGAAAACCAGAAACAACCCTCGAACGGCCCTGTGAGTGGCACTAACACCTCGCACGGGACTAATGTAACTCGTAGGAAGTGACCGTGCGATCACGGCACTCCCGGTATGAGAATACATCGATAATTTGTATATTTCTTGACTTAGGCATAAAAACATGGCGTTAGTGGGTGGAAACCCGAAACATCCCCTGAACGTCCCCATGAGTTGCACCAACACCTCGTACGGGAACAATGTAACTCGTTGGAACTGACCGCGTGATCACGGGATTCTCGGTTTGAGAATATGACGATAATTCAAAAATATCAGGACTTAGGCAAAACATGACGTTAGTGGGTGAAAATCCGAAATAGCCCTCGAACGTCCCTATGAGTGGCACCAACACCTCGCACGGGACCAATGTAACTCGTAGGAACGGACAGCGTGATTACGGGACTCCCAATTTGAGAATACAACGATAATTTGCATATTTTTAGACTTCGCCTTAAAAACAAGACGTTAGTGGGTGAAACCCGAAACAGTCCCCGAATGGCCCCATGAGTGGCACAAACACCTCGCACGGGACCAATGTGACTCGTAGGAACTTACCACGCGATCACGGGACTCTCGGTTTGAGAATATGACAACAATTTGTATATTTTTAGAAATAAGCTTATAAACATGGCATTAGTGGGCAAAAACCCAAAACAGCCCCCAAACGGATCCGTGAGAGGCACCAACACCTCGCACGAGACCAATGTAACTCGTAGTAACTAACCACGTGATCACGGGACTCGTGGTTTGATAATATGATGATAATTTGCATATTTGTATACTTAAGCTTAAAAACATGGCGTTAGTGGGTGAAAACCCGAAACAGCCTATGAACAGTCCCATGAGTGGCACCAACACCTTGCAAGAGACCAATGCAACGCATAGGAACTAATCGCGCTATCACGGGACCCCCGGTTCGAGAATGCAACGATAATTTGCATATATATACAATTAGGCATAAGCACATGGCGTTAGTGGGTGAAAACTCGAAACAGCCCCCGAACGGCCGCATGAGTGGCACCAGCACCTCGCACGGGACCAATACAGCTTGTAGGAACTGACCGAGCGATAACGGGACTCTCAGTTTGATAATATGATGATAATTTGTATACTTCTAGACTTAGGCATAAAAACATGGCGTTAGTGGGTGAAAACCCGAAACAGCCCCTGAACGGCCCCGTATGTGGCACCAACACCTCTCACGGGACCAATGTAACTCGTAGGAACTGAACACGCGATCACGGGATACCCGGTTTTAGAATATGACGATAATTTTCATATTTCCAGACTTAGGCATAAAAATATGGCGTTAGTGGGTGGAAACTCGAAACAACCCCCGAACGGCCACATGACTGGCACCAACACCTCACACGGGACCAATGTAACTCGTAGGAATTGGTCGCACGATCATCGGACTCCCGAATTGAGAATATGACTATAATTTGTATATTTCTAGACTTAGGTTTAAAAACATGGTGTTAGAGGGCGAAAACTTGAAACAGCCCCCGAACGACCCAGTGAGAGGTACCAACACCTCGTACGGGACTAATGGAACTTGTAGGAACTGACCATGCGATCACGGGACTCCCGGTTTCAGAATACCACAATAATTTGCATATTTCTAGACTTAGGCATAAAAACATGGGGTTAGTGGGTGAAAACTCAAAACAGCCCCCGAATGGCCCTATGAGAGGCACCAACACCTCGCACGGGACCAATATAACTCGTAGGAACTGACTGCGCGATCACAGGACTTTCGGTTTGAGAATACGAAGATAATTTTTTATATTTTTAGACGTAGGCTTACAAACAAGGCATTAATGGGCAAAAATAGGAAACTGCCTCCGAACGGCCCCGTGAGAGGCACCAACACCTCGCACGGGACCAAAGTAACTCATAGGAACTGACCGCACAATCACGGGACTCCCGGTTAGAGAATACGATGATAATTTGCATATTTCTTGACTTAGGCATAAAAACTTGGCGTTAGTGGGTGAAAACCCAAAACAGCCCACGAACGGCCCCGTGAGTGGAGCCAACACCTCGCACGGGACCAATGTAACTCGTAAGAACTAATTGCATGATCATAGGACCCCCGATTTAAGAATAGAATGATAATTTAAAAATATTAGGAGTTAGGCAAAACATGTGGTTAGTGGGTGAAAGCCAAAAACATCCCCCCGAATGGCCCTGTGAGTGGCACTAGCACCTCGCACGGGACCAATGTAACTCATAGGAACAGACCACGCGATCACGGGACTCCCGGTTTGAGAATACAATAATAATTTGAATATTTCTAAACTTAGTCTTAAAAACATGGCATTAGTGGGTGAAAACCCGAACCAACCCCCGAACGGCCCCATGACTGGCACCAACACCTCGCACGGGACCAATGTAACTCGTAAGAACTGAACGCGCTATCACGGGACTCTCAATTTGAGAATACGATGATAATTTGGATATTTTTAGACTTGGGCTTAAAAACATGGCGTTAGTGGGTGAAAGCCAAAAACAGCCCCCGAATTGCCACCTGAGTGCACCATCTCGCATGGGACCAATGTAACATGTAGGAACTGGTCTCGCGATCATAGGACTCTCGATTTGAGAATACGATGATAATTTGCATATTTTTTTAGACATAGTCTTAAAAACACAGTGTTAGTGGGCGAAAACGCAAAACAGCCATCGAACGACCACGTAAGTGGCACCAACACCTCGTACGACCTGACCGCGCGATCACGGGACCCCGATTTGAGAATATGACAATAATTTGCATTTATATAGAATTAGGCATAAAAACATGGCGTTAGTGGGTGAAAACTAGAAACAGCCCTCGAACGGCCCTGTGAGTGGCACTAACACCTCGCACGGGACTAATGTTACTCGTAGGAACTGACTGCGCGATCACGGCACTCCTGGTATGAGAATACGTCGATAATTTTCATATTTCTTGACTTAGGCATAAAAACGTGGCGTTAGTGGGTGGATACCCGAAACATTCCCTGAACGGCCCCATGAGTGGAACCAACACCTCGCATGGGACCAATGTAACTCGTTGGAATTGACCGTGCGATCACGGGATTCTCGATTTGGGAATATGACGATAATTTAAAAATATCAGGACTTAGGCAAAACATGACGTTAGTGGGTGAAAATTCGAAATAGCCCCCGAACGTCCCTGTGAGTGGCACCAACACCTCGCACGGGACCAATGTAACTCGTAGGAACAGACAGCGTGATCACGGGACTCCCGATTTGAGAATACAACAATAATTTGCATATTTCTGGACTTCGCCTTAAAAATAAGGCGTTAGTGGGTGAAACCCAAAACAGTCCCCGAACGGCCCCATGAGTGGCACAAACACCTCGCACGGGACCAATGTGACTCGTAGGAACTGACCACGCGATCATGGGACTCCCGGTTTGAGAATCTGACAACAATTTGTTTATTTTTAGACATAATCTTAAAAACATGGCATTAGTGGGCAAAAACCAAAAACAGCCCCCAAACGGTACCGTGAGAGGCACCAACACCTGGCACGAGACCAATGTAACTCGTAGTAACTGACCACGCGATCACGGGACTCCTGGTTTGAGAATATGATGATAATTTGCATATTTGTATACTTAGGCTTAAAAACATGGCGTTAGTGGGTGAAAACCCGCCTACGAACAGTCCAATGAGTGGCACCAACACCTTTCACGGGACCAATGTAACTCATAGGAACTAATCGCGCGATCAAGGGACCCCCGATTTGAGAATGCAACGATAATTTGCATATATATATAATTATGCATAAACACATGGTGTTAGTGGGTGAAAACCCAAAACAGCCCCCGAACGGCCGCGTGAGTGGCACCAACACCTCGCACGGGACCAATATAGCTCGTAGGAACTGACCGCGCGATAACGGGACTCTCAGTTTGAGAATATGACGATAATTTGTATACTTCTAGACTTAGGCATAAAAACATGGCATTAGTGGGTGAAAACCCGAAATAGCCCCTGAACGGCCCCGTATGTGGCACCAACACCTCGCACCAGACCAATGTTACCCGTAGGAACTGAACACGCGATCACGGGATTCCCAGTTTCAGAATATGACGATAATTTTCATATTTCCAGACTTAGGCATAAAAATATGGCGTTAGTGGGTGGAAACTCGAAACAGCCCCCGAATGGCCCCATAAGTGGCACCAAAACCTCACACGGGACCAATGTAACTCGTAGGAACTGGTCGCACGATCATCGGACTCCCGAATTGAGAATATGACTATAATTTGCATATTTCTAGACTTAGGCTTAAAAACATGACGTTAGTGGGCAAAAACCTGAAACAGCCCCCGAACGACCCAGTGAGAGATACCAACACCTCGCACGGGACTAATGGAACTTGTAGTAACTGACCGTGCGATCACGGGACTCCCGGTTTCTGAATACCACAATAATTTGCATATTTTTAGACTTATGCATAAAAACATGGCGTTAGTGGGTAAAAACTCGAAACAGCCCCCGAACGGCCCTGTGAGAGGCACCAACACCTCGCACGGGACCAATATAACTCGTAGGAACTGACCGAGCGATCACATGACTTTTTATTTGAGAATACGAAGATAATTTTTATATTTTTAGACGTAGGCTTAAAAACACGGCATTAATGGGCAGAAACAGGAAACTGCCTCCGAACGGCCCCGTGAGAGGCACCAACACCTCGCACGGGACCAAAATAACTCATAGGAACTGACCGCACAATCACGGGAGTCCCGGTTTGAGAATACGACGATAATTTTCATATTTCTAGACTTAGGCATAAAAACATGGCGTTAGTGGGTGAAAACCCAAAACAGCCCACGAACGGCCCCGTGAGTGGCACCAACACCTCGCACCGGACCAATGTAACTCGTAAGAACTGACTGCGTGATCATGGGACCCCCAGTTTGAGAATACGATGATAATTTAAAAATATTAGGAGTTAGGCAAAACATGTGGTTAGTGGGTGAAAACCAGAAACATCCCCCCGAACGGCCCTGTGAGTGGCACTAACACCTCGCACGGGACCAATGTAACTCGTAGGAACAGACCACGCGATCACGGGACTCCCGGTTTGAGAATACAATAATAATTTGAATATTTCTAAACATAGGCTTAAAAACATGGCGTTAGTGGGTGAAAACCCGAACCAGCCCCCGAACGGCCCCATGACTGGCACCAACACCTCGCACGGGACCAATGTAACTCGTAAGAACTGACCGCGCTATCACGGGACTCCCGATTTGAGAATACGATGATAATTTGGATATTTTTAGACTTGGTCTTAAAAATATGGCGTTAGTGGGTGAAATCCCAAAACAGCCCCCGAATTGCCACGTGAGTGCACCAACTCGCATGGGACCAATGTAACATGTAGGAACTGGTCCCGCGATCATAGGACTCTCGATTTGAGAATACGACGATAATTTGCATATTTGTAGACATAGGCTTAAAGACACAGAGTTAGTGGGCGAAAATGCAAAACAGCCTTCGAACGGCCACGTAAGTGGCACCAACACCTCGTACGAACTGACCGCGCGATAAAGGGACCCCCGGTTTGAGAATACGACGATAATTTGCATTTATATAGACTTAGGCATAAAAGGATGGTATTAGTGGGTGAAAACCTGAAACAGCCCTCGAACGGCCCTGTGAGTGGCACTAACACCTCGCATAGGACTAATGTAACTCGTAGGAACTGACCGAGCGATCACGGCACTCTCGGTATGAGAATCCGTCGATAATTTGCATATTTCTTGACTTAGGCATAAAAACATGGCGTTAGTGGGTGGAAACCCGAAACATCCCCTGAACGGCCCCATGAGTGGCACCAACACCTCGCACGGGACCAATGTAACTCATTGGAACTGACTGCGCGATCACGGGATTCTCGGTTTGAGAATACGATGATAATTTAAAAATATCAGGACTTAGGCAAAACATGACGTTAGTGGGTGAAAATCCTAAATATCCCCCGAACGTCCCTGTGAGTGACACCAACACCTCACACGGGACCAATGTAACTCGTAGGAACTGATCGCGTGATCACGGGCCACCCGATTTGAGAATACGATGATAATTTGCATATTTCTAGACTTAGGCATAAAAACATTGATATGTTGATAATTATAACTCATATATGCAATTTTTTAGCTTGAATAATTTTTTTGTAAAACTACTTAGTTACTGATATCATTTTTTTGTATCTAATAATTTGTAGGATTTTTTCACGTGGAACAAATGAGGAAGGCATTGATTTACGATATGAAGATTGTTTATATAATGGTGTGGGCATTCAGGATTATATTTATGTGTTACAGCCGTGCAGGCTTTTATTGTTTAGTTTTATTGTCGTGCGGGCTTTTATAATTTGATTATTAAATTTAATGGCCGTTCGGGATTTATAATAAGCAGGTTTTATATTACAGAGTTTGGAATGCCCAGAAAATGGCGGAGACTCTGCCCAATTTTTTTTGGTGTGTGAATTATTAGGACGTGTAATATTTTTAAAATTGAATATATATTTGTTTATTAAAAATGTTCCTGATTTGCAATTTGTGATTTTTTTATTGTTTTGCCAATAATAAATATTTAAAACTGTGCAGTCACAGGACCCTCGATTTTAGGATTCGACCAAAAAAGGACATTTTATTTAAAATTATTGTTAAATAAGGTCAGGGACTTCGTCCAAGACCATTTTTATTTTTTCTGTCGCGCATAAAAATGGTCGTGGCCCAAGTCCATGACCCCCAACCGTGACGAAAATGGTCGCGATCAAAGCCCGTGACCATTTTTTTACTTTTTTTTCGTCGCGACGTGGGTCACGAACTTTGACCGCGACCAATTTTTGTCACAGTTGTGGGTCATGGGCAAAGTCCGCAACCAATTTTTTTTTTGCATCGCGGTGTGGGTCATGGACTTTGGCTACGGCTTATTTTCGTCACCGTTATTGGTCACGAACATGGGCCGCGACCATTTGTTTCCTTTTTTTCCATCGCAGTGCGGGTCTTGCACTTTGTCCGCGAGTAATTTTGTCACAGTTATGGGTCACGGATGAAGGCTATGACCATTTTTTCCCTGTCGCGGTATGGGTCACGGCCCAAGTCTGTGGAATCTGTCGTGACCCACTGCGATCTGTGACCATTTTTTGGCCACGGACTTGGGCCGCGACCCACGAAATTGGTCACTCCCAAAATGGTCATGACCCAAGTCCACAACCTATAGTCTTGGTTAGGATTTTGTATGTGACCAATCGCCAATTTCGGTGTAGTGAACCCCCTGACTTAGAACTTTGCGCGTCTGGAGCAATGTAAAAGCTTAAGAGCATGAGTTACGGACCCTTCAAAAGCTTTATTGGGATATAATACCTTTTTCACGGGCAAGTGATTACATTTAGCATATGCAGCAAACCGTTAAACCCCTAGGTTACCCTAGTAGGACGAGTGGTGTATCGTGAGAGTTTGCAGTGAATATACTTACAAAATTCGACTTAGAGTCGAAGTAAAAATCAAAATACTTAAAAATTGTTCAATTTAAACTTTTCGGAAAATAATCACCATAAATTCATATTCAAAACAGTCTTAAATCATAGTGTGTGTGTGTGTGTGTGTGTGTGTGTGTGTGTGTGTGTGTGCGCGCGCGAAGCCAAAAATTAAATCTCCAATTTTCACCGATTCATCATTATGTTACTTTTTCAAAAATTCATTTTGATTCAATTTCTAATGGATTCACTCACAAATGAATCACTCGGATTGTGGCTATTTCTCTCGATATGCATGATATAATGAATAGATATAATGGATGCAAATTGACACATACAAAATTGAAAAGGGGAAAATATATGGTAAATAGATCTCATCGTCGGAATACGGTTATTGGAAAACGGGAAGCATCGCCTCTTATATACACTAGTCAATCTCTCATGTTATCTTTTGATATTTTATCTCTCCGCGCGGTAATTGATTTCATAATTCGGACTCGGTTAGGACTTTTTTAGGTTATATGGTGTATTGGGTAAAATTGGGAAAGGCTAAGAATTTCAAAATTGGAAAATTTTGCTTATGATGCCTGATAGTGCTTTTTCGGTCTCTTGCTCATTTTTCTCTCATTTTTTTTCTATTTTTCACATTTTCTTTTCATGCTATTTTTGTCCAGCATTTTTCTATTTTTTTTCTTGCCCCATTTTATTCACTTTTTGGACTTTATTGATGAAATTTCTAATTTTCACAATTCCGGACCATTTGGGTTTTTCGGGCTACAAACGAAAAGGACAAATCTTATTAGGCTCAAATTGGGTTGCTGATAGCGCGCGAGAAGTGTGCGCGTGTAAAGTGCACGGTCGTTGTTTTCTGTCTCGCCGCGACTATACAAACAAACCTAAATCACTACTACACTTGCGGGTCAAGCACAACGGTAAGTCGGGTATTGAAAATCCACAGAGACGAGTTGCTAGAATTTATATGATTTAATACTCCAAAATAATAGTGTAAAAGATGATTACAAACTAAAAGAAAAGATGCATGAAAGGTAAATGTTAATCTAGGCGTGGGTATTGAAACTAGAGTATGAAAGCAAGTAAAACTATAGGTTGCGTCGAATATCCCTCACCCAAGTTAATTTGTATAAAATGGTTACATGGGTCGACAAGTTATTACAAATGCGTCTCGTTTCGACAGTTAATTAAATCAAGGGTAGTCGCGCCCCTAAATCCTCATAAAAGCCTAATAAGATTTTTGCGTCAACCAATATCCTGAAAATTACGCGCGAAAGGTCGTAAGCACGAAAAATACATGATATGCCCCGTGAAATCTCCTAGGCACAATAACTAGGACAACGCACCTGAAATAAACTCATAAACACTATCACCAAGCAAAGCAACGCGTTAACCCGAGTGAGTTCCATTCAAACACAACCGAGTTTAAATTACCTAGAAAGCATCGTAAAAATGTGGTAAATAAATGCAATAAAGAAACGAGATAAAACTACACTAGAAAGCACGGGAAGAAAGCATGTAAACCTAATTAGAAAGCATGTTAATTATAGTACAAAGCAAGAAATGAAGAAATACAACTATATTAAATGGTAGGGGAGATGAATAGTCAACTTACAATCCAAATGGGGTGTCAAACCAAAGAGAAATGACGACGAACTCTCCAAAAACCTCAAAACCCTAAGCTAACCTAAGCTAAAATCGTGTATATCTATTATTACAACAAAAATGGGTATTTATAGTAAGTTGGAATAACAAAAGAAAAGAAAAGAAAAGGCAAAATATCTGCAGAAAACAGGGGATCGATCCATCGACCCCTTTTGTTGATCGATCGATCAAAGGCAATATCAACTGTCGATGAGGATCGATCGATCGACCCCTTTGTTAGATCGATCGATCATGCAGGGGCAGAACACTGCATTCATTTTCTTCCTCTTCTCCTCCTCTTTTGGTTTCAATGCTTTTCTCCTCCGCTAAAATTGCCGTAACTTCTTCGTTATAAATCGGAATCGCGCACCGTTCACGACCACGCAAAGCTAGCGAGGAGAGCTACAACTTTCGTGAAATTTTGGGCTAGGTACCCAAGCTTCGAAAAGACTAAAATTCCCTTGAACGTGAAATTGCATACGAAACTTCACCGGAATGCGTTCGAACTTCATACTTAGCATCCAATTACATATAAAAGCTCAATTAACCCCTGGAAAACATTTTAACGTAGAAATCTGAGGTTGTCTGGTTAACGAGCATAAATATAGAGAATAAGATACCCGAGGCGGCTAAAATGCGTCCGTTCGGAGGCTGAAATACACAATATTTGCGTATCATCACACCCCCTAACTTACACATTTCTAGTCCCTAGCAATGAAATACGATGAAATAAGAACTACAAGTAAACCAAAATAGGAGATAGTACAAAAATATGGTATAAAAGCAAAAGGCCACTTTCGCGGGCGATTCGATTGCATTTAGCGTATGGAGGTAGCCGCCCTAGGTCACCCTAGTGGATGAGTGTCTTATCGTGAGGGTTTTCAGGGATGGTACCCATAAACATCAAATGGTTTCCTCAAAATATGCCCAACCCAACATGCGATAAGCCCAAAAATGGCGAAAAAGATTTGATCCACATTATTAGCAAAGTGAATGAATTTAAACAATAGTCCAAATCATTAACATTATAGAATGCACCTCATAGAATTGAAACCTTAAAATGTGGGAGGGGGACGAGCACATGCAAAGTATGATTTGGAGAAAAGCTTATATAAATTGGATAAGCATTAAAGCAAGAATATATTCAATCCTCACGGGCATTACGCTCATCAAATGAATTCACTTGAAACAGGGAGGTAACACACGAAACATGCAGGCATAAAGAGTAAATGTAAATGGAAACTAGGCCGCACACATGTCACAAAAGAAGAACACTATATAAAAAATGAAAAACTGTAATCTCAATGAAAGGATACCGCGCACTAAAAGAGGCGAAATGAATTTTCACAGATTATCAAAACTATTATGACATTTAAATTACATCAACCTAAGATCACATAGGACTTTAATACGATTATGATGTAGGCTAGGTTAGGGTACGAAATGAAGGAATGTATGTATGGGTTCAAAGTGTTCGGGAATGAAAACTCAGGATAATGGGAAAATGCGGGCAATATCAAAAATGGAAAACAAGTTCCAAAAAGGCATTCGATATATCATCGGGGAGAGTAATCAAATCTTATTGAACTATATACACATCATTTACAACTTTCTCTTTCTTTTATTTTTCTTCTTTTTCTCATTTTTCTTTTGTTTTCTTTTGTTTTTTGCTTTCTCTTTTTCATCACTTTTTTTCACATCTCTTTTCTTTAATTATCATACTCTCATATGCCTAAATTGCAACCGACATCACAACAACATCATTCAATCACAACCAACATTCCAAACAAAGGTATGGAAAGTGTTATGTATGGTTTAAAACTCCAATGTAGAGTTGGTTATGGGAATGGCGTTATGAAACGAAAGGCTATATTTAGGCTCAAAGGGTTAACGAGGGTAAACATATAAGGGTGAGGTAAAGGTCAATATGGGTGATATAACAAAGATGGCCTATGATCATTTCCAAAATTTATGCAATTCTCGAATCAAAACAATATATGAAAATCATGATCAAGTAACACATTTCAAGTATGAACTCAATTAATGAACGATCAAATGAAAGAATAGTGAGATTACCAACAAATTCAATGTTTTCAATGAGAAAAGAATAGTGTATACACTCAAAAACGACGAAAGGTACAAAGCTTACTCGGTGTAAGTATATACAATGCAACAAAAGATTACCGAGTTATAAAAATCTTAAACCAAATCAATAGAACGATAAAAGTGCATGTTCTCATGAGATTAATGTTTAATTCATGAAGTTATTCATAATATCAATAATTGAGACTAAAGTCTAATAAATTCTAAAATCGAGAACATGTATCGTTGGGTTGTCTATTGGATAGGGCAATTATTGAAATTTATCATCGAAAATAAAGGCAAAAAGCCCAAAAAAAGAGAAAAAAGAAACAAAATATTTTTGAAAATTTTCAATTTTTCTAAGAAAAGCATACTAAGTAACTAACATGTCAGCAAAAATATGGACCAAATAAAGAAATGGATAGAATATCCAACACCCCTAACTTAAAATTTGACATTGGCCTCAATGTGAATTAAGAACCAAGTTAAAGAGAGGAAAATAGCGATATTACCCAAAAGTGGAGCGATCCCATAAGAACAAGTCGAAAGAATCTACAAAACAAGTTAGTACCGAGCATAGCAAAAACAACTAACAAAAAGTTAACTAATTACACTAGACTAAAAATAAAAAGAAAGAAAGAATAAAAAACTAACTATATACAACCTACTATTTAGGCTTCACACTAACTGTACACTAGAAATCTAAATAGCTGAGAGTCCACCATAAGAACGATTTGACTTTGGAGAAATAAAGCAAGTAAACCTAAATTAGAAAGCAAGTAAAGTACGACACAAAGCTTAAGAGAAAAAATGGAGCTTACATAAATGAAGAAGAAGGATGAATAGTAACTTACAAACACCCAAAATGGGAAGGAAAACCTAGGAGAGAGAAACTCTCAAAACCTAACCTAAAAACTAAGTAAAATGAATTATATATATGAAAATAAACTAAGGGGTATAATTATAGTAAGTTACAAAGGAGATAAAAGAAAAATGGAAAAAGAAACAAAAGAGGGCAGAACGCCTGATTACTGCTATGATCGGTCGACCGCAGCCAAGGGGCCGGTTGATCAGGTCCTGAGGTAAAAAAACATTGCTTCCATTTGAAGGAAAAGTATGATTCACCGATCGACCGGTGGGGTAGGGCCGGTAGACCGGTCCCCTATTCCATGGTCTTCTTTGGTCCAAATTGAGGGAGAATTGGTGCATACGGAATCGACTATATCTTCTTCGTCCGAACTCCAAATGACGTGCCTAGGGGTGTTAATTTTTTTTGAACTTCAAATTTTTTTGATTTTCGATCCGTAATTTTCCGAATTTAGCAACATAATTAAATTTCTAATTTTTGAATTTTTTGAAATATATTGGAATGGAATTGGAAATGATATTTAATTTTTTCAATTTCTGAATTTTGGATCCGAAAGTCCTGATATCACGTCGATCTGAATTATCCAAAATATATTCCAAAATCGTAGTCTTTATATTTATTTTAATAATTTTTTAGTTATCATTTTTACATTAAATATATATATATTATTAGTTTAATCAGGTCCTCCATTTGAAATAATCTCGACCCTCAATTCAAACCATATATATACTACCCACTAACAAACACCCCACACAAGTCTTAACCTAAAAATCTAATCATCCATTGCCACACTCATCATCTAACCCAATTCTCTCTCTCACCCCTGACTCTTTCTACTCCAACATTAGGCGACCTTGCACCTCAGCAGACCTCACACCTCAGGTCGCCGCACACCTCAATTAATGGTTTTTTCCGCATTTTTTTACATGTTACATGTCTATTTTTTGGCATTTTTTATGCTTTTCCTAGTGTTTACATGTTTGCTTTTGGATTTTGTATTGGTTGCATGTGGAACCATACACGCAACACCCCTCCGATTACTTGTGTCGTTTTTGATGGTGTCATGAGCTTCAAACCCAAAGCTTCTCAAGAATTGGGAGTCCCCAATGTTTTACTCTGGACAACCAGTGCTTATGGCTTCTTCAGTTACACTTATTATCGCCAACTAATCCAAAAGGGTCTTACTCCACTCAAAGGTACATGTATTGTACACGCTCCAATAATCCAAATCACCCACCCTACTTTGATGTGACCGAATTAATTGGTGTTATTGCAAGAAATTCATTTTCTTGTGTGTGCTGACATTTGATTAATGTTTTTTAGCTCTCTTTCAAAGTAGTGATTCTGAAAGATAAAATTGATAATTCCAATTTTTTCGAATAATAAAATATCAAATTTTTTGGAATATTCCAAATATTTTGGATTAGGCGACTTGAAAAAAAATCATTTTTCGAAACTTATTTTTCCGATTTGGAAAGGATTTTAAAATTCTAAAAATTTGGGAAAAATTTTCGAGCACCCTTATTCTGATCTGATTCGGTCGAAACACACCATAAGACGTGTCGTTCGTGGACACGCGAAGCTAAATCAATGAACTACACTTCTGTGGAATCCCATTAGGTCGGAGATGAAGTGTGAAATGTTTGAAATGCCCCTTGAGTAGCATCCGATGACGGAACTTCTTCGAAATGCAACGAATCCTCACTTTAAGCATTCCAATACCTACAAAAGCTCAATTAAGCCTTGCAAAGCATATATATATCCAAAATTGAGGTTGTCTGGTTACGAGCATAAATATAGGCATTAGGAATAGGAAAAGGGCTAGAATGCACAAAGATAATGGGCGCGAATATGCAACATTCGTGACTGATCAAACCCCCTAACTTAGACATTACTAGTTCCTAATGATGAAACGAAAAAAACTAGTCCACAGAAGGCGGTACAAAACGTATATATGCATCAAAACTATAAATGCCACTTTCGTAGGAACATCATTTCATTTAGCATATGCAATAAAACGTTAAACCCCTAGGTTACCCTAGTGGACGAGTGTCGTCTCATGAGGGTTTTTAGGGATGAAACCCACAAACATCAAATTTTCCTCAAAATGTATACCCAACCACCATGAGACAAGCCCAATAATAACGGAAAATATTTCAAACATGTTATAAGCAAAGTGAATGAATTCACACAAAAGTCCTTATTATTAACATTATAGAATGAACTTCGTAGAATTGAAACCTTAAAATGTGGGAGGGAAGAGAGCACATGCAAAGTATGAATTGGCAAAAGCTTAAATAAAGCGGATAAGCGTTAACACGTGCGTATATGTCAATTTTCATCGGGCATTACGCTCAACGAATGAAATCACTGTGAAATGGGAGGTAATACACGGGACATGCGGTCATAAAGAGTAAATATAAACTGAAACTAGGTCGCACACATGTCACTAATGAAGAACACTATTTAGAAAAATAAAAACATGTAACCTCAATGAAATATATATTCATTAAATGAGGCGAAATATATTTTCATAGATTATCAAACTATTTAAACTTTTGAATTGAATCACCGTAGGAGCGCACAGGACTTTATAGGGTTGTAATGTAGGTTTGGGGTTAAGGTTATGAAATGAAAGGACTATGTACAGATTCAAAGTATTCGGAGATGCGCACTCGGGATAATGGAAAATGTGGGCAAATACAAAATTGGAATATGATTCCATAACAGGCATTGAATATAACAATGGAGAGAGTACACAAAGTGATAATACGCAAATATTGTGTATTTCATCTCTCGAGCCTACGCATTTTAGCCCCCTCGGGTGCCTTAATCTCTATATTTCAGCCCGTTTCCTAGACAACCTCGGTTTATATTGTTAACATGATATATGAGGTATAATTGGGCTTTTGTAGGTATTTAGGTACTAAGTATGGAGTTTGAATGCATTCCGGTGAAGTTTCGTACGCAATTGCCCATTCAAGGGAAATTCAATCATTTCATAGCTTAGGCACCTGGCCCGACATCTATATGGAAGTTGTATCTCTCCTCACTAGCTTCACGTGGCCATGAACGGTGCATGAATTCGATTCATAACGAAGAAGTTACGGCGATTTTAGCGGAGAAGGAATGTAAGCCAAAACAGGAGAAAATGCAGGCTGCCCTGCTTAGTCAATCGATCGACCAAAGGGGTCGATCGATCGATCCCCTATTTCAGCAGATATTTTTGCCTTATTTTCTTTCATCTTTTCTTTTATTTCCAACTTACTATATAACCCATTTTTCTGTAATATTCATAGATAATTCATACTTAGTTTTAAAAGACATTTTAGGTTAGGGTTTGGTTTTGAGAGCTCATCTTCTTCTCTTCTTGGATTGACAACCATTTGGTTTTGTAAGATTGAACTATTCACTCCCATCTCATTTAATATATCTTTGTTCTTCATTTTTCCTTGCTTTGTAATTCAGTTTCCATGCTTTGTAGTTAGTTTAATTGATTTATTTCTTGCTTTCCTAGTTTAATTAACATAATTTAGTTTAATTCATGTATTGCCCCTAGATAAATAGGGTCGGGATTTCTTTTCGCCATTAATGGGCCCCAAGCAATGAAAATTAGGTTTTGGTTAAATTGCGTTTAATTGAACCCGCGTGAATTAAAGTCGAATTATTATGCGTTTAACTTTATATGTCATGCATTGTTAGTGTTTATAGAGATAATCCGAGTTTAATCCACGTGCGACCATTTTCGATTTAAATGTTTAATCTCGCAACTTTGATGCAATTCCTTATTGTGTGAGGTTTATGATTAATTGATAATGCTCGATTAAATTGCTCTCGAGCCGAAATTCTGATTATTAGTTATTTCGAGCCATATGGTTAGATGATATCCCGATCCTCGCTTTACTTTTATTTAGACTTAACTTATTCTTTTCTTTTATTTACAACCAACCATCACCTTTTTACACTTTTATTCCATGATTAATAATCTGTTACGATCTATCAAAAATTCTCTGTGGATTCGATACCCGACTTACCGTTGTTTTCACCAGTTGAGTGTAGTCGTAATTTAGGTTTTTGTATAGTTCAGGTGAGCCGAATATAAAACGACCAGCGCGTAGGTGACTCTTGCGCTGCGGTGAAACAATGTTTATTAAAATGGCGCCGTTGGCGGGGGGCTGTTTTGTTATAGATTGTAATTTCGTTATTAGTTATTAGTATTCTTTCTTTCATATTTGTATTCTTTCTTTTAACCTTTTTTGCAGGACTTCTACATTTGAGCGCCTAGAAATGCTTGAATTATCCCGCGCGCACATCTTCTTTGTGGAATTTGTGCCCTCGAGCCTTTGTTGGGGTAAGCATGTATTATTCTAACTTTACTGGGAATCCTAATGATAACTTTCAAAATGTCGGTAAACCATTGACTTTTGGTCAATACTTGCAATCCTAAAAAGGTGCAGCATCTAAAATAACATTGGGTGAGTATTACGAAAGTCAAAGTTTGGATTACAGTAATTTGGGGAATGATCATTTTGATTCTGGATCGCAAGATCCTTATGATAAGAATTTCGAATCAAATTGTAATCACTTTCAAAATTCTTATGTTAATAATGTTGAGTGTAGTCCCGAGAACAATTTCCAAACTTCCCATTTTCAAGAATCCGCTCCTCGCCCGATGACTTTCGGTGAGGGTTTGCGCATGCTTGAAAATGAGAGGATTGAAAACCATTATCGGGAAGAAAATCGTTGTTGGGAACAAGAGTTGGATTTACTATTCGAATCCGACGATGACTTTTCATCGGAGATTGTCGAAGTCGAGGACCATTTTGAACCAAATGAGGACTTCGTTCCTACTTTGGAACAAATCATCCTTGACTTGACCCATGGTGTAGTAGAGAATGAAAATGAGGATGAAAAGGGCATAGTATCTATTTGCAATGAATTCGTTTCTTCTTTAATTTTCAAAGAAGAAAGTTTCATTGTAAACGATCCTATTTCTTCCGAAATTCAATTTTCAAGTGATGATCACTCATCGCCTGAGATTGAATTTCTCTCATCCTCGTCTTTATTCTATACTGTCACACCAATTCTAGTACCCGATGAATAGGTTCAAAACTTTTTAGTTCCAAACCTTTTCATCGACGAGGAGTACTCGCTCGAGCCAATTTCCATAACGGTATCTTTGCCCTCATGTGGGCCGCCTCTCATTCCAACTTTAAAATACTTGGGAGTTTATTCAATTTTTCTCGGCCCACACGTGTATTTATCTCCCCTCCTATCCAAATCCCCCATCCTCCCTCCCAAAGTTTCAATTGGGGATGGTTCACTTTTATCGCCTTACACATGCCTTCTGTCGTTTGAATGAAATTCCTATTTTCCGGGAGGCATGCATGTTCGGGAGGGTCCACCGTTGATCCGCCAAATTCAAACTGTGTTTTGGATGGACCCTCAAAAGTTTCAACTTTTAGTATATAGCTAATTAGAGTTATAAATGTAGTTGTATATAGTTAACTTCTTAATTTGCATCTTTTCTTAATTTAGTCTAGTGTAATTAGTTAATCTCTTTTTATGTTTTTTGTGTATGCTTGGTTCTAACTCTTTTGTAGGTTCAACGGACTTGAATTTTCGGAGACTATGCGCCCCGGCACACATTTGTTAAGAAAAAGATTAAAAAAAAATCTTTATTTTTCACACACTCATTCTCACGCATTTGCATTTGTTTTTTTTTTCTTTTTTTTTTTATTTTATTATACATTTTGTGGTGAACATGCGTATGTGTTGATCCTTGTACATATTTTTTATTTTTTTGGTTAGCATAGGCCTATGTATGTGCATATTTTAGCCTATGTCTATGTAATTTTGTTTTATTTTTATTTTTATATTTTTTTATTATTTCATATTTTTATATATTTATACTTATATGTACTATATATTTTTATATTACTTATTCCCCCACCCCCACCCCAATTTTCCCCATAGTTGCAATCCCCCCCCCCCCCAACCAATTTAAAAACAGGAAGCAGTAGGCATTTTGCTGTTTGATCGATCGATCGATCGACTCCCAGGGGTCGGTCGATGATCGACCAGTATTGTCGAATATGCTTCTAATTTTCCCCTTTCTTCTTTTTTTCGCTATTCTCTCTTCTTAACGTAATTCGTTCCCTAATATTTCCCCCACCACATTTCCTTCATTTCAACCCTTTTTCTACACTTGCAAAGTATAATTCTTCCTACTTTATTATGTATTTGTAGACTTTGGTTGATTTTTGTCATAATTTCTATGTTTTATCCATTATTTGACAATTATTGAATGTGTTGGTTGTATCCCTCATTTGTGTTGTTCCAACTGATTTATCTTGTTATTATTGATGTATATCCACTCGCAAACACATATGTATTGTTGCATTGTTGTTTTGTTCATGAGTGGGGATCTTTTGTTGGTTCAAATGCCATTTTCGCACCCTCATTTCACATTGCACACGCCAAGTGTTCGCTAAAATGCCCCCAACAAGTTTTCAATCCAATTTTTGGCGCACACTTGGGTGATTTTTACTCATTGTCATATACCGACACATTTTGTCGTAATGTTGAATTTTTTCCCTCGGTTTTGCGCACTTGTACCCCCATTTCAACTTCTACACTAACTAACCATTAATTGCGCTTACAATTTTTTTGTATTTCTTAATTCTTGTTTTGTAGGTTGAAATGGCACAATTGAAGAAATATGATTCCACTCTGTGCGTGCCCACCCAAGGTTTCGAGGGGTTCCATTGTAAGAAAGAATGGGAGTGGTTCCAGGCATATTTTGAGACTGCTCAGATGCCGTTGCCTACAATTTATCCTGGAAGCTTGCTGATTTGTTGGAGGAGGCGCGTGTTCTTTTGCGGTGCTATGGATGGGAAGATTTTCTCGCCATTAATGGGAGCATCAATGAAGAGCTGGTCAGGATTTTTTATGCGATGCTAGTGGTGGTGAAAGGGGACGGGCCGACGACATACGAGGCCATGGTCCGAGGGGTGAGGGTACCATTTTGCCGTTCTGATTTGGCTGTCTTTATGAATGTACCGAACCCCGAGGAGTCAGTCAGTTTTACCGATGGGGATGTTTTTGGTCTCACAACATTGATAGAGACCCTTGCACTGGGGGAATAATGGAAAAAATGGCCTTCCGTTCGGCTACAATGGAGGATTTATCGAGACTGCTTAACTATATCAATGTCCACTCATTCATGGTGACGAGCAATCGATCAGAGGTGCATCACAAGCACGCCGCATTTATCTACGCACAGATAAATAATTTGGACAATATCAATTTGCCAAATATATTTCTGGATATGATGTGCACAACCTCTAAAGAGAGAGCCAGGACATTTTCCCTTCCTTTTCATGCCTTCATCATGAGGATCTGTTTATCGCACGGTTTCCTAGAGTTTGACGCTGACCGCAAGTAGGACCCACTCGGGCTTCTCACAAAGAGAAATATTTTGAAGATGCTGAAACATGAGTGGGGGCAACCGGAGGCCAAAAGGCAGAGAGAAGAGGTAGCTGATGAGCCCGACGACGAGGAGGCTGAGATTAGGATGGCAGAGTAGGGGCAGAGTTCGCAGGTGCCACCCACAGATTTTGATGCCCTCTTTGAGGCATACAGGGCACTGCAGGACCACCACTGGGAGGAGACCCATCTTAGGTGGGCTACATGGGAGTCCCGCCTTGACCAGCAGGAGGCCGATCTGCGGTAGGAAAGAGTCGAGTAGAGGCAGGCGAGAGCACTTCAGAGACGAGAGTTTCGGATGATGCAGGCGATGTTGCGAGATTTATATTTGCAGCATCATGATTCGGATGCCGCTTTACCTCATCATTTTCAGGATCCATCTGATCCTAGTGGTTCCAGTCACTAGGATACTGTTGTACTGGGTCATATTTTTGTATTCTGTGGTAGGATATTATGTTGTATTTTTTATTTTATTTTTATTTCTTTCTATTTTAGTTGTAATGTATTAAGTGATTTTGTATTGAACTTATGAAATGGGAAATCAAAATGTAGGTTGTGGTTGTTTATTAGATTTTGATGTGTGTGACCTTCCATGTTATAAAATCAAAAAGTTCACCATCAATTTATCCAGTATTTGCACTTCAGCCCCTCTTTATTGTTGTGACTTGTGACATAGATTCTTTTAACTTAATACATCGGTATATATTCTTCCTTTGCTTTGTACTAACTTGTTTTGCAGATTCATTTGGACTTGTACTTATGGAGATCGCTCCAAATGCGGGTAATATCATTCTTTTCCTATCTTTGAGTTGTGTTCTTTAATGGACGCATTGGGGACAATGCAACATTTAAGTTAGGGGGTGTGGGATATTCTATCCACTGCATGTTTAGTCCTTGAATTTGACCATAATTTAGTTACAAAGCATGTTTTGGTTATAAATTTGAAAATTTTCAAAAATATTTTCTCTCTTTTTTCTCCTTTGTTGGGCATTTTGCCCCCGTTTTCGATGATAAATTTTAATAATTGCCCGATCCATTAGACAATTCAACGATGCATGTTCTTAATTTTAGAAGTTATTAGTCTTTGGTCCTTAAATCATTAATATTATGAATAACTTCATGAATTAAACATTAATCTCATGAGCACATGCACTTTTATCGTTCTATTGATTTGGTTTAAGATTTGTATAACTCGGTATGCTTTTGTTGCATTGTATATACTTACACCGAGTGAGATTAGAGACTTATCTTCATTTGTGAGTGTATACACTATTCTTTCCTCTTTGAAAACATTACATTCGTGGGTAATCTCTTTATTCTTTCATTGACCGTTCATTAATTGAGTTCATTCTTGAAATGTATTACTTGAGCATGATTTTCATATATTGTTTTGACTCGAGAATTGTGTAAACTTTTTGAAATGATCATAGGCCATCTTTGTATATCACCCATATGACCTTGACCTCACCTTTTAAATGTTCCCTAGTCAACCCACTTGAGCCTAAATATAGCCTTTCATTTCATAACCCAAATCCCATAACCAACTCTAAATTGGAGTTTTAGCCCATACGTACACTTTTCATACCTTTGTTTCCAATGTTACTCTGGATAAAATGATGTTGTTATGATGTCGGTTGAAATTTAGGCATATGAGAGTTTGAAAAGTAAAAGAAAAAAAAATGAAAAAAGTGAAGAAAAAGAGAAAGCAAAAGCAAAAGAAAAAGAAAGAGAAAGTTGTAAATGTTGTATAGTGTTTAATAATCTTTAATTACTCTCCACGATGATATATCTAATGCCTGTTTGGAACTCGTTTTCCAATTTTAATTTTGCCCACTTTTTTCCATTTTCCCGAGTTTCATCCCCAAACACCTTTGAATCCGTATATACATCCCTTTCATTTCGTACCCTAACCTAGCCTACATTACAGCCCTATTACAAGTCCTATGTGATCTTAAGTAGATGTAATTCAAATGTTTAAATAGTTTTGATAATCTGTGAAAATGCATTTCGCCTCTTTTCTATGTGCGGTATCCTTTCACTGAGATTACAGTTTTTATTTCCTATATAGCGTTCTTCATTTGTGACATGTGTGAGGCCTAGTTTCCATTTACATTTACTCCTTATGCCCGCATGTCCTGTGTGTTACCTCCCTGTTTCAAGTGAATTCATTTGACGAGTGTAATGCCCGTGAGGATTGACTTTTATGCATGTTTTGATATTTAGTATTCGAGTTATTTAAGTTTTTGCCAAATCATATTTTGCGTGTGCTCACTCCCCTCCCACATGTTAAAGTTTCAATTCATTGAGGTTTATTCTATAATGTTAATAACTGCGGACTTTTCATGTGAATTCGTTTGCTATGCTAATAACATGTTGAAATCTTATTCGTATTGTTGAGTTTGTCACATGTGAATGGGCATATTTTGAGGAAACCAATTCATGTTTGTGGGTACCATCCCTGAAAACCCTCAAGAGACGACACTCGTCCACTAGGGTAACCTAGGGGTTTAACGGCTAATTGCATATGCTAAATGCAATCGAATCGCCCGTGAAAGTGGCCTTATCTTTTTATTGCTTTTATACCATACTTTTGTACTATATCCTATTTTGGTTTACTTGTTCTTCTTGCTACATCTTATTTCATTGTTTGGGACTAGAAATGCGTAAGTTAGGGGGTGTGATAATACGCAAATATTGCGTATTTCATCTCTCGAACCTACGCATTTTAGCCCCCTCGGGTGCCTTAATCTCTATATTTAAGCCCGTTAACCAGACAACCTCGGTTTATATTGTTAACATGCTATATGAGGTATAATTTGGCATTTTTAGGTATTTAGGTACTAAGTATGGAGTTCGGATGCATTCCAATGAAGTTTCGTACGCAATTGCACGTTCAAGGGAAATCCGGTCATTTCACAGCTTGGGCACCTGGCCTGACATCTACACGGAAGTTGTATACCTCCTCTCTAGCTTCGCGTGTCCGTGAACGTTGCACGAATCCAATTCATAACGAAGAAGTTATGGCGATTTTAGCGGAGAAGAAATGCAAGCCAAAACAGGGAAAAATGCAGGCTGCCCTGCTTGGTCGATCGATCGACCAAAGGGGTCGATCGATCGATCCCCTGTTTCAGCAGATATTTTTTCCTTCTTTTCTATCTTTTTTTCTTTTATTTACAACTTACTATATAACCCATTTTTCTGTAACATTCATATATAATTCATACTTAGTTTTAGAAGACATTTTAGGTTAGGGTTTGGTTTTGAGAGCTCATCTTCTTCTCTTGGATTGACAACCATTTGGTTTTGTAAGATTGAACTATTCACTTCCATCTCCTATAATATATCTTTGTTCTTCATTTTTCCTTTCTTTGTAATTTAGTTTCCATGATTTGTAGTTAGTTTAACTGCCTTATTTCTTGCTTTCCTAGTTTGATTAATATAATTTATTTTAATTCATGCATTGCCCCTAGATAAATAGGGTCGGGATTTCGTTCCGCCATTAACGGGCCCCGAGCTCCGAAAATCAGGTTTTGTGTAAAATTGCGTTTAATTGAACCCGCGTGAATTAAAGTCGGATTATTATGCGTTTAACTTTCTATGTCATGCATCGTTAGTGTTTATAGAGATAATCCGAGTTTAATCCGCGTGCGACCATTTTCGGATTAAGTGTTTAATCTCGCAACTTTGGATGTAATTCCTTATTGTGTGATGTTTATGATTAATTGATAATGCTCGATTAAATTGCTCTCGAGATGGAATTTTGATTGTTAGTTGTTTCGATCCGTATGGTTGGATGATATCCCGATCCTCGCTTTACTTTTATTTAGACTTAACTTATTCTTTTCTTTTATTTACAACCAACCATCACCTTTTTACACTTTTATTCCTGAATTAATAATTTGTTACGATCTATCAAACATTCTCTGTGGATTCGATACCTGACTTACTGTTGTACTCACTAGTTGAGTTGTGTCGTAATTTAGGTTTTTGTATAGTTCAGGTGAGCCGAAATAAAAAGATCGGCGCGTAGGTGACTCTTGCGCTGCGGCGAAACCCTGTCTATCACAAAGCTTATTGAACACTATACATAGCATATACAAATTTCTCTTCCTGTTTCTTTTCTTCTTTTTCTCTCTTTTTCTTTTCTTTTCTTTTCTTTTTTTTTTGTTTTCTAATTTCTCTTTTTTCTCCTCTTTTTCACTTCTTTCTTTTCTTTACTTTACTCACTCTCACATGCTTAATTGCAAGCACACAACAAGAACATCATTCAATCCCAAGTATCATTCCAAAAAAAGGTTTGGAAGGTGATATATATGGTTTATAACTCTAATATGGAGTTGGTTATTGGATTTGGGTTTATGAAACAAAAGGCAATATTAAGGCTCAAAGGGGTTGATGAGGGAAAACATTTAAGGTCAGGTCAAGGTTAATATGGGTGATAAAATAAAGATGACCTATGATCATTTCCTAAAGTTTACGCAATTCTTGAGTCAAAACAAACTTTAAAAATCATGCTCAAGTAATACATTTCAAATATGAACTCAATTAATGAACGATCAATGAAAGAATAGAGGGATTACCAATGGCTGGAATGTTTTCAAAGAGGAAAGAAAATTGTTTAACACTCACAAACGAAGAAAAGCCCAAAGCTCACTAGGTTTAAGTATATACAATGCAATCAAAGATTACCGAGTTATAAAAATCTTAAACCAAATCATTTAAACAATAAAAGTGCATATGCTCAAGGGATTAAAGTTTAATTCATAAAGTTATTCATAATATCATTGATTGAGGGCCAAAGTTAAATAACTTCCAAAATCGAGAACATACATCATTGAATTATCTATTGGATTGGGCAATTATTAAAATTTATCATCGGAATCAAAGGTAAAATGCCCAACAAAGGAGAAAAAAGAAAGAAAATCTTTTTGAAATTTTTAATTTTACAAGAAAAGCATGCTTGGAAAGAACATATAATCAAATCAAAGAAACTACCAATGAATGGATAGAATATCCCACACCCCTAACTTAAAACCTGACATTGTCCACAATGTGCTTTAAGAACCAAGCTAAAGAGAGGAAAAGAGTGATATTATCCACAATGGAGTGGTCTCGTGAAAGTACAAGTCCAGTGATTCTGCAAAACATGTTAGTACCAGGCATAGAAAAAAAAAACATAACTAACTACACTAGACAATAAGTAAGAATAGAGAAGAAAAATAAAAATAAAACAAAACTAACTATTTACAACCTATAATTTGAACTTGTAAGTAGTTATACACTAGAAATTAAAATTTTTAAGGAACCACCCAAAATACGATTTGACTTTAGAGGATCAACAGGGGACCCTGCCTTTCATGCATACCTTTCGGAAAATAGAAATTCCATTCAAACAACGGAAGGCATGTGTAAGGCGAAAGAAATGAACCATCACCAATTAAAATTTTTGGATGGATGATGGGGGATTTGGGTTGAATGGGTGACAAAAACACATGGGATAAAAAAAAACAGAATTTTCTCCTAAAGGATTTAAAATTGGAATGGGAGGTGGTGCACATGGAGGCAAAATTGCCTTCATGGAATGCAACTCGAGCAAGTAATCCTCGTCGGTGAAAAGGTTAAATGTCTTAAAGTTTGGCACCGATCGGCTAAATAATATAGAATAAAGATGGGGACGAAAGAAATTCAAACTCAAGAGATGACTCGTCATCGCTTGAAGATTGAGTTTCGAAGGAAATAAGATCATGTTTAATAAAATATTCTTCTTTGGGGACCAAAGAATAAATCATTTCATTGCAAATGGATACTATGTCCATTTCTTCCTCATTTTCATTCTCTATTATATCATGGGTCATACCTTGGGACAAGTGAAGAATGATTTGTTCCAAAGTAGGCAAAAACATCATTTGGTTCAAAACATTCCTCGACTTCGAAAGTCTCAAAAGAGAAATCGTCATTGGATTCAAATAATGCATCCAAATCTTGATCTCAACAACGATTTTCTTCCCGATAATGGTTTTCAAATTTTTTATTTTCAAGAATGCGCAATCCAACACCGAAAGTTATAGGTGAAGGCACAAATTCTTGCAAATGAGAAATTTGAAAACTTTCCTCGGAACTACAATCAAAATCATTAACATAAGAATTTTGAAAGCTATTGCTAATTGTTTCAACATTCCTATCATAAGGATTTTGAGGCCCAAAATCGAAATAATCATTCTCAAAATTCCCATAATCCCTAACTTGACTTTGGTAATACTCACCCACAGACATTTTATATGTTTCATTTTTTTGGGCTTGTAAGTAGTGTCCAAAATTCGTAGGTGTAGGGAGATTTTAAGAATTATAATTACGATTACCGAAAAAATTAGAATCAGACATGCTTACCCCAAATAAGGTTCAAGATGGTAAATTCCACAAAGTGATTTTCGGTTCAAAAATTCAAGCATTTATTAGAGCTCAAATGTAGAAGTCCTAAAAAAATTGTTAACAAAAAAAAATAAATAGAAAGAAAATACTACGAAATGCTAAATCAATTAAATTCTAAAACAAAAAAGTTCCCAAAAATGGCTCCATTTTGATAGCATGGGGAAAACCGCAATGCAAGTATATAAAGATATACGTTGTTCGTTGTGCTCATCTCCCACCGCTATGAAAAAACCTAAACTATTGACTACACTATTTTAAGAGAGTACAACGGCCAGTCCGGGTATTGAAAATACGCAGAGACTAGTTGCTAGAATTATATTTATTTAATACTTCTCAATAAAAGTGTAAAAGATATCGGATAACAAAAAGAAAAGATAACTAGGCATTGAAGTTAAACTAAGATAATTAAAGGGAATAAAAACTATAGGTTGCGACTAACATCCCTCACCTCGGCTTAATGCGTATAAATGGTTACATGGGACTACGAATTTAGTGAGATTGAATCTCATTTCAACAATCAATTAAATCTAGAGTTGTCACCCCTGAATTCACATAAAAGCCTAACATGATTTTGGCGTCAACAAATACCTCGGAAATTACACACACAAGGTCATAAATACGGAGCATACATGATAAATCCCATTAAATCTCCTAGGCATAATAACAAGAACACCCCAATCAAATTAAATACATAAACCCATTGAAACCAAGGTGAATTCCATTAATCATAACCTAATTTAAGTTAGCTAGAAAGCATCCTAAATGACACGTATTAAATGAAAGAAATAAAGGTAAGCAATAAGTAAAGGAAGTAAACCTAAATTAGAAAGGAAGTAAACTGGGGCACAAAGCTTAAGAGCAAAAATGGAGCTTACGTTAATGGAGAAGAAAGATGAATAGTAACTTACAAACACCCAAAATGGGAAGGAAAACCTAGGAG
The DNA here is from genome assembly GCA_949130495.1 of Sambucus nigra. Lineage (NCBI taxonomy): Eukaryota > Viridiplantae > Streptophyta > Magnoliopsida > Dipsacales > Adoxaceae > Sambucus > Sambucus nigra. Next base: position 333,836,394 of record OX422224.1, read on the forward strand.
AGAGAAACTCTCAAAACTTAACCTAAAAACTAAGTAAAATGAATTATATATATGAAAATAAACTAATAGGTCTATTTATAGTAAGTTACAAAAGAGATAAAAGAAAAATGGAAAAAGAAACAAAAGAGGGCAAAACGCTGGATTACTGCAATGATTGGTCGACCGCGACTAGGGTGTCGGTCGATTCGGTCCTCGGGTAAAAACACACTGCTTCCGTTGGAAGACAAAAGATGATTCACAGATCGACCGGTTCCTTGTTCCATGGTCTTCTTTGGTCCAAATTGAGGGAGAATTGGTTAATACGGAATCAACTATATCTTCTTCGTTCGAACTCCAAATGATGTGTCGTTCGCAGCCACGCGAAGATAACTCAACGAAATATGCTTTTGTGGAATTACACTTGGCGGTAGATGAAGTGTGAAATGTATAAAATACCCCTGAAGTAATGTCCAATGATGAAACTTCTTCGAAACACAATGAATCCTCACTTTAAGGGTTCCAATACCTACAAAAAGCTCAATTAATCCCTACAAAGCATATATATCAAAAACCAAGGTTGTTTGGTTAATGAGCATAAATATAATCACTAGGAATACAAAAAGTGCTAGAATGCGTAAAGATAATAGGCGCGGATATGAAATATTCACGATTGATCATAAAACCTTATTTGTTGTGAATTTTCTCTAGGCTTGGCCATTCGAGTTTTTTTCCAGTTGCATTTTCCTCATGCATTACCGTCTTGTGTGTGATTGTACTTATTGTTAACTACCTGACTAATCTTGCATGAAAACTTAGTAATTAAGTTAAATAAGATTAAAATTTATAATAATATGGTTTTCATGTTTACAAAGGCTTAGACTTCGCAAGTAGAAAATCAAACTTTCGGATTTCGATAATCCAAACCTTTGCATAAATTGGACATCTTATGCTGGGACCCAAGATGGGAATTTTAATTTTGTTGACCCTCTTTAGTGAAAGTTAACATATCGATTGAATGTGATTTATAAAAACATGGACAACTAATTAAAAATTGAGGGGTTCTCTCTTAAGTCAATAATGTCTGAACCAATCACGTTGTAGAGTCATGTTAACCCTCATTTGAGTTGGGTTAAATTTTTTTTGACTCCCCAAGATGGTCTTAAAGAAACCCCTTCATTTTATAACTTATTTTTCTAAGGTATTTCTTTTCTAGGTAGGGTAGATCCTTTAGAGACTTGTTGAGTGTTTGCACCCGCTAGCAAAAAAAAGGAAGAAAATTTAATAATAATAAAATATTAGACTTTCATTTTTGTGATAACTTGGGGTATCCAGACCTCTTAGACAACATAACTAATCCCTGAATAGTATATTTACCCTCCAACTATACGACACACTGTGGGGAGGTGTCCCCAAGAGGATTTAAAACCTTTACCTTCAGGTTGTGAGACAAGAACCTAGATTGGAAATAATTTAATAAATCAGAATTTTTGTGTCCATGTTACCCCTTTATACATTACCTAATTCATAATAACTGCCATCTATATTTGTAGTTGTATACAAATATTCATCACAGTCTCATAATGTTAAGCATTCCCCTCCGATGTTCTTGCAAGAAAGACACTTTCTAATTAAAGGATGTTCCCGAGGATGGAGACATTGTGGGTCACATTAGCTACCAAAATGATTTAGATTCATGTTTTTTTTATCTATGTGTGAGCCTTAAGTGGCTACTGCATTTTTAGGTCAGGTAATGGAAATCTTCATTAGTTTCTTTGGTTTTCTGGAATCTAATTGGAATTTCCATATACAATTTCAGCATCAAGAAAGGAATCAAAGTTTAGTGTTTCTAACTCTTAACATGAATTATGAGAATTCATTTGTAAAATTACCTATATGATTCCCGGGAACCACAAAAACTCGAACCAAACAAACATTAGATGTTTTGATGTGTTTTTATCTCTATTTCTCCTCAATAATGTTTCCCTCATATCTGTTAGGTTGACTTAAAGGTCACTAATCATTTTAATGTACAAAAGTTGATGCGAGATCTACAGTAAGCAAATTTGAAATTTCATTTCTTATCTTTTATGTATTTAAAAAAAATAAGAATGAAATTCATTAAAGAAAAAACCAAGGGGGCTGTAACACCCCGTAATTTTGAGGATTTTATATTTAATTATTTTTGGAAGATATAAATATATTTAAAATGGAAAAACTTAAATTTATAATTCGGAGAATTTATTTGACTGGGAAGAATTATTTATAATTGGCGACTTTAAGTTTAATTGTTCGAAATTTCGTGTGTCGCATTTTGAGGTGAAAATTGGAGAATGCTCTAGAGTATTTCGGATGACAATTCTGAGTGCGCAATTGAGTTCGTATGGGTCGAGATAGTCAAAAAAGAGTACTCGGGGGTAGTAATCAGGTCTCGGGCATTTTTGGGCATAGCCGGGTCCATACGGGGTGATTTGGGCCATTTTAATTAGGCCCATGTGGACAAAAACGGGATTTGGAGTTTTAATCCTAATGGGAGAAGTGTTGAACGACAGTAAAACAACTTTAAACCTAGAGTGTGAGAGCGACACAGAGGAAAAAAATTAAAAGGCAATTGGGGATCTTTTGGAGCCAAATCGAGGGACAAACTGAGGGTTTGTCAACAAACCATTCCCTATAATGGATCAGACTCTACGAATAATTCCAGGCAAGTGGTTAACTTTTGTGATTTGTTAAATTGTGATAATAAATTCATATCATAGTATGTGTATCAAAAATCTATTTGGGTTGTGGGTTAAATATCTAAAAAGGGGTTTTTCGAATTTGATTAGTATATGTAGAATTGAGACTAAACTAAGGGTGAATATGGATATGGGATTGCTAGAATCAATTTTAGAATTATAATTAGTAAGTATTGGTGACAAATTTTGAATCAGTGGGACAAATTCAGATCTCCGTAGGACAAACTCGGGTGAGACCCAATTCGAGAAAAGTTTAGGATTTTTATGAATTGATGAATGATTTAAGTCTTCTAGGAAGTTTAGAATATATTTTTATGTAAATGAAATGTTGGTTGTGATTGGGTAAGGGTTTGGAATGAGAATAAAAGCTTGAGGGTTCATCCACGGCTGAACAGAAGGCTGGAGAAGACGATGACCTGGTCGATCGATCGATCGACCCAGGGGAATCAATCGATCGATGTTCCGGAATTTTTGGCAGTGACGCCAGTTTTTAATTACATGGAAGATATTTATTGAAAAAGGGTCTTAGGCTGATTTAAATGATGAAAATTAAATAGGGACATGACTCTTGGTACTTTTAAGTAATTATAATTGGGTTTAGGAGGGTGATAATTGTATGTCACGGGACGATTAAATTTCCGAAATTAATTAGTAGGAATTGGTTTTTGACCGAAGAAAAAGGTTCGGATATTGTAGTTGAGTGGCACTACATTATTGAAGGAATCGAGGTGTAATTAATTAGTTATGGGGTGAAATATAGAATCGGGTATTAACGGTGGTACGAGCCAAGTGAGCGAGTCCGGGTATAATGGTTGGGTGACACCAAGTGTTAAATTAATTAATGTGTAAATTAATTAAAATTAGAGTCGGACCATAGACTCGAATTGGTATAATTAATTAATGTGTAAATTAATTAAAATTAGAGTCGGGCCATAGACTCAGATTGGTATAATTAATTAATGTGTAAATTAATTAAATTAGAGTCGGACTGTAGACTCGGGAAATAAATAAATTATAAAGGAGCGAATTAATTAAATTTGAGTCGGGCCATAGACTCGGGAATATATAGGTCAGTGTTATGGGTTTTAGTACACGGTAAAGCCGGAATTTATATTTTATATATATATACGGTGTGGTGATAGTATATATATACATGTGTATACTTTTTGTGTGTTATTAAATATCAGGGACTAGATGTTTATTTAAGTTATATACTCTAGTGCTATCAAGGGAGGTTGCGCAATGTGGGTGAATCCCCTTGCTTGAGGAGTAGGATGAGTATATCCCCAGGTCATAGCGTCTGGTATATGGGTGAGGGGTTTATCTCACTTTCAGGGAAGGAATATGACCACCTCAACTACGTTTGTATTTTGGGACAAGTTGGTGAGCGATTCCAACTTGGGGAACTAGGTTATGTGAGCACACCTAGTGAGATAGCATTTTAGAGGGAATCATCCGATGAGGGTATACTCGGAGGGATGGATATACGTATGAATTATGTGTGGATGTTTTAGTAAAGGTACATATATAATGGTAGTAAATATTATATGGGGTAATAATACAGTGTGTGATGAAATTGTTTTATATAACTTGTGTAACAGTTATATGATATTATTTAAAGGAAATTAATTAAGTTAATTAGTTAGAGAAATTATAACCCATGGATAATAATACTCGGTTTAGAGTGGAAAGGCAAGGGAGGATTACAAGGACTAGTTGGACGTGGTAGTACAACTAGGTGGGGTTAAGGTAATCGTTAGGTGTGCACATTAGTGGAGGGGTGAGAATGTCCTCAAGAGTGTGCAACACTAACTTAAATATGGAGCGCATCCATATATTTTAAATTACAGCAGTTAATTCACTTGATAAATATTTTCAAAATGTTTTGGGTTCTAACCCTTGCTATAAAACTATTTTCAAAACCTTTTTAAGTGTCCGTCCACAGGGATACCAGGATTGATATTCTATTCTAGGGACACGGAGCTGCGGCATATGTGGATGCTAGCAGGAGTTTGGATAGACGCATCGTTCATTCATTCCTAGATTAGGAATAATTTATCACTTTTAGTATTATTTAGGGCTTGTCGCCCAGACTTTTTAGTACAATTTTCAGATTTATTTGTTCAAGTGTTGGATGTTTGTATTGGATTATCCACTTTGGTGGCCGATGGTTTATTCGTCATGTGGTTTATTATTTATTCTGTTGATTTAACTTTGTCGTGGTGTATGACTCATATTATTTTTACTCATGTTATTGGTTGTTTAATTAAAAAGTTAAAATTTGGCACCAGCTTTTGGAATACTTGGTGGTTAGTAAGTTTTAAAGTCCTTGGACAGTGATGCTAAGGATGAACCAATTGGGATTCCTGTTTTAATTTGGTATAGGACTGATCACCTGGTATTTTATTAGGCGGGGTGTCACACATGGTATCAGACCATCAGGTTCTAGTGTCCTTAGGATCTGTGCATCTTTTCTCGTTTCAACTTTGTGTTCTTTGATATAGAACCTTATTATAGGATTGTTGTATTCTCATACGTATGCACATTTACGTTCTTCTGCCAATTACTTTATACTTGAGAGTGAACTCATAAGATTCGATTCTCATTTCAGATGCCTCCCAGGAGAGAGAGAGCAGCTCGGGCAGCAGGGGAGATGAGACAAGAGAGGCTCATCTAGAGCCAGAGTTACCGCAGCAACTACCAGAGATGATTTTGGCAGCACAGGTTAATGAATTAGTAGCGCAGGAAGTTAAAGAGACGATGATCGCAATGGCAAGTTACTTTTCATGAGATCAACCGCAAGTATTAGTGGCACCAGATGTCCAGGCCCACCAGGGGCCATCGGGGTGGCAGTAAGTACGAGAGGTTTCTTAAAAGGGGCATCCGCCAGAGTTTCATGGGGTTCAGATATGGTTATAGCGTGTCAGTGTAAGAGATATATCCAGTGTCACTTACGAATGGTAGATTGCAATGAGGTACAAAAGCAAATGCTATCCAATTTTAGGTTAGTGGGAGCAGCGCTACAGTGGTGGGAGTCGATCGCCACATTTGAGGAAAGGGACACATTAACTATTGTAGAGTTTTGGGTGCGGTTCAATCCCATGTACTTTCCGCTAGCAGTTGAGACTAAAATGAGGAGAAAATTTAGAGAAGTGACTCAAGGGGACCATTCAGTGGACGATTACGAGGAAGAATTCACTCGTTTGGCAAATTTTGTACCGGATGAGGTAAGCGATGAAGAAAGAAAGAAAGCAAGTTTCATGGATGGGTTAGTCTGGAGGATCAAACAATATTTAATTGGCAATCCCGCATTAGTAGCTTATACAGATGTCGTAAATACATCACTCCTGCACTGCCAGGAATATTGCTTCCACATGAAAGGAAGCAGGAGGGGAGTGGAACCCAGTCAGTCGAAGAAAGAAGGAGGGAACAATACCAGTGGGGTATCCCAGCAGCAGACAGGGGGACATCAGGGGCAGGATTTCCGGCAGGGGAATCAGGCCAAGCGATTTAGGTCCGAAGGCTATCGACAGGATGGCCAGAACTTTCGGCAAGGCCAGCAAGGAAGGGGTCAGTGGCAAGGTGAATTTATAAAGAGGTGTTTAATTTATGGGGAAGCGAGACACGTAAAGAGAGATTGTCCTAAGAGAGACAGGGGTCAACTACAGGACGAGGTCTTGGATATACAGCTGATAACTTGCTTTTTGTGTGTCATTGTTGAAAGCCAAGTTAGTCAAAACCTCAAATTACCTACAAATATAACAATCTCAAGTGTAGCGGTAAGTAAGGGTATCAATCCACATCAAGGGGGTAAGCTAGAGACAAACTCAATTGTAATTCACTTTTTATTTTATTTTCATACTTTTTCACTTTTTGTAATTTTTTTTAGCTTTTTCAATATAAAACCAATTAGGTGAGGTGAGCTGAAATAATACTAAACTAATGAAAGATCAAATTACAAACTAAAAAGTGACTAAAATGAAAAATAAAGTCTAACATAAAAATATGAGATAAAGTGAGGTAAATAAATGTGAGAATAGTCAAGGAGTGGGATTACACTACAAATTTTAGCTATTCTAACTAATTAATTTAATTAATTGAATTCTCCCAAATTAACATCAAAATTATAAATCAACTCTCGTTGCAAATGTAATTTTCATAGTAACCTTTTAGAATATTAAGTTTAACACCCCACAACTCTAGAAAAATAGATCTACACTCCTTTTAATTAATCACCCGCTAGGATCGATCAATTAAAATTTATGTAAATCTTAGAAAATAAATTTAGAGTTGAAATTCAAGTAATAATACTCCACTTAAGAAACCCCTATCTCTAGTTCGAATCTAAAATGGGTATTATAACTAGAATTTCGATTTTCTCTCGAAAATCAATTACCCTCTCTCGAGGCGTAAATTTAAGGGTGAGGGATCAAAATTAACATTCAAAGGGAATTTTCAAGTAATAAAACTAATTAAATTACAATAACATCAAATAAGGGTTTTCCCCCACCCCTTGAAAGGTAATTTAGCCTAGCATGGTATGGAATTTGACAAATTAATAACTAAAGGCATAAAATAAATGAGAAGAGAGAAGAACAATCAAACCCAATCTCTTGATGCTTAATTGAAATTCAATCCATGAGTTGAAATCAACATCCCTCAATTTGAATGATCCAAACAAAATTAAATCACAAACTTCACTCAAATTGATTCTCACAACAATTTATTTTTTCCTCACTATCTAAAAAAAGTAAAATAAAAATTCTAATCTAAACCCTACACTAAAATGGTATTTTCTCTCTCTACAATCCTCTCTACAAAAATTGATATCCCTTCAAAAGGGGTCTTCCATCCTTTAAATAGTAGGCATGGAGCATGGTGGTATTTTGGGTAATTGGGAGTGCAAGAGCATGGGGTTTGAGAGGTGTGTGGTCATGTGGATGAGGGGTGAGGGAATATAATCAGATTATGGTTATGAGGGGTAAGGTGGGGAATTTAAGTGGGGAATAAAGGAAATGAGAGTGTGGGGGTATTTTGGGTATATGGGGTTAAAGGGTTAAAGACATGTGGATTTTATTTGGTTTTTTGTATTTGGTATTGGCAGGTAAAAAAAACGTGTAAGAGGCTTGGAGACAAATGGGTTTGGGTAGAAATGGGTTGGACATGGGTTGAACAAGGTATCGAGTTGTTGGGGACGACCGAATCTAGGCGAGTTTGGTTGCCGAATGGGTCGAGCAAATGGGACGAGGGTTGCTGCTTCTTGGTTTTCGAGCAAGGGAGATCGCGGGTTGCGAGGTCAGGGGGTTTCGAGTTACGAAGGTGGTTGGCTGGAGGTGGGTGAGGTGAAAGTTGGTTGTTGATTGATTTGTGTTGGTGGTGGAATCAGGTAATGGGTTTGTGGTGGAATTCTGCTTGACTTGAAGACCCAAGAAAAATTGTAACTCCCCCATAAGTGGCATTTTGAATTCTTTATGCATAATTTCAGAAAAAGATTTAACTTCTGAAGGGGAAGTGGATCCAAAAATGATATCGTCGACATAGACTTGAGCTATAAGGATATCTTTGTCAAAATGTTTGACAAAAAGGGTTTGATCATTTCCATCTCTCTTAAAACCTTTGTCTAAGAGAAAGTTGTAAAGACGCTCATACCAGGCTCTTGGCTCTTGCTTTAGACCATACAAAACCTTTTTAAGATGATAAACATGGTTTGCATACTGAGGGTCAATAAACCCTTTGGGTTGTTCAACATAGGTCTCTTCAGTCAAGATTCCATTAAAAAAGGTTGATTTTACATCCATTTGGTAAAGCGTAAAATGCAAGTAACAGATTATAGCAAAGGTAAGACGAAGAAATTCTAAGCGAGTAACAGGGGCAAAAGTCTCATTAAAATACATTCCTTCAATTTGAGAGTATCCTTGAGCCATTAATCTGTCTTTGTTTCTAATGATTATCCAACTTTCATCAGATTTATTTTTAAATACCCAATATGTGCCAATAACTTTTTTATGATTAGGCCTAGGTACAAGATACCAAACATCATGAACGAAAAATTGAAGAAGTTCTTCCTGCATGGCAAAAATCCAATGAGGGTCATTCAATGCCTCATTTACATTCTTTGGTTCCACAAGGGAAACAAAACATGCATAATGAGCATAGTTTCTTAATTGAGATAAAGGCTCACTAGGATTACCAACAACGTTATCTATGGGATGATCTTTAGAAATCCAGTTAGGTACTTTAGGTGTATCAATTGGTAAAGAATTATCTATTTCAGGAGAGTCATTTTCTAAAACATTTTCAGACTTTTCCACAATAGTTGGTTCTCCAGTCTTACTCTCAACATTAGTGTCACTTACAATAACATTTATGGATTTCGTTAAGGTCTTTGTACGAAGATTACAAACATGGTATGCTCTACTATCAGGAGAATATCCTATAAAGATAACTTTATCTCCACGAGTCTCAAATTTGGATAAGTGTTCTTTGTCTTTGCAGACATAACACGTACTACCAAAGGTTATGAGTTATTTAAGATTGGCCTTTTTCCCATACTATAGTTCCTAAGGAGTTTCTTTAGAATTCTTCCTAAGATAGACCCTATTGATAATGTGACAAGTAGCACGAATAGATTCTACCCAAAAATACTTAGGTAAACACTTGGCATGAATCATAACACGTGCCATCTCTTGAAGAGTGCGATTGTTTCTCTCAGCAATTCTATTTTATTGAGGAGTCTTAGGAGCACTAAATTCATTTTTTGTAACCATTATAGTCACAATACTCTATAATACCAGTATCTATGAATTCTCCACCTCTAGCACTACGAATTCTATTTACTTGAGTGTTCTTCTCATTTTCAATCCGATGTAGAATTTTCAAAAAGGTTTGGAAAATGTCAGACTTTTGTTTTAAGAAGGCCACCCACGTAAACCTGGTGAAGTCATCAATCATAACAAGAATGTAAATATGTCCACATAAACTCACAGTACGAGAAGGACCCATTAGGTCCATATGGATGAGCTCCAAGGGTTTAGAGGTAAGGATATCTTTAACTTTCTTATGAGGTGCCTTAACAATTTTTCCTTCCTGACAAGGTCCATAGACAATGTTAGAAATAGGTTCGATCTTTGGAATTCCTCCAACTATTTCTTGTGAAGATAATCTACTCAGGTTATCATAATTTATATGACCCATCCTATTATGCCATATTTCATTATCATCCATTCTGGCAACGTTACAGATTTTAGTACTATTCATGACAGTATAACAATTGTCAAGGGTTCTGAATCCTGTAATTATGCACTCATCTTTTTCATTTAAAATTTTGCAATTATTCTTTGCAAAGGTGACAGTATGATTTGAGTCATAAAATTACGAGATACTAAGTAGATTAGCCTTAAGACCTTTTACTAGAAGAAAATTTTCAAGTATAGGTAGTCCTTCTTCTTGGAGTGTTCCTTTACCAATGATTTGGTATGATACACTATCACCGAAAATAACTTTTCCTCCAACAAAGCTGGTTTTTCTTAAAAGTTTTGTATCATCCCCAATCATATATTTTGAACACCCAGAGTATAAATACCAACCAGAAGAGGTGTGTTCATCTTTTAAAGCAGTAATCACAATGTTACACTTCATCTGGGGAAATAACTCATCTTTTCTAACCCAAATAGCTCTTATTTTTATTTTTCGCATATTTTCTCTCATTTGATAAAATTTGCGAGCTTTAGATTTTTGTTGAAAAATGTTTTGCGCATGAGTTTAAATTTTATGGAAAATATGAGCATTCAGTTTAGGAAAGTATCTAGGACTTCTTGTTGTAAATGATCTTTTAGGTTTGGTATTTTTCTTTCTATAGTTAGAGTTTTTGTCTAGTTGTCTAGTCAGAACATAGTTGTTACGACTTCTCCTAGAGTAGTTAAAGTTCTGGTATAGAGGAGTATTACAGACAAGTTTTACTAAGTGTCTAGAGTATAAACCTTCAAAAGAATGACCATATATGTCACAGTAAGAGCAATATATATTTCTTGAAGAGGGTATCTCCATAGGAAAGTCTCTAAACATAGGTTTTATGGAATTTTTATTTTAAACCATATACCTAGGGAGTACAATTTGAAACGCAAAATCACTCTTCCTAATAGGAGGGCAGACATATTTAGCCTTAGGTGGACTTTCACACTTTGAGTTACTTGATTCCCCAATATCAAACTTCTGTTATTTTTCATCAAACTCATTTTTTAGGGAATGAAAATATGGACATGTTTCCATAGGTCTTTTGCCACCTGACACAAACTTGATTGATTCAAAGTTTTTAGTTCGTGTCTTCAACTTTGGGCAAAATCTTATTCCAGTTCGATCATCAGAATTGGTTTTTGAGTCAGTAACAAGATCATTAAAACAGTTGGAATTGTTTTCAAACTTAGCAATTTTTTTAAAAATAGTTGATATCTTTTCTTTAGCTTGTTCCAATTCTAATAATGTCCCTTTATATTTTTTCTCCAAAGTTTCATTCGTTTCAATCAAATCTTTCAATTTTTGATCAAAAATTTTGACTTCATTTTCATGAGTTAGACATTGGGTAGTATACTCTTTAGTGTTAAGTTTGACCATTAGACTAAGGTCTTCTGGTTTCTTAGTAAGTTCTTTCACTATCTTCTCTAGTCTAGAGCTTTTCTTGAGAGTTTTGGCATAAAATGTGTGAATATCAGGGAGGTCTTCAGTGTCTGAATCACTAAGTGGAGTGTGTGAAGTGACCCCTAAGGATTCAATTCTTGAACTCACACACACATTGACATCATCGTTATCACTTTCTCTTTGACTCACACACTCCACTATAGAACTAGCAATGCTCTCAGAAATTAAAGCATCTAAACTAGTAGCATCATGATTCGTAACACCAGAAGTAGAGCTATTAACATCATTCTCATTCAAAGGCACATGCATATCATCATTATAGATTATCTTGGCAAAGAAGGACATGCAAGGATTAAAAACATCAGATGAATTAGGTTCCTCATTATCTGAGTCATTTGAATCATCCCATGTCTTGCAAATGTTGGCCCTAGTATGTTTATTGGTTGTGTTCAGTTTAACTCTACAGTCTTGTGCCATATGACCCAATTTTCCACATCTAAAGCATTCAATATTATTAAAGTCTTTGTTAGGTATCGTATGAATGTCCTTGTGATGTTTGTCTTGACATTTCTCATTAAGTTTGTGGTTAGACTGAGTTGTATAATTTGTCTTGCCTTCTCTGTTTGCAATTTTATTTCTAAATTTCATAATTTTCTTAAACTGTTTTGACATCAAGGTGTAACAACCCTCGCTTTTGAGATTCTATTTTATATTTAATCTGCTAATTATAGTGATTAGATAAATATGTTGATTTGTGGAGTAGGTATTTATTTAAGAAAGATAAGTTAATATCTACTATGATGTTGCATATTTACCGTATGTAGAGGTGAATTTTGCTATGTTGTGTTTTATTATGTCCTAAGAATTTGAGATGACATTGGGCTTAAAATGGAACCGAAACCTAAACTGAATTATAAAATCTCCAAATGATAATTTGGAGGGTACCATTAGTTCCGGGAGGTTTGAGATAGTCAAATTTTGTGCCATATTGTATTTCTAGTTTTCGGGCACTTTTGACTAGTTGTAGTTTATATGAGTAGATGCGTATTGTTTTACCGCATGTAAATCACTTAAGCTGGAATTTTTAAGCATAAGCCACGATTTATGTCTTCAACTAAGTTACTATTCCTTTAATTAAATTGGTAAACCTAGAGAGAAGAAGAAGAACCTAAGTAGAGAAAGAGAGGTTGAAGTTTGGGTGTTGATTTTGCCTATAATCCTCACCAAATCTGAAGTTACAACCTTGAGGCAAGTTTTCTACTTGCTAGTGTATGGTTTAAGTAGAGTAATTTGCATTGATAGTTATGGTTATGTATGGTTTATGGATATTAGGGCTTTTTAGTGGATTTAGGGGTTTTAACTCCTTGGAGGTTGCTTTGAATTGTTATTGGTATAGATTTTGGGTGTTGGAAGCATTTAAAAATCTTTTGGTAGAAAAACATGGTGTGGAGACTTGTTGTTGAAGAAGAAGGGTTTTTGGGTCTGCTACGACCGGTCGACCGCGTATCCAGGACCGGTCGACGGGCCTTCGGGGGAGGGCACACTGCTTTCTCATTAAGGCCTGATTTTGGCATGCGGTCCACCGCGGTCCGTGACCGGTCAAACGGCCCCCTCTTCCTACACTTTCTGCTTTCCTACGATGGCAAAAAATTTGAGATGCAGTCGACCGCGGCATTAGTACCGGTCGACCAGTCCCCTATTTTTCACTCTTAAAACTTTATTTTTATTTCCTAGGTTTTCCTTTTTTCATAGGGAATAGGGGCCTTCTTGCATGAAGTAAACTTAGAGTTTTAGTCGAGTTTGGTCGTTACCCTATAGTTGAATGGGTTCACTTGGGGTTAATTCAGGGGTACTTGAAGTGATGCTTAGGTATCACTTCTCTTTTGGGTAATTAGTTAAAGTCAGAGTTCTAAGCCCATATGGGGAGATGTTAGAAGCCCTTTGGTAGAATATAAAACCTTGGGTCTTATGAGAATTCGAGAAATGGTTTAGAAAATGGTTTGGGACCTAATGATTTGATGAAATTGAATAAGAAATATTCAAAGATAAATGTTTCAAATAAAATGAAATACATGAGATTCATGATAATGAAAATGGGATATATTGTTAATTGTTAAATTACTTAAACACACCTCTCTAAATGCTATCATAAGGGAAGCTCGCGCATGAGGTGATGTCCCCTGACTATTGAATGCAGGCTGACTATAGTCCTCGTCCATATGCAGGTTTTGTGTATGTTTTTCTGCGCTAGTGAGGTAATTCTGGGTGTGGTTATGACTCACTCGCAGGCATATGGCCACTTCCCGACGTGCGTTAGGTTCCCAGGTTGTCTTGTATAGATAGGCCCTGGAAGATGATAGTCATTTAGGGGGGCGCCCAGTGGGGAAACTCGGAGGGGCGGTCTTAGAAACGTTATATGTATATGAATATAACCTTTCTAACTCAAGTGGGACTCGAGGTATGTAAATTTCAATAAGATATGTGATGGTAATTATATTCCTATTAAGGAATGGAAAATGATAAGATATGGGAAGAAATGAGAATTTATTTAATCTCTTGCCTAATTTTTAATCGTTAGAAATTTATATAATTTCATTATTACATTTTATGTTTAGGTTGTTAGATTTTCATTCACATGATTTTATAATTCATTGTCCGTATCTATCATGTTTCTTACTCTTCTGGGAATCATATATAAATCGGGCCCTGACCCGTTCATCTTTCTATGTTGTGCATATTGTGGTATCCGCTCAGGTGCTCCTCCGCAAGGGCGCCCGTTATGAATTTCCATTCTTATGATTTCAACGAGATGTATGACCTTGCGGATGATTACAGGATGTTGTTAGACGCCCTCATTTTTGGAATCTAGTTATGATCGGGTCTTACATTCGAGCTAGTGGCCCATAATTTGTAATTGTTAATGGATGTAGTATGTATCATATAGTATATTGTGAAACACTGTGATGTAACTGTGGACCGACCGACTATTCGGTTCTTTTACTGTATATTGTTTTGGTTAACTATCTATATGTTCTATGAAAATTCCACTTTTGTCAGATTTGGGTTGTTTAATTTATTTCTTAAATCTTTCTTTTAAATCAAAATTTTGACAATCTGCTTTCTGATTTATGGAGTGGCTTGCCTACATACCTAATTATTTTTATGATGCTGAGGATGATATCCATTCATGATTTCGTTATGACGAGGTATCGGGCTAGCCACCCCTTATTTCGGAGAGCGGGTTGTCACAGATGGTATCAGAGCATAAGGTTCTAGAGTCTTTTGGATCTTGTGGACTTGTCACGTTCTACCGTAGTGTTCTTTGATATAGAACCTAATGATAGGACTACTTGTTGTTCATGCTTACGATCTTCTGCAACTGTAGATTGTTTTGAGTGAAATTATAACTCTATTGTTATCTCTCTTAGATGCCACCTAAAAGAGGTCGCCCGGCGAGATGCAATAGGATCTTAGATGAGGATGTTGGTCCTCCTCCGTAGCCACAAGGGATGTTTAATGCCGTGAATGTGGCGAATATAGTGGCTCAAGCCGTTAATGCGTCCATGACAGCAGTGGCCCAACAAGCGCCACAGGCTCAACAGAGAGCGCCAGATGCCCAAGTTCCTACTGGACCTTCTCCGTGGGAGAGAGGTAGGGAATATTTTCTGAAGGGTCAGCCCCCGAAATTTGACGGGAGCTTGGATGTTATAAAGGCGAATCAATGGAAGAAGGATATTCAACGCCATCTACGTATGGTGGAGTGTGGTGAGGATAGGAAACAAGTAATTGCTACTTTTAAATTGGTTGGTGCCGCATTACACTGGTGGGAGTCCGTGACGACACCAGAACAATGGGATACAATGTCCATCTCTGAATTCTGGGTTTTATTTGATCGTAAGTATTTTCCTCCCGCAATTCAAGGGGAGATGATAAGGAGATTGCAGGACCTTGTGCAAGGGGAGAGGTCAGTAACGGAATATGAGGAGGAATTCACCTGGTTAGCAATCTTCGTACCGGATGAAGTGGCTCCCGAAGAAAAGAAAGTTTCAAAGTTTTTGAGAGGGTTGAACTGGAGGATCCGGCAACACTTTTTGGGTAATCCTGCTTTACAGACTTTTGGGGAAGTGATGAATTCAGCTCTATTACATTGCCAAGAGCATAGACTCTTTTTGCAAAGTGGTAAGAAGACCTCCGTAGTGGGGCAAGGTGGAAGCCCGGGAGGTGGTGGGATTGGAGGAGGAGTCTTTCCCTCGTCCCAACCTTCGGGCAGTAAACAGAAAGAAAAGGATCCCCAACAGGGGGACTTGTCTAAGAGGCAGCATTCTGGGGGGGTTTAATTGGGGGAACCAAAATTATAGGCAAGGTCAGGGTGCCCCACAACATCAATCTGGCCGAGGTGGTCAGGGAGGCAGAGGCCAGCAGGGCCAGGGTGTAAATCAGTTTAGAAACAATCGTGGTCGAAATGCCGAGAATATGATAGGCCGGTGTTTCCAATGCGGGGAAGCGGGTCACTATAAGAGGGAATGTCCTCAGTTGATCGGGGGACAGTTTCCTCGAGCTCCACAGAAGCCGTACGTCCAATTCCCTCCACAAGTGCCTAACCCAGTTGCTCCTCCACAACAGGGTCAGTTACAATATGGTAGGGTCTACCGTATTCAGGATGCTATGCTTCCTCCAGCTCCGCCTGCACCGCCAGCTATTGAGGGTAAGTTCCTTATTCAGGGACATATGGGTCGTGTTTTATTTGATACCGGTGCAACACATTCGTTTATTTCTAGGAGCTTTGCTCAGACCACTGAGTTGATAAAATCTGCCGAAAGAACGTTTACTAGTGTGGAGTCCTTTATGGGTGACGGTTCACTCATCTTCTTTGTTTGTAAAAATATAGAAATCTCTCTCGGTAATTTATGTTTTGAGGCCGATTTACTCGTCCTGGATATGGTCGGGTATGACGTGATCTTGGGTATGGATTGGCTGATGAAATATCATGCTATTGTAAATTTCTATGGGAAGAGTATAGTCTTCGCCGTACCGGGACAAGAAATGTTCCTGGTAGTTTTACCTCGTTTAGAGGGGAGTACTTGTACTTATTTGTATTGCATTGCCGAGGAGACTTGTAGGGATGTAGTCGTTCCTTTGTATTCCATTCCAGTTGTGAAAGACTTTGAGGATGTTTTTCGAGAGATATCGGGTTTACCTCCTAGCAGAGAGATTGAATTTGTGATTGATTTAGCGCCAGGAACGAGGCCTATTGCGAGGGCTCCATACCATATGGATCCTATTAAAATGAGGGAGCTAAGAGATCAAATTCAAAAGTTATTGGAGTAAGGATTTATACGGCGTAGTACATCTCCATGGGGTGCTCCAGTGTTGTTTGTTAAGAAAAGAGATGGTTCTCTCTGGTTATGTGTGGACTATAGAGAATTGAATAAGGTCACCATCCGGAATAAATACCCTTTACCTCGTATCGATGACTTGTTTGATCAACTTCGAGGTGCGATGTACTTCTCTAAAATCGATTTGAGGACAGGGTATCATCAATTGAGGATACGAGAGGAGGACGTATCCAAGACTGCTTTTCTTACGAGGTACGGATCCTATGAATTTTTAGTCATGCCCTTTGGACTAACCAATGCCCCTGCTGTATTAATGGATATCATGAATAGGGTCTTTCGGGATTTCCTGGACCAATTTGTTATTGTGTTCATCGATGACATTTTAGTCTATTCTCGAACGGAATCATATCATGCTATGCATTTGAGGTTGGTCTTACAGAGACTACGGGACCATCAACTGTATGCCAAGTTCGAGAAGTGTGGATTTTGGTTACAGGAAGTACAGTTTTTGGGTCATGTGGTGACGTCCCAGGGTGTATTAGTGGATCCAGGCAAGGTAGCTGCGGTGAGGGAGTGGGGTCAACCCACGACACCTACCGAAGTTCATAGTTTTCTGGGATTGGCGAGTTATTACCGTCGGTTCATCAAGGGTTTCTCTAAGATTGCTAGCCCTTTGACCAACTTGACCCGGAAAGGGGTGAGATTTATTTGGGATGATTCTTGCCAAGATGCATTTGATGAACTTAAAGATAGATTGACTTCGGCTCCGGTCCTTACTTTTCTAAAACCAGGATTGGAGTATCTAGTCTTCACCGATGCATCTCTTCAAGGATTGGGAGGTGTACTTCAGTAAGAGAGACGGGATATCGCTTATGCTTCCCGTAAGTTGAAGCCCCATGAAAGAAACTATCCGGTGCATGACTTAGAACTAGCCGTAGTTGTTTTTGCCTTGAAAATATGGAGGCATTATCTCTTGGGAGAGAAGTTTAGTCTTTTCACGGACCACAAATCACTGCAATATTTATTTTCACAGAAGGACTTGAATATGAGACAGCACCGATGGTTAGAGTTCGTGAAAGATTATCAATTTGATATTCATTATCATCCGGGTAAGGCCAACGTGGTAGCGGATGCCTTGAGTAGGAAGCCTAATGGAGAATTAGCTGAGGTTTGGAAAGCTAAATGGAAGGAACTCAGTCAGGAGGATGCGATGGTGAGAGCATTCATGTCGGTAATGACTGTCACTCCTACCATTGTGGCAAGGGTGGTAGAAGTTCAAGGAAGGGATAAGGAGTGTCAAGATCATATTCGTCGATTGCTGTCCGGGGGAGCAGAGTCCTACTCGATTGGTTCCGGGGGTGGGTTACGCTTCCATGGAAGACTCATCGTTCTGGAGGAAGGAGATTTGAGGCGGGCAGTGATGGCCGAATCTCATAGGTCTAGGTTTACGGTTCATCCTGATGGGGATAAAATGTATCAGGATATGCGCCATCAGTATTGGTGGTCGGGTATGAAGAGGGATATTTCGTAATTTGTGTCCCAATGCACTACTTGTCAATTGGTTAAGATCGATTATCAGAAACCGACAGGTTTGTTGCAACTGTTAGAGATCTCAGTGTGGAAATGGGAAAGTATATCGATGGATTTTATCATGGGCTTGCCGAGATCACAAAGCGGGTGTGATTCTATTTGGGTAATTGTCGACCGATTGACAAAGTCGGCACACTTCCTACCTGTACGGAAAGATTATGACACCGCTCGGTATGCTCGCTTATTCATCGAGGAGGTGGTGAGACTCCATGGGGTGCCTTTGAATATAGTCTCCGACAGAGACAAAATTTCCGTTTCCCACTTTTGGAGGAGTTTCCAAGAAGCGATGGGGACCGAATTGAGGTTAAGCACTTCATACCATCCTCAAACAGACGGCCAAACTGAAAGGGTAAATCAAATGTTGGAGGATATGCTTCGCATGTGTATTCTTGACTTCAAAGGTGGTTGGGAACAATATCTCCCATTGGTTGAGTCTGCTTATAACAACTCTTACCAATTCACAATTGGAATGGCACCTTATGAGGCTTTGTATGGGAGGCCGTGTAGATCACCCGCTTGTTGGTTGGAAGTGGGTGATAATAATTTTTTTGGGCCTGAAATGATCCAAGATACTTCCTCGAAGATTGATTTGATTCGGAATCGCATTCGGCTAGCCCAAGATCGTCAAAAGAGCTATACCGATGCGGGTCGTCGACACGTGGAATTGGAGGTTGGGGACCAAGTTTTGGTTAGAGTGTCACCCATGAAAGGGATAAAGAATTTCGGTAAAAAGGGGAAACTTATGCTGCACTTTGTTGGACCATTTCCAGTTATTCCAAAGGTGGGTCCCGTGGCATATCAACTCGCTTTACCGGAACCATTGCAACAAATTCATGATGTGTTCCATGTTTCCTCCCTAAAGAAGTATAGGAGGTGTGAAGGTGCGCTTTGGCACATTCCTTTCGAGGATATTGATTTGCAACCCGATGTTTCATATGAAGAACAACCGGTTGCAATATTAGAGCATGGGGAGCGTAGATTGAGATCTCGTGTTTTGCCCTTGGTGCGGGTTCAATGGAGTCACCATAATGCCAAGGAATCTACGTGGGAGTGCGAGAAGGACATGCGGGAGAAATATCCACATCTCTTTATACGAGGTACGCTTGAATTTTGGGGACAAAATTCTCATAAGGGGGGAAGTATGTAACAACCCTCGCTTTTGAGATTCTATTTTATATTTAATCTGCTAATTATAGTGATTAGATAAAGCTGTTGATTTGTGGAGTAGGTATTTATTTAAGAAAGATAAGTTAATATCTACTATGATGTTGCATATTTACCGTATGTAGAGGTGAATTTTGCTATGTTGTGTTTTATTATGTCCTAAGAATTTGAGATGACATTGGGCTTAAAATGGAACCGAAACCTAAACTGAATTATAAAATCTCCAAATGATAATTTGGAGGGTGCCATTAGTTCCGGGAGGTTTGAGATAGTCAAATTTTCTGCCATATTGTATTTCTAGTTTCCGGGCACTTTTGACTAGTTGTAGTTTATATGAGTAGATGCGTATTGTTTTACCGCATGTAAATCACTTAAGCTGGAATTTTTAAGCATAAACCACGATTTATGTCTTCAACTAAGTTACTATTCCTTTAATTAAATTGGTAAACCTAGAGAGAAGAAGAAGAAGAAACCTAAGGATAGAAAGAGAGGTTGAAGTTTGGGTGTTGATCTTGCCTATAATCCTCACCAAATCTGAAGTTACAACCTTGAGGCAAGTTTTCTACTTGCTAGTGTATGGTTTAAGTAGAGTAATTTGCATTGATAGTTATGGTTATGTATGGTTTATGGATATTAGGGCTTTTTAGTGGATTTAGGGGTTTTAACTCCTTGGAGGTTGCTTTGAATTGTTATTGGTATAGATTTTGGGTGTTGGAAGCATTTAAAAATCTTTTGGTAGAAAAACATGGTGTGGAGACTTGTTGTTGAAGAAGAAGGGTTTTTGGGTCTGCTACGACCGGTCGACCACATATCCAGGACCGGTCGATCGGGCCTTCGGGGGAGGGCACACTGCTTTCTCACTAAGGCCTGATTTTGGCATGCGATCGACCGCGGTCCGTGACCGGTCGACCGGCCTCCTCTTCCTGGACTTTATGCTTTCCTACGAAGGCAAAAGATTTGAGACGCGGTCGACCGCATCCTTAGTACCGGTCGATCGGTCCCCTGTTTTTCACTCTTAAAACTTTATTTTTATTTCCTAGGTTTTCTTTTTTCATAGGGAATATGGGCCTTCTTGCATGAAGTAAACTTAGAGTTTTAGTCGAGTTTGGTCGTTACCCTATAGTTGAATGGGTTCACTTGGGGTTAATTCAGGGGTACTTGAAGTGATGCTTAGGTATCACTTCTCTTTTGGGTAAAAAGTCACAGTTATAATCCCATATGGGGAGATGTTAGAAGCTTTTTGGTAGAATATAAAATCTTGGGTCTTATGAGAATTCGAGAAATGGTTTAGAAAATGCTTTGGGACCTAATGATTTGATGAAATTGAATAAGAAATATTCAAAGATAAATGTTTCAAATAAAATGAAATACATGAGATTCATGATAATGAAAATGGGATAAATTGGTAATTGTTAAATTACTTAAACACACCTCTCTAAATGCTATTATAAGGGAAGCTCGCGCATGAGGTGATGTCCCCTGACTATTGAATGCAGGCTGACTATAGTCCTCGGCCATATGCAGGTTTTGTGTATATTTTTCTGTGCTAGTGAGGTAATTCCGGGTGTGGTTATGACTCACTCGTAGGCATATGGCCACTTCCCGACGTGCGTTAGGTGCCCAGGTTGTCTTGTATAGATAGGCCTTGGAAGATGATAGTCATTTAGGGGCGCGCCCAGTGGGGAAACTCGGAGGGGCGGTCTTAGAAACGTTATATGTATATGTATATAACCTTTCTAACTCAAGTGGGACTTGAGGTATGTAAATTTCCATAAGATATGTGATGGTAATTATATTCCTATTAAGGAATGTAAAATGATAAGATATGGGAAGAAATGAGAATTTATTTAATCTCTTGCCTAATTTTTAATCGTTAGAAACTTATATAATTGCATTATTACATTTTATGTTTAGGTTGTTAGATTTTCATTCACATGATTTTTATAATTCATTGTCCGTATCTATCATGTTTCTTACTCTTCTGGGAATCATATATAAATCGGGCCCTGACCCGTTCATCTTTCTATGTTGTGCATATTGTGGTATCCGCTCAGGTGCTCCTCCGCAAGGGCGCTCGTTATGAATTTCCATTCTTATGATTTCGACGAGCTGTATGACCTTGCGGATGATTACAGGATTTTGTTAGACGCCCTCATTTTTGGAATCTAGTTATGATCGGTTCTTACATTCGGGCTACTGACCCATAATTTGTAATTGTTAATGGATGTAGTAAGTATCATATAGTAGATTGTGAAACACTGTGATGTAACTGTGGACCGACGGACTATTCGGTTCTTTTACTGTATATTGTTTTGGTTAACTATCTATATGTTCTATGAAAATTCCACTTTTGTCAGATTTGGGTTGTTTAATTTATTTCTTAAATCTTTCTTTTAAATCAAAATTTTGACAACCTGCTTTCTGATTTATGGAGTGGCTTGCCTACATACCTAATTATTTTTATGATGCTGAGGATGATATCCATTCATGATTTCGTTTTACGAGGTATCGGGCTGGCCACCCCTTATTTCGGAGAGCGGGTTGTCACACAAGGCAATTTGATTATCCAAACTATTTGTATCATATCTCTTATTAGAGTCATTATTGGGAATACTAAGCTCAGGTTTCATCAGCTTAGAAGAAAAACTCAAATTGGAACTAGTTTGTTTCCTATGGGACTGGGTCAATTTTTTCTTAAATTCTAATTCCATTTCCACAGTTCTCAGTTTACTACTGAGTATTTCAAGAGTGAGGTTTTGATCACTCATTTCCTCAATAGCATATCTTTCGTAATCAAATTTCTGTGGTAATGATCTTAGAATTTTAGATACAATTTCATGTCTATCATAAGTTATCCCATTAGCATGCAATTTGGTCACAATGTCAGTCAATTTCATGTAAAAGTCATCAAAAATTTCAGAGTCTGACATAATTAAAGAGTTATATTGCTGGACAAGCATCTATGTTTTAGCATCCTTAACTCTAGTGTCACCTTCATGTGCAATAATCAGTGTATCCCAAGCTTCCTTAGAAGTGGCACAAGATGAGATCCTTTTGAACTCATGTTCATTTATCGACATAAAAATGGCATTCTTTCCTTCGTTCTTGTTTCGAGAAACTTGCTTCTCTTCTTGAGTGAATTCCCTTAACACTTTCTTAATCCTCTAATTACTTCCTTCAGTGGATGGTTTTGTAGGATAAGTTTATCCATTTTCAACAATATCCCAGACATCATCTTCCAAGGTTCCTTGTATGAAAGCAGCCATCATTACTTTCCCGTAAGAAAAGTTGTTTCCATCAAAGAGAGGAGGTCTGGTCAAATTACCAAATCTTTCATTTTTCTCGTCCATTGTTTGATTTTAAGAAAACAATTTCAGAAACACAAGATCTTTTTAAAAAATTTCCAAAGCTCTGATACCAATTGAAAAATCTGTTACTTGGGTCGTTTAATATAAGATTAAACTATTGAAGTAACTCCGAACTATTTTTTGAAGAAACTATTTTCTTTAAATCAAAACAGATTAATCACAAGATGTGTTTAATAAAACATGAACGAGATTTTTTCAAGATTAGGTAACTAGTTTTGAAAAACAAAACTAAAAGGTTTAAATCAACACACCAACAAGAATGAGATGAGGAGACGTAGACAGATTAAGGACAAGGCGTTTTTAACGTGGTAAAGCCTCACCCAAATGAGGAAACATCCACGGTGACTTCTAAGTCACAAAAAAAAAATAAACTAAAAAAATATACAAGTTACAAACTATTTAACACACATGCAAACTAATCAGACCTATACAAGTTTAGAATTTTACCCACTGGTTTGATTCTAACTTTTCTACGGTTTTGAAGTTGATGTGGCTTTCCCACTTTGCTAACTTCTCCACTTTGTTCCAGTCTTTACGTCGACTATTGTTAATTTAAGATCTTATAGACAACACTTCTGTGTTATAGTGTGTCAAGTGTTTGTGAAGGTGCTTCTAGAACATGCATGCACACACGCACACTTATTTATACAAACAAGTCCTAAAAAATTACAGATCAGATCTAAATGATGTTGTTTTCAGTTTTTCTCTTCTTTAGAAACAAAAAGACTTTATTTGACCTTTCAAATAATCCCGAATTCCAAGGTTACCTTGCTCGAAAGACGGTTCAAGGTCTTAATCAATTTCAGAGGGTTTTGAAAATATTTTTGAAATTGAAAACCACCGATTGCGATTCCAACTAGATCAAAAATCTTGTTTCGTAAGAACTAGAAATAGAAAATATATTTGTTGATTATAACGTTATGAAAACATTTACAGACTAGTAATCAACAAATGTATTTTCTCAAGATGAGAAACTAAAATATGCAGATCTAAGTGTAATATGACATGCAATAATCAGATCTACTGTTTCTATGAAAGAGAAATAGTGATCTAACATGAAATATCTAAGTTGGAAACAAGATCTCGAACTCAGAGGATAAAACTCTTTAAACAACCTTCAAACCCCCACCACCAACACTCTCAAACACACAGGTATAGTGTTTGGTAAAAGCTATTTAGGAGAAATCAGAGTAGGGTTTGAAAACAAAATAGGGTTTGGACGATTTAGGGTTTCTTTCTCTTTAGTTTTTCTCGTCTCTCTCTCTCCCTCTCTCTCTCTCCCTATCTTCTCTCTCCTCTCTCTATTTAGACAAACTGCTAAAAGTTCCCAAATGCTGAGGGTAGGCCTCCTTATATAGTAGGCTAGGAAGGATCGAGAAGGTTTATGCAAATCTAAAGGCTGAGATTTGGTCTTGGTCTTTTGACTTTGATCCAATGGTTTAACATCAGCGGTGAATTAAACAATTGCTGATTGGTCTAGAGAGTTTCACAGGGATTGAGTTAGGATGCATGCATAACGTTGATAAAAGAGATCCAAGGGATGATAAGGTGTACGAGTTATGAGTCTACTAACAAACACAAATCAGGTCGTTGTGCAAGAGACAAGTGTAAGGCCCAGATGAACACTCACACGCGTGTTTTAAAAATAATTACACACGCACCCTCTAGTCTCAAGCTCATTCAGTTCCTACCCAACTCAACTTCCGGGTATGAAAACATAAAAGCAATAATTACAAAATGACCCCAAAAGTTTTATAAACCAAATTTTAATTTAAACATTATTAAAAATTCCCAAAAAATTATTAAAATCAATTTAAATGGGATTAAACACACACAACTCACACACAATCAAATAATACAATATATGAACAATATATGCAACCCTAGTGTGTGTGAATGAGCATTATACCTTCAATTTTATCAAGTGTGGCATAAGAAGAAGATTCTGAGGCTCTTTGGTATCTAGGTAATGGGATTCTAATTTTGTCACAATTTCCAAACTAGATGAGCACTTATAAAATGTAGACTCAAGTGAGTCAAGAGTATAAGGTGCTTCAAGTTTCCTCAAACCCAACAATCAATAGTACAGGAGGTGAAAGCCCATGAGGGACCTTCCCCGTGGGAGAGAGTAAGAGAATCTTTCTTGAAGGGCCATCCCCCAGAATTCCAGGGTTGCTCTGATGTAATAGTAGCAAACCAATGGAAGGACATGAAGCGTCATATTCTCATGGTAGATTGTAGTGAGGAACGGAAGAAAATCCCTACCACTTTCAAACTAGTAGGAGCTTCTTTACACTGGTGGGAGTCAGTGACCTCACCAGAACAAAGGGATACTATGTCTATATAGAACTTTTGGGTTTTATTCGACCGAAAGTATTTTCCTCCCACGGTCCAAAAGGATATAAGGAGGAAACTCTAGGATGTAGTCCAAGGAGAGCATTCTGTTGCAAAGTATGAGGAAGAATTTACTCGTCTGGCTAGCTTTGTGCCGGATGATGTAATTTCGAAAGAAAGAAGGATATCGAAGTTTATTGGAGGTTTGTATTAGAGAATACGGTAATACTTGCTAGGAAATCCAGCTTTACAAACATTTGGTGTTGTGATGAATGTCGCATTGCTTCATTGCCAAGATCATCATTTGCAAGTGCAAGGGAGTAAGAAGGTTTCAGTTTCGGGGCAACCTAGTAAGCAAGGAGGAAATGGTGACGGTGGAGAACTACCCTCATCTCAACCATCGGGACGCAAACAGAAGGAAATGAAAAACCAGCAAGGGGATTTGTCCAAGAGATCGTGTTCTGGGGGATTTAATTTTGGTGGTAGCGATTTTAGGCATGGTCAGAGTGCCCAGCAACAGCTACAGGTGGGTCAGCAAGGCCATGCAGGACGAGGTAATAATGGAAGTAGAGGCCATTCGGGCCAAGGAGTGGGGCAGTATTAGAATAATAAGGGCCGTTATCCTAAAATTATGACGGGCCGTTATATTCATTGTGGAGAATCGGGTCACTTTAGGAAAGCTTGTCCGTAGTTGATTGGGGGACAATTGCCTAGAGGCCCTCAACATCAATAAACGCATCTACAGCCACCAGTGCCTATTTTATCCATCCCACCACAATAGGGGAAATTACAATATGGGCGTGTTTATCATATTCAGGATGCTTTACTTCCTCCAGTTCCCGCTCACGCCGCTAGCTATCGAGGGTAAGTTTCCCATCCATGGGTATATGGGTCGTGTGTTATTTGATATGGGCGCAATGCACTCGTTTATTTCTAGAAACTTTGCTCAATCGACGGGGTTGATAAAGTCTGCGGAGCGTACCTTTTCTAGTGTCGAATCTTCCATGGGTGATGATTCGCTCATTTTCTTTGTTTGTAAAAGAGTAGAAATAAACCTTGGTAATTTGTGTTTTGAAGCCGATTTACTCGTCCTTGATATGGTCGGGTATAATGTTATATTGGGTATGGATTAGTTAGTGAAATACCATGCTATGGTAAATTGTTATGGGAAAAGTATAATCTTTGCCATTCCGGGGCAAGAGATGTTCTTAGTGGCTATGCCTCTTTCGAAGGGAGGTTCGAGCACGTATTTATATTGTATTACGGAGGAGACTTCTCGTGATATTGTCATTTCCTTCAATTGGATTCCCATTGTTAGAGACTTTGAGGATGTTTTTTGCGAGATATCGGGTTTACCTCCAAGTCGTGAGATTGAGTTTGTGATTGATTTAGCACCGGGGACTCGGCTGATTGATAGAGCTCCATACCGTATGCCTCCTGTGGAAATGAGGGAGTTAAGGGATCAAATTTAGAAATTGTTAGAGGATGGGTTCATTAGGCGTAGCACGTCACCATGGGGTGCTCCCGTGTTATTTGTGAAGAAGAGAGATGGTTCCCTCCTGTTCTGTGTTAACTACCGAGAATTGAATAAGTTAACCATCAGGAATAAATACCCACTACCTCGGATTGATGATTTGTTTGATCAACTAAGGGGAGCGTCGTTCTTCTCTAAGATAGATTTGAGGACTGGGTATCACCAACTGCAGGTTCGAGAGCAGGATGTGTCGAAAATTGCATTTTTGACTAGATATGGGCCCTACAAGTTTTTGGTCATACCTTTTGGGATAATCAATGCTCCTACTGTATTTATAGACCTTATGAATAGAGTGTTTTGGAACTTCCTAGACTATTTTGTCATAGTGTTTATTGATGACATACTAGTCTATTCTCAGACTGAAGTCGATCATGCTCAACATTTACAGTTGGTCCTGCAAACACTACGGGATCATCAGTTGTATGCTAAATTTGAGAGGTGTGGATTCTGGTTACGAGAAGTGCAGTTTTTGGGTCACATTGTGAGAGATGAGGACATTTCAGTAGATTCAAGTAAAGTAGTTGCGGTCAGTCCATGACGCCTACAGAGATTCATAATTTTCTGGGTTTGGCTGGCTATTATCGTTGATTTATTAAGGGTTTTTCTAAGATTTCTACCCCTTTGATAAATCTGACTCGAAAGGGAGTGAAGTTTGTTTGGCATGATTCTTGTCAACTAGCTTTCGATGAGGTGAAAGATAAGTTAACTTTTGCTTCGATACTTGGGTTATCGAGGCCGAGGGTAGACTATTTGGTCTTTACTGACGCATCTCTGCAAGGGTTGGGAGGTGTGTTACAGCAAGAGAATCGGGCTATTTCTTATGCTTCTCGCAAGATAAATCTCCATGAGAAGAATTATCCAGTACATGATTTGGAACTTGGTGCTGTGGTATTCGCCTTGAAGATATGGAGATATTAACTCCTGGGGGAGTAGTTTAGTCTTTTCAAAAACCATAAATCGTTGCAATATTTATTCTCGGATAAGGATTTGAATATGATACAACGCTTATGTTTGGAGTTTGTGAAAGACTATCAATTTGATATTCATTATCACCTGGGTAAGGCTAATGTGGTAGCGGATGCGCTGAGTCGGAAACCCGAGGGGGAGTTAACAAGGGTATGGAAGGCTAAATGGAAAGAGCTTAGCCAGGGGGATGCCGTAGCAAGGGAGTTTATGTTGGTGACGACCATTACGCCTACGATTGTGACAAGAGTCGTGGAAGCTCAAGGAAGGGACAAAGATTGTCAAGATAGTATACACCAATTGTTAACCGAGGGAGCGAAATCCTACTCTATAAGTTCTGAGGGTGGGTTGCATTTTCACGGGAGACTTATTGTCCCAGATGAAGAAGATTTGAGACGTGCCGTAATGACTGAATCTCATGGGTCCAGATTTATAGTTCATCCAGGTGGAGACAAAAATGTACCAAGACATACGCCGTCAATATTGGTGGGAGGGTATGAAAAGGGACATCTCAGAATTTATTTCACAATGTACTACTTGTCAATTGGTGAAAGTAGACCATCAGCGACCAGCAAGATTGCTACAACCTTTAGAAATACAGGTATGGAAGTGGGAAAATATCTTGATGGATTTCATCATGGGATTGCCAACATCACAAAGCGATCATGATTCCATATGGGTTATCGTTGATCTTTTAACCAATTCGGCACATTTGTTACCAGTATGTACAGATTACAATATGGCTTGTCATGCCCGACTATTTATTACGGAGATCGTTAGACTCCATGGGGTGCCTATTAATATAGTCTCCGATCGAGACACCATTTTCGTATCCTATTATTTGGCAAAGTTTTCAAGAAGCGATGGGAACCAAATTAAAGTTGAGTACCTCTTACCACCCACAAACGGATGGACAGACGGAAAGAGTAAATGATATGTTAGAGTATATTCCCAGAATGTGTGCACTTGACTTCAAAGGAGGATGGGAGCAATACCTTCCCTTGGTAGAATTTTCTTATAATAATTTGTACCAATTCACAATAGGTATGGCACCCTATGAAGCATTATATGGCCAACCGTGTACATCACCTGCTTGTTGGTTGGAAGTAGGGGGTAATAAATTTTTTGGACATGAAATGATCCAAGATACTTCTTCGAATATTGAGCTTATTCGTAACTACATCTGAATCGCTCAAGACCGTCAAAAGATTTATGCCGATGCGAACAGAAGGCATGTAGAATTGGAGTTTGGAGACCAAGTTTTGGTAAGGGTGTCATCAATGAAGCGTGTAACACAATTTGGGAAGAAAGGCAAGCTTGCACCGCGCTATGTAGGCCTTTTTCCCGTTATTGCAAAAGTAGGCCCAGTAGCTTATCAACTCGCCTTGCCAGAACGCCTACAACAGATTCATGATGTGTTTAATGTTTCATCCTTGAAAAAGTAGAAAAGGTGTAAAGGATCTCACTGGCACATTCCTTTAGATGATATCAAATTGCAGCCCGATATTTCATACGAGCAACAACCAGTTGCAATATTAGATCACGGGGAGCGTAGGCTAAGGTCGAAAGTGGTGCCCTTGGTTTGGGTCCAATGGGGACATCACAATGTCGAGGAGTTGATGTGGTAGTGTGAGGACGACATGCGAGAAAAGTATCCACATCTCTTTTTTCAAGGTACGCCCGAATTTTGAGGGCAAAATTCCCTTATAAGGGGGGAGTATGAAATAACCCTTATTTTTAAGTAATTGTTTTTATATAAATTTGCCATGTGAGGTAATTATATAAAATAATGGAAGTTGGAGTAAATATTATTTAAAGTGATTTAAAAGATAATATTTACTAAATTTTTCATATTTACTGTTAAGGGAATGTAAATAGCATCATATTATATTTTGTTGCGTCGTGGTGCTTAAAGCGACGATTATGAATTAAAATGAGATTGGAACATGAAATAATTTATATTATTCTAGATGCCAATTTAGAGGGCGTGGTTAGTCCTGAAATAGTCGAGATAGTCAAAATAAGTGTCATGTTGTATTTTTGGGTTCCGGGCACTTTTGACCGGTTATGGCTTAATTATGTAGTTATGAGCCATTTTAATGGTGTAGTATTATTTAAAGATGGAATTTAGTGTTAAATGAACGTTTAAGTCTTCTAACCCCTTTTATCGTCAATTATATGTTCCTAAACCTAAAAAGAGAGAGAGAGAGAGAGAGAGAGAGAGAGAAAGAGAATTTGGGGAAAAAGGAGAGAAAGAAGGAGAAATGAAGAATTTGTTTCTACTGGAAGACAATCCAAGATTTCATTCTTAAGGAAAGTTTCTAACTTTCTAGTATATGATTTAATGTCGATAAAGTTTTGTGGTAGTTGTGCATTTGAAGGAAGTGAACGAATAGTAGGTTTTGATGAAGTTAAGTGTTTAACCCTTAGGTTTTGTTGTTTGGATGATTTAAGTTGGGTATATTAGTTTATTGTTATGTAGAAATGTTGTGGTTATATTGTTGGTTGATGAGAATGAAATAAGTGTAAGAGAATGGGGTTTAGGTATTGGATTTAGTACTTTAGAAGAAGATATAGTCGTGGGTCTGGTAAGCGTGGTCGACCGCGGTTCAAAGCCCGGTCGACCGGGCCTAAAGAGAAAAGCCTACTGCTTCTCTCATAGGCATATTTAAAAAGCGCGGTTGATCATGGTCCAATGACCGGTCGACCGGTCCTTAAGAATTAGGCTTACTGCATTTCTTCCTAGACAAAACCTGAGAGACGCGGTCGACCGGGGATCAGGGGCCGATCGACCGGTCCCCTGTTTTTCACCCAAAATCCTTAGTTTTCTCTAGCTCCTATGTTTTACGGTATGTACCTAGGAACCTTCTAGAATGAAGTAAAACTAGATTATTAGATTCTAGTTTTAAGGTAATTAAGAACATAGGTTAGAAATGAGAGTTTGGGGCCTAGACCAGGAATTAATTTAGTTAGTTGTTAGAAGAAGGTAAGCGTTCTTATCACATAATGAGCTAGTCTAGGTCTAGGGGGTAATAGAGTGATAAAATTCTGGACTTATAGAATTGGTTTGAAGTAAAATCATGCATGATGGTTTATAAGGTTGTTGTTAATTCTTGGGAACTAAAATGGACATAATTAAACATTGAGGTTTATAATTATGTCATTCAAACGTTCATGGCTCCAGATAAAATGTAATATGTTCTTTAAATTTTCATATTTTTTGAATGATGAATTGCATATACATATCTCTCTAAATGCTATCATAAGGGAAGTTACGCGCATGAGGTGAAGTCCCCTGTCTAATGAGTGAGGGGTGAATATAGTCCTCGGCCATAGGGTCGGTTGTTATATATTGTGGTGTTATTTTTCGAAGTGAGGTAATTACGGGTATGATTATGACTCACTGTTGAAGGTATATGTTCGCTTCCCAACGTCACGCGATTTAGGATGCCCAAGTTGTCTTGGTGATAGGACCTAGAAGATGATATCTATTTAGGGGCACATCTAGTGGGGTGACTCCCGAAAGGATGGTCTTAGAATCGTTATATGTTTTGATTATAACTATTCTTATGAAAGTGATATTTTATAAATGGTGAAGCATTTCATGAAATAAACTGTTTTAGGACTAAGATTCCTAAATAGAAAAGGACTTCGGAATTTATATTGTGAAAAACTAAAAAGAAAGCTATTGAATTATATTCTCTTGCATTAATGAATATTCATCATTGTAAATGATATTTCGCTAGGTTGTGCATTTAAATGAGAGGTGATAATTTTTCTTATTTTGAAGAGCGAGATAAGTTTATTCATGATGTTGGATATTCATAATTGTCAAGAATTTTATTCACATGGTGATCACATCAAATCGGGTTCTGACCCGTTTATATCTCTTTGTTTTGCATGAATCCTATTTATGACCAGGTGCTCCGCCGCAAGGACCCCCGTAATGACCGTTCCATCCAAGTGTCCTAGAGCTATAACATTTTGCAGATGTTGTAGGATATTTGTTATAGACGCTTCTATCTTTTTGTACTCTAGCTATGATCCGTTTACACATTCGGGAGTGTTGCCCAAGTTTTGTACTTGTTTAATATATTGTGATATTTATTTTAATACTCGGTGTAATCTGCTTCTAATGTTCTGTTAACCGACAGCTTATTAGGTTATTAGGTTATTATGTTGTGTATGATTGTTATATGGTTACTTGTTTGTATTTATATCTACCTTCCTTTCAAATTGGATTGCCTAAATTATTTTCTCTAAACTTACAAAATTTAATTTGACACCCAGTTTCTAAAATAATTGGTGGTTATCTCGTATATTTAATTTAACGATAGTGATGCTATGAATGGACCATCTATGATTCCTGTAATTATTGGAGTATCGGGCTGGCCACCTCTTATTTTAATAAGCGGGGTGTCACATAGCAATAGTTAATAAATACCTCAATGTATCTCCGTTCATCAAGATATGACGCATAATCTGAATCCACATACTCCGCAAAAACTCACCCCTACTTTCGCTTAAACATAATTTTTTTAGAGTTGGTTCCATTATAATACCGAAGAATCCATTTCACTACTTTCCAATACTCTTTTCTCGGATTTCGACATGTACTTACAATTTATACCCACAGCTCGGGAGATATCCAACCTTATGCAAACCATAAAATATATAACGCACCCCATGTCACAAGCACATGACATTGAATTCATCGCCTCTAACTCGTCATCCGTAGAGGGACATTGATTTGTGGATCAGAAAAGCGTGTAGCTAATGGTGTAGAAGTGGCATTGGCATCCAATATGCCAAATTTCAAAATCTCCAAACTAAGAATCTTTTGCGCTGCATACCAAGATCCTTCATGTTAAACACCTGGTTCAATTCCTCCTTGAGCTTTGTTATCCGTGACATGTCCCGATATGCAATGAGCATGTCATCCACATAAATCATTAATAAAATAAAAGAACCATTATCAAGAAATCGAAAAAATATGTACAATGGTCGTGATCTCACCTTGTGTAACTAACTCGTAATATGAAGGTGTCGAACCATAGTTACCATTTTTTTGGTGACTGATAATTCCTATACAATGACATCTTGAGCCGGCACACATGATCTTCCTTTCCCACTTCCTTGAACCCCTTTGGTTACACCAAATAAATAAGCTCGTTAAATTCACCGTGAAGAAAATATGTTTTCACATCCATTTGCTCCAATTCCATGTCGAATTGAGTTACTATTGCCAACAACACCCGTATTGAAGTATGCATCCCCACTGGAAAAATAATCTCATCATCGCAATCCCCTATTTTTACAAAAACCCCTTCACTACTAGCTTTGTCTTGTACTTTGGTTCTTTTATTTTTTTTTTGATTGCCTCTTTCTTCCTATACACCCACTTAGAGACAACGATGTGTTGCCCCTTGGGTTTACGAACCAACTCCCATACGGAGTTATTTCTTAGAGTTTCCATCTCTCCCTACATAGCACCCATAAAACTCTCCTTGACACCACAGTTAATGCCTGTGTATGTCATTGGATCACCCTCACTAGAATTGAAAGCATAACTATCCTCGCCCTAACCAAGCCTAGATGGTGGCTTGATCTCCCTACGCACTTGGTCACATGTTATGGAAGGAACTTGCTCCATCTATTGGGTGTCCTCCACCTTAACTAATTCCTCTTTCAAATTGTCCTCATTCTGCTCCACCTCAACCATGTCATCACTCGATTGATACGCACTTGAACTACTAGTAGATG
The DNA here is from genome assembly GCA_949130495.1 of Sambucus nigra. Classification (NCBI taxonomy): domain Eukaryota; kingdom Viridiplantae; phylum Streptophyta; class Magnoliopsida; order Dipsacales; family Adoxaceae; genus Sambucus; species Sambucus nigra. Next base: position 333,869,794 of record OX422224.1, read on the forward strand.
CACCATTGAGAGAGTGTGCGCTTGCGTTCAAATAATGAAGTTATTTAATTAAACACAGTTTTTACCAAACAAGTCCTAAGCATCCATCTATATGATATTAAGTGCGATGATGAAACATGCAAGAACACATATATGAGGAAAAATCCCCAACGGGGCAAAACCTTTTATTTTCACAATAATATTTGTAAGAGAACGGCTTACAACGGATTACAATGAAAATACAAGTGACACAGAAATACCCTCGGGTGTCGGTTCTGTTGTCGGCGACTGGAACAATCCCTTTTCAGTAGGGCAGCAGTGATGAAGAGAGCGGCTTCCTCACAAAGTACTCCAGATGAGTAAACTATCTTCTAGAAGGTTTAAAGATTCACACACATATATGGGAATGGTTTTGTGAATCAAAAAGGTTTAGAAAACCTTAAAAGGTGAATCTTGTTCTGGGCAGTTTTTGCAGATTTTTGTGATTGCAAAAAGACTTAAAAATGTGTAGAAGGAGATCAGATATTTATACAAAAATCGAGGCGGTGGCTCATTCGAACGAGATAGCATGTCGCTCGAACGAGATAGCATATCGCTCGAACGAAGGACAGAAGTCGTTCGAACGATATTGCGCGACATGTCTATCTCGCACGAACGACTTGTAAAGTCGCTCGAGCGATCTCGTCGATCGAGGCCATTCGCTTCTACACTTAGAAAAATTCTGCTTTTGTTAAAAAATTAACCCAGACTTCAAAAATAATTTTCAAAAATATTTCCCAAATATTTATGCAAATATTTAAAGCTCCAAAAAAACATTTTACTAATAAAGCGTAGTGGAGATGTGGGAATGAGCTGAGAAGCACGTTGCATGTAGCACGATGCACGTGAAGAAAGTGGATGCAATGAATTCGGATACAGGCCATCGAGGATGATCGTGTTGACGTGCCTAATGTAGCGGTATCAGACATATGAATGTGATCTAGGAGAAAACAGAAAATTCCTAGATTCTACCCCGAACATTTATAGAATTATGTCCTTACAAATCTCCCCCTATGTCTATGCCGGTACATACATAAAAAAAAATACGAATTATGCACTTAAATGACATATAAGATAATATCCCCATTAAACCCTCAAACTGAGAATACCAAATGACATGTTTTCCAACTCTTCAGCTCTTCAGAAACTTTCAAAGCTTTTCTCATCAGGGTGTGCAATCCAATTAATGAACAATGATGTACCTATGCACATGAGAAAAAGAAAATACCCGTGACAAGCAACAGTTTGAAATATAATGAAATGCAAAAATTGATGATCAATTAAGCTTAAGCAAATCATTCATAAATCAACCAAACACCAAAACAATTCTCCCCCATAATTCTTCTCCCCTTTTTTATGATGTCCCCAAATAGACAAATATGAGAAGTAGAAATGAATGCACATGGAGAATGACACACGGGAATAAACTGCTATTTTTATATTTTTCAAAATATTTCACACATAATATACAAAAAAATAATCACACCATGAAAGATCACAAAAACAACCAAGTCAATGATAGTGAAAATGAAGGGGTGTGAACAGATTAGATAGGAAAATCAATGCATACAAAAATGACATGTGTGCACGATGAATATTGGATACGCCTAATGAATGAACTCAAAGTCTTCCTGTGGTGTAAAAAGGTGGAAATATAAGACATTGACTCAATCAAATCAACAAATCAAAGCTCAAAGTGATTTCCACACCAATAGCGTCCAAAACTATTTAATGCTTTTTCAGGACTTTCAAGGAAGTGCAAACCCGTTTATATTCTCCAACAAAACTCCCTCAGATATATATTTTGAATAGAGGCTTTCTAAATTTTCAAACTTTGGAGAATTGATGGTGAAACCTAAGTGGCCCATATTTGGCATGAAATGCTTTTTATTGCCTTTAAATTTTTTTCGGGTCTTTTAACCTCTTTGGACCCCAGATAATAAAATTCCTCAATTTTTTAGGTCCTTTTGAACGGTGGCTTTTGCGCAAAGAAGAGATAATTACCTTTTGCAGCCCCTCCCCGTCCTTAAACAATCACTCGGTCTCACAAAAATGGTTTTTACATGCATTCCAATCTTGTCAAGTTTTATCGCATATTGCAAGTTGTATAGACAGAATTGAGATGGAAACACTCAAGCCAACATGTGATAGACAAGTACAATCATCAAATAAAGTCGTGCATGTGTGCAATAAAGTAAATAAGAGTCGAGCAGGTAGGAAAATATCACTAATTACATCTCAAAGACTCCATACAATGTAAAGCACATGGATGAAATGATGTAGCGTCTCAAATCTCTATCAAACAGTCACATGGATAAATGGAATGAAATTGTGACTTGGTTATCTTAAATTTTCATCCATAAAAGGTGTATATAAAATATACAAAAATCTTTTTAGGCTTTTCTGAAATATTTATATACAAAAACAAAAATCTTTTTGGATTTTTCAAAAGAATAAATAAATAGCTGTACAACATAGCAATGGTACATATAAAACATACTAGCAATAGGAAGCATATGATATGAACATGAAAAAGCATCTTATTCTAGACAAAGACCAACCCCTCAGTCAATTATGCGAATCCCTAAAGACTTCCTAAGACTCTCAAATCTAAAGGCATCTAAAGGTTTCGTGAAAATATCGGCTAACTGACGGTCGGTGGGAACAAAACTCAGGGATACGACTTTCTCCTCCACTAACTGACGTATAAAGTGCTCACGTTTCCTGATGTGCTTTGTGCGCGAATGCTGGACAGAATTGTGGGATATGTGTATCGCGCTCGTGTTATCACAAGAAATGGTCATGGTGTCCTGTGAAATCCCATAATCTTCCAGCATTTGCTTCATCCACATGAGTTGCGTGCAACAACTCCCGGCGGCTATGTACTCAGCCTCCGCAGTGGACAAAGAGATGGAATTTTTTTTCTTGCTCAGCCAGGAGACAAGAGCAGAACCAAAATAGAAACACCCACCAGAAGTGCTCCTACAACCATCTACATTCTCGGCCCAATCGGCATCTGAATAGGCGGACAAACGGTCATCAGTATCAAAAGAATACCAAATACCGTATGAGAGAGTCCCACTCACGTATTTAATAATACGTTTTAGAGAAAGGAAATGTGACTCTTTCGGGGACGCTAGATATCGCGCACAGACTCCAACACTAAAGGCTATGTCGGGACGACTGGCCATCAAGTAGAGAAGACTACCTATCATACTCCGATATAAGGTTTGCTCGACGTCTTTGCCTGAAGTGTCCTTACTACGCTTGGTAGTAGTACTCATAGGTGTACGTGCAGGCTTAGCGGAGTCTAAACCAAATTTCTTCACTAGGTCTCTAGCATACTTGGATTGGGAGATGAACATCCTATCCTCTAGCTGACGAACCTGGAGACCAAGGAAGAAAGTAAGCTCACCAACCATGCTCATCTCAAACTCACTTTTCATCTCCTCTTCAAAGTGGTGAGCATGTTGGGATCACGTGGATCCAAAAACTATGTCGTCCATATAGACTTGGGCAACCAAAATAGCACCGTCATATCTCATGACAAACAACGTCATATCAACTTCCCCTCTCTTGAATCCACGGGCTAAGAGATAGAAAGTAAGCCTCTCGTACCAAGCACGGGGTGCTTGCTTCAAACTATACAAGGCTTTTCTCAGATAGTAGACGTGCTCCGGGTGCTGAGGGTCTTCAAACCCTTTTGGTTGTTTCGCGTAAACCTCCTCCTATATAATGCCATTCAGAAAGGCACTCTTGACATCCATCTGATATAACTTGAAGTGCAGATGACATGCGATGGCGAGTAGTAAGCGGACAGGACTCAAGCCTCGCAACAGGAGCAAATGCCTCCCCAAAGTCTACACCCTCTATCTTTGTGTAGCCTTGAGCGACCAACCTAGCTTTGTTTCTGATTATGGTACCATTTTCATCCATTTTATTCTTAAAAATCCACCGGGTACCTATCACATTAGTCTCACTAGGTCGAGGGACAAGTTCCCAGACATTATTCTTTTTAAACTGAAGTAACTCATCCTGCATCGCAGATATCCAGTGTTCATCCTTGAGTGCTTCTTTATGGTTCTTGGGCTCGACTTTGGACGTGTAGAAAAAATGATTAACAACGTTCTCTAGCAGAGCACGAGTCTTGACCCCAAGAGTGGGATCACCAATAATGGCAGAAGGGCCATGACTCTTGCGAACCCAAACAGGTGTGTCCCCTAAGACAGAAATAGGGTCCACAGGGTGTGGGAGAGGAACAGGTAAATCACTATTAGAACAATCCTCATCCTCACACTGAAGGTTAGGATCAATAGACGTCGGAGGTTCGTCATCATGCACGGTGACAATTATTGATTCCATAACCTTAGAGCTCTTCAGGTTAAAAACCCGGTACGCTCTGCTATTCGATGAATATCCTAGCAATATTCCCTCATCGCTCCGGGAGTCGAACTTTCCTAATTGCTCTCTATCCCGTAGGATGTAGAATTTACTCCCAAAAACATGGAAATATGCCAGGTTGGGCTTCTTACCAGTCCACAACTCATAAGGTGTCTGACGTGTGTGTGGACGTAAATAAACCCTATTCACCGTGTGGCATGCAGTAGACATTGCATCTGCCCAAAATTTCCAAGAAACTTGATGACCTAGAAGCATAGATCTAGCCATCTCCTGGATCGTTCTATTCTTTCGCTCAACAATCCCATTTTGTTGAGGAGTCTTCACAGCAGAAAACTCATGTTTGATCCCAAGGCTATCACAATACAGATCTACCTTTGCTTCCTTAAATTCAGTGTCGTTGTCACTACGGCACCTGTTAATAGTGACTCCGTGTTGAGTTTGCAGGTCACAGCACTTGGTCGTTAAAAACTCTACGGCATCGGATTTCTCTCTCAGAAAACCTACAATGGAGTACCTGGAGAAATCATCCACCATCACGAGGATATACCTCTTACCACCCAGACTCTCGGTACGAGTGGGATCCATAAGATCCATATGAATAAGCTCAAGAACACGAGAGGTGGTAATGGAATGCAACTTCCTATGGGGACTACGAATTTGTTTTCCCAACTGACAGGGTCCACAAACCGTCGAAGTTGGCCTTCCAAGAGATGGTAAGCCACCTACTAGGTCATTTTTAGCTAAGCGAGTGAGATCTCTAATATTAATGTGACCTAGACGTTGGTGCCACAGATCCATAGGAGTGATCGTGGCGCTGTTGCAGACAAGTGAGGATGTGGGCTCAGTCCCATAGTAATTATCCTTAGTCCTCACCCCTTGCACTAATAGTTTACCGGCTTGATTATAGACTTTACAAGCATCCCGGTCAAACTTTACTGCAAAGTCAGCGTCGCACAGCTGGCTAATGCTGAGAAGGTTTGCTTTCAAACCTTTGACGTATAGCACATTCTCTAGCTTAGGAAATCCTGGTAACTCTACAGTACCTCGTCCTATAATGTTAGACTTGCTCCCATATCCAAAGGTGACTCTGCCATCTTGATAATCCTCAAGAGACGTAAAAAATGAAGCATCACATGTCATGTGTCTGGAGCACCCACTGTCAAAATACCACTGTGAGGTATTATGTGCTTTGAGAGCAATATGAACAACGAATGCCTTTTTATCTTTCTTAGGTATCCAAGAAGTGGTGACCTTTTGTTTGACTTTATTGTTGTTTGTTTTAGCTGGATTGTGAGAAGCATTCACTAACATCAAAGACATCCGTCGGAATTCTTCCATTAAACTCTGGGACGTGGCAGCTAAAGAACTAAACTCGATCTCTCAGACTAAAAAACTCATCAGTATGACGTGGTGGAGCAGTAGTACGTCGTGTACGACCCATGCTATAGCAAAACTCCCTGAGGTGGCCTTTTCTTTTGCAATAAGTACAAAAGAACACAGTCAAAGGTGGACCTTGGTTTGCCTTTCTTGGTCGAACTCTCCTGTGAGGTTTATGACGATGGCCATAAGGAGTAGTAGTAAACTCAGGAACTGGTCCAGGTGCAATTTGAGATGTGGAGGCACCATCATACCCAATTCCCTACCTATCACCAAAACCTAAAGAGGGGCCGAGGAGCATCTTTCCCATTTTTCCAAATCTGTCCTCGATTTGTACCTTGACTTCCCGTGCTTTCTCAAGATCATGAGTCAGCTGGGGAACAAGGGCTTCAAGTTTCTTCCGAGTCTCCACGGAGGAATGGAGCTCACTCGTAAGACTAGCCACTTGTTTAGTCAAGTCCCCTCTCTCTTTCTTAAAAATACTCTCTCTCTAAACAAACTCTCTTTCTCAACACAAGAAGATTCTCTCTCTCTCAGGGCGGTGCAGGTGGAGGACTCTCTCTCTAGTTTTTTTTTAAATCTTCCTCTAAGACGGTGATCTTAAGAACTAATGCTTTGTTATGCTTTTTGGTTTTAAATGACTCAGAATATAATTCAGCGTAGGCGCGTTGAATATCACTCTCGTTCTCATTTGTGTCATCCTTCCCCTCACTCACATTGCTCTCATTGTCGAGGTGTCCCTGCGAGGCATCATCCTCATCGTCGTGAGAAGAACAAGAAATGCTCACATGACGAGCCATGAATGCGGTGAAGTTACACTCATGCGGTGACTCGACTCCAGAATCCACCGACTCGACCTCACTGTCATCGCTAAGGGTAGCATTAAGGACAACTTTCCCTTTCTCTCTGTTCAGACGTGTGGCACACTCAAAGTCTCTATGACCCCTACCGTCGCACTCAAAGCATCTCTCACTTTCTTTCTTAGGAGGATCTTTAAAATCTTTTTTATTTTTCTTTTCAAACTTATTTTTCTCAAAATTCTTTTTATCTTTAAAATTTCCATTTTTCTTAAATTTGAGAATTCTCTTGAATTTTTTTGCAAAAAGAGCCAAATCATCTAAGTCGAAATCACAATCAGAATCTGACGTGTCGGTCTCTCTCTTTCCAGATGACTCTACCTTCTTTCTAGCTAACCCCTCACTCCTTCTCTCTTGGGCATTAAGTGCAATCCCCTTATCTTTAGATCTTGCAGTTTTAGGGAACATATCAATTTCATAAGTTTGCAAATCACCTACAAGTTCTTCCAATTTTAGCGTATTTAAATTACCCATAGAATTTAGCACAATGACTTTTGCGATAAAACGCTTGGGAAAAGAACGAAGAATCTTTTTAACAACTCTAGCATTAGGAATATGTTCACCAAGATTAAAGCTAGTATTAACAATGTCAGAAAGTCTAGCATAAAAATCATCAAAACATTCAGTCTCATGCATGGTGATGGTTTCAAATTGAGTTGTCAAATTTTACAACTTAGACTCTTTCACAACATTAGTTCCTTCATGGGTGAGTTGTAAAACATCCCATGCCTCTTTTGACGTGGTGCACGTCATTATGCGTTTGAACTCATCAGGTGTGATAGACCCAGAAATAGCACTTAGACCCTTAGAATTAAAAGATGACCATTCAAATTCTTCTTCAGTCCAAGAAGTGATAGGTTTCAAATTAATCACATTCTCAATAGTGACGGAGGGAGGTGTCCACCCTCTTTTAACTAAAATCCAAACCCTTTCATCTATGGTCTTTAAAGCCGACCTCATGCGGGCTTTCCAATAGGCATAGTTAGTCCCGTCAAAAACTGGCATTTTATTATATAACTTCTCAATAATGAACACACTCGTTTTCAAAAATCAATTTTTCAGAAAATTGATATCTTACAAAAATTTTGCGGAAAATTACACGGTAAATTTGTGTAACTGGATCTGATACCAATTTGAGAGAGTGTGCGTTTGCGTTCAAATAATGAAGTTATTTAATTAAACACAGTTTTTACCAAACAAGTTCTAAGCATCCATCTATATGATATTAAGTGCGATGATGAAACATGCAAGAACACATATATGAGGAAAAATCCCCAACGGGGCAAAACCTTTTATTTTCAGAATAATATTTGTAAGAGAATGGCTTACAACGGATTACAATGAAAATACAAGTGACACAGAAATACCCTCGGGTGTCGGTTCTGTTGTCGGCGGCTGGAATAATCCCTTTCCAGTAGGGCAGCAGTGACGAAGAGAGCAGCTTCCTCACAAAGTACTCCAGATGAGTAAACGATCTTCTTGAAGGTTTAAAGATTCACACACATATATGGGAATGGTTTCGTGAATCAAAAAGGTTTAGAAAACCTTAAAAGGTGAAGTCTTGTTTTGGGCAGTTTTTGCAGATGTTCGTGATTGCAAAAAGACTTAAAAAACGTGTAGAAGGAGATCAGATATTTATACAAAAATCGAGGCGATGGCTCGTTCGAACGAGATAGCATGTCGCTCGAACGAAGGACAAAAGTCGTTTGAACGATATCGTGCGATATGTCTATCTCGCGCGAACGACTTGCAAAGTCGCTCGAGCGATCTTGTCGATCGAGGCCATTCGCTTCTACACTTAAAAAAATTCTGCTTTTGTTAAAAAATTAACCCAGACTTCAAAAATAATTTTCAAAAATATTTCCCAAATATTTATGCAAATATTTAAAGCTCCAATAAAACATTTTACTGATAAAGCATAGTGGAGATGTGGGAATGAGCTGAGCAGCACGTTGCATGTAGCATGATGCACGTGAAGAAAGTGGATGCAATGAATTCGGATACAGGCCGTCGAGGATGATCGTGTTGACGTGCCGAATGTAGCGGTATCAGACATATGAACTGTGATCTAGGAGAAAATAGAAAATTCCTAGATTCTACCCCGGACATTTATAGAATTATGTCCTTACAACCATCACTATCGGTGGTTGATGATCTCGAAAATACCAGAGGAATCTCGACGGTTGTAACACCACCGTTATTGAACACTTCGAGAAACTCCTTGGACTTAGACATGTATGTATCATCAAACCTCACATCCCGATTAATAACTAGATTCGTCTTAGATGGATCCCAAAGTTTGAACCCCTTCACCTCTTTTCCATAGCCTAGAAAAATACACTAGTGAGTTCTCCAATCATATTTGAACCTCTCGTCACTAGGAATGTGAGCATACCTCGAACATATGAAACACCCTCATATTAGAGTAGTCAACCTCATGCCCCGCCCATAATTCTCCTAGAGACTTCAAAGCGAGATTCAAATTTAGTGGCCGATTCACCAAATACATGACGTGATCAAGAGACGCTACCCAAAATGATTTCGATAAGCCGACATGAAACCTCATGCACATGTCAGAATGAAAGTCTCAAATTATCTAAAGTCACCTATAGAAGCAACATCTGAAGGTCGACACACGTTAGAATGAAAATAATCAAGATTATTTGTGCTCTTGTTCATAGATATAGTGAATTGCACTCGAGTTTTCTTTCCCATCACATAATACTTTCAGACATATAGCTTGCATCTATGAACCCCTTTCAAAAACTTCCTTCGATGAAGATCTTCCATGCCTCGTTGGTTCATGTGACTAAGTCTCATGTGCCGCAATTCTAGCTCATCGATTCTCAACTTAATGGAGACTGACGCTCCAGCCACTACTGTATGTCCATTTAATGTATAAAGATTATTCGATAACTTTATGTCGTGCAAATCGCCATCGAACCCTTTTAAAATTCAAATCCCCTCCCTTGATTTGAATCACACAACCATTTGAAACGAGTGTTCCTAAGAAAATCAAGTTCTTTTTAAGTGTCTGAATGTGCCTCACTTCACTTAAGGTTCAAAAAACCCCACTCCATATCTTTATGTGCATTGACCTGATTGCCACTACTTTGTACGTATCATTGCTTCCCATAAGAATCTTACCACCACTATTGTACTTGCACTACACCATATAAGAACACTTGTAACGTATCTATATTTGGTTTTGTAAAAGTTAAAGTCCGTTAGGAATTTCTAATAGTGTTTAAGTGTTAGTAATGACTCATGTCCATTATAATTGTTTTTTTACTGTATTTATATTTAATTTTAATATATTTTTTCTTTTGAATTCAAATTTTTAATGCGAAAAAAAAGTGTTAGCAAAAACGAAAATCGGGCGCCAAAGTTGATACTCCTACTCCTTAGCTTCTTTTCGTCCACAAATTTCTAGGTCTCTCTATGTCTCACGTAACTAAATATTTCATTCATAATTCGGTTCATTATGGGTTCTAAATAGATTTCGTTTGTATCATCTCCGCCCCTGCCATCTCCGACTGTCATTTTCTCTCTCACCAGCTATAGAGAGAGTAAGTTGACTTTCTTTATTTCATGTTATTCTCTTTATTTATTTCGCTTGTGCAGAAACAAAACTATGGTGATTGTTTTGTATTAGTGCTATTTTGTTGAAAGGATTTTTGGGTTAATATTTCTTTATTCTATTTTTTCTTTGATGGACAAGGCTGTTAAAGTGATACATTCTAATTTTTGTTGTCATGGGTTTGTTTTTGTAGGAAGTGGTAATTGTTGTTACTCTCATGAATGAACATGTTATAATGATGTGTGGTAATTAAAAATTTATTGCTCTAACGATTTTGTGTATTGTCTTCTATTTCTTTTCAAAATTCTAATTTCAAACTAATAATGGATATCAGATTTGGATTTTATGCAAATAGTTAAAGGTTGTCTGCTTGTGCCATAAATTATAGTGGTTGTATTTTTCTTATTTTGGGATCGATTATAACTCGTGTGTTAGATGATGTTTCTGATTTAATGTTCTCTCTAATTAAAATCTGAAGATTTAGTTCATGTTTGGTTCCCTAGTGGGGTTATTTGTCTTTGGACTATTTCCCGATCATTATGTTTTAGCCATAAATTATAGTGCTTGTTTTTCCGAAGATTGCAAAATGGAAAAATACATTATAAGATGGAGAAGTTGTTCACTATGATAACCCATTCTTTTATGTTCGTTATTTGTTAATTCATGCATATCTTTATTGGGTAATAAAGGTATTAGTTTATGGTTTTGTTGTTGGCGAATTACATCCATTAATAACCATATTTATCCAGTTGAAATCACAAAATCGTGGCTGAAATGTGATATCACGTTTGAAATCGAAGGTTGCAATCAAAGCTAGGGTTTTAAGTTTGATCAAAATAGAAATTTAAAGTATGCGTTTGTTATATATCCTCCTCCTGCCACGATAATGTACCATTTTATCTTTATAGTTTTAAATGTGTTTATCTAACATGTCTAATCTTGAATATTGTAGATGTTTATTTTAATAGAAATACATGTTTTGTGATGACTAATTCGGTGGTAGAATTATATAAGTATTATTGAAACTTTGAGGAAACATAATGTGCCTTCAACATTGAATAATTATTTAGTATTTCCATATGAATGTATTGTCTTACTGTATGATATGCTCTTGTCCCTTAACTCTTTTATGTTGCAGAATGTCTCGACCAATTAATAAAGGATGGATGGATGAAAAGAATAAATTTAGCTTAGTGTATAAACAAGGAGTTGAAGATTTTATTGACTTTGCGATTGAAAATAATGATAAACTGTTGTGAATGTTTCCATGTCCGTGTTCGAAACATCGAAATAGGATGGAGTTTACCGTGATAGAAATTTGAACACATTTGTTGAGGTCGGTATAGATCAGTCATATAGTATATGGGCTTTACATGGTGAAAAGTCTTCCACAAATTTAAAAGAGCACCCATCGACAAGAACTATTGAAGAAATAACTGAAGAAGAAAGCACGGACAATTTGGGACTTAGTATGGGGAATATCTTGTTGATACATTTTATGGAGTGCATAAAGGTACTTATATAGATACTGAAGGTGGTCAAACAGGGGTTGCTGAAGAAATGTATCCAGGTAATAAAAAGTACGATAAATATAAGAGATTAACAAATGAAAAACTGTACCCTTCATGTGAGGGCCCTGCGACAACTCTTTCTGCAATTGTAGAATTATACAATATACATAAGCTGTTTGGATGGTCAGGAAATAGTGACAAAACTTCTATATATATTGAAAGGGTGGCTCCTGACAGGAAACACGTTGCCTGAAAATTATCCTCACATGAAGCATTAGATGAAAGACTTAGGGATGAAGGTCAATTTCATTCATTCATGTGTCAATAATTATATTTTATATTGGAAGGAAAACGAATTTAGATAAGGAGGAATGTCCTGAATTTGGAGAGTCGATATATGAAGTGACCACGTGTAAAGGGAGTAGAGTATGCAAAGAACCTAAGAAAGTATTGAGGCATTTTCCTCGAATTCCTAGACTTGTTAGATTGTATATCATACTATGGATAGCACGGGAAATGACATGGCATATTAGAGCAACCAGTTTATGGGATTTTCAATGACATCCTTCACAGAAATTTCAAACTGAAATGGCCAGATTTTGCTAAAGAAGAGTGCAATGTTTGGCTAGGAATAGCAACTGATGGGTTTAATCCACGTGGTATTCAATCTTCTAGTTATAGTTGTTGCCTATTATCACCGCACCATTAAATTTCTCACCATCATTATGCGGGAAACGAAAGTTTCATATGTTGTCTTTGTTAATACATGGGTCAAAGGCACCTGGTCAAGACATTGATATTTTTCTTCAACCACTAATAGACGAGTTGAAGCTACTATGGGAAGAAGGAGTGTCGGCTTATAACATGTCGAGGAAAGAGTCTTTCACGTTGAGTAATATGCTTATATGGGGGATTCATGATTTCCCCGAATAGGGGAATTTATCTGCATGCGTAACACTTGGTTATAAAGCTTGTCCCGTATGCGATGATAATATTCCGTCCATCCAACTAGAGCATAGCCAAAAGATATTCTAAAAAAATACTGTATGTTTCTCAACAATGATCACCCATTCTAGAAAGAAGGTTATCTGGGGTTCAAAATAACAGAATATAAAGACCCTCCTAGTCGGCTAAATGGTGATGCATTATTAGAGAACTTATTCCACATTGAATATATTCGTGGGAAGATCCCAAAAGTTCATAGTAAAAAGAGAAAAGTCGATGATGTAATTGATAATTGTAATACTTAAGTTAAAGAGGCGTGGTATAAAAGGTCCATTTTGTTTGTTTTATAATATTGGATTTCACATTAAGTTTGACATGCTCTTAATGTGATGCACATAGAGAAAAATGTTGTAGAACATCTGATAAACACAATCCTTGATATTAAATTCAAAACAAAGAATACAATAAATGCTCGGTTGGATATAGAGAATATGCACATGCACAGTAGTCAATGGATGACAGTATACGGAGACACACTGTTAAATAGATAAAACCCAAAACACCATTTACATTAAATAAGGAGAAGAGAAAATAGTTTTGTTAAATTTTGAAAGACTTGAAGCTCCCTTTGAGTTTTTCATCCAACTTTAGCAACATTATCACTCTTAATCCACCCAGTTTGCACTCGTTGAAGTCACATGAATATCATGTCATAATAGAATATTTACTACCTGTTTTGCTTCAACATGCTTTCCCTAAACACCGTGACTTACAAAAATCTATCCAACAGTTGAGTTTGTTCTTCAACATACTGTGCTCGAAGGTTTTAATTCAAAAGGATATCCAAAGAGTCAAATACATGGTTATGAAAGCATTGTGTGTGTTGGAAAAATATTTTCCACAAAAATTCTTTGATATTAGCATCCACCTTATGGTGCATCTAGCAGATGAAGCATTGATATGTGGACGTATATCAGATCGGTGGATGTTTTCGTTCGAAAGGTAAATAACTTTTCTTATATTGAATTTTAACACGCAAATGTCAATGACTTTGTAATGTTTTATGTTTTTTTCCCATATGAACAGAGAAATGGGGGACCTTAAAAATATACCAATCAATAAATGATATGTTGAAGGGTCGATTACAGAGTCCTATATTGTTTTCGAGTCGGTTTGCTATCGCATGGAGTATATGCTAAACCCCCTAGAGAGAAATCATCAACGGACTCATAAAGTATTCTTATAGGAAGATGGAGAGTTCTCTGATGATAGGCCATTGCTTGGCAATAAAATTGTGATGTTAGAACCAATACAATTTCAAAAAATATGTCGGTGGGTACTATTTCGGCTTAATGTTGATGGACTCCATAAATACTATAGGTTTGAGTTTCATCACATGTTTATATTACACGTGTATTAATATTGTTATATTGAAACTAACATGAACAATTTATAGTAAGTATAAAGCATTATTGAAGTCCAATTCTCGTGGTAAAGGAAAGGGGATCAAAATTACAAAAGTACAGAAGCAAACTTCTTTCATACCATGGATATACGAAAAGTTTTGTAATATATAATAAGAGTTCTTAAACATGTCTTTTATTAGTGAGCATAGTGTTGGAATTTAGTGTTATAATTATGTTTTGGTCTTTTGCACAGTTGGCTAATTCAAGAGAGACGGAATCAAAGGCATTATTGTGGCGATTAGTTTAAGGGACAAATTATAACGTTAATGCATATAAGAAGTATCGCGTCAACAGTTTTGAATTTCAACTAATACCATGACGATAGTGTTGTAACACAAGACAACGGTGTTTGCCTAAAAGCGTGGACAAAATTCAGGGCAAGAAAAAGCGATAAAATCTAAAAGATGCTTTGACTATGTGGTATGGGGTTATTAAACAGATAATTGACCTTGATTATACAATAATTGAGGAGGTAGTGTTTTATTACGATTGGGTTAGAGTGGAAGATAAGACCAATGGTTATCGACACTGTCCGGACTCTAATTTGGTGATGGTGAATTTTGAAAAGCTTAAAAGTTTGAGCAATGACTTGGATGAGCCTGTAATTCTCTCTTTCGAGGCCAATCAAGTACTCTATTAGAGAGACCTTAAGAATCCCAATTGGTGGGTGGTTGTACACTCACCGAAGAGATCGACCAATCGAGTGGACGAGTTAGATATACCAACACACTTCCAATCTAGTATTGAAGAGCAACCTCACTTGGAAAAGCTGTTTAAACGTCATGGTTTTGTCCAGCTATTGAATCCCCAAACTCATTTAGAAATATATGAATGCCTTTAGAACGATTAATGCCTCTTTTTGTATCTTTTCATATTGGAATGACATTCAATTGCTTCATATATTTATAGACATTTCTTTTTATAAATCATGTTATGTATATAGTTGTCTAGTCGCTTTTAGTCTGTTTCTCTTTCTTTGAGTTTGTTTATTTACACATGTGATTCGATTGGCGTGAGTATGAATGGAGAAATATTATAGTTCAAGTGTAAAGGTTGTTATGGTTCGATTCTATTAATGCTTGGAAAGAGAAGAACAAATGTAGTGTGTTCCAATTTCTTTAGTCTTTTTGTCAATTTTGTGGAAACCTTTTGTTGAATATATAGTGTGTTCTTTCTTATCTGATCTTCCTGGTATATATATATATATATATATATATTGCTTAAATATGTTTCTTTATTTAGTGACCGCAGGTGCAATTCACACCGGTGCAGCCTGTACCACACTTCACTTTCCATCATGCTCAGTAGCTGGAGCCACCATCACAACACTCTCTACATAACTGGAAAAAATAAGACCCAATAATCAACATCTTTATAAGGTAATTTTCTTCTTCTCGAATTTTCTAATGGTTCATACATACCGATATATGAATTGCTCAGATGAAACTGCATTGTATGCATATATGAATGCCTTGCTGGTTGATTCAAAATTTTGTTGCTCATTAGTATGTCATATTCTGGGTGATGGCGATTTGGTTAGTTTTGAGTAAATTTCAAGTTATAATTTTTGCTCGGAAATTTGGTTTGGAGAAAATTTAATTGGTTTTAGGGTCTCGTCAGCCTCTAATGGGAATAACACATAATCAACTTTCGATCACAACATTCTGAGAAACAAGATCTACAATAAGTTGATCGATACAATAAGAGAGCTTATTATTATTATTATTATTATTATTATTATCATCATCATCCAGACACTGTAATCTTACAAACCCCTAGCAGATAATTTTTCTCTCATTCAGGACTCAATAGGATTTAAGTAACTAGTTTATGATGAATGAGATAAATTTCAATATTTACACGGGACCATATAGGGGGTCACAAAATAACATAATAGCTACACAGTTTAAACTACCCTTTAGTTAATATCCACTAGAATAATCACAAGTATACTACTGATGTAGCATTAAAGTGCAATATAAATTACAGTTAAAAATTGAACTAACATTTTGGGCCCATTCCATGGATCAACTCCATCATTGCATATATCATTTTCCTTACGTTGGACAAAACTCATGCACGAGTTTTTAGCAAAATGTAGATAATACTAATCATTGAGCAACATGATAAACGATTCTAGAGAGCAGTTTAAGAGGCTTAAGCAAGATATTGATGAAATAAGAGGGTCCAGTTTGTTAAGGAAGATTGGTTCTGGTTATGAATCGATTGGATTTGGGGGGGGGGGGGGATTTTAAAAGAGACGGAAATCGAAAATGGGGTGGGTTTAGATAGAACAATAGATGGTCTCAAAATGACTATGGACACCATATGTACACATGTAGATGATATACTTACATTTTCCAAAGCATCACAACAGGAGGAGGAGTTTCAAAGAGAAGTTGAGGACATTGTGATGCAGAGTTCAATTAGAACTCTTCAGGAAGAGTTAGAAGCGAAATTATGGGACCAAAAAGCTTATTTTTGTGGCAGCCAAATTATAAACTGGGTTGAAGAGTTTGATGAGATATCAAATTTACGTAAGGAATTAGCTGTAATTATAAAGTTATAGCCCAATCCTGAAAGTGGGCAATTAATCTCTTACGGGTCTTGTGATACATATCATTCTCTTCGAATGACTTTTGGCAATCATACATCCTTCACAAATTCACTATAGGAGGGGAATGAAAAAGTCGACGAGTCTAAAATGGGGGTGCTAGAGAATTTTGATGCTGCTCAGTTCAATCACATGAAAAATAAGGAACTTATGAACTTTTTAACATTCAAATAACAAAGATGAAAAGAGATCACGAGTCCACTATGCAACAGATGACTGAAGAATATGTTGGAGATTTTTAAAATAAGAGAGTAAGAGTTTTTTGGGTGTAAAAGCCTTAAGAGCTTGTCCCACATTGGAAGTGTGAGGAAGAGGTGGGAAGCTAACCCAAATATAAAAGGGGATAGTGTCCCACATTGGAAAATGTACAAAGCTAAGTGTCACCACTAAGCTATAAAAGGGGTGGGCAACCTTTGAGTCCCACATTGGAAAAATGTTAAGAATTTGTACACTTAATAAGTACAAATGGAAGATGAAGAGTTAATTCATCTAGCATTTAAGAGGCTATTCAAGAGACCTCAATACGGTGCGAAGCACCGTACGCACACGCACACACACACGCGCGCGCGCGTGCGGGTGCGGGGCAGTGGGCTGTAGAGGCGCTAGTGGCGCACTTTGCACTTTGCACTTTGCACGCCGCGTGTCCGCAGTGGTAGAGGGTTGTCGGGATTCGTCTAGCTCGGGCGCGGTCACTTTTTGGTTGACCCGTGCAAAACCGATTCGGTATTATTATACCTGTTCGGAAAGGACTTAAGACTGTTGGTAATTAACAGTCATACCTGTTCGGAAATGACTTAATTCAGCAGTCATGACTCTTGAAGACAAAGCCTTTTATTTTCTATAAATAAAGGCTGCCTAAAAACGGAATTACATTGATAACAAAAACCAGTTTCAGATTTCTAGACCCTGCTATTACTCTCTTACAATTTTCAGGAGATACAAATTCTCTTATTCTGTTTTGTGCACATAAACAGAATAAGAACTTGATTGACTGTTCTTCGCTACTACATCCAAGGGCTGTCTTCAAATATACAAGTTGCAGAGAGTGCAATTGCTTCATTGTATCTTGAGTACGGATTTGCTGATTCCCGTTTGTATACCGAAATTCTTCGTGTGGGGCAAATACTGTATTTAGGAAAGTGACATCACGCCTTGAAGTTTTATAGTGACTATTCAGAAATTACATTGTTGTATTGAAGTTGACATTTTGAGATATATAAAGAAGAGTTCCATTTCTGTTTTTGCATTCATAATATCCAACAATCTAAATACAGTATTTTGGGAATGGCCGACTCTTCCAAATCACTTCGACAAATAACAGAAAGCTTTGTCAAGTTGGACCGTTTTGATGGTGGTAATTTTCTGCGTTGGCAAAAAAAGGTTCACTTTCTTCTAACAACGTTGAAGATTGTATATGTCTTGTCACAACCGAAACCAAATGAAGATGAAGATGAAACCGTGGAACAGACTAGGCAACGCACAAAATGGGAGACCGATGATTATTTGTGTCGTGGCCACATTCTCAATGCACTCGCTGATAATTTGTTCGACTTGTACCAAAATGTTGGGACTGCAAAAACTTTGTGGGAAACATTAGAGACCAAATATCTAACGGAAGACGCTACAAGTAAGAAGTTCCTTATCGGTCAGTTTCTAAGCTTTAAAATGCATGATAATAGGCCTGTGCTAGAACAATTTCATGACATCCAACGCATCATAAAGCATTGCAAACTGAAAAAATTAAATATGGATGATAATGTAATTGTTGCTGCCATAATTGAAAAACTTCCTCCTTCTTGGAAAGACTATAAGAAAGAACTCAAACACAAAAAGGAGGATCTTTCACTTGAAGAATTAGAGACTCATTTAATAATTGAACAAGAGTCTCGAATTCTAGATGGTAAAGAGGAACAAGAAAATTTTGTTTCTAAGGTTCATGTGGTGGAGGAAGGAAAGGAGCAAAAATATGGCAATCATGGAAAAAATAACAAGCGGAAGAATTTTTCAAATAATTCTAAAGCAAACAAAAAGAAGAAAGGAAATTGTTTTCATTGCAACAAACCAGGTCACTTCAAGAAGGATTGTCGTGAGTTCAAGAAACTAAAGGAAAAAGGAGGGACATCAGACACAAAGCAAAAATTTGCTGCTATGATATCCGAGGCTAATATGCTTGGAGAAGACAACTCTTGGTGGGTTGATTCTGGTGCCACAAGGCATGTTTGTAAGGACAAGAACTTGTTCTCTGCCTATGAAATAGTGGAAGGAGATGTTCTCTATATGGGAAATTCATCTACAGCTGCGGTTAAAGGCAAAGGGACAGTGGATCTCGAATTCACTTCCGGGAAAATCCTTAGCCTCACCAATGTTTTTCATGTTCCTGATGTTAGAAAAAATTTAGTTTCTGGAAGTCTTCTTAACAAATTTGGCTTTAAGCTTGTATTTGAGTCAGACAAATTTATTCTGACTAAGAATGGTACCTTTGTAGGCAAAGGATATTTGTATGAGGGCATGTTTAAGCTCAATATCAATGAAAAGGATTCTTCTGCTTATATCGTTGATTGTCTTTCATTATGGCATAGTCATTTAGGACACGTTAATACAAAGAAAATGCATTTCATGGTTAATATAAATTTAATTCCTAAATATGAGAATGATATGAATGAAAAGTGTAAAATATGCATGCAAACAAAAATAACAAGATTGCCTTTTCCTAAAATAGAAAAAACTACATCTTTGTTGCAATTAGTACATAGTAATGTTTGTGATTTGCATGGAACGCCTACTAGAGGTGGTAGTAAATATTTTGCTACATTTATTGATGACTTTTCAAAATATTGTTACGTATATCTTTTAAATTCTAAGGATGATGTGCTTAATAGATTTAAGACATAAAAATGAAGTTGAAAATCAATGTGATTCTAAAATAAAATGTCTTAGATCTGATAGAGGTGGTGAATATCACTTTCCTCAATTTTGTGAAGATATGGGAATTATACATGAAGTTACTGCACCTCATACACCACAACAAAATGGAGTAGCAGAAAGAAAAAATAGGACACTAACTGAAATGGTTAATGCTATGCTTTCTTATTCTGGTTTAAGTAAAGGTTTTTGGGGAGAAGCATTTTTAACTGCATGTCATATTCTGAATAGAATACCTGTTAAAGATAATAAGAAAACTCCTTACGAATTATGGAAGAATAGAAAACCTAATTTAGGTTATCTTAAAGTTTGGGGTTGTAGAGCTATTGTAAGACTACCTGAAACTAAGAGAAAGAAATTAGAAAGCAAAGGTGTTGAATGTAATTTCATAGGTTATGCACAACATAGTAAAGCCTATAGATTTTTGGTTAGTGAACCTAATGATTCTGTTGAGGTAAATATAATAATTGAATCGAGAGATGCAATTTTTTATGAACAAAGGTTTTCTTCTATTCCTAGAATTAATAATGAAAAAGAAGTAAGCACTCCTTCACAGTTACCTGTAACTCCACAAGTAGAACAAGAAGAGATTAGAAAAAGTAAAAGACCTAGGAAAGAAAAAAGCTTTGGTCCCGACTTTGTAGTCTATCTTGTTGAAGGAACTAGAGATACATCTTGCAATCAATATGCTTTGACTCTTAGCGTTGAAACAGACCCACAAACTTATAGTGAGGCAATTAAGTCTGTAGATTCAGCATTTTGGAAAGAAGCTATAAATGATGAAATGGATTCAATTTTGGGAAATAAAACTTGGAAATTAGTACACTTACCTCCAGGATCTAAACCCATTAAGTGTAGATGGATTTTTAAAAAGAAAATGAAAATATATGGAACAATTGATAAATTCAAGGCTAGATTGGTTGCTAAAGGTTTTACACAAAAAGAAGGAATTGATTATTTTGATACCTATGCACCTGTTGCTAGAACCGCCACTATTAGAATTTTAATTGCATTAGCATCTATATATAATTTTGAGATTCATCAGATGGATGTGAAAACTGCTTTTTTAAATGGTGACTTAGAAGAAGAAATTTACATGGAACAACCTGAAGGGTTTGTTATGCCTGGACAAGAAAACAAAGTATGTAAACTTATTAAGTCCTTATATGGCCTAAAACAAGCACCTAAACAATGGCATGAAAAATTTGATAAAGTCATTATTTCTTATGGTTTTAAAATTCATGAATCTGATAAGTGTGTTTATAGTAAATTTGCTAATGGTAAAGGTGTGATCATTTGTTTATATGTAGATGACATGTTAATTCTTGGTACTGATTTAGAAAGCATTAATAATACTAAGAGTTTTTTGTCTTCTAAATTTGATATGAAAGATATGGGTGTAGCTGATGTCATATTAGGAATGAGAATAATACGGAAAGATAAAAATATAATTCTCACTCAATCTCATTATGTTGAGAAAATTTTAAAGAAATTTAATCAGTTTGATTGCACACCTGTTAGTACACCTTTTGAACCACAGCTAAAGATGATCCCTAATAATGGTAGAGCTATTTCACAATTGGAATATGCACGAGTAATTGGTAGTTTAATGTATGCCATGACATGTACTCGACCTGATATTGCTTATGCTGTTGGTAAATTAAGTAGATATACTAGTAATCCAAGTTTATTGCATTGGCATGCTGTCAATAGAATATTAAAATATTTGAAAGGAACTATGGACTATGGTATATACTATAGTGGATATCCTTCAGTATTAGAAGGGTTTTTCTGATGCCAGTTGGATAACTGAGCGGGAGGATCATTCCTCAACAAGTGGATGGATTTTCACTCTTGGTGGAGGAGCTGTTTCTTGGGGATCAAAGAAACAAACTTGTATAGCTGACTCTACTATGGCAACTGAGTTTGTAGCATTAGCTGCTACTAGTAAAGAGGCAGAATGGATAAGGAATTCATTGATTGAAATTCCAGTTTGGCCAAAACCAATGCCTCCAATATCTATACATTGTGATAGTGAGTCTACACTTTCCAGAGCTTATAGTAAAGTGTATAATGGAAAGTCTAGAAATATTGGCCTGAGACATAGTTATGTCAGACAAATGATTACAGATAGTGTAATCACAGTGGATTATGTAAAATCAAGTCAAAATTTAGCTGATCCTTTTACAAAAGGTCTTGCAAGAGGACTGGTGTCTAAGACATCAATAGGGATGGGACTAAAGCCCATTAATAATAATCACTCTTGATGGAAACTCAACTTGAAACTTGATATATTCAAGTCTCAAGTTCAATGATTAAAGTACATCATACGACGTGATTGTAAGCACTATGAAATTTAACATCCCAAGGATAAGTGCTTAGAACATGTAATGAATAATGAAAGAGGATGGGTTTAACCTTAATAGATTTATGGTGTTTTAAGTTACATGGACACCTATGATAATCTAACTATATGAGTGTGGAAGTGGTGCCACTTCCTATGAGTATTGGTCTTGACTCTAAAGCACTCATGAAATCAAGGTACAGACACAAGGCCTAATTCATGTGTCGGCTTATATGGATAATCAGTGACTAAAAGATTTGTGTGTGAAGACATATCCGGATAATCGATATAGATTGATAGTTCAAAGACAAGTCTACTATACTTTCATGGTTAACCTTGACGAACCTTCACGGGGTATTGGTTCAAGTCGTGAGACACCAATGCTTATACACAGTCTTACAGACAATCAAAGATTTACAAAACTTATTTTGAAAATGGTGGAGGAATGTTGGAGATTTTTAAAATAAGAGAGTAAGAGTTTTTTGGGTGTAAAAGCCTTAAGAGCTTGTCCCACATTGGAAGTGTGAGGAAAAGGTGGGAAGCTAACCCAAATATAAAAAGGGATAGTGTCCTACATTGGAAAATGTACAAAGCTAAGTGTCACCACTAAGCTATAAAAGGGGTGGGCAACCGTTGAGTCCCACATTGGAAAAATGTTAAGAATTTGTACACTTAATAAGTACAAATGGAAGATGAAGACTTAATTCATCTAGCATTTAAGAGGTTATTCAAGAGACCTCAATACGGTGCGAAGCACCGTACGCACACGCACACGCACACGCACACGCGCGCGCGCGCGTGCGTGCGGGTGCGGGGCAGTGGGCTGTAGAGGCGCTAGTGGCGCACTTTGCACTTCGCACGCCGCGTGTCCGCAGTGGTAGCGGGTTGCCGGGATTCGTCCGGGTCGGATCGCGGTAGCTCGGGCGCGGTCACTTTTTGGTTGACCCGTGCAAAACCGATTCGGTATTATTATACCTGTTCGGAAAGGACTTAAAACTGTTGGTAATTAACAGTCATACCTGTTCGAAAATGACTTAATTCAACAGTCATAACTCTTGAAGACAAAGCCTTTTATTTTCTATAAATAAAGGCTGCCTAAAAACGGAATTACATTGATAACAAAAACCAGTTTCAGATTTCCAGACCCTGCTATTACTCTCTTACAATTTTCAGGAGATACAAATTCTCTTATTCTATTTTGTGCACATAAACAGAATAAGAACTTGATTGACTGTTCTTCGCTGCTACATCCAAGGGATGTCTTCAAATATAC
This sequence comes from Sambucus nigra, assembly GCA_949130495.1. Lineage (NCBI taxonomy): Eukaryota > Viridiplantae > Streptophyta > Magnoliopsida > Dipsacales > Adoxaceae > Sambucus > Sambucus nigra. The sequence continues at coordinate 333,893,102 of OX422224.1, forward strand.
AAGTTGCAGAGAGTGCAATTGCTTCATTGTATCTTGAGTACGGATTTGCTGATTCCCGTTTGTATACCAAAATTCTTCGTGTGGGGAAAATACTGTATTTAGGAAAGTGACATCACGCCTTGAAGTTTTATAGTGACTATTAAGAAATTACATTGTTGTATTGAAGTTTTGTATCTTTGCAAACCCACTGCAAATCGACATACAGAATTTGTTCAATTATGCCCACCACTGCAATGATCCTATTTTGTAAACTTACAAATTTTTTTGGCATTTCTCATCCCCATTGTGGATGCTCTTAGAGCATCAAGAGTGGTGAAATGAAATGAAAGGTAGGATACAAACCGTAAAGTGAAATATACCTTTCGTTTCCTATAAGCATTAACAGTGGTGAGAGAGAGAGAATAGGTAATCTAATTTCCTACGAACAAGTGTTGTTCGTAGGAACTAAATATTCATTTCTTACGAACAACATTTGTTCGTAGGAACTGATACGGACAAATGTTGTTCGTAAGAACTCAATATATATAATAAAAATGACTATTTATATTTCCTACGAACTTCATTTGTTCGTATCAATTGCTACGAACAAATGAAGTTCGTAGGAATCCTTACAGAATTTGTAACCATTCTCTAAACTTACAGATCGCTTACAATTCATATACAGAATTTGTTGATTTTCACTCACCACTGCGAGTCTCAAATTTTGTAAAGTTACCAAATCTCTTGTTTTTTTCTCTCCCCATTGTGGATGCTCTTATATGAACAAATTTTGTAATTATTAATAGGCCATTGGCGAAAATACATTGCAACATATTACTTCCCCTAGGTCAAAAGTATTTTAACCTTGAACCAGACATGGATTAAGAACAATAAATAGCAATTGTACAAAGCCAATTCAGAAAGTAAAGAAATATATATGCTCAAACATTGGATTACAAAAATCACCACCTTCACTCTTTTCCTTTTATTTTAAATGGGACCTTTTCATATCAACTCTGAGATATGCATTTGCTATAAATTTATTCTCTTACTCTTCTTGTGATAATATTGATTCATGGTCAAAACGTTATTGTGAAAGAAATTATCAATTTCTCCCCATGGATTTTTCTAATATTGAGAGTTGATGTCAAATTTGCTGCTTTAGAACTGAAGCTTCGTTTGAAACTTTCTTCAAATCGTGGCATTGGTATTTTCAGTAACCATAATCTGCAACTGTTGTTTGGGTTTCTCATCAATCTTTTCTGCATCCCATTTGTGTGGTTTTTCTATCATCTTCCCTTTTCTATACTTGCAGTAGAGCAGAAGCTGGAGGATCCCTAAAGGGCAACCAACCAGATTGGGAGCCTGCCGAATTTTGATATTTATATATCAAACATGTTTAAACATAAATAATTCTATTATTTGTCTATTGTAACAAAACTAAGTTTTAGATCCCTTCAGTTTGGAATGGAATATTTTTGGACTCAGTCAAGTTAAAAAAATATCTTTAGTAAAAGCGCCATTTGGTTCGGACTATAAAGTATTTTTCACTTACATGAAACAAAAAATGGAAAAAAAAATTGCATCATCGTAGTCGAAATTTGTGCACTATCTATCATCATATAATGTACACTTCTTTATAATTTTTCAAGAAAAATTAACTCTGAAAATATCAAAAAAAAAATTTGCTACTTTATCCTATATTACACATTGTATGATTTAAGCCCCGAGAAAAGAAGGGGGTTGCGTTAAATAACTAATAGTCTGTGGAAATAAACTTAAAACTGGAATATATTACAAAAAGCAAACTTATAAGAGTCTTATAAGAATCCACCGGAGTAAGACCGGAAAGTTCTCCAACTTATTACAATATAAGAGAGAGAGAGAGAGAGAGAGAGAGAGAGAGAGAGAGAGAGAGAAAAGTTGTTCCCTGAAATGAGGAAGCGGAGTCCTCAATTTATACAAGAGGGAATAGTCCCTAGTAGGGCCAAATGGGACCCAAAATTATTCGAACCAGGCAAAGTCTCTTGTCCGGTAGTGTCGGCATGCAAGTGGGTAGGGCCAGTGGGACCCTAAATATTCGGTCGACAAAATATTTTGTCTTCTGCTGGTAGGTGAGTGGGGTCAGTGGGACCCGTAATATTCGATTGACAAAGTCTTTTGTCGATATGCGTCGGCTGCTGGGGCCAGGTGGGCCATTCATCTCAAATCATCTAGGCCATCCTCTGGGTCCGGATCAGGAAAGGTACCATCCAATCTTCGGGTTGGAAAGGCAGAACTCAGTGAGTTGAAGAATGCCTCCATTGTCGGTTCATTAGGTAAGTTGGTGTCGTTCATGTCACCAATAAACTCATCATCTTCTGGGTTTTGGGATTCTCTGGCAACGCAAAAGAAAGGATTATCATTCTTGACAGAGGTCATGGATGTATCATCATCTGATGGTAGCAGAATAGAATCATCGTTGAGAGGATTGGTCTTCATTCCAGGAAAATCAAAAGTCGATCTGAATTGGCTTTGAGTATATTCAAAAACCTTCTGAAGAAGCTCCTGCTCAGTGGCTTTAGGAAATTTCTTCTTAATAAAAAATTTTAAATCCTTGATTGGATTAACAGCTGGAGACATCTGTGCAGCTGGAGGTGGTGAATCATCAACCGAGGCCATGTGTTGCTTTAAGCTCTCATTTATTTTTAAAATGGTATTAGTAGTGTCAACACCACTCCACCATCTGTAGAAAAATATTCTTTCAAGTAGAGGAACATTGAGATTGTTGACTGTACATTGTAGATCCCATCTAAAGATCCAAGGGATACCGATCTCGGTAAAAAACAGTAGGGTATTAAGTCCTATCGGGATTTTAGTTTTCCCTCTTAATTTTGGATGAAATTGAATCCAAGGTAAAAAGAGTTTTGCTTTGGTAATTTCATCGGGGAAAAAATCAATTCCTGGGCCAAATTTGTCCCACCAATTGATAACCCATCCTGGGTAAGTTTCTTTTAAAGAATTTGGGCACAGGACAAAAATCCAAGTGTGTTTGTGCTCAAGATTCTGATAGTAAAAAGCTTTAGTCCAAGTCTGGACATAGTCCCAATAATTATAGGAACTATTGTGCGAACTTAATTTTCGCGTTTTCAAAGGATGAATTCCCCATTCGCGAGGACCAATAAACTGTTTTAAAATAGCCTTGATATAAGCAATAGGAGACTTCAAATTATTCTGGTGTTTATTAGTATGATTAAACACAACAGAATCAGTCTCGGTGAGAATCGCCTCATATACCGTCCGGTATTTTCCTTCTTGCACATCATAATTATGTGTATCAAGGTAAAGGGACTTAATTTCCCATGGGGAAGACATCTTTCTCTCGTCCTCATCATTGAGGATAAGTATCAATTCCGAAGTCCTTTTATTAGGAATGAAATCGTACTTAATTATTTCCAAGACCTCTTTGGCAGATTTCTTTCTGCTAAAGGGGTTAAAAGGAGGGGTATTCTTACCTCTGTTCTGTGCGCTCTGACGAAGAAATTCCATGTAATCCTGTATCGGAGGATATTGATCATCATTGATCACCATCTTTTCTTTTCCAGGCCTTTGGTGGGATTGCCCACGGCCTCTGCCAGTACTACAATCTAGTAGTAAAAAGTTCTGATTAAATAAATCATTTTGAAATTTTGAAATGCATTTAGCAACAAAACAAACAAGTTCTTCCTTTTCAGTGGAAAGATTTAATTGTTTCAAAATTCCACCATGGCCTATCTCTGAGGCATCATTTTTAGAAAACGAAGGATTTGCCAATTTTAGAAAAACTAGACCATTAGTTTTAATTATATCTTTAAAAATTTTCAGATGCTAATCAATCGATTGTGAAAAGATGAGGATGTCATCAATATAGACAATGGAAAAATCAGAATAAGGACTAAAAATATCGTTCATGATATTTTGGAATTCATAAGGGGCATTCTTAAGCCCAAAAGGCAAAACATTCCATTGGTAATGGCCAAATGGAACCACAAAGGCAGTTTTATACCGATCTTGTGGGGCAATTTGGATCTGCCAATATCCAGATTTTAAATCAAATTTAGAAAAGATAGTGGCAGAGTTAAGCCTATCAAGTAAATCCTTTTTGTTGGGAATTGGATATCTTATCCATTGCAACACATTGTTGAGAGGTTTGTAATTAATTACAAGCCTAGGAACACCTTGTTCCTTCTCAGCCGCCTTGTTAACATAAAAAGGCGTACAACTCCAAGGAGAATAACTTTTAATTATAAGCTTTTTAGTTAGAAGACTCTGAATCTCATTCTTACAAAGGTCAAGGAATTCAGTCTTCATTTGACTGGGTCTGGCCTTAGTAGGGATGGATTTTTCATTTAAATCATTTTCATAGGGAAGAGAAACAATATGTTTCTTTCTATCCCAAAAAGCATTAGGGATATCACTGCAAACTTCTGTTATTAATTGATTTTTAACAACATTAATTTTTTGCATGATATTAGGAGACATCAACTTCTGTTTGATGTTTAGGAAAGAGATTTCTTTTTGAAGAAAATTTAAATGGTTTTCTTTGAAAATAATATTATTTGTCAAAGAGTTAATTTTCTTAATCTCAGGTCGGGTAATAAATTCAAAAACAATTTTTTGGTTTTGAATAGTGGTATATATGCCACTAGAATCAATTTTATCAATTGGCATAAGCATTGATAAAAAAGGGGTACCTAGAATTATCTGTTGAGATAAATCCCCAATAAGAAAAAAGGTACTGTCTAAACAAATTCCATTATTACAGATGGCAACTTTTGTTAATTTGTATTTGATGCCCATGCTATCTCCGCTAGCATTAAACAAAGACTGAGTAGTCTTTTCAAAGTATTCAGTAGGAACAATTCCTTCCTGAATACAATTCATATCAGCACCGCTATCAACAAGGGCAATGATGTTACTCAAAGTAGATTCTTTATTTCTAACTAAGTTAACAGTAGTATACCACTTCTGGCTTGGCACTCTGCTGATAACACCTAAATAATCCACAGAATCTTCAGTGTTAGGAGTAACACTCGAAGTTTCTGGATTAGAATGATTATAGGCATTCTTGAGATAAACAATCTCAATTTGCATGTTATTATGTTGATCCTTGAGTTGCCTTAACTCATTTTTAAGGGTATTGACTTCATGTCTTAGATCATTAAGAGTAGCAGGCTTGTCAAATTCTCCAGCCTTTTCTAAGCGATTAAGTACCTCCTTAAGGTTGTACTCATTAGAAAGGGAATTTGAAGAACTAGGAATATTTTTCTGGTCATAACAAGTCTTAATAAGCTTGAGCTTAATGTCAGGGTCAGTAACTTGATTAATTATATCAATCATAGTTTGCAAAATGGATTAAGTCTTAATGTCCTTACAAGTCAGCAACAAACCATGAATTTGTTTAGACAGTACCTTTTTGCTTATTGGCGATTTATCTCAACAGATAATTTTAGGTACTCCTTTTTTATCAATGATTAAGCTTATTGATAAAATTGATTCTAGTGGCATATATACCACTATTCAAAACCAAAGAATTGTTTTTGAATTTATCACCCGTCCTGAGATTAAGAAAATTAACTCTTTGACAAATAATATTATTTTCAAAGAAACCCATTTAATTTTTCTTCAAAAGGAAATCTCTTTCCTAAACATCAAACAGAAGTTGATGTCTCCTAATATCATGCAAAAAATTAATGTTGTTAAAAACCAATTAATAACAGAAGTTTGCAGTGATATCCCTAATGCTTTTTGGGACAGAAAGAAACATATTGTTTCTCTTCCCTATGAAAATGATTTCAAAGAAAAATCCATTCCTACTAAGGCCAGACCCAGTCAAATGAAGACTGAATTCCTTGACCTTTGTAAGAATGAGATTCGGAGTCTTTTAAATAAAAAGCTTATAACTAAAAGTTATTCTCCTTGGAGTTGTACTGCTTTTTGTGTTAACAAGGCGACTGAGAAGGAACGAGGTGTGACTTGTAATTAATTACAAGCCTCTTAATAATGTTTTAAAATGGATACGAGATCCAATTCCCAACAAAAAGGATTTACTTGATAGGCTTAACTCTGCCACTATCTTTTCCAAATTTGATTTAAAATTTGGATATTGGCAGATCCAAATTTCTCCACAAGATCGATACAAAACTGCATTTGTGGTTCCATTTGGCCATTACCAATGGAATGTTTTGCCTTTTGGGCTTAAGAATGCCCCTTCTGAATTCCAAAATATCATGAACGATATTTTTAGTCCTTATTCTGATTTTTCCATTGTCTATATTGATGACATCCTCATCTTTTCATAATCGATTGATCAACATTTTAAACATCTAAAATTTTTTAAAGATGTAATTAAAACTAATGGTCTAGTTTTTCTAAAATTGGCAAATCCTTCGTTTTCTAAGAATTTTGAAAATGATGCCTCGGAGATAGGCCATGGTGGAATTTTGAAACAATTAAATCTTTCCACTAAAAAGGAAGAACTTGTTTGTTTTGTTGCTAAATGCATTTCAAAATTTCAAAATGATTTATTTAATCAGAACTTTTTACTACTAGATTGTAGTACTGTCACACAGGTCTTGCAAAATGATTTTGAAAATATTATTTCAAAACATTCCTCAAATGAGCGGCCCCTTCCTAATTTTCTAACCCAGGAAGTTTTTGCAGAACCAATGAGTGGCCCCTCTAGAGGGCATGGCAGAGGCCGTGGGCAATCCCACCAAAGGCCTGGAAAAGAAAAGATGGTGATCAATGATGATCAATATCCTCCAATACAGGATTACATGGAATTTCTTCTCCAGAGCGCGCAGAACAGAGGGAAAAATACCCCTCCTCTTAACCCCTTTAGCAAAAAGAAATCTGCCAAAGAGGTCTTGGAAACAATTAAGTACGATTTCATTCCTAATAAAAGGACTTCGGAATTGATACTTATCCTCAATGATGAGGACGAGAAGCAGATTTCTTCCCCATGGGAAATTAAGTCCCTTTACCTTGATACACATAATTATGATGTGCAAGAAGGAAAATACCGGACGGTATATGAGGCGATTCTCACCGAGACTGATTCTGTTGTGTTTAATCATACTAATAAACACCAGAATAATTTGAAGTCTCCTATTGCTTATGGCAAGGCTGTTTTAAAACAGTTTATTGGTCCTCGCGAATGGGGAATTCATCCTTTGAAAACGTGAAAATTAAGTTCGCACAATAGTTCCTATAATTGTTGGGACTATGTCCAGGCTTGGACTAAAGCTTTTTACTATCAGAATCTTGAGCACAAACACACTTGGTTTTTTGTCCTGTGCCCAAATTCTTTAAAAGAAACTTACCCAGGATGGGTTATCAATTGGTGGGACAAATTTGGCCCAGGAATTAATTTTTTCCCCGATGAAATTACCAAAGCAAAACTCTTTTTATCTTGGATTCAATTTCATCCAAAATTAAGAGGGAAAACTAAAATCCCGGTAGGACTTAATACCCTACTGTTTTTTACCGAGATCGGTATTCCTTGGATCTCTAGATGGGATCTACAATGTAGAGTCAACAATCTCAATGTTCCTCTACGTGAAAGAATATTTTTCTACAGATGGTGGAGTGGTGTTGACACTACTAATACCATTTTAAAAATAAATGAGAGCTTAAAGCAACACATGGCCTCGGTTGATGATTCACCACCTCCAGATGCACAGATGTCTCCAGCTGTTAATCCAATCAAGGATTTAAAATTTTCTATTAAGAAGAAATTTCCTAAATCCACTGAGCAGGAGCTTCTACAGAAGGTTTTTGAATATACTCAAAGCCAATTCAGATCGGCTTTTGATTTTCCTAGAATGAAGACCAATCCTCTCAACGATGATTCTATTCCGCTACCATCAGATGATGATACATCCATGACCTCTGTCAAGAATGATAATCCTTTCTTTTGCCTTGCCGGAGAGTCCCAAAACCCAGAAGATGATGAGTTTATTGGTGACATGAACGACACCAACTTACCTAATGAACCGACAATGGAGGCATTCTTCAACTCACTGAGTTTTGCCTTTCCAACCCAAAGATTGGATGGTACCTTTCCTAATCCGGACCCAGAGGATGGCCTAGATGATTTGAGATGAATGGCCCACCTGGCCCCAACAGCCGATGCATATCGACAAAAGACTTTGTCGATCGAATATTTAGGGTCCCACTGGCCCTACCCACTTGCATGCCGACACTACCGGACAAGAGACTTTGCCTGGCTCGAATAATTTTGGGTCCCATTGGCCCCACTAGGGACTATTCCCTCTTGTATAAATTAAGGACTCCGCTTCCTCATTTGACATAACTCATTTCACCCCTCTTACAACTTTCCTCTCTCTCTCTCTCTTATATTGTAATAAGTTGGAGAACTTTCCGGTCTTACTCCGGTGGACTCTTATAAGTTTGTAAGTTTGCTTTTTGTAATATATTCCAGTTTGAGAAAAAAATATATATTGAGGTGAGACGTTGAGTCGAATATTGTTCACGTAGGAGAAAGATATTTAACCCCAAATGAAACTGAGTTTTGAGTTTAATTGAATAATATTCCACTAAGAAACGAAATATAAGCCGTAATTATCATATTACAAACCGCAAGGAAAAAGTCATGACTCAGTAGTCCATAAGCCATCCAAAGTGAACTAGCAAGGAACGAGAAAAACGATAAGTAGAATGGCATAAATTCCACGCTCTTAGTTTGTATGACTTGTTTCTGCAATTGTGAACAATTTAATGTGTTACAAACAGTAGAAACATAATAGCAACAAAAATAATTGATGTTAAATATTTAGTCTCATTTTAAAAAAATTATTTGTAGTTACTCTCATGTATTTATTTTTTTAATTGTTGATCCTGTTGTAACAATTACGTGACAAGTGTAATAATCTGTCACGAGCGGAGCCAGAGTTCTTAAGAGGGGTGGGCTAATATATTTGGGTTGGGTGACTCTACTTAGACCTCCACCATTGTTATTGTGATGTTATATTACTTAGCGATGAAAATGAAAATATGTAAAATTGAGAGTGTCGCTCACGCATATACATAGTTATATTCCACAAGTGGAATTAGATGCGATGGAGATTTAGAAATAGTATTTTAATTACAAAACATAAATATTACTAAGTTTTTTGTAATTAATAGGGTATTTTGTATAATTTCTTAAAGTATACCCCCCCCCCCCCCCCCCCCCACCCCCCCAAAGAAACATAAACTTGAGAAAAAAAAATATTGTCACTAATATTTAACGAAAGATCTCTACATAATTAGAAAAAACTATGTAATAGGTTGGCATTTCTTTAATATTTTTTTATTTTGATCATTAAGTCCATTTTCTCATTATAACAGTAACATAAAACTTTTACCCACTGTGGGGGATTGAAATATAGATATGGACTAATGCATTTTTAAATAATATTATTTATGTTTAATAATAATTACAACTTTTAGCAAACAATGCAGATAAATAATCTTATATAGTGCTAATGCAAAACAAACTATTTGTCAAGTATTTTGAAAGCATAATTGTACTAATGCAAAAAAAAGAAGAAGTTCATACACTCACATGAGGAATTAAAATGTCAAATGTCTTGTAAATAAGAACACTTCATATTAAGTCACACGCTCCCATGGGGAACTAAAAAAACCCAGATGACTTACAAATAAAAGAATATCATGCTGACTCTATAGTTTAACATTCTTACCGAAGGCTCTTTCGTATACATCTGTTATCTATAGTGAATAAGTCTTTCATGGGGTGGGCTATACATTATGTTAATGGTTATTTTCACTTCATGTTGAAAAGTTTTTGCCCTGGGCTACAGCCCGGGTCTGCCAGGGCTGAAGCCGCCATTATAATTTGCGGGGAAAAAAGTGATTACATAGCGACTATGAACGGCTTTTGATAGATATGTGACTTACTACAATTTAAAAATTACTTGAGATGAGAGCCTAATAATACTTTGAAAATATGATTAAAACCAAACAAACTATAAAAGCAAATATAAATAAAGTGAAATTCTATTACAAACATGAATTTTAATTATATATGTAATATATGTGTGTGGCATGCTTGTAAATTTTAGAATTAATCTAGTGGTCCACAAGTTCAAGTTCAACACGCATCAATTCTTAACTTAACCACCAAGTTAAACCCAATTGCGAAATTTTAGAAAAATACTATTCATACCTACCTTTTTTATCAAATTATTTTAACATGTTTGGACATTTGACTCAATATTTATACTGTTGACTAAAAAGTCAAAGATATAAATATGTTAAAGCAAACTGGTAAGAAATTAAGATTACAAAAGTTTGACATAGGATGTATTATTATAGATTTCACGTAATTCCACATACAACCTTATTCTTCCTAAATACTCCCCAAAATTATTTTCTTTCCCAAAAATATCGTGTTTTACTATCATTTTATCAAGTAGGTGCCTTAAGAAGTTTGGATAGTCTTGCGTTATCAAAGTAGAAAAGAGTACTATGAAGTTCTTACTATGTTTGTAAACTACATAGCTTTTGTAAACAGAAATGTGTAAGAAATAATTATGAAAAGAGCAATTTACCATTTACCCAAAACAAGTGACTCATTGACATGATAAGAATTCAATGTAGAATTAGTGTTATGAAAATGATGGGCTACTCACCACAATCACGAGAGGAGAAGCGTACATTGCTACAGAGGCTACCAATCCAATACTTCCAACAAATACTTTGCGATGACGGTGATCATGGAAGGCAAAAGTTGATATTATCGCCGCGGTGCAGAACACCACGATTACAGCTATGGTTATCATTGAAACCTTCTTCTGCCTCCTCATGACATATAATTATTAACATTTTCCCCTCTAAATTAATTAATATATGAACTATGCATGGATTATGGATACATGCACTGCAAGATCTATGTACTTCCAATTTAAGGTGAAAAAAAAATATTTTTGCACAAAAAAAAAGTCTATTTGTGCATATGCATGATACATCTAGTTGAGATTCTCTTCGTAAGGCTCCGTTTGGTTCGGGGTAAAATATGTTTCAATGCGGTAAAAAGTAATATGGTGAAATACGTTTTCACCTATTTAGAGTCAATTTTTTTTCTATATTCTTGTTTAAAATTTTATAATTATAAGGTGTGCACTTATTCACAATATTAACCCAACAAAAAATTAATTTTAAATAGGTGAAAACGTATTTCACCGCGTTGAAACATATTTTACCCCGAACCAAATGGACCCTAAATAAATGTTTAATCATCTAAGCAAATTAATCAAAGGTGACTTCTGTGCATGGATGTTGAGGCTAATGCGTCAGAGCATCAAAAAATTTATTCTCACGCATTTTGCATGTAAAAATTATCTCAAAAGTGGGAGAATTTGTCCAAGTACTGCACAATAAGTCAATACTCAAGATGACTTGTTAAATCTGGGTTGTTAATTTCCGGGCTGACTTGTAGTAAAAATTAAATTATTCGGCCACTTTTCAGCCGGAACCATAGTTGGTAGGCCATTTGTTCATCTAGGGTTGTGGTTGGCCACAAGTTACATGATTTTATGTGTATAAAATTGACGCAGAGAGACGAAAAACTAGAAGAAACGTACTAGAAAATGCTAAAAAATATTATAAAATACAATAATTAAATAAAGAGAAATGCATATAGCTTGCCTTTGCACTAGCTGAAGCAAACCACAAATATATGAGAATGAAGGAGAGCTCAAGAAGAATCCCTAGGCCATTAATGGTGAGTACAGGAAAGTGTTCCCACTTATAGCTTACAATTGGCAAACCATACCAGCTATAAAGGAAACAATTAAGTAGTGCAAGTATGTACGGAACACAAGAATACTCCTCAGTACTTTTCTTTCTTATGACTCGTGAAAAAGTCAATCTGAAAAAAATATAAAAGATGAGATTTGAAACTAATTAGTGATGAGATTAAATAGTATGAAATAATATTCAATGATTGAATAAATGTGTTAAATATGGTGTTTACATGGGGGCACAATAAAGTAGCATAGAGGCAGCATTTCCTGCAACCACCACCATGCAGGTTTAGTATCTGGGGCATTTTGATCAACTTTGGTCATATATTATGATGATAAGCTAAAGAAATGAAAAAAATGGAAATGTACCAATTACTCCGACAGCCAAACGTAGCCTATCTCCCATCTTTTGGGGTTGAAAATTAAGGTATTGAGGAGAGAAAATGATCCCAACAAGAGACTTTGGGAGGACTACTTAAAATAATGTTTTGCCTGAGCTGTTTACCATCCTTAAGGGGCTATAAATATTGAAGGTCTGAATATAAAAAGAATAATACGTAAAAATTGAGAAATAAGAGAGAGAATGTTCTATGTCTAAAAAAGTTGTGGGTGAGAAATTCTCAATAATAATAAAATATAAAAAGTTGTGAAGGAAAGGATTTTGCAGCAATAATGAGTGTATGCAAGAATTTGCTTAATGCAAATGCTTTATTTTTGTACACCCAAAAAAAAAATCTTTATTTTGAGCTGTCTTAGCTTTTGATAAATGAGAAAGAGAAGAGATTAGATGGGAACAACATAAATGGGAATTATTTTGGGTTTTAGACAAATGAGAAAGAGAAGACATTAGATTGGAACAACACAAATGGGAATTATTTTGGTTCTCCTGTGAGTGGAAGATGTTACGAGACTTACACTGCCCACTATGCAACAAAATCTGTAAGTATTGTTACTTTTTTTTTTAAGAAAATGCATCTCTCATTAATTAAATAACAAAAAATACAAATCACATGATACAACAGGTAAAACAAAAATACAACACAAAAATCTTCAAAAAGAGGCAAAATTAAAGTAACACATAGCAAAAAAAGAGATTTCTCAATACCAAAAAGCGCTACAACAATAAAAAAATCCGATCAAACTAACTCTTCGATGACTCATAAAATGGGTATGGAAATTGTGTATCTTTCCGAGTGCATGTTGGAGGTAGGTTAGCCTAAGTTTGGTAATTTTTGGCAAAAGCACCCAAGTTTGGTATTTGGGGAATCTTATGTGGAATAGACCTCATGTTTGTCACAAACTTCTACACGTATAATTGAAAGAAAAGAAGAATAAAAAAAAAAAATAGGTACCGTGGGATTTTATTTTTTTAGATGTAATGTAAAATATGTTTTGCTAACAAACTAAATAAAATTTACACAAACTTGCAATCAGAAGCTTTCAATTTATCAAACCCAGTTTGAATGATAAGGAGAGGTAAAGGACCATCTTTTTTTTTTCATTTTCTCTCCAATAAATTAATTTTCGTATATGTAAAATATTATCTTCTTAGTAAGAGGATTATGTATCTCATTAATGAGAGTTTTGTTTCTTCTTTTGATAGGGTTGTGTGAGGGAGATTTCTCCCTTTGTGTACTTTCTGTTCTTACTGAAAGATTCGTAGTGTGTTTATTTCTCTCCGCCGGAGTTGATGTCGATATTATCATTACTGGTGTTGCCTCCGTTCAGTTTGGATCGAGATTAACTGTTTTTTTCCAGATCTAAGAGTAATTGTCTTGTCTATCTCAGTTGGTGTTCCTCGAATCATTGGAACGAGCTTCAGTGGAAAATATACACCTTACATTTGGAATATAAGTTCCAAATGTAAGTTCCACTGAAGCTCGTTCCAATGATTCGAGGAACACCAACTGAGATAGACAAGACAATTACTTTTAGATCTGGAAAAAAAACACTTAATCTCGATCCAAACTGAACAGAGGCAACACCAGTAATGATAATATCGGCATCAACTCTGGCGGAGAGAAAGAAACACAGTACGAATCTTTCAGTAAGAAGTAAGAACAGAAAGTACACAAAGGGAGAAATCTCCCTCACGCAACCCTATCAAAAGAATGAACAATACTCTCATTAATGAGATACATAATCCTCTTACTAAGAAGATAATATTTTACATATACCAAATTAATTTATTGGAGAGAAAATGAAAAAAAAGAGGTGGTCATTTCCCCCTCCTTATCATTCAAACTGGATATGATAAGTTGAAAGCTTCAGATTGCAAGTTTGTGTAAATTTTATTTAGTTTGTTAGCAAAACATATTTTACATTACATTTAAAAAAAATAAAGTCCCACGGAACCTATTTTTTTTTTATTCTTCTTTTCTTTTCTTTCAATTATACGTGTAGAAGTTTGTGACAAACATGAGGTCTATTCCACATAAGATTCCCCAAATACCAAACTTGGGTGCTTTTGCCAAAAATTACCAAACTTAGGCTAACTTACCTCCAACATGCACTCAGAAAGAAACAAAATTTCCATCAATGATTGACAATTAGCGCACATAGAATAGGGGACGGATCCCCTAAAGTAACGCTGTGAAAAGGATTGAAGTAGAAATTTGACCATGTTGAGATCGTTTTACCCTTTCTCATATATATTTTGTCTTATTGCTGCTATTTAATAAATATAATAGTACAGAATTATGAAAACAATAATTACAGAAATTAAAAACGAAATTACAGAAAATAATACTTGCTTGTATTTGCAGAAATAATTACTAGAAATAATAAATAAATCGAGCCCTGTGTGATATCACAGTGTCCTTAAGACAGTTTTATTCCCTCCTTAGTGCTTTAGGTTAGTGAATAATTATCTTCCAAGATAGAACGGATTTTTGGATTAAACAAGTAGCACAATAATGTAAAATCCCATCGAACACAATTCTGTGTGTTTACTCAACCAAACAGTATGTCAAATGGTAATCAAATGAATGCAGAATTTATTTTCTGGGAATAACATCATTTCTGTTGGAAGAAATTTGGGGAGGGAATTTTTTCTTTAGTTTAAAAATAGAGGGAAGCATTTGTATTTATAGTAAATCAAGTGACTGTTCAAAATAACTTTCAAATAGTTAAACGAATTTAACTGTTGACTATTGGCAATAACTGCCAACAGTTTATTAATTAATTAACTAATTTCGTAATTAATTAATATTTAAAGCCCAAAAAAGTTAATTTAAATTGGACCAAATTTAAGAGATTCTAAGCCCAAGCCCAAGCCCAAGACCAAACTCGAACTGAACCGAGTTGAGCCGAGCCGAACGGACGGACGGCGAGTGTGCGCATGTGTGGGCGTTTGGGCAAATCGCAACACATGCATATTGTAGGCCATCTCCCCTTCAAAAAGTTGGAATACCCAAAGGCATCCAAGCCTTAGTCCATACTTGGGGTGTTATTAACTCATCAACTTTTCACCACTCTTCCAATGTGGGACAAGAGTTAAAACTTACCCAATTCATTAACTTTCATTATTTTTTGAGTCACTTTGGGGACATATTTATCATTCATAACTTAATGGAATTGAGCATGTGAATAGACTACGTTAATCTTCTTACGAAGGAGAACGCGTTCGTATATTGTCCCATAATTATCGTGGTGTGGGTCCCATGTAACTTTGAGCTCAAAGTTGCTCGAAATTCTGTCCAGAAAATTCTGGATAGCTTTTAAATATATGTTTAAGTCCAATTTTCCAACAATCCCCCACATGAATGATATATCACTATAAATAAAAACAGAACAAATGCTAATGCAGATGCAGACACAGGTTGAATAAAACAGAAGAATAATTGCATCGGGAGAAGTAGCCTAATGGCCTTGAAAATTTTCTTAGTGATATACCATCGGATTTACTTGGTTAATCAATAGACTTCACGTCATTGAACCGTCAATCGTTTTTGTAAACCTAGACAACAGTATTCACATAATAATTCTTCAACACAGTTGGTTCTCACGTTTGTGTTAATTTCAACCATGAACACCACTTGGTTCCGTGAGTATTTTAGAGAATTTGTCTTTTATTATTCACATAGAAGTGGCCCTCCTCTTACTCACGTAGGTGACTTCCATAAAGAGTATCCTGCAATACCCCACTTAGACAAACTAAGTTATGTATGTCATTAAAAGCATAACTTATCCTAATTTCACGACAGATGTGCGTTGTCTCATCTTAGGAATGGATAGGATTAAATATCCTCCAGTGCGTACTGAATACAATGTAGTTCGGTTAACCTAGATCTTGGGATCTCCAGTCATCTAGGTTGGGTTGTCACTATATTGATTCTTATTTATTTATAGTCTTTAAACCCATTCCTCTTGATGATCTTTCAACTAGCTCTCTGTTTAAACCTTTTGTTAGTGGGACCGCTATATTATCTTTTGTCTTTACGTAGTCAATTTAGATAATTCCGTTTGAGAGAAGTTGTCAAACGGTATTATGTCTACGACGAATATGTCATGACTTTCCGTTATATATGTGATTCTGTGCCCATCCAATTATTGATTGACTATCGCAATGTATACATATTGTGGGCACATGTTTCGACCAATTTGGAACATCCTCTAAGAAATTTTGAAGCCATTCAGCATCTTCTCCAGCTTTGTCTAGTGCAATGAATTTGGATTCTATTGTCGATCTAGCAATGCACGTTTGTTTTGAGGATTTCCAAGATAAGACTGCACCTCCAAGGGTAAACACAGACCAATTCGTAGACTTAGAGTCTTTTGTATCGGATATCCAATTTGCATCGCAATTTTCTTCAAGAACAGCTAGATATTTTGAGTAGTGCAGTCCATAGTTTGGAGTATATTTCAAATAACCCAAAACTCTCAATATTGCCTTCCAGTGATCTCTCCCTGGATTACTCGTAAATCGACTTAGCTTACTTATTGAGTATGCTATGTCCGGTAGAGTACAGTTCATGATATACATTAAACTGCCGATAATATGAGAATATTCCAGTTAAGATATGCTTTCACCATTATTTCTTGCTAGATGTAAATTTACATCTACAGGTGTCTTGGTAGGACTGATATCATACTTCTTGAACTTTTCAAGTACTTTCTCAATGTAATGAGAGTGAGATAATATAAGTCCATCCGACGTTTTAGAAATTGTAATTCCTAATATAACATCGACGATACCCAAATCTTTCATGTCAAATCGACTACTCAATATTTTTTGTGTAGTTTTGACAATTTCTAAATTACTTCCCATGATAAGCATATAATCAACATAGAGGCACACAATGACAAAACTGTTTTGAATGTATTTAAAATATACGCATTTATCACTTTCATTAATTTTAAAGCCATTTGATAACATTGCATTATCAAATTTTTTATGCCATTGCTTAGGTGCTTGTTTTAATCCATAAAGTGATTTAACAAGCTTACATACTTTTTCTTCTTGTTCGGGAGCTTTGAACCCTTCAGGTTGCTCCATATAAATTTTCTCATCTAGTTCACCGTATAAGAATGCATTTTTTACATCCATTTGATGTATTTCATGTCCATTAATAGCAGCTATTGCTATTAACATCCGAATGGACATTATTCTTATTATCGGTGAATATGTGTCGAAGTAATCCAACCATTCCTTTTGCCTATAGCCTTTAGCTACAAGTCTAGCTTTATATTTATCAATTGATCCATCGGCCTTCAACTTCTTTTTGAAGATCCATTTATAACCTAACGGTTTTAAACCTGGTGGAAGATCCACTAGTTCCCATGTATGATTTTGTAATATGGATTCAATTTCACTATTCATTACTTATTTCCAATTAGAAGCATCGGGTAAGGATATGGCTTCTTTGTATGATTTAGGTTCATTTTCTAGCAGATATGTTAGAAAATCCGGACAGAAAGAAATCGAGGTTCTTGATCTTTTACTACGTCTTGGTTCATCATCTATTTTTTTAATAGGTTGATGAGTTCCACTTGTAGTAGCTTAAGTTGTCCTTTTAGAAGGATCAGATTCTCGGGTCATGTTATACGAGAATTCATTTTAAAAAAATGAAGCACCCATCGATTCAATAACCGTATTTACATGAATATTTAAAATCTCAGATTTACAAACTAAGAAACGATATGCACTACTATTAGGAGCATAATTGATAAATACACAGTCAACGGTCTTTAACCCTATTTTTACCTTTTTAAGTTTAGGAACCATAACTTTAGCTAAGCACCCCCACACTCGTAAATATTTATAGCTAGGTCTTCGACCTTTTCAGAACTCATAAGGCGTCTTATGAGTTTTTTTGTGTGGTACTTTGTTAAGAATATAATTAGCAGATAATAAGGCTTCCCCCCACAAGTTCCGGGGAGCTCATGAAATTATCAACATAGAGTTCATCATCTCCTTCAATGTACGATTTTTGCGTTAAGCAATACGATGTAATTGAAGAGAATAAGGAGCGGTGGTTTGATGAATAATTCCATTTTCAGAACAAAATTCCTCAAATGGATATTCATATTCACCTCCTCTATCACTCCTAATAGCCTTTATCTTTTTGCTTAATTGATTCTCAACTTCATTCTTATATTATCTAAATGCATTAATAGCTTCATCTTTACTATGTAATAAATATACATAGCAATATTTTGTGCAATCGTTAATAAAAGTAATAAAATACTTTTTCCCACCCCTAGTTTGTACAAATTTTAAATCACAAATATCCGTGTGAATTAAATCTAGTGGTTCGGTTATCCTTACAATCGAATGGAAAGGTAATCTGGCTAATTTAGATTCCACACAAATTTCAGATTTATGATTTTTATCAATATTGAATTTTGGCAAAAAAATTCAAGATAATTAATCTACGCACTGTATCAAAATTAACATGTCCCAATCAAGTATGCCAAATATTAGATGAGTCAATCAAGTAAGAAGAACTAGCAAATTCATTCATTGAAACTAATTTTTTTGGGGTTATAGTAAGAACATTGATTTTAAAGAGCCCCTCATTTAGGTAGCCCTTTCCTACATACATGCCATTCTTTGACAACACAAAGCGATCAGACACAAACACAAGCTTGAACCCATTTTTAGTCAGGAGATCCAGAAATCAGATTCTTTCGGATATCAGGCACGCGAAGAACATCATTGAGAGTAAGTTCCTTTCTAGAAGTCATTTTTAGAGCGATCTTTACTTGTCCCACCACCTTAGAAGTGGAAGAATTCCCCATAAAGAGGTTCTCCTTATTTTTCAAAGGATTATAGGTAGAGAACATCCATTTATTTGCAAAAATGTGTCGTGTGGCTCGAGTGTCCACCTACCATTCCTAGGGGTGTGCACGGGTCGGTTCGGTTCGGTTTTGGACCGCAATTCAGACCGAATTGATCGGTTCGGTTTTGGAAAAAATCAGACCGAAACCGAACCGAAGATGAAAAAAACCGTTGGTTTCAGTTCGGTTCGATTTCGGTTCGATTTTAACCGATTTTCAGTTTTGGTCAATTTTTTGTAGATCGGTTTTCGGTTTTGGTCGGTTTTGGAGGTTGGTTAATGGTTTTTGGATATAAAAATAAAAGATATTTAAGGGTTTTTTAATATATAATATTGATGTCGGTTCGGTTTGGTTCGAATCGGTTTTTTCTTTGTCTAAACCGACAACCGAACTGATATTGTCGGTTTTTTAAATCCTTAAACCGCAAATCGAATCGGGCTAAAAAAACTGTCGGTTTCGATTCGGTTCGATTTTTGGTTCGGTCAGTATTTTTGCACACTCCTAACCATTCCTTGGTATTTCCAAACAAGTTACATTCAGAGACCACAGCAGAGAGATTCATATCCGCCATGTCATTGGCGATGTTTTCACCCTCAGTTACATTTTCTTGAGGATTATTTCGATTTTGCTTCTTAGGCTCACGAGCCTCGGTTGAGCGGTGTCTAGTTTTACCACAGTTGTATCGTTTGCCTTTGAACTTTTTCTTGTTATGTTTGTAAGTTCCTTCCCCATCATGCTTTCGCTTGTTCTTCTTAGGACCTTCAACAACATAGACCTTCATTTCCATTGGATTCTTCCCACTTTTCTTTTGAGACTCATGGTTATCTTCTTCAATTATCAGCCTGACCACCAACTCCTCCATATTCATCTTCTTTCGCTTGTGCTTGAGATAATTTTTGAATAAAGTCCAAGATGGTGGCAATTTTTCAACAATTGCAACAACTTGGAAGGTTTCACTAAGGGACATTCCTTCAGTATGAATGTCGTGGAGGATCACTTGGAGTTCTTGCACCTGCGAGATCACTGGTTTAGATTCGACAATTTTGAAGTCCAGAAAACGCCCGAAGATAAATTTCTTCATCCCAACATCTTAAGTTTTGTAGTTTTTTCCAAAGAATTCCATAATTTCTTGGATGTCTTAATCGTTCAGTAGAAATGATACAATGTTATATCCAAGTAGGCCAGAATATAATTCCGACACAGATAGTCAGAGTGCTTCCAAGCATCAACAGCAACAACCTTTTTCGAGTCATCTCCCTCTTGAATAGAGGAACAATCTTCATGTACAAACCTACCCAATTGGCAGGTAGTGAGTTAGAAATACATTTGTCCTTGCCAACATTTGAAATCATCCCCATTGAACTTTTTCTGTTTCTCCCCGTGTGGCATAGGGTGTTGTCACATTTGTGTTAGTGACAGTCACATTTGCTAGAATAGTGTTCGTACTATGCGATTCTATTTCTGTTATAAAAACAAAAAAAAATTATCAACGATAATATTCATATATAAATGAATTAATCAAAACAGAATGCACAATTATGTTATACTAATTTCCTCAATTGTAATTAACAATAAATGAATTCCAAAAGAATTCTAAATAATATTCAGAATTAAACTAAAATATAAACACAAGTTTATAGTAGTCTAAGATAGGAAAAAAAATTTGTGTCACACTGTTTTTAATATTTAGTAGAATTTCGTAAAAAACAGAATTAAATTATCATGTGAAAACAGATTTTCTCCAAAAATTTAAGAATAATTTTTTTTTGTAAAACAGAATTATTTTATACTAAAAAAAATTTGTAATAAAAAAATTCTTTACACATTATAAACAGTAGCAAAAAAAATATTGTCTTAAGATTGTTATTGCTGCTATTTAATAAATATAATAGCACAGAATTATGAAAACAATAATTACAGAAATTAAAAATGAAATTACAGAAAATAATATTTACTTGTATTTGCAGAAATAATTACTAGAAACAAGAAAGAATCTGAGCCCTATGTGATACCACAGTATCCTTGGGACAATATTGTTCCCTCCTTAGTGCTTTAGGTTAATGAATAATTATCTCCCAAGATAGAACGAATTTTCGGATTAAACAAGTAGCACAACAATGTAAAATCCCATCGAATACAATTCTGTGTGTTTACTTAACCAAACAGTATGTCAAATGGTAATAAAATGAATGCAGGAATGCATAATTTATTTTATGAAAATAACAGCATTTCTGTTGGAAGAAATTTGGAGAGGGAATTTTTCCATTAGTTTAAAAATGGAGGGAAGCATTTATATTCATAGTAAATGAAGTGACTGTTCAAAATAACTATCAAAACAGTTAAACGAATTTAACTGTTGACTGTTGCCAATAACTGTCAACAGTTTATTAATTAATTAATTAATTTCGTAACTAATTAATAATTGAAGCCCAGAAAGTTAATTTAAATCGGACCAAAAATTTAAGATATTATACGCCCAAGCCCAACCCCCAAGCTCTAATCGAACCAAGTCGAGCCGACGGGATGGATGGACGGCGCGCTCGCGTGCGTGTGCTCTTTTGCGTCAAGCCCAACACATGAATAGTGTAGTCCATCTCCCCTTCAAATAGTTGGGATACCCCAAGGCATCCAAGCCTTGGTCCATACTTGGGGTGTTATTAACTCATCAAGTTTCCACTACTCTTTCAATGTGGGACAAGAGTTAAAACATACCCAATTCATTAACTTTCATTATTTTTGAGTCATTTTGGAAACATATTTATCATTCATAACTTAATATAATTGGGCATCCGAATATACTATGTTAATATCCTTACGAAGGAGAACAAGTTATTATATGGAGATTTGTTGCATCGGGAGAAGTAGCCAAGTGACCTTGAACTTTCCTTAGTGATATACCATCAGATTTACTTGGTTAATCAGTATACTTCACATCTTTGAACCGTCAACTATTTTTGTAAACCTAGACAACAATATTCACACAATAATTCTTCAACACAGCTGGTTCTCACGTTTGTGTTCATTTTGGCCATGAACACCACTTGGTTCCGTGAGTATTTTAGGTAATTTGCCTTTTATTATTCTTATAGAAGTGGCCCTCTTCTTACTCATGTAGGTGACTTCCATAAAGAGTATCCTATATTACCTCGCTTAGACAAACTAAGATATGTATGTCATTAAAAGCATAACATATCCTAATTTCGCGGCATATGTGCACTATCTCATCTTTGGAATGGATAGGATTAAATATCCTCCAGTGCTTACTGAATACAATGTAGTTCGATTTCCCCATTGAACCTAGATCTTGGGATCTCCAGTCAGCTAGGTTGGATTTTCACTATATTGATTCTTATTTATTGATAGGCTTTAGACCCATTCCTCTTGATGATCTTTCAACTAGCTCTTGGTTTAAACCTTTTGTTAGTGGATCCGCTATATTATCTTTTGACTTTACGTAGTCAATTGAGATAATTCCGTTTGAGAGAAGTTGTCTAACGGTATTATGTCTACGACAAATATATCATGACTTTCCGTTATACATGTGATTATGTGCCCTTCCAATTGCCGATTGACTATCGTAATGTATATATATTGCGAGCACAGGTTTCGACTAATTTGGAACATCCTCTAAGAAATTTCGAATCCATTCAGCTTCTTCTCTAGCTTTGTATAGTGCAATAAATTCAGATTCCATTTTCGATCTAGCAATGCACATTTGTTTTGAGGATTTTCAAGATACGACTACACCTCCAAGGGTAAACACTTACCCACCCGTAGACTTAGAGTCTTTTGTATCGGATATCCAATTTGCATCGTAATGTCCTTCAAGAACAACTGGATATTTTGAGTAGTGCAGTCCGTAGTTTTGAGTATATTTTAAATAATCCAAAACTCTCAATATTGCCTTCCAGTGATCTCTCCCTATATTACTAGTAAATCGACTAAGCTTACTTATTGAGTATGCTATATCCGATCGTGTAGAGTTCATGATATACATTAAACTGTCGATAATACGAGAATATTCTAGTTGAGATATGCTTTCACCATTAGTTCTTGCTAGATGTAAATTTATTTCTACAGGTGTCTTGGTAGGACTGATATCATACTTCTTGAATTTTGAAGTACTTTCTCAATGTGATGAGATTGAGATAATATAAGTCCATCCGATGTTTTGGAAATTTTAATTCCTAATATAACATCGGCGATACCCAAATCTTTCATGTCAAATCGACTACTCAACATTTGTTTTATAGTTTTGACAATTTCTAAATTACTTCCCATGATAAACATATAGTCAACATAGAGGCACACAATGACATATCCATTTTGAATGTATTTAAAATAAACACATTTATCGCATTCATTAATTTTGAAGTCATTTGATAACATTGCATTATCAAATTTTTCATGCCATTGCTTATGTGCTTATTTTAATCCATCAAGTGATTTAACAAGCTTACATAATTTTCCTTCTTGTCCGGGAGCTTGGAACCCTTCAGGTTGATCCATATAAATTTCCTCGTCTAGTTCACCGTTTAAGAATTCGGTTTCTACATCCATTTGATGTATTTCAAGTCCATTAATAGCAGTTATGGCTATTAACATCCGAATGGATGTTATTCTTGTTACCGGTGAATATGTGTCGAAGTAATCCAACCCTTCCTTTTGACTATAGCCTTTAGCTACAAGTCTATCTTTATATTTATCAATTGATTCATCGTCCTTCAACTTCTTTTTGAAGATCCATCTATAACCTAACGGTTTTGAACCTGGTGAAAGATCCACTAGTTCCCATATGGGATTTTTTTTATTATGGATTCAATTTCACTATTAATTTCTTCTTTCCAATTAGAAGCATCGAGTAAGGATATGGCTTCTTTGTATGATTGAGGTTCATTTTCTAGCAGATATGTCAGAAAATCCGGACCGAAAGAAGTCGAGGTTCTTGCTCTTTTACTACGTCTTGGTTCATCATGTCTTGTTTCAATAGGTTGATGAGTAACACTTGTAGTAGCTTGATTTGCCCTTTTAGAAGGACTAGATTCTCGGGTCATGTTATACGGGAATTTATTTTCAAAAAATGAAGCGTCCCTTGATTCAATAACAGTATTTACATGAATATCTGAAATCTCAGATTTACAAACTAAGAAACGATATGCACTGCTATTAGGAGCATAACCGATGAATACACAGTCAACGGTCTTTGGCCCTATTTTTACCTTTTTAGGTTTGTCTAAGCATCCCCACACTCGTAAATATTTATAGCAAGGTCTTCGACCTTTCCATAACTCATAAGGCGTCTTATGAGTTTTCCTATGTGGTACTTTGTCAAGAATATAATTAGCAGATAATAAGGCTTCCCCCCACAAGTTCTGGGGAGATCCTGAACTTATCAACATAGAGTTCATCATCTCCTTCAATATACGGTTTTTACGTTCAGCAATACCATTCGATTGAGGAGAATAAGGAGTGGTGGTTTGATGAATAATTCCATTTTCAGAACAAAATTGCTCAAATGGATATTCACATTCACCTCCTCCATCACTCCTTTGCTTAATTGATTCTCAATTTCATTCTTATTTTGTTTAAATGCGTTAATAGCCTCATCTTTACTATGTAATAAATATACATAGCAATATTTTGTGTAATCGTCAATAAAAGTAATAAAATACTTTTTCTCACCCCTAGTTTGTACAAATTTTAAATCACAAATATCCGTGTGAATTAAATCTAGTGGCTCGGTTGTCCTTTCAATCGAATGGAAATGTAATCTGGCTAATTTAGATTCCACACAAATTTCACATTTTTTATTTTTATCAATATTAAATTTTGGCAAAAAATACAAGTTAATTAATCTACGCAATGTAGCAAAATTAACATGTCCTAATCTAGCATGCCAAATGTTAGATGACTCAATCAAATAAGAAGAATTAGCAAATTCATTCATTGAAAGATATATATTTGGGGTTATAGTAAGAACATTGATTTTAAAGAGCCCCTCGTTTAGGTAGCCCTTTCCTACATACATGTCATTATTTTGACAACACAAAGAGATCAGACACAAACACAATCTTGAACCCATTTTTAGTTAGGGTAGATCCATAAATCAGATTCTTTCGAATATAAGGCACGTGAAGAACATCATTGAGAGTAAGTTCCTTTCTAGAAGTCATTTTTATAGCAATAGGTAAAGAACATCCATTTGTTTGCACAATTGTATCTTGTTACTCCAGTGTCCACCCACCATTCCTTAGTATTTCCAACCAAGTTACATTCAGAGATCACAACTGAAAGATTCATATCCGCCAAGTCATTGGCGATGTTTTCACCCTTAGTTACATTTTCTTGAGGATTATTCTGATTTTTCTTCTTAGGTTGACGACACTCGCTTGAGCGGTGTCCAGGTTTACCATAGTTGTAGCATTTGCCTTTGAACTTCTTCTTGTTCTCTTTGGAAGTGCCTTCCCCATCAAGCTTTCGCTTGTTCTTCTTAAGACCTTTAATAACATGGACCTTCGCTTCCATTAGATTATTCCCATTTTTCTTTTGAGACTCACAGCTATTTTCTTCAATTCTCAGCCTGACCACTAACTCCTCCACATTCATCTCCTTTCGCTTATGCTTGAGATAATTTTTGAATAAAGTACAAGATGGCGAAAATTTTTCAACAATTACAGCAACTTAAAAGGTTTCACTAAGGGACATTCCTTCAGCATGAATGTCGTGGAGGATCACTTGGAGTTCTTGCACATGCGAGATAACTGGTTTAGTGTCAACCATTTTGAAGTCTAAAAAACGCCCGATGATAAAAAATTTCATCCCAGCATCTTCAGTTTTGTACTTCTTTTCCAAAGAATTTCACAATTTCTTGGATGCCTTGATCGTGAAGTAGACATGATACAATGTTTTATCCAAGTAAGCCAGAATATAATTTCGGCCCAAATAGTCTACCCAATTGGCAGGTAGTCAGTTAGAAATACATTTGTCCTTGTCAACGTTTGAAGTCATCCCCATTGAACTTTTTCGATTTCTCCCCGTGTGGCATAGATATGGGTGCAGTCACATTTGTGTTAGCGATAGTTACATTTGCAAGAATAGTGTTCTTACTATGCGATTCCATTTCAGTTATAAAAACAGAATTTTTATCAACGATAATATTCATATATAAATAAATTATTCAAAATAGAATACACAATTATGTTATACAAATTTCCTCAATTATAATTAACAATAAATGAATTCCAAAAGAATTCTAAATAATATTCAGAATTATACAAGAATATAAACACAAGTTTATACTAGTCTAAGATAGGGAAAAAAAATTGTGTCACACTCTTTTTAATATTAAAAAGAATTCCGTACAAAACAAAATTAAATTACCATGTAAAAATAGATTTTTCCCAAAAATTTTATGAATAAAATTTATTTTCTATAAAACAAAATTATTTTATAGTAATAAAATTTCATTAATAAATTTTTTTTTTGTACACATTATAAATAGTAGGAAAAAAAATTATCTTAAGATTGTTATTGTTGCTATTTAATAAATATAATAGTACAGAATTGTGAAAACAATAATTACATAAATTAAAAACGAAATTACAGAAAATAATACTTACTTGTATTTGCAAAAATAGTTACTAGAAACAAGAAAGAATCCGAGCCCTGTGTGATACCAGAGTGTCCTTAAGACAATTTTATTCCCTCCTTAGTGCTTTAGATTAATGAATAATTATCTCCCAAGATAGAATAAATTTTCAGATTAAATAAGTATCACAACAATGTAAAATCCCATCGAACACAATTCTGTGTGTTTACTCAACCAAACAGTATGTCAAATGGTAATCAAATGAATACAAGAATGCATAATTTATTTTCTGGGAATTTAATTGTTGATTGTTGGCTATAACTGCCAACAGTTTATTAATTAATTAATTAATTAATTAATTTCATAACTAATTAATAATTAAAGCCCATAAAGTTAATTTAAATTGGACCAAAAATTTAAGAGACTATAAGCCCAAGCCCAAGCCCGAACCGAACAGAGCCGAGCTGGCCGGACGGGCGGACGGTGCGTGTGCACGCTTGTGGGCTTTTGGGCTGAGGCCTAACACATGCATAGTGTAGGCCATCTCCCCTTCAAAGAGTTGGGATACCCCAAGGCATCCCAGCGTTAGTACATACTTGGGGTGTTATTAACTCATCAACTTTTCACTACTCATCTAAAGTGGGACAAGAGTTAAAATATACCCAATTCATTAACTTTTATTGTTTTTTGAGTCACTTTGGGGACATATTTATCATTCATAACTTAACGAAATTGGACATGTGAATATACTACGTTAATCTCCTTGCGAAGGAGAACACGTTCTTATATGGTCCCACTATTATCGTGGTGTGGGTCCCACTATTATCATGGTGTGGGTCCCACCTAACTTTGAGCTCAAAGTTGCTCAAAATTCTGTCCAAAAAATTCTGGACAACTTTTAAGTATATAATTAAGTCCAATTTTCCAGCAATCCCCCACATGAATGATATATCACTATAAATAAAAACAGAACAGATGCTAATGCAGACACAGGTTGAGTAAAACTGGAGATTTGTTGCATCGGGAGAAGTAGCCAAGTGACCTTGAACTTTCCTTAGTGATATACCATCAGATTTACTTGGATAATCAGTAGACTTCACGTCTTTGAACCGTCAACCATTTTTGTAAACCTAGACAACAGTATTCACACAATAATTCTTCAACACAGTTGGTTCTCACGTTTGTGTTCATTTTGGCCATGAACACCACTTGGTTCCATGAGTATTTTAGAGAATTTGCCTTTTATTATTCTCATTGAAGTGGCCCTCTTCTTACTCATGTAGGTGACTTCCATAAAGAGTATCCTGCAATACCCCACTTAGACAAACTAAGATATGTCTGTCATTAAAAGCATAACCTATCCTAATTTTACGATAGATGTGTGCTATCTCATCGTTGGAATGGATATGATTAAATATCCTCCAGTGCTTACTGAATATAATGTAGTTCGGTTTGCCAATTGAACCTAGATCTTGGGATCTCCAGTCAGCTAGGTTGGGTTGCCACTATATTGATTCTTATTTATTTATACGCTTTGGAATCATTCCTCTCGATGGTCTTTCAACTAGATGTGAATTTAAACCTTTTGTTAGTGGATCCTCTATATTATCTTTTGACTTTACGTAGGCAATTGAGATGATTTTGTTTGAGAGAAGTTGTCTAACGGTATTATGTCTACAACGAATATGTCGTGACATTTCGTTATACATGTGATTATGTACCCTTTCAATTGCCGATTAACTATCGCAATGTATACATATTGTAGGTACTGGTTTCGACCAATTTGGAACATCCTCTAAGAAATTTCGAAGCGATTCCGCTTCTTCTCTAGCTTTGTCTAGTGCAATGAATTCGGATTCCATTGTCGATCTAGCAATGCACGTTTTTTTTGGATTTCCAAGATACGGCTGCACCTCCAAGGTGAACACATACCCACTCGTAGACTTTGAGTCTTTTGTATCGTTTATCCATTTTTCATCTCAATGTCCTTCAAGAACAGCTGGATATTTTGAGTAGTGCAGTCCATAGTTTTGAGTATATTTTAAATAACCAAAAACTATCAATATTGCCTTCGAGTGATCTCTCCCTGGATTAATCGTAAATCGACTTATCTTACTTATTGAGTATGCTATGTCCGATCACGTACAGTTCATGATATACATTAAACTGCCGATAATACGATAATATTCTAGTTGAAATATGCTTTCATCATTATTTCTTGCTAGATGTAAATTTATATCTACAGGTATCTTGGTATGACTCATATCATACTTTTTGAACTTTTAAAGTACTTTCTCAATGCAATGCGATTGAGATAATATAAGTCCATCCGATGTTTTAGAAATTTTAATTCGTAATATAACATCGGCGATACCCAAATCTTTCATGTCAAATCGACTACTCAACATTTGTTTTGTAGTTTTGACAATTTCTAAATTACTTCCCTGTGACACCCCGCCTAATTAAATACCGGGCGATCACTCCTTTATTAAATTAAATCAAGGTAAACAGTTGGTTCATTCTCAGCAT
This sequence comes from Sambucus nigra, assembly GCA_949130495.1. NCBI lineage: Eukaryota > Viridiplantae > Streptophyta > Magnoliopsida > Dipsacales > Adoxaceae > Sambucus > Sambucus nigra. The sequence continues at coordinate 333,922,271 of OX422224.1, forward strand.
CACTGTCGATAAAAATAATTTTTCCAATTTAACACTCTAAATAATTTAGCTAAGTGTCAAAACCATTTTTCATACAAACTTCCAAATTTTAATTAAAGAAAAGATTTATTTATACAAAACACATTTCTACAATATGGAACCACACCACGAAGAACTAAAATAAAACCATACATTCGTCAATTGAATGTCAACATAATAAAACTAAACATCATGAATCATCCTGAATAAATCCCGTAAAACAATACTGGAATAACTGAAATATAAAAATCCCAACGATAAATGAAATGATGAAAAAGGGCGACACGTGACCAATAAATGAGAGTAATAGGAGTGGAGTCAATAACAGAAGCCGTCTACTCAAGTGACCTGCAACTCCCACCTAAGCTGCAGCTCGTTCTTCTCAAAGGATCCTAAGAAAGACGCCCATGTGGCTGGGCACCTGAAAATATACACAAGAGAGAGAGAAAAAGAAACGGGTCAGGGCCCGAAAGTGTGTTTGATTTTAAAATACGTTAAGCAAGTATTTAAATTGATACAGGCCAATGCAAATCATATTAGTTCGACACTCTCTTGAGAAATTCTCACCTCTCTTCTAATGTGCACGCCTATCGTACTAACCTTCCCGAAAATTTTAGTTTATCTTAACTTACTCCTAAGTTTCCAAAACCGAACGATGACAATGTTTTTAAAAAGGTTACTTTCAATATGTAGCACTCCTCTCGTTTTAGCTTCATTAAATTATAAGCTTCCCAGTGTTTTCTCATACTTTCACAAAACAAGTATTTAATAATTTGAGTCAACAACCATGTTCTACTTATCAAATCACAGTAGGCAGTTTAAAGTTTATAACCTCATATATATTAACCACTCGTATAATATATATATATATATAATGGCACCCCAACTAAACGATGGTGCGGGCATACTCTGCTATTCAATACCCGTATTGCTCACACAAAGGGAAATACAAGTTCGGAATCACTCTCGAACTGTATTAACATATACAAAATAACGTTGAGGCGAAGCATAGATTCCAAGTCCAAGAGGTCAGTACATACCCACACGTCTCTTAGGACCGTCTGACTATCAATCTGATAGCCCGTACCTAGGATCTCTATCTTCTAGGGTACGAATCAATATCCCCCATAAAGCAACACAGGATAAGATCGTCCCAGCGCGGTAACCTCAGGGATAGCAAGTAGCGCGGGTACGTTTTTCACATGTATATAATATATGTACACACAATCATATAAATATACCAATTTCATCATGTTAATATAGGTCACTCTCCTTACCCATAATTACAACATTTATCCTTAATTTTACATTTTTAAGATTTCGTAAAAGGTTTCGTCTCTAACCTTAATTCGAAGGGTTTTCTCACTAATTACGTGACACTCGTGGATTTTATCCATCCAAGTAACAAATTCAGTAGGTAGACGTCTATTCACTACCGTAGGTATTCGTTGTAATCTCTCACTTGAAATACGCAGTTCGTCGTTCCTTAATTAATTATCCCTTAAACCCAATTATCATTTCATAATAAAGTTCTCAACACTTAATCATATGTCCTACTGGTCTCTTCTATATCCCAAAACATTTTATTTATAATGCCCAAAAATATTCCACGGTAAATTAATTCAACTAATTAAACAAGGGGAAAAAGAGTTTGCCAGGAGGGCTCGATCGATCGACGTCCGGGGCTCGATCGATCGAACCTTCGATCGATCGACGCTCTAGGTTCGATCGATCGATCAAACAGGTATTTCGATTTCTGCAGAAGTGCAGTTACGGGTTTGACTAACATTCTTGATTCAAATCCATCATTTTCCAACACTAATCGTCCCAAAACTTATACTACAATCATGGTAATATATTTCCAGATGTTTCTAACGTTAAGCATGCATATAACCATCATTAAACATGATTAAACAACCTAAAATCTCATCTAATCATCAAGAACCCTAAGTTTTCTTAACTTTTGTTCTAATCAGTTTTCTCCAGAATTTCCTTCTAACATAACATCACAAATTCGTGGGTTGATCATCTACTTCACATATTATTTTCAGAATATGGTTATAACGATTTCTACATGCAAATCCCTATTAAAAATTGGGGTTTTCTTCCTTTAATTATACTCCTAATCATTCCTACACTAATATGAATATTTCACCAACGAAAATACGCAAGTTAAACACTTGCCTGGGATTTCAGAGGTTTGATTTCCTGCTGGTATTGGTGTGGTTGCGTTCCCCTCCTCGCGATCTACGCGTTGGTGGTGACGGCGGTGAAATCGGTGGTGTTTTGGGCCTTGAATCACCTTGAGAGCTCTCTCCTCTCTTCTCCAATGGACGTTCTAGGGTTCTGAATGTTCTAACCCTAAAAGGCTGACTTAAATGGCTGCTAAGGATGGCTGAAATTCGTGGGTTTAATTACCCTATTTTGTAAAATGACCAAAATGCCCTCCCGGGTCACTAATTAGGCCTAAAAACACCCAGAGGCCCGAACGAAACCCCCGGGTACACTTTTCTGACTATCTCGACCCTTCCGGACGCGTTGACGCACTCAAAACGACCATACGGACAACTTATAAAATATTTACTTTTTAATTAACATAATTAGTCCCGACGTGACACGGGCACGTCCCGACTTAAATTTCCGAAATAGTCATTTAATACACCTATGACATTCAATATAACCAATATAATATATTACTATGCTCATTAGTAATATTCAACAAGTTTCTTATAATTACTAACTCTAGTCACGTTAATAATTATAACATAATTAATTTCCGAATTTTTATTAAATAAATCATCACATTAAATTTAATAAATCCCCAAATTAATTATAGCATAAAAGTACGGGGTATTACATACTTCCCCCCTAATAATGGAATTTCGTCCCGAAATTCGGAAAATAAGGCATACCTGGTACAAACAACTCTGGATATCTCTCGCGTATATCTGCCTCAGGCTCCCAAGTGGATTCCTCCACATTATGGTGTTCCCACTGGACCCGCACAAGTGGAACTACTTTCGACCTCAATCTCCTCTCACTATAGTCTAGGATAGCCACCGGTCTCTCCTCGTAAGAGCTATCAGGCTGTAAATCGATCTCGTCTACCGCGATGTGAGTATGGGCCATATCATCCCGAAGATATCGTCTTAGTGACGAGATGTGGAATACATCATGGATGCGATGTAAATGTTCTGGCAATCCCAACCTGTATGCTACTGGCCCAATTCTCTCGATGATGGGAAATGGTCCTACGTACCTCGGAGCCAACTTTCCCTTCTTCCCGAACCTCATCACTCCTTTCATAGGAGATACACGTAACAACACTTGATCTCCCACATTAAACTCCCGGAAAAACCGTTTCGCATCGGCGTAGCTCTTCTGCCTGTCTTGGGCTACCCGAATACAACTCCTGATCATCTCAATCCTCGCGGAGGTCTCCTGAATCACTTCTGGCCCTAATAACTTGTTGTCCCCCACCTCGAGCCAACAAGTTGGAGAACGACAAGGCCTGCCGTACAAAGCCTAAAATGGAGCCATGCCAATCGTAAACTGATAGGAGTTATTATGAGCAAACTCTACCAGTGGAAGGTGTGGCTCCCAACCTCCTCCGAAATCGAGAACACACATGCGTAGCATATCTTCCAACATCTGATTAGTACGCTCTGTCTGTCCATCTGTCTGTGGGTGGTAAGCTGAACTCAGTCTCAACTCTGTACCCATAGCCTCCTGAAAGCTTTCCCAGAAACGTGACACAAAAATCTTGTCTCTATCTGACACAATATTCAGGGGCACCCCATGCAATCTGACAATCTCAGCGATGAACAACTGGGCATACTGACCCGTGGTATAATTTGTCCTCACTGGCAGAAAATGAGCCACCTTGGTCAAACGGTCTACAATCACCCAGATAGAATCGTGGCCCCGCTGTGATGTAGGCAACCCGGTAATGAAATCCATGGAAATACTTTCCCACTTCCACGCGGGTACTTCCAACGGTTGAAGTAATCCCGACGGTTTCTGATGGTCCACCTTCACCAGCTGGCAAGTAGAACACTTGGACACAAATTCAGCGATGTCCCTCTTCATCCCACTCCACCAGTACTGTCGTCTCATGTCCTGGTACATCTTATCGCCTCCCGGATGTACTACAAATCGGGACCCATGAGAATGAGTCATCACTTCATGAAGTAACTCCGCTCCTTCTGGAACCACTAATCTCCCATTAAACCGCAACCCTCCATCCGAACTAACAGAATAGGACTCAGCACCCTCGGCTAGAAGTCGTACAATCTGCTCCTGACAACATGGGTCTATGGTCTGTGCCTGTATCACCCTCGTAACAATCTCGGGTGTGACTGACATCACGGATATGAAAGAACGTGCTACTGCTTCCTGGTGACCCAACTCCTTCCACTTTGCTTTCCAGATGTCCGCTACATCGTCAACCGGTCTACGGCTCAACGCATCAGCAACTACATTGGCTTTCCCCGGATGATACTGTATATCGAACTGGTAATCTTTCACAAACTCTAACCATCTGCGCTGACGCATATTCAGCTCTCGCTGAGTGAACAGGTACTGCAGTGACTTATGGTCTGTGAACAAACGGAATTTCTCGCCCAATAAATAGTGCCTCCAAATTCTCAATGCAAAGACGACCGCAGCTAACTCCAGGTCGTGGGTGGGGTAATTCTTCTCACGTGGATTAAGCTTGCGGGAAGCAAAAGCTATAGCCTTCTCCTCCTGCTGAAGTACTCCCCCAAGTCCTCGTAATGACGCATCTGTGTAAACCAGGTACTCTACACCCGACTTCGGTAAAGCAAGGACTGGTGCCGAAGTAAGCTTGTCCTTCAGCTCGTCGAAAGCCAACTGACAAGCGTCATCCCAAACATATGGTACCCCTTTGCGAGTCAGATTCGTCAATGGACCCGCTATCTTGGAGAATCCCCGAATGAACCTCCTGTAGTATCCGGCTAACCCCAAGAAACTACGCACTTCCGTCGGTGTCGTGGGCTGCCCCCACTCCCTCACCGCTGACACTTTGCTCGGGTCAACTGCTATCCCTTGCTCAGAAACAACATGGCCCAAGAATTGTACCTCCCGTAACCAGAATCCACACTTCTCGTACTTAGCATACAACTGATGCTCTCGTAGAGTCTGAAGAACCTGTCTCAAGTGTTCGGCATGCTCCTCCTCGGAGTGTGAATATATCATATCATCTATGAAGACGATGACGAACTGATCTAAGAACTCTCTGAATACTCGGTTCATCAAGTCCATGAAAACGGCTGGGGCATTTGTGAGTCCGAACGGCATCACCCTGAACTCATAGGACCCATATCTCGTCAAGAAAGCAGTCTTCGAAACATCCTGCTCCCTAATACGTAGCTGATGGTACCCCGACCTCAGATCTATCTTCGAAAAGAAAGTTGCTCCCCTCAGCTGGTCGAACAGATCATCGATTCGAGGCAACAGATATTTATTCCGTATCGTGACCTTGTTCAACTCCCTGTAGTCCACGCACAATCTCAGTGAACCATCTCTCTTCTTTACAAATAAGACTGGAGCGCCCCAAGGTGAGGTACTCCTACGAATGAATCCCTGACCTAATAGCTGCTCAATCTGATCTCGTAGCTCTCGCATCTCTGCCGGAACCATACGGTATGGTGCGCGTGTTATAGGTCTCGTATCCGGTAATAAATTTATAACGAAGTCTATCTCACGACTGGGCGGTAGGCCTGGTATCTCCTGAAACACATCGGAATACTCCCTAACAACTGGGATCGAATCCAAAGGAATTACAACTTCCTTAGAGGTATCCTCCTCAATGTAATATAAATGAGCGATCGAACCTCCCTCTGGGCGAGGCATCGCTACTAAAAACATCTCTTGCCCCGGAATGGCAAAAACAATGCTCCCACCGAAGCAATCAATCATGGCCCTATAAGATGCGAGCCAATCCATACCAATAATTACATCATGCTCGTGCATGTCTAAGACTAGCATGTCTGTAGGCAATACCAAGCTACCAATCTCTACCCCTACTCCCCGGCATATAAAGAATATAAGTGACCCACTCCCCAGTGGTGAGTCGACACACGTCACGGTGCTCTCTGTTGTGGCTAATAACCCTAAGGACTTCGCAAAATGCGTAGCTATAAAATAATGCGTTGCCCCCGTATCAAACAAAACTTTACCCATAGTACCATGGATAGGAAACATACCCTCAATCGCGGGTGGTGCCTGTGGAGCTGCTGCCTGGTGGACGTTATAGACACGTCCATACTGCAATTTCCCCTGCTGCACTAGAGCTGCTGGAATGGCTGGTAGGGCTGGCGTTTGGGCTGGAGCTGGAAGGGCAGGTGGGAAGAGTGGTCTCTGCGGCTCATTACGGGCTCCCTGCTGCTGTGGGGTCCTATCGCCTTCTGGGCAATCCTGACGCTTATGGCCGTGCTTGCCGCACACAAAACACCGGCCTCTGAAATTACCTCCCCTCTGTCCCTGCTGACCGCGGCCCTGCTGGCCGTTACCTTCATGCCATTGGCCCTGTTGGCCCTGATGTGCACGCTGTTGGCCCTGCTGGCCCTGTTGCTGACCCTGCTGTCGGTGCTGACCCTGCTGATTAGGCTGGCCCTACTGGCCCTGTCTATAACCCCCATTTCCCTGCCTGAGATCACCCGAACGGAATCGCTTAGCAGGGTCCCCCTGATGGGAACTCTGCTCGTGCTGACGAGTCTGTCCATGAGATGGTGCCCCACCGGCACCGTTACCCCCGGTCCTGCCCTGCTGGCTGGACTCTCCTGCTCTCTTGCTCCCCTGAAGATGGAAGCGGTGATCCTGGCAATGTAGTAACGCTGCATTGAGTACATCAGTGAACGTACTCAGGGACAAGTTCCCAATAAGGTGCTGACGGATCCTCCAAGCCAACCCGTCGACAAACAACAAAATCTTCTTGCTCTCAGTAGGTGCCTCATCTGGCACAATGGTGAGAAGTCTCGTGAACTCCTCCTCATACTCTGCTACAGTAAGGTTATCTTGCTTCAGATTTAGTAGTTTCCGCCTCATCTCAGTCTGCACTGCGGGTGGAAAATACTTGCGGTCAAACCGCTCCCAGAACATCTGAATAGGGATCGTGTCCCTCTCCTCCAAAGTAGTAGTGGACTCCCACCACTGCATCGCGGCTCCCACCAGCTTAAAAGAAGCCAATAACTGATTTTGTACCTCGGTGCACTCATACATGCGAAGATGCCGCTGGATGTCTTTCTTCCATTGGCTAACCGTGACAATATCGGAGCTACCTGAAAACTCAGGGGGATGTGCTTTATGAAAAGCATCCCGAACTCTCTCCCATGCAGATGGAAGTTGTACTGGTACTGGCGCCACTGCCTGAACCTGGGGTGGAGCCTGCTGAATCATTGTTATCGCGGCATTCACCGCCTGAGCAACTATGGCAGCTACTTCATTAGCATTCATTGTGCCTGGTGACGGAGCTGCTGGCTGCTCGGCCTGGGCACACCTATCTCTCGGAGCACGTCTCGGAGGCATCTGAAACGTGAACAAAATTTATCAGTCTACAGTTATCATCGAATCTTAATTAACTGAAGACTTAAACGTAAAAGCAGGAATACAACAAATCCTAATAATAGGGCTCTATAGCAAAAACGTTAAGCTGAAAGCGAAATAAGCCGTACAGATCCTAAGGACACTAGAACCTGATGCTCTGATACCACCTGTGACACCCCGCCTAATTAAATACCGGGCGATCACTCCTTTATTAAATTAAATCAAGGTAAAAAGTTGGTTCATTATCAGCATCACTGTCGATAAAAATAATTTTTCCAATTTAACACCCTAAATAATTAAGCTAAGTGTCAAAACCATTTTTCATACAAACTTCCAAATTTTAATTAAAGAAAAGATTTATTTATACAAAACACATTTCTACAATATGGAACCACACCATGAAGAACTAAAATAAAACCATACATTCGTCAATTGAATGTCAACATAATAAAACTAAACATCATGAATCATCCTGAATAAATCCCGTAAAACAATACTGGAATAACTGAAATATAAAAATCCCAACGATAAATGAAATGATGAAAAAGGGCGACACGTGCCCAATAAATGAGAGTAATAGGAGTGGAGTCAATAACAGAAGCCGTCTACTCAAGTGACCTGCAACTCCCACCTAAGCTGCAGCTCGTTCTTCTCAAAGGATCCTAAGCAAGACGCCCTTGTGGCTGGGCACCTGAAAATATACATATATATACACAAGAGAGAGAGAAAAAGAAACGGGTCAGGGCCCGAAAGTGTGTTTGATTTTAAAATACGTTAAGCAAGTATTTAAATTGATACAGACCAATGCAAATCATATTAGTTCGACACTCTCTTGAGAAATTCTCACCTCTCTTCTAATGTGCACGCCTATCGTACTAACCTTCCCGAAAATTTTAGTTTATCTTAACTTACTCCTAAGTTTCCAAAACCGAACGATGACAATGTTTTTAAAAAGGTTACTTTCAATATGTAGCACTCCTCTCGTTTTAGCTTCATTAAATTATAAGCTTCCCAGTGTTTTCTCATACTTTCACAAAACAAGTATTTAATAATTTGAGTCAACAACCATGTTCTACTTATCAAATCACAGTAGGCAGTTTAAAGTTTATAACCTCATATATATTAACCACTCGTATAATATATATATATAATGGCACCCCAACTAAACGATGGTGCGGGCATACTCTGCTATCCAATCCCCGTATTGCTCACACAAAGGGAAATACAAGTTCGGAATCACTCTCGAACTGTATTAACATATACAAAATAACGTTGAGGCGAAGCATAGATTCCAAGTCCAAGAGGTCAGTACATACCCACACGTCTCGTAGGACCGTCCGACTATCAATCTGATAGCCCGTACCTAGGATCTCTATCTTATAGGGTACGAACCAATATCCCCCATAAAGCAACACAGGATAAGATCGTCCCAGCGCGGTAACCTCAGGGATAGCAAGTAGCGCGGGTACGTTTTTCACATGTATATAATATATGTACACACAATCATATAAATATACCAATTTCATCATGTTAATATAGGTCACTCTCCTTACCCATAATTACAACATTTATCCTTAATTTTACATTTTTAAGATTTCGTAAAAGGTTTCGTCTCTAACCTTAATTCGGAGGGTTTTCTCACTAATTACGTGACACTCGTGGATTTTATCCATCCAAGTAACAAATTCAGTAGGTAGACGTCTATTCACTACCGTAGGTATTCGTTGTAATCTCTCACTTGAAATACGCAGTTCGTCGTTCCTTAATTAATTATCCCTTAAACCCAATTATCATTTCATAATAAAGTTCTCAAAACTTAATCATATGTCCTACTGGTCTCTTCTATATCCCAAAACATTTTATTTATAATGCACAAAAATATTCCACGGTAAATTAATTCAACTAATTAAACAAGGGGAAAAAGAGTTTGCCAGGAGGGGTCGATCGATCGACGTCCGGGGCTCGATCGATCGAACCTTCGATCGATCGATGCTCTAGGTTCGATCAATCGATCAAACAGGTATTTCGATTTCTGCAGAAGTGCAGTTACGGGTTTGACTAATATTTTTCATTCAAATCCATAATTTTCCAACACTAATCGTCCCAAAACTTATACTACAATCATGGTAATATATTTCCAGATGTTTCTAACGTTAAGCATGCATATAACCATCATTAAACATGATTAAACAACCTAAAATCTCATCTAATCATCAAGAACCCTAAGTTTTCTTAACTTTTGTTCTAATCAGTTTTCTCCAGAATTTCCTTCTAACGTAACATCACAAATTCGTGGGTTGATCATCTACTTCACATATTATTTTCAGAATATGGTTATAACGATTTCTACATGCAAATCCCTATCAAAAATTGGGATTTTCTTCCTTTAATTATACTCCTAATCATTCCTACACTAATATGAATATTGCACCAACGAAAATACGCAAGTTAAACACTTGCCTGGGATTTCAGAGGTTTGATTTCCTGCTGGTATTGGTGTGGTTGCGTTCCCCTCCTCGCGATCTACGCGTTGGTGGTGACGGCGGTGAAATCGGTGGTGTTTTGGGCCTTGAATCACCTTGAGAGCTCTCTCCTCTCTTCTCCAATGGCCGTTCTAGGGTTCTGAATGTTCTAACCCTAAAAGGCTGACTTAAATGGCTGCTAAGGATGGCTGAAATTCGTGGGTTTAATTACCCTATTTTGTAAAATGACCAAAATGCCCTCCCGGGTCACTAATTAGGCCTAAAAACACCCCGAGGCCCGAACTAAACCCCCGGGTACACTTTTCTGACTATCTCGACCCTTTCGGACGCGTTGGCGCACTCAAAACGACCATACGGACAACTTATAAAATATTTACTTTTTAATTAACATAATTAGTCCCGACGTGACACGGGCACGTCCCGACTTAAATTTCCGAAATAGTCATTTAATACACCTATGACATTCAATATAACCAATATAATATATTACTATGCTCATTAGTAATATTCAACACGTTTCTTATAATTACTAACTCTAGTCACGTTAATAATTATAACATAATTAATTTTCGGATTTTTATTAAATAAATCATCACATTAAATTTAATAAATCCCCAAATTAATTATAGCATAAAAGTACGGGGTATTACATTCCCATGATAAGCATATCATCAACATAGAGGCACATAGTGAGATATCCATTTTGAATGTATTTCAAATAAACACATTTATCGCATTCATTAATTTTGAAGCCATTTGATAACATTGCATTATCAAATTTTTCATGCCATTGCTTAGGTGCTTGTTTTAATCCATAACGTGATTTAACAAGCTTACATACTTTTCCTTCTTGTCCGGGAGCTTTGAAACCTTCATGTTGCTCCTTATATTTTTTCTCCCGTTTAAGAATGCGTTTTTTTATATCCATTTGATGTATTTCAAGTCCATGAATAGCAGCTATTGCTATTAACATCTGAATATACATTATTCATTATTTTTTGAGTCACTTTGGGGACATATTTATCATTCATAACTAAGTGGAATTGTACATGTGAATATACTACGTTAATCTCCTTGCGAAGGAGAAAGCGTTCGTATATGGTCCCATAATTATCGTGGTGTGGGTCCCACCTAACTTTGAGCTCAAAGTTGCTTAAAATTCTATCCAGAAAATTCTAAACAACTTTTAAGTATATGTTTACGTCCAATTTTCCAACATTTGGGAGTCTATATGTACAGATTCCTTGTTCCAAATTGTTAGTGTCTGTTTTTATTTGGGCTAACCTAAATTGAGTCTCGTCTAAAAATTATATGAAATAGCAAGAGATTCCAACTATCGCCTGAGGTATAAAAGCTTTATAGAAAGTAATATGGATGACATGCGTTAATAAAACTGAGATCTTAAACTAAGGAAGAAAACATTTTGTAAAAGTTGGTTGAAAAATGACTCGGCTTCATCCCAAACGGAGCGACTATTAGCACTCCTCTACATTTTTAATTTTTTAGGCGCTCCAGTTTTCTTAACACCACAATTCAAAGACTAAATTTCCCTTCTCATTGCTCCATAGCGTTTTAAAAATAATAACATTCTAATTGACACAACAATATTCTAAAAATTACTTAGCATTTTAATTGACACAATAGCATTTTAATTGTCGCAATAGCATTCTAGAAACTACTTAGTTGTTTATTTGTTTAATTAAAGTTGTTTTTTAAACGTAAAAAGTTATTTTATAAAATAACATTTTTCCAAGGAAAAATGTTATTTTTTTAACATAACAAACTGTTTTAATTGTTAAGAACTACTTTCTTTATAAAAAAATTTATTTTTTTAAAAACAACTATTTTTCTAGTTTTTATATATATATTTATAGAAAACAATGTAAGAATGCCTTTTTTATAAAATAGTTTTTAAAAACTTGTACAGTCTTTGTGAATTTTTTTATGTGGTTTGTGGCACTGCACGGACCCACATCTATTAAATCTTGTATATGAAACATTTTTTGCCTTTTTTGAAAGAAAATATTTTTTGGACAAATACAGTTCTTTTTGCCCTTTTTTTTAATAAAAAAGACAGTTGTTATATAAAAAATATATTTTTTTAAAAAGCAGATTTTTTTATAAAACACAATTTTTTTAAATAAAAAATACAGTTTTTTATTTTTAGATCACAAATATTTTTTTTTATTAAAAAAAATTATAATTTTTTACAAAAAACTGTATTTTTTGTATAAAAAAATCGTGTTTTATAAAAAAAAGAGATATTTTTTCATCATCATTATCATCATCATCATCCTTGCCTTTATCCGATCATATGGAATAGGCCACATGGATTCTCATTTTCCATTCTAAAATATTATATGCAATATTATCATTCAAAGTTAATTTCATAATATCTCTCCTAATAATTTCTTCCCACGGTAGCTTAGGGCGGTCCCTTTCTCTCTTACCGTCTATTTTCAATAATCTTCATCTTATTTAAAAACAAATATTTTCTATATAAAAACTGTCTTTTTTTATAAAATAAAAATACGAAAAAAAAAACTGTACAATATTTTTTTTCCAAATTTCTTCCAAAAAAGGCAAAAAAATATTTCCTATACATCATTTAATAGATGCGGCTCTACGCCACACCACTAACCACATCAAATTTTTTTTCAAAAAAACTGTACAATTTTTTAAAAACTATTTTATAAAAAAAAATTCTTACATTATTTTCTATAAATATATATAAAACTAGGAAAACAGTTTTTTTTTAAAAATATTTTTTATATAAAAAAAACAGTTCCTTAATAGTTAAAACAATTTGTTATATAAAAAAATAACATTGTTTATAAAATAAGTTTTTTCTTTATAAAACAACTTTTTACGTTTCATAACAACTTTTAATAAACAAAAAAACAGCTAAGTAGTTTAGGGCTGAGTTTCGGTCGGTTCGGTCGGTAAATGAAACATACTAATACCAAACCAACTTTGAAAGCATCAAACCAAAATTACCAGTTTTACCAACCGGTACACCAGCTCATAAATCAAAACCAAACCGCATAGTACATTGATAAAATCGATTTTTTACCGTAAAATTAGTTTTTTCAGAAAATACGATAATTTCGTTAAATTTCTCTTTACGGTAATTTTGGTAGTACTCGGTATATAATGATATTTATTTGTACCACTTGCCTAAACCTACAAACTCATTAATAACACCTACAAAAACAAAAAAAGTAATTTAAATTTTTTATATTTATGAAGCAAATGATAATAAATATATACAAACGAAACTAAAAGGAAGTTCACAAAGAATAATTATTTTTGTAAGCACATTGCGACATAATCATAGTTGCATCATTAGTATTGTTTTCATCCATCACTGACATCTATGAATTAGCAATATCAAAACAACGAATATTAGTCACTGGTCAAATGCATTACCAAAATAGCGAACACCAAATGCATTACACCTTGTGCTCATCAACCAAAATATAAGGAACAATAAATGCATTTGTAAGATTAAATTTTTTAAGGTTTAAATAGGCAAAAGCACAAATAAATCATATTCTAACCACCCCAATCATTTTTTTATCAGTACTCTGTATCAGTCAAAATCGTGACTTTCTGAGTTGTAGGTGCCTTATTTTGGGTATTCTATAAAACATGTTGTTTACTATCATTCCAAATGAAAAGTCCTGAAATGTTGAGAGAATAACACTAATTGACACTAATTGACATATTTTGCTTATAAAGAAATTGCAAAAGTCAATAAAAATTATTGAAGACAATCTCTTCACTCAAAAATTCATTAATTAAAAAACAAATGTACAGAAAGATAGCCAACAAAGTAATATCACAAAGACATAAACATTGTATAACGTATTGTCGATAAATGAAATAATATGATTCATTTAATTTAGATTGAAGAACACATGTAGGAAGATGAGATTGAGAGGGGAGAGAGGGAGAGGGAAAGGGAGAAAGCTCTTATTAGGTGCAGGAGAGAGAGAGAGAGAGAGAGAGAGAGAGATCGATCGTAAACATTAGGACTGATGGAGGAGTTTATTATATTTTATATGAGTTAAAAGGTATCACTTAGATTGAGTCTAACAAATCAAATGCTCTCATTTAATTTAATAAAAATAACAAGTGTAAAGTTAAGAGCTTAAGAGTGTAGTTGTGTTTGGCTTTAGCCGTAATATTCTTATTTTATTTAATATGGTAAGTTCGGTAATATCATCTTGGTAATTTCAGTTTTTCATTTTGGTACGGTACAGTCGGTAAATCGGTTATTAAAATGTTAAAACCAAAATCAATCATAAAAAATTCGAATAATACCTACGAGTGAATAATTATTAAAGTGCATCTCTTGCATTCGAAAGTATTCATAATTTTTAATTTTTAAGAGATAAATCTAGAAAGTACATATATGTATTCTTAAAATACATGGACTACATGACCCAATAGAAACACAAAGGGACAATTATATAAAAACATTATTACACTGGGCTCATCAACTTACACTTTTATAGGCATGCTTACAATTGATTAACAAAGCTTTACTTCATCTTGTAGTTCGAGAGATAAAGGTAGGGTTGGTTTTCGGTTGGTTTAGTCGGTAAATGGACCATACCAATATCATACCAAGTTTAAAATCATCAAATCAAATTTACCAGTTTTACCAGCCGGTACATCAGGGCATAAACCAAAACCAAACTATGCGGTATATCGATAAAATCGATTTTTTGCGGTAAAATCGATTTTTCAAAAAGTACGATAAATTTGTGTAAATTTCTCTTTACGGTAAATTTGGTACTACTCCGTACATAATGGTAATTTTTTGTACCACTTACCTAAACCTGTTTATATGCATATTAAAAAAAAAAGAACTGATTCGTTGTTATGCTTGAAAAAAATTGTGCGACTGAGTTGTGGTAAATGAGAGAATAAAAAAAGTATTTAGAGTTTGATGGCTTATATACTAAAAAAATGAATGGATGAGATGGGTATAAAATAAAGGATCTTGATAATTTGGTATATACATTTTTTTAAATACAGCTTTTATTCAATAATTGGTACGGTAATATGCGGTAAGTTTGGTACGGTATCTTGTTTCGGTACGTTAATGTCGGTAAATCAATATTTAAAATGTTAAAACCGAAACCAATCACAAAAATTTCGGTAATTTCGATTTTGATAGTTTCGGTTTCGGTAAATAAAAAAAGTAAACTATTACTATTAATTTTCGGTACAAAACGGTACGATATGGATTTTTACCATACCATAAAGACTCCTAATTAAAGGTATCTAAGACATAGCCAATGTTATAGCAATATTTTTTTGAGTGTGTAAATGTGTTGAGAAAGTGGATTTTATACAAAAATAATGCACAACTATTGTTTGATCAAATGGTCCAATATAAGATTTTTGCATAAAAATTGGGATTCAAATTTGGACAAGTGATAGACAAACACGTGTAAAGAATAATAAATACATGTTTAAGACCCCATAAAAGAGAAAAATAATGAGTGACTTTGATTATAGCGTTATAATTTAAAACAAAAAATAGAGAGAATATGATTGTAATCCAAAAATAGTAATGTCTTTGCGTATAAAGTGTAAAATATAATGTTTTTATAAATTGCTAATGTGTTCACTTTTATTAACGTATACCTAAAGAGTAAAAATTAAAAAAAAATATGTATATTTATATAAAAATTATTTCCACAACAATTAGAGATAATCATAAAGTATAAATGAAACAAAGCCTCGTGAGGAATAAAGAGATCAACAACACCTTAGAGCATCCATAATGGAGATGCAAAATGCCAAAGAAATTTGCATCTTTACAAATTAGACTGTCTGCACTGGTAAAGTTTAATGAGCAAATTCCGTTGTCGAATTTGTAAGGGTTCTGTAAAGATACAAACTAATTGGAGAATTTGTAAAGGGTTCCTACGAACTTTTGAAGTCTGTAAGGGTTCCTAGGAACTTTTTTTCTTCGTAAGAATTCTTACGAACTTCAGAAGTTCGTAGGAAGTATTATTAACACATTAAAAAATTAAATTTGGGTTCCTACGAACTATATTAATTCGTAAAAATTTCGTACGAACTAATAGTTCGTAGGAACTTATTTTACTTTTCGCCATTGTGTTGGCTCTTTGTAAACGAAAGGTAACTCACCTTTTTAAGTCTGTATATTACCTTTTGTTGGATTTCACCAATCTAGATGCTCTTACAAGGCCTCGCGAAGCTAAAACGGAAAAATTCATCTTGTGGAATAAATATATTCTAGATGGAATGCTTTATGGCTTGCTGATATTCTAGATGGAATGCTGATATTCTAGATGGAATGCTTTTATAAATATATTCTAGATGGAAAAATTCATCTTGTGGAATAATATTTCCAACAAACCGAGAGAAATTCTATTCCGTTTCCAATGGGCCCATCGATTCATACTCCATCAATATTATTTTCAATTTAATCACCCAGTTTTATTATTTATTATTTTTATTTTTTTATGAAGTGTTCAGGCCTTGGCTCTTGATGTTTCTCAAACGATTCATTGTACAACATACGACGTTATGAACTCTCGAATATTAACAAATCTACAGCTAATATTGTAGATTACCATTCAACATCAATGCACAATTTCCATCCACCATTCTATTAGTACCGGTGCTGGGAATCTGTATAGAGTAAAGGAAATAGAATATTTCCAAAATATATCTAAGTTGTCCATGGCACATTTGTGTATTTTTTATGTACTATTTCCCCCTCCCCATTTAAAACCATGATACCACAACGGAGTGAAATGAAAAATGATTTCATGATACAAAACAGTTGTATCAAGTGTTTGGTGCAACACTTTGCGTCATAAACTTAATAGTGCCAAAGGATAGAGAACACAAGTAGGAGCATATATGAACTAATTAGTATTCTCGGGTCAGCTTTTATGCACCCAATTTAAGCCATTTTCCCGATCCGATCAAAGGCAGACCAGACCGTCCATGCCGGGATTAAGAGATTAATGCAGGGCACACCAACTCCACCATAGCCTCCAAAAGTTGTATCATTGAATGGTTAAGCAACACCATCCATTTTGAGTGTTTCACCTTTTTTTGGGTCCATCCAACATTTTGAAATGACCCTACATTGAGTTCTACTATTAATGGTTGCCGTTACTATTACGCTTTAAACAATATGCACCTCAATCATATATTCCAAAGCATTTCCAAAAGTACAGTAAGTGTTTGTATATTTTTTGACCCCATCCCAATTAATCAGCCCTAAATGTTTGGGGATGTAGTATTATTACTCTAAACAACTAGCATGTATTTCGGGTGATGCGCATGCATAATTGTATAATACAAATGTTGGCTAAAGAAAATATAATATTTCATTACAGTCGAAAAATTGTATTATTTTATTATATGTAAATAACCAATGAATTTGCAAATATTATTATTGTTGAAGTGGAAGAGGTGGTGACAAAAAGTTAAAGGTAATAAATACATGACCGTAATAAGAGACATATATGATACTTTATACATTTCAAGATTGAAAAATAATGTGGAGAGGATTACATATGAAATAAAAAAAAATGAGGTAGTTTCATAAAAGACACTTGGAAAAAATATTTACAAAATTTGAAAATTATAGAAATAGATTTTTAAAATCTTAAAATCACAAAAAAATTAGGAATTATAAATTGAAGAAAAAACAATAGAAATATTGAAAATTACAAAATAATAAATAAATTAAAAAATATAGAAAATTAGAAATAAAAAAATGAAAATTACAGTAAATTAAAAGACTGGAAATATTAGAACAATAAAAATTTTGAACTTTATGGAAAATAATGAAAAACTTAAAAATTATAGAAAATACTGAATTTTTTACAAAAAATTCTGAAAATAAAATATAAAAACATTTTAAGAGTTTTAAAAAAATAAAAAACTATTAAAATTGGAAAATATTGAAAAAGACTTTTAAAGAATATAAAATATTGAAAAAAACATGTTGGTACAAAAAAACAATAGTCCTCGAAAAATAATATTTCCAACAAAAAAAAATACTTCTTAAAAAACACATATTTTCCTATTTTAAGAAAAACTAAACCCTAATCTGCAGACCAAAATAAACATTTTCATGGCACAAAAATATATTTTCAGAAAAATAACACTTATTTTAAGATGTGGGAACAATTTATTTTTGGCCAAAAAAACGTATTTTGGGAATAAAAAAAAAATCAAAATCTCAAAAAATTACAACAAAAAAAATCGTATCTAAACCAAAAAAAAATGAAAAAATAATTATGTATTCCACCAAATGTTGATTCAACTGCTTAAATGCCACATTGTTATATGGAAAATGTATTTACTCTCATGGAAGAAAAAAAGACAAATGATCAAAATTTTCAATAGAAAAAAAGGTAATGCAAAAAAAATCCTAAATTGCTGCAAGAACTAAGGTGGACCAGCGGTACGAGGCCATGCGTGGAACTTCTTGTTAGTCTTTTCCCACCATTCTTTGTTTGAAACAGTTTCCTTTCCATAGAAAGCAACAATATCGACACTTGTAGTAATTGAACCATAGAGACAAACACATGTTACAACCAATTGCCCTTAACAATGATCGAAAACAGTATAGTTGATTCTCTGAATCCTCCATTAGTTGGATCTCTGGTTCCTAATTGCATACAAAAAAAGGAATATGATAACATGTGCCCTAAGGGCACATGTTTTGAGCTTCAAAATAGTAAGTATGAAGGCTGCACATGAGTATCCGTGTTCTATTAATTGAATATCGGAATCATGTGCCTTCTATTTTTAGGTTCTAAGCGTGTGCACTTAAGGAACATGTTATCAAGACCCTAAAAAGAAACTGGTGCTCAGGTTTTTGATATATTGTCTAAAAATGAAGATAAGGGTTTTGAAGACGGGGGATATGGATGGGTTTGGAGTTTTGTGTGTTTTGAGGAGTTGGTTCCAATTATGTATATAAGGAGAGAGATAATGGGAAACATGAGAAGACAAAGAGTTTTGAGGAATCTCAAAGGGTTGAACTTTAAACCCCTTGCACTCTTTAATAATTGGAATAATTCGTTTAAAAAAATAGTAGAAAGGAAAAATGCATCATTAATGCCTATTTATAACTCTAATACTACCGTATTAGAGTTAAAATATAGATTACCTGATAACAGTCCGAAATTCCTAATTATGAACTCATTGTTGGAAATATTTAATTTCAAAATTAAGATAATTCGAAATTAATTATTTAATTAAATATAAGTGTTCTACTTAATGTGATCCACATAAGATTTTGGATTTGATTCACTACAAAAAAAGTACCCTTTATGACTGGACTTTGTGAGACAGCTAAAATTTGAGTCTCTAAAACACACTTTTTGAGACGGATAAAATCAGCGGTCTTAAAAACTATAGTTTTTAAGACCGCTAATTTTACCCGTCTCAAAAGGTAATACTAAAGGGACGTCATATTAGTGGTCGTCTAAAAAAGTATACCTTATGAGACGGCAAAAACCAATTTGGATTCCTTCCTTATCAATTTTTACTCCCGCTTGTTTCTATTAGGCTAAGAAAGAAATAAAAAAAACTTCATTTTTTTTCTGTCTTTCATTCGTTCCCGCTCCTCGGCCATTCTCCCCCCCTCACCCCCCGACTTCTTATTCTCCTCCAGTGGTTCTCCTCTCCGGAGGCTTTTTACTCTTCGCTCAGCCTCCATGTTTATTACCACCTGTTCTACTTATCAAGGTTAAGTAATTTAAGATTTACAAATATTTTTCTTTGTTTATGCATTAATCTTTGTAGTAGAATAGTCTAAGAATCGATCAGGTTTTTGAAATTAAACTTGTGGTTGGTTTGAATCTTACAATCTGAACAATGGATCCTGTCATCTCAAGATCTAATTAGGCATA